>OY720675.1:225443200-227843200 GCA_963170755.1 Amphimallon solstitiale | reverse complement strand
CAGAAAATTCCCAGTCCTGGAATACCTGGTCATTGAATGGCCAGATTCCGGCTCTGCGAAAACCGTTTGCGGCAGTCTGTACGCTTGATGCTTTGCCAAAAGCTTCTGCAACAGCTCCTGCGATTTGATACAGTCCGAAAGTGCGAACACAATGATTTTTTAACCACCTAGTAATATAGATATCGTAAGAGCTCATAAACGATTTAAAATACGAAACGTCTAACGGCTGCATTTTATGTGTGCAGTGGGGCGGTAAGCACAATAAAATGACATTATTCTCACGGCAAAAGTTTATGACGTTTAAACTTTTTGTATGCGAATTATGACCATCCAAGATAATAAGAATTGGCTGCTGCTTCGACGGTCTAGTTTGCTCAACAAAATATTTCATAAACTGCAAAAAGACCTCACAATCCATCCAACCTTTGTCTTGTGGAAAAGCTGGACTTCCAATAGGTGCATTGTCCATCAGCTCAGCTTTTATTCGCTTACGGGGGAAAATGAACGCGGGTGCCAGAAAATTTCCGGTTGCACTCATAGAACTGACAATAGTAACATTCACTCCTCTTTCGGCACTCGTAAGAGCAAGAAGTTTTGGTAATTTCTGAACGGTAGTTACACCGGTTTCATCGATATTCCATATTCGATCTGGCGTGAGTTTATATTTCTCATAAATACCTTCAAGATTTTTGAAAAAAATTCGAACTGCATTTTGGTTAAAGCCCGTGGCTCTAGCATGTTGCTTCGGGTTTTCTTAGAGAAATATTTTTGTGTCTACGCAAAAACCCGTAAATCCATTTCTTAGAGGCCATTCTAGCATCTTTGTTGAAATTATTAGGAATATTATTGACAGTGGCAAAATCAAATGCTAATCGACGGAGTTCTGAATAAGTAATTCCAAAAAATCTCATTTCCATTTGGAGAATATACTCCATAATCTCGTTTTCTTGTTCCTCAGAGAAGACCTGCCTAAATCGTCCTAGATATTTTTCATTTTCTGTCACAATTTTATTTTTGTTTGTGACTCTTCTTTGCAATGTACTTTTCGGAACATTGTACTGTTCTGCGGCCTGTCGAACTGATAACCCTTTGTTGCGAACTTTCTTAATAGCTTCTAACATGTCTTGAGCCGACCATTTTCCACGATCTGTTTTTCTTTTGTAGTAGCGATTTATTTTAGGCATCTGCAATTACGACATACAAAGGAGGGGATCAACAGTTATATTGCATAAGAACAGTTTCTCAAAATGGGACGTCCCAACTTAGGAATCTCGACTATGTCCCATCTTGTGAAATGTTGCCAATTATGAATGCGATTTAACCTAAAAATATTAACGCGATAAATGTAAAGCGAATTTATGGTAAACTACACTATAAAGTCTGCTCTGATTGACGGTCTTAGATAAATTAAAGGTAACTTACGTTTTCGATGTTATTTTCTCTTTTGTATCGTACGAAATATTTTAATATTTTTACAAGAATCGCCAAACTACCATCACTACCGGCTATGGATATTGGAACTGAGGCAACTTTTAAAATAAGTGTATCTACCGTGGGGAGTTAACTTACAAATATTTAGATGGCGCTGTAATTTGTTTGGATTATGAACCTTGACCACTCTCAATAATGACGTCAGAAAGTTGTCGGGCATAGTTTGCAGTTGTGGATCAAGTTTACTCTTAGAGATTATCGGCTGTAACTATATTTTGTACATTTCACTTTGGAGGATTTCTTTACACACAGATAGGTATATATAGTTCCGAAAGCGGAAAAACAACCATGGGCGAATTTAAGTATCCAATCAAACTGGGCCATTCAAATGTACCAAGGATGTGTTATTCCTTTAATAGTGCATATAACTGTAATAAAAAAATACATTTATGAACGTATAAATGATAGAAATACAAGACTGAAACTAAAATTTATGAAAGCTACAATGTGTTATAGAGTTAAATAATAAGAGAATGATTTTTCCTCAAATTCTTGTAGTGCCCAGACTAATTTATTTAACCTACATGTTGATGTGAAATTTTTCATCCTATGGCATCGGGTCAATTTTGTCAGTTTAATGTTTTCGCTGATAATTTTACAAATTAGCAAATTTACTTACCTAAGTTTTTCAGAAGATAATTTATTTCAGCCACAAAATATCTGCACATTTTTAATTATTTTGTTCAAACTTAAAGATAAGATCATACCGCGCCTATGGGCTCGTAATATCTCCGATTTATTTACTTATTTCAGCCATGTCGAACATTAAAGTCACATATTTTGACGCAATTGGGTTGGCGGAAACCATACGATGGCTTTTGAAATACGGAAATATCGATTTCGATGACGTACGGATAGAAAGCAAAGATTGGCCAGCTTTAAAACCATGTAAGTAACTTCTGGATGATAATAAACGTGTTTGCTATAACGAACTTATTTCTTATCCAGCCACACCATTCGGTCAAATACCACTGTACGAAGAAAATGGAAAAGAGGTTTGTCAAAGTATTGCCATTGATCGATATTTGGCTAAAAAAGTTAAACTGATGGGTGATAACGATTGGGAAAATTTGGAAATTGATGCCATCGCTGATACATTTAATGATTTCCGAATTAGTAAGTATTTCTTTAATTAACTTTAATAACAGTACCCGACAGTACCTATATACTTTAATTAAAATTGCGTTTTAGAAATAGTAGCTTTCTTAAACGCGGACGAGGAAAAAAAAGCCACATTGACGCCGGAAATAAAGTCTGAAACATTGCCCTATTATCTAGAGAAATTCGATAAACGCGTACTTGAAAATAATGGATATTTCGGCGTGAAAAAGGTGAGATCACATCATCTTCAACATAAACACAGATTATATTTTATTACGATGTATGTTTGAGGAAATTCTTATTTGTATGAATATAACATGTCATGTAAAATCAGATATACAGGATGTTTCTTAATAACATGCTAATATTTAAGGGGGTTATTCTTGGGTCCATTTTATGAAAAAAACTTCATATGAACATATTGCCGTGGTATCTTGCATATTAATAAGATAATAGTAATAGCATGAAGACTTAATTTAAGTGTATAAAATATAAAAGAAACAATAATAATAAGTTTATTGTATTTCAAAATTTAACATGAGTATATTGGGTTGCATACGTTTTATGTGAGAAAATGTAGACATAAAATTGAACTTATATTTACAATTTAGATATTAAATAAGTACTGAAATAAAAGACGAGATAAAATTTAAGATATATATATATTTCTTTTATAGAAAAGAGAAACAAGATGTATGGTTTGTGTATAAACAAAGTTCGATATGCACGGGAGAAAGATAATTGAATAAATTATGTAAACTTGAGAACGTGCATAAGGTAATAAACTTTACTAAATAAATCATGCAAAAAGAATAAATATTTACCTTAACTTATGACTATATAAGTAAATAAATAATAAAAAAGGATATAAATAAAATATTCTGAGACATATAATCAGCAGTAGTGTTTTATAAACGACAGCTGGTAATAATAGTGGAATACATTCATGAATTCGTAAATGTAGTATTATGTTTCATAAGCTGTAGAGAGGTTTTGTACGGTTTTTGATGACCTACAAAATAAAAAGAAAATATAATGAAAACTTGGTTTGTAGTTTATTACAGATAGATATATCACCGTTGGAGAAATCCTGGGTTGAAGGAGGCAACGAAAAGGCAAACCAAATGGACCGTAGTAGTACGAGTAATCTTATTAAAAGGATACCTGTTGTTTGCAATGTTTTTCCAATATTGCCGAGAGCTGGACATAAAACAAAAATAAGAATTGTGTTAGCTAATGGAAAGAGGAAATATGTGAAAAATAGTAAAGAAGGTAATAAATTCATAAACAAATATAAAGAAGAGTTATATTAATACAAGTATACCTACGTTGGAGAAACGCTGGACAATTTATAAGAAACTTTTAAATTATAAACGGAAAATTCTTGGAGTGTTGACTTTTTGAAGTGAGGAACTGTCAAAAGGACAACAAGTGCGTGTGTGTGGGTGTTCAAATCACGACGGCAACTTGAAGAGGCCAAGAGCTCACTAGAGACGCAGGGTGACAACTCAAATGGTAGTTTCTGCAGATGGCGTTGAGAACGGTCACGTGTTTTCCCCGGGAATAAATGGAAAACAAGAATCGACAAGATTTTTCATTGATTGATTCACAGATTAGCTGGTTATCGAAAACTTAAAATCGTAGGGTTAGATACACCACGATTCATATTTATTTCTTTTGTATTAGCGTGTTAATGTTTATTTTCATTTAGGTTTCATTCATTTATTTTCTTTGTTAATTGTTTTTGTATTTTTGTAAAAATAATGGAGATGCAAATGGCAGAATTTGAAAAGTTTTTCAATGATTCAAAGTAAGTTAGAGACAAAGATTTATCAATGTGGCTAGGCGTGTATTGAAATATAACGTGCAAATGTATATTCAATATAACGTTGTGCAACAGGGATAATAAATATTTTCCTGAAATAGTAATAAGCGTTCATTAGTTTCAGGTTTAAAAAAGATGAAATAATTAATGGTGTTGAGTGTTAAGAAGATATAGCGTGCAAATGTATATTTTCTGGCACAGTATTAGGCATCATTAATGTTTACAATAAAGTTTTGATTATAAATTAATGATTAAAAATTAGATTTGAAATAAGGAAAGTGTTTCTGGGTAGCGGACTCTGAGATGCTAGCTATAACACGTGCGAATGGTTATAGATAGTAATCAGATTCAAGCTTATTCTCCAAACATTGACCATTGCGAAACTCTAAGTTTATCAGGGCATTACGTGCGAATATAATGTATCTGATGAAATTAGAACTAGCATAAAATGTAAATAGTATACAAAAGTTAATTAAATTTATTTGTTTTGAAACAGAAAAATATTTTAGATTTCTATTTAATTAAGTATAAGAAAATATATTCGTATCATTAAAACGTTACAACCTAGAACAAGGTACAAACGTTTTCTTTTAATTATGTTTCTTTTAAAATAAAAATGGTGAATATAGTATAGCGATGCTATATTTTTTTTCCTTTATGTAATAAATATTAAATAAATTCTACAATTATGTTTTATATGATTTCTGGTTTTCATTTTAAATAAGCTATAACCTTATCCCAATTTAAAGGAAAACAAGAGATTTGACGAGGGGGAAGAAATATCAAATACACTGATAGTTTTCACGTATACTTATAAAGTACGTGCTGTTAAGATAAATAAAATACACATTAAGGATAATAAAAATTATCATCATCTTTATTATTTATGTTGCTGAAACAGCACACAACATAATTTATTTGGCAAGGCCTAATGTATGGCAATACGACAATTATCATATTCCAAATAGTTATGTTGCCACAGCAATATGTCCTAAATGTCTTAATTTTTGAACTGTAGGGTGCTAAAGTTAAAAAAAAATTTCAATCATGTGTATCTCGCTAGACCACTTATGAGAAAAAAACTATTTATGTAACTTTGAACAACAATTTATTTAAGAGAATAACGTAATCTACATACATTTTGAAATGGTAACAGCAAATTATCTTGAACGCACAAAGAAATAAATTAAAACAGATGTTGGAAATGTCCACCTTCTGCTAATATGCATGCGTCTGCTCTTTTTCTCATGGACTCACGTACTCTTTGGAAAATGCCGGAGTGTTTCTAATAGTTTCGCAAGAAACTATGATGGGATTTCTCAACTGATCTTCAGTATGAATTGGTGTCCTGTAAACCAATAATGATTGTTGTGGAAGTTTTGGATGACGTTTCTGGAGAAATTGGCTTCATCGGTAAATAAAATTTCAGTGTGAAATAATGGATTTTCAATCAATGTATGAAGATGCCATTGGCAAAAGTTTATCAGTAATGGAAAGTCGCAAGCCAGTATAGCCTGAACCCTTTGGATATGGTAGGGATATAACAAAAAATCATGGAGAATTTTCCAACGAAAAATTGTTCCCAATTTGTCGTGTACTTAATCCTGGATTTTCCTCAACTAAATTTAAAGCCGCTACCTCAATTTCTGGAGTTCTTACTGTACGTTGTACTCCTTTTAGATGATTGTCAAGTTCAAAACTTCCCTTTTTGCACAACCTTCTATGAATGCTTGAAAATGTTCGTGGATCCGGAAGATTTCTATTTGGAAAGCGGTCTTCACCAACGGTCTGGTTTCCTGTGCATCACTATCAGCTAGCCCGTACATGGCTGCATGCTCAGAATTCGTAAATTAAACCATGTTTTTTTAATAATAGTTAATGTTTAACGACTTAAATACGTGACAAGTATACTGGGTAGATAAATGTCAAAACTGTTTATGATTACAAAATAAAATCTGCTTCTTACCTACTAGATCGTTTTTAATCCTTGTTAATACGTAATTTCATAACATCGTGCACATGAATGAATTTTATTTTTTTAAGCGATAACTGTACGTCAAACAAAAAAAAGAAACAAGAGACCACATTTGCTCAGAAACAAATGGAGATTTAAAAAAAAAACTTACTTTAAGAAAAAGCAATGGCGTAATATGTTTCTTCAAAAAAATTAAAAAAAAAAACCGTACAGGCACCACAGGCATAAATTATAAAATTGATTGTACATCAGAAATGCATCTTGATGCATAAAACGCGTGTACAAAATTTCACAAAAATATGTATCAAAACTTAATTTTTTTTTTAACTACAGTTCAATAGTTAAGACATTTAGGACATATGTTCATAAAAAGTTTTTTTCACAAAATGGACCCAAGAATAACCTCCTTAAATATTAGCACGTTATTAAGAAACATATGATATAATAATGATATATGATCGAAATGTTTCTAACAATATTACTCCACTACAATATTGTTTCGCTACACTGTAGCTTCATCAGGTGGATGAAACACTAAAGCTAACATTAATTGGTCCCTACTTATATATAATTACAAATTAGTTGCAGTGAGGTTTATTACATTCACAAGTGAGCTTATAAACTCCTGAGTCCTGTGTTTATTGATTTTAATATATTTTTCTAAGGTATTATTTGTTTTATTAATCATCTTACCAATTTTTACGGATGATTTTCCTATATATGTAATGCAACTGTGTTGTATTTACTAGGTTCATTGTGAGGTACTTTGGGATATATTAGAGAAATATATTGTTTTTGGGTTTTTGAAAAGCATGTTATTACCTAATTAGACTGGTCGGGTATTCATTATTTATCGCAATAGTTTTTATCCTATTTAGGTCTGCATCAAAGTTTATACTATTCATAGGTACATTTATTAATCTCAGTTGGTTTATGAATTGTCGAAAATTCATGTTTGTTAGTTTTATGAGATATAGTTAAGTCTAGAAAATCAATAGAATTGTTTTTTCTTTTTCTAACTTGAATTCTAATTCGGATGAACTTTATATAATCAAAAAAATTTGCTTAATTGTCTATCGGTACCGTTTAAGCATACTTGCAAGGTGGCGAAAAAACAGAAACTGGAGAAGGATGATACTCTCGGCAATGTTATATAAAAGAATTTTGTGCAGAATTTCCAAATTTTGCAGTGACGTGTAATAACGACTAGACTGTATGAATGATTGCATGTCTGATATTATTACTTTTATTTTGGAAACGTTTGTTATTTAATTTTTATTGTTATATTATTCTGTTACAGTTAACTTGGGTCGATTTCTATTTCGTCTCAGTATTAGAATATATTCAATTGCGTTGGGGCGCTGAAGATATCATCCAAAACTACAAAAATTTATCAGCTCTTAGGCAGAAAATTTACGACATACCTGCCATTAAAGAATGGCGAAATGTCCGTTCAGAAACAGATTTTTGAACTGCGCTTTTTTGAAATAATATATATTGTATAAAAAATTATCATTTTGAAATTCATTAAAGTTTGAACTAAAATTTGGAGTTTTTATATTCATCAACCTTTTAGTACTCGGAGACACGGACGATGAACCTCAAAGACATACAGTCATCTCCACAAAAAGGTTGCCAATCTACATGAGCCGAGCGCATTTAGGACGGACTTTAACTTATACTCCCAAAACACTTGTAAGGCACGTTACAAATGCACACAAAGCCTGCTTGTTAAACTACTATCAAATAAATATAGAACAAACAATATGTGTGCTCTAAGACCAAAAATGAAATGTATAAAAAAAATTTACGCTATACAATTTTCTGTGTAGATATAAATTCCTCTTGAAATGCAGAGTTCGAATAAAACACTCATTCATTGAATTATAGTGGAATAAAAAGTATAAAAGTTGTTTTATTTATTTGCAGTAGGGAATATTCCAAAGTAAAGGCTTCCAGTATTAATTTTTATATACCGTATGTGTCAATTTTCATTAGGTATATGGATTCAATGTTTACATGCGATTTATACGTATACAAATAATATGTGGCAACGTGTGTCACCCCTACTATCCGTCACCAATCCCGACAACAATCGACATCACAACGACTTTCTCCGATCGTCCCACTTCTACATTAAATGTTTAGCTGCGAACACGTTGCGATCTAGTCTGCAATAAAAGCCGTCATCATCAAATGGCCGCCGCGATCTAGTAGTTTATTATTATTTTCAGAATTCTTTTTTTATTTACCTTATATTGTTAATTTTATTAGATTTACGCTTTTGTTTGTGACATGCAGCGTGAACGCAGCTTAATAATTCTCTGCATTTACTGAAAGGAAAAAGAAAAATCCTTGTAATGCGTAAATATTATTTCTGAGCGCAGTACAAACACCCTAGTCAATAGTCCAACAGCTACTGCTAACTTGAGCTTGTATCGGTCTCGCGCTCGCATTGAAGAGGAAAGGTGGGGTGCCATGTTGTCACGTATTGCATGAAGTAATCGCCTATAGCTAATGAAAATTGACACGTGCTGTATGTATCAGAGTCAGTTTTTTCCGATGTTTAGTACCACGATCTCGGAAACTATAACAGATAGAGATCCGGTAAAATGGCAAAAGAATTGCAGTTTTAAGAGCTCTATTTAATTAGAGTTTTGTTTGTTGGAAAAAGTGCATGGCTTACTAGATATTTGCTGACTTTTTTTTTGTTATTTCGTTGGATTTAGAAGAAATGTGTAAAGAGAAAAGTTGTAGAAAATTATGTGGTAAATAATACACTATAACCTATTTCTTTATTCTAGCTTTATTTTTTGAGTTATGACACAAACTTGCGTTTTTCTAATGCAAACCATAGTAGGCCATAACTATAAAAAAAGGCGTTTTCTCAACGATTCACACGATGTGGTGCTACTTGATATAGTTATTTTTATAAATAAATAAATTATGGTAATTTTCCTAGTTGAATAAATAGATTTAACTGTATTATTTATCATATAATTTCCTACAACTTTTTGTTGGTTGGAACAATATTTCCTTTTTCTTTACAATACGAATACAAAATAACTATTCTCTTTCTGCTAAAAATATTAATAAAAAATGAGGTGTGGCCACCACACGACTTTCTTATACGTATGAAAGCGTTACTTCCGGTCCGAATTTTGAAATTTCATTTATACAAAAAATATTACAAATCCAATTCTAAATACTTTTGTACTCTTCATAAATATATATAGAATGCATAATTTACGACATATTTGCAAAAAATCGCTATTCAGTGAGAGTAAAAGTGTTACTTCCGGTCCGAATTTTGAAATTTTTTTTTATACAAAAGATATTTATAAGTACGTTCGAAATACTTTTATACTGGTAATGTACCTGCCTAGAAAGCATGACTTGCGAGATATTCGCAAAAAACTGATTTTCGATAAAAGTAAAAAAGACCTACTTCCGGTCGGAATTTCGAAAAACTTTATTAATACAAATTTTCTCAAATTTAATTTTGAGTACATTTGAATTCTTTATAAATTTGTTTAAACTTAGTAATTGACGAAATATTTGCAAAATTCGATTTTTTCACTGAAGTAAACTACTACTTCCGGTCTGCCGATTTTGCTCAAAATCTAATCAGTTTTCAAGAGGAAGATTATATTCGAAAATGCAAAATTTGGAATTGATATCTGTAGCGGTTTGACCGCTATCGTGGTCACAGACAGACACACAGACACAGAGACATTTTGTAAAAACCACTTTTTTGGTATCAGGGGACCTCAAAACGTGGACATCTGCAAAAATCTCGAGGTCGAACATTTTCATCATCACAATACTTCCTTATACTACGTATAAGAATGTAAAATGAGTTAAATTAAACCTCCATATGTGTTTTGAATGCAAATCTCCTGAATATAATCAAACTGTTTTAAAAAAATGAGGTGTGGCCACCACACGACTTTCTTATACGTATGAGCGTTTCAAATAATAGAATTTTAAGATTTTTTTATACAAAAATTATTCAAAATCCTATTCTAAGTACTTCTATTCTCTTAATAAATCTCTACAGAATGCATACTTTGCAAGATATTATCAAAAAAGTGCTACTCGCTAAGAGTAAAAGTGCTACTTCCGGTCCGAATTTTGAAATTTCATATATACAAAAAACATTGCAAATTCAGTTCTAAATACTTTTGTACTCTTGATAAATATATATATATATATAATGCATAACTTACGACATATTTGCAAAAAATCGTTATCCGATAAGAGTAAAAGTGGCACTTCCGGTCTGAATTTTGAAATTTCTTTTATACAAAAGATATTGAAAATTATGTTCTAAATACTTTTATACCCGTAACGTACTTGTCTAAAAAGCATGACTTGCGAAATATTCGCAAAAAACTGATTTTCGATAAGAGTAAAAGACCTACTTCCAGTAGGAATTTCGAAAAACTTTTTAAATAAAATTATTTTCAATTTCAATTTTAAGTATATATGAATTCTCTATAAATTTGTTTAAACTTAATAGTTGACGAAATATTGTTAAAATTCGATTTTTTCGCTGAAGTAAACTGCTACTTCCGGTCTACCGATTTTACTGAAAAACTAATCAGATCTCAAGAGGGAGATTATACACGTAGATACAAAAGTTGGAATTGATATCTACAGCGGTTTGACCGCTATCGTGGTCACACACACAGACACACACACAGACACAGAGACAGACAGACATTTTTTAAAAACCACTTTTTTGGTATCAGGGGACTTCAAAACGTGGACATCTGCAAAAATCTCGAGGTCGAAAATTTTCATCATCACAATAATTCCTTATACTACGTATAAGAAAGTAAAATAATGTGATAACTAAAACATAAAAAATATACAGCGTCATCTCCGCGGGTAAGGCCGATTGTGCCTTTACGAGTAAAGATATTGCGCAGCGGTTTTTTTCTTGTGATAGCTGCTCATTAGGAGCACATTTTAAAAATAGTTTGTATTATACAGTATGTTCCATAACTTGGTGGCTGACCATACTTATAGTTTTTTAAACGTAACACCCTATATATTGAACTGGTATTGAATATGAGACAACCCCAGTCAAATACATACACAAACATAAATTCACCCATTAACCCCCTTTAATATATGCAACTATGCATACATCAGCGATGCTGAGCACAAGACCCTTGTATAGAGTATAGGTAAAAGTCCCTGTTTAATAATTCAAATTTTGCTAACAAAACTAGTATATCCTGATACCCCAATTAAATAGTGAATGCTAGAAAGCAAATTATTCCCCCCATTAGAAAAAACAAACCCATGATTACTCTTTTTCAGGAACTCCAACTGATACCCCCTTTATAAATACTTAATACTAGAATTAAATACTTAATTAGCTTAGTAAACAAATTAGCATAATTTTTATATTCACAATAAGTATAATTTCACAATGCAACAATGACAAGTTCAATTTATGTAGACATATAAATAATCTAAGAAGAATTTGGCAACCATTACAAATGGTCACTTTTAATTTCAATTTTTAACAATTACCAAACACACTATAGCAATGGAAATTATTACCATTTTAAAATTTGGACTTTTATGAACAAAAAGTCACAGAATAAGTATAGGTCATAACGTAAGGCAAGTTCGAATTTAACGAAAGCATCATTTCAAGCAATATAAAATTACAACACATACATACATGGCTAATTTCTAATTAAAAATACATATTGAAAAACCAAAATGTAATAATGTTAAGTACCAGAAACATTTACCGCATGAACAAATTGTCAATTTAGAATTATTGTCTTGAATTTTAAATCTGTTAGATGCACACATTTAATCTAAGCATCATTTTATTTTTTTGAATTATGATTCGCCATATTGATCGAATCATAATTAATTTCAGAAATTTCACATACATAATTAAAGTCAATTTTAAATATAATCAAACAAGGGAAGGAAGGCTGAATCACAGGATATAAGGTAAATTGTCGAACCCCTTTAACGACCCGAGATATTATATTAGAGTCTAGTCAGAGAAACCACCCTGAAACAACAAAAATAGCACTATTTATCCGCACTTTCACAGAACAAGTTGCACACACACACACGAGTGTTTTAGCTGTTTCGCGCTAATAGTAAAAGCGTGGCGTTCCTCCCTCTTAAATTAAATTCTAAACGAAACTTATAAAGTTATACGCCGAGTACCGCGAATTTTGAACATTAATGGTCAATTTTCTTTAAAAACTTATAGCGTTCTGTCGATACACACTGATCCATGAATTTAGAACATTGTCAATTCAGTACTTGTAAAACTGTTACCCTCTTTAGCTAGCCGGTCGATTTATTATTGTTCAACGTATTAAAATTTAGATAAAATATTAATTATTCAAATATTATCATTATTACACGAGTTTTTCATCGGTCACTGCAACGAGTGCTTTTGATTGGGGTGTCTCATGCTCTACTTGAATCAATATTTCATTAACATTAATACCTATACACAAATATATCAACATTCGACCCCTATTACAATATTATTACATTTTTGTGTTCCTCGTATAATTATTAGTCAAAAAGTTTTAAGATAGTATAGGCCTAAAATTTAAGGTTTTCGACTTATTACCATTTTTCTGAAAAATTCAGTGTTTTCAAAAAATTATACTTCTCGAAAACGACGTATAAGATGGACACTATTTTTTGTAGTATTGTTCATAGTCAGAGGTCTTAATAGACGCCATTTTTTTTGTTTTGAGTTACTTATTGCATGTGCAGAAAACTCGATTAAAATTACATAACACGTTTTTGTATAAAAGTTAACTTTTTCAAATGGAACAGTCTATATGCCAGTTCATTTTTGAATTGCTTACTAAATTTTGCACCAAACACATATAAGACGTCATTATTTTAAAAGTGGCCATTCTTGAGCTATTGTGGTTTTTTTTATATAATTTTGCCAACTTTATGTTTTTATTTTAATACGGTCTTTTTGTACTGAAAGAATTTCAAAAAAATTATTTATCAGCCCAAAGAGTTTACCAGCAGCTTTACTCTGAGAGAAGATGTCCCAAAACAGAGGTCTTTAGAAGCGTAATGGATGCTTTCATTACTACTAGTAGTATTGCTAATTCAAAAACGAGGAAACCTAAATATGTATATAGTTAATGAAGAAAATCAATTAAGAATTCTTATAGCAACAACAAATAATCCACACGTCAGTACCCATGAAAGAATTTGTTTGTTGGATATTAGCCAAACCATCGTTGCAATGATCATAAAAAGAAAGAAATAGCATACGTAATAAATACATTTAAATATTGAGTTATTATTTTATAGCTAGAAGAGTGATCTGCCAATGGGCGGTCAGTAATTAAAACGAATGCCCGGGCAATTCTTTTTGTGAGTGTGAAGTGTAGAAACGGAATTGTTAACAAAAACAATTTTCATTACTATTCAAATGAAAACTCTTACTCACTAATAAATAGATCGTCAGCAATGGGGAGGCATTCGTAGTGATTGGGTGCCCCCGCATTTATTTGAAGGCAGTATTAACGTAGAAGCTTATGAGTAATTTCTGTCAAGCATTTAATGGAATTATTGGAAGATGTTTCCCTAAATTTACGAAGGGATGTAGATGCAACAAGACGACGAATCTCTACATTCTATGCTACAGACACGAAATACTTTAATGAAACGTTTCCAGTGAAGTAGTTATCCCGTGGAGGCCCTATTCACTAGCATGCTGGGTCTTCGGACATGACAAAATTAATTTCTTTTTATAAGGATCCGTAAAAGAGCAAATATACAGTATACAGTGTAATCACAAAAGAAGTTATGAGGGAACATATTCGACAAATATTTAGAAATATAAGTGCTCCAAGCTTCATTAATATCGATTTATCATTTCGCTTTTAATTTCTACCTATTTTAATGTTTATATTTATTGTTATTTTGTAATTTCTGTTTCACTAATTACTAGGGCGCGGACATGACCGGTTTAAACTACGAAGAAGTTACAACGGAGCAAAGAAATAATGTAAACAACACACTCTTACTGAATAGCACTAATTCATATGGTGAACTGCAACATCTGTTTACACCCGAAAAGTGCCCGAGAATGAGAGCAAAAAATGTCCATAAAATAAGGAATTTATGAGTAAAATCCTTTTTTCATCGGCGTAGATAGGAGCGTGAGGGGTTTTTAAAATTTATTATATTGACCTTATATTTCGCAAGAGGAAATAAAATTTTCATTCATACTTACGTTAGTTTCGTTTTGTCATTGTTTTGACTGTTAATTGCGTACTTCATAATTTTTGTAATAGTCTGTTTAATACCGGTTTATTGAATCGACTTCTCCCAATTATCTAGACGTAAGTGTGCACTGGATTTCATTTAGTTTCAATAACATACGCGTACTTCTTTAGTTATCATTTATTTAGATCTAGAACGTTGTTTATGTTATTTTTTCTGATATGAAAATAAATTGTCAGTGATTCCGAAATTTATTACAAAGTCTGTAAAATATCGTTACAGAATGCCCAAATATCGCACGTTTGTCACTTAGCTTTGCTAAAACATACACAGAAATAGTTTTTATGCAGAGAATTTCGATAGTTTACAAAATTTCGTTACATGTTTAAATGACGATGATGGAAGTATTTCAGAGTGCAAGGAACTAACACAAATCCCAAATTTAAAAACTCAGTTGTTTTTCCTTCAGGAACACTTTGGAAATTTGCCTAAACTAATCACATATTTTGAAAATCGAAATCTCAAATTAAAAGATGGATTAACCACATTAGATGTGGCTATTAATAATTTCAAAAGTGTTCCAAGTGACTTCGGATGTGGCCTTCGGCACAAGTTGACGCAGTTTTTAATAGAAATCCGGATTTAATAACATTGCGGCAATTGTGTATGGGGACAATGACACAAAATCAAACTTTTAAATACGCTGAAATAAAAGAATAACGTATTTTGTATTTTATAGATCACCAGCCACTTGTTATCCAATTATATAAATAAAATTAAAACCTCTTTAAAATTAGAAAATTTCAATAGTGCGGCCGCTCGTGTCCGCCCCCTAGTCATGATATTGGCGATTATTACGAAATACTTACGGCATAAAAAATATCGCCAAATACATCACCTACAAATAATACCGAATGATTAGATAAATACTCTTCAGTCAAACGGTGTTTACTGTTTACTAATGTCAATAATACGTTTCCAAATGTATTAATAGAAAATATACGTAAATACGTAAAAATACATATGTATGTACGTACTACGTACGTACCTAATGATGATTATTCTCCTAGTATGTACATATATAAATACGTCATTCTTTACGATATTAAATCATTACAAAATATAATTTGTGTCGTGAAGTGCAACTATACCTCCAAAGTAAAAGTATGTTTATACATGTATATAAATAATTGTTTTGTTTTACTATCTAAGTAATGTATTTAACAATTTAACTACTTATTATAAAATATTACAAACTGTAACGGTAGGCCCTGTATATAATGAATAAAATATAAATATAATATAACATCCAAAATATTTATATTAAGGTAATGTATATTATGAAATTAAGGTAGATAATAAATCAACACAGATCAGGAAACATGTATTATTCATTTATTTGTATTAAATTATTATATTCTTGTTTAAAATGTTTCTATATAAATTCTGTATATGTAAGAAAGAAATAGTGCGTAGGTGTATCTGTGTGCAAGAAACTCAAGTGGCGCCAATGTTATCAAATTCAGACAAGAGTTTAAGCGGCATTAACAAGAAACGGTTTGTGTACAATCAACACGTGGGCAACCTTGAACGCTACATATTTTGCGAGTGCATGTTCTCACAAACAGAGTTTGAATAGAAGTAAAGTACATAAGTGGCTCGGGGAATTCCCTAAAAGAATACGGTGTGACGTGCCTTAAGTAAGGAGGAAGAGTCAGACGCTCCCTAGCCCGTAAACAAGTAGGTTCGCCGGTCCCGTTAAGTAAAATAATACTGGACCGCACCCAAGTAAAAGGGAACGATCTCACTGGCTAACAGTGCGAATACAAACATAGTAATTCTAAGCATTAATTAAAAGTGATATAAAAGCCTGGTGAGAAAAGAGATATATGTTTATTAAAATAAGTGTGTGCCGTATCTCGGGACAAAGAAGACGACGATTTCAGTCTACCCTGGGAAAGCTGCCCGTGAAAACACCGTTCCAGCGTCACAGCATCGTATAAAGGTACCCAACGTTGTTTGAATTAAAGGCCTCTATCATGCATGCAAATTTTGTGAATAATGAATTAGAATCTAGTAAAATGCACGAGATAGAATTTATATAAGGCAACATTGTTGAATCAATTTATTATATTTGCCCATGTTGTAATTGATGCGTAATTTGTATTGTGTTGTACCATTTGAATTGTGTTTTGTTTCAATAACCTTTGTTTGTAACCTGATCTGTGTTGATGGTGTTATAATCAATATATTAATAATATTTAAACATTCTTTTGCGTATTATTTGTCTACCTTAATATAAGAAATTTGGATTATAAAAAAGAAGTAATAGTACGTTCAGAAAAATAATCTTAGTGTCTAAATACCCGAACCGTCTTGAAATTAAGAGTCTTATGCAAAACCGAACTATTTAACTGAGCTAATTACGCGGAGCGTTCAATAAGTCATTTCATTAAGTAAATTCATTTCATCAAGAATTCAATAAGTCATTTTATTTATTTGAGTCATTTTTAATTATATTATTTAAATCTGTATTATTACATATGAACACCCCACTTTGGGGCAGTTTAGTCATTTTTATGTAACTTTAAAGGACCGTACTATTACATATGGCGACCAACTAAGGGGCCGTACTATTACAAAACTTATTTTCTCCATTTCAAGTACAGTCAATTCCGCTTAATCGGGACACACTGAAACCAGAACATTTTGGCCCAATTAAGATGCTGCCCTACTTAATCGAAGTTCTATAGAAGGTATCCTTCCGTGCAGTTTAATTTCACATTTAAAAAAAAAACACATTTCCGGTAGGATCTATATAATAAGAATATAAATGAACATTTAAATATAGGCAATAAAAAATAAATATTTTTTTTACATGTAAAAACAACTAAATTTTCATTATGAAGAATTCATGAAGAGTAGCCTGCTTTTTTGTGTTTGTATGACTGTTTTTGCTCAAAATCAGTACAGGTATCCAGTGTGGACATAGGACTTTCAGCATGCCTTCTTGCATAAAAAACGTTGCAACATGGCGATGTATTTTCCTGCTTCTTGGTTAGCTACTTGCACCGGTAGATTTTCATCATCAGAATCATTATCCTCATCTAATATTTGACGTTTTGATTGATTACCTTCAATAATCCTCATTGTTTTCAATTGCATCATAACATGGTAAATTGTTATCTATTCTTAAAAATTTCTGATAATTGCCAATGGTCACATGTGAAATAATGTCGCTTTCTGTTTTGTTCAAATTTTCTGAGGCATGTAAAAGACTAAAGCCAGAGACAGCAAATCAGTTTTGTATGGTTTTGATTTTTATAGTTCGCCAACTATCAGTGAGAAACTGTATTGCCTGTAAAAGGTTAAATTTTGCACTAATACCTTTGGCAGTCGAGGAACTTGTTAATAAATTGTGATCAATAGACTTTACTATGTAATTTACCAATTCCCCACGGTACAAGGTCTTGAGATTTTTTATTATTCCATTGTCCATTGGTTGCACTAATGATGTGGTGTTGGGAGGAAGAAATTCAAGTTTTATATTTTGTAAGTTGTCCAAACAAGCAATACAACCTTTCTTTATAATTCTGCATCCCAACTAGTTAGCTACTTACAAAATACTTCAGAAGTCATAAACTTTCTATTCAATATACCTTAAAACATCGAGGTTTAACACTTTTTCCTTTGATGAGAAGTTTACGTTTGCCAATATCTAACATATTATCATTTTGTTGGATGAGATGTGATATGGTAGATTTTCGTATACCAATTAACTCAGCGAGTTAAAACTTGTGTGACCATATACATTATGGCAATTTTATTCTGTAGTGTTAAATCTTTTTTTGGCACCTCAATAAAATTTTTAACTAAACTCAAGTGTATTAAAAAACACTTTTACACATACATTTCAGACGCAAGTTGGTGTAGTACTGTTCATAAATTAGTCTTTACATACTTTGTAAATCCCACACCATCAACGTGTGATTCCCCGTTACAGATAAACGGGATTAGAAACAACGTTAATTACATATAACACGGCCGTCAAGTCCTCTTGTGCATAGCATTTCTTAAAGACTATTTTACAATTCGATGTTTAGATTTTTTGTAAATGTGTAGTAAAATATACACATACTAAAAATTTCGATCTTAATTTTTTTTAAATAGTCCAATAGTCTGACTACTACTTCAGTAAGTGGGCGTACGCGTTTTTAAAGACAACTACAGCGCATTTCCACCGCTCGCCATCTAATTTGGCGTTTACACTAGCATAATAAAATATTGTGATCATGATATGTCATTGTTCGACCTCGAAATTTTTGCGAATATCCATGTTTGGCCGATGACGAAGGAGTCGTTATTGTAAAGATGCTTGCGTGTGTCTAGTGTCATCCCCGGGACACGATGTTAGTCCTACTGGCAAAGCTATCGTCACGTTAGTCTGAAAAGCTGATCAAATCGGTCAAATCGGAAGTAGTAGTACAATTCAGCGCGAAAATCAAATTTCGCGAATATTTGATCAATCGTTTTGAATTTTTAAAGATTACAACGGTAATGTCAGTTGGTGTAAACAAAATATTCGAACTTTGTAACCGAAGTACATAACTACTTTTACTCTTATCGAAAAGCAGTTTTTTGGGAATATTACGTAAATTACACATTTTACATTAATTTAGTAAAAATCTGAATATATTTAAAATATTAATTTGGAACAACTTTTGTATAAAAAGGAATCTAAACCCGGACCGGATATAACGTTTTACTGTTAACTAAAACTAGTTTTTTCCGAATATGTAATAGTACAGCCCTAAAGTTGGGTGACATATGTAATAGTACGGCTTTATTCTTGACTGTAATTAATAAAGTAATTAAGTTGTTCTTTTGTGAGAGAAATTTTAGGTTTTTAAACAGACTCGAATTTAATAGTGAAATTAATTTACTTATTGAACACTCCTCGTTATTAGCTCAGATAATAGGACGGTTCGCATGAGAATCTTAATTTCAAGTCGGTTCAGGTATCAAGACACCAAGATTATTTTTATAGACGTACTATTTTTATAATTCAGATTTTTTATGTTAAGGTAACCAAATAAGATGCAAAATGATATTTAAATATTATGAATATATTGATTAAAACACAAACAACAAAGATCAGGTTACAAAACAAATATTACAAAGCGAAACACAATTAAAATGGTATGTATCAATACAAACTACGCATAAGTTACAAAATAGGCAAATATAATAGGTTAACAAAACGATGTTGCCTTACATAGATAACATACCGTGAATTTAACTAGATTTTAATTTATTGGTCACGAAAAATGCATGCATAATATAGGCCTCTAATTAGATTACACGTTGGGTACCTTTATGATGATGCTATGCAGATGAGGCGGGGTTCCTATTCGTTGATACTGGCAGCTTCCAGGATAGATTGATACTTCTTCTCCTCACCTGGGGCACACGCTCGTTTTAATTTTACTTTTACCTCGCGTAGCACACTATTTGTTTTATTGTAAATATATCTATTTTCTCACTAGGCTTTTCTTTTTACTTAAGGAGTGCTTTGAATTACTATATTTTTATTAGCACTATTAACCTGCGAGATCGTTCCCTGTGAACTTATAAACGCCAGGAAATTTCTTCTGATGCGTTTATAATTAACTGGGTGGGGTCCAGCCGATTTAGTTATTCGACAAGAGGGACCTGCTTCTTTGCTAGTCGGGAAACGTCCAACTGCCTCCTCGTCGCTTAAGGCGCGTCTCCCGCTATTCTTTACTGGGATTCCCCGGGCCACTCTTAGGGACTTTACCTCTTTTCCAACTTGTTTGTGAGAAAAAGCACTTCGTAACATGTTTGTTTATTTAGCATTCAAGGTTGACGACACATGTGTTTCTTTTATATAGATACATCTACGCACTCTTTTTCTTGACACCACACATATATACAAAATCTACATGGAGACGTTTTAAGAAAGAATATAATAATTTAATACAAATAAATGAATAATATATGTTTCCCGATCTGTGTTGATTAATTATATATATCAATTTCATGATATCATTACCTTAACATAAGTATCTTTGATGTTATTATATTTATATTTTATTATGATATACAGGGCCTACCGTTACAAATAATAAATTTTTTTAACAAATTTATGAAGTTCGAAAGATAATTTCGAATAACTTTGAATACACATTTTTGAAAATTACGGCCGCAGATACAGTCGCGGCACTAAATTTGGATACGAGATTTTAGTACGAAATAAATACATTGGTTTTATTATTAATGCTTGAAACTTAGTCGGATTCGGTTGTCAGCTCGCCTGCTGCCAATGTGCCCCAATAAAACGAAGTCAGTCATACTAGATGATACGTATATTGAATGTATTTACTATGATATACATTTATTATTGGCATTAAGTACCTACCTAAATTTACTGGCCTTGATCGTTATTAGCTGTAACATTAAAAATATACTCATTACTACAAAGTACTTATATAACGTATATACAAACAACAGAAGATTAGATAAATGTATTTATTTATTAATTACAATAATACATTTTCAAATTTTTTAATCGAAAGCACTTGCCCGTAAAGTGCCCACGAACAGGGAGATAAATGCCAGTAGTATAAATGCGTCACTAGTTAATGAACAAAATCATTACAAAACAGATTTTCTATTGTGAGATAGTATTCTGTTAAAGTAAAATAAATACAAACAACACAACAGTAAGTATTTATATGCGTATATTATAGTAATTGTATTCTTTTTAAGTTTATGAAATAATATTAAATCAAATTATATAGCAAAAATATTTTTATTCTTTTGTTATCGGTCCTTAATACTTACCAAATCAAATGCAAACGTTAATAATCGATAAGAGTGCAAAACAATTTTAATTTAACTTTTATTGCACTATATTATAGCTGGTTTATATTTATTAATTTGTTAAATTATTGACCAAAAGCTTGATCAGGTTGAAATTGACAACTCCTGTTGATGTGAAATTTTTGATCCTATGGCTTCGAATACAATTTTGACAGTTCAATGTTTTTACAGATCATTTTACAAATTAGCAAATTTACTTAAGTTTTCCATAAGATAATTATTTTAGCCACAAAATATCTGCACATTTTTCATTATTTTGTTCAAACTTAAAGATAAGATCACAACGTGCCTATAGGCTCGTAACATCTCTGATTTATTTATTTGTTTCAGCCATGTCGAACATTAAAGTCACATATTTCGACGGAATTGGGCTGGCGGAACCCATGCGATGGTTCTTGAAATACGGAAATATCGATTTCGAAGACGTACGGGTAGAAAGGAAAGATTGGCCAGCTTTAAAACAATGTAAGTAACTTCTGGATGATAATAAATGTGTTTGCTATAACAAACTTATTTCTTATGTAGCCACACCATTCGGTCAAATGCCACTGTACGAAGAAAATGGAAAAGTAGTCTGTCAAAGTATTGCCGTTGCTCGATATCTGGCTAAAAAAGTGAAACTGATGGGTGATAGCGATTGGGAAAATTTGGAAATTGATGCCATTGCTGATACATTTAATGATTTTCGAATTAGTAAGTATTCCTTTAATTGACTTTAACAGTATAGACTAATTAAAATTGCGTTTTAGAAGTGACATCTTTCTTCCACGAGGACGAAGAGAAAAAAGCCAAATTGAAAACGGAAATAAAGTCTCAAACATTGCCCTATTATCTGGAAAAATTCGATAAGCGCGTCCTTGAAAATAATGGATATTTTGGCGTGAAAAAGGTGAGATTACCTTATCTTCAACATAAACACAGACTATATTTTATTGGAATAACTGTTTAAGGAGAAACTTACTTGTATAAATATAAGAGGTCATCATAAAATCAGATATACAGGGTGTCTCTAAAAGGTTTTTAAACAACTCTACCACGTATTTTTCGGACCAAAATAATCCGATTTAGCAAAACTTGGCTTAGTGAAAGTTGCTTAGTTTGTGAGCAATACGGTCCTGAAGTTGCAGTTGGAAAATTGTTTTTTTGTTATAAATTTGAAACGGCTGGAGCGATTGCGCTAAATGTTGTCACGTTTACATAGTTTTATGCGTCAAGAGATTCTGTATCAAAATTGTGATAGTAATCAATCCATAGGCGGAGAACCTGCGTTTATAAATATTAAAACATTTCCATTTTCTACGCCAATGGATAAAAAAGAGTTTGTCTATAAAATTTTAGATTAAGTGTCTGAAGTACAAGAAAAAAGGTACTCTTGGTAAGACTCGAAAAATTGCATCGTTTTCTCAAAAATCGCATTTTAAGAATTGTGAACAATTTTTTTATGATATGTTTTCTTTTTTAATAAATACGGAACGACCAATACCAAATAGGTCAAAACAAATAGGCACTAGTTAATAAAAAAGATATTCTGTTTATTTCGTCAATTAATACAAAGATGCTATTTTTTTAATAATGTTTTTTCATATAAATTCCAATTGTGTTCTGGTTGGTGGACAACAGAGAATTATTAACGATTAAACAATGAAATAATGAAAATGAAACAATGATTTTTTAAAAAAAAAGAAAAGATTATAAAAGGTGTTCAAAATGTCTACCATTTTCGTGAATACAAAGGTCTATTCGCCAGAGGAAATTAAATTGAACTCATTGCAAAACTTCTATATCACCACTGAGATTATTGGTTGCTTCTTGAATACGTTGCCACAATTCTTCTTCATTATTTACAGGTGTATTGTAAACAATGGATTTCTGGTGTCCCCAAAAAAAATAATCCAGAGGATTCAGATCTAGACTTCGAGGTGCCCATTGTACAGGAGCGTCATTACCTCTACCGATCCACCTATTTGGAAAGTGATGGTTTAAGTAGTGTCGTACGTTCATCGAAAAATGTGGTGGTGCACCATCGTGCATAAACCACATATTCCATCGAATATCTAGCGGTATATCATCTAACAAGTCCGGAAGAGTATGTTGTAAAAAAATCAAATAGGCTTCTCCAGTTAATCTTTGCGGTAGTCTGACAGGTCCAATAATAAAATTTCCGATTATTCCAGCCCATACATTCATTTTAAATTCATGTTGAAAATGGTTAATTTTAATGGCATGTGGATTTTCCTCTGCATAAACATGTTCATTATGAAAGTTCGTTATCCCTCTTCTTGTAAAACAAGCTTCGTCGGTAAATAAGAGTTTTTGCAAAAGTTTAAATTTCTTGCTCTTTTATGTTCAATAAACCGGCAAAAATTTAGGCGCCTTTCAGGATCTTGAAGTAAGAGGTCTTGAACTAGAATCTTATGGTATGGATGTAATAATTGTTCTCTAATTACTCTATTGACCACATCTTTAGATACTGCAATTTCTCTAGCTATTCGTCTAACGCTCAGTTCCGGATCTTCTTGAACACGGTCTAAAATTTCTTCTTCTACTTCAGGGTGCCTCACAAAGCGCTGCCTGCCATAGTTTGCTGTTACAGGAGCTAAGCGACCGGTTTCTCGAAGGCGTCTCTCTACTGCGGCAAACGTTGGATGACTTGGAACACGACGATTTGGAAACCGTTCCGAATATACTCTAACACTCTCGGCACAATTGCCTTGACAATATCCATATACTAACATATCGGTATATTCTTCGTTGGTGTATTGAACAGCCATGACAAAACGAAAATAAAAGTAATGATAGAAAACACTTTTGAAAATCCAGAAAAGTCGTTGTCAAATATTCAAATAGTCATAATTATGGAAACCAACAATAACAACTAAATACAAACATATCTATTTTACAAAACGCAGGGCACAAGTGGAATTCTTAAAACAAAAAAAAACATCAAAAAAATAGCATTTTTTGCATCAATTGTCGATATAAATAGAATATCTTTTTTGTAAACCATATAATACAAACATATGTATTTTACAAAACGCAGGGCACAAGTGGAATTCTTAAAACAAAAAAAAAACATCAAAAAAATAGAATTTTTTGCATCAATTGTCGAGATAAATAGAATATCTTTTTTGTAAACCAGTGCCTTTTTGTTTTAACCTATCTGGTATTGGCCGTTCTGTATTTTTTAAAAAAGAAAACATTTTACAAAAAAAAATTATCAATTCAAAAACGACGTCAAAAGACGTGTACATAGTTTAAAGAGACGTCTAAACGGCCTAAGACACGTGTACACGGCTTAAAGATACATGTACATGGAGCACACAGTATGCGCTGCCGTCCTCTAGTTAATGTTCTCAAATCTTAAAATGCGATTTTTGAGAAAACGATGCAATTTTTCGAGTCTTACCAAGCGTACCTTTTTTCTTGTACTTAAGACACTTAATCTAAATTTTATAGACAAATTCTTTTTTATCCATTAGCGTAGAAAATGGAAATGTTTTAATATTTATAAACGCAGGTTCTCCGCCTATGGATTGAATACTATCACAATTTTGATACAGAATTTCTTGACTCATAAAACTATGTAAACGTGACAAAATTTAGCGCAATCGCTCCAGCCGTTTCAAATTTATAACAAAAAAACAATTTTCCAACTGCAACTTCAGGACCGTATTGCGCACAAACTAAGCAACTTTGACTAAGCCAAGTTTTGCTGAATCGGTTTATTTTGGTCCGAAAAATACGTGGTAGAGTTGTTTAAAGACCTTTTAGAGACACCTTGTATAATAATGGTATATGATCGACATGTTTCATACGATATTGTTTCGCTACACTCTTGCTTCATCAGGTGGATGAAATACTAAAGCTAGCATTAATTGGTCTCTACTTATATATAATTACAAATTTTAGGGAAGAAGTGGGGAGTGATCTACCGCTATTTAATATAAAATTAAATAAAATTACAAATTTAACCCTAGAAAGGTAGCCTTCATTCATAGCATGGTCACTTACGTAAAATTTACGCATACAAATTTAAAGCATTATAAGTGCAATAAGAGTCAATCTTTTTTATAAATATTTATTTATTATAAATGAAAATATATATATACAGTGTACCCCACCGAAAACGAAACAGATTGAATATCTCGAAGGAGAAAACTTTATTGAAAAAACGCAAAAACAGGTCGATTTTTGATCCAAGGGGGACACCCTTCCATCATATCTTCAACTGTGATACGTCATTCCCCCCTTCGTCACTCTAACCATTACAATTTAAATAGGGAAAATAGTATATTTATACGATACATCATTGAAAAGGTAATTGTACGGAGAATTCAGCAAAGTGATTGTTGGTTGCGCTATTTTTGATTTTAGCGTCCTCTATCGGGAAAAAAACGGTTACGTATTCCACAATGTGACACATCATTTCAAAGCTAATTTTATTAGCAACTAAATACGTAATATTTTTGACATTGATTTGTCATCATTCTCAAGTACAGACTGTCAGCGTCTTTTTTAAACTAATAAGTTCGTAGTTTCTAATGTTAGAGCTCTGCAAGGTTTTTCGATTATTTAAATTTTTTTCAATTGTGCATTAAATTGCTAATAAAATTAGCTTTGAAATGACGTGTCACATTGTGAAATACGTAACCGTTTTTTTTTCCGCTAGAGGGCGCTAAAATCAAAAATAGCGCAACCAACAATCACATTGCTGAATTCTCCGTACAATTACCTTTTCAATGATGTATCGTATTTAGTACTTTTCCTATTTAAATTGTAATGGTTAGAGTGATGGAGGGGAGGGGAATGACGTATCACAGTTGAAGATATGATGGAAGGGTGTCCCCATTGGATCAAAAATCGACCTGTTTTTTCGTTTTTTCAAAAAAGTTTTCTCCTTCGAGATATTCAATCTGTTTCGTTTTCGGTGGGGCACCCTGTATATATTGATAGTTTGCGAGTACGTGAAACAATTTTTTTTTGATGATCACCATATATTGCTTTTTGGCACTAGTGCACAAACTGCAATAGCACCTTTTTACCTTTCGTTCAATTTATTTGGCAGGGTTGGAATCATCAATCTTTGATCAACTGTTCTTCTAGCTTCAACATGAAATCGATTCTTGAAAGAGGGTTATTGTTTATTTTAGTGTTATTATGGTGTTATATAACGTACGAATTAATTGCAGCTATACTTCACATGTAAAAAATACAAAGGGGCCACTGCGGTGTTTTCAGTTAGTGCACAAATTGTAACACATTTGATCGAAAGTATCTACGAAGCCTTTAGTTTCATTGTATGCATATATGATTTCTGATTTCTATGTGGTATCATCAATTTTATTTGTAAGGGAATTCTGTTTTATTTTTTCGTACTGTGCCTATAATAGTTAGTTTGCATGACGGAGTAAACAACTTTTCTGCTAAAGCTATATTGGTGAGCCAATTATCCATTGTCAAATTTCTGTTTGTGCCACGGGCTTATTCAGTTAGTGTTTGTACAAAATGATCTGTTAATGGTAATCCCTCTGTGTTTGTTGACTTTCTAGATATGGAGCGGCATTTATCATATATTTTGTGTGAACGTCACACAGAGGGTAAGGAGTGAGGATAACATTCCTGGAAGCACAAACTCAGGAAGTAAAATACACGGAAATAATTTGATATTTGTATTCGGTACTACGTAAATTTGATGTAGGTTGCCTTATTAGGGTTAAAGAAAGAAATGGAGAGTGACATATCTCTATTAGTTCATTTGGAGTTAACCTTAATTTATTGTATCTATTTATTTCCATTGCTTCCAGGACATCAAGTTTTTGCATTTTGTTTGAACGTGTAAAACATCAAAATTGTCATTGAACTTGTGATTTTCTCATAAACAATGGTTAGCAGAAATAGAACGCTCTTTTTTTATCAGCATAGCTTTTCCTATGTTTGACAATCCTTGCTGTAAATGTTTTTCCTGTTTGGCCTATGTATATTTTATTACTAGGGGGCGGACATGACCGGTTTAAACTACGACGAAGTTACAACGGAGCAAAGAAATAATGTAAACAACACCCACTTACTGAATAGCACTAATTCATATGGTGAACTGCAACATCTGTTTACGCCCGAGAAGTGCCCGAGAATGAGAGCAAAAAATGCCCATAAAATAAGGAATTTATGAGTAAAATCCTTTCTACATCGACGTAGATAGGAGCGTGAGGGGTTTTTAGAATTTATTATATTTACCTTATATTTCGCAAGAGAAATAATGTAAATATGTATATAAACTGGAGATGCGTTAAGTTCAGTTGCACGTCATCGATGACGTTTACATGTTGTTATAACTGTATTAGAGAAACTAAAATAGTTACTTTGCTAAATTGTACTTGATTGCATTTATTTCATTAGCTTAAATAGAAGATTTATAAATTGATCGTAATATACGCATTCATGGCAAATAAACACATAATTTCCGTTTCAATATTAAATTTCTTTATTACATATTTTTAATAGACTAATAGTTCAATTCGGTGTTGACAGATAAATCATATCTGTCAAACAGACGTGCGTTGTGTATATTCTTCCTGTCAAATTTTGCATGTTTATTTTTGTTTTGACATAAATTGTTTAAAAACAGTGCTTCTTAGAAGTGTATTTATTATTTATTTGTATCCATTGAATATAATGCCGAAAGGTTTCTGTAAACAGTCGATGCTTTTTACAAACTTTTCTATAATCATGTGTTAAATTTAATGTGAATAGCGTAAGTATTGCTTATTTTAAATTATATTATGCATACGTAATGAAACATTTAAGGTTTTCGACAATCTAAATCAATATAATAAATAAGTTGAGAAAGACTGAAGTCTTAGAGCATTTAAATTACTAAATATATTACATTATAGTTATTGTATTGTGCATAATCTTTTTCTTTGGTTATATCAAATGTCACTGATAGAAATAAAAATAGATCCGGCAACATATACAAGGCGAGTCGTCATGGATCTAGTATGACGTGCAACTGAATGTAACGCGTTTCCACCATACTTACTGTTATTTAGTTTCAATAACATACGTGTACATTTTTAGTTATCATTTATTTAGATCTAGAATGTTGTTTATGTTGCTTTTTCTGATATGAAAATGAATTGTCAGTGATTCCGACATTTATTACAAAGTCTGTAAAATATCGTTACAGAATGCCAAAATATCGCACGTTCGTCACTTAGCTTTGCTAAAACATACACAGAAATAGTTTTTATGCAGAGAATTTCGATAGTTTACAATATTTCGTTACATGTTTAAATGACGATGCTCGAAGTATTTCTGAGTGCAAGGAACTAACACAAATCCCAAATTTAAAAAATCAGTTGTTATTCCTTCAGGAACACTTTGGAAATTTGCCTAAACTAATCACATATTTTGAAAATCGAATCCCAAATTAAAAAATGGATTAACCACATTAGACGTGGCTGTTAATAATTTCAAAAGTATTCCAAGTGACTTCGCATGTGGCCTTCGGCAAAAGTAAGACGCAGTTTTTAATAGAAATCCAGATTTAATAACATTGCGGCAATTGTGTATGCTAAATACCCTGAAATAAAAGAATATTTCCAGTACGCATCTATAACCAGTTGCGATGTAGAAAGGACGTTTTCTATCTACAGGGATGTACTTAATTCAAAGAGAACAAGTCTTACAGAAGAGAAAATACAAACAAATACAGTAGAGTCGCGATAAGGTGAACTAATTCAGACAAGTCCGGTTCATTTTATCGAAGGTGTTCACTTTAATGAAGTTGTTTAAAAAACGACAACAAAATATAAATTATATTATACATACTATGTATGTATGGATATAACCTATTAACCTTGTAATGCATATGTGTCTATTATATGTATACATATCATACTTACGACTACTAAACTGTATCGAAGAAATAAGTTAATTTTGTTTGTTTCGTTTTATATTGTGTACTTCGTAGTATAGCTGCTTCTTGCAACCGTTTAAGCACCAAAATATCGTTAATATTATGAATATTTCTTTCTGCCCAGATCAGACACGTATCAAATGCTTTACAGGCTTCCGAATGTGATGGAATAATAACTGGAGTTTCTGTAACCACGTTGTCCTCCTCACTGCTAATTTGTTCAAAATCATTGTCTTGTGTATCTGCTTGTAGATCTTCATTCCAATCCAAAACTTCTGTAGCACTGTAATTTACCTGAAATGCAGTTTTGGAGATTTACTTATTTTTACATGAATGCAAAAACATGAAGTGACTTACATTTGGAGCTATCATATGCAACATTCCAAGTGTCTGTTGAACAACACTGTTTATTTCACGTGGGTGATATCTTTCTCTTAAGGTACTTAATGGAATGTCATCTTCATCCGGCTCATCAAACTCCAAAACAAGTTTCCAACATTTGACAATGGTTTCCACTGAAACTTTTTCCCAGGCGTTCAGTAAATTCAATATAGCATCTTTTAAAGTCAAATTTTTTATGAGGCCCTTGACATCATCTGAATCATTTCTTATTATTGTTGATAAAAGAGAACTTCTATAATGTAATTTGGTAAGTCTGATAACGTTTTGATCCATTGGTTGCAGCAATGGCGTTACATTGGGAGGGAAAAACAGTGTTATTATTTTTCCATCGTCACTTTTTAATTGATCTTCTGAAGGATGAGAAGGGGCATTATCAATAAGAAGAATAGCTTTTTCATCTAAATGTTTTTGCTTCAAAAATTTTCTCACCTACAATTTCATTAATTTGTATGAAAGCAAAAATAAATAAACAGAATGAGGAACATTTTACCTGTGATACAAAAGATTTGTGAAACCAATTTTTAAAAATTTCCACGCATTTTTAGAGTGGTCATAGTCTACTGGCAATACATAATTTCTGAAACTTCGGGGGGTTTATGCAGTTCAAATTACGAAAGGTTTCAACTTATGTCGTCCCGAAGCATTAGTACATGCGACAAATGTCACTCTTGCTTTTTCAGGTTTTCGACCTGGAGCAATTTTTTCATCTGAAGCCACGAATGTTTTATCAGGCAGCAGATTCCAAAATAAGCCGGTTTCATCGACGTTGTATATTTGATCACGTGAAATGCCCAATTCATCAATTTTTTGCTTCAAAATTTTCTTGAAAGGGTCAACGGCGACCACATTTGATGAAAGTTTTTTACCCGAAATTTTCAAGTGTCGAATGCCGTATCTCTTCTTAAAATTCTGCAACCAGCCTTGACTACTAGCAAAAGTTGTATTTTCTTCAAAGGTCTCGTGCAGTTGTTTCGACTTTTCTTTTAGCATTTCACCAGAGATCGGTAAGTTTTTACTTCGTTGTTTCAGAAACCATCTATACAAAGCAGTTTCCATTTTGGGATTTTCTGCTCGTTTCATTCTTCTACGTTTACTAATTCCGACATATTGCCGTGAACTTTACTTTAGAAATTAAAACAATATTGTATATAATCATAAAATGTTAGAAGTAGATATAATTAACGTTGACACTAAGATATACTCGTGTATTTAAATCAATATTAGCAATAAGAAAACTCACTTATAGTTTAAGAAATATTTATTTTAAAATAAATATTTATTCGATCATACGATAACACAGGTATGCACATAGAATATACGTATTTTAATTAAGATTATATATATATACATATCATTTAGAAATAAGTGAGGAAAAACCTCAACAATAACAGTCAATGACACAAATGAATATTTATTTTCAGAAGTGAAAAACCCGAGATAACATTTAAATTTGAAAATAAAGAACCTGACTACAAGTTAGGAACAAAAAGAGCTCTGAGTATATTATGCAAAGAACCTACATTTAAAAATGGAAAGACTCTTAAGACCAACAACCGTGAAAGAGTGATGTTAACTAACGGAACAATTATAAGAGTCAATCATTTAAAAGCAATTAAACTATACTCAGAGAATAAAATAAGATATGCTCGTAATGTATATGAAGACGCTTAATGCACTCAAGTAACTTAAAAATAAAATACATACACTTGCGTTGAAAAGGATATTAAGATAAAGTATATCATTAAGAACATCACAAAAATCGTATAATATTTTTAATATATGCAACAAAGGTATCAATTCTCATTGTAATGCGAGTAATTGCAATCCTCTTCATGGTTCCAAACTTAGTGCACATACAAACGAACATCTGTAACCAAAGGAATAAGCAGCATTAATATAAAAAAGCAATGATTTATTACAGCATATTAAACATACAAAACTCTCCACGAACGGTGAGATGGTTCAAGGAGAGAACGGAGCAGACGAAGAAGCCGCAGACGGAGGGACTGGCAATCGAAACAATATCCAATTTCTTTCCATTCTTTCCGATTAAAAGCACCAGAACAAAAATACGAGTAAGGTTAGCGCTTGGTCGAAGAATGTACCTACGAAACAACGAAAGTAGCAATGAATATATTTATAAGTACAATGAATGTTTACGATAGCAATAAACGAATAAAATAACGTAAGAAAAACATCAAAATAAATATCAATATACTTACTGCACATTAGATATAAATATATGGAACAACAACAAATACTGTCGTTGGTGAATGTAGAAGACATCAAATAATGTCAAGATCGAACATACTAAAATAAATACCAACCTAAAATACGACAAGAGGAAGAAGAGACAAGGCATAAATGTCGAGATATCCGCTAGAGGCGCTACAACGAACAATTCAAAAATAAAAGTCCGCAAAACAATCAAATAGCGAGTGGCATTTATTTTCAACTATAAAAAGCGCGTCGGAACAGAAAATTAGTTAGTTGTTAGCTGGTTCCTGTGACATTAAAAACTTCTAACTCACAACAAAGTAATAGCGTCTCTTGACGTAAATAATACATCTACGTGTTGAGCAAATAATGGTTAAGTGGGGTCGTTACACGCTTACCATTATTACCGCAGAACAAATATAAAAGAATTACCTAACAATTCACAAACAAACAAGAAGCCTATACGCGTCTATAGGAATAATTTCCAATTGTTTTCTGGTCGCCATATTTGCAAAAAGTGAGCGTCATCATTTAATTTATAGAAGATTCCAATGAGAGAAGAATTCACAAAAATGGAAAACCAATTTCAACAAGAATTCGAGGAATTATATGAATCTACGCAGTGAGTAGTAAATAATATTGTTATAACTATTAAATTCAATCAAAAATATACAGGTTCTCTCTAATCACTCCATTTCTTTTAATACTTAGTTATTTAAATAATAGAACGTAAATATAGGGACACAATTTTTAATTAAAAATTAAGAACATTAGTCTTAATAGTGTACTGTGTGCGAATACTTGCACAACGGACCAGTGTTCATTAAGAAAGACCTTAGTAAGTACTGCTTTGAACAATATTCAAACTTTTATAAACAGGAACGCCTAAACGCTTCGCACTAAGAATCTAAAGTCTCCGTGAGAATAGAGGTTTAGACAATTAGTTTGTGATGCATTAGGTGGTGATTGATCCAAGCTTTATGTAGTACGTGTGACTGTTTGCATAAAGCCGATTAGTCAGTACCTTCATTATCAAGTCAATATAATTTGGCCCAAATATACAGGCCTTCGTAAGAAAAGAGTGAAAGCGGAGAAACCCTGTATTGATTGAATACATATTTAAATGAACGAACACGATATTATTGTGAAAACTGTTACTTGTAAGAATTGTAAATAAATAAATAAAATAAATAATATACAGTCAATAATAAATTTTACCTATTGTAATCAATAAGTATATAATACATTTTTCACATGAGTAATCTGGTGTCATAATTATTTATAACCCTATCCCACACAACATCACAATAATAACGAAAGTGAAACAAGTAAGGAAAGAAGTAAATCACAGTAGAACCCACGAGAGATAATGAATTATGCTGTTTTGCCTATAGAGCTAGCACAAACTTCAATTTTATTTATTTATTTAACAAATAAATAAATAAATTATATACATTTTATTTAAACGCAAGGTTCACAGCAATATGTATTTGACAGAGCTTTTAGAATTTTTTGTTGATTTTTTCTGATGCCACATATAGTGGATTTGGCAACTCCATATTCACGTGAAAGCGAACTTACACTTCTACCATCATTAAGTTGTTTTATTATTTCACCTTTCGCACTTAATGTTAAAGTCTTCATTGTTCTTAGTACACTTTACTAACTACACAATAACTCAACAAAATACACGAGTAGAATGCAGGCGTTCAATCACAAACACGTTGTACTAACATAATTAGGGGGTTCCCCGATCGAGTCATCCAAGTGCGCGCACTCGCTACTAAATATAGGAGTACAAATCTACAGTATGTAACTGGTTCATCTTATTGAGTTGTCTGTTATTCACCTTATAGAATACTGTGTATAAAAATTTATTTGTTCACCTTACCGAACTGTTCTTCTTATGGGGTGTTCACCTTATCGCGACTCTACTGTAATAAGGTATTTTGTATTTTATAGATCACCAGCCACTTGTTATCCAATTATATAAATAAAATTAAAACCTCTTTAAAAATACAACATTTCAATAGTGCGCCCATGGGCGATGAGTCATCAACCGCTCGTGTCCGCCCTCTACTTATTACAATCACAAGTAAGCTTTATAGACTCCCGAGTTCAGTGTTTTATCCGTCCTGTCCTTATTAATTTTAATATATTTTTCTAAGGTGTTTATTATTCTTTGTATGCAGTAACCTCATTATTCGCTTTATTAATTATCTTACCAATTTTTACGGATGTTTTTCCTGTATATGTAATGCATCTGTATCTACTAGGTTCATTGTGAGGTACTTTGGGATATATTAGAGAAAAAGTAAATGTTTTTTTGTTTTTTCGTACATAAGTGGACTAACGGGTTTCCCATAATTTATTGGGTTAAAAGGTAAGCTAGTTACAAGATGGTGAAAAACCAGAAACTGGAAAAGGATCATACTCTCGGCAATGATATATAAATTAATTTTGTGCAGAATTTCCAATTTTGCAGTGGCACATAATAACGATTAATAAGACTGTTGATTGTATTAATGATTGCTTGTCTGATATTATCACTTTTATTTTGGAAATTCTTGTTATCTTATTTTTATTGTTATATATTATTTTGTTACAGTTAACTTGGGTCGATTTCTATTTCGTGTCAGTATTGGAATATATTCAATTGCGTTGGGGTGCCGAAGACATCATTCAGAACTACAAAAATTTATCAGCCCTTAGGCAGAAAATTTACGACATACCTGCCATTAAAGAATGGCGAAAAGTCCGCCCAGTAACGGACTTTTGAACTGCGATTTTTTGAAATAAAATATATTGTATAAAAAATTATCACTTTTAATTCATTAAAATTTGGAGTTTTTATATCTATTAATCTTTTAGTATTTAGAATCACGAACGATGAAACCCAAAGTAAATGTTCTGAGCGAATATTGACAACATGGGACTAGAATCATATGCTACTAAAAAATTCCTTACACATATTTTGTTTTTATTTGTTTTATATTGGAAGTTGTAGACGAGCGAGTATAAGTAAGAATTCAACTTTTTTCTGTACTTAAGTCTAAAGTGATCAGGCCATTCTTTTATCAATATATCCAGGTTGCTCCAAAGTAAATAGAATTTAATATCACCCGTTGATTTGAGAATCTTCCACTTAAAATAGTACATCATTAATAAATAACATAAATAATACAGGACCTAGGTTTGATCTTTGAGGAATGCTAGAAATAAGATCCAACTTTAATAGAACGGCGCCCATTATAAGTAAGATCCCACCACTTTTGAATTGAAAAGAAAATTTGAATAAATTAATTGCAGTAAGCGCATGATCAAAAGTTGTATGTAATATGTTTTGGGCTAAAGTTTTAGGCATGTCAGAAATTCGACAACAACGACTATAGAGAAGCGAGAAAGCGTTAAAAGCATGCCCCTGTTTCTTCAGTAGGCGAAATGTCCGTAGTTGTCTACGCGATCATCTATCTAGGCGAAATGTTCTTCCTAATAATGAAAATAAATAATAAACTTCTCTCAAATACACAAACAGGGAGTTAATATTGAAAACAGGCGACAAAAGGGCTGAGAGGAAATTAAAATTCTTTATATTAAGTGATATTTTAAATACACCTTGACAAACTGTGACTTTGTGCGCCTTAGTCAAGGAGTGAACTTAGCAACAGTCTCTTTAGTCACGGGCTAAAGATAGCTCCAGGTTGTTTAATTGCAAAAAAGATAATTGACAGTTGTCATCAATCTGTCAAAATAACCGTTGTGGCGCAACAACAGACAAGTAATTTTGTATAGTATGAATCTCGTTTTATAAATTTGTTAGTCACTCGTTTTACTAAACGCTCGTGATTAATAAAACTCGTGACAGAAATGAGGTTTATAAAACTTGATTCATAATACACTCTTATATGTAAGATTATAATATATGAATCGTTTATTTATAAAATATATTAATTAGTATTTTGTGAAGTTTACAGCAGAAGTAAAAAAAAACTGGTTCTGTCATTTGTTTTGCTATTATTGCAAATGGATGATATTGTTGGTATTAAATAGAGTATAATTAACACTATTACGAAGTTCAGATAATCTACACAGGAACACCACATGATTTGAAAGATATCATTTAATATGTTTGATAAACAAACGCGCCTCTTTTTAATTTCTTGATGATGTTTATTACTTTGACACAAACAACTACTTTTTCGAGTTTAAAAAACGATCACAATGCTTCCTCTATCCTTTGTATATATTAAGAGGTATCTACATAAAAGATACATTTTAAATGTAGAAGTATAATACATTTTATATTTCTAACTAATGAAATTTGAAATTATTACAAAAATTTGTTTTGTGTATTTTAACATTTGCCCGAGTAACATTATTTCAGTTTAAATATAAGTAGGGGAAATGTGGGTAAAATGGGATACTTAACGTTAGAACATTTTTATAGAAGTATCCATATCCTCGACAACATAAACAATTTTTTTATGATTTGCCCGTACATTTCTTTGTTGAGAGGAACAAAATAGCCACCAGCCATTTCTTTATTCGTGCTAAAGTGATGCTTCAGGTTATTCCTTTCGGTTACTTGATAAGCAAGGCGACGAACTGCCCTAGTTGTCAACCCGAAGAGCATGCACTCCATATTTTTAATATAATCCACCAGTTGTAGTTCTAATTCTAGAGGAAATGTTAAATTCCTGCTTCCCAAGCCTTTTTCTGTTCAGGTTTTGCATTTATTTTGTCCTTTAATTGGCCGCTTTAGAATGCTTTGGGGGCACCAAATACATTTTCGCTGCTTTTAAGTAACCACATTGACCAGTAGAAACTGCCTCAATTGCTTTAGACATAGCTTCTTCTGTCCATGACTGGCTGTTGGTCCTACGAGAATATTTTCCGGGCATTTTTCTGAAATGAACAGTTGAATTTGGAAGGTACGAAGTAGAACGATCTGATTTCTTCATTAGGGTAAAACGGGATACTACTATCTCATTTTAACCTCATGCATGCCGGCCAATTTGGCCGACGAAAAAATTCTAACCTCACATGCAATCGCAAAGTGATCATAATGAAAATGTTTGTTTAGATATCTATTAATCGTAAAAAATTATGTGAGTACAATCTTTACGTTTTTAAAAGGCTGTTTTTAGAACAGAAGTGTGAAAAACTGAAAAACTTACCCACTTTTTTAACTATGACTCGCACGAATCACACCTTCTGCGCCATTGGTATACGTGACTTTGTAATTGTTTCAGATACGCAGGCGCTGGACAGCGATACGTATTTTACACAAAAACAACAGTATCCCATATTATCAAGTATCCCGTTTTAACCACATTTCCCCTACGTTTACTGAGTGTACTTGGTGGTTGTTTATGACTCAAATACGACGAGAAGGTGGGACACGAAACATAAAAGGATCCGACAATACCGTCGCTTCTCTATGGTATTTGTGTACTCTGGTACCTCTGGATACCTTTATCGGTATCAAGTGGACACAAACGTGGAAAAATCTCAAGGTCGGACATTTTCATCATCAAAATGCTTATAGTACGCAGGAGAAAGTAAAACTACACTCACCGGCAAAATAATCGATCCACTCAAAAAATTGATGAAGTTTGTTCGCTAATAAGTTTGTTATTTTAAATTCGATTTGATTCATTCTTTTTTTTGCATATTGTAGGTAAATTTAAATGTAATCTATCACATCTTTGGAATTTTAAGAAAATTTGGCATACATCATTTTATACAGGGTGACACAAAGTCTGTTTTTTTAAATCAACTTTAAAACCACATATGGATTGTCAAAGTTGCTCCACCTTGTATTTTCTTATTTTGTTAACAAGACACATCACTTCTTTACAATTTCTTTTTTTATTTATTACAATAGCTTAATTTTTGTAAAAGATACAAGGGTTTAAGAAAAATTTTACATTTTTACATTTTTCCTATGGTACTAACAATAAGTTTAGGAATTTATCGTTTTTGCATAGAGGGCTATTGAAATACTGTCGGTTGTGAAATCTAAAACTTGTCAATTACGTTTTTGAACATGTTTCTTGTCGAATAGTAATTTAAAATATGGATCTTTCTGTAACCGACGCAGCGAGAGCTGTTGCTTTGATTCAGGATGGTAGGTCACAGTATTATGTGGCCAGAGTGTTGGGAGTTTCAAGATGTAAAGTTCAAAGAGCTGTTAAACGGTTTAATGAATTTGGTGTATACACAAGAAGAAATCATTGTGGTCGAAAGAAATCTACTAGTGAGCGAGATAATCGATTTATAACGTTAAATGTTTTGAGGGACAGAAAAGTTACTTCTGTGCAAATGAAAAACTGATTAGAGGACGTAAGGCAAGTTCAAGTAAGTGATAGAACAATAAGAAGGCGGCTGTTTGATATTGGACTGCGTTCTAGGAGACCTGCAACTGGTCTAGAGTTATTGAGACACCATCGAGTTGAACGCCTTAGATTTGTTAGGGAACATGTAAATTGGGGTAACGAAGAATGGAGAAACATCCTATTCACGGATGAGTCAAGATTTTGTCTTAGAACACCAGATGGACGTGAAAGAATTTACCGGAGAACTGGTGAACGTTTCTTTCAAAACCATTTTTTTCCTAGAGTAAGTTATGGAGGCGGTTCGGTAATGGTGTGGGGTGGCATAAATTTTGAAGCTCGGACGGACTTGGTTATAATGAACAGGGGAGCCATGACAGCCGATAGATACATAGGTAAGAGAAGTTTTAGAGCCACATCTTGTTCCTTTTGCACCGTTCATCGGAGATGATTTCATGCTGATGCATGATAATGCCCGACCGCATGTTGCCAGAATTGTACGCGAGTATTTAGCCGAGGTTGAAATTCCAGTAGTAAATTGGCCTGCTCTAAGCCCAGACCTAAACCCAATTGAGCATGTTTGTGATGCACTTGGGAGGAAAATACGATCTCGTGTACCAACGCCTGCAAATTTACAGCAGCTTAGTGACGTTCTAACTGAAGAATGGAATCAAATCAACCAGGCTTACATTCAAAACTTAATTGAGAGCATGCCAAGACGAATTGCAGCTGTTATCCGTGCACGTGGAGGAAACACTTCGTATTAAGTCTTTTATGTTTTTCATTTTCTTTTCATTTCCTTTTCATTATATTCGGTGTTAAGTTAAATTCGTAAACTTATTGTTAGTACCATAGGAAAAATGTAAAAATGTAAGATTTTTCTTAAACTCTTGTATCTTTTACAAAAATTAAGCTATTGTAATAAATAAAAAAAGAAATTGTAAAGAAATGATGTGTCTTGTTAACAAAATAAGAAAATACAAGGTGGAGCAACTTTGACAATCCATATGTGGTTTTAAAGTTGATTTAAAAAAACAGACTTTGTGTCACCCTGTATAAAATGATGTACGCCAAATTTTCTTAAAATTCCAAAGATGTGATAGATTACATTTAAATTTACCTACAATATGCAAAAAAATGAATCAAATCGAATTTAAAATAACAAACTTATTAACGAACAAACTTCATCCATTTTTTGAGTGGATCGATTATTTTGCCGGTGAGTGTATTTATATTCTTCTGAATATCCATTAGAAATAACAGAAAACAAATATTCTATTCAGAACACGTCTTCATGCATAAAAATAGCTGGACTGTTAAAATTTTATTCAAGATATTTATACATGTGACAACACTTTTGCATGTATGGGATATCGAGTAATTCATCAGGAATAGATTTCGCACTAAAAATAAAATTTTGATTTAGAAGTTGTCTTAATTTTACAACTTGTTTGCTATTAAAATTAAACAGAACTCGATTAAACAACGCATATTTAACGTAACATGGATTTTAATCCTGTTATGGTATTCTATTGTTAGGTATGTATTCAAACAAATGATGTAGGTTAGTGTATCATATCACAAAAAGGCTGCTGCATTACAATATAAAATATGAAGCAAAAATAAAAAAGTTTCGTCCTGTACATTAATTTTAAGTAGCTGATATTTACGTATGTTTATGCTTATGTTTATTCATAATCATAATCATAACTCTAGCCGAATCTAGGTCAACAAGAAATATATGAATCAATCTTGCTTATGTAAATATGTGTTTAGCTAGTTTTCCTTATGTATAGGCTAAAAAATTTCGGGAGATTTGTCAGTAGCTTGTGTTACGTGATTGAAGAAGTATCAGTTTGTATTTCAAGGTTATATTAATTTATTATCGCCAAAAATAGACTTCGTTCCATATTGGAATTATCCATTTTTTTAATCAAGGTCAGTTGTACAAACAAACACAGTTGCTATCGTAATCGATCACGTAACATGGTAGGAACTTTTAATATAAAAACATGTATATTTAAATAAGTCTTTTTTGCGCAATGTATTTTATTATGATTCAACATTTAATCCATATATTATTTATATATTTGAATTAATCGTGATCTACCATAAAAATATTATCAATTATTTATTTTCGCAATATTTTTTATATTCCAGGCATTTAAATATGCATATAGATAGAAGGGTACGGTGCCTTCTTAAATGATTACGAAGGTCCGTTTCTTTCTTCCGGTAGTATAAAATTTACTTTACGAAAGGTGTGTGAAGTTAGCCCCCCTTTTTTTTGAAAATCGAAAATCAAAGTACCTATTTAAAAAAAAAGTCCAAATTGACCGGGGTAATTGAAAAAGCAATTTTTCACCTAACCCCCCTATTTTCGAAAATTGAAATTCTGATGGTTGTTCTAAACATTGTTCCAAAGATTCTCGAAAAAAAAAATCAAAATTGACCGAGATACTCGGAAAAAACGAGTTTTTGCCAGCCCCCCTTTTCTTGAAAATTGTATTTCTGACGATTGTTCTAGGTTGTTCTAGGTTTGTTCTGACAAACCGTCATTTTCGAAAAAAGAGGCAGTGGCGAAAAAATTGTTTTTTTGCCATTTTCTCAGCCGATTATGATTTATTTTTTGAAATACTTTGGAACAATTTAGAACAAACCTAGAACAACCTGGAACAAGCGTCAGAATTTAGATTTTCAAAAAAAGGGGGGCTAACTTCTCACTTTTGGATATAGTTTTTTTTGCAATATATTTTGATATATAGGAGTTACGGTTTTGACGTATTAGAACAATGGTTAGAACAAATCTAAAACAACCTAGAACGACCGTTAAAATTTTAATTTTTGCGAAAACTGAGTCTGACTTTATACTTTTGGCTTTCGTTTTTTTCAATTTTCTTGTCTGATTTTGATTTTTTCTTTGAAATACTTTGGAACAATTTAGAGCAAACCTAGAGCAACCTAGAACAATTTTCAAGAAAAGACGGGGCTGGCAAAAACTCGTGTTTTCGATTACCTCGAGCAATCTTGATTTTTTCCCCCGAGATTCTTTGGAACAGTGATTAGAACAACTAGAACAACCTGGAATAACCTACAGAATTTTAATTTTCGAAAAAATTGGGGCTATCTTCACACACCCCTTTACGAAACCCTTTTCGGTTGTACAGTCTCTATCGCACGCTAATTTTCTTTTTCGAAGTTGCTGACAAATAAAACGGAACCAAACCATATTTAAATGTCAAATAAAAAACGTTTAAAGTAACAACCATGTGCAGTATAAATTATATAAAGAATAAAGAAGACACATGCTAAAAGTTTATTTAGACTAATTAACAATATGAATCATTAAACAGATTTGGATGGTAAAATGTCTAATATTATATAGGCCAACAAAATATTTTTTTTGTGCCGGAAAACTACCTCCCTACTACCTACTGATTTTTGACATATATTTGAGGTGCTGATTACAAAACTACCTGCTTTTTTCGTAGCACATTTAGTTTTTGAGATACAGGCACATTGATTTTCAATATTATTAACAGGTACAGTTATGTGCAATAAACGGGCGTAGGTACACTTAATATACGATCATGTAAATATGACTTGTTTTCAATTTGTCATATAGCGGCAATTCAATTTGTCATACTTAACTGACAGACAGAGATATTCAATGTGCCCGCATATTTAGGTTTCATAAGTGAGGCTCGTATTATAGCGAAAATCGAAGTTAACTGGTCAATTAGAATAGTAGCACAGCAATTTGGCATAAATTAAAAAACGCTGGGAAGAGGAAAGAACATTATATAGAAGAAGTAGTTCTGCTCGAAAATCCACGCGCGAAGAAGATGCGTTGGATAGCGTTAGAAATGCTAAAATTGCAGAAAATTTTCCTGGTTGGTGGTTCACTATCCACAGCTTGTCGAAGAATCCATAAATCAGACTTGAAAAGTTCTGTGCTGGTTAGGAAATTACAATTAACAGAGAAGCACAAGCAATGTCGATTACTATTTTCTTTGAATTACGTTTATAGAAAATTGCCATATTCTCTGATGAAAAAGTGTTTCAGTCGACGCACAATGGTTACGTACATACGTGTGTATAGACACCAGAATGTACGATTTGGCTTGGTGCAGGTATGAAGAGCTAGGAGTTCAAAATAGACGGGGCGGGGGGGGGGGGGTTAAATGCTGAAAACTATATCCATATTTTAGAAAACGTAATACTGCCTTCTATTCGGCAATTATATCCTGAAAATTTTATTTATCAACATGAAAATTGTTCTGTGCACACGGCTAATATTGTTAGAACATGGCTTGGTAATAATAACATCGAAACATTGCCGTGGCCTGCTAACAGCCCAAATCTGAACCCTATTGAGAATATTAACTAAGCAAATTTATACCCAAAATATTCATTTTCTAAACGTGACTCATCTTTGGGATACCATAGAAAATGCGTGGGAAGAATTAGCGGTGGATGAAAATTATGTACGGCAATTAATTAATTCAATGCCCCATCGTTTAAATAAAGTCATTGAAGGAAATGGCAGTATGACTAAATATTAATGTTTTCTTGTTTTGTTTTTATATTTATTTTAATTTGTATTTTATTTTTCGGGTTGAATGTTAAAGAATTATATAATACATATAATAAAATCTATTTAATGTTAAGATAATATCTTTACAAACGATAATTTTAAATAAAATAATCAACAAGATAAAAGATACTCAGAACCAATCATTTTGAAAACCAATGTCAATAATGAAGGCTTTATTTAACCTTTTAAATACAGGTAAAAATAAGCCATTTTCACACTGGCAAAATAATGCAAAAAATAGCAATAAGACGTGTACGCCAATTTATTGCACAGAATAGTACAAACAATGAAATTTTGAGCAACCGTAATAGATTTGGCGCAATACCCATTGGTCACTCTACCATCTTGAAGGAGGAATACAAGACGGTATCTAGCTTGAGTATAACCAACTTTAAAAAAACTAAATTTCTAAAATGTTCGAATAACTCTTATTTTAACTTTGAACTTTTAATATCCGAAATAGAAAAAATAGTATAAAATACACGTTTCATAAGACGTTTATGTCATTGACAATATTATGTTCATCGGGAACATAATATTTTCTCAAGATGGATTCCTCAGGCACACGAAAGTCGCTATATTTACCATTAACACACTTTTGTAAACAATGAAAAACTCAGCATGATTCACCGTATTCCATGTTATATGCTACTAGCATTTTATATAGATCCGAACTAATTGTTTTCTGCCGTTTGTAAGTAGAGTATACAGAGCCAGCAATACTTGATTTATGTGTATGCAAAGGCACATGTTTTACTACGCAGGTTTTTGCTTGCTACGACAGAAATACATTTCAAATTTTAAAGTTGAATTGCTTTGAATTTTAGCGCAGGCAAATCTCTTATTCATCTTTCAACAATATCTCGCGATGAATGTTACCGGAACATATTTACTCAATAAAACTCATGTAACTAATAAAAGTAAACAATATATCGTTCCCCTATACACAGCGCTTACGATTTAACTAAAATACTTTCGGCGCAAAAACCTGCACTGCAACGTCGACTACATTCGCCACGATTGATGCAGCTACTTACTTTTATATATAAAAATCGTAAGTTGTAAACATCGTTATTGAAGGCAAGGAGGCAGAAGCTATCTGCGTCTCGTTGACGAACCCGAGTTCAAAAAATACGTATAATATGTACATATACATACGAGACGTACTACATTAGAACATAACGTACATAAGTACAGATTGTTACTTATTATTATATTACTTTCCTGTAATGTAAACCTGACCTCCTATTTCTAAAATTACAATGTCAATGTTTATAAATACAAACTTTACTTCGTTCCATAGCTCTGTTTAATCAAACAACACAATTAAATATATATAGTCAGTACAGCTATCGAAGTTGCTTAATTGCTTATTGATGTAAAATTATCTGGTATGTAATTCCGTTGTCTGTTGTTATAAGTATCTATTCAAGTTATTGTAAAAAATATGTTTATACTCGAAGCGGAAAACGACTTAATCAAAAAATACTCTGGGATATCTTCAGTAAAAATTTCCTTCATCAAAGTCTTAATTTCCAGTGTCATCATAATGAATTCTACTAGTATCAAACTCACCTATTTCAACATGAGAAGCCTAGCTGAAACTATGCGTTATCTCCTGAAATATGGCAACATTGATTTTATAGACAACCGTTTGGAGACAGAAGATTGGTTAGTACTGAAACCAGGTATTTTTTGCTAAGTACTGTATTTTCTAATGTATGAATTGGACACTTTTGCTAACATTTTTGGACCATATTGCTCACCTTTTATATACAGCACGTCTCTAAACTGTCATCCGCTGTTAATTTTTCAACGGCTTAATAAAAGGTTTCAATTTTGGGTCATTAATAAAAAATATTATGCACTACATTATTAAGGTAAAATTTGTACTTAGATTTAAAAATTGACGGCAGGGGGTGATATAGTTTCAAAATTTTAATTGCAATATGGGGTCGACTGATACCTCATTTTAAACGGCTCACACATGATACCAAAACTTCATAAAATTTTACCTACTCATATGAAAAAAAATAGAGCAAAATTGTATTTTATTATACATTTTGTGTATGCAGTTAACTGCTGAACATGAATTCAAAAAGTCTTTATGTCCTGACTTTTTGAATTCATGTTAGAAATAATTGACAGTTGCAGTTTAAAGTACGGGAAGAAACTGTAAATAGGATGTTTTTATGCCAAGAAATTCAAGAAACTCATATAGAGCATCTAATGAAATAAAAAAAATTAACCAAAATATTATGTTATTTTTCTTTTAGTCAACAGAATTTTGTGAAACTTTATATTCGACCAAGTAAACCGTTCAAAATGAGGTATCACTCAACCAGTTATTCCATATAAAATTTTGATACTATATCGCACCACGCCGTAACAGGGGGAGGACACTTTAGAGCCGCATTGTATAATAAAAATGTACGAAAGCGCACTTAAAATATATTATATGTATATTCCTGCAAAATTTGCAAGATTAACCTTTAACTACTCGCGCCGGTGTACAAAATACACCACTTGCGCTAAAAATGCTCTCATTCTTGTTAAATACAGACTCCGCCCATGTGCTCCCCACCTAACCTATAATTGAAGTGCCCACTAGAACCACCCTTAGTCTCGCTGCGATAGCTCTATTGATAACATTATTGTTTGGTGTGAAATCTACAGTCGGTCTGTTTGGTGTACGGAATACACCACGCGAGAAGTTATGTAAGTATATTTTAAAATATTTTAGTTTGGTTTCTTGGAGTAAATTATCTTATTTGTCATTTATTTTGTTTATAAAAACAACAACGAATTTTTTTAAATACATAAAATTAATTTTGTAGGGATAAGATACCAGTCAGAGATCCAAAATGTCTAACCCAAAATGAACTTGAGGCTATGGCTCGCGCTTTATTCGATGAAGAAAGTGAAGAAGAAGTTGGAGGAGAATCAGAGACGTCAGAAGATGAAGCTATAGAGGAGAGTGAGCACAACACAGAGTCGGAAGAAGAATTAACCCAGACAGATGATGAACAGGAAAATGCAGATCAAGAACTGAATAACTCAGATGTTGAACAACATGCAAATACCACTAGTGAAGAAGACAATGAAGAACATTTTGTGGCTAGAGATAAGAAAAAAAGAATGGTGTGGAAGAAAAATCCAATTTTAAGTAAATTTAGCAAAATTAATAAAAAAAATATTGTTAAAATTTTTCCTGGACCTAAACAATGTGCACGAGATATTACCCATGAAAAAAGTGCTTTTGACAAATTTTTTACTAATGATATGATAGAAAATATTGTTGAATACACAAACCAAGAAATTGCAAGATTACGGACACATTATCACCGGCCAAGAGATGCTAAAAACACCACAAAATCGGAAATATTAGCTTTTATAGGATTGCTACTTCTAGCAGGAGTAAAAAAGCAAAATCATACACATTTTCTAGAGTTGTGGACAGCTGATGGAACTGGATCGGAGATATTTAGAGCATGTATGAGTTATAACCGGTTTCTATTTTTGCTAACCGCAATTAGGTTTGACGACAAAAGTACTAGACGTGAACGAAAAGCCACTGATAAACTGGCAGCTATCCGATTTATTCTTGACCGTTTTGTAGACAACTGCAAAAACAATTATAATTTAGGCGAACATGTAACAATTGATGAAATGTTGATACCTTTTAGAGGCAGGTGCAGTTTTATACAATACATGCCCAATAAACCTGCCAAATATGGAATAAAAGTGTTTCTCTTATGTGACTCTAGAACATTCTATGTAAGCAACTTTGAGGTGTATTGTGGTCAACAACCAGAAGGGCAATACAGAAAATCAAATACACCAACTGCAATTACTCACCGTTTGCTTCAGCCGTGGAAAGGAAGAAATAGAAATTTAACTTGTGACAACTGGTACACAAGTTATCCTTTGGCAAAAGAGCTTCTGGAAGATAAAGTCACAATTGTTGGAACATTAAGAAAAAACAAAAAGGAATTGCCGGCAGAATTTTTGCCAAATAAAACGAGGGCACCTGGGTCGTCCATTTTTGGATTTCAAAAAGATGTCACCATTGTGTCTCATGCTTCCAAAAAAAATAAAGCTGTAATTTTGCTATCTACGATGCACAGTGATGCTGCAATTCACCCTGTAACCAATAAGCCGGAGATTATAATGGACTACAATAGTTATAAAGGAGGCGTTGATACTGTGGACAAAATGTGTAGCACGTACTCTGTTCTCAGAAGAACGAGAAGATGGCCTTTAGTCTTATTTTTTCAGCTGGTGAATATTGCAGGTATAAACAGTCAAATATTATATAACTCCATACACATCGAAGGTGGTCACAAATACAGAAGAGTTTTTCTAAAAGAATTGGCAATGTCGTTGATGAAACCACACCTTTCTGAAAGAGCTACCATAAAGACATTACCTTCAGATATTCAACGTTTCCTAAATAAGTACAAACCTTCTCAAGAAGAGCATGAGGAAGAGCTTCCAGCAAAAATACGAGGAAGGTGCTTTTGTTGTGGAAGGCAGAAAAACAGAGTGACAACAATTTCGTGTCATACATGTCACAAACCAGTATGCAAAGAACATGCGATTAGTATAATTACTTGTCCTGAGTGCAATAACATTGGCGATGATGAGGATGCTAGCGAGTAGCCCTTTGCACAAACTCTTACTTTTGTTTTGTTTTTTACATGTTTTGTGCTTCTTATTCAATAAACGTTTATGCAACAATTTTAGCATTTTTTTAAAACATTAGACCTTTTTTTACTGTTTTTTGAGCACTTTTTTGGTGATGGTGTACAAAATACACCGCGCGAGTACTAATGTTATATTTTAAGGCGCGAGTAGTTAAAGGTTAACTTAGTGAAGTAATGAGTACAGCAGTAAGATTTTTTGGATCGATGTAGCCTTTACTTGATGGAAATTCATAATGTTGAAAGTAAGTTTTATTTACTCTGTTGTTGTAATACAACCTCATCTGAAGAAGACACTGTATGTCGAAACGATCGTCATGATATTTTATCAATAAAGTGGGAATTTAAGTGATTTTTACTGTCAGTTTTATTTACTTTCAACACCAATATTTACTCGAATCAAAATTTAATTTGACGTAAAGAAATACCTTCCAAGCAAAATATTAGTATATTATTATATGAGCGATTATGACAGCCATTATTCACGCAGATGATGTTTGAGCCCACGAGCCTTGGCGAGTGGCTCAAATCATCTAAGTGAATAATGGCCATAATCGCGAATGTAATACTATGCTTTTTCTACACCTATTCAACAAATAAATTACAGTCAAATTTGATAACTTTAATGAAACTCTATATAATACAGTTAATTAATTTTTATTTTTCATTGAGTGAGCTATTAGGATGAAAATATATATTGAAATTTGTGCAGTTAGTAATATTTAAATTTGGAGTTGTCACCTCCATTGCTAAATTCTGATTGGCAGTTTTAGTGGTTGAATTATTAGTTTGCACGGATTGTAAAATTTTTTGACATGTGTCCATTTTATTCTTCATTGAGTTGTCAATGTATCCTTCCGCTACTGCAGTCGATTTCCATCCCCCGTGTCTCTTTAGGGCTGTGATGTCACCTCCTGCATCCACTAGCAGGGTTGCCGAAGATCTTCGGAAAGAGTGCCCCGTGTACAGTTCTGGGTTCGGAAGATTTAAGAAAGTAGCAATTTGTTTCCCCATCATTGAAAACTTATTGATGCCAATTTTCTGACTGGTGCACTTTCCTTTTTGGTAGTTTAAAAAGGAGTGGACATCTGGTGGACGCAGAGATATGTATTTTTTCACAATTGCATAGAAATTCCCTGTTATTGTAAAGTTGCGAACTATTTTGGTCTTTGTATTGGGCACATTTACTAATATTGCTGATGATAGATCTTGAAGATTCCCAATATCCATTTCTTTTAACTCATTACACCTACATGCCCCCATAATACCCATAATTAGTGCCACCTTAAATGAAAGAAAATGTTGAGATATTGGTAATATTACAGATAATTTAATTGCTACCTACCTTTGTGGCAAGATATTTCTGGTCATCGGCATTCTGAATAAAACTATTTATTTGTTCGGGAGTGAAGGTTTTGGCCTTTTTTGCTTTATAGCCGTCGGATTTTCGCTTGAGAAATGCTCTTAACTTTCCGTACGTGTCTAGCTTAATGTTATGATGAATTTCAAGTGTACTTCTTAGCATAGAATAGAGTGTCCATAGTGAAGACGCTTTATATGTTTCCGATAATTCCCCAAAGTAGGCTAATATGACATTTTCTGAGAAAGAACTGATTTTCTTGCTATCACGCCATTCCATAAATGATTTGTATACAGACTCGTAGGCTTTTTTGGATTTTGCAGGTAGGAGATTTTCGGTTGTTATTCGAGCCATTTGGAGTATTTCCGGTGGAGTACAATTTTCTTCATCACTGCTATTACACATTTTAACGTTAATTTATTAGTTTTAACACGAAACAGAGGCACATTTATCATTAATCGGTACGAAGTGCGTACGTTGAAAAACGTAAACAAGGAATATGGCGACACACTTGGCTGTCACGCGAGTCGATTGTCAGGCGCAGAAAGAGTTGATCGTGGGCAATTCAAAATATCATTGGATGGAACACCCGTGAATAATGAATTTCTAATTTTTTTATTGGACGAGAACCGTGAATTGTGATCCATAATTCACGGTCGTGAATTATAACTACGATATTTCTTGAAAAAAATGCTAATAATTGCGATGTAATTCAATAGGTGTAGAAAAAAATATTTATTTCATTACTTTGAGCAAATTATCTTACTAAGTCTTATAAAAATAATTTCGGTCTAAATAATGATTTCCAATGTGTCTATTGTCTAATTATAAATATTATTATCTGCACAGATGCACCTTTCGGAGTGTTACCATTGTATGAAGAAAATGGGAAGGTGGTAGGCCAAAGTGTTGCTATTGCGAGATACTTAGCTAAGAAAATTAATCTAACAGGCGGTGATGATTGGGAGGATTTAGAAATCGATGCTATTGTCGACACAATGAAAGATTTACAACTCAGTAAGACATGTTAAATTCACGAAATCTTTGGTTTTAATATAGACTTTGTATTTTAGAACTTGTTCCGTATGCTCACGAAAAGAATTTAGAAAAACAGGAGGAACTGAAACGGGTTATATTATCCGAAACTATGCCGTACTATTTGCAGAAATTCGATAGCATTGTGGAGGAGAATAACGGATATTTCATCAAAAATAAAGTATGTACTTGCACGGTCCGAAAATATGGTATACATTTGGTTTTTTAAATATAAAAATTTAATCAGGTCTACATATTTATAAATTCCTTTTATAATTCAGCGAAGAGCGAGAAAGGGCGAGAGAGAGAGGGAGAGCGAGGGAGAGAGAGGAAGAGCGAGAGAGAGTGAAAGCTTTGTATTTAAACAAAAGGCGTAATCCCGAAGTAGCACCACCAGTGTTGGTGAAGTGACTACGTAATTGTGTTTAATTTTATTGAATAAACAAAAATCAATGAAGTATTCAGAAGTTCGTGTCCAAAGAAAACCCGCAGATTAATAATAATAATAACATTTATCGACATTTGAATTAGCCACCGAAGTAGAAACAGTTGTTCCTTACAAGAAATGCACATAAGTAATTGTTATCAACAGTAACGCACAAGCGTAATAATACTAATAATAAACACAGATATTCTTCAAACCATGTATGATTATAATAAATTTAATGCATATAAAATCTGAAATAACATAGACAAAATAGCAGAAAATACCATAATAACGTGTCATCGATGATAAAAGAACTAAACAAATGCAATACATAGTCTTAACTAAAATGATAGACGAATAACTAAAAATTCATCGCTTTGGCACTATGTAATTGTAAAACCGAATAAATAAAATTATACATAAACGGGTAATTGACAGAAATGTGTGAATTTACATTTCCAGTTTTACGAAATAATAAAAATAACTAATAAATAATTTTGCCGGAAGCGCCGGTAACTAAATTTTAAAATTTTGAGAAATGTAGCATTATATGACGAATTAAAGAACAGTTGACAGGTACGTTGATGAGTTGCAGACGTTTCTACATTTTGTAGTTAATCCAAGACGGATGGTGCTTTCATTGATGGCGAGAACTACAAGGTTCACCAACACAGTTTGTTGACGGTCGCCGATGGCACAATTATATCCTAAGGTCATATATGGTGGTATCCTGATCATGAGGGTTTATCACCTCAAACTAATATGTCAGCGAAAGATTATGGGAGTTTTGCCTTCTCTATGCATTAGAACCATCTCGAAGATTTTAGAGACGCAGATGTACATAGCGTAGTCAGCTCATTGTGAGAAAAGAGCATGCTACGTAAACAATCCCGAGATAGCAGAGAGAATTTTGCTGTTAAACACAGATGCTTCAATAACGTTTTGAAATTAGAAAAATTATGTTAATGAAATACTAATATTAATTATTATTATTTAGAAAACAAAGGAAAAAAAAATTTAATGTACTATTGCACGGCTAATATCAAGGTGGCAAAATTATTATCATTAGCGAAAACGTAACATTTACAAAGTTAATAACGCTGAAATGTTATTATTAGCGAAAATAAATAGTTAAAAATAAAACGCAATTTATACGCTTTAAAGGAAGTTCCTTTCAATCGTCGGAGGTCAATTTGTAGTCTGAAGTATTGTGCTATTGATATTACAAAGTGTACACTTTTCGACAATTTTAAGCGAGGCAATAAACTAAAACGTATACAAGGTGTCCCAGAAATAAAAAGACGGAGTAGCAGAAATCGGAAGCTAGATTGTGTAAAAACGTACCCTCAAAATATCAAGTCTTTATTCGTGCGCAGACGGCAGAAAAAAATAATAAAGAATTCAATTGGCCTTACGCCGACCCTGGACTAAATATGCACCTGCTTCACTTTCACAATCTGTTCTTTTCAGGACCACCATATTACTTGTGTTAAAAAAAAGGAGAAGGAATAGATACTTTCTAATAAATATCACACAATTAATTACTTTTTACACCTGCCAGAAAAAAATAATTACATTCTTGATATTTACTACGATTTATTGAATATTCTAAAATAATAATAATCAGCTGTTTCCGACTACAAACACGTTAAGGGGAGGTTTTACTTGATCGGCGTATGCTACAAAATGGTCAAATTCAACGCAAAAAATCGCAAAAATCAAGGCACTTGAAAAAGTTGCCGCTATGTAAACGAAATAATGAATATTTGTTCTAGCGACTGACGATTCAAATTTGCAATTATATTAAAAAATAGTTAAAACACAGCACTTTGATTTTTTTTCGTTTTATAGCGATATAAAGCTTACTCTGTTTAAAAAGTACTTTTTTGAATCGTGAGTACCTAGATATTTTTATTCTGAACTCGACAATGTATTTACTTTACTTTCAAAATAACCCTGGTCTCCAAAAAATTACTTTGAAACCAATGAGAATGATCACAAAGTCCGCACTAATAAATGGCAAATAGGCAACACATAATTCAACCTCTTACTTACACTTTCGTAATGTCTAAGACCAGCTATATTGAAGGTATACCTGGTCGACTGTATTAAGCCAAACATCATATAAACAGAGAGATCTTCACCTTTTTTTTATTACCTTAGGTAAACGAATGCTTCATTCAGATATCGGCTTTATTTTCTAATTATTTTAATGATATTTGGGAGAATGTATTAGAATTCTTCGTCTGGAATAAATATATGTTGTTATTATTATGAAATTTAACTTGTTACTTAATTTCTGGCGGTGATATTTTGCTTTAGATGTTGAAGGTTTTTAATCTTAATAATATGAGCAATCTTGTAGTCAACTAAAATATTACAAAAACAATTCTGTGCTGTAACAGTACAGTAACAGTGCCTGTTTTGTTTTTTAATAAAATGTAAATATATATATTTTATAATAATCAGATGTTTTGGATTATATTCTTCCCAATCGGCATTGATGAAGTTGATTAGCAAAATTAAATTATAAAACATTTTGTCACAGGGAAGATTCGAACTAAATTTTATCACCAAATAAAGTTGTATTCATTATTTCATACATAAGTTTGAGTATACATTAAACATATTTGTAAAAGAAAATACGTGCGGTTGATATATACAAGCAAATTTTAATATATTTCAGATATTTGTCGGTGTTCATTTATGATTGATTACGTGATAACATTGATGTGTCTACTTTATTAGACTCTTTTTCTGTTCCTTGATATTCTTCTCGCTTTCACAATGTATTTTATTTTTCAAGGACAAGGTTTCGGCTTTATGGAATTTCAGAAATGCAGTTTTCTTCGGCAATAAATATACATTGTTATTTTTAACCTTACATGTTGAAGCTTTTTAATAATATGAACAATGTTTGTAGAAAACTAAAATCTGACAAAAACAACTTTATGTCATTGTAAGATACGAAATTTAGAGATTTTCCGGACTCTACAAACTAAGATGCATTGGTTTTAGACAGCAAGTTACAGAAATTTCAGTTTTCTAGATGGTAAAAGCATTTATTTAAATATCTGAGTTTGTTGTGCCTTCATGTTTTTGTTTTATTTGTACTTTGTATTTTGACCACAGGACAGTTTTTAGATTTTTTTTTTGTATATGTGAATAAGTAAAAGAGCATGGGCCAAACGAGCGCATAAGCCTAATTACAGCAGTTTATCAGGAGTGACAGCAATTGTTTAATGGCCAGCGAAAAAAATGTTGTATGTAGGCGTAAAAAACAAATTTTGTTTAATTTGTGCAAAATATGGTGAATCTAAAAATCACGTATGCTACAAAAATTGGTCTTCGTCGTCAACAGCCATGGAGTCGCCATTTATTCCGGAAGGTTTTCGACATTCTGGTGAAATGCACCGTGTAATTTATGGTAGATTAATAGGGGACTGTGATAGCAGCGTTCTTAGAAACCTACGTGAGATGGCTCCTTACGGTCCCCAAAAAATTATTGAAAAAATTGAATGCCGAAATCATATATTATGTAATAAATAAAATTAGCGACTGTTTGAAAAACCCTAAACTCAATTCGGACATAAGACAATTAATAACAAAAAATTTACTTAGATTCAGATCGGCCGTGACAAAAGCAATTGAACATTACAAAAATTCGAACTTACCAATAACAAACCAGATAGTGCAATTGCAGCGTGACATTATAAATGGACCAAGACATATTTTTGGTAAACACTCGGATTGTGCTTCTTACTTTTGTCAAGGATCTAAAGAAGGCGAGATCAATATGTTTGAAAAGTTTCAGAATTCTAATATATATGATGACTTTATTAACGCTTTAAGTCGGCTTAGCAAAAGTAGTAGATCTTTAATAGAAAACGTAGATACCAACATTGTAGAATCTTTTAATTCAGTCATTGCAAAATTTGTAGGAGGGAAGAGATTGAATTATATTCAACGTAATTCTTACAGTGCACGTTGCAAAGCGGCAGCGATTTCATTTAATTGTGAAATCACTCAAAGCTTCAGACGAAATATGGATGTATAACGAATAAATATACGACAGTGTTCGAAAAAAAAAAAAAAAAAAACGGTATGAGAAGAAAAAATGTTATATGAAACGAAAAACACATTCAGGAACTACGGACGATCGCGACTATGGGCCGGAGGCAAATGCATATTTTATTGAAGATATAAATAATGGAAGGTACGAAGAAAAAAAAGATACTTTTTTGAAGCATTTAGCAAGCGAAAATCCGGATGAAATTCAAAATTTTACAAAAAAAACTCTATGGAAAGAAATGCGGGTAAAAAGATTAACAGCATCGAATTTTGGCAAGATAATGAAATTAAGGAGAACCACATCAACGGCCAATACTGTGAAGGCTTTATTATACCAGGAATTTACAGGAACGATTGCGACACGGTACGGTAATGAAAAGGAAGAGCAAGCTGTAAAAGCTTTTGAATGTTTGGCAAATCTAACAGTCGAGTCTTGTGGTCTTTTTATTCATCCTGTATATAGATTTTTAGCGGCATCTCCGGACGGAATTATTTCTAATCAAAACGCGGTTATTGAAGTAAAGTGTCCATTCAAGGCTCGCGAAGTGACTCCATTTGAAGCTACGGGAAAAAAAATTACGTTTTTAGAAATTCGGAACAGCGAATTACATTTAAAATCTAGGCACTATTACATGTACCAAATACAGGGACAGTTGAATATAGCTCCGAAAGATGTATGTTACTTCATAGTCTGGACTCCGAAGGGTACTTGGTATGAGATAATACACAGAGATGAAGAACTCTGGGCAGAAATGTTAATTAAGTTAGAGAAATTTTATTTTCTCGCTTTGTTGCCTGAAATTATTGATCCTCGTATTTTGAGAAATCGAGAAATTAGAGACGTCAAATTGGAGAATTAGTATGTATCTACTGATTGTGACACGTTTAGCAAAAACGTTACTTGGCCATTCTTGTTTATTTTCTACACTGTCTATACTTTTGTAAACATTTCTTTTGTAAAAAACATGGATTAGGCCTACTGGGGATACCATGAGAAAAAAAAACGCGCTTTGCACTTTACCTCTAGGGTGGCGCGGAAAGGAGTGCGTTTAACGTTTTGTCTGTCACATAACGGTTTTTTTTAAATTTTATAGAAGCTTTACTGAAAAAAAATAAACAATGTACGATATAAATAAAAAAAATTAATATAAATAACAACCGATTGTAAATTGTGGTATTAACATTTGTTTCTAATCAATGATTAGTTCGGAGTCCGCAAAGTTTGTATCTTACCTACGCCTACGGTGAAATTTTTATAATCGCTGTGGCTAGGGGCACGCGAGCGTGCCGATTAATTTGGAATTATAGGCACGTGGATGACGTCACTGCTGTTATGACATTATCATTTAACGTGCACCTAAATTTGAAATTAGAGGTACGTCAAATCATTAGTTTATTCTGCGCCAATCTATAAGTTATGAGAATAATTAATAATAGTTTTCATTATTAATTTTTTTTAAGGAATAAATAACAATTAGAGTCAAAATAAGTCTTTTTATTACAAAATTCAAAACATCAAATTAACAAAACTCTAAGAATAAGTAAAATATTATTGGAAAGTTTTAGTAGAACATTCTGTATCAAAGGATGCTTTGCTTATAGCGCCTAGTTGATTATTTAAAATAAATGTGAGAATGTCTTGCTTTTACTATTTTTATTGCGTTTATTAAGATTTATTACTGTCGTAGAATCATGTCCCTCGGGTCGCCCCTTTTCTTAATTTTTGAGGGCAACACTAATGATTTTAATAAATCAGTTTCAATATTTTCATTATTATTATTGTTATTACTGTTATCTTCATTATCACCAAAGGGTTCATCAACAAATGTAATGTGTGGCATGTTTGCTAAATTACTTGTATTATCTGTCAATTCACTAATATTTCCATCAGACAATATTATTCTAACACTATTTTGTTGTGAGATCGTTTCTTAATTATTATCGTATGCCTCAGTACATACTTGTTTTTGTATCGATCAGATCACAATTTGCCTCACCTGTTGTAATATAATTCCCACTTAATAATTGCCACTTCGTTTCTAGTTCTCCAGTAGTGTTCCATTTTCTTCAATAAATCTAATCTATAGTTGAATTCACTATTGCTGGAAATGCTAATTAAGTTGATTAAAGAATTCGTAATTAAAGTGGCTGATTTTCGTTTTTCGGTTAACGTCATCACGTTAGGCTTTTCGCTTACTACATGTTTTGCTTTTGCCACAATATCTGACTTGGTTGTTGCAATTCTATGTTTTGATAAATAATAATTTTTTGTCCATCGTATGTGACACAAGTAGTTTGAAACATACCGTCATTATATTCCTTTAATATTTACTTTAGTGATTAAATCTATCCGTTTCTGGATATATGTACTTGAAATTGTAACCTGTTAAAATATTCACACAGTGCAATAAATCTTCTTCATGGTTTTGAAATCGGTGCAGTGTTCGCTTCAAAATGTGTTTAGCTGCTTGATTGTCGATTATCGATTGATTATGGCTATCTAAAACAATGAAAAAATATTTAACAAAGTCGGTTAAAGTTGAATTGTTAGGTACTACTTGTTTGATTTTATGGTTAATTGAGTCCATACGGTTATTTGTTGTATTATTTAAATTGCCTTTTGTTATGTTACATACAAGCCATTCATTCCGAATAGTATGCCAATTTTTATCAAAATAATCACATACGCTTTGAGGAACGCATTCCTTAAATTGAATATATATGATATCATATTCAGCCTCATTCTTACAAAAGACTAATTTTTGAAGGTATTCTAAAGATAAATCTCGATCCTCTTTAGAAATATTCAACTTCTCGCAGCCTATTAGGGTCTGTTTCATTTAATATACGATTTTGAGGGAAATGATCAAAAACTTTCTAGAAAATAAAACCATTTGCTTACAATCGAAAGTTCATGTTCTGTATGTTCTATTACAACTATACTCTTTTAAATATTGGCCTGCTGGACAAATACGTAGTTTGAAATTCGCAATACATCCTAAGCGTAGCGTGCTGAAAATTATTACAGAAGTCAAAACAATTTTATCGGTTATTTAAAAGCTATTGTAACCTGGTCTGTCGTAACCCATTTCCTCTTTTAGGACGTTCTTTACCATGGATACATGCATATTCAAGTTTATAAAATTCAAGAGAGGACTTCAACGGTCTTTGTATGTATTTAAGAGAGGAGTTTATTGTACGACTTTTTTTTTATAAATTTTTTGTTTGTGTCTTGTTCATAGATTTCTAAATATTTCTTTAGTTAGGTTTCCCCGAGAGCTGACAAAACACGAGTCGGTCTAGTCTGAGTGAAACTGAACCGTAGTATTTCCCTATCTCACCCATGTATAATAAGATACCTTATGAAGTATTGTTTATGACGTAAATCTACTCAGGATAAATTATTTCCTAACACCAATTCCTCAAGCATTAATTTTGTATTAGCATTATGTGTGCATAATACAAAATCAGAGTACGCTCTGTTTAGTGATTTAACTATTATTAAATAGAAATTATTAAATACAGCGTTTACCTGTTAGACCGTCCATATTTAATAGTTTATGTCGTTATCAACTGCAGTAATCCACTAAAACTAACAGAAATCTGCACCACAAACTAGAAAATGCATATTTTCCCCGTTTTTTATCCACGTGTTTTTAATTTCAGATTTCAGGGCACGTTAAATGATATCGTCATAACAGCAGTGACGTCAGCTACGTGCCTATAATTCCAAACTAAGCGGCACGCTCGCGTGCCTCTAGCCATAGCGTTTTATAATTTAATTTGCTAACTAACAATATCAGTATCCTTTGTGAAGAATATAATTTTCAATAATTTAAAACATGAGCTACTTAGAGAATATAAATATTTTTTACATTTTGCAATAAACACCGGCACTGTTGTTACAATATAATTTTTTTTATCAGATTTTAGTTTTCTCTAAAACATTGCTCATATTATTATAAAGCCTCAACATGTAAAGTAAATACAAATCTTGGTGAGAAATTATAATCAGTACAACTTAAGTAATTAATAATCATAATAATAATAAAACTATATATTTATTGCAGAATAAAATATCATTAAAATAATTATAAATTACATAAAACGGGAGTCTTAATAAAACTAAATAAATACAAGAGACAAATATCCCAAATTTATTGCTTGCCAGTTGACCAGATTGCTTCATGTTTCTGTTCGTCTACCTGCATCGTGTAAAAAGTACAGGCATATTAAACTCTGTAAATATATTCAATCTAGGCAACCCGACATACGCCGTTCGGGAATTTTTCTTAAGGAAAGCCCACCCTTAAGGTGGCCGTTTAATAGAAAGAGAATCGTCACATTGCTCTATCCTTTTCTAACCATTAGGCGTGTATTATGTGTTGCATACGTGACTGTATTTTAATTAGCCATCTGGTTGCCAGTAGCAGCGATATTATTTGTAAAACAAATTTATTGGATAAAAGATGGCAGTACTCACGCCACGTATCTCTTAGATTGAACCAAATTATACAGAGACTGGCAGACCAGACCGTTGTTTTTTTGTGTATGAGACAAAAAACAGAGTTTTTGTCTCATACACGATTTAATAGAATATGTGTTTATTTTGAAATCATTGATATTTACCCTAAATTGTAAAAATGCAAATTGCGTCCTTACAAGAATAATAGGAACATACTGTTACATATAATGTTTGTTTTGTAAATACCTATGTAGATCTGTCCTTTATCTATTTGATTTAGATAATAAATAGGTATTTTTTAGTGATTATTGCATTTTTGAAAAAGGAATATATAGGCTGATTCAATTTTGATGGTCACATGGGTATTTCGCTTATTATTTGGAATAGAGAGTAGGTTTGAGTTTGGCAAAGTTGGTAAATTTTGTGTTTTGTTATGTAACTTGAGCATGTACCATGTCTTAGTTGGAAGAATTAGATTAGTAGATGAGAAGTAACACTTGAGCGCGAAATACATAGTTACCAAGTATGTTGTCAATGGTTAGTTTTTTCAAAATGTGTAATGGATACAAAAGTATTCAGAAGTAAGTTTGGAACAACTTTTGCATAAAAAAATCTACTTTCACAGAGGCAGTACATTTTTATTCTTATAGATAAATAGTTTTTTTATAGAAGTATTTCGCCAAGTATTTATTCAAATTTGACTAAAAAATGAACTGTTTATTTAAGAAAACCCATAAGTAGTGAACCTGTCAATGTAAGAAACACAAGGCCTATTGTGTGTGTAAAAGTAAGAAAAAGAGAAACAATCAATATACCTATTTCACATACCTATAACACTCTAATTAAATAGGTTAAATCTACATGTGTGCTCAGAAAGTAGTTTTGGATATTATAAAATGCCCTCTTTGTATTACTTTTGATACCGTATCAGCTATTAGAATGCCCGATTCAGTTGGAAAAAAATTTGAAAGACCACCCTAAAATTTATCCGACAGTGTGGATTTCCCACGTTCATAATAATTTACTAAAATATAATTAAAAACGAGATCTGCAGAATATTGAATTAAATTTCTTACGTATGTAAGTAATTTTTATTATAGGATTGAAGAAAATAGATTAAAAATTTTGTATAGGTACCTAAATAACTTGCCTTATAATTAATACTAGTGGTCGACCAGTGGCCGAAATTTGATCTCAATTCATTAAATTTTTAAGTTTGAGTTATTGAGGTTCTTTTTTGTCAAACAGTATACTTCTATAACCATTGCATACAATTTTTTTCAATTTTCTATTACGTCAGCTGCGAGCGTGTAGAAATACGTCATTATGCATTAATTTTCGGGGGTAATACCATAAGAGTTTGTGTTTATCCGGACAAACTTTCATTTTGAACGAAAGCTTTGTTGCTTGGTAACTGACGAGAACAAATAACATGGTAAAACCGCGACACCGAAGGTGGAGCGGTTTTACCTTTTGTTATTTGTTCGAGTCGTGTAACCCTTAAGCAACAAAGTTTGAGTTTTGTCAAAATGAAAGTTTGTTCCGGAAATAAACACAAACTCGAATGGTATTTGGTAAGACAATTTAATGAATTAATATTAATAAACCGAAATATTTTTATTTAACACTCCTTTGAATACATATACAAAAGAAAGAGAAAAATATAAATGTTTATGTATGAAATTTATTTGAACGATACTGTCAGAATTGAATTTTCGTTGCCATGGAAAATCAACATGCAGTTTATCCGCTAGCAAACATGCAGTTTATCCGATAGCAAACTAACACAGCGTGTATTAATATGTCATGTTTTTGACAGATGAATTAAATTGTCGAGTTAATTAATTAATGTATTTGTTTGCAAAAAAAAATTTCTCTCACTGTTTGACCATGATAGCGGCCAAACGGCAAAAGCCATCAATACGGAAGTGTATATTTAGGAATATAATCTCCCTCGGAAATCTGATTATATTTTCAGTGAAATCGATAAATCGGGAGTAGTACTTCATATCAGTGAAGAAAACAAATAATAGCAATATCTCGTCAATTACTAATTTTAGGCAAATATCTAAAGTATAACAATGTGATCAAGAGTAAATTAGAAAACAATTTTATAAAAGAATTCCTACCGGAAGTAGGTGTTTACTCTTATCGTAAAACAGGTTTTTGCGAATATATCGCAAGTCATGCATTCTAGACAAACATATCGAGTGTATGAAAATATTGAAAGCTCAATTTTGAATATTTTTGTAATAAGAAATTTCCAAAATTCGAACTGAAAGTACCTAGCAATTTTATTCTAATCGAATATCAATTTTTTGAAAATATCACGAAAATTATGCATTTTATACAGTATAAAAGTATTTAAACATGGATTTGGAATATTTTTGTAAAAAAAAAATTCAAAATTCGGACCGGAAATAACACTTTCGCCAGTGACGGCTGTTTTAGAGAAGCAATTAGATAGACAAGACTGATTCGTTTATTATCGGTGATATGTTCGGCTACTGGGAGTATATCAGCAATAATAAACGAATCAGTCTTGTCTATGTAATTGCTTCACCTAAACGAACTCATCAGACTGCAACTGACTTTCACTCTTATCGAATAGCAGTTTTTTGAAATATCTCGCAAATTTGCTTTTTATATAAATTTCTTAAGTAACTTGACTACAGCACCATTTATCGGATCCTTGCCTAGCTATGAACCATCGTCTCGACAAAATAAATATATTGCGTGAATATGACCTCAATCGGTCAAGTCGTTTAGAAGCTACAAGATCGCACACAAACGTACCAACGATTTATATATATTTGAAAATATATATATATTTAAAAAAAAATTGTTTAATTATAATACACCATTTCTACACTTTCTCTAATCTTCAAATAATTTAACTTACATCATTTCATCGTATAATTTTAGAATATTTTCTTTAAATAATATGTCATTCTCAATTTTATTATTTTTTTGAAAATATTTGACCAAAACACGTGTTCAGAAAAAAATCATTTTCACATTGTTTTTAAAAGTAAAAACATAAACTTTGGTGGTGCTTGTAGCCAAGAAAATTCTGCATCATTTGGTATAAGTTGACTCGACAATACCTCAAAAACGTTTTTTCAAATCCTACTTCTACTAATTTTGATATACCAAAAACTTATTTTTTTTTTAATGGAAGTATTTTATTGTGGCATTTTGTTTCTTTTTTTTTCTCTTTAATTTTTGTTAACAATGTCCTGTACCTATCTTTTGTAGTTTCTGAGATAATCACTATAGGAGCAATTAGCGGTCTAATAAAAACTACGAGCGTTGTTGTTCTATGCGCCGAAATATTCGTTCAACCAATGGAAGGCTGGAATGGTGCCCGACCTCTTTATTCAACTGTCAAACAAAGTAAAGGTTAAATCCACTATCCCAAAAGTAATAATTTTACAGAATAAAGGACATAGCGTTTCAGTTTTTTTTAATTTCGGCAATATCCAGTTGCAGTATTTCATTTCTTAAACTATTGGTTAACAACCAAATATAATAAAGCATAAGTTTACTGACATATTTGAAGATGCCGCCTCTCTAAAAGGTGTATGAAACAACGCTGCTATCTTCAATTTAATTTGCTTAATTGCTCGTATTCTTTTATTGTTGAAGCTGTTCATAACAGATGCCTGTAGTTTTTCAAAATTATAAATTGATGTCCTACAACTTTAATAGAAATAAATTTTGCAACAAAATAACGCAATTTAAATAACCTACAACTATTGTGCAACGTAACAACAATCAAAAGTAAGAAAAACAAATTTCATTAACGAATATGTTCAACATAACCACAAGTTTGTGCAATGCACGTGAGTATTCTGTTTTCCAAAGAAGTACTAATGTTGTATAAAACTTTTACATATTCTTATAAACTCTTCTCTGATTATAATGTTCATGTCTTCAACAAGATTTGAAAATCCGTCCGTAGAAAACGAAGATACTCTCCTTCATTAACATTTTCATCAAAGACATAAGGTCCAATTATGTAACTACCAATAACTACCACTGAATGACCAACAATTTTGAAAGTTTGCAGGTGTGATAAAGTGAAGGTTTTTATGTGTTATAATAACGAAAATTGTGACGATTAACGTATCCATTTTAATAGAAGGTAGCTTCGTCGGTAAACAACAAAAAATTGGGAAAGTCAGGCTAATTTATCTGCTGCCCATTGACAAAAATGTAATTAAAAACAATGACAAAATGATTTTTTTTGGACGTGTTTTGGTCAAAAAATTAAAAAAAAAAATTAATAACTCAAAAACTATTGCCCCAATTTTGAAAAGGAAAAACAGCTGAATAGACAATTTTAAACAGTACTAAAAAATCCAAAAATTTATAGAGTGTCATTTAAAAAAATAAATTCCATGCATTTCCGGTGAAACCGGAAGTGCGTCAGGGCTTAATGTATTTTTAGAATATGCGCCTTAAGCAACCATGAAACTTTCTCTAATTGTTTTTTTTTTATTTAAAACATAAAGGAGCAATCAAAGAAACGGCTACTAATGACTCACCCTGTATATTGCAACATACTGTACATATGTTGCAAATTAAAAGCAAATTTATGGAAATCGACTGCAAATTAAATGGAAATTAAATCAGAAGGTATTTTCAGATTAGCATGTATTTTGAGATACACTGTACATAATCATCAAAACATAAATATTTTTCGTAAAATATGGTTGAACAATAGGTACTTGAAATACTCTGTTGGCCCGATATTTTCAGTAGATTTATTATTAAATGAGAATCCAAGACGCCTGAGTTCTATTTTCGATTTTTTGTAATTGAAGAACATGTTGTTTGTAACCTTTTTTTCTTTAAAGATACTCTTTTGATGCCTGACAAACACATATATAACGTAACTGAGTATGACGGAGTAAGCAATTTACAGTATGTCGAGTCTATATTTGCCGTAGACATTCAAATTTTGCAACACTCAACATGCCTAACAATAACCGATCGTTGGCAGCGCCCTCTGTTTAAGAATTGCTGACCTACCACAGTGATTATAATAAACGAAATCTACTTTTCCCATAAGAATATGTCTCTTAGATACAAATCAATCGGAATTTATGGGTGAAAACATTTAAAAGCACAAGACAGCTATAAAATACGCTTAATTGCTTCGTATCAAGCATCAAAAGAAAGAGAATTTATTTCTCCAGGGGGTAAGCTATCTAATATCTGGCAATTATCTATATATTCCAAGAAATTACGGAATAAACTAGCAGATTTTTGGTATAAAAACTTCCTGTTTTTTAACATTTTTTTCCACATTAATCGAACAAACTTCCCTTATTAAAACCACCTAGTCCCCTGGAGATAAGTTTGTAGATTATGCTCGTATTTTTTTTTTGTAATTTTGTGGCTTACTAACGGTTTCTGGTGCAATATGTTCGCAACATGTTTGCAATGTAATTTAGATGGGCGAGATGGCCACCTTAAAAGGCAACAAACTTCCTATTTTAAAAATAAAAACTAACTTTTATCGTCTGCAATAAAGTGAGTCGCCCGTCTGGGTCAACAACAGTGCTGCCGTTTTAGTACAATTGTACCAAATTCAGTACACTATTTACAAATCCAGTACGTCAGTACGCCATTTTGCAAAAAGGGCTAATTTCAGTACAAACTTGAAAGTTTCAGTACTAAATTAAATCCATGTAATAATAATAATATAATACTAACAACAATTACAAAAAACGAGTATAGAAATAGTTTAAATATAGATACGGTCAAAAATTTATTATTTGCCAAGCAACTGATTGGCAATATCGGATGCCATCAATGGGAATCTAGTGAAGAGTATATTAATTTTGATAGAAAATAATTCATAACATTTTACAGGGTTTTTCGGTTACCTTTCACGATTTGTCGTCCTTTGTGTTTCACTATTAATCAAAACACATTCGCATTTGTCAAATGAGTGTCACCTTTTGTCAAAACAACTTCATGAATTTTCATTATTGCAACATTGAACGTGTGAGAAGGCGAAGCCCCACGACCACAGAATACAAGAAGAATAGAAATTCTTTCGTAAATTGTGTATGAATTTGTTTATGAAATTCATTATGTATTTACTGTCTATTTTACACACATGTAATAAATATGCATCGCAGTTCGATATGTATACTTCTATAATTAAATATATTTTTTGTACTCGCTTATCAAAACCTGTCATTTCACAATTCGATTTGCGTGCGTAAAAAGTCACTTTAAACACGAGTGCGTAAAAGTAAAGTTGGTACTTCCTAGAACTTGATTAATTTAGTGACATTTTAAAATCATAAATTCCTAACCTTAATAATATGCTACCCAGTTCGTTGTTTTTCTATGAAAATAAAAGGAAATGAAATAGAATTTTTTGAATTTGATAATTTTAAATTAAATGTCACTTCAAATAATCAATACTGCCAATTCAATTTTTTTTAATTAATATCAAGAGATTAGTAGTGTGTCATAAACGATAACGTATTTAACAATATGTATTATTATTATAGTTCTCGTACAAAAAATATTGTACAAACTTCGTGCGTGAAACATTTTGCGAATTCGTGTCCATAAAGCGCTCGCCTTTCGGCTCGCGCTTTAAACTGGTCACTCATTCGCGAAATATGATTTCACGCACTTGGTTCGTAAATAACTATTATGATTTTATGAAAGTTGAATAAAGTCATTACATATGTTAGTGATGTATTTATTGTATTTTATTGTCCCTTGTGAGTAAAAAAAAGGTCATGCATAATTTTTTCTCGATTCAGTACGTTTTTTGTAAATTCAGTACGAAAATTCAATACGTTTTTAGAGCTAGTGGCGGCAGCACTGGTCAACAATCGAATACATAGCTGCGTTATTTAGACACATCCGGCAAGAAATATGTTTTATTAGTTACTTATTAGTTATTAGGAAGGAGTATGATTTAACTTTTTTTTTTTATAATGTTTTGTGTCCCTAATCCGTAATTAGACATATGTCTGTGGATTAGTGTATTAAATAAATAAATAAATAAATATAAATAAACTTTTTTCCCGTTTTATACAAATAAAAGCGTATTTTTCTTTGAATGCCTGTTCGTTTCTTTTTACGAATGCATTCTTAAAGTGTATTTATAAACATACATTCTGTGCCAGGTCCGTAATGTAATTTTTTTATCTAAAAAAACAACATAGAAAATTAAATTTTTAATTTCTTCATTACTGCGGCATATTTGGCCTGTTTCTGTTCGGACTTTACATACCTGCTACTCCGTCTTTTTATTTCTGGGACACCTGTATATCTTCTGCTTTTAAGTCTTTGCTAACAAATAGAAACAAGTTAGATTAAAGTTTGGTTATCCAAAGTGATACCCGATGGATGTACGAACATGTCCATATACCCGAAAAGTGCTTTTATTTAACGCAAAACAAAACAAAAATTATGTTGATCAACATTAAAAACAATTTTTTGATGGAAAAATTGGAATATGGCCCTTGCTTTATCAAAAACCGGTTACGCGAAACTGAAAAATAGACGTAAAAAAACATTAGTCTAAGTCTAAGTTTCCCGAAAACCATAAGAAAAAATCGATTGAGATGTCTTCTTCTTCTATTAGCAATCCTTGGTTGATGTTGGTGCAGATAAAATTAATTATTGGAATTAATTTCTGCTGATGTTTCACGGTGCACGGGTTGTAAATCCACTTTATTTATTTATTCGTCGGTGGCCTTTGGTAAATGAAGTACAATGTAATTTATTTACACTATAACACACTTAAAAATTTGTACATAGAAATGATATGTACAGAAAAAATGAAGAACTTGTCTTGTTGGTTTGAATGACATATAAGAACTGTTTTATATTTCTCCCACAGGTTACTATATCTTGAAACATACTAGAAATAAAATTATGGCCTTATTGACAAAATAGTTCTGTTCCCAGAAATTTGAATGGAAAATTTCATGGCGTATCCACACTAAGAGGGACCGCGACTTTCATCAACCCCAAATAAAAAGTTGTTGTGTCAGCCGTGTATCATAAAACAATTTAAAAAAGCGACTCTTTTAAGTATTACTCTGGGTTGTCTTACAATGGCAAGAAATGCATGACAACTTCATTAATTTTATAAAATTTTATTAATATTTTGAAGGGAAATAATATTTAAAATCAATGAATGTGTTATTGTATTATTAAGTAGATATTAGTCATAGGTTTTGTATATATTTATGAGTAAAAAAGGGTGACCCCGAAAGTTTATATTAACATGATAGACACTCCAGTAGCAATATACAATCCCGCGGCTAAATGAACGGGTATGTGCGTGTAAATGAGAATGGGAACCCCTGAACTTTGTGGAAAGCGGGGAACCCCAGACATTCTGATAAAAAGGGAAATACGCGTGGGAAAAGAGGGAGTCGACAGCAATATACGTTAAATATCGTATCAAAAGGCTAACTCCTAACATTAGACTACGCATAAGAGTCATTGTTAATATAACTTCAATAAATAATTTACTACCGAGAAAACGTAGGAAAGTAGTGGTCAAAGTTGTACCTAAGAAGTAATTGTGCAACGTGTTATATTGTTAAAATAAAGATTGTATTTCGGGTGGCAGAACAAGCAGATGATGCCGATGAAAACATCGTAGAAATACAGAAGATTTCGTCGATAATAAGCAGCCCGAAGTTCCTGCTGGAAACAGTATAAAAAAGAAGATGAATAAGAAGAATTTAGATAAGGTATTATTTAAATGATTATTATTCAATGACTGTAATGTTTTATGTAATAAAGGAGGAGAGACTGTAAAAATAAAAATTCAAACAGAAAGTAATTAAATAAATATCGTCTAACAAATATATGTGTAAAGTAACTTGATATGTTCACAAGTATTGATATAAACACGTATAATATAGAATGTGCAATGTATGTAATAAATTCTGGCGTTTATAGCTTACGATTAAATCGAACAAAGGACCTACAGAAATGTTTGTGTTAGTTTAAGAAATAAGGTTAGGTTAATAAATAAAAAAAGAATAATTCAAATGTATTAGAATTGCTTTTTAAATATATGTTACTTCTTGTGTTGTGTGTAAAATTATAGATACAGGATTCATTGATTTTAATATAAGAATTATTAGAATTTTTAAATGATAATTTTTTTATGCACAGGAACCTTTACTTAATCATTTCAATTAACTTGAATCGCCCTGAGATAATTTTAGTTGAGCTGGCAAAACAAATAGTTTTACATTTTATTTCTAAAGTTTAACTTTAAATTAAATATCTTAATTTAGAGATAGGGGTTTTCTACATTGTGTCACCCGCTTTGGGATGGTACCTATACACATAGATATTAAAAACTATTGTAGATTGCGGTCTCTTAATGAAAATAACATTTATATATAACTAACAATAAAAAATATAAAATATCAGTTTGACGAAAGTGCAAACAATCTTTACAACATGCAACTTTACCAAATCCAATCGACAAACTTGTCGAATACCTTGGAAATTCCTTTAGTGAAATGGACAGAGAAATACTTGACAACGTTTTTCTGTCATTGCAAACCTATATGGGATCAATTATGTTGATTCAATGAGCAAATTCTAATAAGATTTATCATATTAATAAGGCAAAGCTTTGTTACCACCTAATTTAGTGTAGTATACCATAATTTCGTACAAAAAGTATAAATGTTTAGCGCATATTTTCATAAAGAGGAAATACGAATTTTTCTTTTTTAGCTAACTTGGGCAGATATATATTTTGTTACGAACGTGGATATCTACAACGCTGTATTGGAAATGGACGTTTTGGAAAAATACCCTAATTTATTGAAATTGAAAGATAAAGTGGAAGAGATTCCAGCAATTAAAGCATGGATAGAAGTTCGCCCAGTAACAAAATTTTGAGAAGATTGTCTAGCTTTAAAATAAGAAATATTTACATCAAGTTTAAATCAACATCTACCCTTTTATTATGATAACAATTTGTATTCTATTTATTACAATAATAGTATAATTAATAAAATTTAAGAAAAGTGTTTTAATAAATTCCTATCATTTTATTAGAACAACAACAACAAAATTTAAAAAGAATGCTGAGGTGTAGGTACTATATTAAAATGAAACAGCAAGAGAGTGCTTACTAAATTAAATTTTTGTCTCAAAATCAGGATTATCAATTTGGTTTGCCATATTATTTTAAGAGTATAACTTAAAATCAATTTTTCAATTAGACAGCGATAATTAAATTTATTATCTTCATCATTTCTATTTATATTTACTGTTAATTTAATTTAAAAATTCATATTCATTCGTAATAATTGTTTACATTATTGTATTTATGGGAATATGTGTAATATCGCATCCAAACAATACCGAAGTTGAGGCAGTTAATTCGGAAGTTTAGTAGGTATAGTCTGTCCATAGATTTTAATATTCTACAAAACAGCATAAAGTCACCTTATTTGCTTTCGCAGATAAATTTCTCTGTACCTGCATACAATGCGCCATAGATATAATGATTTCACTTCACTCGATCTTCACAAAAGAAATTAACCCAACCCTTCTAATCCCTTTCGAGCACGGGTGTTTCACAGGGAGGTATTCACAAAGATTAAAGTCTATAAGAACATTGATATTTGATTGTATAATATATTTATTTTTTATTTCATTCTTTGAGTAAATAGATGCTTAACACAAAAATCAAATAAAATACTATAATTACTAGCTTTTTATAGTTTAAATATTGATTTTGTTATTTACAAACTAGGTAAATGTGGCTCCTCTATTAAAATGGATAGAATTGCTTGTTTGACAGACAAGAAAATATCGGTCGTTCTGTCGGATACTTAGACGGATAATAGTGCATTGGAAGCAGGAGTTCCCCAGGGTTCAGTTTTGGGACCGCTTCTTTCTTACATAGTAAATAGGTAAGGATTGTGATATTAAAAATTTTGAAGTTCCGTGATACGGAAAAAGTAGTTTTTGCAAATATTTCCCCCACCCCTTTCCGTATCTATCTGTGTGTTTCACCACAATAGCGGCCAATCAGTTATACTTTCAACTCAATTAATGACTATGTCAACATGTACTCATTCATTTATTTATTTGTTTATACAGGTGCGTTGTACGTCAGGTCGATAATTCTTCTTAATAACTTTTAAATAAATATAATTTATATTTTATTGATTACTTATATATATGATCTTTAACATTATGTCTGGAATATGATGTCGGTCAAGAGGCCGCCTCTGGCTGTGACCCAAAGACGAGCTCTTTTAAGCACATTTTCCATAAGAATTTTGCAGACTTCGGGTGATATTTCGGGGTAATTTCGTTTGAAATATTTTTCTTTAGCACCGTGGCTGTGGATGGTTTGTTGGTGTACACCTTTTCCTTCAAGTACCCCCATAGGAAAAAATCGGGAGCTGTCAAACCAAGCAAAATTTGCATCGTAGCACGTGTGATGTGGCACCATCTTGTTTGAACCACATGTTCTATAGACGTAATTGATCCAATTCGGACACAAGAAACTTTTCCAACATGTCCCGATGGGGGTCACCAATAACTGTTGCAGCATTGTTTCTAGTATCCTCAAAGAAATAGGTATGGCCCAATGATGCCGCCGGCCCAAATGACGTATCATACAGTTATTCTACGAGGGTGTAGAGGTCTTTGGTGTACCAATTGAGGGTTTTCAGTGTCCAAATAGCAGCTATTCTATGCTATTAACAAAGCCAAGTCGAAATGTCATTATGATTCCTCGCCACCGTTCATAGTCAATTTCTTGCAGCTGTTGTGTCAATTGAATTTTTATAAGGGTGAAAATGCAAATCTTTCTTGAGAATCTTTAACAAACATGATGGAGATGTTCCTAATTCTTATGCACGACGTCGATGAGAGGTACCCATACATTCAGCAAGACTCTGCCTTATTGCATCAATATTTTCTGGCGTACGTTGCCTCATTGATGGTCAGTCTGTTCTTTATTTCCCAGTGTATACAAATTTTCAAAATTATTCATTACACTATAAATGGTTGACTTGCTCGACACATGATTAACACCAAAAAAGTCACGTAATTTTATCCGCGTGTTTGCACAATTGAACAATTATTTGAATAAAATGTTTTAAGAATAAATTGCTATCAACCACTCTTTTCTACTGTCAAATGCCAACTAACGATTATCATCCAAACCAAAATGGCGGCCAAACAAAATCGACCTGGAACATAAAAGGCACCTTGTATATTTATATTTGTTGTAGCGGAATTTAATATAGCAGAAAAGCAGAATAGCAGAATAAATATGTTCATTGTTACGAGTATTACTTCTCCTCATTCATTAAGGAGTGCGAAAAATCTCAGCAAATTAATACTCAGAAAAGGTTTATAGTACGAGGGTGGTCCCAGAAGTACCCGACCCAACAAAGAAACACAAAAATTTTGGAGAAAAATATATTTATTTTTCAACATAATCTCCTTTCAGTTCTATATACTTTTCCCAGAGATGCTCAATAAGTTCGATACCCTTTTTATAATAAGAACTGTCTAGCCATTAACTGCCGACATCACTTCTTCATCGTTGGAAAATCTTTGACCACTGAGCAATTTTTCCAAGTTTGGGAAAAGAAAATAATCCGAGGGGGCTAAATCTGGCGAATAGGGGGCATGAGGTACCAATTCAAACTTTAATTCATTAATTTTGGCCATTGCAATAACGGATTTGTGAACTGATGCATTGTCTTGATGAAACTACACTTTCTTCTTAGCCATATGCGGCCGTTTTTGCTTGATTTCTTCGCTCAAATGTTGCAATAAGTTCGCATAATACTCGCCGTTGATAGTTTTTCCTTTTTCAAGATAATCAATGAAAATTATCCCACGTACTACATTCAACTATTCCATATAATAGTTGATGCGGAAACAGTTGCTAAAACCATTGACGAGAATTTGCACAAAATACTGCATTCGGACGACAGGTACAGGGAAAAAATACTTTTATTTGTTAGTGACAGTGCCGCATTTATGTTAAAAACAAGCAGACTATTAAAGGAGACATATCCTTATATGCTGCATATTACTTGTGCAGCACATCTCTCTACAGAATCCTCCTTCTTCCATATCATATCTGTGATATATCACAGACAGCTATTGATAGACTTGTATCCGCTTTAAAAGAAGTTTTCATCCGCTTTAAAAGAAGTTTTCAGGAAAGCTCCACCGAGAGTAGTAAATGACGATGCTCGAAGTATTTCTGAGTGCAAAGAACTAATACAAATTAAAAAAATCAGTTGATATTCCTTCAGGAACACTTTGGAAATTTGTCTAAACAAATCATATACTTTGAAAATCGAAATCTCAAATTGAAAGACGGATTAACCACATTAGATGTGGCTAGTAATAATTTCAAAGGTATTCCAAGTGACTTCGGATGTGGCCCTCGGCAAAAGTTAGACGCAGTTTTTAATAGAAATCCAGATTTAATAACATTGCGGCAATTGTGTATGGGGACAATGACACAAAATCTAACTGCTAAATAATAGAATAATAAATAAAAGAATATTTCCAGTACGCACCTATAACCAGCTGCGATGTAGAAAGGACGTTTTCTATCTACAAGGATGTACTTCATTCAAAGAGAACAAACCTTACAGAAGAGAACCTTGAGAAAGTATTGCTAGTAAATATTATTACTCCTTTACTCGACTTGAACTACAAAATGAACAAATAATAATGTATTTTGTATTTTATAGATCACCAGTCACTTGTTATCCAATTATATAAATAAAATTTAAACCTCTTTAAAAGTACAACATTTCAATAGTGCGCCCATGGGCGATGAGTCGTCAACCTATCGTGTCCGCGCCCTAGTTATAACAAAGACGGACTTACGTAAAATGCACGTTAGATTGGACAACTGTATTATAGACAGTATTATATAAATGTTATGCAATAGTCAAATGTAATAACATTGATAAATAATCTTTGATCTTTAAGATAGAACGTATGAAGCAGGTGATAATAAATATGTGTACAAAAAAAAATTAAGCGGGTATTGATGAGTCAGTTTTATATTTGATTGAAATATAATCACTAGTAATTCTACTTTAAAAAGTAGGTATGTTAAAAAATAATCTTAGTTTCTAAGCAACATCTTTTTTTTCTTTGTTTTTAACACGTTTTACACATTTTACAGATATGAGTCCAAATATAAAATTTACTTATTTTACCAGTAGAGGTTATGGAGAACTGATAAGGTTACTTTTAAAATATGGCGGGATAGAATTCGAAGATGTGCGCATTGAATACGCGGATTGGCCAAAAATAAAAGCAGGTACAATCCTAAAAAAAGTATTCAAAACATCAGTGGTAATAATTTTAATGTCTAAAGTAAATTTCAGACACACCATTTGGTCAGTTACCAATATACGAAGAAGATGGTAAAGTTATGTGGCAATCGAATGCTATAGCACGATACATAGCAAGAAAGGTTAATCTATGCGGAGTTACCGATTGGGATGATATAGAAATTGATGCTATGGTAGATACCATTGGAGATTTTAAAAATAGTACGTATAACCTTTCTTTGTAATCAATTTCTCTTCTCTGATTTTCTTATTTTACTTCTGGCAGATCCACGATAACGAATTTAGCTCATATTACTCAGTTTATTAGTGAAGCCCTTGACAGGAGAGAACAAGTGAATGTGATCTATACAGATTTTTCAAAGGCTTTCGATATCATATATCACTCACTCTTAATACAAAAATTAGATTCCTTCGGTTTCTCGTATGACCTCACTAAGCTTTTGACATCTTACTTTACTGGTAGACTTAATTATGTCCATTACAATGGCTTCACTTCTAATAGTTTTCACGCACGTTCCGGCGTGCCGCAGGGTTCTAATTTGGGTCTTTAACATCTATAAACTGTCATGTGCTCACGTATGCTGATGATCTGAAAATCTTTCCGAGGATTAGTGGTAATGTATCATGTAGATATAGATATGTCTATATGTATTTCTCTGTTTTACCGTACTTTTCTTTTGTTGTTATTAATTATTATTGTAAATTGTCCTGTAATTGGTCTTGACTCTTGGACAATAAATGATATTATTATTATTATTATTATTACATTACAAACTGCTTATGGTGAAAATGCTTTATAACAAAGAAAATGTATCGTCATTACAGATTTAGTTCATGATAAGTTATTAAACTAGAAAGTTATTGTTATTTGATCTTCAAGAGTCTGCAACACATTGTTGCCACATGTTATGTCCCAGAAATTAAAAGTCGTAGTAGGTATGTAAAGTTCGAACAGAAACAAGCCCAAATATACGGCAATAACGAAGAAATTAAAAAAATAATTTTCTACGTTGTTTTTTAGATAAAAAAATTACATTACGGACCTGGCACAGAATGTATGTTTATAAATACACGTAAGAATGCTCATTTGTAAATAGAAACGAACACGCATTCATAGAAAAATACGCTTTTATTTGTATAAAACGGGAAAAAAACGTTAAATCGTACTCATTCATATAAAACATATTTTTCGCCAGATGGGCAACCCACTTTATTGCAGACAATAAAAGATTGTTTTTATTTTTAAAATAGGAAATCTGTTGCTCTTTAATGTGTTTGTAGTCGGAAACAGCTGATTATTATTATTTTAGAATATTCAATAAATCGTAGTTTTTCTAGATTACAGTAAATATCAAGAATGTAATTATTTTTTTCTAGCAGGTGTAAAATTAAAGTAATTAATGGTTTGATATTTATAATGAAGTATCTATTCCTCCTCCTTTTTTTTAACACAAGTAATATGGTGGTTCTGAAAAGGACCGATTGTGAAAGTGAAGCAGGTGGATATTTAGTCCAGGGTCGGCGTAAGGCCAATTGAATTTTTTATTATTTTTTTTCTGCCGTCTGCGCACGAATAAAGACTTGATATTTTGAGGGTACGTTTTTACACAATCTAGCTTCCGATTTCTGCTACTCCGTCTTTTTATTTCTGGGACATCCTGTATACAAACTGAATTTAATTTTCCTGTATGTTTTTGCAGAAGTAATGGCTATACCATACGAAAAGGATTTGGAAAAGAAAAAGAAACTTAAAGAGACTGTGCTGAATGAAACACTGCCATATTATTTAAAAAGATTCGATGATATTGCTAGAGAAAATAACGGACATCTAGCAACAAAAAAGGTATATTCAACTATTTCATCTATATGCGTATTAAAAATATATTAATGGACATCCATTTTCCTTTCCTTTATCTAATAACTTTTTCCATATTAAATATAAAGATTATTTATTTAATATTACAAAGTTATTTGTAAATTATAGTAATATTCAAGATTGTTCAAGTTCTTAATATTACATTAGGCATCTTCTTAAAGATAGCAGAATTAAGAAAAATTGTCTATTCTGTCTCTAAATTTATCGTTAAATTAGATGTCTCGAAATTTATAACATGGGCGTAAATTATATCGTCTTTCTTCTTATACTTTTGTGTAAGGCATTTTGAAAGTAATATTTATACTGCCATGCGTGAGACATACCATTTCTATTCTATAGTCTTCAAAAGATATATTTACAATGGCAATAAGAAAGTAAATAAAGAATTAGTAATTGCAAGGAAAGCCGTTCGAAACATTAGCACATATTAAGTACCTATCTTTTTAAATCTGTCTGTATAATGATGCCGCCATTTCCATTTTAGTAATTTTTACGTTTTAAGCTTTTCATCCCTTCTTGAATTCGCTTTAATTGTCAATCGCAGTTTAAAGAATTTATTGGCAGTGATTTTGAAAGTTATCGACATTATCTAATCAACTTTAACAGAATATTAATTCAAAATTAGAGATTAACATATTTGCAATGTTGTAATTACACCTAGCATAAATATATGATTATACAATGATGTTTAATTTGTAAAGTATATATTTACGGACGACTCTGGCGGTACTACCAACGAAGGAAGAGAATGCCAAGTTGCCGATTTCGCCATATTAAAATATCCAAATCGCATTGCGTAAGCCAATTACAGACACTCATTACTTCACAAAAAATGCGAATTTAGTTAGGTAACCAAGTTAGCAGGAGTTGAAATATCCCGTGTGATCATTTACGACAAACGTTAATAAACATTTTAATGTTTTTAATGTTAAATTACTATTTTGTGTTGTCTGCTTGTTTTTATTCTCTCATCTTATTAAACACGGTTTGTGTTTCTTAAATATTTTATTCACATTTATATTTTTCTGCTTTCATCTATTCAATATTCACAATTTATTTTCACACCACCTCCCTTCCAGCTTTTCTATTACTACCAACCTTATCCCTGTACTATACACAGAAAATTATAACATTTGTGTGAAATTGGTGTGAAAGATAAATTGTCATTAAACCGTGTAATTCAATAATTCGAAATCCAGTTAAGTAAATGACATACACGACAATGTTATACACAGGAAACGGATCAGAACAAGAAATTAATGACAAACTGAACATATCTGTAATTATATTATCAGTTTGGGAATGCTAGGTTACTTTTCCGATTGTGTCTTATATGACAATCACTTACAATACAATCGCGTACCGGTGGATGTCAAATAAAAATCTTAAAAAATCGCATTTTTTCCAAGAATTGGAACAAGGATTTCACTATATTGTATTTGATAATGTTTGTATATGCAACCAACTGGACATAGATATTTATAGAGATTGCATAAGCTAAATTAATAATTATTTTGCCAGTGGCGTAACTTTTACGAAATATTATTTGAATGTAATTAAAAATAAAAATTTTTAATATCACAGCAAGCATTCCGTATAGGTATTCAAATTGCATTCATACTTCTTAAATCAAAAATGTGAATAATAAAATATAAATAATCAAGCCCCTGTAATATTTTTGAATTTTGCGGGTGTTTTAAGTTGCCTTCGAAGACAATCGAATATAATACAGGTAGGATAATTCACATTTTTTTGCGAACTTACTAGACAAACCGTGTATCCAAGCAAAAAATAAATGTATAAACATTTATTGATAAAATCACATTTCTATTCACTAATTTTGAAGTGAAATGTCAATATATTGTTCTATTGCGTCCAGTGCGAACTTAAACCACCCGCGAAATTCCAAAAATGATCGAAGAGATGTAATTAAACTTCAAAATCAAGACTGTACATTAAACAGAAATAAAAAGGGAGTCGGAAATCTATAGAATTCACAAACACATTTCATTCAAAACATGTTGCATAATATAAGTTAATCAATTCATTCATTTAAAATTCCAGTTGACGTGGGCCGATGTTTTGTTCACTACATTAACAGACGGATTCATAATACTAATTCTGGATAACTACAAGAATTTGCTGCTGGTTAGAGAGAACGTTTTGACAGTTCCACCAATCAAGTCTTGGGTGGAAACGCGACCCAAAACAGCTCACTAAAAGTTGATGATGTGAAGTGTATTTTCTTACTCTAAATATATATGCACAATAACTATTGCCGTTTGTGTATAATTTCTAGTTCATTCTATATGTGATTTTCTAGTACAAGCAAAAATAATTTTACTTCAAATTTGGTGTTGAATTGTTAAGAAATTCCTCAAAGAAATTCGCTTATTAACCCTTTGCGTCTCACTGGTTAGTCCACGTAACCACCAATTTAGCTGGCTCAATCCTAATGGTGCTGCCATCAAAATGTTCGCATCAAACCGTTCCGTCAGTATAACACTTATGACGCCATCTGTTGGAAAAAAAATTGACTCCGCTTTATTTGATGGTACAATGGGTTGGGTCTATACTTCTGGAACAAATGTCATCAGGATTACGCACACTTGACGTTTTTATTTATATTTATAAGCCAAGTGATTAAAATTTGGAAATTGTCGGTAAGTATTACTTAATTATAGCATATTTGCATGTCTGAGGGCTCAATTAATAATTTTTTTTGTGTGTTTCCCACATTCTCAAAAAAGTGGTGGTTGTATCAAGTGACCAACAGGACTACACACAGGTTTATTAGTTTCTTCCTAGTTCCAGAAAAAAGCAAGTGGTCGTTTGCAAAGCTCGAAGCTATGAACGAAGATGAAGTAAACGTCATTCCTGTTGAAATTCCGTCTGATGCAAAATCTTTGGCGGAGAACTATTTGTCTGGAGATGAAGATGAAGCAGACGGCGTCCTAGAAACCGCTGATATTGCAACAATATCTCAGGATGTTGAATCTGATAGCGACGACGAACTGCTTAGCCACGAAGCTGAACGACTACGTACGTTGTCGCAGGGTTGACTGGTTCTAGTTATGGGTGCAAGAAAAGGGGGCGTAAGTCTTCAGAAGAAATAAATAATTCCAATTGAAAATAGGATGAACCAAGCAGCTCATCTCTCCATATATACTACATCTAGATGCTGTGCAGCATGTAGTACCAAGAAAGAAGCACATAGGAGCATATGGAGTTGTTCAGTGTGTGAAGTTGGATTGTGCTTAAACGACAAAAAACATTTTCTTTAGCATATCACAGGTTATTTGATGTGACAACGATATCTTTTTTTGTAATATCGACACTAATTTTTTTAATGTTCAATTTGAGTTATTACGTAACTTGTATTTTCTAAGTTTAAAATAAATATTTTAAAAATGAGTTAATTCCCGACGGAAAGGGTTAAGAAATTCTCTCATTATTAATAATATCTATATTGTATGCTTTGCTAAGAGTTAGAAAAAGAAAATTTTGTCTACATAATAGAAAAGACGTGCTGAATTATGTATTGAAAGCCATATATATGTATTGTTGATTGATTTAATAATATAATATTACGTTTGTTATAGTAAAATGTTGAAAAGTTGATTATCTAGTTAAGAACAAAGCCTGACATCTTTAATAGCAGCCATCTGTACGATGTGGACGACTACTGCTTGTGCACGGCCAATGGCCGTATGCCTATATTCAATACATAAGAGTTTTCTATTTAAACGGGTCTGCTAGTCGTGAACTAAATTCTCTGTCGCACCGGCGGTGAAACCTTCACTAACGGAAAGACATCGACATGATAGGTTAGTATTTGCACAAACCAACCACTGCATGGACAGACATTTTTCACGGTCAGTAATTTTCTCCGATGAATCTACTTTTCAAACGTCTTCCTATAGAAAGAAAACGGTTAATCGTGAGAGAGCACAAAGTTATGATCCAAGATATATTTATGAACGTTCGATTAATGGCCGGTTTTCTGTAGACGCCTGGGGATGGATGCCTTTTGATGGGCCAAGGGTTATATGGTAAGTAGGGTCATTTAAATAGTACGCAATACAGGGATATACCAGCTAATATCATGTTGTTTAGTGATACTGTACTGCGTGACAACTTCCTCTTTCAATAAGATATCTCACCAGTACATACATCGAGAGTGGTTCAGCAGTGGATCCAAACTGCAAATATTGAAACTTTACCCTGGCCCCCTAAAAGTCCAGATTTAAATACTCTGGAAAATCTCTGAGGATTTATGGAAAAGAGAATCTCTGATAATGTATACAACAATTCAAATCAATTATGAAATCAAATTGAAACTACCTGGGAAAATGTCACTGTGAACTATTGCCAGAAACATGTCGACAGAAGTAATAAAAAATAAGGGAGTGTGGACACACTTTTAATTAATCTATATATTTTAAACTTTAAATATATTGTAGCGTTTTCGGGTTCGCAATAAACAACTCGTGCAATTTATTTATTTAAAACAGTCTGTATATTCACACACGTAAAATTAATTACAATATAAAAATATAAAACTAATCAAAATATAAAAATGTAAAATAAATGTAACGCACTTAAAACTACTATAAATGAATTAACACATGTATTTATTTCACTACTGTTATTTATGTAACACTGTACCGTATTTATATCACTTCTATTTATATTCCGTAATATTTATGTAACAACTACACTCACTTATTTATGCTTACTCTTCGACTACCACTCAAGGAACTATTTATTTATGTTTATTTATTTATCTGCCTGTTCCGCACGAGACTATTGAATGAATCTCTTATTCCGGAATGACTCATCCATCGGTTCAACTGCTTTTATATACGCATACGAAACATCTGGAAACACACCAGAAAAACGCTAGTGTTCTTCTCGATAGGCCGGGAAGCATTCGAGAGACAGTCAAGACTCTTCGTCGCCTCGCAGTACATGTGATTTATTGCTTTACGACTTGTTTACCAGTCGCGCCGAATATTTGCCTTTCTTTTTTTTGTAGACTGGTTTCGTTACAATATTATTTCTGTACATTCTTTTTCTTTACTTTCTATTATCTTTTGTTTTGTTATATTCTTTTTTAAGTTTTGTGTAAATATATTATCTCATTTTTTAAATGGCAAGATTGCCAGCGATCTGGCGACGCCGTAGTTCTTTTCCCCCACTATAGATCGTCTCAACCTTAGTATTCAGTAGAGTCTCTTATGGTATATATACCTCTTTTACTACCGTAAGCAATTTGTAAAAACTGTCTTTTTTTATTTTGAGGCAATGTTGTCAGTTCGATTTATTATGTTTATGGTTGGTATTATCGGTGTGGTGTAAGTATCACAACATAACATTGCTGTCAAGTGTCAAATTAATATTATCATATAATAATATAGAATAATATCTTAACTAACAAGTATAAAATATCGTGTCATTATAATGAGTTACCAACCTAACCTGTCATTGTCGAACTGACAACTATGTTGTCTTTCTCTATACGACACATACTAATACTAAAGTTGAGACGGTCTATAGAAGTCTATAGGATGGGTTGTTTATCGCCAGTGTTGCCAGACGTACTGCTATGGTTTTTTTTATATATTATGGATAAGTAAAATTAAATAAATTGATTTATTTCAAATTTATTTTTCTGTGGGGCAAATGTTTTGGTACACACTGTATTTTGGTTTCTGTTTAAGAATTTGGGAGGCATAGTAGTCTTTTGGTAATCTGTGTATATTAATATTTATTTTGTTGTTATTTGAATTTAAAAGAGAAGATGCCTGAAAGATTATTTACGCTCCGTAACTTGATATTTTAATATAGTATAGATGTGCGAAGTTTATTTTAATGTGGAAGGGATGCGTGACTTTCACTGGCCGTGGTTTTTATATTGAAGGACATTAAATTTTGGTCTCCCGTCAAGTGCAGTTGAATTAGAGATATTTTATGTTTGAATAAAATTTGTTATAATTTTCATTTTTATTTTAAGGAGCCAAGATTTAATCAAGTTTGTGTACTAGTTTTATTGCTGTTATACAAGTTAAGTATTTACTTTTAAGAAAGAGAATGCATTCTTTATTATAATAAGAGAAAATTTAAAATTGTAAAAGTAGGCTCATATCCTTCATTTTGTTTTTCCTGCACGTGTTTGAAAATATTTTATAATTTTTGAGAAGCTATTAAATTAGATAATTTTCTTTACTGTATCAGTTTGCTATAATTTGATGTATTTTAATTATAGGTATTTTATTTATTCATTTTAAGTAATTATTATTTTGTATGGACTTTGTGAATTATTTTCAGTAATTAATAAGGTAAATTTTGTCGCGTTTGTCAGTACAAGTTTTTTTTATCCTATCTGGTCAATTAGTGGGTAGGGTTTTTTCTTGAGAATTTGTTAATTAAAGTTTTTTGTTTTTGTTTTTTTATAATAAATAATTATATCTGATCTGTTTTTCAGTTTTATTAAAGATTTTAGAAAAGATAATTAAATAATTATTTCATTTTTTTGTCTTCAAGTAATTTGTTGTTTTTTATACTGTTTCCTAAGATCACGATTCCTGACGTGAACATTGTACACTTTCGCCGAGGGAACCTGAGAGAGAGAGAATTTTGTTTTCTGAGCTATATCGCGGCAACCCTATAACAATTGTACTAATATCATAGCAGTACGTTAATTACCGTACATCTAGGATTTTTTGAACAAATGTACGGTGTACGGTCCAATTGCCGTTTTTTAAATACAATTTTATTTAAATATATTTCGAAAGGGAAGATGTCTGTAAAAATTTGTTAGTATAATTAACAGATGTCGCTTTCGTATCGTACTGGTACTGGTAATATAAAACTGGTGGATTTTCGTGATTCGAATTTAGGTGAATCCCCCAAGTACAACTAGCAGGGCTCAGTTTTGAAATGTTAATATTACAGGTGTTAGAATGTTGCTATTTAAGTATACAATATATAAAAAATACATATTTTAATGTTTTTCTCCCAAATCAGAATATTTGTAAGGAATATCAACCTGAAACTCACAAACGGCCGTTGTTGTAGGTATACTTATCTCGCAAGACTCTTAAATAAATACTATATTTAGCATGTTCTTTGTAATTGGAATTGCAGAAATTTCGTTATGTGTGAACAATATGACAAAATACAAAATGTGGTTAAGGCCTGTTCAGAATAACTGTTGTAAGAGGAAATGTGTATTATGTAGTAACAAGAATTAAAAAGCATACAGAATCTGAAAAACATAAAAACTAATTAAAGTTAATGAAAAGAGAACTTCTTCCACATTTATGGAAAAAATGACCTAGATGATTTTAATTTCTACAAGTTCTGATTCCGTACAGAAGACAGAAATAAAATTATGTGGTTTTTAACCGAACATATCATCTCATTTCTAACTATGGACCATCTTTCTCCTTTATTAACACACATGTTTCCATACTAGAATATAGCAAAGAAAATGTCTAAAAGAAGAACAAAATCCAGGGAAATAATTAATAACGTAGTTGTGTGCAAGTTACAAAAGGGACTTAACAAGCATCTTACAAAATTCAAAATTTAGAGTCGTAACGGACGAATCCACAGATATTTCCACAACAAAAACTGTCTGTGTTAGCATACGTAATAGATTTTCAACGTTAGCTCCAATATTTAGAGAACAACCTCAATTATTAAACGACAGCCCTAAGCAATTAGTAGATGATGAATGGAGGTTGTTGCCAAATCATGTTTTTCCTGATAATTTCATAATTGATGGTAAAGCTGAAATCGACACATTTTGGTCAAAATTGAATAGTTTCACTGATGAAACAAGTAATAGATTATTTTATAATCTTTCATTGTTCATTTTAAACATATTGGCTCTTCCTCATTCCAATGCGAGCTGCGAACGGGTGTTCAGAAACGTTAATAACGCAAAGACCAAATCAAGAAATAAATTAATAACTGAAATCATTAATGGTTGTTTACTTGTCAATGAATGCATAACTCGCCATGGAAATTGCACAAATTTTCTTTCAAATAAAGACATGCTCTCGAGAATGAACTCTGAACATTTATATTTATACGGGCACAAAAGCAAAACAAGCAAATTCAATGATATCAGTAATAGCGATGATGATACATTTTCCATAGAATAAATTAGCATAGTATAAGAATAATTGCATTTTTATATAATTAGTTTTTTTTTATATATATTTTTGTCATGTATATGTATAATGAATTACAAAAATACATATTTTATTTAAACATATAGTATATTATTTCCCATAAACATGTACGGTATTTTTATTGCAAATACGGTAATTTATACCACCAAATACGATATATTAATTTCGTACGTGTGTTAACACTGTTTTTTGCTGACGCTCAGTCCGAGCTTGAACTTCCTACTGTCACCACGGTAATTTTGAGGGCACTATTATTGAAGTTGTGTTTTAGTTGTGTGTCACCAGAACGGAGCAGCAAAATTTGGAGCAAAGTTATGCCATTAAGTTTTGTGTCAAACTTGGGGAATGCGCGAGTGTAACTTTTGAAAAGTTGAAGCAGGCCTATGACGTAACTAGACCTCAACCATCGGGGGGGGGGGGGCACATCAAAGATATGCCATGATCGTCCATTTTTCGAATCCGTTTTTCTTTCGCATTTGTCAGCACTGGTAGTGGTTCTATTTCTTTCCATCAGAGTGTTAAAATAATGTCAAGACTTTAAAATTAACAAGCACTTAATGACCCAATTTTCTTTTTCTTTTTTTACGATTGGGCGGGGGGTTCTAAACCCCCCCCCCCCCCGGTTACGCATATGCTATGGCGAACATTGCTTATCAAGATCATAATATTTTCGCAAATCATTTTTTGGTGGGCGAAAACAGGTGGAAGATGAACCTCTCTCAGGAACATCGCACGTGTGAGGACTCTTGTGAGGTCGGGTCGTCGTTTAACAATAAGGATGATCAATTACCAATTACAATTAAACAGTTTCACAGTTCATCAAATTTTAGCTGAAAATTTGCACATGCGAAAGATCTGAGCCCAAAATGGTGTCATAAAACCTCACAATTGAACAGGACATTCGAAAAAAACGTGTGTATTGATCATATTGAAAGAATTGCCGAAGATCCCCATTTCTTCACTCGCGTGAACACGTGATGAAACCTGAGTGTTTGAATACAAGCCCGAGACAAAGCGGCAAAGCCAACAGTGGTGCACTGAGAATTCTCCCCGATCGAGGAAAGGTCGAATGAGCAAATAAACAAATCAATGCTGATTTGCTTCTTTGACAGTAGCGGTATCTTTCACAAAGACTTTGTACTTTCAGGGCAAACTGTCAACCAAAGGTGTCCTTGAAAGGCTCAGAAGAAGGGTAATTCGTGTGAGACCTGGCATTGTAGACGAATGGATGCTCCATCATGCTAACGCCTCATGTCACACGGCCATCTGCATCACGGAATTTTTTACATCAAAAGACATCCCTTGGTTCCTCAGCCCCCTATTCACCTGATCTCAGTCCTTGCGACTTCTTTCCTTTTCCCAAACTAGAAAGTGTCTTAAAAGAACGTCATTTTGAGACTTTGCAGAAAATCCAAAAGAATGTGACAGACATGTTAAAGGCCATACCGCCTAAAGCTTTCCAGCGCAGCGATGCTATCAAGAATGAGAACAACGAATTCGCTGATAGCTGCTCAAAAGGCTGTATTACACTTATCATGTTCTTGACCAAGAAATTGTCTGCAAGTTCTTGATCAAGTTATTGTTGACCTTGGCTGTTCTACACTTATCAATTTCTTGACCCAGTTTTTAGGTGTATTAGCAGTACCAATTGTGCAAAAGTACGAAATAAAAACATTAATAAAGTTACCGGAGATTTGTGTTTGATATTGAATGTAAAAATAACTGCACAAGAGATACAAAAGAAAATAAATAATTTACGCATACAATTCTTTCAAGAAGTATCAAATTAACATGTCATTTTTAACAGTATTCTAAAATGGAATTTTTGTTTACATTTTACACAGTTGGCAAAAAACTTTTATAACATGAATATTACTAGAAATCACAAAAACTTGATCAAGTTGAGAAGAAAAATAGAACATGTTCTAAGCCACCAAGTTCTTGGCCAAGAAATTGATCAAGTCGACTTGACAAGTGTAATACACGACTTGTCGTCAATTTTAACTTGATCAAGTTCTTGGTCAATAACTTCGTCAAGAAATTGATAAGTGTAATACAGCCTAAAGAACCTACTTTGAAGGGGATAATATTGATAAATTGAAACAATAAATACTTTTGTTAATAAAAAAACTCAGTCTCATTAATTTTCTAACACACTTTGTATATGTGTTTAGAAATGAAACCAATAAGCGTAAGTTAATTATACCACCAGAAAACAACCCAGTGAATCCAGTGATAGATCCAGAAACCCTATGCTCTAAGGGTTTTGGATTGGGTTGAAAATCTTTCTGTATTACTCAATTTATCTGCTATCGATAACGCTTTAGAAGAAAATAAATTCATAACAAATACGGATTTCTAGAAAATTAAGTTCATTTTAATAGGTAGGTACTAAGTTGATATACATATATGCACATTTACTTTGAAGGATGATTACTTAATACAACAATGACAATGAATTATTATTAATGATATTGCAGTTACTACAATATATATTTGTACTATACATATCTTAACACGTAGTCTTAAATTCTAATCTTAAATCTGTATTTATATTGATATAAAACCACGTAATCAATATTTGAAGAGCTATTCTAGAGTACTGAAACTATAAAAACATTCAAAATAAGTGATCACGATTCATTCAGTAAACTCCGCAATCAGTGAATGGCATGACAAATCATTTTTAAAAACAAATTCTATTTGTCGAAACTAAACCGTTATTCACTCCCAAAGTTCAACTGCATTTACCATTTACTTACGCTTCTACATTCAGTCACTTTCACTTGACAGCAAAAGTTGTTTAGTGCCTGTTTCCAACAATATTTACTTATTGTTTATCTATTTATTATTGGTAAGTGCTATATGTTGTACATAAGATATACTTATAATTACAATTAAAGTCTATTATGCGATTTCGACTAGTGTAAATTTTAAAATTGTTATGAATTATCTACAGAAGTTATTCTAGTAGCATTAGCGGTTGTTTTTAATGAAGTTCATTAATAAAGATATGTATTTAATTTTGTGTAAATACACTTTATCTTTGTCATATTTGCAGTGTTGCGTAGATAATGTTTATCTACATTTGAGTGTCAGTGCATTTAAAATAATTTGATATTAAGTTAGCTGTAGATGAGGTCTAAGTATAAACCAGTGGTGACTCGTCTTTACTAGCACAAAATCACAGGTTGTGGTAAATTTAGAGAATTTCTTAATAAAATGAAAGACATTCTATATTTTGCTAAAATTTATGAATTTATTAAATCTGTGTTTGTCTATCTTGTACAAGATTATGTAATAAATATTATAGCCATAGAATAGAAAATCCTTTTTCAAGTAGAATCGTAGAATTACCGAACAGCTGCAATAGCAACAGCGCATTTGCCCGTTTAAACTATTACAAAAATGCAATGTTGCTACTGCATCTGTTCGGTAATTCTACCAATCATTTCTACTTATACTATTGTTTAGTTATAAATTGTATTTAAATCTTTATGTACCACAGAAATAAGTAGGTACTGATTTGGTATTAAGATGAAGAATAAACAAATATTCTTAAAAAATTGGATCATGTTTTTTTCGGATCTTAAACAACTACCTACAGTCGAAAGCAAAAAAAAATAGACAAGAGATATCGTACTTTGTAAACCTGGCTTTATTTACTTGTCATTAGTGTCAAAGTCATTATTCTATGGAATATAAAATAATTATCAAAACATCTTCTACCTGATTAATACGAATCAAAACACTAATTAAAAGACATCATAAAGAAAACATCTATTAATATCTGGTTATAGAGCCGGTTTTGTTTAAAACTTCTTACAATCTATTTCGAATAGAGTTATAAAGGTTGGTACAATTATTTTGATTTTGATTCTTTCATGCTGTGTGAACTATTTCTACCAGTTCTTGTCTATTTTTAGATCTTTGATTTAATTTTTTTGATCATTAACTCCCACGTATTTTCCAACACATTGATATTATTTTCTCTGAACCATGTTTTCGCTCTATTCGATGTATGGATGGGACAGATGTTCAAGTGCATATCCTACAAGAGTTTCTTTGTGGGTCACATTCAAATTGTTTTTCGGTAGTTTTATAGACCGCAAATTAGCTTCTCTAATTCTTCGTTGGACAGTAAAAACAAAACCCAGAAAGTTATTTACATCAGGTGCATTCACTACTGTAATAAATGAATTTTCAATAAGCACATTTGTGACATGGCGGTCTTGCTCGGCTGTTGATATTCATTTGCGGTCAGAACCAGAAATTCTACAAATTCTATGCTGATCTCGCCATATTTTAATAATTCTAAAAGCTGTGCTTTTATTTATATTATTTCTTTTTGAAACCGTTACTCAAATATGTTATAACATTTAATATCTTCATTTATGGAAGGCATCTTCATAATAAGCTTAATATCAAGTTTAAAGTTGTCAATTTTGAAAGATAACCAAATATTGACAAGTAACTTTGAAGACGCTATTACACTCATCATTTTGAGAAAGTCTATGCCAGAAATCTGTATTTTTGACTACTTTTTTTTTACTTTCGACTGTACTTAAAACTACTCGTATTACATGTACGTACGGGGTGAGGCAAAAGTCCCGCTACCATTTTGATTGCCTATAACTTTGTTCAAAGAAAAGATAAGTAAGTTTGGTTTTCATAAAATGTTTATTTGGTCTTTACATTTTTTTTTTCGTTATAATTGGAAAATTATATCGGCTAAATGGTGACTGCGATTCGCTATGCAACTTTCGGCTCCTTGTAAGGCATTTTTCATGACATCCTGCAACATCTCAGGCTGAATTTCTTCAATTTCGTGACGAATATTGTCTTTAAGATGTGGAATCGTTTGGGGATTATTCACATACACTTTTGATTTTAAAAAACCCCATAAGAAAAAGTCTGGTGCTGCCAAATCCGGAGATCTGGCTGGCCATGCTATATCGCCATTTCGCGAAATTAGTCTTCGTGGAGAAACGTCATTCAATAATTGAATTGTTGAACGGGCTGTGTGTGCTGTGGCCCCATCTTGCTGAAACCACATGTCTTCTTGTCCATGCTCTTCCATTTCAGGCACAAGAAAATTTCGAATCATGTCTTGGTACCGTTCAGCAGTAACAATAACTCCAACACCTTGGTCATTTTCAAAAAAATAGGGACCAATGATGTTTCCAGCATGAATACCACACTGAGAAGAAAATGGGCTTCATCGCTCATTATCAATTTAGACGAAAAATCTTCAATTTCACCAGACAGCCTTAGGATTGCATTACTGTACTCAACTCGTTGATCAGGATCTCTCGGTAGCAATTTTTGGACTAATTGAATTTTGTACGGGAACATTTTCAAATCAGTTTTCAAAATTCGCTTTAAACTGCGTGCAGAAATGTGTAACTGGGAACCACGTCTCCGAATTAATGTTTCTGGAGACACTGCAACACTATCGCACACCAGATCCACTTTTTCAGCGTTACGAGACGTCCGTTGTCTTCCAGAACGAGGTATGTCTGCTATCGTACCGTACTGTCGAAAATTCGCATGTAAACGATAAATTGTGGTTGTGTGAGGCACTGGACGATTAGGATATTTTTGACGCAATTTCCGCTGAGTGGCAATAATGGAACGATTATTTTCAATAAATATTGTCACTATTTCTGCTCGTTCTTGTGGCGTATATTTATCCATTATAAAATTTGGACGTCTACACAACACAATAGTTAAAGCTAAACTGAGCTAAACGTCACATAACCAAGATGGCGCATAATCAAAGTGTTTTCAGAACCAGCAAGTTTTAAAAATTGTGTTAAAAATGTAGTGTAGGTACAATTGCGAGATCATAAAGCGGGACGGTTAACCTTTATTAGTGTAAAATAGGTTTTTTAATATAAAGGGATATTCGTATCCACAGTTATCTATTACTAATAAACATCAAAAAGCCTTGTAAAAATCTGTATTGACATGACAATTAATAACTGCGAAAAAGTACGTCCAACTTACAATACCAAAATAACACAATATTTGTATATAGACATGTCCCGCTTTATGATCCCGAAACTGTACCTACTGGCAGCTTGCTTAACAGCAAGTGGATCTCTCATTCACTGAGCAATTTGAAATAACTGCTTTATAGGTGTTGGTGGGCCAATAGCCATAGGGAAGCAAAAATGCATTTTCAAAGTATTGAAAATTGAAAATACATTCTGATCATATCATAAGCTTCAACGTTAGAATATGACATTTTACAAACTTAATAATTATGTGCAGGTGTCCAAAAAGGCTTAATTTGCTATACTTTGTCTCAGAATAAGAAGGAGTGATTCAAATATCGCGCCAAAATGGCGTATGTTTTTAAAGTATTTCATTGGTGCTTGCGTAGGCAAGTTTAACATGGGAAAATAAGTTTGACAAAACGTCATTTTATGTTTATAGCCAGGCCATAACCTAGAATCTTACATTTTTACTTTGGTTTATTATACTTTATTGTGTTATTAAATAAAATCCATACTTTTATGTACAACATGAGTATGCGTTGATCAGACGATTTAAGACCTAAGGAACAAGTGATCATGCATTTGAAACTTTGAATTTGATGAATATGTCAAAAATACCGTACGTCAGTGGAAAAATCAAACATTCAACAATTAATATCATTGCAAAAATAACTATAGATGAGTTGATACCATAAATGAAGTGGACAACTCACACATATTCTAGAATTGACTCATTAATTTCAAGTAAGTGTTAATTAAATACTAATTATATTACCACATGTTCATATACATGTTATATTTCAGAAATATTTATCAAACGTAAAGAATCCTGTACTAATAGAAAAAGGTGAAAATATCTGGTGGAGAATATGGGAAAAAGTTTGGATTGCCACAAGTATAATGAGTGCACGACAAGCTTTGTTGAAAACCTGTAGGATTAAATAGCCATACCGATAAAGATAGGCAATTAAGAATACTTCATATAGGATCTGAATTGATACATACGATGAAGTTGCTTAAAAAATCCCCTTTCAGAATATCACTTATATGAGAACGTTAGACAGAAGCAATTACAAATGTTACAATAAGTATTTGGAAAAATTGTGCCGACCATGTAAATTTTTAATCTTTTTAACATGATGTGAACACTAAATTATTGTTAATTTCCAATATATAGTAGAAATAAATATTTGTTATACTTTATATATTTTCATAATAAATAAATTTTAATACGGAATAATAATTAGTAATGTGTAGGTATATGTAATTATCTTTGCAGTTCGTGTAAACTTCAGCCGATGTAAATTTTTCTATTTATTACTGTTGTATGTAAGATTCAAATTTCCAAGACTAGTTGCTTGAAGTTACCTCTTCAAGGTTTGTCACAGTAATACGAATGATTTATCTGTAGGTTCTTTATTGATATTTAAAATAGAAACTAATAAACAAAACCTTTTAATTTTCATGTTGATATAGCACATTCACTGAAATGTGCAGTAATTATATATTTATAACGGCAATCCTCCTCAAAACGCTCAGAACAAAGTCTATGCTTTCATTTGTAAATTGGGCCTATATCTTTATCCATAGATTCTTCTATTTTTTTTTTCAAAACTAGAATGAACAGATTTGAATGTTAAGAGATTTGTATTCATCAAATTATAGATGTATGCACATACTTGTGTTTATAACTTTACTCTCCTGTTTCCAATTGCCGTGCACTCGTATAGCTGCTTCGATTGGTAGAAGGAAAAGCGGCACATCCATCTATTTTAACGAAAGTAGTAAATGAAACACAAAACAGCTAAATCCTTAGTTAGAATTAATACAGTTCTTCTAACCTCAATTGTCATGATGTCATATCAAATTGTCTACTAAATTTTAAGCTATGTGTTCCATGTTTTGGCGGGATATTTGAATCACTCCTTCTTATTCTGAGACAGGGTACGTACAAAAAGTTTAACTACAAGTGACACTAATATCTTTGCATTTCGATTTTCATGGCCCGCCTTGGAAATCTCATAATAATGTAATTTAGTATCATGGTGCATGCAATGTTGTATGATGAAAATTTAAGGAAAAAAACTACACTGTTCAGTATTATTATTATTTTATTTCAATGTTGGAAAGGACAAGAAGTGATATTTAAAAAATAATAACTAGAGAATTTGAAAACATTTAAGGGTGGGCTTTCCTTAAGAAAAATTCCCGAACGGCGTATGTCGGATTGCCTGAAATAAATTGAATATATTTACCGAGTTTAAAATGCCTGCATCTTTTACACGATGCAGATACCGGCTAGCAATATGAAGGGATATGCCTGGTCAACTGGAAAGCAAATAAATTTGGGGTAATATTGGTGCGGCTATTTTCTTCGAAATTTGTTTTTGCTGTTTCTGAGTATTCTCCTGGCTTGTATTTATTTAGTTTTATTAAGACTCCCGATTTATGTAATTTGTATTTATTTTAATGATATTTGCCGAAATTAATTAGATATTAAGTTTTATTCTGCAATAAATATATAACTTAATTATTATTATTTATGATTAACAATTATTTAAGTTGTACTTCTTATTATTTCTCACCATGATTTGTATTTACTTTACATGTTGAGGCTTTGTAATAATATGAGTAATGTTTTAGAGAAAACTAAAATCTGCTAAAAAAACAGTGCCGGTGTTTCTTACAAAATGTAAAAATTTATATTCTCTAAATAGCACATGTTTTAAATTATTGAAAATTATATTCTTCACAGTCGACACTGGTATTGTTATGATTATTTATATCTTCAATAAAATATGCATTTGCCTCCGGCCCATAGTAGCGATCGTCCGTAGTTCCTGAATGTATTTTTTGTTTCCTATAAAAAATTTTTCTTCTCATACCGTTTTCTTCACTCACTGTCGTATACATCCATATTTGGTCTGCAGCTTTGAGTGATATTTGCCCTTACAATTAAATGAAACTGCTGCCGCTTTGCAACGTGCACTGTAAGAATTACGTTAAATATAATACAATCTTTTTACCTCCTACAAATTTTGCAATGACTGAATTAAAAGATTCTACAATGTTGGCATCTACGTTTCCTATTAAAGATCTACTATTAGGCTGAGCCGACTTAAAGCGTTAATAAAGTTATCATACATATTAAAATTCTGAAATTTTTCAAACATATTGATCTCACCTTCATTAGATCCTTGACAAAAGTAAGAAGCACAATCCGAGTGTTCACCAAAAATATGTCTTGGTCCATTTATAATGTCACGCTGCAATTGCACTATCTGGTTTGTTATTGGTAAGTTCGAACTTTTGTAATGTTCAATTGCTTTTGTCACGGCCGATCTGAATCTAAGTAAATTTTTTGTTATTAATTGTCTTATGTCCGAATTGAGTTTAGGTTTTTTCAAACAGTCGCTAATTTTATTTATTACATAATATATGATTTCGGCACTCAATTTTTTCAATAATTTTTTGGGGACCGTAAGAAGTCATCTCACGTAGTTTTCTAAGAACGCTGCTATCACAGTCCCCTATTAATCTACCATAACTTACACCGTGCATTTCACCAGAATGTCGAAAACCTTCCGGAATAATTGGCGACTCCATGGCTGTTGACGACGAAGACCAATTTTTGTAGCATACGTGATTTTTAGATTCACCATATTTTGCACAAATTAAACAAAATTTGTTTTTTACGCCTACATACAACATTTTTTTCGCTCGCCATTAAACAATTGCTGTCACTCCTGATAAACTGCTGTAATTAGGCTTATGCGCTCGTTTGGCCCATGCTCTTTTACTTATTCACATATACAAAAAAAAAATCTAAAAACTGTCCTGTGGTCAAAATACAAAGTACAAATAAAACAAAAACATGAAGGCACAACAAACTCAGATATTTAAATAAATGCTTTTGCCATCTAGAAAACTGAAATTTGTGTAACTTGCTGTCTAAAACCAATGCATCTTAGTTTGAAGAGTCCGGAAAATCTCTAAATTTCGTATCTTACAATGACATAAAGTTGTTTTTGTCAGATTTTAGTTTTCTACAAACATTGTTCATATTATTAAAAAGCTTCAACATGTAAGGTTAAAAATAACAATAAGTCGTGCAACTTCATAATTAATAATAATAATGTATATTTATTGCCGAAGAAAACTGCATTTCTGAAATTCCATAAAGCCGAAACCTTGTCCTTGAAAAATAAAATACATTTTGAAAGCGAGAAGAATATCAAGGAACAGAAAAAGAGTCTAATAAAGTAGACACATCAATGTTATCACGTAATCAATCATAAATGAACACCGACAAATATTTGAAATATATTAAAATTTGCTTGTATATATCAACCGCACGTATTTTCTTTTACAAATATGTGTAATGTATACTCAAACTTATGTATGAAATAATGAATACAACTTTATTTGGTGATAAAATTTAGTTCGAATCTTCCCTGTGACAAAATGTTTTACAATTTAATTTTGCTAATCAACTCCATCAATGCCGATTGGGAAGAATATAATATTCAACAATCCAAAACATCTGATTATTATAAAATATATATATTTACATTTTATTAAAAAACAAAACAGGCACTGTTACTGTTACTGTTACAGCACAGAATTGCTTTTGTAATATTTTAGTTGACTACAACATTTGCTCATATTATTAAGATTAAAAACCTTCAACATCTAAAGCAAAATATCACCGCCAGAAATTAAGTAACAAGTTAAATTTCATAATAATAACAACATATATTTATTCCAGACGAAGAATTAAATATCTAATACATTCTCCCAAATATCATTAAAATAATTAGAAAATAAAGCCGATATCGGAATCAAGCATTCGTTTACCTAAGGTAATAAAAAAAGGTGAAGATCTCTCTGTTTATATGATGTTCGGCTTAATACAGTCGACCAGGTATACTTTCCATATAGCTGGTCTTAGACATTACGAAAGTGTGAGTAAGAGGTTGAATTATGTGTTGCCTATTTGCCATTTATTAGTGCAGACTTTGTGATCATTCTCATTGGTTTCAAAGTAATTTTTTGGAGACCAGGGTTATTTTGAAAGTAAAGTAAATACATTGTCGAGTTCAGAATAAAAATATCTAGGTACTCACGATTCAAAAAAGTACTTTTTAAACAGAGTAAGCTTTATATCGCTATAAAACGAAAAAAATTCAAAGTGCTGTATTTTAACTATTTTTTAATATAATTGCAAATTTGAATCGTCAGTCGCTAGAACAAATATTTATTATTTCGTTCACGTAGCGGCAACTTTTTCAAGTGCCTTGATTTTTGCGATTTTTTGCGTTGAATTTGACCATTTTGTGGCATACGCCGATCAAGTAAAAACCCCCCCTTAATAGGAGAATCTAACGTAACATATGCAATGAATTAAAAAATCGATAGAAAGATTGAAATGAATACATTTATGGAAGAGTATGATGAAAATTCAAGTGAAAACGAACTATACACTGCCTAGAGACTCTCTTAATATTAAAAATATACTGTTCTATTTAAAATTTTAAACAAAAAACAACTAATATACATAAATTGAGAACAGCGCCCTCTGTAACTTTTTTTGACAACCACGTAATTTCGTAATACATATCCTTCAATTCATTGTAAAATTCTCTATCTAATGAGCCCAGAAACATTCAAATCCGTTGGGGCAAACCGAAATTATACCTACTTTTGTACGCATACAAACACTCCTCCACCCCCCCCCCCTCGTATGAGACTTAGATCAAAAAGTTTCTAATGAAAATTGTATAAAAACGTCTAAAAATGTTGCTAGTAAAAATTTTAATATATCTTAATCTAGAATTTAATGAAAAATTATCGAATTTTTAATTCATCTTGAGAATTGCGCCCCCTTACTATCATTTTAGAAATTTGAAAATATTTTTATTGAAATTCCTGTGGTCCATTTTACTATCAATGTTGTACGATAAACAACAGACACCCGGTATATGACAAATATGATATATAAAAATAAGGTAATTCACAAGTCGATAACCTTTTAGTACACTCTGGCATGGGCAGACAAAGATTTTATTTTCTTCTACTGACTGAACTAATGAGACCGATAATACTAGCTATATTATACATACATTTTAAAACCTGAGTGTAAAGGAGTAATATAAAATGAGTTGATCCATTCGTTACCACAACAAAGTTTTCGTTAGCTTTTAAAATTAAAAGATAAAAATTATTTTGCATAATTGTTCTGAAACATTATATAACAGAGATTATTTTGTACTCGGAGATTTATTGATAATATATTACATTCTTTGTAAGTAGGTATATACGTATTAATGTTGTAGAAGTCCAAATACCGAAAATGGGTTTAAAACTAAATATACTTGTTGGTCTGAGCTTTGCGTATCTAGCATACCATTGGGGATGTTGTAACCGTAGCACAAACACATCAGAAGAAGAAGAAGGTAAGTTCTGAACTTTTATTTTGAACGCCTACGTAATCTAAATCACTTCGAATTCGTTTCGGTTTTTTTCACTTAGTAATTATCGAAAATTTCAGTAAAGCGTAACTTTTCATTGTGTTAATGACCGTTACACATTTCTTTTGATTGTCTACGAAAGTGATTAATATCGTATATAAGCGGTCAAGCGTATATAAAGAAAGTTGCTATATAGCACTACAGTAAAATAATTCGTGTCAAATAGAAAGAATGTTATTGATTGCTGTTATTGGGAAAGAAATTATAGGTTATACCTATGTTAAAAAATTAATGATTTTTATGGACTGAAATAGATATTTCTTGGTACTTACAACACTAATATACAGGGTGTCCAGAAACTCTCCTGACAAACGAAGACCGGAGATTCCTCAGATAATTTTAAGACAATTTAACCCAATTCACCCTAGTCCGAAAATGCTTCCTAAGGTCATAGGCGTCCGTTTTGGGTAGGTAAACGGTTATTTTAACGCATAACTTTTTTGTCTTTAACTTTTAAGCATTTCTGACACTAGATTATTAAATTTTCAGGTATTCTAGTACTAAAAGGTACTCTTACTTTAAGTCGGTAGGATACACCGTTTTCTAGAAAAATCGATTTGAAAATTTTTCGTTGCCGACTAACTGCCGCGAGGTAGAACGGAAGGGGGTGGCGCCATAAAAGCAAATGTGAATTCTGGACTTTACAAGGTTTCGTTAAAACAGTAGTAACGCTTTTATTTACGAAATATCAAAACGAAATCTAAAACACAAATAAACAAAGGCTCAATGTATGCTCGACTGGAATTAGTTTTCAATATAAAGTTTCTGAAACTGTGTTATGATGTTGTAAATTTTGCCAACTTTGAGAGTGAAATGTAGGAGTAAATAATTTGAATTATAAGGCAGTACTCCCAACGAAGCCTTAATTAATCCTTTGTATTCAATTTAATGTAAAGACGTAATAAGAAAAACAAATATTTCTGCTGTTTGTTTTATTTTAACGAATACCTTACATCGGCGGAATTTGCATTAGCGCATATGGCGCCACCCCCTTACGTCCTACCTCACGACAGTTAGTCGGCACCTCTGCGGAAGCCCCCTTAAACTAAAAAAGCGCCAACAATCCACCGTGATATCATTCCTAATATCTTCTTATCTTGCCATTAACGCATTAAAGGTGGGGTCTAGAAAGGCTAATGCTAACAAGGGTCCACAGATGGAGCCTACATCATATATTTTTTCTGTACAAGATTCGTACACGCCCACCGGCCAACCTCCTTTCCTTATCAGTTAGAACAGTCGACCTTATCCCATGGTATGTGACCATAAAATATGTAATTGTTTACACCCAACTCTTCGAAGTAAACACCCATCCGATGGTTTTTTTGGAAAAAGTAATGGCACTAGTATTTTCAAAATACTAGCGCCATTACTTTTTTCTTTAAAATCATTACCAATATCACAGCCGTCTTTACTTACAAGCCATGAAGTTAAAATTGGCAACACCGCCTAGTTGCCTTCAAGTGGGTCTACTTATCGGCCTCATTTACGAAAATACGAATTGTTTACCCATCGGTACTTCCCGAGATTGATTTTAACATTGTAAATACTTCTTCTCACGTAAATATTAGCTAATAAACGTGACCAAACGTGACATGCACATGGACTCGTGAAAATTACATGAGAACCAGACGCGCAGTTGCCAGATCTCCAACTTCACGGCTTGTAAGTAGAGACGGCTGTGCCAATATCCGTTATAGACAAATAACGCCTTAATACTTCTCTATATGTAACTTCTCTCCACACTTTAGTACCTGGGCAGTCAAAAAGTATATAAGCTACTGTGTCTACTGCTCCGCATTGGCAGTCCCGTGCTTCACGCTTACCAATACGAACTATGCTACTAAATCACCATGTCCAGTAATTACCTGCACTGCTGTTCGGCCAGTCATTTGAACTTTGAAACATTACTTATGTACTTTTTAGGCCACATAGCAGCTTACTACTCACGTTCACTGTTATCCGTAATTGTGTTTTTCACAACACGTACTGGAACCCTGTCAAAAACAACTACGAGGAGTATCATCATTCGCAGACTCCTTAGTAAGAAAATCAGCTCTCCCATTTCCATAACTGCCGGCGTGCGACGTTGTCCAGTTAAGTCACACTCACGGATTATACGCCATGTCTCAATGGCAAGTTCCGTGGGCCTTCACATATGACTCAAGGTCTGCAGCACGCAGAGGCTATTTGTATATAATCGTGCCTTACGCGCCCCTACATCTCTAATACATACATTTAACTGCTGCATTGAAGACCGTCACTTCAGCCTGGTAATTGTCACAAAAATGATTTAGCTTATTTTTTTTAGATTAAACTTATTCACTTCTGCATATCTTTAATTTTGAATTCATATTATCTTAAAGTTGATTAGTTTATGACGATAATTTTCAAAAGAAAATGCTAGAAGAAAATTTGACAATGAAGACCTCAGAGCAACAACGGTGGTACATGCCACAAAATTGAGTATTTGAGAAAATCAACTTTAAAGTTTTAACTAAATCTGGAAATACGAAGTAATAAAATAAAAAAATTATGACTTACTATATGAACATTTTCAACCGTTCTTCGAAAAATTCTGAAGAAAAAACATTTGAAAAGAAAGCGTTTGTGTCGAAAAAATTAATTTATTAAAAAAAAATTGGCTTGCATCCTTATTACATTAAAACATATTTTAAAAAACGAATTATTGTAAACGTACTGTCGTACGTAGTTCATAACAGGAAGTAAACAGTAAACATTCTAAAATAAACAAAATTTTAATGGAAGAAAATAACAACATATTTTTAGTTGCTTAATGTGCAGTAGAAAGTAAACGAGTACTGAAGCAGTCCTGCGATATTTTCATTAGCATTTCATTTAGCATCCACACTCCGTATTTTTATGATATCCGTTACAATCTATCGAAAATATCGCAAATCTGCTTCAGTACTCGTTTACTTTTTACTGCACATGGCTATACCTACAGGTAGGGCCTGTTCTAAATCAAAACTTATGTGGAGGGTATCTTTTGTTAGCTTAGCATTTTATATTTCGTCTTTGAGACTTCTTTGTCCTGTACACTATCATCAGACCCAAAATCTGAGTCACTATCACTTTCGAAGTCTTCATAATAAGACGTATCTTGTCGAGTCGTCATATTACCTGATGATACACTTAAAAAGGTTGATTTTATTTTAAAGGCAATACGAATGTTGGTAGTTTGTGGCGCCATCTATGTTACAGTAACGATATAACTTGCATGTTGATGTGAAAAATGCATATAACTCATTTTGAGACGATTGTGGCTTGTACTGTTGTCGCTCTAAGGTCTTCAATTATTGAAATTGTAAATCATAAAAGTCGATAAAATGCAAATAGATATCAAAATAAATTTATATATTTAATATTTTGGAACAATCAACATTATATTAAACTTACAGGTAAAATTACACTACACTATTTTGATGCCCGATGGACAACGGAAACAATTCGTTTACTCTTGAAATACGGCGGAATAGAATTCGAAGATCATCGTGTCAAAGATAATTGGTTAGACCTGAAATCAAGTAAGAATAATAGAATTAAATTTGAATTAGCATGGGAAAAAAGGCATATTTAAAATGCATTTTTACAGCTATGCCATTTGGACATTTACCTGTAATTGAACGAAACGGGAAAAAAGCCGGACAGAGTATCGCCATCGCAAGATATATTGCTAAGAAAGTGAAATTGACTGGTGCAAATGATTGGGAAGACCTAGAAATAGACTCTATTGTAGATACACTTAACGATATTAAAGAGAGTATGTATCACTATAGGCTATGAATCCTAATGTGATTGCTATACCTACATAACACAACTTATTTATTTTTTCAGAAATGAGCGCATTATTTAGTGTGGAAGATGACGAAGCATTAAAGGAGAAACTTTTAAAGGAGACAATACCGTACTACTATGATAAATTAGAGCCTAGAGCTAAAGAAAATAATGGATATTTAGTAGGCAAGAAGGTATGTATAGGATCATCTTTAATAAACTTATGACGTCGAATTTAAACATAGATACCAAAGCCCGTGTTTTGTCAAATTGGTAATGTGTGTCGAAACAAATAACGGATGTTCAGAAAAAGACAGACTCAAAATAATTTATGGAAATTTGAATTCATGCCTGAGATAAAACAATTTGACTTTTAAAATTTAATGCATAATAGGCTTAATTTAGGACAAACGTTCATAACCTACTTGAATCTGGATTATTCTGAACGCCCGTTATACAGGGTTGCTCATTAGTGCGTCAAAGTCCGATATAGGCATTATTAAATAGTACTGAAGAAATTTACTTTATAAAAAACACACATTTTGAAAATAATTTGAATTATACAGGGTGATGCGTTAAAATGAGACACATTCGAATTTTTTTTTTAATGAAACAGCCTGTATATCTTTTGTTTTTCCTTATCTACTTTAATTTGTATTTTTATCGATATCTGAGTTGTTAATGAAAATCATAAAAAAAATGGTTGCGACAATGTTTACCATAATGATTCTATGCGATAGTATTACGATTATCTAAGACAACATTATTTAGTAAGTATGCAGCCAAGGGATGTATTGAATCTACAAAATAATGAAACATTCATTTTATTATACAGTGTTTGTTACGATGCAATCAATTTGGCTATCGTCAAAGAGGGTTAGTAGTTATGTTCCGCGGCATGAACCAATTAAAATCAATTACTCTTATGGGACTTTACATGTATTTTACTCCACTTCCGGTCATGATTCCCGGCCTCTCTTTTATCTCTTTCTAACATTATTCTTTCTCTGTCAGATGCGTTGTGTCTTATGTTAATTGCGTAATTACCATTCCATACGCCAGTGTTTAATTACTTCTACTTGTCTCAATTAAAGGATACATACTTAGGGCCAGTTCTACAACTCGTAGATAAAGCTAGTATAATACTATACGGAGTATAAACTTGAAAGTGTCATTCTACAAACGCTAGATAAGTCTAGTATAGAATAACTTACGGTATAAACTCCGGATACGCTATACCTACATTGTGTAGAAGATAAATATTGGAATATCTCTATTCTGTTTCGTGATTGGTTGGTTAAAATTAGTTTTGAAAGGCGGGATAACTTCGTTTTTATGTTTAGTTAGGTTATTTTATTAGTTATATTAGAGAGATCGATGGTAATTATAATAGCAACTGCTGTTTTACATAATATGTATATGTGTAAACGAAGGTGATGGAGAACCCAATAATAATTTTATGGTGAAAGTGGAAAACTTCGATATTATTAATAATAACAATAAAGACAATTATATAGTAAACAATGCTACAAGAGTGTCACTTATAAACAATCATTTTTCTAATTTATTATGAAAGTATGTTTATGGAACAAATAGATATATTAATCAACTCACTTTGTTTTATTTATATTTCACTACAATTTATTCTTTCAAAATTACATTTCTATATCAATTGTGGTTATTTTAATCTCCTACAAGTGAATTATAATTAAGCATTGATACTCAGAATATATGTCAGGAATTTATTTTTGGTCACAGTGTTTTAATATGTTAAATAAATATCAGGTAATGTACGAGTATGTAAGTCGAAAGGGTATTTCAATATATTATGCAAGTATGTTCTTTTAAGCAAATCCCTTTTTAAATCTGAAATTTAGTTTATAACAATATATTAATTGCATGTATTTTTTTTAAATTGTAATATGCATACCTATCACATTTTTATATTGTTTCACCAACCCAACTATAAAAAAATAGCATTTCTTTTTTGAAATAAGATATCACGACTGTACTGGTTATTTATCACGGTCAAACTGAAGAACCAAAAAAAATATTTGTGATCAGTCCCTAGCATCTCGTTGTTTTATTGCAGTTATTTTCTTTCTTATGTAAGGTTTTGAAACATGTGTTGAACAGATAATTTTAAAATTTTAACATCAGTCTGTGCAGGTAGAATCATAAAACACAAATTTACATCTCTCTTTACTTTAAAAGTACGTATACCTATTTATACACGTAAATTGAAAATACTAGAAAAATACCATATATTTTTCATAAAAATGTAGGTAGGTACATAAAAACAAAAATATACATTTCAAAAAATCATCAATTTATTCTACGGATACTTATTCTATTCTTTATTCCTGTATTGTAGAACCGGCCCTTAGAGTGAAATGATAATCTGCAACACAAAAATTATCTAGCAATTTCGGTTATTTTCTAAAATTACATTAATCGAATTTCTGTAAAAAAACAAAAAACAGTCATAAATTTTACTTATGTTTAGTATAATAATAGTACACACCCATGTTATAAACAACACATTGTCGAACCCCTTCCATACACCCCATCGTAGGAGTCTTCCCGGAAATCCCGGCATTTGCAGGTATAGATTATAGAAGTGTCATACACAGCGGAGCACTACGCCCCCTCTTCACCAATATATACATTATACTAAAAAAAACAGGTGAAAAAATTCTTTAAAAAGTGCATTATTTTATAGTACTTACAGTTGGATGTTCTTCGGATATTCGGTAAAAAGATAATCTTAAAAAATAGAAGCACTATTAGATTAAAAAAAAAAATTGAACTAAAAGACATACCGCACACATCCATTTCTTTTTTAAAACTAGAATAATTGTAATATCAATCTTTCAAGGTAATTTTTAATACTAAATTTTAGTTCATTAATTTGAAATTATAGCGGAAATTGTTAAATAGTATACACACTGACACTTCATTAACGTAATTTTATCGAATGCACTGCAATATTTTTTTAACAAATAATTTACACAAAACTAAAAAATGTCGTTAATAGTAGGAATTGGTAGATAATTTTTGTGTTGTAAATTATCATTACACACATACAGCGCCTGTCGCATGTCCAATATTATAAACACTGTTTCAAATATTTCTTCTTATATATAAAACACATCTTGTAATGCATGTATATGCTTTAATTGAGACAAGCAGAAGTGCAGGTCAATAACCTTCTCAAACAGTGGGAACTTTGCAAGAATTACATTCAATTAAACACATGTGTCTACGAAGATATCTGTCGTCAATCAGGCAGCTGCATGCCCACATTGCTAACACTCTAATTGCACGTTAATTGCGTATATTATTAAATTTTTGGAATGATGCATTAATTACGCTTAATTTTTGTTAATAATGTCCTATACCCAAATCCAATAATTTCAGAGTTATTTTTAATTTGTCATTACAAACCGCTAAATTATTTGTTTTCGGTTCGATTTAGTGTACTGGGTAAACGATTTGACAAACAAAAACAAATAAACGTCAACAAAAATCAAAAATTAAAATCTTATTGTGCTGTTAATTAGGTGTAATATTAGTGATTTCTTAAGTTTCTGCTTTTAATATTGTCATTGCGTTATTTATTGATTGGATTAGTGGGCAGGTACGTACTTTTCTTGTATATTTGTTGTTTGCCACATATTATTATTACGGTTTTTAGTTAAGTCAATATGTAGTTTGAAAGCAACGAACTCGTTGACATGATTTTCATTACGGGATCTGACCAAAAGAATTGTCTATTAACCAAGATGGCGCTACCAGAATATTGGCGCGAAAATTGAAATGAGCTTGTTTTTAAAATATGTGTATTTAATACGTTATTAACGTAATAGAAAAATACAGAAAACTATTGGACAAATCACAGACCTTCAACTTTTACATTTGAAAAATACGAATACTTAGATTTTATTATTGATAGGAATCTGTTTATTAAACTTACACAATAGAATATATGAATTCACTGTAACGCAATATATTCCTATGAGTTTATATTACACCACAGTTCACTAATTTTCACTCTGTACTTATTTAATCATAAACTCGCGATCAATATCAACTTACCTATACTTAATAGGTATTATGTACAATAAGAAATGTTTGCATTAATACGTCAAATTTAAAATATTGTTTGGAATGACATACGACATTGATTGAAGGAATAATATGTATTCCTTCAATCAAGGGTATAACCATAACATAACAAAAAATTTCAAATGAAGCATGCGCCATCTCATCTCCCGTTCAGCTAAAATAACAAAGATGGTAGAGGATTGACATTTTCATTTGCTAAACAAGGAGGCGTAATCTGGATAAAATTTGGGATTTTTCTAGTTTGTTTAGTCTGTGCTGAAACGTACGAGGAAAGAATAGAACAGTAGAGATAATAAACTGGTGGGGGAATAGGTATTATTTAGACGGAAGTTACCACTTTAAGGCAGGTCAGTTATGGCAATATTGACCAATCATAATTTATAAAATGGGTATTTTGAATAACTTGTATATGACAAGTTATTCAAAATACTCATATTATTAATCAAACATACCGGATATATATCCGGTATGTTTGATTATGTGTTCAGTGGCGTACATATTCTAGGCATGTTTTTTTAATGTTTTTTTTAATACAATTAGAATAAATGTTACTATATTAAAAAGAATTGAAAACATAATACACTCACGATACTTGTTTAATTACTATTGGACTAACAACCTATTTCAAATGATTATCGAGAACTTACGAAGTGTACATATACCCTATACAAAATATTTATGCACGCCTATGCATTGCTGCGGCCATATTGAGTTACCACTTTGGACAAATATTTTTAGTAAGGAGACTCCCTCCTGTTCTATTCTTTCCTCGTAGGCTGAAACATAAAACGCACCTGATAGTTGTCATTTGTGTTTGACATACGCTGACAATTGACATTTAATTATGACAAGATACAATCCTCAAGACCATTTTGTAGTAATCGTAGTATCATAAGTGGAATCGTTTTGGCAACCGACACAGCCAAGGTTCGAACGATGACGATTCAATGTCACTACAAATTTTCATTGACCAGAACAATATCAAAACAATAAAATTACACTAATCAATCAATATCTAGGGTTATATAGCTTCCTTCTGGTACTAAAATAGTATTACATGAAAGCCATAACAAATATAATAAATAAAGTTATTAAGTATTACTTATGTATGCCTATATTTAGTTAATACTTGGCTAGTCTGTTTAGTACGCAAGCATTATTGACGAATATGTATTATTTGGATGTCAGTCAGAAGATAATTATGACAAATGCCAAAAGGTGCATGGATATTATTATTTATCACAGTCCTGAAATGCCTTTTGTAAGTTATAGATTCGTTGCAAGACGTTGAAATGCAAAAACCGGCTGTAAGATATAAAGAGCTTACTTATGTCAGAGCATTATATCTTCCTCTACGACAAAACTATAAACAGGAAATCAGACGTAAATGTTGATTAAGTAATTATTTGTTTTTTGCAGTTAACATGGGCCGATTTCTATTTTACCGTCACCTATGACATATATTCCAGTTCGCTGAAGTCTAATATAATTGAACACTATCCAAACTTGGCCAAAGTGAGGGAAAATGTATTGAAGTTACCAGCTGTGAAGACGTGGATTCAGACTAGACCAAAAACTGAATATTAATTTGTCAATTAAATGACATTCATTTGTTTTATATTTATGTATGTAAATAAATAGGATATTACTAAAATGTTTATTTAATTTATTTATAAGTTAAATGACAAAATATTTGCCTTCTTTTTGACTGCAATATCAGAATGACCTACTATTCAGATGCAATGATCTGAATGTATTGGACTTTCCTTCTAACACTGTTTTACAATAGTAGTATTCAAATGATTTATCTCATAGGTTCCCAAAGTGGGCGATAACGCCCCCTTGTGGGCGCTGCAGGTCTAAAGGGGGGCGGTAAGAGACCCAGAAAAAAAATGGGGGCGTTGTGTAAAGGCTTAGGGGGCGATTTGTAATTTCATCTAGAATCTAGGAGGACTCTTAGACACCGACTGAGCTCTCGACTCTCGAGTCGAGAGTCTCGACTACAGCTTGTGAACATCAACTAATATTAATTAAGAGATTGCTCAAACCAACTCGGTTCGATATTTCTCTCCGAGTAGTTCATATATCTGTCCTGTTTTATTGAATAAATAAAATAAAAAACATATCAATCGGTCGCTCCGTTTCGAAACGAAAAGAGACACAAACAAACAAATAAAAAGGCAACTGTATCAATCGGCTGGTTCATAGAATACTTGTTCTTACTTGTTGAGTACGATTGAGCGTCGAATGAGATAAACGAGTTTATGCATGTTTGTCTTATTCCTGTCGGTGCGTGCTGCTTATGCAATCCTATATAAACAACGTAATATTTATTTTATTTTCATTTGCGGTTTCGCGCGTAATAGATAAGCAGTACTTAAGTTCAACACTTATACTTACGTATTTCTCAAAACAAAACAATGTCGGAAGTAAAAAAGAAGAGACGGCAATACTGTGCGGAATATATTAAATTCGGATTCATTGAAAATCCTACAAACCCATCGTCGCCTTTGTGCCTTCTATGCCTAAAAACATTTTCGAATGAAGCAATGAAGCCTTCAAGACTTCAAGATCATTTGAATAAAATGCATCCAGATAAGAAAGACAAGAATGTAGCATATTTTCAAGACCTAGAGAAGAAGCATAATACTCGGCCAAGTGTAGCAAAACTCTTTTCGGCGGCTGCTAAGCAAGATGACGACGGACTTCGAGCTTCGTACAACATCTCTTTGTTAATTGCTCAAAAAGGCAAACCACACAACATCGGAGAAGTGTTAATTTTGCCAGCAATAAAGGAAGTAATAACTACTGTGCTTCATAAACCGGCCGCAGATATTATCGGAAAAATTCCTTTGAGTAATAATTCTGTGCAAAGACGAATTGATGAAATGGCCGGAAACATAGAAGAATCATTGTGCAATCATCTGAGGACTAGTCAATTCTCAATTCAGCTCGATGAGTCCACTTTACCAACTAATGAAGCATTGTTGCTGTCTTACGTGAGGTTTATTAAAGATGAGAAAATATGTGAAGAACTATTGTTTGCTAGAAATTTAGAGACCGATACAAAAGGCGAAACCATATTCAATACATTGGAAAAGTTTTGTGATGAGAAAGAGATTCCCTTGAAAAATATTATATCAGTTGCTACGGATGGCGCTCCGGCTATGACAGGGTGCCATAAAGGCTTCATAGCGTACGTAAAAAATAAAATTCCAGATGTCCTTGCTGTACATTGCGTTATTCATAGATAACATTTGGTTGCTAGAAATTTAAGTGAACGACTATTTCAATCACTGCAATATGTCATCAAAGCAGTCAATAAAATCCGTAACTGCTCTTTGAATGATAGATTATTTCATCAGCTTTGTGTTACTAATGACGAAGATTTCAACCGTTTGTTGTTTCATACCGAAGTTCGTTGGCTATCAAGAGGCAATTGTCTGACTCGATTTTACAACCTGTTTGACTCTGTGATAGAGTTTTTGGAAACTAAAGATACAGAATTGCGCAACAAGCTCATTACATCAAAAAATGATATAGCTTACATGACAGACCTGTATAAATTGTTCAACAACATGAATCTCCAACTGCAAGGCGATGAACTAAATTTAATTAAAACAAAAAATGTCGTTGCTGCTTTCGCAGCCAAACTGCTTCTACACAAAAAGAATATGGGCAGACGTGAGTTTCATAATTTTCCGAATTTATCAGTATCCTGCAGTAACGACGACTTGTTTGCCTACTGCCAACATTTGGAAAAGCTCCACATTGACTTCACCGAACGATACCAGGATATTTTGAACTTGGAAATACCAGACTGGGTGTTGGATCCGTTTTCAAATGTCAACACAGCAATATCACCACATCTGGAAGAAGAACTTATAGAATTGACAACGAACGAGGAAATAAAAATCAAGTTCAAAAATGGCTACCAAGAATTTTGGCTACAAAAACCGACCCCGCAATTGTACCCTGGATTGTGGTCAATCATTCAACGATTCTTGATAGCATTCCCAGCGTCATATTTGTGTGAACGTGGATTTAGTGCTGTAGCAACGCTGCTTACTAAAAAGAGAAATCGTTTGCATGTTACCGAACGTGGTGACTTGCGGCTGTTCTTGAGTAAATTGGAACCTGATATCAACAAACTTATTAAACAGCATCAGATTCATCCTTCACATTAGTTTTTATATTAGAATCGATTATGTTTGTTTTATTTTGAATTTTGAATAAAAGATACTTTGTCTGAATACTATAAAGTTGCGTTTCAATAATCATTCTCATTGGCAGGTGTAGCCCGTAAAAGTTAACTTGAGACCTGAGCGCCGTTGTGTACTACCTACTACGCTCAGGTCTCAAGTTAACTCATTCATTCTAAACGGGACTTTTACTATAACCCATAGTAAAAGTCTCGTTTAGAATGAATGTTTAATCTCCGCTAATATAGCTCACAATAATTAATTTAATTTGAAGTTATAGTGGTTTTTGAGTAGGTGAAAAAATGGGGGCGCTAAAAAATAATTTATTCTCAAAGTGGGCAGTAGGCAAAATAAGTTTGGGAACCACTGATTTATCTGAACACAGAATAAAATGTGTTAATAAAATTGTACCTACACAGAGCATTTTCAATTCGTTCACAATTTGATTTTGTTTCATAATTATGCACAAATCTTCAGAAACTATTTGTATCTTCTGATATTATAAGCGTCTCGTCTGCTTGTATAACGATATAGTGGGCGTTGTTAATTTCGTCAAGAATCAAAGTGCGAGAGACTTCGTAGATACTGTCCAGCAATTCATTTTGAATAGTTTTTGACAAACCCATAAAAACTCTATTATTAGACTTGTTGATGTGGTCCTTGAGGGTGCTGTCATTTCCTGCCAATAAATTAACCAATCCACAAAAAATCCTCGGATTCGAACTGTCTTGTGTTTCGTCATGGCCCTTTAAAGCGATTTCAAACATACCACAAAACTTAATGCAGTCTATTAAATTTTCCAAGAATATACTGAATATTCTATTATGCTACTAAGATGTTTTTCACTTACTTTATGTCTTTTTACTTTTTCACCAAAGTGTTTTAAATACCTAATACCTTTTGAGGTCCAGGCAGTGTCGCCTTGTGGAGAATTCCTAATTAAGCACACATAACAAAAAAAGCATTTTGCACATTACACCCACACAACCAGTCTGATAAATTGTGCCTCTGTAGAATTTTCTCGTCACGGTTTTATTAGTTTTCGAATTGTGATCTTCTAGTTTAATCAATAAATCTGGTGTAGGGACACCTAGATTTTTTAATTCTATCTTAATGTCATAGCTCAGTGTGTTATGTTCTATCATTTCGATTATGTTACTAACGCAATTCATAGTTGTATTTGCACCGATAGAAATTACAACATCCACTCACCGCTGTATATTACATACTGGACTTGCGTCACCGGCACCTCAGTGTAGTGCCCTCTCGCTGACATATACCCGCTCTCTACCCCCGCCACTTTCATCGCACGATTCTTAAATACACACGGTGTAGTCGAGCGAGATGCCCCAGAGCCTACGTCAGACTGCGATTTTTAAACTCGGCACTGAGGCGACGGCCTGTTACTTCCGAAAACATATTATTTGTTATCAAACAAATCAGAAAAATTACGTACAGATTAGGTATTTATAATTTATCTGTTAAAAAAAAATTGTCACGGGAGGGGGGAGTGCCCCGTTGCCCTCCATGCAACAGCCGCCACTGCTTGTCAGACGCCCTCTTAAAAATAGGAATTCTGAAAATATGAAATTTAAATGAAGCTACTTTACCAGTGGATGTTAAAGAAGCAGCAAGTAAAGGTATGTTGAATTAATTACCGCCATGGTGTCTACATTTTTTCTCACAAAAGTTTACAGACACGAGTAATGATTGCAAATTTCAAAAATACTGGTTTAAAAATGATGCACTTATGTTATCAATTTATCATGATCACATTTATTATCAAACTGGCAAAAACTGTTTAGTCATTTTAGGTAGAATCGTAAGTATTAAAGCAGTTTAAATTTATAATTATCATTACATTTAGAGTTCTCGTTCAGTAAAGTATTGCTTTGAATCATTTCCTCGGTAAGTTTTTTTTTACTATTCATGTTCTGATTAGATATATTGTACATAATCATATATATACATGTACTTATATGAAAAATAATTTACTTGTTTTTTGCTTTTAATACACATTTACATCATACGTAACAGATTTGCATATAACTTCTTTAATGTCAAGAGCATTGTACTTAATACTTAAATAATAACCACATTTGGCTTTGAAAATTAAATAACCCAAATAATTTAATTTAGTGCATAGTTACTTATCTCAGATATATTTTTAATTTTTAACCAATTATCGTAAGTGCCGTATAACGTTGACTTTATTTAGAAATTTCTATGATAAAACTTATCAATCTTTATAGATACACAAATAGATATAAAAATATATTACATTTATGAATATACATATACACTGAAATAATCAAAGTTTAACATAGGGCTCGATATATCCCCGGCCCATAAATATCTCTGTTGGCAAATCTCTATTTCAAAGCTCAAATTAAAGAAATTGGAATATATTCATAATCTATTTTCCAATTCACATTTTCATTATTAATATTAATATAGTAAGCAACGTCATAGATTCTAGCGGCTTCATTTTGATATTTTTACCTTATTGCCATCATTTCTAGCAATTAGATATCAGTAATAACACACAAATATTATGTAACATGTAGTAACAAAAATCCTATACATACATAATTGTCAACGCTAACATTTGTTATTTGCTTGTGAACGTTGACATTTCACATTATTCTTCGATATGTGTTAATAGAGATAGCTGCAGTTTAGTTTAAAGAATAATTTTTACCAGTATTATTTCGTAAACGTTTTTATTTTGCTTAAAAAGATTGTTTTTACATTTCTTCATTAACGTACTTTCATGATAATATACCTATGTCTGATAAATAAGCAATGTCATTACGTAACACATCAACATTAAATCTGATTTCATATTTAATTGTATGTAGAAATTCAAGTTTAATTATTGTACGATTTAACGAATACCATATCCAATTATTTTTAATATAATGTTTTATTATATCGCCAAATATATATTATATATTTGGCTATATTGCTACTAAACGCCCCCCCCCCCCCAATATGGAAAAAGGCCCTAAGGGGGGCGATATTGTCCCTGTTGAGAAACACTGTTTTAGAACAATCATTATTCTATACCAGTTCGAGTTGCGTCATGAAGAAAACTTAAATTCACTCAAGGTCGGAGATCTCAAATTATACTAAATTAAACAAATGCTTACAATATGTATGTTATTAGCTTCGAAAAAGCGTTAGTCATTCTAAAAATTGAAACAGAAAAATTTATTTATCATTACATTCGTAACATTCATATACAGGGTATATCACGACGAGATTTCGTTAGAACAAAACAGAAAACTAATAAGAGTTGAGTTTTGAAATTTCGCAAATATTAGTTTCCCCTTGCGCTCTTTCGATTTAAAATAGTTTTGAATTTTTGTTTCTTCCGGTTACACCGGAAATGAATATCAACTTTGCCTCTAAAGTTAGCCATTTTTGAAGTATTTCAATTTTTGTAAAAAAAATTGACAGCTGCAGACTATTACTCATAACCACATTCCCAATAATTGAATGCATGCACATATTTAAAATTTTAGGTAATCATTTTGGAAAGTATACTGCTTCAAATGCAGTATTATAAACTTTTCAAAATAATACAGGGTGATCAGAAAACCATGTTAAACATTTCATCCAGAAATTATCTATATCTTGTTATTTTTAAATAACAACCTGCATTTTTCAACTTTATTATTATTATTTCGATTGCGCGAGATATTATTAATATTAATTTTAATAGCGAACCATTATTGATTGCTACAAGTCTAAATAATATACATCAAAAAACGTCACTTCCGCAAATACAGGAAATTGAGGTTATCTTTGTTTTTTCAAATGTCAAGACTTTTCTGTAATAGTTTATGACACACGTCACATTTTGCGCAAAAAAATCAGAGTTGCAGAGGTACAAAAAAACTGATAACTCGCTGTGGCTTTTATTATACCGGTTGTGTCAAATAGCATTAGCCATAAGAAATCCATGTATACACAATACGATGTATACGTCGTCGGTATTGGAACGGCAGTAGGTACCGGGTTGGCATACATATACATACGTATACATCGTACATACGTATGCATGAGTATCTATGGCTAATGCTATTTGACACAATCGGTATATAACTAGTTGTATTTGCAATCTCTTCGAGCTTGAATCGCCTTTTTCGCGTCCGCTTACAGTTTTATTACAGTTTTCTGTAAAACGCAAACAAATATTTTTGATTTTCTAAACTTTTGACACATCTTATATACGACGCATACTTCTTTTAAACGAAATTCTGTCACGATGATAGGTGGAACGACAATATAATTAAGCATATTTACATCAGTATGACTTTTCACTGTTGAAGTTTTAATTTTGGGCTCTATTTAGAGTAAAGCTAAGACTTGACACTAAAAGATTCATGCAGACTGACATGGGAATATCTGTGCTTACAGACATTGCAAAAAAGCACTCTATAATTTCTGTTTGTTTGATTATTTTGCGATTCTTATGAAATATTTTATAAGTAGTAACACAAAAGGGGAGATTTCATAATTAAAATGAAACTACAAATAATAATTGAATCGATCGAAATAAGATCGCGACACCAGCCTGGTACACGATCATCTTAAATCATAGGTGATCCATAATGTTTGTCATACAATATTGGTACAAGTAATGTTGATTACTCAATTTATTATTTTTTTTTTTTAATTAAAGACACAGAAAATCTATAGAACACTCGCTCTTATTGTTATTATAGTGGTTCATCACACTCTTCGAGTTAGAATTGCCTCTTTGAGTCCACTTTTTCTGTATAGGTTTCTCTATAAATGTGCCTCTTTGGCAATGTGACCACTGCCAGTCGCAAAGGTACATAAATATTAACACTTATAATTTTTCTTTTGATGTAAATAAAGTGTTATTAATCATTGCTTTTGACGCCTTTGCCTTATTTTATATTATGATATTGGAATCTGTATCTGAATTACTGTCAGTGCAGAGTAATTGCAACTATAGTCTTGTTTATGAATAAAGGTGCATATTAAACAAAATATGTCTAAAAATTAATTATACATTATTTGACATTTATAATTTGTGGCAAATGAATTTATTTATATAGAATTTGCCCATAAAACGTATAATATTTCTATATAATTTACTGAACGTTGACATGTAGAACATTTCGTTACGAGTCAGGTTTTGTATAAATCGTGTGCATTTAGCCTTAGACTGTCATAGTGATAACATTTTGATGATATTTATTCGACAATGAAGAAAAGTCAGACTGACGTTAAGATGCTTAAGTAAATTATTGTCATTCCACCTGTCATCGTGAAGCAGTTCGTTGAAGTGTATTCGTTCACAATAACTTGCGAGAACGAAATGTCAGAGTGACAGTGCTTAACCAAATTGTCGTTCCAATTGTCGTATGAAATTAACAACATAACATGATGAACTTTAACTAAACATGTTTTGAACTTACAGGTCATTGAGAGAATTAATTAATTTTCATATTACGCTTTAATAATATACTTTCTAAAACGCAATCGAAAATCTGGCTCGCTCTTAAACGGTTGATGCTTAAACTGTGTCGTACCATTTAACTGAAAATGTACTTCTGATTAGTTGGTGCCAACTAGCAGTCGCATACTTTAAATGCTTGCTTTTATAACTGAATTGGTAAACGAAATGACATAAATGCTTATGGGAATTTTATTTGATGTATTTATTTTATTTCGAAGTGTTTCTGACACATCTGACAAATAAAGAAAACTCACCCTATTATTTGTATGTAGAAAGATGATAAATATGTATCCAAGCCATTTAATATATGTATCGATGAGAAATGTTATTAAATGATCCCATTCGTAAAACGGCTTAAATTTATATAATTATATCTTAAACACGGATATATTTAGGTTTTAGGCAAAAAAAAGCCCATACTAAAAATTCTCTCGCGAGCTGTCATCATGACGACACTTTGATGACATTTATTAATGAATGGGGATTGTATTTAATATATCTTAATAAAATATAGAAAAATCGTTGTATTTATTACTGTACTTACGTGCGATAATACATTTTAAGTTTATTTAATCATATCCTGTGACATTGTTCATATATTTATATAGAAAACAAATAGTAACAATTGATAATTATAACACTCATACATATCCGAAAGGTACCACATTTCAATTAAAATGCACTTTTTCCTCGTAATCTCTTTATTGATCGGCTTTCTGACGTTTAAACTTGACAACCGGTCGATGATCGTGAATAATCTTACTCGGTAATTTATCGTATTCCATACATTAATCAACGTTAATCATACGTTAGGTGTAATTCTGACATTTAGTGTATTATCACAGACTAAACAACCCAGACCGGCAACTACTTGAAAAAAAATATCCAAGATCTTCTATCCTTGTTACACATCAGTGAACTTGGTACGAAGATGGCGCTAGCAGCATATTGGCGCGAAATTTTAAATGAGTTTGTTTTTAATATACGCTTATTAAATACGTTATTTATGTAACAAAAACATACACAAAAGTTACTAAAACTATGGTAATAAATATTAGTTACAGTAACAATTATAGCCATAGTTTGAGCATCTTATGTGTAATTTTGTGGTGTTACATATTAAATATGTAATACGAAATATAAATATTAATCTTTTACTTACATGTATTATAACATCCCTCTTACGGTGACCTATTAGACACAATAAACTACTACTCTATATAAGATTAAGAGAAATATAATAATCTAATAAGTGAAAACTGTCAAGGAAAACATAGGGATATAATAATAATAGTTTTTATTGATACATATACTTATACAATAAGACATAATAAAATTAAATTACACAACCAATAATGAGAAGACAATAATAATAATACAAATCTTGTGTAATATGACAAATAAAAACACTAATATGTACCAAAAGGAACAAATTCAGCATAGTAATAATAATACTAATACATAAATCAAAAGGTATCAAACCTGCAAGGCAAAGAGCATGTCAAAAATGCGCTTCTTAAACAAAGGAAATGCCAATCTTATCTTAAACCTATGCTTTTTGTTAACTTCATCCTGTCCAAACCCGCACACTAAACACTTGGACTGGTTATTTGTATCAACATATAATTAATACGATGTACCAGAAAGAATTGCAAAAATATGTCAAACGTGTCAAATTTGAAATGTAGTGTTGAATGACATATACAAACATTTCAATTGACGCTAGCGCCATCTCACCTCCAAGTTCACTGAATTTGACAGAGATGGTAGAGTATTCAAATTTACGTTTGCTAAACAAGGATGAATACTCTGGATAAAATCTAGGATTAAGTTGCCGGTCTGGATTGTTTAGTCTGTGGTATTATATTAAAGTCAACCTAACGCGGATATTTGATTGTCAATGTCATCTGTGCTGATCGACGACCATATTGAATTATTTCTATAGTCATTATGTGTATTGCACGACTGGCGCCATATGCTACATGCTTTCCGCCAATTTTGACGTTTCCCGGCAAATGCCATATCGCGAACTCAAACTGATTCACGGTTTTGATAATTTATAACCTGAAATTGAATTTTTCGTGCGTTTAACTTAACCTTATCCGAACTTTGAGGTGTCATTAGCAGCTGTGCCGGCCGACCACCATTTTAAAATCGAACCTAGTCCACGATAAATTATTCTACACGTAGGCCTTATGGCAAAATTCTTTGATGCACAGTCTTCTTCTGCACGTACGAAAATTTTCAAAAATTCCTTTCGGGTCCTCGTTCTCTCTTCGGAGACGTGAAAAATACCCTAAGGCACATGGGACCGTAGTCCCCGTCACTTGACACTTTTGTTCCAATTCGTCAATTTTGATATATAATTATTGGCAGACAACAATTGACGTCGATTGACGTTTAATATTTAATACAAATCATAGACTTACAGTCCAAATCAATTGATTTTCCACTGTATTCATAAGTAATTCCGATATCGTCAATAGAAAGTTCGGTTGTCAACAGGACATTTCTAATCCCCAAATGAAAGGTCTGTTATTCAAAATAAAGTCCGCTATGATCAAAAGAATGGACGGTTTATCTAAATACATATTACATATTGCTATGATAGCATATATTTGTGGGTATAGTCATTTGTATATGCTGTGCTCTAAAATTTATTCTTTTTACACCAAAAGCTTATAATTGGTTTTGTATTTAATTTATATTGTTGAAGCATGTACCTAATAACTATTGTGGGTTCTGGCAATGTATGTGGTTCCTTCTCCTTCACTGGTGGCCTTTCTCTTACTTATAATAGGGACGAGGTAATAGTTTTGTTTAAAGAATAAAACGGAATGTCTATATAACATGATCATACACCTTTTATTTAGTAATTTGTAAATTCAAATATCTTTATACACCTTAATGCTCTAAACAAATACATAATTGAAAATATATATATATATCATTTATACCAGATGCCGGTTGTAATGTATGTAAATCTTTTATTTATTTATTCATGATGCTAAACAAAAAAAAATAAATATTTATCCTGTAAATAAATAAATGTACCTAAACTTTTTATTGTACATTGATAGTGATATTTATCGATGTAATTATTTTTATATTGGCTTCAATTAATTGCTTTAGACAACCATTTGCACGTGTTGTTTCTAGCTTTTAATCTTTGCCTTGTAAAACTTTTAATTAATTATTAACATGACTTGAAAAAGATTAATGATGCCTAGACAAAGCCATGAAGAAAATGCTCATTCGCACGTAGCATCTCTTCAACAGCCCAACACCATTAGTCCTATTTTTGTTGTAATTCCAACTTTATGAATTAAAAGAAAACCTTACAGGATAATATTTGCTTATCTATATTGTTCAACATTACATTGAGTAATCATTTGCACGTAAAACCAATATCTGTTTAACAATTTAGATAACTCCTTTTCAAAAAAAAAACTTACTTGCTATCTTTAAACATTTCATCAAAATGTTCATTTTGAATGTCCATATTGAACGTTTCAAATGAATTTAAATATATTAATAAAAGAAAATTATTATGAATAAACGTGATAAAGAAATAATGAAAACTACTATTCTACAATGTAACAATTATTTTTAAAGCGTCTTATTCTTTCGAAGTCGTAATAAGAAGTCTCTTCTTGTCGAATCTTGTTTCGAATTTATACCGGCAAAAAAAACTCTACGTTGATTATTGCGCCCTCTAGTCCTATTTTAGGTTGGCATTGGAATATATCCTCCAGTGAAATCGCTGCCCACATGTTGTCGTCTTGATACACACACACATACACATATTGTTCTGACAGTTCTTTATTGACTAAAACGTCAACACATCGGAAATTGTTTTCTTATTCAAAAGTCTTTTCACTGCCTCGTACTGCCTTTCCGGCGGTAGGTTTATTCTTGTTGTTAATACCATCCTTCTTTGTATTCATCAATGAACCTATTGCCTTGTTCATTGTTCAATACATATTTTTTCTTCCCATTTATTAATGTCAATTTTACCTTTCTTGTAGCTAGATTGGGATTTGGTAAGATGGGAAACACATTGGAGATAACGATTATTTTTCTTCCCACACTGCCTGCACCTGGAAGACACGTTTGTTTCTCCATTGCATCTCTGTTTTCTATCCATGATCTTTCCATCGGTAATATGTCTATCTGCAATAAACTTTACACAAGTTTTATATTTTGTTATCTTTTGTAGGTCATGAAACTGTACACGTCTGTTTCCAGTCTCTGAAGCATTGTGTTACAAACAAATCATAAACACATACACTTTTTATTTATGCTATCAGCTACCTTTTTATACCAAATGTTATTGCTGATCGGGTTTACCTTTTATATATTTTTATATCCTTTTCTAGTCTCTAGTTATAAGCTAAGGTAATTTTTATCTTTTAATATAATTTAGTTTTTAAACTCTTTCATAAAGTTTTATTACTTTATGCATGTAAATCATAATAATTTATTCAGCCATATTTATGTTTTTTTGCATATCGTATTTGATCTTTTTCATACAATTCTATTGCTTTTACATGACTAATTCTCTTGACTGTTCCGTCCATTAACATAACCCTTTCTCGATTATTTGCCTTCATTACCCTTTTTTGACTTAAACAGCGGTCCATTATTTAGAATGTTTAAAGCAATTTTTACGCATTGTATAAAATTAGGTTCTTTTTGATGATATGTAAACCATACATCTTGTGTATCCTTTCTACAAAAGAAATATATTACTTATATTTATTTTGTCTTTTATTTCAAATTTATTTATTTTTATTTTTCATTTTCTCACTATTCACTTGAATAATAATGACTTTTAAATTATTTGCTTGTATATTGACCATGTGTATGCAACTTTATATACATTCATGTAATTTGTTGCATATTTAAACTCTTTCATATCCAAGTACGATTTTTGTCATTTTTTATTTCATTTCAAAACTTAAACTAATTCTTAAAGCTATTCTTATTTTATAAACTTGCGAGATACCACGGCAATATGTTAAGATAACAGATAAATTTATGTAATAAATACAAATGTTCTACCAAATAACACACTTAAACACGATTAATCTTCAATTACTTCGCGCCTTAAGGATTTAGGTGAACTTTCATTTGGAGATTAGAAATGTTCTGCTGACAACCGAACTTTCTATTGACGATATCGGAACTACTTATGAATACAGCGGAAAATCAATTGATTTGGACTGTAAATTAGGACATACGATTTTTGTTCAACACCTACTTGAATTTTTCTCAACACCGGATATTATACTTATCTTTTAAGAGACATAAAGCAAAACACTCTAATAATAAAAATTGTTTAGAGAGAGGACAAAGTAAAAAAGATATGTCGGTACGAAATAAACAAGATATGCACTTTTATTTGGTTAATTTTCTATAAAACAAATATTGCTAACCGCGATCTAACTACTAACAAACATAATACAGAATACTGTTACTAAATCGTCCAGAACCATCAGCAATTACGTTTGAAAGTACTTAATAACTCCTGATGCACAGTAAACCACTTTGATTATTTTAATAGAAGAAATGTTAAACAAAGATAATATTGGACTTATTTATATACTACTTAGCTTTTTCATAATTAAAGTAACTAGCAAATCATTCAAAATGAAGTTCTTTATGGTATATTTTTGAAATACAAATATACAAATATAATATACAAAAAATACGCTCCTGTGTTTCCAATTGAATATTAAGAAAGTTCAGTAATAGTCCTATGATTTTCACTTTAAACACTTGTGTCTACAATAATACCGATATTTAAAAGTTATAGTAACGTTTATGTCAAATATTCTGATATTTAATTTCATAATGATTTTGTATTACGGTGTCCTGATTATAAATAATTTCTTTTCATAGAAATGCCTTCCGATATAAAGTTAACATACTTCAATGGCCGTTGGATTGCAGAGGTGACGCGTTTCCTTTTGAAATACGGAGATATAGAATTCGAGGATCATCGTATAGAACAGAAAGACTGGGCAAAAATAAAATCCAGTAAGTAACACTTAAAACAAACACAAATCATAACATTCATAAACGAATGAATTCTTAGCTACTCCAACTGGTACACTGCCAATATATGAAGAGAATGGAAAATGTGTCGCAGAAAGTGTCGCCATTGCCAGACACGTCGCCAAAAAGGTTGGATTAACTGGTTCTAACGATTGGGAAGATCTAGAGATAGATGCCGTGGTGGATACAATTAATGACTTTAGGCTAAGTTAGTATTTTTTTGATAGTTATTAATATTTGTAAGATATTTCCTCTTACTATTATTGTTGCTTTCTGTAACACACGGATCTTCAATTACATGATATATGATTATTTCAGAGGTGCAAGCCGTATTTAGCGAAAAAGACGATGCAAAGAAAGAGATATTGAAAAAACAGCAATTGGAAGAAACGGTACCATTTTATTTGGAAAGATTAGAAAAACTAGCGGAAAAAAATGGAGGTTATTTAGTGGCAGGCAAGGTAAACTTTTAATTTTACATATTGCATTTCATTTTGGCACTAGTTTAATGCACTAGTTGTACTAATCGGGAAGCTGAAATTTATTTCATGTTATTGACAAAAAAATATTGGCTGTCATGTATATTTAAACATAATAATGGGGCTTAGATCAAAAAGTTTCAAATGAAAATTGTATAAAAACGTTTGAAAATGCAGCTAGTAAAAAATTTAATATATCTTAATCTCAAATTTAATGAAAAATTATCGAATTTTTAATTGATCTTGAGAATTGCGCCCCATTGCAATCATTTTGGAAACTTAAAAATACTTTTGTTGAACTACTCGTGATCGATTTCGTTTTCAAGATCTTTTCCGCTAGGTTGTACGATAAACGGTTGCCTAGACATGACCGGTGGCCGAGCTTAAACAGACACCCGGTATACTATATAACCTAAACAAATTTGTAATCTAAAATTCACTGAAAGGCGTCTTTTAGGCAATTCTATTTTGTAGGAACAAATACACTGTACTCTGCTATTTAGTGAGCACTGCACACTAAACTAAACTAGATCGTGTGACTTAACCCTATTCAGCCTTCTCTTTAGGTTTTGGACATCGAGGAGACTGATTGCTTCGTTATTAGTATGTTCATGCAATCTTGCCTCGTGTTTGGCGGCAGATCTTCTAATTTCGCTGGCTATATCCTTGATTCGCAGATCTCTAGGTATGTCACTATTTCAGGACTTGGTTATAAATGAAGATTTTGTTATATAGCGAAAGTTGTGAGTTAGTCCCAGCAGGCAGTAGAGTTTTCTATACGTAAGATCCAGCTCAGTTCTTTTCTTTTTGACATGCTTCTTCCATCTCAGTTTAGCGTCGAGCGTCATACCTAGATATTTGGCTGAATTCTCATAAGGGACAGTGTTACCATTTACAATGATAGGTCATATCTATTATGTTCCTGTTGGTAAAGTTAGTTTTATCTCATTAAGTTTTATTTTCCAGTCGTTAGTCCACTTCGAAATCCTATCACATGCTTTTTGCAATTTATTTCTTGCCGTCTGCATATTATTATCAACTGCCAAGATTGCCGTGTCAAACGTAGCCCCAGTTGCGTTCTCACGTTCTGGCAAGTCAGACGTATAAAGCAAATAGAGTACCGGGTCCAGCACACTGTGGAATTCCAGCCTCAATCCTCTTCTACCCCGAATACTCTTCTTCTATTTTTATTCTAAAGAATCTATTAGAAATATATAAATGCAGAAGTTCAGCATATGCCTTAGGTAAGAATGTGTTCAATGTTAAGGCCTTCGTGGCAGACTCTATCAAAGGCTTGAGCCACATCTAAAATATAGTTGAGCATATAAGTTTGTCTTCTAGTGCTTTTTCTATGACATCAATAATCCGGTGTACTTGATCAGTAGTGGAATGTCTTTGTCTAAATCCGAACTGGTGATTCGGAATTAGATAATCGGTAATAGTGAGATAGGTCTGTACGATTTGACGTCGTTCGGCGGTATACCTGGCTTTTGTAGCATTATTACCTCTGCGACTTTCCAACTGCTTGGCAAATGTTTTAGTCTGAAAGCTGCATTAACTAAATAAGTAAGCATGACAATAGCTTTCTTGGGTAGTTGATTCATGATTTCGCCTGTTATTAAGTCATAACCAGGAGCCTTCCTAGGATTTATATTGTTCTTAATTTCACAAGGGACTTCTTTTGGCGTCTTGAAAATAAATAATTTTTTCATAATTTTTAAAGCAAACAAAATGCTAAATACTTGCTTTTGGAAATAAACTCTTATTAGAAATAAACTTCCTTGGGGAATTACATCTTTTTGAAACCTGGCATCATAAGCGAAAAGAACTCAATTCAATTGAGCTAGCGCCACCTTTAGTTGAAATTGGTTTTTTTTTTGAATTAAAGAGTTTTGCAGATAAGCTCCACATATAGTCATATGACGTAATTAAGGCAGAAATAAATTAGAGGCGAAACAAAACGAATTGATTTTGACCAGAAGTAATTGTGCCCTAACTAGGTACTACAAATTGTAGTGTCTGGCCATATAAATTTTAAATTTTCTTAGCTGTCGAAGCTTATAATAATAATAATAATAATAATAATAATAATAATAATAATAATAATAATAATAATAATAAACTTTATTGTCCAACAGACAAAATCCATTTACAAGACAAAAATTGAAGTTTAGTACAATGCAAACAAAAATATCAGCACATTTCCATTAACAAAAAAAAAAAAGGTATTGTAATAGCATATATGGGGTTATCATAAAGTAAGGGATATACTTTAACTTATTATAACTTTTTAACAAATCAAGCTAACAACAAAAAGTAAACGAAATCTAGTTGCCTAAGGAATGGGATTTGTTGTATCTATGGAAAACAAAAGCGTTGTCATGACAGTTGTTGACACAAGTGTTAAAAGTAAATCATTCAATTTGGAGTTTATTTTCAAATTAAAACTCAAGTAAACGTAAAGTTTTAACGACTCAAACTGTAATAGCATGGACCTACGAACAAGAATTGGTTTAGTTCAGTGTTATTATGAATGCGGCAGAAATTACACAGCTGGATTACGAAGGTTTCGCACGAGAATGGGTTTGAGAGCGGGGCCCTGTCGTATGAAAGCGTACCGCAATTTGATACAAAAATTTGAAAGAACAGGTTCGGTAATTGACCTTCCGAGATCAGGAAGACCAAGCATTAGTGATGTCCAAGTTGCAGAGGTTCTTCACGAAAATCAGGACATAGCCAGAGGTAATCCACTAGCAATCAGCAGTGCAAATGCGATATCCAAGCGATTGCAAATGCCGTACACCACGGTCTGGAAAATTTTACGCAAAATTCTAAAAATGTATCCATATAAACTCAAAATGCTGTTTGAATTAAAAGAGGCAGATTTGGCTAGTAGGTACGATTTTTCTTTGCGATTATTGGCTCAGATGGAAATTGAACCCGAATGGTTATCCCGTATTTTATGGACAGATGAGGCACATTTTTCTCTGAATGGTGGAGTCAATACTCAAAACTGTAGAATATGGTCTGCAGAAGATCCACAAGTAATTGTTCAAGAAGGTCTTCATGACAAGAAAGTCACCGTTTGGTGCGGTTTTACAGCTGATTTTATCATTGGTCCGTATTTCTTCGAAGAGCTACAGAATGGAGAAGCCGTATCTGTAACTGTTAACGGTGAACGATACTTGCAAATGTTAAGAGATTATGTTATTCCACAGCTGCAAGACGAGCACCACAGAATTGAAAACATGATTTTTATGCAGGATGGAGCACCTCCGCACATTTTCCGACCAGCTAAAGAATTTTTAACTAACGTTTTTCAAGATCGCGTTTTAAGCAGACATTTTGCAAATTCATGGCCACCAAGATCACCTGATCTTAACCCAGCGGACTACTGGCTGTGGGGTCATTTAAAAAATTTAGTGTTTAGGAGAAGACCAACAACGCTACAAGAATTAAAAGACAATATTACGAAGCAAATTGGTGCAATTCAACCAGAAATGTTAAGAAATGCAGTGTACAATTTAGAGGAACGGTTGCTGATTTTACAAGATCAAAATGGAGGACATATTGAACATTTGCGGTAACTGGGTTTGGGCATACAAAATCCCATTATTTAAACAATTAAATTTCGTTTAGTTTTTGATATTAACTTAATTTGTTAAAAAGTTATAATAAGTTAAAGTATATCCCTTACTTTATAACAACCCTAAAATACATTACATAGTATTGTATTTATCTAGGTTGGTAAATATCAGAGAAGTTTTTTGCGAAGGCCTCAACAATCTGATGTGGATCTGTAATGTCATCATCGCCACCATTTTTCATGCAACCCGGAATTCTAGAACTGCCAGTCCTACTGCTTACATAACCCCAGAACGATTTGGGATCGCTTGAAATTTTATTCTCAACAGAAGACAAATAAACTTGATATGCACTTTTAGTTTCCTTTTTAACTAGAGCGCGTACTCTTTGGAACTCAACATAGTCATTATCAGAGCCTGAGGTCCTCCACCTTTTGTAGTAATATTCTTTTAACTTTAGCAACTTTATTAGCGCCTTATTGTACCACACGGGATATTTACGGGAAGTTGAAGTGAGTTTGGGTACATGTTTATCTATGATGGAATAAATTCTGGAATAGAAGTATGGGACTGCCATGTTAACGTTGAAACAAGAGTTTAAATAGGACCAGTCACTATGAGCCAGTTCACTAAAGATACGTTCAAAGTCAGCTTTACGGAAATTGTACCTTACATTGTTATTCGAAGGAAAATTCTTTGTATGATTATCAACGTACCTATACACTTAAAGTAATGTTTAAGGCTGGATGGTATCTATCTTCAGGTACTAATGGTATATTATCATTTGCAACAGTAACCAGTGAATTAATGTTAGTCAGGACTAAGTCTAATATCTTATTATCAGAGTTTAGTACATTATTATATTGCTGTAAGTTTAAAACATTCATAAGATTTTGTATAGAAATAAATTTGTGATCATTTAAATTGTCACGCGCATTAAATTTAGAACAATTAAAGTCCCCACATATTATGACCTTTCTATCTAACAAACTTAAAGCTAATGCATCAAAAAATAACTCATAATCATTAAAGTTTAGGTCCGGGGGTATATATATGCAAATAAGATAAATAGTTAAAGAAGAAATAATACATTTAGACATGACAATGTCCACCAACGGAACTAAATCAGTCAGGTTAGAGGTATCACACAATACAGCAGGAACAACGCCAGGCACCGCAAGCAATACGCCACCACCAGTAGATCTTCCAACCATATCATGCTGCCTATCCTTCCTAAGCACAGTCCAGCCTACACCAAAAAGTTCAGAATCGTCTATATCCGGAGTAAGCCAGGTTTCAGACAAAAAAACAAAATCACAAACAAATCCGAAGCTGGAGTGATATACTTCAGCAATTTTCGAACGCAAACCACGCACGTTTTGGTAATATATGCGCATTGGAGAAGTCTGGCTGCTGGACGACTCTAGTTTTCCGACCTGGTACGCTGTATAATTTTAGGGACGCCATTAAAGTGCTTTATGTGGATATTTGTTTCACCAGCAGTAATACGCTCATCAAGTTTACGTTTCACAGTCTTGAAAAGTGAATTCTGAAACGGAGTCTTATCTCTGGCGAGGGCAACAGATTTGAATTTTTCTTGCATCTTGAGCTTAGTATTTCCACGCAAGGCGATTGTTACATGTTCAGGAGATGGCAGAGTAACCTTTATAGGCCTTTTACGCTGTTGTTGAGTAGGATCATATTTACCAAGTCTAACCGGACTAACCTGCTCGACATTGATATTCAAATTTCTTAAAATTTCTCCAACAAACACTGAATCAGCAGCAATCTGATCAGGTTTGTTAACATTTTCCATCTCAGCACAATTGAAGATAATCACATTATTTTTACGCCTTTCACGATCGGAAACCTCATTAATTATAGTTTCCATAAATGATGAATCCAGATCACCAGTCGAAGTTGTTGATGGTACAGAGGCACGTTCGCTCTTCAAGGCCCGAACTTCTGCCTGGAGAGAGGCCACCACGGAGTTCAGATCGTTTAATTTTGCAAGTTGTGCTTTAAAATCAGAGCATATCACGCAGTAGTATGTTATCTTACGCGCTTTACTCTTGAGACATTGCACCTCCAACCTGGACAATCCACTACAGGTTGTGTGTATCATTCCCTTGCATAAATCACAGGCGATTTCATTATCAGGGACAAGATCTTCATTACATATAGTACAACAAGAACTCATAGTTTTAGTTTGGTAAGAATGTGATACACAGAGGTAGGAAGGAATGCACAGGGACACTTTTCACACACAGGCGGCCTATCCTGGTGACTAACCAAAACATACAAGAGGACCACGGAGCAACAGGAAAGAACAATAGAAATTTATTTTAAAAATCAATAAAACTTGAACGATCCTTGTATATCTAATAACACTCGTGAAAAAGAAAAATGTAAGAAAACAAAAAGCAATGGGAAAAAAGTAGGTAGGTGAAGAAATAAGTGACGAATGCGATGTAGGATTAAAAATGCAAATCAATAAAAATTCAAACGTTAAACTAACGTGATTAACATGTTAGCAAATAGCAAATATATAAGTTACAAGTTGATATAATTCTTAATAATAATAGATAAATGCAGTCAGTAAAAAAATGGAAAAAACTCACAGCGTAAGAAAAGCACTGTACACTCGTATGGGTACACAAAACGTTGTGTTTAAACACAACTAAATAAGACTGCTTGTTTATATATTCGTTATTCTTGAAATGTATGAAATAATTACAAGACAATGTTATGAATGAAATAATACTGAAATAATCAAACACTGTTATTATATTCTTCAATTTTACTCTTGTCATCTATATTCCTTGAGTTTTCATTCTTTTTACAGTTAACCTGGGCTGACTTCTTCTTTACTACTGCCATGGACATGATCGAAGTTCTGTTGGGTGGAGGTCTGGTTAAGAAATATCAGAATCTAATAGATGTTAGAGAGAACGTATTGGACCTGCCGCAAATAAAATCTTGGGTTGATTCCAGACCCGAAAGCTCTTTTTAAATGTAATTATGTCTTATATCTCTATGTATATTATCCTTTAATAAATAAAATGTATTTTTGTTGAAATCTTCATTGTTTGTTTGTAATTTAATTACCTGATTATAATGTATTGTGAACACTGCTCACTGGCATAAACCAATAAGATGTATATATAAAATACATCGTATTAGGTATATAATAATTACGTATTCCAATATTTGTACGTGTATATAGATCAAGAAAATTGAAGTAAATAATTATTGCAAACTGGGCTTGATATCGACAGGAAATCTATATCCTACGTTTCAACAATAACTCTTGGATTTTGTTGACTCCAAAAACGGTGAATAATTTTGTTGAAAACGTCATTATTGCTAAGTGCACTCATCGGAGCAAATCATGTCTGCAGAACACCTTATTTTCATGTTTAAATAGAAAACACAAAATTGGTGTTATTGATTTCCTCGTTTTCATACAACGCCTGTATTTCTTTTTCACGAAATTGGCGTCCATCTTTCTTTGGTATCTTAAAAACTCCATTCGTTCAATTCGTCAATTTCTGAGATTCAGGAACTGCTCTATCGGAAAAACGACCTGCGTAAATTGCTTGACCAGAATTTTTTTGGCACGCAAATCACACTTGCACCATATCAGTTCATTGATTGTTATCCATAATGAAATAACAATATGATAACAAAATAATAACAAAACTGGAAGAAATAATACAAACAACAATAAATGAAAACAGCAAATCTTAAATGACAGTTATTGTTTTGTGTGCTATTATTGGATCCCAAGGTGGACTTGTAAATTTTAGGAAAAAATTAGACCGTCGTATTTAGAAAAAAATTCTACCAAACTGCATAAAAAAGGTGTTGCTATTAAAAAAAATTGACAAATATTACATACTAGAAAAATAAAAATTATACTCTTTTGTAGTATTTAGACACCTGTCTCATGGAGTTTTTGAATTTCTGAAATCGCGTTATTAATAACAGAGCTAGAGCGTCGTGATTTTTGTAGTAAGACACAGTACCCTAACAGGGAAATTAAAGATAGAAATTCTAAGACGAAGAATTCCTCGACAATGTGGATTTAGCGACTTGCCCAAATGTTTATTTTCAACGGGATGGAGTACCCTCCCAAAATCCATCCATTGAGAAATGTCAACGACATAAAAGAGTATTTTGTTGACGACCCTGTTTTAAACCATCTCATAGACTATTACGAATCTAATTAATTTACTAACTTTGAGGAACCTTTTTCTTATTGTTCGCTATCTGAGGATGACATAAGAACTATTATTTCACAGCGTGTGGTCATGATGGTATAAATAAAAATTTGATTCGTAATTGGTGTCCACTGCTATTACCTTTCATGATTCATACCGTCACAAACATGTTGCAGATATCGCGAAAGTGGAAGCGAAAGAAGCTTTAAATGAAATGAAAATTTTGGCGCGATCTGTGGAAATAACAACACAAGCTGTAATAGCAAATGTTTCCCAAACTGTTTCCTGTGCTACAGCTGGGAAACTACCGTCCATACCATGTATGAAACGGACAATTCTACGAACACGCCAGAGAAACGAAGCAGTTCCTCCTATGCCCAAAACCTTGGTGGAATTAGTTATACCGGAAGAGTATAAAAAGGATAAATTTGGAGAACGATTTTTGCTTTTTGACCGCGGTCCTGAAGAACATCGAATTCTAATTTTCTCCACGCGTAAAAATTTAGAATATATGCAACGCTGTGAGCATTGGTATGCCGACGGTACGTTCAAAACAAATCCTGTGCTATTTTCTCAAATGTATACCATACATGCAGTGCAGTATAGCAACGTTATTCCCACTGTATATGCTCTACTGCCGAATAAAACAGAAGAAACATACAATCGTTTATTCTCAGCACTGAAAAATTTACAACCTGGGCTGCAACCAACATCAGTTTTAGTAGATTTTGAAAAAGCTACAATGAATGCTTTGCAAGCGCAATTTCCAAATGCAAAAATACGCGGCTGTTTTTTTCACTTTACACAATGTCTTTGGTGACAGATTCAAAATTATGGCTTACAAAGCAAATACTCAACGGATTCAACTTTTGCCCTACAACTCAGAAAGCTATCTGCTCTTGCTTTTGTTCCGGAAGAAGATGTAGAGGCAGCCTTTCAAGAATTATTGGACAGTCAATTTTGTACGGAGAATGAAGAACTTGTATTGCCTATCATCAACTATTTCGAAGATACTTGGATAGGTAGAGTAGATAGAAGAATGCGAAGAAGGTCCACAATATATCCAAAGAATATTTGGAATTTATATTCAACTCAAAATTTGCCACGTACTAACAACGCACTCGAAGGATGGCACAACAGCTTCTCCTCTATATTAAATGCTGTGCATCCCAATATTTGGAAAGTTATTGAAGCATTAAAAAAGGAGAACGACTTAAATAAAGTGAAGATAGAACAGTATATTGCAGGACATATACCTCCGCAGAAGGAAATTTATAAATATACTTCCAAAAGGATACAAACTATAATATCTGAGTATGGTAACAGACAAGTTCTTGATTATTTACAAGGAATTGCACATAACTTCCAATTGCAGCGTTGAATAAACAATAAAAATTAAAATCTGAAAAAAATTAAAAAAGCAAAAAAAGAGTGACAAGATAAGTGATCGCTAAATTCACAACTCTAAACACGCCAGCATATAGTATTTGCTGCCAGTCTTAAGCCTGGATAAAGTGTGAAGGGAAGGAAAAATATAGTGCACGCTGTTTTATCGTGCGCGCTGTTTTGTCGTAAGCGCTATTTTGTCGTGCGCTGTTTTGACCGTGCTGTTTTGTCACGCGCTATTTTGGCCGCGCTGTTTTGACGTGACACCCGCGTCACTCCATTGGCTAAGGTTAACACACCTTCGGAGCTGAACCATTTGAGGCCGATCTCTCTGCTCCACACAATGTCCAAAATATTCTAAAGAGTTATTGCATCACAGCTGCGAACACATTTATCCAAATATGATATTCCACCGGAAAATTAGTCTGGTTTTAGAAGTGGATATTCTTGTGGAACAGCTTTACTCTCAATTATTGATGACTTATTTCGCGCGACAGACAACAACAAAATTACAGTTCACATCTCTCTAGACTTCTCGAAAGCCTTCGATATGATTAACCATTCGCTATTAATTGCTATTTTCCATTATAAAGGATTAAGTGACCGCTCGGTTGAGTTATTAAGCAATTACCTCCGCATCAGATGTCCGAGGGTACAGTTAAATGACAAAGTATCGAATGTGCTACCAATTCCAATACCTTTGGAGATACACAAGGAAGTACCTGCGACCCCTTCCCATCTAAACATCTTTTTTGTACTACGCACTAAAATTTTGTAACTACCAACACTATGCCGATAATACACTATTACTCTTTCTATCCTACTGATGACGGCGTTGCTGTGGAATTTGTAAATGGAGAACTTAGGGACCTTACGGACGCTATCAGCCGGCATGGGCTTTCAATTAACGGAAGCAAATCTTCAGTTGTTGCATTCGGTGAAACGTCTGCTGTTTCAAATTGTCTGCCTTTTTTGAATTTCTCTATAAATTATGATATTGTTCCAGTGTGAATGTAGGAATCTTGGCATGATTCTGGATTCAAGTTTAACACAATTTGAACGCAGACACTCTTCAGCTGAAAAGGAAGCATACGCAATTGTAGAAGCATTACGAAAATGGCGACATTTTTTGATGGAGCGTCATTTTAAGCTCATCACTGACCAGGAATCAGTGTCGTTTATGTTTAATAAACATTCCAGTAAAATCAAAAACGAGAAGATTATGAGATGGCGGTTAGAATTAGCTTCATACAGTTACAATATAACATACCGTCCAGGAGCTGACAATACAGTTCCTGATGATTTTTTCGTATCTGCGCAGCAAGTAATGACACCAATAAATTGTTTGAACTCCATTCATCATTGCGTCATCCAGGCGTAAGAAGAGTGTATCATTTAATTTTAATACGATGCCGAAATTTGTCCTACTTTTTAGAAGATGTTCGTAAGATGACTTCATCTTGTCCCATCTGTGCGGAAAATAAGCCAAGATTCTTCAAAAATAAGAATTCCCATTTAATAAAGGCTACTTCAGTTTTTAAACGACTGAACATTTATTTTAAGGGACCTATTCCAAGCTCTTCTAGAAATAAATATCTTCTTGTGATTATCGACGAATTTCGCATTTTCATGTGCGAATATGAACTCTTCAACAGTAATCGAGTGTCTGGATCAACTATTTTCGATCTTTGGTTTACCTGCATATATTCACTCAGATCGTGGGACACAATTATTATCTCAGGAACTAACCACTTATCTTCATTCTCGAGCGGTAGCCACAAGTAGAGCGACACCGTACAACCCCGAAGGCAACGGTCAAGTGGAAAGGTACAATGGAATTATTTGGAAAACTGTAATTTTGGCACTCAAGATTCGAAATATCAGTGTTGAAAAGTGGGAAACTGTTTTGCCAGATGCACTTGATTCTATTAGATCGTTACTTTGTACAGCTATAAACTGTACTCCACATGAACGTATGTTTAATCATCAACGCCGTGCTACTTACGGTACTTCCTTACCCACATGGCTTTTTCCAAATAATACAGTTCTATTAAAGAAGCACGTTCAGAAAAGCAAGTACAAATAGTAGATACAAATCCAGAATATGGTCCGGAATCAAGATGGAAGAGAAACGACTGTATCTTTAAAGCACTTAGCACCGAGCGGTAATCTATCCTTAATTTCTGTTGACAATGTATTTGCTGAAGAGGTCAATGGTATTAGTGAAGATAATACTGAAGAAGAGAACGTTCAAGAAGATCAGACAAAACAAAATAACAATGGTGCGGTGTCCGATGAAACAATGCAAGAATTTCCTCGACGGAGCTCATGACTACGCCGACTACCCGAAAGATACAGAATTTCCTCAACGGAGCTCAAGACTTTGCCGACCACCCACTCCAATGAACATTAAGGGAGGGGGGGATATTATGATTATGCTTTCATAGTTACGTTATACTGTCAGTTTGTTTATTTGATTCTTTCACTGGATTAAAGCCTAGAGTAGTAAAGACATTTTCATTACAGACATATACTTACTAGTGACATTAAAAAGTACTTGTGTGACGCGTTGATTTTAACGAAATTTAATTATTGCGACTTTGTCTAAGGTAATTGCCTGGATTCCACTGATATCTTGAGAATACAGAGAGTGCATAATGCCTGTCTGCGCTGCATTTATGGAATTAGAAAATTTCAGTATATTTTGCATATGCTAGTTAGAGTCAGCTGGTTGAATATGAAAAAAAAGGCGTGTACCATGTACAAGAAGTTGTTATTGCTTCCTAAACCTTCCTACTTGGCCAGAAAAATAACTTATATAACGGATGTGCACAACGTGATTATTCGCCGAAAGGATGCTCTTACGCCTCCTCTTCACTGTTCCGCTGTATTCGTCAGTTTTAATATTTGCAGAGCTATGAACTCTTTGCCTCAACCTATCAAAAATCTGCTTTTGTCTCAATTCAGAAGGAGGATGCGTAATCATTTACTTTCTCTGCAGATTTAGCTTATGTACGTATATATTGAGTTTGCTATCGTCCATTACATGTAGTAGTAGTGGTACAGTGATGGTATGAAGCACATATTACTGAAATGAGCTGTTAAGTAGCTGTTGTCTTCACTTCATCCAGTTACTATTCTTTTTGTTGATATGCATATGTGGTATCTAGGGGAAGATCAGTACTTCATAGTGACCTAGATCCATTTGACATGCAAGATGATGTAGATGGGGGATGTAGATCTAAGTCTAAATCATAATCTTAATTTTAATTTTCGAGATCCAAATTATTATAATACTAATGAATTTTGTATCGTTCTATGGTCAATAAAAACGAGTGATAAGCTACAATTATTGAGAATTGTAAAATCTAGTGACCCGTTCAAAACAAATTGTTGTTTATTAAATTGTGCATTATTTTATCTGTCAATTGCAGTTTAGTTTGTGACATTTGGTTGAATAGTGTCTGAGAAATAGTCCATAGAATAAGCTTCTGTTATCGGAAAAATGGAATTATCACGAGAGAAAGTTTAAAATCGGCATTTGGGGATCTCGCACCATCATTGGCTACTTTTTATAGATGGTATAAAGAATTTGAGCGAGGTTGCAAGTCGGTGGTACACAAAAAATGAACTGGCCCTCCTTTAACTGCTGTTAACCCCGAAAACATTGCTGCGATGAAGAAGATGGTGGAAGAGGACAACCGCATTACCTATGCAATGGTAGAGTCCAATCTGAAGATTGGATCCTCGCACGTGAGATCAATATTGCACGAACATTTACATTTGAAAAAGGTTGTATCTCGATTTGTACCCCATCATCTGACAGATTTACAAAAAAACAGAACGTGTTAGAATTTGCCAACTAACTTTAGATATGTTGAATGCTGGAGGCCATCAAATTATTTCTAAAATTGTAACTGGCGATTAAACGTACATACCGTTTTTTGATGTTCCGACTCGCCAAGAAAGCCGAGTCTGGATACATGAAGATGAGGAATCCCCTGCGATGATGAAAAAACAACGAACAATGAAAAAAGTTATGTACGCAGTATTTCTTAGAAGTACGGGTTTGGTGGCCGCAATTAAATTAGAAGATCAGAAGACAGTTACCGCTAAATGGTATGTTGAAAATTGTTCGCCTACTGTGTTTAGTAAAGTGCCCATAAAGGGGATCATGTTACATCATGCTAACGCGTCGTTCCATAGAGCAGGGACAACTGTTCAGTATTTAGCGGAAAACAAAATCAAAATTATAGAACATCCTCCTTACTCACCGGATTTGGCGATGTGTGACTTCTGGCTATTTTTTGAGCTCAAAAAACATTTGAGAGGGAAAAGGTTCCAGTCAGAAGAAGAGATTGACTTCGCCGTTAAGTGCTTTTTTGATAGTATCCCTAAGGACAGCTGGTTGAACGCTTTTAAACTATGCAAGGAGAGAATGGTTAAGTGCATTATTGTAAATCGCAATTACATTGAACATATTTAAAATAAAAATTCTAAAGACTTGTATCAACCTTTTCATTCTCAATAATACGTTCCTCGTATGTATTATTATTAATTATCGAGCCATTCCAACACTTTTGCAGAGACTTGAAGATAGGTGGATAGCCACACATTGCCCAGTTCGTTTTTCCCCTCGATCGCCTGACATAACACCTGTAGGCTTTTATTTTTCGGGATAAGTAAAAAACGCGGCATATAAAGCGAGATACAATACTGAAACTAAACTCCAAGACTATATCCGTAATATAATTAATTCTATTGATGGGAGAGTTGTTTTTAATGCAACACGAAGTGTTTTGGAAAGAGCATACAAATGTGTCGAAGTATGGAGCGATGTTTTTGAAAATTTAAATTGGAATATTTTTTTATTATCCCTACTACAATTTTTCTTTATAAATAAATTATGTTTATCGAAGTTTACTACATTTTGTGGTTGAATTACATCAGTTATCCTTAACTTTTGAGAAAAGAACATATGAACACTTTTGTTAAGCAATTGATTTTGCCTCGATTGGTATAAAAATATAATGGGCGTTCCATTAGAAAAATATAGTTTTTTAAAAGTAATTGGAAACCTACACTTTTCTAATTTAATCGACTAGGTAACTCCTACAATAACGGAAATAGCAATGGTGAACACTTAAGTTGAATTGGCCGGTATACTTCGACACAATTACAAACAAAATTAAAGATTATTTAAGAGAACACTTGTTTAATTTAATTAAAGTATGTATCATCATTAGAGCTCGGAATATATGCACGTAAAAATCAACAAAATATGCGCATTTATATGCACATATTTTGACAAAAATATGCACAAATTATTAAAAAATATGCTCCAATATATGCAAAATATGCATCAATATGCAAAATTTTAATTAACAGAAAATACATCGTATTCAAAGAAAATAAAAGTTTATTTTACATTTTAAGTCATTTAAAACATCGTATAACATTGGTATATTATTGTCTATAACGTTATAAATTATAATACTTACATTTTATAATTTTTATATTTTATATATTATATTATAATTTATTATTCATAATAATATGCTGTTTAAAAAAATAACTTAACATAATAATAAATATTTCATTACTTAAGTAGTAATACCTATCTAAGTACCTATGTACAACTATTTACTTATCGTCTATCTACTTATGCTAGTTATTATTATAAAAATTGACAATTAAGTGCTTTTCTAAATTCTCCATTTTAAATGAATGTCTGAATTTAGCTTTTTAAAAATTATTTCTCCGGTTCCCGTAACAGTTGCCAATGCTTTGTGACATTTATTTACTAAATTTACTGAGTCAGTTAAGGGTAATTCTCTTGATTCTAATATCAAAATTGTTTCTGCTATTATAGAAAAATGTGTTGCAATAAATGCCAACTGATTTGGTATTATATTATTTTTTAAGGACTTTTTAGCTTCTTTTATAGCATTTGAATCATCAGATAATTCGAAAATAAAATTTTTAATACTTTGATAGTTTTTTGAGTAAAAAATTGCAGCATTTATCCACGTTCCCCATCTAGTAATTACTGGTTGTGGAGGTAATGGTAAATTGGGAAACGATTCCTTGTAAACCTGAATTCGCAATGGCGCTTTTAAAAAAATCTTTTTTATATTACTAATTAATTCATTCACAAGAGGGAATTGGTTTCTGATTTCTTCGGCAACTCTAATAATACCATGAGCCAAACAAGTAGTATGAATCAAATTAGGAAAAAATATTTTTAAATTAACTGAGGCTTTACACATGTAAGAGGCAGCATCGGACAACATTAATATTATTTTTTCTTGTGGTATTGAATTGGGCAGAAAAAAATTTGTTAATCCGTCGTGAATAAATCGAGTTATTGTAGAATTATTGGTTTTATCTAACTGCTTAGAACTTATTAAATATGATTTACTACTGTTTCCATTCAAACAACCAATTAATAAATTAGCAATATATCGACCGGCAGAATCTGTGGTTTCATCCACTACAAAATAAATGAAGTTGTTACCAATCAACGTGCGAATCTCGGATATTACTTCGGTGTATATTTGGTCCACATAATTCTTCCTCAAGGTACTTTCATCGGGAACATGATGTTTGGAATATTTTTCAAGAAAACTTTTTAATTTTGGTTTTTGTAGTTTCGCCAGTGGAATATTGGAGCTTAGGAATGCCTCGCACAAATCCTTGGAGAATTCTTGTTGAGCGGTTTTTTTGTGTGCATTTTCAAATGATTCAAAAAGACGACTTTGAGAACCATTACCAGAGTTAAGCTTTTTTACTTTATCTTGATGTAATGCAGTACCCACGTGCTGCATAATTAAAAATTTCTTTTCACATGACACCTAAAACGTAAAACCACATTATATTTATACTACAGATATTGTTGCAAACAAAAAAACTTTTATAGGTTTCCCAATAAAACAAACATCAAAAATATTACATAATTGTAGGTATACTTACATTTTTTCCACAAGCTCTACAAAATATCTCGTTTTGTAAACTCTGGTCGAATACCAATTCTGGATAATTTTTTATCCAGGAATACACTAAACTTTGTACTTTCGGCATATCGCAGGTTACGAAGTGCACACAACGAACGAAAGGAAACAAATTAATTATTTTCTTTCAAACATTTCATTTTAAAGGCTTGTTATTGAAACCTATATGACATACGCTCAAATAATAAGAAAAATAAATGTTTACGGAAAAACCCAGATTTTTAAAATATAAAATAAAGGTCCTGTTGTTAGCAAATATGTTGCTTCAATAAATAAAAAGAAACTAAACTGTGTAGTTACTAAAGAAATATAAAACCTCCTTTATGGACGAAATTAAAGAAAGATTTGTATTTTTATATTATATTATTTGAAAATGGAGTTAATTATTTTATGACCGGCAATGATGCGTCTTAACGGCAGTAATGTTTCTTTTTTAGGAGGAAATTTATATTTTGATGGAAATATGCACAAATATGCAATATTTCATAAAATATGCATCAAGTAGCAAAAATATGCTAAATATGCATTTTTTAATAAGCTCATTTTAATCAAAAAACATTAGATACAGCCAAAATACTCAAAATTTTGTTGATATATCTTTAAATAACAAATATGCATTTTGCATATAATCCGAGCTCTAATCATCATACAAAATATTCGTACCTACCAATCTAATGTATGTACAAAGTGACCTTCACCATTAGTGTTCCACTGCCGAATACAAGTAATTTTGAGATGGTGACTGATGACTATATTAGCAAAGATATTAAACTTACACTGTCATGCTGAATTTGTATTTAAGATCACAACACAAAAAGCGGTTCGTCATCGTTGGTATAAAAAACGTTAAGATTTATATTTATTGATCATTACAGTAACGTCTGTGTTATCTAAAGTGTGTTTTAAGGTAATACATAGTACTCACATAATATTTACTTCGGTAAGTTTTTTTGTTACATTAAGATCATAAATGTTTATACTATTTTATGTTCTACATCAGCTATCGATCAAGTCTCATAACTAATTAATTAAAAATTAAGTCATATTGTATTTAAAAGATACAAATTTATCAAAATCTTGTTAATATTTAATTGTCCAAACAAATTAGTAACAATTAATTTTCAATCCTCGTACATACTTTTTACATATAGAGTCTAGCAAAGAAAGATGGGAGATTGTTAATTTTTTTAACAGTAATTAACTGGATTTTAGTAGTTTTTTTTTAATGTGCATCAATTATTTTATTCCTCCAACTACCACCGAAAACGACTCTATTTGATATTAGATTAGATAGATTTTCGTGTTTTATGTTGTTCTTTATTACTTTATTGAGTAGTTTTCTTGTACCTGTTGAATTCCCCTTCCAACATGTCACTTGTAAAGCTTTTGTATAGAACAGGTAAACAATCAGAAATAAATGTAGATTACTACGAGAGGACTGTTTACCTCAGCTCATGTGGAGTGCAGTCCTTGAAGTCCTGTACTACTCAACATTTATAATCTCACATAACATGACAATACTGCCATGTCAAAACTTACTCGATTTTTTATTATAAGTAGGTTATTATTAATCGTATGGTTGTAAATAAAATAGTATACAAACATCAGTGCAAAGTTTCATTCCTGTCTCGAGATAAAGTGAACCTCGACGCTTCGGTCTCGATTAACTTCTTCATCTCTCGACAAGCTGAAACACTTTCCACCTCAGTACGTGATATATTATTACTGTATTAAAGCATATAAGAAAATGAATTTGGGCTACATAATTTACCACGAAATATTTAATTTAAGATCGATATGTACGTATTACGCAGTGGCTAAATGTTCGCCGGCGGTCTTGCCCGTATAAACTGAGAATTCCGGCGGTTGGTAGAATCTTTACGATTGTAGTAACGTGTCCGCCGACAAACGCGGTGTTTTGTGCAAAGATGATGGTATGGGCGTATTTGTTTTGTCGATTTCCACCGGTCGGCATCACGTTTCTATGCTACATAAAAATCCCGCCTTATCGTAACGGTCATGAACATAACCTAGTTTTATTTATTAATGTGCGTGGGAATCTGTATGTTTATTCAAACAGGCAAATACAATGACATAAATTGTACTTTGTATTATTATGTGCAATTAACTCCTGTATGTATTAATTGTAATTGAATTATTATTATTATTATATTTTTAGTTCAGTTAAAATAAGGTTTGTAATAATTAGTAAGCAATGCATCTATTAAAAGACGCAAATAAACAATTCTATTTCAATTTATTTTGTAAGTAATTAATTAGAATTATACTTGTTCTTAGGATATCAGTAACTGACTTCTAAGAAATAAGTTTATTTATATTGTAATTATTCATTATATTTTTTATACCAAATTAAGTGTTGAAGACCGCCTGCAGACATTTCGCCACAGCTCTTCTCCACTGCTCCTCTGCTCCCCGTCTTCCCCTTCACCCCTTCCCCCATCTTCCCTTCCCCCACCCCATCTCCCCTTCCCCCTTCTCCCCTCCCCCATTCTCCCCTACCCCTTCCCCCTTCTTCTTCCCCCCTTCTTCCCTTCTCCCCTTACCCCTTCTCCCCTTACCCCATCTCCTCTTCTTCCCTCTCCTTCTCCTCTTCTTCTCTTCTCCTCTTCTCCTATGCTCCTCTTCTTCTAGTCCCCTCTTTTTCTCTTCTTCTGTTCTTCGTTCACAGTAAGTATTTGCCAAAATAAACAGAGTGGGCACACATTTAATCTTTCAAATACATAATCTTATAATCTTACAGCAACAGCTTTTTGTTCCATATCTTATGATCTTTATGTACAATGTACCTTTCTCAATATACAACGACAACGAAATAGCTACATATGTTTATTTAGAAATGCCTCCTTCGAACATTAAACTAACATACTTCGATGTCCGATGGAGAGCAGAAGTTATACGTCTTCTTTTGAAGTATGGAAAAATAGATTTCGAGGATATTCGCATACAAATGAGTGATTGGCCCAAGCTAAAGCCAAGTAAGTGGTAGTACAAATGAGGATTATAAAAATCATAAACGTCTCAATAAATTCTTAGCTACTCCAAACGGAAAATTGCCAATATATGAAGAAGATGGCAAAATTGTCGCAGAAAATGTCGCCATAGCCAGACACGTAGCCAAAAAAGTTGGATTAGCTGGTTCTAATGATTGGGAAGATCTGGAAATAAATTCTGTGGTAGATACACTGAATGACCTTCGAGAAAGTAAGTATTGCTTATTTCGTGACAATTATGTTTTTATACGGTGCTTATAATTTATGTATTGAAAATTGATTATATTTTTGTAAAATTTGTGTCATTATTTCAGAGATAAGTGATGTATATACGGAAAAAGACAAAGAGAAGAAAGAGAAAATGAATAAACAACATTTGACTGAAACTGTGCCAACTTGCTTGGAAAGATTTGAGAAACTAGCAGCCAAAAATGGCGGGCATTTAGTAGGGAAAAAGGTAATTTTTGAAGTCACCCATTATACTAAATTTTGACATAAGTTTTATTTAAAGACTTATGCTGAACTTATTGGGGTCGGGTCAGTTGGTTGCCTGCTATAGACTCGTCGTGTCCAGCTAATAGCAGACCACCATCTGACCCTATATAAGTTTATTACAGTCTTTGTTCTATCATTCACCACACTTCAATACCATGGTCCCCAATCATAAAATACCTCGGAGTCACGCAGACTTTCCTATGCGCCCCACATGAGGCAGGCCGCAAAGAAAGCTAAGGCGGCTCAAGAATGTCTATGGCCGTCCCCACTAGGAAGATATAGCTCCTTCTCCCCCCACCTCAAACTTCAAATATATAAACAAGTAATCCGACCTATAATGACCTACGCAGCCCTCATCTGGACTAACACCGCTAAAGCCAACATCACAAGTCTACGAGTTATACAAAACGTTTCCCTCAGAATGATCTATCGTGCCCCTTTCTTCATACGAAACACACAACTCCAACCTTAAACAACTTCATCAAAGAATTAACCAAAGCATTTTATAATAAGATGGAAACACACTCGAATTCATGTATTACCGATACTTTCAACTACGATCTCCACACATCATCGAAATACAAGCATCCCAGACTTAACATCTCCCGCCTAATTATCAGATGACCCAAATTCAGATTAGTTGTAAAAACCCAAGAGCTTAACACATACTCCCCAAAAGAAGAACAAGAAGTTCTATCATTCTTCAAGCTGCTACGAATCAACGAACATCTACAGACATCAAATTTGACGCGGTTCCAACCCGGAAACATACAGATTTGAAGATAGATAGTTTTTCTCCATGCAGCTTCCTTGAATATTCAATGCATGAAACTTCCTGTTTGGAAATAATATTTGAGGTCGTCTTACATGTGTATATAAAAAATGAATAACTGTTGTCAACAAGAGATATTTGCTGTGTTATCGTCACTTCCAGATGCATTATCTTCCAGATGTATTCAATAAAGAAACTTTTTATTTCATATAAACGATGCTGATAATGTAGTCACCACTACCTACTCTTTTACAGTAATCGCGCTTCTTTATATTTAACTCAGACATTGCTTTGAAAAAGTAAGTGAAAATTAATAGATAATATTGCCGCAGGCTTTCCGTTCTAGATATTTATAATTTCACTATTCGTCAGAGGGACATGTACGTAAATATATACGTCTACATCATTTAATTCCGAGTAAATGTTGTATTTGATTACATCTATAGTTGGTGTCTTGCCATTCTATAGTGTAACAAGCATTTAAGATATAGAGCGCTGACGTAATACATAACGAATAATTTATTAGTCATCTGCAATATATTAATTTGCTATTCTCCAGTTTTTTACTCATCACCATTGTCCTATGGTAGATTATTCATCACTTATGAAATATACAATACAACGAATTAATTATTCCTTTCACTTTATTTTGCTATATTAATCACACTACACTGTTACAAATAAATGACTCCTTTACTTATACACTTAATCGGTTAATCACTTTCAATACAGGTTCCTACTTAAAAGTGAGTTATCAGTTAACAGATCCAGTGAGCGATCAATATGAGCGAGACGTATAAGATTACACGCTAAAATAATAAGTACTATAAAAATGAATGCCATTTTGAGATTCCATATGCAGAATGTGAAAAAGTTCAGCATGTGTTATGTGTCTAACAGTTGCTAATCTACAGAAATAACATTTTATTTTAGTTTATAATAAAACATTAATTTGTATTAGATTATTACTATTTAAAATCATTCATAAGCTATATCTTTGATTATGTAGTGTTTGTAATTTCACATAATGTGATTTATAAGCCACAAGTACTTATTATAGGTATTATTATGTATATTAATTTTTCTTTGTTAACAAACTAAAACTGGTATAGGTTTCAGAGTCAATCATAAAAGTAACTGACTGTTTCACTAGTTTTCCATTCTTTATCTGCGTCTAAAGTGCCATTGGTACTGTTTGGAAATTCGACTATTAAATATTCGAACTATCTCTAACAATTCATTTATGCAACCATTTCTTTATCATCATATTCATGCATTTTTAATTATTAATTTTTTGTTACTTACAGTTGACCTGGGCTGACTTCTACTTAACTGCCACTTCGGACAATATTCGAGATCTGTTAGGAGAGGATTTGGTTAAAAATTATTCAAATTTAGTAAAAGTGAAAGATAATGTTTTGAATATACCCCAAGTGAAGGCATGGGTGGATTCCAGGCCAGACACTGAATATTAAATCATTGTAATATGCATACATTTATATGAAATTATCTTTAAATAAAAAAGTTGAGCATGATGTGACTTTTTTGTAAATGTAAAACAACAGGTTACAATAGTAATTGTGATGAAAATTTTCAACTTCGAAATTTTTGCGGGTCTCCACGTTATAAACTCCCGTGACCCAGAAAAAATGATTTTTCAAAAATCTCTTTCTGTGTGTGCTTCTGACCACGATACTGCCAAACGGCTAGAGCTATCTGTACCAAACTTTATATTTACGAGTATAATCTTGCTCATGATTAGGGGGCGGACAAGACCGGTTTAAACTACGACGAAGTTACAACGGAGCAAAGAAATAATGTAAACAACACACGCTTACTGAATAGCACTAATTCATATGGTGAACTGCAACATCTGTTTACGCCCGAGAAGTGCCCGAGAATGAGAGCAAAAAATGCCCATAAAATAAGGAATTTATGAGTAAAATCCTTTTATCATCGGCGTAGATAGGAGCGTCAGGGGTTTTTAAAATTTATTATATTTACCTTATATTTCGCAAGAGAAATAATGTAAATATGTATATGCTTACTGTTATTTAGTTTCAATAACACGCGTACATTTTTTAGTTATCATTTATTTAGATCTAGAACGTTGTTTATGTTACTTTCTCTGATATGAAAATGAATTGTCAGTGATTCCGAAATTTATTACAAAGTCTGTAAAATATCGTTACATAATGCTAAAATATCGCACGTTTGTCACTTAGCTTTGCTAAAACATAGTATGTTTTAGCAAAGCTAAGTATTTCTGAGTGCAAGGAACTAACACAAATCCAAAATTTAAAAAATCAGTTGTTATTCCTTCAGGAACACTTTGGAAATTTGCCTAAACTAACCACATATTTTGAAAATCGAATCTCAAATTAAAAGATGGATTAACCACATTAGACGTGGGCTATTAATAATTTCAAAAGTATCCTAAGTGACTTCGGATGTGGCCTTCGGCAAAAGTTAGACACAGTTTTTAATATAAATCAAGATTTAATAACATTGCAGCAATTGTGTATGCTAAATACGCTGAAATAAAAGAATATTTCCAGTACGCACCTTTAACCAGTTGCGATGTAGAAAGGACGTTTTCTATCTGCAAGGATGTACTTAATTCAAAGAGAACAAGTCTTCCAGAATAGAAAATGAACAAATAATAAGGTATTTTGTATTTTATAGATCACTAGCCACTTGTTATCCAATTATATGTATATATAAAATTAAAACCTCTTTAAAAATACAACATTTCAATAGTGCGCCCATGGGCGATGAGTCATCAACCGCTCGTGTCCGCCCTCTACTCATGATATATGACTCGATTTTCAGTGAAATTGGTAGACAGGAAATAGAAAATTTACCAATATCTCGTCAACTACTAAAATTAGACAATTTTTTAAAGAAATTAAAGTACTCAAAATTGAATTGGGAAAAATTTTATACAAAACGTTTTTTGAAATACCTACCGGAAGTAGATCTTATATATACTTATCGAAAAATAGTTTGTGCGAATATATCAATGGTTTTTAGACAGATGTGTTCAGAGTATAAATATATTTAAAGCTTGATTTTGGATAATTTTAGTGTAGAAATATCAAATTTAGAGCCAAAAGTAGTATTTATACACTTGTATAATCGCAATTTTTTTGAAATATCTTCCTAATTCCTATACATTTTTATTAAGACTATTTAGTAAATAATGTTTGTATATAAAGGTATTTTTTCAAGTGAGAATTCATACATTGATACACCGTTTCAGGTATTTAATTTCCACGAGATTGGAATTAATTGGAAAACATTTCCTAAACAAACATACACAATGCAAGAAGAAAAAAGAGTATCAGGTCAGCTTCAAAAGAGCGTTTTACGTTTCTAGTGGGATCCATTGCATCTGGTGATTTTAAAATGAGACCTTTGCTGATTTATAATTTTGAAAATCCCAGAGCTCTAAAAAATGTAACCAAGGCCGACTTACCAGTTATATTCAACAGTAATAGAAAGGCTTAGATAACTCGTGAACTTTTGAAAATTGGCTTCTACATTATTTTAGTCTAGCTGTAGAGAGATATTTAGAGAATAAAAATTTGGCGAAAAAAGTTATTCTCTTCGTTGATAACGCCACATCTCACAATTTATGCCTTGAAAATGTACCAGATTTTATTAACTTACAGTTTTCACCGCCCTTTTTACACTAATCCAGTCAGTCAATGGAGCAGCAAGTCATTGCCAATCTCAAGGCGAAATACTACAAATATACCTACCAACAATGTTTCCAAGCGACTGCTGGTGAAGGAAAAGTAACTCTTGAAGAGTTTTGAAAAGGGTACAATATCCATGATGCTATACTTAATATTGCTAAAGCATGGCAAAGTGTCAGCGAAAAATCTTTATCAGCAGCATGGCGAAATCTGTGGCCCGAAATAGCACCAGATTTTGAACCAGGCGAAGAACAAAATGCCGAAATTGCTGAAGTTGTACAACTTGGCCAAAATCTAGGTCTTGACGTCTCATTTGATAATGTGGTTGATCTACTTAAATCGCACGACGAAGAGTGCCGAGAGTCTTCTGTCGAAGATTCTTCTGAATCCGAGAAGCAAGTTGCGGTAGAACCAGAAGTAAGAAAAGAACTTACAATTCCGGTTTTGAAGGAAATAATGGAACACGCGGATAAAATAAAGAGCCTATTATCTCTATATGACCCTCAAGAAGACCGAGCCATAAAGGCTAGCTTAGGAATAAATACGCATATAGAACCGTATGCGTTCATGTTAAAAGAAAAATCGAAGCTAAAACAAACTAAAATTCATGGCACATGGCACCCCTACTTACCTCTCCAATGCGAGCGCGACCGATACAAGCTCAAGTTAGCAGTAACTGTTGGACCACTGACTTGGGTGTTTGTAATGCGTTCAGAAATAATATTTACGCGTTGCAAGGATTTGTTTTTCTTTTTCCTTTCAGTAAATGCAGAGAATTATTAAGCTGCGTTCACGCTGCATGACACAAACAAAAGCGTAATTCTAATAAAATTAAAAATAAGGTAAATAAAAAAGGATTCTGAAAATAATAATAAACTATTAGATCAGGACATTTGATGTTTCTCGTTCCAGTAATAAGACGGCTTTTATTGCAGACTAGATCGCAACGTGTTCGGAGCTAAAGATTGAATGTAAAATCTGGTGGGGAGATCGGAGAAAATAGTTGATGTCGATTGTTGCCGGGATTGGTGACGGACAGTAGGGGTGACACGTTGCCACATATTATTTCTATACGTATAAATCGCACGTAAACATTGAATCCTTATACCTAATGAAAATTGACACATACGGTATATACATATACATTGTACATACATACAATACATGTTTAGTTTAATTATTTCCTATTATTAATAAATATTTATAAATACCTACATACATATATTAAACTTTTTTTATTGGTAATTCTGAAAATCCCGAGTTATTCACTAATCGTGGAATTCGTCCATCGTGATGATTTCTCGGTCCACATTAATCACGGTAAATGAGTATTACCTGTATATAATATAAAATACAGTAGTAACGTCAAACAAGTGGTGTGTGCGTGCGTGCGTGCGTGTGTGGGCGTGCGTATGTTTGTGTGTACTAATGGTAGATATAATTCAATGTAAATGAAACTTATTGATAGCTTGTAAAAACTCTGTAACCGAGTAGAAGCTGTTTTCTAATAAGTATTTCTTAATGGATGTCTTGAATTGTGGCACTGGTTTTTCAATCCAGGTGTTCGGAAATTTATTGAATAGTTCTAGATGTCTATGTTTGGCACTCGTGGTCTGCAATCTGTGATTCGGAAGTAGAACCTGTGATTGAGATCTTAGTCGCAACTGCATCACATCTCCTTTTCTGTTTGACGTGGGCAGCTCCAATTTAGCACAAAGAAGCTGTCTATAGATATATACTGATGGAAAAGACATGATCTTGTTTCTAACAAAGAAGCCTGCACGTTGTCATTCTACCGACCTGCTTCTATTGTACGAATTGCATTTTTTGTAGAATGATTATGTCTAGAGCATGTGCCGATTCGCCCCACAGTTTAAGACCATAGCTCATACGAAAATGAAAAGGTGCATGGTATGCCGTTATTGCTGCATCCTTATTTAATATATAGTTCTTAACCTGCGTATAGAGTAAAGAGCATTGGAAAGTTTCGTACGGAGTTCATCAATGTGAGACCGTCAGGCCAGCCGATTATCCAGGATTATTCCTTAGAGCTTTGCAGATCCGGAATTTGCAAGTGTTTTGCCACGTTTACAAGTGAATGGTAAAAGAATATTCTTTGCTTCATTGACGGTAAGTTTATTGGATGTAAACCAAATGGCAGCCCTGCACAATGTCGTTTGACCTTTCATTTTAACTTGTTTTTCATCTGTACCTCTGAATAAAAAAGTAGTGTCATCTGCATACAATACCACATGGCTCGAAATATTGTATAGCAAGTCATTTACATGTTCAACATGTCGCGATTCACTCATTTCATTGTTTCCATACAAAACTTGTCTTGCAGTTCTCGAAGTACGATTTTAAAAGCCTCGATGCTTAACCACGGACGCCTAGCGGTCTAGTTTTTACAAAGGAACCTTATGTCTTACGCAGTCGAAGGCAATTCAAATTGTTGCCCGGTTAGAATGGAATGTTTCTCCAGGAATGATGTGAGCCTCAATAGGACGGCGGCTTCTAGGAGTTTTGGTCTGTAGGTCTATAGTTCTTTGGAATATTGTGTTCACCGGATTTGTAAATAGGAGTTACTTCAGCATTTTCATGTTATTTCAGTTATAAAATAATTAACTATATAGATAGGTATATGACGTAAAATTTATAACCCAAAAAAGAAACGTAAAGTAAGTAAATATAGTACCTAATGATAATGAGATATCAACTGTTAATTTTTAATATTACATGGTCTTTTAGGGATATATAAACCTAGATAACAAACACAAGCTTAGTACTGCACTAGCTATTGTACCTGTGATTTGTATTGACTTTAACGGTGAGTACTTAATCCATATAATAAAGACCGTCGTCGTTATAAGAATATTCATTCGTTGATTTAGTAGATTAAGTAATGCTCTTTTAAATATTTGCTAAATTTGATAGGATTTATACGTAGAAATATTTTGATGATCTTAAAAATGTGTTCATATATTATCTTATCATGATTATTTGACATTGTGATAGAGTTGGTTGTTACTTGTTGGAATTCCATTTTAATAAAATGCACAAAAACACTTGAAATAAAACAAGGTGTTTCAAATTTCCGAAAATTGTATTAACAAAAATACGACTAGTTTCGCACACACTGTGGCTTTATCAAGTACCTAAATAATACTATAACTAAACTTAGGAGCTATTTGAATTTATATATTTGTTGACATTGGTGGGGGTGGGTTCTTAAATAAATTTAAAAGTGGGGAGTTTGATATTTCTAATTGGTTATTTAATAAGGTTCGTGTTTTTGAATTTATTGATTTCTAAAACTTACAAATTATTTAAAAGGACACTTTTATTCTGTGTATGTAATATTTTAAAGTTATCGTTGAAATCGTGTCCACATTCTAGCAAATGTTTAGCATAATGAGAATCTGTTTTTTCATTTTGAAACTTCCACAGTTTAACTCATAGACTCCCGATTTTTCACCTTTTTCCGTTCTTCCTTTATTGTTTTTTATGATATTACCTATGGAAATATTTATGTATAGTTTCCTATTTAACATTGTACTGGTACAGATATGTAGACGACATAATAGCGTGTTTTACAGGCACAAATAGGCAACTTGAAAGCTTTTTTAACGTAATAAATAACATCCACCCCAATATCAAATTCACGATGGAAATCGAAACAAATAATTCTATTATTAGACTTGACTATAACAAGATTTAATAATACACATGATTTTTCGATTTATCATAAACCCACACACACGGATTCTATAATAAATAACGAATCAAACTACCCTACACAACACAAACTAGCAGCATTTCATAGCATGATACATAGACTAATAACTATACCCCTCAACACGAATAATTTCGATACCGAATTAAATTTAATTAAACAGATAGCGGTGAATAACAAATTTGACCCAATGATAGTAGATAATATATTAAGGAAGAAACAATTCAAACAAGTTGTGAACTCTACTTTCCCCACACAAAACAAAGAACAAAAAATATACAGATCGCTCAAAGAGGATCAGTACAATGTTAAATAGGAAACTATACATAAATATATCATTTAAAACTAATAACACCATAGGTAATATCATAAAAAACAATAAAGGAAGAACGGAAAAAGGTGAAAAATCGGGAGTCTATGAGTTAAACTGTGGAAGTTGCCAAAAATTCTATATAGGCCAAACAGGCCGATCTTTTAACACTCGAATTAAAGAACATATGAGGTCCTTTCAAAATGAAAAAACAGACTCTCATTATGCTAAACATTTGCTAGAATGTGGACACGATTTCAACGATAACTTTAAAATATTACATACACAGAATAAAAGTGTCCTTTTAAATAATTTAGAAGTTTTAGAAATCAATAAATTCAAAAACACGAACCTATTATTAAATAACCAATTAGAAATATCAAACTCCCCACTTTTAAATTTATTTAAGAACCCACCCCCACCAATGTCAACAAATATATAAATTCAAATAGCTCCTAAGTTTAGTTATAGTATTATTTACTTGATAAAGCCACAGTGTGTGCGAAACTAGTCGTATTTTTGTTAATACAATTTTTGGAAATTTGAAACACCTTGTTTTATTTCAAGTGTTTTTGTGCATTTTATTATGATTATTTGAATTATTCTTTAGTATTTTTTTCTATTTCTTGTAAAATGTATATTATATATATACATTTCTTTTTTACTTTCTTATACGTAGCACAGGCAAGTCTTTTGATCACGAAAATTGTCAGCCTTGAATTGAACAAATGTCCACATTTTGAATTTCCCTGATAACAAAAAAGTAATTCTTGTAATCATATATGTATGTTCCACTGTGTGTATGACTACGATAGTGGCTACAAGGATAAAGCTATCAATACTAAACTATATATTTGAGAAATTAGTCTTCCTTTGAAGATCTGATTAGAGTTTTAGTCAAGTAGGTAAACCGTTAAAGAAATCAAATTTTAGTCGTTAACTAGATACTAAGTTTACAAAATTTCAAAGAAAAACTACAAAAATTCTCAATTTTGAAGAAACGTAATTTTTCGAAATTCCTTCTAGAATTAAAAGACCACTCTTCTCGAAAAGCAGTTTTTTTCAAGTATCAGTAGGTAGAGTAATTGATTTACGCATTAGGATTAAGAAATTTTTATGTTATTAAATCGGTAACTTGGAAACGTCTTTGTTCATTTGTTCTTCCGCCAAAGTCTTTCCTAAATAATTAATTTAAAAAAATGAACAACATTTTATAATCATATGATCATTCTCACATACAACTATAACTCTTGCCAATATGATGTACTTAATAGCCTGTAATATCAAATGCATGTCCTATTAAAGTTGATTAGTTTATATGGATAACATTGTGAGTATGGGATTCCAATGTCAAATTTGACTATGGAATGTAAGCATTGTAAAACGTAAAAATCACTGTGGCGTATATCATGATACACATTATACAATGTATGATATTTTATAAACCTCATTTTAGTTACGAGATTTATTAATCACGACTGAAGCGGAGCGGAGCGAGTGTTTACTAAAACGACTGACTTAACTAGTTTAATAACGAGTTTTATACTATACCTTTTCTACGGCAACAATTAATCAAATAAATACAAAATTACTTATCTGTTGTCGCGTCACGTCGGGTTATTTTGACAGATTGATGACAAGTGTCAACCAATTTAATTGAGTTTCCATTGATTTTTGCAATTAGAAAACCTAGAGCGTACTTCAGCCCGTGACTAAAGACCCCGTTTTTATGTTCACCTCATTACTAAAGTGCACAAAGTCACAGCTTGACAAAGTGTATTTAAAAGATCACTTAGCATCATTGAAACATATACAATAAATGGCACTTTAAAGATGGGAGTAGAAAAAAGTATTTACAACACAACTTCACTTGAAACAACTTTTTAAAAAATCCTATGGTAGCCATACGGCTATCATACGATTTTACATGTGTATACATGACTTCATTCACTTTTAACAGTTCAAATTTTTTCGATGTAGTATTCTCATATATGTATACTAGCTGGTCCGGCAGACATTGTTCCGCCCTTTCCGGTAGATGGCGCGAAGAATTTGATTTGATGTTGAGATAATGACCGCAATAACACAGACTAATGATGCTTGTATGTTGAAATCCAAAAAGAAATAAGGTTCATATGTTAAACTTCAATTCTACCTAAAAAAACAGCGCCTTATATCCGACGGCAGGATATACGATATACAATTTTGTTCAACACGCGAACATATTGCCTATATATAAATCATTTCGGATTATAAATATAAAACTTGTTAATAACTCAACCACAGCGCCACCTATCAGGTCCAGATTTTGTAATTTTCTTTTTCGACACTAAACTAACATATATTGTGAATATGAGTCATCTTGGTTCATAAATATAGAATTTGTTATTAGCTTGATCACAGCGCCACGTATCGAATGTTTTGATAACTTATTTTTCGCGCATTGACGACATAAATATGGTCTGAGAATATCAAGAAGATTGCTTGAGTCATTAAAGAGTTATTGAATAACTTACAAACGCATCAAATCGTTGAAACAAACATTAAACAAAACGATTATAAAAATACCAACTTGATGACCATGTGTTATTTTAAAATTTTAACAGATGGCGCTGTAGGATATATCAATTGGAAAATTTTAAAATGGCCAAGTTGGTCGAGTGACCCCTCATTTGAGAAGGTATTTGGAAGGTCTATTCAAAGTCATGTTTTTTAAATTTCATTCATTTGTTTAAAAAGATGCCGAATTTCACAGGTAGGATAATACATACATACATTATTTGAAGGGTATTTGTACAAAAATTGAAAAAAAAATCCTGAAGACGTCACTATTATTTTAAATTAAATGTTCAAAATGAGCACCCTCAACTTCTTGACAATAGAACAAGCAATTGCAAAACAATATGTCACTTACCTACACATGAAATTTGGCGTTTTTTTAACAAATGAAGGGAATTTCAAAAAGAAATATTTTTAAATAGATTTTCCAAATACGTTTCAAAGGGGGGGGGGGGCATTTATAGATTTTAAGTTCATATAGCCTACAGCGCCATCTGTCAAAATTATAAAATGAAACATGGTCTTCAAGTTAGTATTTTTATAGTAGATTTGATTTATTTTAGTTTCAGCGTTTTATTCCCCTTCGTTTGAAAGATAACCGGGAGGGGGAGACTTTGGACACGCTCGTTTGAAATATAACCGGGAGGGGGGGGGAGACTTTGGACACGCACTGTATAAAGAATAAAATATTAGGATATATAAGATTATTTATATTAAAACTTGTAAAATCTTGTTTTATAATTAGGGAGCGGAATCGAGCGAGCCATGACTCATCGCTCATGGGCGCACTATTGAAATGTTGTATTTTTAAAGAGGTTTTAATTTTATTTATATAATTGAATAACAACTCATAAAATACAAAATACATTATTATTTGTTGATTTTGTTGTTCAAGTCGAGTAAAGGAGTATTAATATTCACCAGCAATACTTTCTCAAGGTTCTCTTCTGTAAGATTTGTTCTTTTTGAATGAAGTACATCCTTGTAGATAGAAAACATCCTTTCTACATCGCAACTGGTTATAGGTGCGTACTGGAAATATTCTTTTATTTCAGCGTATTTAGCAGTTTGATTTTGTGTCATTGTCCCCATACACAATTGCCACAATGTTATTAAATCTGGATTTCTATTAAAAACTGCGTCTAACTTTTGCCGAAGGCTACATCCGAAGTCACTTGGAATACTTTTGAAATTATTAATAGCCGCATCTAATGTGGTTAATCCATCTTTTAGTTTGAGATTTCGATTTTCAAAATATCTGATTAGTTTAGGCAAATTTCCAAAGTGTTCCTGAAGGAATAACAGCTGATTTTTTAAAATATGGGATTTGTGTTAGTTCCTTGCACTCAGAAATACTTCGAGCATCGTCATTTAAACATGTAACGAAATTTTGTAAACTATCGAAATTCTCTGCATAAAAACTAGTAGCTTCCAGCCATGTTCCCCATGTAGTTATTACTGGCGCGAATGGCAGTGACAAAGATGGAAGTCTTTCCCTGTAAAGGGCCACTCTCGATGGTGCTTTTCTGAAAACTTTTTTAGAAGCCGATACAAGTCTATCAACTTCCGGATAGTTGTCTCTGATATATTCATAGATTCTGTGGAGAGCATGTGCTACACAAGTAATATGCAGCATATAAGGATATGTTTCCTTTAATAGTCTGCCTGTTTTTAACATATATGCGGCACTGTCACTAATAAATAAAAGTATTTTTTCCCTGTACCTGTTGTCCGAATGAAGCATTTTGTGCAAATTCTCGTCAATGGTTTTAGCAACTGTTTCCGCATCAACTGTATTTATAACTTTAGATGCTATTTCATATGCGTTATATGGAATAGTTGGATGTAGTACACCAGCTACAATATTTACCACACAGCGTCCTAATATATCGACAGTTTCGTCGGCACTTATCCATAGGTACTGATTTGAAAGATGTCTTCTAATGCATTCTACTGTTTTCGTGAAGCACTTAGAAACATAACATTTGCGTAAGGTGGATTCATCAGGAACATGTCGGCCAGTATATTTTTGGAGAAATGTTTTGAAAGTGGGATTGCTAAGTTTCTTTAATGGGATATTAGCCGCCATTAAAGCTTCACAGAGTTCTTCGTTAAAATTGTCAGCTTTCAACGGGTCCAATTTCTGTGTATGTTTTAGCGATGCTAAGTGACGTTGTACGATCGATTTTTTGGCATTCTGTAACGATATTTTACAGATTTTGCAATAAGTATCGGAATCACTGACAATGGACATACAATCAGTATGACCCTCAATCCAACTCGCCATTGTTTCACGATGTATTTCTCGACGTTCTTCCATATCATATCTGAAAAAGTAACATAAACAATGTTCTAGATCTAAATAAACGATAACTAAAAATTTTAATCTTAATCTTAACAAAATCCAATTATCACTTACGTCGATATAAATGGAAGAAGTAGATTCAATGAACCGGCAGGAACTATTACAAAAATTACGAAGTCGTAATTAACAGTTAAAACAATGAAACAAGGAAACTAACGTAAGGTATAAAAGAAAATTTTATTTCTCTTGGAAATATAACGTAAATATAATAAATTTTAAACACTCCTGACGCCGTTATCTACGCCCGTGTATAAAGAATTTTACCTCATAAATTCCTTATTTTATTGCCCTTTTTTCTCTGATTCTCGGTCTCTTGTCGAGCGTAAACAGATGTTGCAGTTCGCCCTATGAATTAGTGCTATTCAGATATAATGTAAACAACACGCAGTTGTTTACATTATTTCTTTTCACGGTTGTGGCTCCGTGGTAGTTTAGCTCGCTCGATTCCGCTCCCTATTTATAATATATCTATAAACTCTGGTAAGAATTATTATTATTATATTCTATCTTAGGTATGGTTCCAGGCCGCAAGTTTACATATTTTGCTGCAAGAGGCAGGGGAGAAACTATTCGTTTGCTTCTGAAATATGGAGAATTGGAGTTTGAAGATGTACGCATAGAAATAGCTGACTGGCCAAATCTAAAAGCTTGTAAGTGAAAATTGTTCCCACTTATTTCTTGCGTGAAGTAGCCCCCATCTTTCATCGAAAACCCAAATTCTGACGATTCTTTTATGTGTATTACCATAGGAAAAAAAACCGGCCGGAAATGGGAGCAAAACCTTATTTCTCACCTAGCCGTCCTTGTTGTTCTAGTTTCTTTTAAACATTGCTTCAAAATTCCAAATACTTGTCTCTTATAAATCAACAGATGTTGCAAACAAAACCAATCTGTTAGTGTGAAATTAGGTGGGTAAAAGATATCCAAAAAAAAAGAGATGTTCCAAATTGTCTTATTAAAACATCAAAATTTGTCCAGAAAATTAAAATAAAGAACGACCACTACAAAGATTTCTCTTTTGTAAAATGGAAATTCTTGCATGTGTTCTAAACATTCGTTTGATCAGAAATTCGTTAGTTTAAAGTATTGTGAAAATAAATTCTAACCGTCGTTCTGTATTATTCTAGATTCGCTCTATATTGTGCCATAGTTTCGAAATAATATCTCGTAAAGACGAAATAATATAGTCAAAAACGGTATTTCATATTTCATCACATATACACCTATCAAAAATATCTTGGAAAACTTTTTCGATGTAGTCAGTCTATACGTTTAGAATAATTAATGTAATCGAAAACAACTGTCAAAATTTCAGATTTCTAAAAAAGGCTGGAAGCCTTTTCTATTTTTTGTCGGTTTTCATTTTTTTTTTTAATGGAACGTAAAACAGCCCTCTAACAGTATGGAGCAACCTTCAGAATTTTAATTTTGGGACAACTTAGCTACAAAATTACGTTAATTGTCGATATTTTTGAACTACAAGAGATACTGGTTTGAAATTTTGGAACATGTTTAGAATAACTAAAATAATTTGGAACAACTCCTAAGATTTTATTTCTCGTTTTTATAAATGTTTTCAATTGATTTTGAACAGTATAAATGTAACAATCTAGAGCAAGCATTTCAATTTCGATTCTCAAAGTAAGAGGGGCTAACATTACGTACGCATCCATTTCTTCCAATTCAAAAATCTTATATGTACGTAATAGATTATTTCAATATAAATGATTGCATAAAGCTTTAGCTTACTGATTCATTAAAACCATCTCTATACATATATTTAGAGTATTGCTTAGTTAACTTTTTTGTGTGGTTATGACAGCTACACCATTCGGGAAAATACCTTTACTGGAGGAAAATGGCGAAGTCGTTGGACAAAGTCTTGCCATAGCAAGATATATCGCAAAGAAGGTAAATCTCATTGGCCAAAATGATTGGGAAAACTTGGAAATAGATGCCGTAGCATATACATTAGACGATATGAAAAACAGTAATGCATACAACTCAACTTTTCCACGGCAAATTATTTTAATTATTTTTTACTTTCTGTTTATAGAATTATTGGTTGTAGGACATGAAAAAGATGAGGAAATTAAGAATAAACTTAAAGAAACTGCCATAAAAGAGACAGTACCATATTATTATGAAAGATTGGATAAAATGGCAAAAGCGAATAATGGTCATCTCTGCGCTAAGAAGGTAGATATTTTCATAAGTTGAACATTTTTCTTATTGTTTTTTTTTAAAATTCATAATTGGTTATTTTCTTTTTTTATAGCTAACCTGGGTTGACTTCTTATTCACTACAACCATCGATGCCGTTGATCGTATATTAGAAGAGGATTTAGTAAAGAATTATCCCAATTTAATAAAAGTTAGAGAAAATGTTGTTAAAATACCAGCAGTGAAGAAATGGATTGAAACAAGGCCTGTGACCCCGTTTTAATTTCTTACATTGTAATTTCTTGTTTATTGTAAAATTTTGCAAAATAAATACGTGTAATTTATATGAATCAAATATTCTTATTTTTTCTGTATTTTTCTCCTAATGGGATATTCATTTAAGAACTGTAAACTAACCGGCATTATGTAGTTGCATCTTCAGCCGGTTGATAGAGACACAACATTATTAATTTTTATGCTAATCATAAAATTTTCCCGTTTGTAGTATTGCTGAGTCAAAGCCCAAAAACTACCACATGTTTTGACCGCCTGTTAACCACTAAATAATTTATTTTTGTTTTGTTTACAAAATGAGAGTAACACTTGTATCATACCTGTTATTTATAACTTTTATAGATTATAATATATATAATACCCGATAATTATTGGACACTTAAGAAAATAACTATCTTTTATATTATTTTATTCAACGTAATACGTCATTTTAGAGGATGAAATTATCAAGATGTATTCCTCAAAGTATTGACCAAAGAATGGAATGATTAGTTTTTGTAGGATTTCTTTATGTTCAAAATTATAATTTTTTTAAACGATGATTACACTAAAGGACAGTGATTGGACACTTTTTATGGTTATTGGACAATAATTTGACAGTTATTGGACACCAGTTTTATTTAATTTAATAATTAAGTGTTTTACTTTCATTTAAATACATATTATATAATTCTTCCACATCAGAATAATTATTCTAACTTATGCTATCACTTTCTTCGCGATAGCAATTGTGACACACATATTTGTCTTCTTCTTCAGATGGTATATGTATGTGATGTGACTATGGAACGCATTTTTTATGCAAAATTGTTATTACATGAGTCGCATTGCAATAAAATCTTATTTGTACCATGAATAACACCTTTGCAAACGTAACATAGCAATTTAGAAGAACCCGTTTTTGTTCTTTTTGTTGTTAGCTTTGTTAAGTTTAGACTCTTCCCTTTTACGCTTCCTTTCTTCTTTTTCACGATTTAATCTATCAATTTTTTCTTGTTTTTCTCTACACATCTCCTGAAAAGTGTGTGATGTTATTGCAAACGGCAGTCTTTCAGTTTGCCTTTTTCCTTTCCTTTCAGGAACATTTGGATATAGAAGATATTCTGTGAAAGAGGTCTTTTTTTCTGGTTGTAAATTATTGATCTCTCCATCGTAATGGGAAGTCGTGGGCTTAACTATTTCTTCACCATCAGGTGATTCATTTGAGGTCGAAGCCATCGCAATAACCCTATTTTCAATAATATGATTTTTTTCTCTACATCACTTTTAAAATGTTGCTATATTTTATAAAAATCCCAGAAACATTCATCCTCTTTAGAGATTACATCAATGTCTTCAAATTTTTTAATATTCTCTGGTCCTACAATTGTGGCAAAATCGCGATACGTCATAATTATTGATTCTTCATTTTGATTCCGTGTATCAGAAAGCTCTTCTGATTTGCCCAAACATTTGCTGTAATCGACAGCATTAGGATTAAAAGGGTACTATCCACAACGTTTGAAACCGTTACTTATAGTTTCTGGTTTCATAGATTTATTGACCACCCGTTATAAAAGTGGAGCAAAAGACACTTTGTTCAAAATCTCTCCAGGATGTTCATTCTCTAAGACTTTGCTTCTAAGTTGACTTAAATAGACCGAATACTGATACGTCGGCAGGTTGCAAAATCCGTGTCGAATTAGGATACAATGCAATTAATTCTATCTGTAGTTTTTTGCATATTAAACTTAGTTCGTAGGTTAAATGTGTTTTATGTCCATCTACAAAAAGAATCACCGGAAAATCAATTTTGTTTTCTATCAAATGTGGATAAAAGACATTTGATATATATTCGGAGAAGGTTATAGCCGTCATCCAACCATTGTTGCCTCTACCTATCCCCCATTTAGGATTGATAGTTGTCGCAACTTTCTCTGGGATTCTCTTGTAAGAGTAAATAACCATAGTGCAACAATTTGTTCCATTTGCCGAAAAAGTAAATATAACCGTGATGCTTTCCTTTGAAGCACCTTTCTCAATGGTATAAATGTTTTCTGCCCCTTTGGCGGTATAAACTTTGCCAGTTTTAGGACATATTTGAAACCCAGTCTCATCGCCGTTGTAAACCCTCGATAGGTCCGTTATAACATCGCGCAAATTTGTTTCATTGATGTAAGTTTCTACTTCTAGAAACCATTTTCGAATATCCTTTTCTGTGACGCAAGCATTTGCATATGACACTGCTTCACTGGTTCTTTCTGCTATTTTGGGATGTCGTTTTAAAAATGCCTGAAATGGTTTAGTTAATACGACAAATACCTAAGGACGTAATAGGCACCACACTTACCTTTAACCAACCATCTCCAGGACGATTATCTTTGAAAGGGTTCTGCCTTGGATTGTCAATAAGAAATTTTTGAACGCTGGTTAATATATCATATTTTTTCCTAGGAAAATCTTTTTTTGCAGAATCTAATATCCATCTACATTAATAGAAAACGTGACCTATTTATTTATCAGTAAATTTACTGACTTACGTTGCTAAAGAGTTTACTTCTTCAGTAGTCAAAACTGGAGGAGGACCACAACTTTCTCGGTGTCCAGGATTTTTTAATTTAAACTTAATCGTGGATTTTGGTATTCTGTATTTAATAGACACGCTTCGATAGGAACTGCAGCTTTTAACTTCTTGAACTGCGATCTCTATTAAATTTGGCTCGTAATCAGCTTTTTTAGGCATTTTACACTGTATTTAAGATATATTTTTAAAATTTATCTGTCCCAAAAGCAATCTAAAATATACAAAATAAGTTATTCCTTAGTTAATTTGTAGTCAACATATTTTTGAGACAGAACACACTGTCCAATTATTGTCTTAATATAAAATGTTATGCATTGTGTTATTGGACACCACCCGTCCAATAACTATCTTGGATAAAGCTATTTCAAAATTAAAAAGACATACCTACACGGCTCCAAATGTGGTAAACTAAGATGCATAGAGTACAAATTAATTTGAAATATAGTAATTGGACAGTTGTCCAATCACTGTCTTCATCTAAGATTTTTCTAGACAGTCATTGGACATGGTGCTATTTTAACAAAAAACCAGCAAGCTATTATTAATAGTAATTATTAATTTACAAACTTACCTCTTGAATACAGAATAAAACTTTTTCAAAAAAACACTCAAAATAAAGCCGATATTCATAAATCAAGGCACCAACGTTTCTTAACAAAACTGTCTTACCTTTACAGAAACCTTATTTCTTAAATAAAAAGTTAGCTTGTCCAATAACTAACGCTGTCCAACCACTGTACGGTTTACCCCACTTACCTATTTAAGCAGAAACATTTTCGACCTCGAAATTTTTGCAGATCTTCATGTTTTGCGGCCACTAATTACCAAAAGCAAATTTTCTTATTATATCTGTCTGTGAAACATAGTTGTAAGTTTTATATACATACATACATTGACTAACATAGCCAGAATGTAAATGCAAATGTGTAAAAGTGAAAATGTGTGGAGACTAGATCAATCATATACATGCGTTTAATTCCACTACACAAATTATATGGACGCAAATTTTGTAATTAAAAGAATAAATGTTAAAGTTAAAAGTGGAGCTGTCGTATACCATTCATGTGGGTCAATTAGAAGACTTAGATTTATCTTAGACAAATAACCAATTTCGACACACAAATAATACTATGTGTCAAAGATATATAAAATAGAAATGTGTAGATCAAACGTGAAAGTATTAAATATGTACTGGTAACCACAGACATATATGTTTCTACCTTATTTTGTTTCTTCAGTGTGGCATAGCTAAGAAGATGTGTGTTAATTTAAATATATGTATAAGTATATATTTATGTACAAAAAAATGTTGCATAAATTTCGTTGCAGAGCAACCATATACACGTGTTTCTAACACATTAGTCTTCATCAGTACAATAAAAGTCTTTGCCGAAATATTACAAGAAATGTATTTAAATTAATCAGTCATCTTGACGTAGCAACATACAATACCTATGTAAATAGAAATCAGTAACAAAAATGACAATAGGAAAGCAAGCTGTTATCCAGACAGTTTCATTACAGTAATCATTAATTAAAAATAGCAAACAACAACAAAAAATTTAATTTCTAATATTCTATATTGTAATAAAATTAAATACGCAAGTAATGCTGACGTTATCATTATCATACGCGTACTCCTAACTTTATAACAAAATTCCATCATTAAAATATACCGTTGTCATCAAATTTTAATTTCGTTTACAGCAATACTACCTATCTATCCCATGCAGTTGATGACCTTATAATATGCAGCGATGCCTGCTTGCCAACAGTGGTGGGAGAACCGACGCCAGTGTCCGGGAAGCCACATTTGATAGCGAATGTTTTCCGAGTGTACTTGGCAGCCTCGCTATATGTTTATCTTTAGTTTAGTTCGTCTTGCTCTTATTCTCTTTCTACTTTCGTATCAGAAATTAAAATTTGTCCACTACGGTATACTGTACGTAATAAAATGTTAAAACTTAAACTGAAGAATAAACTGAATTACTTCGGAAATTTCGTGCATATTTTTATTATTTTCATCGCGTTGTTAATTTGAAAGTGCAAATAATTAAAATCAACAAACCAAAAACAGATGCCTCATTTTCAAAATGCAATTTTCACGAGATAGTCATCAAAATATTTCTATTATATTCAACCGATTATAAATAAAAAAGAAAAGATTGCGTTCTCCGGTCATTTTTATAAACAATGTTTATTATTCTGCTTTAAAGTTCAAGAGCATACATCAAATTTATTAACTACATTAAGAGGATAATACTACCAGATATCAACTACTAAAAAAACGCAAGTCATCTACGTATATAAGAATTATATACTGCTATGGGATAACTTAGTAATGAACTAGAAATTGCACTGACGATTTGAAATAATTCTTGGTAAGCCGTTTCTATCTTTAACGTATATTAACAAAGAAAAATATGGTATTCTATTCATAACATATTATTTGTTCTAATTTTTTGTTCTGCTTGTTTTCATACATTTTATTGGTTTATTTATTCATCCAGCTATCTTATTTGTGATTTATGATGCATTTTGCATGTATATTTTTTATTATAGTGATATTAAAATGTGTTGAATGAAATTTATAAAGGAGACTGTTTGTTATATTTCTAACAAGCCGCCTATAGATTTTGTGTTATAGAATATTTATTACTTGACTTTATTAGTTGATTAGTGTTACATAAGTGAGATTAAACATTTGGCAACATGGTTAACTTCCACACAAAACCAGTTCCCGTATTTATTATGGTGTGTAGGTTGTCAGTTTTAATACGTAATTAACTTCGTGATATTTATTTTTCATTAAAATATTTTGGCTATGCTAAATAGCACCACCATATTACTGCACGAAAGTTTTGATTTGATACTGCACTGCACATATCGACATATACAGACGCCTTTCTGCAGAGTGCAGAGATAGAACATGATTTGGATGTATCAAAAATATTACCAAAATAAATGGAATGTCTTGCGCACAACTAGAGGAAACAGAAACGATAAATCATCAGATTTTCGGAAAACAATATTATACAGAATTAAGAATATATCCCGCACTTTTGGCTTACATATCTAGAAAACATTATCGCGATTTTTGATACACAAAGCAGAACCGAATATTTTTGGACGCCTTAAATTTTCAATTTGAAAGGTTTAGGAGTGAAAAAGAAGAGAACATTGGACATACAGGGAAGAAACCAATACTAATAAATTCAGTATGACAGATTCTAACCACTGCCGACGTCATAAAATTTCCTTTTTATTTCCAATATTGATTGATCCATGGTCTAGTCCTGTTGTAGTTCATGTTTTTGTTTCTAAGCCTGTTCGACTTACGTCCCAACTTTGCACTGCATCCAATAAGGATTATTGTGCGATTTATGATACTCACTCCACTACAAGTCTGTACAGATCCTTTACCGGGTATATCTTAAGCCACTCTGTCTGTATCTTTGGTTGCCTAAAAATGCGTTGCCTCCTGTAATCTAGTACTGTACACTTTACTAACATATGCCCGACTGTTTTTGGTTGCTTATTGTAGTCAGAGTTGTCGTGGTAATTTAAGAATTGGAGAAGAACTAAATCTTATAAAAAGTATGACCTTTTTTATGGCTTCGTCAATACTAACTTTAGCACGATTTAGAAAAAGGCTACGACTTTAGTTTCAGGAGAAATGCGAACTTTAAAACAAAGATAAAATGGTCAAAAATTATGAAATTTGTTTATTCTAAATACATCGAACATATTAAAGAATTTCCAAGAGTCAGAGAAGCTGGAATCTAAAAATCGCTTGTGGTTAGTGGTGAAATTCATCACTGCAATTGCTGAACATGTCAATCAAGAAAGGGCTCTTACTTTTACGATCTGAGTTATCGTTTTTCTCCAATTATTAGTACAGTAGTACCCCCATATCCTCGTGGATTTGGTTCTGTGGTCTTCCGCGGATACTGAAAACCGCGGATAGTAGCGAACGCTTTATTTTCGAGTACAATATAAAATATGAAGCAAAGTTAAAAAATAAGTTATATAATATTTATTTAAAATAAATAAACAATAAATAAATAAATATTCATGTGCTGTGGCACAAATAGAATTTAAGTTTAATAAATATATAAGTTCATACATATGTACATATATGTAGTACATATTTACATACACAACAAGAAAATATACAACAGGAAAAACTTTATCATAAACTACATATTCATTCATCTTCCTCCAAGTCCAAGTTAGCAGTCGATTGTTTACTTAGATCCGAAGCAAACGATGTTGATGGCTGTGCATTATCGATAGTTTTGTAGACTTTTTCAAAGTACATTGTTATTGGTAGTTGTCGTTTTTGTGTTTTCATTTCAATAAACAAATCCTCCAAAGGCTTCAAGGCTTCTGTTATAGTGCGAGTAATTTTAATACTACGTTCCATTATTGGATCATATTCTACTATCTGTTCTTTTAATGTTTGAGCAGTTCGAAATATTGCTGATAATGTTTCAAGCGTCCATGCTGGCGGTTCTTGTTGACCCTCATCCTCATCGCCAGTCGCTTCTGGAGATGATTTCACAAGGTCTTCCAATTCCTCGTTGGTGAATACTTGATCCTCTTCGTTTATGTAATCACTGAGTTCGTCTTGGGTTATATCGTTAAATCCTTCTTCATCTATTTTCTGCGCTATGTTAAATATCGTTGTTAGATGTGAATTAATATCATCTGTGTCTTCAGAACTAAGAACGATGTCATTCCACAGATTTTTCCAACATGCTATTATCGTTTCTAACTTTAATTCCTTCATCGCTCCTTTGATAAATATAATTGCGTCAGCAATTGTAAATGACTTCCAGCATTCCATGAGCCCGATATCAGAGCATTCGTAAGCCATTGTATACAGCATTTCGAAAACCTGTCGAATATATATGGCTTTAAAGCATCTAATGACACCTTGATCAAGGGGTTGAAGCAATGAGGTCGTGTTAGGTGGTAAAAAAAGCACATTTTCATCTTCTGTGCCTAGTGGCACAGGATGCCCAGGAGCACTTTAAATGGTAATTCTTCCTTTTCCAAATATCTTTTCACGTCCGCAATAAAGCATTGATTAAACCATTGTGTAAAAAGAACAGCCGTAACCCACGCCTTTCGATTTGATTGCCAAAACACAGGCAGGCAAGCTTTATCTTTGTATTTAAGAGCACGTGGATTCTGTGATCGGTAAAGAAGTCCGGGTTTAATCATATGACCAGCTGCATTTGTACAAAATATTAAGCTAAGTCTATCCTTAATTGCTTTAAAGCCTGGTGCACTCTTTGCAGTCTTATGAATATAAGTCCGTTGTGGTATTTTTTTCCACATAAGACCAGTCTCATCGCAGTTAAAAACTTGCTTAGGATGATCATTCTTTTCTGCAATAATTTGTTTAAATTTTTCTGGAAACAGGGCAGCAGCTACATGATCAGCCGACGCAGATTCCCCTGCCATTTTTATATTTTTTAGATTAAACCGAGTTTTAAATCTATGCAGCCACCCCTACTTGCTGTGAATGATTTTCCTTCTTCTTCAGTATAATCTTGGGTCTGCATATCTTCATATAAAACCAACGCCTTTTGTTGTAGCACTTTGCCATCGATAGGAATATGTTTTCTTGTCATATCTTCCATCCATAAATTTAAGGCATTTTCTACCTTAAGTAACAGTTTATTACGTATTGTGGTTGCAACTTTTGCAGTTTGGGGTGCACTAGAAAAACTAGCTCGAATCTTATCATTGTTTTTTAACACTTCTCGTATCGAAGATTTGTTTTTATTTTTTTTTTCTATTTCAATCATATTAATGATTTTTATTTTTTCACTAATAGTGAGCATTTCACGTTTCCTTTTTGGTTTAGAAGCCATTTTAAAATGATTTTCAAATTTACTTGCTTTATTTAAAAACTATTGCAAGCACTGTCTTGTCCAACAATTCGAATAGTACTAAACTCATAAGGTTTGTTTTTGTTTCGCTAAGAACGATTCCAGAACAGTTCACGTCATGCGCAGAAATATGTTAAGTGTTCGGGTTTCCGGAACTGTTCTGGAACTAAAAATTTCGTGTTTTGGTTTCTGATTGTCAGTTCTGGAACCGTTCTAGAACTGTAGAACTAATTCGGGATAAAGGCATCGAATCGTTCGGAACCGTTCCCAGACCGTTCCGAACGGTGTACTATGACGCATACAGTTCTGCGCAGTAACAGAACTGTGTTAGAACCGTTCGTAATATTAAACCCGAACAAACCTATAGTTAACAGGAGCATTTATATGTACAAGTAAAAGCGAGTGGCACCTTAAGCACGTTCCAACTTGTTTAACTTATCATAAGAGAGCGCCGAATTCAAGGGATAACTCATATATACGACGATATATCGACAAATGCCCCTATAACTTTTATATTTATTGATATAACGCGTTTTCTGCTCATCATAGGTAAATCGCGGATGACTGAAACCGCGGATACGGAGTCAGCGGATAACGGGGTACTATTGTATTGTTATCGTTATCAATAGTCCAACCCATAGTTATTTCAATCGATAATCGACGAAAACAATTTACATATATTTATTTGGAATCAACTGAATAATTTTCAGCTTTAACGTTATTCAGTTATTGTTTAGTGCCACATCCTCCAAAATTGTTATATTTATAGTCCAACAAATATTACATCTTTCAGCATTCCTTCACCTAGTTTTAAAAAAAATCGCTTTATCTAATAGCATTACGAATGTTTAATTAAAACCAATATTATTTGCAATAGACTTTCTTGGGTCAAGTAAAGGGATATGCCTAACGTGACGGTGAACAAATTCATGTGTTTTTAAAAGTTCTCTTGTAGATATGGCTCCCACAATAAAACTTACATATTTCGCAGGAAGAGGTTTAGGAGAAAGTATTCGTTTGCTTTTGAAATATGGAGATTTGGAGTTTGAAGATGTACGCATCGAATTGGCTGACTGGCCGAATCTAAAAAGTTGTAAGTGAAAATTGTTCCTACTAATTTCTTGCATGAAGTAACCTCTCATCGAAAATCTAAATTCTGACGATTCTTCTATATTTCTTATCATAGGAAAAAAAACGGCCGAAAATAGAGAAAAATATAATTTCTCACCTAGCCGCCCCCGTTGTTCTAGTCTTTTTTAAAACATTGCTTCAAAGTTCCAAATATTTTGCTTCGCCCTTCCAAAAGTTCAAATTAAAATTAATTGTCAAGATCAAAGGCGCAGAAAAAATGGCGTCGTCATGAAATTAAAAATTATTCATCCTTCGACACTGATAGCAAAAAGTAATGGCCAAGCCAAAATAATTGTATCGCCTCTTAAAAAGCCAGCAAAGTTTCGGGAAGTTTATGCTTACACCTTCAAATCTGCCTAACCTGTCACTACCCTTGCGTACATATGATAAATATGGTGAATGTAACTGCCTCCAACTCAATCGTTTGTGGGTCGCGGATTTACACAGAATCTCAGATGGATGAACACACGGACACCATCTCCCTATGTGTAATATTCCTTTCCCCAAATTATCTTTGATCCGGGGGATAAATCAGTTTAAGAATTAAAGGTAGCAAAGGATAAGACAAAACCACAAATTCCCAACAACAAACAATTTAATATTCCTACGAGTTGTTCAAGATATAAAGTTAATTATAAAATTATAAATTTAAAAAAAACAAATATTTACATAAGATTTCAAGAGATATCAATTCGTTATACACAAAAATAAAAATTTGTGACAATGAAAATTGAAGTGACAGACGTACCCGATTTCTGGACAGCCTGTATATCGCACATGTATTATTCGTATTCGGCCTTTCAGGAAACTTCGTGTAAGAACAGTCAAGATTCTTAGCACTACTGATTCGGTGGTTAAATTATCTTCTTGCAGAGCAGTTACATAAGAATCCTCAAGTATCAATATTTCAAGATTGCGGGCACCATGGGCTCTTAATTTCCAGTCACTTATAGCGATATATGCGAGAAATTCCGCACAAAATAAAAAGCTATAAAACAAGGGAAAGCGACATACATTAAAAACAATACTACGGAAAACTAAGAGACGTACTCACCAGATATGAATTTATCGATCGCATCAATTGAACCGACAGAACGTCGAAAAAAATTATTGAAACAAGTTAAAAATCACTGCAACAATAATCCGCTTAACAAGCGCAATTCTACGAGACGATATCGGTATTATTACACCAAATAATTAGCAGTGAATAGCAATCGTAAATCACTCTGCTTCTAAATCAATCAAACGGTAAAATGCAAATAAACGAGAAGATGTCTAATTACTCCCTTAACAATAACAGCACTAGAGGGCCAAGACGAGAACTATAAATTGCAATGGTACAAACATATATAATTATACCGTCGATACTTGTAAACAAGAAGAAAGCCTACTAATTACTAGGGAAGGAAGGAGAAATTAAAATAAAATTCTCAAAGACAAAACAAAAATAAAAAGTACTTAATTAATATTTAAATAAATTCTGAAATACGAAGCGCAGCGCAATTAAGGTAGTATACAGTAGATATTCCGACACTTGGGCCAAACAGTCACATCCGGTTCTTTTTAGTTCCAAACGCGGCCACCAAATAGCTATTGATCAGCTTCTGAAGTGCTACAAACAGCTATTGAACAGCTTCTGTACAAAGCTGTTCAATAACTGTCCAAATACTGTTTGGAGCACTTCAGAAGCTGTTCAAAAGCTGTTTGGTTCATAACTTTTGATTCGTCATGTATATTTTGTAGGCCGTGACTTTTGGACAACCTTGAATGCCGCGCGCCGACAACAGCGACCTCTGTCAAACCTCGGTGGCCGCGTATGGAACTAAAAAGAACCGGCTGTTTAGAGTTAGTTTATCGTGAGTGTGTCGGTGATAGTATTTTATAAACCGGATGTGACTGTCTGCCCCAAGTGTCGGAATACCTACTGTATACGTTTCGGTTAGATTTAAGAGTCACTCTAGAGCAAGCGCAATTGAAGTTGCATATAACTGAGTTGAGTTGAGATCTATTTCCTATCTTATATGTCTATTATACGTTAAAGACCGTGCTCGCCAGAAGATGGCGGAACAACCCAATAACTTAGAACTTAAACTAATTCATATTTAATTTATAATTACAGCAGTTCATTACTACTAAATAATAAAATCTTGGAAAACTTTTTCGATATTGTCAGTTTATACGTTTAGAATAATTAGAATAATCGAAAACAACTGTCAAAATTTCAGGATTCTAAAAAAGCTGGAAACCTTTTCCATTTTTTTGTCGGTTTTCATTTTTTTTTAATCGAACGTAAAACAGCCCTAGAACAGCCTGGAGCAACCTTCAGAATTTTAATTTTGAGACAACTTAGCTACAAAATTACGTTAATTGGCAACATTTTTGAACTACGAAGAGATACTGGTTTGAAATCTTGGAACATGTTTAGCATAACTAAAATAATTTGGAACAACTCCTAAGATTTTATTTCTCGTTTTTATAAATTTTTTCAATTGATTTTGAACAGTATAAATGTAACAATCTAGAGCAAGCATTTCAATTTCGATTCTCGAAGTAAGAGGGGCTAACATTACGTACGTATCTATTTCCTCCAACACAACAATATTCTATGTATGTAAAAGATTATTTCAATATAAATGATTGTATAAAAGCTTTAGCTTACTGATTCATTAAAATCATGTCTATACATATATTTAGAGTATTGCTTAGTTAACTTTTTTGTGTGATTATGTTAGCTACACCATTCGGGCAACTACCTTTACTGGAAGAAAATGGCAAAGTCGTTGGACAAAGTCTTGCCATAGACAGATATATCGCAAAGAAGGTAAATCTTATTGGCGAAAATGATTGGGAAAACTTGGAAATAGATGCCGTAGCAGATACATTAAACGATATGAAAAACAGTAATGCATAAAACTCAACTCTTCCACAGATTATTTTAATTACTTTTTACTTTCTTTTTATAGAATTATTGGCTGTAGGACATGAAAAAGATGAGGAAATTAAGAAGAATGGTAAAGAAAGTGCCATAAAAGAGACAGTACCATATTATTATGAAAGATTGGATAAATTGGCAAAAGCGAATAATGGTCATCTCTCCGCAAAGAAGGTAGATATTTTCACAAGTTCAACATGTTTTTTTTAAATTCAATATTGGTTATATTCATTTTTTTTTATAGCTAACCTGGGTTGACTTCTTATTCACTACAACCATCGATGTCGCTGATCGTGTATTAGAAGAGGATTTATTAAAGAATTATCCCAATTTAATAAAAGTTAGAGATAATGTTGTTAAAATACCAGCAGTGAAGAAATGGATTGAAACAAGACCAGTAACCCCGTTTTAATTTCTTACATTGTAATTTCTTGTTTATTGTAAAATTTCGCAAAATAAATACGTGTAATTTATATGAATCAAATATTCTTATTTTTTCTGTATTTTTCTCCTGAGAGGATCTACATTTAAGAAGTGTAAACTAACCGGGGTTGTAATTGCATCCCCAGCCGGTTGATAGAGACACAACATTATTAATTTTTATGCCAATCATAACATTTTCTCTTTTGGAGTATTGCTGAGTCAAAGTCCAAAAACTGCCACGTGTTTTGACCGTCTTTTAACCACTAAATAATTTGTTTTGTTTATATGTAACACTCAAAATGAGAGGTACAAATATATCATACCTGTTATTTATAACTTTTATAGATATACAATATCTTCAAGTACTTATATATTTAAGCATAAACATTTTCAACCTCGAAATTTTTGCAGATCTCCATGTTTCGCGGCCACTGATTACCAAAAGCAGGGTTTCTTATTGTGTTAGTCTGTGAAACTTAGTTGTAAGTTTTATACCGGGTGTCCACACGAAAACTTTATATTGAATTATTTCTGGTGTTTTTGAAGACAAAAACTTGAAATTTTGGGTGGTTGTTCAGGATATAGGGGGACAATGAATAGTGTATTTCATACCGCCCCATCGGGTCACCCGCCGCCGCCGGCCACCCCCACTCCAATATTTTAAATGACACCCTGTATTTTTTTTGGTGGTTTTGAAAGAACACAATTTTCTTGATATTCCTATGTGAAAAAACTAGTAACACACATTATGACATTTATGAGATATTTAAATTTAAAGGTTTCAGATATCAGAAATTATTAACTCCGAAAAATCATAAGTTAGTCATGGAAATACTTAAAACAAGATTTATTCACAACATTTTAGTTAAATTAAATGCTCAAATTGTTTACCGTTTACATTTAAACATAAATAAAGTCTATTTTCAAAAGCATTTCTAACATTTTCGAACACTTGTGGCGTTAAATTTTGACATTCCTCTGTTATTCTATTACGTAAATCAGCTATTGATTGTGGCGGTGTCTTATAAACAACAGACTTCAAATGTCCCCACAAAAAGAAATCTAGGGGAGTTAAATCGGGGGAGCGAGCTGGCCATTCAATAGAGCCCCTACGTCCAATCCAATGTCCTGGGAAAATATTATCCAAATAATTCCTAACGTCTAAACAGTAATGTGGCCTAGCTCCATCTTGTTGAAAATATAATTGCTCCTCCTCTATTTCATTCAACTTTTCTTCTAGACACTGTATGATAAGAGGATGTATTAGCTCTTCCAAAAATTGTAAGTACTTAGGTCCATTTAAATTTTCCTGGAAGAATATCGGGCCAATTACTTGGTTATTAAGAATTCCAGCCCATACATTAATTTTTTGGGGATATTGTGTGTTGCCTTCTCGGAAAAAATGGGGTTTTACGTCGCTCCAATATCGACAGTTGTGTCTATTCACAAGACCATTTAAGTAAAAGCAACTTTCATCACTAAAGCAAATACTTCGCAAAACATTTCCATTTTGCCGAATCATATCTGTCATTATATCACAAAATTCGACTCTTCTGTCGAAATCACCGTCACCCAACTCTTGGTGAAGTTGAATTTTATAAGGGTGCATTTTGTTTAATTTTAATATCTTATGGCAGGTTGATTTTGGCACTCCCGAAACTTCGGATAATTTTCTCAACGAAAGCTCTGGGTCTAAATTAATATGCCCAAGAACTGCTAGTTGCATAGCTTCATTTAGTACACCACAATTATTCGTATTCCGTTTTTTATTATTTACAGATCCAGTTTGCAAAAATTTTTCTATTAGCGTTCTGACATAAGCAACAGATACGTTTCTGTTTGGATGGTTTTCATTGAATAACGTCGCCGCTTGGGAATAATTTTTGTTTGCAATCCCATACAAAATCACTATTTCAGTTCTCTCTTCAAGAGTATAAACCATTTCAGCGAAAAAGCCGAAACTTTAAGAACAATTTTACAAGTATTAATATTAATGAAACACAAAAGTCACAATTTTGACAATTCTAATTTAAAGCAAACTATTTCCATGACTAACTTATGATTTTTCGGAGTTAATAATTTCTGATATCTGAAACTTTTAAATTTAAATATCTCATAAATGTCATAATGTGTGTTACTAGTTTTTTCACATAGGAATATCAAGAAAATTGTGTTCTTTCAAAACCACCAAAAAAAATACAGGGTGTCATTTAAAATATTGTAGTGGGGGTGGCCGGCGGCGGCGGGTGACCCGATGGGGTGGTATGAAATACACTATTCATTGTCCCCCTATATCCTGAACAACCACCCAAAATTTCAAGTTTTTGTCTTCAAAAACACCAGAAATAATTCAATATAAAGTTTTCGTGTGGACACCCGGTATACATACATACATTGACTAACATATAGGCAGAATGTAAATGCAAATGTGTAAAAGTCTAGATCAATCATATACATGCGTTTAATTTCACGACACAAATTATATCGACGAAAATTTTGTAATTATAATTAAATAATCAAGTAATGCTGACGTTCATCATTATCATACGCGTACTCCTAACTTTATAACAAAATTGTATCATTAACATATTGCTGTGACTCTTGCAGATTGATAATTATGTAATATTATTAAATTGCTTTATTATCAAATTAGGGCAGGATCAAGCATATATCCTAGTACTAGGCTTTATGCTAGACTAGGATCTCATAATTTCTGCAGAAATGTAGGTTAGGCAATTTCACACTTCACTAGCTCAGTTTTAGGGTTACACTAATGAAGTTTTTTCTCAGGGACAGAAATTATAATAACAATGATCCTTCTCCAAAGTGAATGCTCTCAAGTCGTCTCCAGGTCAGATAAAATAAAAATAAAATAGAAATATCTTATAACATAATTTATTAAGATATTAAATTAAAACAAAACAGGTATATTTACAAACAAAAGAAAATTTATGTACAAAATCAAACTCTTGCATGTTATGATAATATGATAATAAAAAAAAACTAATACAGTAATTATGATCAATACAATAATAACGATTAAAACAGAAAATATTCTACTAAACACATTTGTTATATACTTATTCATGAATATTTTAGCTAAAGCAATCAACAAGTCAAAGTTTTTGCTAAATGTCGTGACTTATACTGGATAATAAATAAATAAATTATAATGAATTCCCATGGTCCAAAAACTAAAATAAAAATATACACATTAACACATGTACTCTGTTTTGACGTTAATACTGCCCAGCGCCTTTTCTCGCTCCCGAACAGTATCTCCAAAACAAACGCACGCAAATTGGTAAGCCAGGATTCCATTCTACGAGTTCATCTTTCGGCTCGTTGCACACATCCCTAACGTACACAACCACGTGTTCAGCCTTAATGCAATATATCTATTAAATATTATTACGTAATTGTATATAGCATAAATTGCCCAAGAGAAGTTAAGAATTTAGTCTAAAATTTTGGAAAATCCAAAGTTTTGCTGTCAAGCTGCTGTGACAGGTGTAGGAAATTTTTCTTGATGTATTAATTAATATTAATCATTTATTAATATATTTATTTAAGAATAACAGTACATATTATCTACATATATTACATAGCCTTAAATATTACATCTTAATGTTCAGTTTCAGGGCGGCTTTCCAGCCATTCTTTGATCTGAGGAACTTCTTGAACATTCTCGATAACTTTTACGAGATTGGTGTACTCTGCAAAAGCTTCCGGAATTTCTTCAAATAGCGTCGAGGAAAATGCAAAGACAAATATATCAGCCCAGGTTAACTGAAACAAAATAAATTGTAGGCACTAATTCTAATTCTTTAATTAATCTTTACTTTTTTAAGTGCTAGGTAACCTCCGTTCGCTTCAGCCATCTTATCGAGTCTTCCTAAATAAAACGGTATAACATGTGAAAACAGCAAGTCCTTCAGTTTAGCTTTATTTTCATCGTCCATGTCGAGCTTTAATACGCTTACTTCTGCAAAATTCAAAGAAATTAGTTTTATTATCAATCGTATATTTCGCGTTTGCTGTACTGTTAAGTAAATCTCTGAAAGTATCGACTACGGCATCTATTTGCAAATTTTCCCAAGGAGTTTCACCGGCCAGATTAACTTTTTGCCCTAGATATCTGCATATAGCCACGCTTTGCCAAGCGACTTGTCCGTCTTCTTCGTAAACTGGTAATTGAGCAAATGGAGTAGCTACAGAAAATGATAAGTTAAATAATATTCATTAATATTATTATGCAGTTGCAGGAGATGCAGTAAATATTTTAAGAAGTTGTAATATTGATTAAGTACTGAAAATAAAGCAAAAGATGTGTGTAATGTGCAATATTTGAATTTCTTTTATAACAATAATTTATGTAATATAATAATATGTCCTTTAACACACATATTATTAATTTTTGTTTATTGGAGGGAATGTTCCCTAGTTATTGGAAGACTATAACTAGAATTATCAACCAGCACGAAAATCTACGCCCTATCAGCAATCTACCAACATTTTCTAAATTTACTGAAGAAGATGGTGAAGGAGTATTGGAAGGCTAATAACATCTACATAAATTTAGATTCAGTTCACATTATAGAATGCCTTACAGCCCTAACTAAGATGGTTGATAATATCATCTCAAAAATTGATATAGATAAAATTACGATTTCGGTATTGTTGGACTATAGTCAATAGTCGTCTAGTTCTACTTATCTAAAAGAACCTTGGATTGGATAACCCTGCTGTGAATGTTTTTAAGAGTTATTTATCAGAGCGATCTGAGGAAGTGTCGGATTTAACTTATATTGATGCAGGTGTAGCGCAGGCCTTAATTCTTGCTCCTGTACTTTTGCACGATACATATTTCCTCTATCATGTCTCCATCAACTTGCTGTATCCTAAACCAATGATAAGTTATACAAAATGTCCACCTGTCATTCATTAGCCCTTAACTCTAAAAAGTCATCTGTCGTCGTTTTTGTTTCTCACACCGCTGATATGACAGAATTCATTTAAGTAAAAATTAATAATAACAGATTATCTGTTATAGATTATCTTGCTATATATATATACAAATATACAAGGGTGGTCTGAAAAGTATGTTAACTAACATAGAGTGTTACCAATTCGAAAGAATTCACCCACGGTATTTTAGAAGAACAAAACAACAGTAACTTTCACTTAATTTAATCAAGATAGATTAATAATAATAATAATAATACTCATTAGATACAAACCTGTCATTGGAAAATTATAAATTCTGACTGATTGTCAAAAATGACAATTTTGCAATTAATCATATTATTCTGTGCAAAGAAATATCATATTTCGAACATTTTCAAATAAACTTCATTTCTCACACCGTGCTACCTTCTTGTTCGAAAATGTCAATATGGTAAAAACGGGCAAATAACCGCTCGGAACAAAATACAAGGAGGCAGGAAGTATGACGCCACCACGATAACTAACCTTCTATTAAAAATTATCAGAGACTAAATCAAAATATCTTAAGAGACGCTTGTCTATCCACTTATTGCCATCTTATGCGACACCTATGGTCTTACCTTACTCTCTTCCCAGGGATCAGTGTCAAATATGACAGACAGTAGTGTCTCCAGCTGCAGTCGGGAAGCGCAGATTCGAAACACTGAACCAGTCGAAGGTCATAGGTTGTCAGGGCGCCAGTCCGCAGTACTATACTGTCTACCAACCTGATACTTTAAACTCCGGACAAAGTTCAATATTTAAACCCTAGATAAAATGATTGGCAAAACCAAACACAAGCACATTCAGATTTGACACCAAAAATTTATTACAATGATCTGTATACTAACATTCTCACACAAACAGGTCGCAAAGGGAGAAAGAAAACAATGCACTCGAAGTACAGGTGATTAACAATAAAATGGTTCGAAATACCTGCATTCACGCACACAAAATAAGACAAACAGGTTTGACATACAGATCCCCCAGTATACAGGCTTCAGGAAAAATTCCCTGGTAGTTACGGCTTCGAGGGCACGACGGAAGCTAGCTACTGACAGTTTCGACATTCAAACAAAACAGGATCATCCACAAAAATCTTCACAAAGGCGAAATGTGGTCTTCCATTGCAAAATTGCCGATGATAACGGATCTATTACCGTAGGTAAGTTGCAAAAGGAGCGAGATAGCTTCCAACCTATAATTTCATCCTTTGTACGAGACTCAACAAACATTAAATATAATGGTAAATCTTGACAAATTACAATAAAATCCCACACTCTTCGTGGTAAAAACTGACGGCAAAACTACTAAATGAATTTAATTTGCACAAGTTTGATTGTGAAACATTAACGGTACTTTTGCGTCGTTGGATGTTGCTTTTTGAAGCGCCAAGAACGGAGAGAAGGAAGACGCAGTACCAAATTTTGTTCTAGAAGGATCGAACAGAAAGAAGATAAGTGCCCTCTTGACAAGAGAAAATAACTGCGGCACAAAAGACTAAAACGACTATTTAGGCTTTACTAACGCTAATCTCAAAGCAGAGTAATTATATTATTATTTATAAATCCCCAAACAATACTTAAAATAAACAAAAGGTAATAAACAAAAGAATTTTCGATAAAAATTTAAATATAAATAAGCGCACGCCATCTATAGCTGTTAAACAAAAGCTACAGCGGCGGTTAAGGAAACAGCACTCTTCGCAAGTTCGTCACTTGCCTATCTACCCTATAGATGTCGGTAATATACCCAAATCCAAGTATATCGATAATTTAAAAAAATACATAAATTCAACCACATGTAACTTGAAAATATAGGAACAAAATAAACATTCTCCTAAATAAGGAAATAACAAAGGAAATGATTCAAATCAATCTGAAAAATAAAAGTACTAACCAACTAAATGGTACAAAGAAAATAACGAGCATTACTAACTGTTACGTGATACGAAATATATATATATATATACAGAGCACCTTAAAATAATTTGTACAAGGAAGATATACATTAGGAACGAAAATTAAATTGTAACAACCGAAAAATGGCTCTAGTAATAGGAAACAAGAGGAAGACTGGTTTTTCAAGTTTTTCCACTTTACTTTTCGACATAGTCTCCTTTTAGTATGATACACTTGTTCCAACGATATTCAAGTCGCCACGAATACCCTAAAACACTGTGGCCATAACCTTGTTAGCTGATGGGACCATTTTCGTTTTCTTCAGTGCTCTGCAACCGGCTTCTACTCAATGTTTTGATTGAATTTTTGTTTCGGGTGTGTAGTGGTGTATCAAAGTCTCGTCAACCGTAATAAATTCAGTGCGATTACGCTTAAAAAGGCTTACACAATACTCTGAAGTGGTTACATGTGTATACAAAAATCGATAAAAGAAATCTAATTTTTGTTTGAGATACATAGGAGGCCGTTCTACTGCCTCCTATGAACATTTTTCGGAAAGTCAAGTTTAAAATTTTGTACCTCTACTAGGACAATAAAAGAGGAATATGAATCTAATAATCGGTATTATACACAACTTCCTAAAATATTTCATTTTTCTCCTGCAGCAGCTTGTATAATCTCGCACTTGGTCTCAATTCTGCCCAATCCTCTTGTTCAATACGAACATCCTCAAATTCAATTTCGCCGTATTTTAGGAGGATACGGATTGCTTCACCGAAACCTCTGGCGTTAAAATAAGTTAATTTTACGGCCATTTCTGCAAAAAGTAAATAAATGTTAATATATCTGCTGGGTACGAATTATAATTAATTTAGATCATTTTCATCAAAAGAGTTTAGTTTTTCCGACTCCGATTAAAGTAATCGGTTAACTAGTCATTGATTATCTATAACCACCGTTTTTCAATACCAAGAAATACGTCAGTTTTTCAAACATTCTTTAAGGATTCTAATTATAATTTTCTCTTCTTGCATTGACCCACGGGTGAGATTCGAACGCGCACCCTCGCGACCACTAGTCAGGTGCGCTTTCCTACGCGCCACTGCGGGTGTGCTAGTTAAATCATACTGACTCACATCAAGTAACAGATGGATATATTGTCGGCAGGCTGACGTATGTATGTACGTACGGACTAAATTTTAATAACTCTAAAATTAGTTTTTCTAAGTTATTATTTAATTAGAAAAATTTAATTTAAAATAATGAGGTGTGGCTACCACACTATTTTCTTATACGTATGAGTTCAAAGCATACAATTTTAAGAATTTTTTATACAAAGATTATTCAAAATCCTATTCTAGGTACTTCTATTCTCTTAATAAATCTCTATAGGATGCATACTTTGCAAGATATTCGAAAAAAAGTGCTACTCGCTAAGAGTAAAAATGCTACTTCCGGTCCGAATTTTGAAATTTCATTTATACAAAAAACATTGAAAATCTAGCTCTAAATACTTTTGTACTCTTCATAAATACCCGTAACGTACCTGTCTAAAAAGCATGACTTGCGAAATATTCGCAAAAAACTGATTTTTGATAGGAGTAGAAGACCTACTTCCGGTAGGAATTTCGAAACTTTTTAAATAAAATTGTTCTCAATTTTAATTTTAAGTACATATGAATTCTTTATAAATTTGTTTAAACTTAGTATGTAGTTGATGAAATATTTGAAAAGTTTGAGCGGATGCAAAAGTGCATTAATTATCGTGGAGAATACTTCAAAAAACAATAAAGTCATTAAAAGCTATCTATTGTCTTATTCCAGCTCTATATGTAAAACTAACTTAAAGACATCCCTCGTACTATTCAATTTATTTATAAAAGAAGCAACACAATTACTAAATGACATTATTACAAAGAAGTGCATATAAAAACATAATCGCTGTCAATAATATGTAATAATAAAAATTCAAATTTTCCAGGTTATGAGCATGTGTAATAAATCGTAATCACTGTTTAATATTTTCTCAAATACCCGACACTCCGGTTAAAATTTCTCCGATTAACGGCTTTCTTAATCAAAAATAAGGGCTAAAATATGTTGGAAAAACGCAAATTTGTGCCAGGTGGTATTTTAATCAATGATTAGGGTAACCAGCATTTCAATCAGAGTTGATAATTTTATAAATTCATTTACATTCTATTATTTCCAATCAACCCCAGCCTCAAAGTTATGTTAGTATTAAAAATAGGAGTAACTTGCATATTGTTTTTTTAAAAAAAACTTTCATTTCGTTTTTACTTCACCTGTTCGGTATCCCTACATGTCATTGATATTATCTATGTCCTTGCTGAGATTGTTTAGACTTAATGATACCCCTGATTTAATATTATATCACACAGATAATAGTACAAACAAGATAAACAGAGAACACAATTACTCACCTCTATAAACTAAATACATTTAAAGATTTTTTAATCTGAATCAGATATCAATCCTATATAATTATAGATGACATTTATTACATACAAAATTATTTCCTTCTGTGAAATATGATATAGTAATGTAACTCTCAGTCTCATAATATTTGACACTTGAACTACTGTTATAATATTTAGCCCTATACAGTTTCAAATGATCGACGAATATTTACAAAATGTATATACCGGTTGTGTCAAATACCATTAGCCATAGTGAATCAGTTTATACGTATGTATGTACGATGTATACGTATGTATGTAATACGTCGCAGCGCGGTGTCTATGCATCGTACATACATACATACGTATACACAGATCCCCTATGGCTAATGTTATTTGACACATGCTGTATAGGACTGTAGTTATTTCAAATTGATTTAGTATACTATTATAACCATAAAGGCATTTTTCCGATAAACATAAAATGTTCATGATAAAAACACGTTTGAAATGTGATTATTAAGCAAGTAGCTACTCGACAAATGCTACATCTATGACACTTTCTTAACTATCAAGATTGGGTTATAGCAGCGTTCAAAATTATCGATTGTACACTCTATTTATACATAATATTGGCTAAGTCTGTTATGAAATGATTGGGAAAGTAAAATAAGAAGAAGTGATTCAAATATCACACCAAAACCAGGAAAACAGCTGAAGATGTAGTAAGAATTAGATAATAATAATATGACATATGACATGCAACTATGCAACCAGTTAAGAACATAGTGATTGGTCAGTTTTAAATTGGATTTTGCTTGAAAACAAGTGTAAATGTATATATTAAATATATATTTATAAAAGCGACTTTTTGGAGCATTATGTAAAGTATACTAAAAATTAAGATTGATTGCGATGTTTGACATAACCTATTCTCATTACGTGTAATTCTTAACGATGGACTATAATCAGATATGATATTTCCATCGTTTGGGTTCTGAACAACCAACGTTTCGGCGGACATTATATCTGCCGTTTTCAGGGTAGCCCTATAAAGGACTGTTTCATGCCAAAACTAAAACTAAATTGTGTTGTTAAGATGAAATTCGAGTAAAACACTTCGAACTGTTCGAAATGTCAATGTGACGAGTTATCTCATAACATTTGTCGTGATGTGTTAGATGTCCTAATCTATCACGCTGTTTGAGTGCCAAGACTAACGCTTTGCTGGGACCTGGCTGATCACTCATGTTTGTGTTGTACTTAAAAATACAGATTTTATTGAATAACAGTTAAATGTGATGTAGGGGGCGGACACGAGCGGTTGATGACTCATCGCCCATGGGCGCACTATTGAAAGGTTGTATTTTTAAAGAAGTTTTAATTTTATTTATATAATTGGATAACAAGTGGCTGGTGATCTATAAAATACAAAATACCTTATTAATATGTTTATTTTCTCTTCTGTAAGACTTGTTCTCTTTGAAATAAGTACATCCTTGTAGATAGAAAACGTCCTTTCTACATCGCAACTGGTTATAGGTGCGTACTGGAAATATTCTTTTATTTCAGCGTATTTAGCATACACAATTGCAGCAATGTTATTAAATCTGGATTTCTATTAAAAACTGCGTCTAACTTTTGCCGAAGGCCACATCCGAAGTCACTTGGAATACTTTCGAAATTATTAATAGCCACATCTAATGTGGTTAATCCATTTTTTAATTTGACGAACGTGCAATATTTTGGCATTCTGTAACGATATTTTACAGACTTTGTAATAAATTTCGGAATCACTGACAATTCATTTTCATATCAGAAAAAGTAACATAAACAACGTTCTAGATCTAAATGAATGATAACTAAAAATGTACGCGTATGTATTGAAACTAAATAACAGTAAGTATATATATATTTACATTATTTCTCTTGCGAAATATAAGGTATATATAATAAATTTTAAAAACCCCTCACGCTCCTATCTACGCCGATGTAGAAAGGATTTTACTCATAAATTCCTTATTTTGTGGGCATTTTTTGCTCTCATTCTCGGGCACTTCTCGGGCGTAAACAGATGTTGCAGTTCACCATATGAATTAGTGCTATTCAGTAAGTGGGTGTTGTTTACATTATTTCTTTGCTCCGTTGTAACTTCGTTGCAGTTTAAATCGGTCATGTCCGCCCCCTAGTGATAAGCCAAGGCAAAAATGAAAGAAAGCAAGTTATGGCTGGTTATAAACATAAAATGGCGGATGGGCGTACTTATTATTCCATATTAAACTTGTCTACGCAACCAATTAAATTTCATAAAAATATGTACCATTTTGGCGCGATATTTGATTCACTTTATTTATTATTCTGAGACCAGATATGGTGAACACAGATTCACAGACAGAACACATAATTTAATTCAATAGCCTGCCATGCTTTGCTGTCGCTATGTGGAATGAAACGAGAGGAACGAAATGTTTCAACATTTTTCCATCAATATTTGTTTCTTCCGCGGTAAATATCACTTTTTAAATTTAAAATAAATTACTCGAAAATTATTAATTTTCCCAATTAATTATTCTTAATAAAACATATTTCTGTTCTAGTGTGAAAGGCTAATTTGTACTTACATATGGTGTGTTTAATTAAAAAAAATATATAGGTCATCCGTAGAAGTATATACCGGGTGTCCCAGCAATGAGGTCAAATCCTCAAAAATAGAAAAATTGTAGATAATCATGAGCTCCACAATTTAATTTTTTTTAAATATATGCGACAACGATGAACCAATACATGTCTATATTTACATGTGTTTCTTTACATTTTATGAGAGCCCTTTAAAATCTGATTAAACCGTCATTAATTTGTATTAGTCCATTTTCAACTGTTCTGATTTTCGTAAAAAAATTAAAAATTGTTATGAACTCAACTAGTAGAGGTATCGTTTCAGTGCTTGAATTTAATGTTTATTTCAACATTTCAAAGCATGATCTCTCTTCCAACTAAAGATATAAATGTAAATTTGAAGTTTTTTCAGTTTTTGTCATATAGTAACTGCGATATTTTCAATGTATTGCTAATTAATGGATTTTCAAGGTTGTCTCTTAATGTATTTTTTTTTTGTATAAATTACATATTTGAAATAGAAAATTTTTTAAGCAACTTTCTTTATTCGGACGTAACATTCTATAACGTTTGTAATCGCGAAAGTAGGCATTTTTAAATAGTATTTTCTTAGTACTTTCAGTGGCATGTAAATATAACCTTTTGGTTTTTTTTTTTGTATTTACACTTTAACGAATTCTCAAAAACGTGCGTTGAAATATTAAAATAAACATTAAATTCACATACTGAAATATTATATGTCCGAAATGAGCCCATAATACGTCTTTCATAATTGATTGTTATTTCATAGAAATGTTGCCTCTAATAAAATATTAAACAGTATTTTTGTGTTGATTTTTTGTTGTCGACCACTCTGTATACATGAACATTGTTTGAATTGTAGAGCTAATGATTATCAATAATTTTTATATTACAAATTTTTTCTGATCTACATTATTAGACTTTATAGATTTTATTGCTTCTCTGGGAGAAGGTTCGGTTTACATAAAAACCGTATCAAGTACAGTGAGCGAATATTTACAACATTAATCAATAAATAGTGTATTTGCATGGCATACTTCGAAAGGTATTAGCGTTATCTGCAATTTTTGAAACACAAAAACTAACATTTCGAATTATAAGCTCAGAAATGTTAGGTAATCCACCATACTAATATTGCCAATTATATTTTGAAAAATAATGGGTTAAATATAAAAAAGTGTTTCATACCTTTTAGTAATAGAAGAGACTGGAAACCTGAATAATTTTGCAACAGTTACAACACGAATGAAAACAAATGCTTCGCGTCTGTAAATTATAACAAATTAAGAACCAGTTCAATACGATATTTATCGCAAAACGTAATCCTGATAAGATAATAACTGCATTTAGTAAATAAATCCACCCTAATTTAAGGGATCTGGACAATACTTTTAACGGTATTACCTGGACTACGATAACTTCTGAACGCTTGATCCCGTAATGATTTTCTACTGAAAATAAGCTTCTCAGTACGGGTTATGAAATGTATTTTACGTAATCCTAATCTGATGAGGTCTACGAAAACTTATTTAGTACAATTTGGGCCACCTACATGGGGTAGAGAATTCCGATAAATACTACATATGGAATGGCGGATTGATGGCAGACACATCACTCTTATTGTTTATTAATTAACGATATTTATGATATTATTAACGAATAAGTTAGTAATAGTAATAATAATATTTATTATTCACATGAACTACTACACAGTAGATATTGAAAATCAATATGGGAAATCCTTAAGCATAATACATAAGTTTTATAAACTAGTTTTTTATTACATTGTTACACCCGCATCAACGTCGCATTAATTTAATAGTTCAAGGCAAGGTACGGTACCAGGAGATCACAGTAGTGAGATGGAAGAAATTGAAAATCGCAGGGCCGAGCTAACTCCAGTCGCAGATGGCGTGACGGTTCAAGGAAGTATGAAAAATGAATCGAGCGTCGGTCGGCGACGACGCGAGCGACGTTGTCCGGGCACCAGGACACTATGCTACCTTACGGTAACCTACCTGCGTTTCCTATGAACAGCCACTGGCTGTGTCCCTCCAGCGGGTTTCCTACGGATCACCCTGTATAGGTCGGCTGCGCCAAACCTTATTCAAATGCTTGTCACAAAAAAATTAAAAAAAATATGTTGAGGTAAAATAAAAGAGAGATTATGATGTGTAGTATGTTATATAAAACTGTTTGTTTTAAAATTTGAAAATATTAAATAAGTCAGATTGAATTTTGCGAAATAAAGCTGTTCAGATTAAAATTTTTGAAAATATATTAAACAAGTCACATTAAAATTTAGAAAAGGTTAAACAGTCAGATTTAATTTTTAGTGAATCTTAAATACAAGTGACATAACCTCTGCGCATCGGCAGGGAATGGTCGGCAGCAGAAACGTTTCGTCGCCTCACAGGCTTTTCTACAATTGATATCATATAAAGTGCCACCAACGGCGATGTTACTACGATATGTGTATTATGTTACTCAATTATAAAGAAAATTGATTTAAGATTAGCACTTTAAGACTTTAGAAAAAGAGAAGGGAAATCGACCAATTTACAATAACATGGTTATGATTACAAAATCAGAATTAAGAATAAATTAAAGTAACTTGTTTACAAATGTTAAATAATTATAGTAGCGCTATGCGTAGGGAAAATAAATTAGTATTTATAACAAGAGAATCTACTGAGCTTATGGTATAGAATTTACATTTGCATATATAATTTAATTAGCTCAAAAATTAGCAAAGAAAAATAACATTCATGAAAAGGTAATGATTTAACGGCAATGAATTATTTAGGAATTTTTTTTAAAAAAAAAAACATCAACGAAAGCCCTAATTACCTCTTACTTAGGGTCACTCTGTGTACAGCAATAAAAATTTACAATTTATACAGTAATTTAATTAGGAATAAATGTGACCTCGCATATTATTAAGTGGTGCAATAGGTAACTTATAACCACCCAAATAGTCTTAGGACAAAAAAGTAAGGTAAAATGTCCAGCTCACTGGCACAAAATATCGACAAATTAGTCGAGTTACACGTCGTAAATTATGTACGTAGTTGTACTTATCTGGCCACGGTGCGGGGGAAGCCTCCCTAGCTGGACAAGGTTTCCACGGCGCTTATCTGGCCGGCAGGAGAAATTCCACCCAAAAGCCACTGAGAAGGATGGGAAGGTTCAACTAATAGAGCGACGATGATAGTCACTATGTTCCTTAACGGAAATGTACGGCCGCCATGTCAGCGTATATCTACTGAAGGCTTAGTCCCGTACCCAAAAAAAAATCCTATTAAATTAGAAAAGAAAAAAAACAGAGATAAAACCCCGAAGATTAACACAAGATTTACTCAACTTACCCCAGATTACTGGAGATCCGCGAAACCGACTTCACAAGTCACACAAAAGCACAAAATTAAATTCAGGAGCCCAGCACATGGAACTTCGCAAATTCGAAAAGCGATAAATACGGTAAAACTTACGATAATTCACCTATACTAAGGTATCGACATTCACTACTTATTTCATCAAAGCCGCTTAAGCGTAATATCAACTAGACATAGTAATAAAATTACTAAAAGAAAATAAGCAGTTCTGTACTATTGTTCTTTATGCAAGATCGACTTGAAAAGTGAAGCCAGAGAACGTGTTTCCCCTGACTAATGCGCGACAGCCAACACGCACGCTTCAAGTATAACGTAACACGGAAATGGCTCAGAATAGAAAGCGGGAAAAATTCAAAAGATTAACGAACGCAAACTATACGGCAAAAGAGACCGCCGATAACGTGACCTATATAATTAAACACAGACATCCTCGGAACTTAAGATGATGACAAATTCACCGAGATACACCTACAATGCACGTAAAATTATCAAGTTAGATAATACGAGGGAAGAAACTTCTCGTCTAAAAAGTTGGCAATCCTGCAACTATTCATACTCTGCAGGCAAGTGACAGGTAACCAAGAATGTTCGTAAACAAATGGACGGCATGCCCGAAAGAGTAAATATACCACGAAAATGGTCCAAATATCAGGTAAATAGAGTAATTACTGCCAGTTAATTCACACAAAGCATCGACGGGATTCTCCCCGATCTAAACGGTCTTTGCAGGCGAATGGTATCGGACGTAGATGCGACGATATATGTTCTAAAGGTTATGCACGACAACGAGTCCCAAGATGAGATCCCCGCGGAAAACCCCTCTGTTAACAACAGGAGCATGTCCGTGAAGGAAGGAAATAAGTATGCACAGTGTCCAGTTGTACTTCCAATTACAAATACGCCCCCTTTTTTAGTAAGCATAAACAGTCAAGAGAGCCCAAGAAAGTTTTCGACTGCTACAATACATGATGCAGTGGACACATGTAAACAAACGTGCTGAAAAGCATCCCAGTACAATAACCTCCTTCACAGCAAGGCTGCATGGTAGCACAATAAAACTAAAGATGATTACATATGGGAATTCACAGATATCGTAACCTGAAAACTCAAAATGTCGTTGAACCCATTAAAGTATGCATCCGAAAATTAGATCAAACGGTGCGAACAGGTAGGTCAGCATAACATAGGTTTTACGAGCACGGAAAACACTCCTTATAAAGCGTAGTCTTAAGTAACCTCAAAATACAGGCGTTTTAGACGTCTGAGTGCAAGTACGGTCCTAGAATTAAACTTCAGTAAATCTAGCTCAAAGAAAATGAAGTGTAATCAGACAATAAACGTAGGCCATGTCATAGTAATTATCAAACATACAGGCACGGTCAAAAGAAATAAGAATTAAGGTATCATACACATTGCACGATGCCAAGATAATGCGGAGCTCAGCAAGAATAATAAATAAGGCATAACAACATAAAGATCGTAGGAGTCGTAATATTGCTAGAGAATTAATAAAGAGATAGATGGCGCTGTTTACGTGCGTAATTCGATTGTGGTGAGGATTATTACATTATTCCTCTAGTTGTTGCTTCCTCACTCAATGCAAAAATTCCATAATTCATCTAATTTGCAAATTTAGCAATCCTGCCAATTACAATGATCTTCGCCTAATTAGTATACTGCCGGTTTTATCTACGATTTTGGAGAAAATCGTTCACAAGCGGATGTCCAATCTGGATTTCGCAAAGAATTTGTTACGGCATCGGCACTTCTCAATGTGACTGATGATGTCCTTTTGTCATGGGATCGGGGTTTTGGGACTGCATTACTGCTGTTGGATTTTACGAAGCCGTTTGATACAATTAATCACCAACCTATGGTATCTAAACTGAAATATTATAGCTTTGGTGTGAATTACCTTATTTTTTGTCTCTTCATATCTGCCTGATGGTAGGCAGAGAGATGTAACTGAGCTCACAGAATCTGAAGATCTTGCTGTGCGTAGAGGTGCCCCTCAGGGTAGTGCTTTGGGACCATATTGTACATATTGTATTGTATTGTACGTATTGTATACGGCTGATTTTGCAAAACAGCTTCATAACTGTCTGTGATTTTGATAGTCAAATGGAAGAGTCTCGTTTACTTAATGAAGGTTTGGAAAGATTATTACTATTATCTAAAAAGCAAAACTTGCATATCAACCCTTCCAAATTTTCAAGGATAGTTTTCGCTAATAAAAAGTCCCTTGTATATTTTCAAAAACTCTCAATGCTAGTGTTAATGACTTGTTGCTAAAACCTGTAAGCTCCGCATGGAATTTGGGACACTATTTTGATAGACCACATATTAATCAGTTTTTACAAAAGGCATACTCCTCTTTAAAAATACTTTACTCCAACAAGCACTGTCTTGATTTTAATTTAAGAAAACTTCTGACTGACGGTTTGGTATTGTCTCACTTCAACTACTGGAATACTGTGTATGATCCCTGCCTTGATTCCCTTGACAGATATGGCATTCACAGAGTTCAGAACAGTTGTTTGAGGATGATATTGTTCCAGGACCACGTATCTGACAAACTGCAGCTGATTGGGTTGCTGAATATAGAGAATTGTCGCAGACTGCAGCATTATATCATACTTGTGCACTCAGTGGTTACGACATCCTCTCCAGCTTATTTGTCTTTGTAATTGTGAAAGCAATGAATGGCATAAGATTAATACTAGGTATAGGTACCATTTTGTTGTTCCAGAACAATGTTCAAAGGTTTATTCTCTTACTCTCTTTAACTACCTTAGTAATTATTTCAAACAATTACCTGCTACTGCATTTGTACCAGCTACCACCTTATAAGCAATATCTACTTAGTGACTAATGCTGCGGATTTCTACCTTTGATTTTTCAGCTAAAGCTGAGTTTCTGTATAATTAAGTAATATTATCTTTTCATATGTGTGTATTTTTTTCTTTCTTTTGTACATATTGATTGTTACTAAACTAGTAAGGTTAAGTGTAAATAGCTTCGGTTAACTTCGCCTTTATTAATAAAGATCTTATTATTATTATATTACGACCTCAATGTTAAAGATTAAGATAAGGTACAACATGATTTTTTTTATACAGGGTGATTCAACGATTTGACAAAGTAAATTTGCTCTTTGATGTTTAATGTAATAAAAAAATTCAGGAATGTAGTTGACAGGGCTGCTATTGCTTCACAATTTAAATATATATATATATATATATATATATATATATATATATATATATGTTCTCTTTCAGGTTTCCGCGGGTAGTAGTATGTGTTGTCACTGTATTCCGGGTTTTCTTCCGCGTTTCCACTGCTTGGTCTTTGGAAAGACCGATGCTGGTTTCTTGACGACGTTTCGGCAAAATCACACTTGCCATCTTCAGGTCTGCGATAACTGTCTGCTTCTTTTTATTCGTAAACAGTTTACGAATAACAAGAAGCAGAAGCAGACAGTTATCGCAGACCTGAAGATGGCAAGTGTGATTTTGCGGAAACGTCGTCAAGAAACCAGCATCGGTCTTTCCAAAGACCAAGCAGTGGAAACGCGGAAGAAAACCCGGAATACAGTGACAACATATATATATATATATATACAGAGTGATCCATCAATCACTGGCACAAAGAATATATATTTTTAAATTGAATACCCCATATATAAATTGAAATTTACAGTTTTCGTTAAAATATAAATATTTTATAATAATCGTTAAAGTTTATATTTTTCGACTTATTTATGATTAAAATCAGAAAGTGACATTTACAGATGTCTTTTTAATTGCAATTGCACAAGAGTGGTGCCACGACAGAACACGAAATAATTTAGTATTGCATACACACTTGGAGTATCATGTGTTACTCAGGTCTTCTTCTAATATATACTAGGTGTTCGTAAAGGTGTGGCAAAATGAGGAAATTTTAAATAAGAAATCTTATTTAATTTAAATGGAGCACCTAATATTTTTTTACAGGAGCATATTAAGCCCTTTAATAGCTACTTTTCTTGTCCTATACCTATCCTCGATATTCTAGAAATATTCAAACTTATTTTAAAATTTTGTTAATGATAAACTGAAAATCGCGGCAGTCATGGAAAAACAGTCGCTGTTGAAAAATGTTGAAAGTCTGTCAAACTTTTCCATATTTATACAAATCCACACAAAGAAACGTAAATTCAAGTCACCCCCTCCACAGCCCCTCTCTTTGGAGTAGTTTTATAAAAAAAGTTTTTCGAAGTAGATTATTTACTCTTACCGAAAAGCAGTTTCTCGTAAACATCTCGCAAATTTATTATAAGATCATTTAAAAGTATTAAAAACCTAATTTGATACAAATTTTATTTAAAAAATTTAAACTGCATGTATGTATCTTACTAATATTATTCTAATGTCGCAAAAAATAATTGCTATTTTAATAATATTAATGTTTTTTTTTTTTGAAGTGTAAACTTCTTTAGGCGCGTTGCGCTAATTGTAGGCAGTGAACAAGACTGACCTGCAACGCTCGGATATGTGACGCTCTTCGGGTAAAGTCGGCTAAGGGAACAAGATAAATAAATATATCAGATAGAGGTATTTAATTTCAGTTAAATTGAAATTTAAATGAATAAATAAATTCATGTCCCAGAGCAGATGTGAACCGGAGCCGCCTGGGTGAGAGGCCAGCACTTAACCATTAGACCAAGGGCGGGAGTCGAAAGCCAGTATTCATTGAGAGACGATTCTATTTATATATATATACATGCGTCCGAAAATCTCCTTAATAATGCTTGCGGCCGAGGCAAGACAATCTCGAGTACGTTAAAGTTTTTCGCAGACAAGATATACACACAATTTTCAATCGATTTAATTTAAATTGAGACACAATTTAATTTAATTTAGTTCTAAAGGTGCTAAATTAAAGTGGTTTACTTGCTTTACATGCGTTACCATGGAAATGAGACGAATATAATAAACTACAAATACTTGATAGTTGTCAAAATAAGTCGTAGAATGTATGATTAAACATGTGTCAAAATGTGTATTTACTTTAACGGTCGCTGCCATAGCAACGGCCGCGAAATTGTATTTCGCGAACTGTGTTGCGTTCGCGAATTGGTAACTTCGCGGACGATTATTTAAATGTAATATAAAACGAAAAATAAAGTTGTATTTCGTATTATTAACCTCGCCTTGATGAAGTTTACACTTCTGCTGTGTGGTTTTAAGCACACCCATTTTCTTGTTTGTAACCATGATTCTTTAGAACCAAAAAGCACCTACCAGCATTCAAAGATTTTAAGTTTTTAAACATGCACAAACTTTAAATGAAAACTATAATCTTTCCTCTATTTGTAATTTCATAAACCAACGCAATATGTAGGTATACGAATTCATTCGTACTTTTAATATCATTTACCTAATCTTATCATTAAATCCATCACTTATTTCTTAGTTGCCTAGGGAATATTCGATTTCAAGATTGTTTTTATAGTAATTCATATCGCAAGTATTATATCCCATTAATTGTTTACTTTTGTATGCATTACGTAGAAGATAATTTACATTGTTGTTACGCCCAATAATGCAGGAATGTATTAATGAATCACATATTACAAGGCACTTTACTCAGATATCATTTTACCCGTCACGTCGTTGTCTTATCATTGTATCGTTTTTGTTAGAATTAGCATTGCTTATTTAAACAGGGAAACAGAAAAAAGTGACAGTTAATGAGCATTTAATTCATGATTTTTCCTGTTTGTGAAAAAATCTTAGTGAAACTTTAGAATACAATCGTATTGAGGAACTATACACAGAAAGGTATGTTATAAGTTTAAGTTTTTATAATTATACAATAGGCAAATATTCTCTTTCCAATATTTCCTTGCCATTCTTCCGTTAACTTATATCACTATAATATACAAACGTCGCTCAACACATAGGTACAAGAGAGAAGGATAAAGACACACAAATTAAAAATGTTGATCTATTTAACGTATGAATTAAGTTTCAAAATGCAATCTACATATCGCATATGAGGTACAAAAAGATAGGAGGTTGCATTTCCAAGTTAAAGTACCTACATTTACTAAAAACTATACAAGTTGCCAAAAATGACTTCGTATTTAAGAAAACCTTCATTAGGACCGCGTTTCCTTAAATTGTCTTTCCTGCTTAGAAACATATTATTGTTTGTCCAATAAAAAAAAAACAACACTGTCAACAAAGATATGACTGTTGACGAAAATTATTGAACGCGTATGTCGGGTTGCTTAAAATTTATGGAATTGATATTTATTATTTTCCTATTATGACATCTTGTCAGTGTCACTTTCAAGTTTCTATTTTCCTAGTTATTTTTATTAAAATCAAAGAAATATAGATTAAAACTATATTTCTTTAATTTTATTTGATTTGGTCCATCTTTACGATGGTCCAAAATGGAGAATATAATGTCCATAATAACCATCACTTGGAAGACCGTACAAAATCCCCAAGATCCTCGCGGTCATATGACAGGTATAATTTTTCAAGTTTGAATTCATATTGTGATCTTTTTAGGAATATTATTCGAGTTGTTAAGATATTTCAACTTAATATCGAAGATATATCCAAAGACAAATGTAACTACTTAGAGAGATTGGCGAAGGAAATGGAATTTATTCAAGTGGAGTGTGATTGCGAGTCCAGCTTGTGATTGCGGAGCTGAGATTGAAACAGTTAAACATATTGTTGAAGAATGTCCTCTAGCTAAATTTGAATTTGGATATACAGAATTACATAATTTAAATTATTTAACTCCAGAGGCTGTTGCTTGGATCTTAACAACTAAAGACCTTTAGCTTTGTGGCGCTGTGCGTTTATATTCCTAAATATGGATCAAATTTTAAGTATATTGTTAAAGCTATTAATCTTAGATATGGTTTTACCGTTATTTTCGATAAACAGCAATGCGTGTGAAAAAGTCTTATCACGAAAAAGTATGAAGCCATCAAAGCTACTTCGTTTTCTCTATAATTCTCTCTTGTAGATATATAGAATCTTGCATTGGTACTTCACAGTTTAGTCTTTAAAAAAATATCAAAAAATTAATTCAGACGGTGTAAGATCACAAAAATTTAGTGTTGTTTCGCACGCTTTGAGAGCTCTAGGACCTTCCTGTAGAAACTAACCCAAAGCTATTTTATAATCATGGATTTGATTAAAGAAAGCCAAGAGTATTTCTTATTGATATCTTTCTGTAGGTAAACTACCAATAAAAAATTAAACCAATAATCTTCTCGAAAATAATTTCAAATAATCAAGAACCAACTGACTTTCCAGTGTCTAATTGAAGTTTTTGGGGTTACAGTCTTTATTTGTCTAACATTATCAAGACGACAATAGATCCATTGCCAAAACGTCGATTCTTATTTTTACCATAGAAGTCGAATTATAGTCCTTATAACAGCTTAGATGATCTATCATCATCAGTAGATCTTATCAGCACTCGAATAATTATTATATCATATTGTCATACTTTATATTGGCTTAACTGGTGTCAGTTTGATCTCCAGTAAAAAACGTTATAAGTAAGGTTTTATGTTTTCTGGCTTCAGAATAATGGAATTACTTAAATGCATGCTACAATTGAATGAAATAATGAAATATTCAATTTTTTTGTTCAGATGTCGTTGCCCATAAAATTGACTTATTTTAATATCAAAGGTCTTGGAGAAGCCATCAGAATTCTATTAAAATACGGTGAAATTGAATTTGAAGACTGTCGTCTAGAAAGAGAAGACTGGCCATCTGCAAAACCAAGTAAAATTTATTCCTATTTCTGATATACCGACTGTGATATCGTTCTATGAGGTCGTATGGAGGTGTGAATGTTAGTCGAGCACTTTTGTGTCTAAACTACACATCATTTGCATTTTTAAGTCTTCACTCATCTGTTAACAAATATTTCCGACCAAATCAAACAGAGTCTCGAGTGACCATAGCACGATCACGCAGTTCGCATATAAGTATTTTCATTTTGATTTACATAATCCTTTTATAGATACGCCATTCGGCCAACTTCCCATTTATGAAGTAGATGGAAAGACGGCATGGCAAAGTACAGCCATATGCAGATTTGTAGCAAAGAAGGTCAAACTGGCTGGAGAAAATGACTGGGAAGATTTAGAAATTGACGCAATAGTAGACACATTTAAGGATTTAGTAGGCAGTAAGTTCTAATCTGTGATGATAATGAAGCTGATTAAACTTGGAATTAAAGTTGTTTTCATTGCGTGTAGAGTGTGGTGCTTTTGCAAGAGAGACTGATCCAAAACGTAAAGAAGAAATGAAAGGACCATTATTCAATGAAACAATACCATTCTATTTGCAGAGATTTGACGATATTGCTAAAGAAAATGACGGTCATTTAGCATTGAAAAGAGTAAGTATTTTTAACATAAATATTTCATTTGGTAATTTGAGTTAATATGATAATATATACCCTGTCTCGGAATAAGAAGGAGTAATTCAAATATCTCGCCAAAACCCGGAACACATGGCGATTTAGAATTTTTTATAATATTAAATCGACAATTTGGATATATCTTCATATATTCTACCTCCAGTGTCGTGCCCAAATATTTCATTTTCAATATTAAGATCGTTATAAAATGATGTTAATATAGACTATAAATTCATATGATCATGCTTATATTATTATGTAACTGTAACATTGCAAATATGTTGAAACAGCATGAATAATCTGTAATTTCATATTCATTTTAGATTAAAGTTGATTACTTTATGCCTATAATTTCAAAATCACCGCCAGAAAATCTTTTAAACTGTGCCTATGGAATTCTAATGTCAAATTTGACAATTAATTTGCATTCAAGCAGAGATGGAAATGGTAAAACGTAAAAATCACTAAAATGCAAATAGCGATGTTGTAAATCAATTACAGACAGATTATATTATTTCATGGCGTTTTCGTACACATTTTGTTACATGTAAAACTAAAACATGGATAATAACAACTTCATAAAAGTATTATGCATGTTATAGTAGAAAAATTTAGTATGGAATCTATATTATTCCGAGTATTGTCGCACAGATACTGACTGGTATTCATCAGGGTTTGGTTTTGGCCCTTAATCTTTCTATTATATGTTAGTGGCACATGCTTTCTTTAATATTTTGTTTGTCAAATTTGGTTTGTACAAGACGCGCCTCAATAAAATAGTACGAGGGCGTATTTTTATGTTATCTACCTAGCCATGAAACAAAAGAGTGACGATGTCAAACAAATAATTGAAAAATTGCTGTCACTGTTAGAAGTACATGTGCTAAGCTGTGTTTAGTTTATGCTGTGTATAGAGGTTTGAGACGGTCCATTTCTCGATAAAATGAATGAAACTAAAGTTGAACATCGCAGCGTAATAAAGTTCCTGACAAAGGAAGGCAATGGTCCAAAAGCAATTCATGAAAGAATGGTTGCTGTATATGGGGAAGATACACCATATTATTTCCAAGTAAATTATTTGTCATCATTGATTGACTCTGGGCCCCAGAGTCAATCAATTATGACCCAAAGTCCGGACGACCAGTTGAAGCTCGAACTGAAAACATTGTGCGAAAAGTCGAAAATTTGGTACTGAAAAATCGCCGTGTAAAGATCTCTGTCATTGCCAATGAAGTCTGTATATCCGAAACAAGTGTTCTCAAAATTTTGCATGACGATTTGGATATGAAGAAGGTGTCTGCACGGTGGATACCCAGATTGCTTACACCTGAACAAAAACTGTGCAGAAAAGAAGTTTCTCAAGAAAATTTGGTCAAGTTGGAGAGGGACAAAACATTTTTATCTCAAATTATTACCGGGGATGAGACTTGGGTATATTACTGGGACCCTCCTACTAAAGAAGAATCCATACAGTGGGTTCATAAGGGCTCTCCACCACCAAGAAAGGCCAAGACACAATTTTCTGGAAAAAAACTGATGGCAGCTGTTTTCTGGGATGCTGAAGGAGTTTTGCTTATTGAATATCTGCCGAGAGGGTCTACCATAAATGGAGAGGCCTACGGAAACACAATTAAAAATTCAAAAACTGCTCTGGAGGAAAAACGCCCGCATTCTTATCCACAAAAAAACTTGTTTCTGCACAACAATTGTCGGGTTCATAAGGCAAACAAAGTTCAGCAGATAATCAATGACTGTGGGTTTATAGAGTTAAGGCATCCACCTTATAGCCCCGACCTAGCTCCGTCAGACTTCTTCTTATTCAAAAATTTAAAAAAGCATCTCAGAGGAAAGCGTTTTGCTTCTGATGAAGAACTCAAAGAAGCTGTTGAAGAATATTTTGCGGGGTTACCGACGCAATTTTTTCTGAGGGTATGGGGCAACTGGAAAAAAGATGGAATAAGTGTATTAGTGTTGAAGGGAGTTATGTAGAAAAATAATTTTTTTTTGTTCTCTTATGTACTTTTTTTCATTCTTCATTCTCTTTGTAGATAACATAAAAATACGTCCTCGTATCAAGATTTGACACTGAAAGAAATTCCGACAATTGGGCGATTTCATAATTTGATATGTTTCCTTAAACACGTTATATGCTGACACGAAATGATGAAATAGTGAGCAAAGTATTCATTTCAGTTCAGAGCTGACGAGACCATCATGTCGAAATAGGTATCTACTGATCGACGATAATAAATTCTTTTGTCATTATCTATACAGTGTGTTAGATTTTATATGTCACAGCAAATGTTGTCCATTTACATGTTTCTTAGAAAAGAAAATACTTTGTGTGGACTACCTACGTCGAGTACTGCTTCACGTATTGAATTTCTTGGATGTACTCTAAAATATGTCATTACTGTAATATCTTCATCATTTGCTGCACATTCATTCCTCGGTCTTCGAATTTTAGAGTTAAAATATGCGTTTTCCGCTGGCGCATTGCTTTTGCATAACAGAGGTTGCTGAGATTTTCTCATAGGCATCGTTTTGGGAAGAGACGGATATGCGGGGGATCTGGAGCTCATTGAGCATTGCAGCAAGCACGTCGCATACTGAAACACTGTGTCTGTGCGTTGGTTGCTGTAATGCCGACTCTAGGGCAGATTGTGCATTTATAAATTTTTAATTTAATTCCTATATGCATGTGTATGGTTTTCATTATCTATTGAAAATTTTTCCAGTATTCATTATCATTTTTGATATCCGTTTCTTCGTAAATTACGTTGAATTCTTGCAAACGGAAGATGTGGCTGTACCGCTTCTGGATACAAGGTTCAATACAATGCCGAAGCTTCTCTAGGATTGCCGTTACTTCTGATGTATCTACATACGCTCTCTATGTTTCAATTTTTTAATTATTAGAATAATAATTATTTACCATTATGTAACACGAGATGAAAATGAACAGTGTCAATTTACTGTCACTTCAACATGCTAGCAGTAACAACTGAGCTCATACCATGCCTTCTCGTCACTGCTTAAGAGAACATGCAAAGGCATCGTGTTTAAGAAAATGTTTACCCGGTAAATTAATAAAATAAGTACAGCATGTGATAACCGTTGTAAAGATAAATTCATGTAGTTTTAGAATATGCAATAATACTGGGTACGTACGTTTCTTTTAAAATATGAAATTTATTTGCTTTACCTGAATTATTTGATGTTCAATTGTTTTTCCGATTTTGACTCATTATTAAAAATAGATAATCTAATTACTTTTTTATATGTCATTTTTTAATCATTCATACAATAACAAATTTAACACACTGTATATCGTTACGCTAAAGTGTTATTTCATATAAAACAATGAGTTTACTTACTTCATTTAATAAATGGTTTCGAAAACCATCTTAAATACAGAAGTACTGTTAAATATAAGAATAGAAATAAAAATGAAAAGTATTAAATACTTAGATGCTAGAACTAACATCAAGAGGTAAATACTATTTTCATATATAGATTTATACGTGAAACGTATGTGCATATATACATATGTTGGGATACACACACACATCTTTTTGAACTAGTTTCGCTACTTATATCGTTTTGAGTGGAAAATGTCCGTGAGAACATCACAGTGACATCCGCCACCCAAAACATGCAGGTTTCTCTATAGCATGCGAATACAGCCGGAAATCTTCGCTTTCAGTGTCGCTTTTGGGTGGTAGATGTCACTGTGATGTTCTCACGGACATTTTTCACTCAAAACGACATGAGCAGTGAAACTAGTTTTGAAAGTCATTACCGGCAGTTCCGTGTACACTGACGAGGCCTTAAAGGGTGTCTGTGCGTTGATTGTCGGTAATGACACTAGATGTGTGTGTGTATCCCAGCACATGTATATATGCATATACTTTTGCGTATAAATGTATATATGTAAATAGTATTAAAATAGAAAACTCATTTGTGTTGCTTTGGTTAAAATATTGTTAGAATTTTCAAAAATAACCAATTTTCTATATTTTAATATAAAATAATCTTACATTTATAAATAATAATCATTAGAAAATACTATTGCTTTGACATTAAAATATATTCATTTAAGCTTCATAGGGGCACTTCATTCCGTTTCACACTCTTTTCAAAATTAAAACTGAAACTGCCTGTGAATGGACTTGGAAAGAGCTAATTTTTTATATATTTTTTTTGCAGTTAACTTGGGCCGATATATATTTCTTTTCGCTATCTGACCGATTCCCTGCAGGAACATTTGCAAAATATTCAAATCTACAGAAGCTGATCGACAATGTGAAAAGTATACCTCAAGTACAGGAGTGGCTGGAACTTCGTCCACAAACTGAACATTAATTTATGTCGATATTATGCATTTAGATGTTAAAAATATTGTAATTGCCATTGAATGGGTTTAAGCCGATAGTACATACATTTTCAGCTTCTCGAGGTTTAGTCAATGTCCAAGCAAAATTAAAATTTATTTATTTAGTCAATGTCCTGTATTTATGTGTATGTTATTTTAACATAAGATAAAATTAAAATAACGTTGATATATACTATATATTATTAACTTAATTGTGTAAGAATTTCTATATGATAATAAATTCTAATTATTAAATAGTGATATATTTATTTCCCAATCTACTTATATTGACTAGTAGATTGTGTTCCAATAAAGTTCCTCAAAAGCTGCGCCAACACTTTTTTTGTCCCTCTTTCTCATATACTCAACCATTGTTTTATGGCTAGTTATTTTCCAGATTATTTTGAACTGTTAGAAATGCATCATGAGCATTTCCTGTACAAAAATATAAATCTCAATTATTTGTGTGGTGTTTACCGCTCGAGAATTGTGTGTGCGTGAGAAATACGCGGCATAAAGTTTTGTCGGGTCCTAAGACCAGCTATATGGAAGGCATGACTTTTCAACTATCGTAATCCGATAATATTTCCCACTAAATCTTAATAGAAAATAAGGTTATATTGTATTATTTATGTTTAGGCTTGAGGGATATATTACAGTTTGTCAAAAATAAAATACATATACCATAATAGGTATATAAGCAAACAATAATTTACACAATGAATCTTTTGAATATAGATATGTTTAAAGGAGAATGTTTTAAAATGTAAAATAGAAGCAATATCACACTCACGTTTTAAAATAATGTTAAAGATGCAGATAAATAACCACAGTAGTAAAGAAATAAACTCTAAACTGCATTTACTGTAGAGATACCTGGACATAAAGGATATTTGAAAACAAATATCGCTCGGTTACACAATTATCAAATTTATATCTAATGTTGTATAAGTTTTACTGTTTAATTTGGTTGATCGAACCATTATTATAATAATTATAATAATCAATATAAATAATTACAAATTCTATAAAACCGAGATCTTAATAATCTCGCCCCTGAAAAATAAAATAAATTTGGAAAGCCTCAAACATTTGTAGAACAGCAAAAAATTTCTTTGTAATGTTGAAACATCAATGTTATCGTGCCATCAATCATAAATGAAGAATATTTGAAATATATTTACTTCTATATCCACATGTATTTTCTTTTACGAAGCAGTTAAAAGTATATTTACTCAAACTTAGGTATTATAATAAATTGAATATAATCCCTCTTTATTTTGTGTTAGAATTTACTAGAGTGGACCAGATATATCTTCCATATAGCAGGTCTTACGACCCGACAAAACTTCTTGCCGCGAGTATACATATGCAATGATATTTTCTCTTTAATCAGTTGTACAGATACGCTCATATTCAATACACACACACACATATTCAAGTATACTGTGACTTTCATTTTAATACCTATTGACTATTCCCTATATGAACTATAATACAAATACATACACAAATGTATTAGTTTTCTTGTCACTAGCGGCAATATGATTCGTAAAGAATAACAAAATGACAAATTGACTGTCATATAAAAAAATTACAATAACAAACATAAAAGGAATGTAAAATCAAATATGTATAAGTAAAAAATGCATATAGACAAATATGCATAGGACATCCGGTATTATTATTTGCGTTGTTATTATTTGTGTTTATGGTAAACCTGAATCTTTTGGTAGGACTACATAAGTAATACCGGCTAGTTTAGGTTAGTAATAACAAAATTAATAATTGTGGACACTTAATTTAGCTCATTATTATATGTTATATACTGCATAATAATACCCCCGTAACAAGTGTATATGTTACGGTAAAAGTAGATATTGCGGCAAATGTGCACATTTGCCTCCTCGTTTGGGTAATGTGCATTCAACTAACATTTACAATTTCAAAGAAGGGAAACGTACATTGAATTCACAATGACCATGTCGTTTTGGTAAATGTGAGCATACAAAATACGAAATCGCAAGTGCTAGTAATGTGGTGCGCATGCGCACTTGTAGTGGTACGCGAACTACCGTTTCGGCTAGTTCAGTAGGCGCTGCTATTTCACGTTACACATTTCGTGCAAGTGCTCTACCTATAATGTTAATGTTATTATGTTTATGTACCCTACAATAACTACATTACAAATTAATGCCATAGTACTGAAGATTTCTGGATATAATTTAAGATATTTAGAGAAATAAGACTCAGGTAAGTTAAAATTATCATAATTATAGATTTAAAATTTTAATTTTTCTACAAAAAAAATATTTTTTTAGTTAGAATTTTTGAAAAACAATGGAACAAAAAGAAAAATTTAAAAACCAACTAGAACAGATTGTATCACAAAAAAACAAAAATAATATTTATTTAAACCAACATCAGTATGAAAATATATTATTGAAAGTAAGGGCAGCAAAATTAAAAGAAAAGAATAAAAGTGATGTAGATTACCGCCGGCTGAAAAGATACGATATAATAGTGGTAGGGAAGGAAGAAAAATTAATAAGTCCATTAAAAGAAGGGGGTAGCATAAAATATTTTGCAAGAATTGAAGAAACTTATGGAATTATACACGATGCTCATTTGGCAACTGGCCATGGTGGCCGAAACAGATTAGTGAAAGAAATTAATAACAAATACAACAACATTACTACTGAAGCAGTTATGTTGTATTTATCTTTATGTGAAGCATGTCAAAAAAAGGCAAAGGGCAAGAAAAAAGGAATTGTGATAAAACCAATTTTGACGAGTGAAATGAATTCTAGGTGTCAAGTGGATCTTATAGATTTACAGACACAACCAGATAATGAATTTAAATTTATTTTAAATTATCAAGATCATTTAACCAAATTTGTTGTGCTGCGCCCACTAAAAACAAAAACTGCGTCAGAAGTAGCAAAACAACTTATGGACATTTTCACTCTTTTGGGAGCCCCATCCATTCTCCAATGTGATAATGGTAGGGAGTTTGCAAATAAAATTATCCAAGAATTAGTAAATATGTGGGATGGTGTGAAAATAATACACGGGAAGCCTCGCCATTCCCAAAGCCAGGGCTCGATAGAGCGAGCGAATCAAGATGTTCAAAATATGCTTACAACCTGGCTTATCACTAACCAAACAACCAAGTGGTCAGAAGGTTTAAAATATGTTCAACTGATGAAAAATAGAGCTTTTCATGAGGGTATAAAGCAAACTCCCTATGAAGCTTTATTCGGAACTAGAATGAAATTGGGTTTGAAAACATCAAATTTACCTATGGAATCTGTTGAACAGCTGGAAACAGAAGAAGAGTTAGAGCAATTACTAGAAGGAGTACACACAGCCAATTCACCACATAGCAAAGTCGCAGAAAACGATGAATTTTCCATTGAAACGTTAGACATAATTTTGGATGATGGTTTATTATGCAACCAAATTGAAGATAAAGATGGAAGTTTTGAGTTAAATTCTGTTTTAAACGAGAAGAAAATTTTAATTGATAATGCTCGAAAGAAAGCAAGGGAAAATTTAGAAAATCAAGCTATCAAAATGTGTAGTCTTTCGAAAGAAAAATTTCCTGCTGCTGTGATTGGTGACAATGTTAGAGTTTCCATTCCAGACGTTGATCGTGGTAAAACGGATCCAAAAAATTTGATTTGCGTAGTTTTGTCTAGAGATAACGATAAAAATGTATATAAATTAGGAACTAAACAGGGAGTTTTAAAACAATCTTATTCTAGGCATGAATTCGCCATTTGCGAACAAAAGTTTATATCATACGAAGATGTTCCTCAAGATGTTGAGAAATCGGTAAGAGAAATTATAGGAATGCAGTCCCTTACTGGTGGACAAGGTTTTAAAAGATGCATCTGTAAAGGAACATGTTCCTCAAAAAAATGCAGTTGTAAAAATGCTGGAATATTATGTAATTCCAAGTGCCACAATAGCAATTCTTGCCCAAATAAATAAAACTTTTTTCATTATGAAATTTCTATATTTTCCTTTATAGTTTTATAAAATTTAACTGTTATAATAAAGAAAAGTATGTTATTATTATTATTTGTTTGATTCCCATCGTATTGGTCCTGAAATTATGTTTATTTAAATAAATATTTTTTTACTGCAACAACATTTTTAATTTATTTGTATTCCAACTTTTCTTAAAACATGAAGGTACGAGTATACATTTACCAAAACGTGAAGGCAAGAGTACACATTTGCCGGGAAATGTACATATACATTATATTCAGTTCACATATACCTAACTTTTTGGGAAATGTACACATTTTACGGTAAAAGTGTACATTTCCCAAGAGTGTACATTTACCGTAACATACCGTATGTGTCAATTTTCATTAGGTATAGGGATTCAATTTTACATGCGATTTATACATATACAAGTAATATGTGGCAACGTGCCACCCCACAGCGTCCGTCACCAATCCCGGAAACAATCGACATCAAAACGACTTTCTCCGATCTTCCCACTTCTCCCGACCAGATTTTACATTCAATGTTAGCTGCGAATACGTTGCGATCTAATCTGCAATGCCGTCTTATTACTGGAACGGGAAACATCAAATGGCCGCCGCGATCTTCTGATCTAGTAATTTATTATTTTCAGAATCCTTTTTTATTTACCTTATTTTCAATTTTATTAGAATTACGCTTTTGTTTGTGTCATGCAGCTTAATAATTCTCTGCATTTACTAAAAGGAAAAAGAAAAACAAATCCTTGTAACTCGTAAATATCTCTAAACGCATTACAAACATCCAACCCGCTGGTCGAGGAGGAGGAGATACTGCTAACAACGCTAACTTGTATTTACTTACGCTTACGAGCATGTATCGGTCGCGCTGACATTGGAAAGGAAAGAAGGGGTATACTATGTTGCCACATACTGTATGGATTAATCGCCTATGGCTAATGAAAATTGACACGTGCATACTTAGATACAAAATTTGTATACTGCTACTCTTACTTGCTCATCGCGGCGATATGTATATATGGATGTGGTGGACTCTAGGATCATTGGTGCCAACGTATTGATAGATATCGCTTGAAGCAACCACATTCCATAAATCGATCTTCAGTCACCAGCAAACAGGTCCGTAAAAATTTGTTAATTTCTGCTTTTTTAAATATCCTGATTTTACATGATACATCTGTTGTAAAATGTGTGTATAATGTCAAATTTAAATTAATAGTTTATATACAGTTTTATTTACATATACTTTATTATTAGATTGACATATTTCACGCTAGACGCAAAATGAAATAAAAACAATTATTATTTTGAAAAATGTCATCACCTTAAAAAAAAATTAAATACTTTGTTTTCCTATATTATTTTGTCATCATTATTTGAATTGTCGTAAAGTCAAGTATGGAAGTGTTTATATACATTTTATTACAATTATTACTGAATCAAAATGCTGTTGTTATTAATTATATAATCATTTTTCTTAAACGTATGCAAAGATTAATAATTGCTAAAATATGGCTTTTTTACAAAAATACGTTTATAGGGACAGGCACAAGTTGGGGACCAATATGAAATTATAACGATGGATTTAGTTTTGTAATCACTGTACTTATTTATTTGCAAAATACAGTGTCAAAGACTAGATATAAGAATGTATTTATACTTAATCTATGATAGTTTATTTTTAAAAATATTTATTTCACAATTAACAAAGAATCCATTTAAACATCCAATAATTATACATATTTACATTTAATATTTACACTTTATGAAAATATGATACAAATTTTACAAAATCAATACGTTTACAAATAAATACAATGAAGGGTACATCGAATAGAAATTTGAATTAAAACTATAATGAAAGGGCTCGCATGCATTTGTAGAATTTTCTGAGTTACAACAGCTTCGGCCCAAACTGTTGGTGGAAATAAAGAATTTTTCCCAATATAATTATCTACTAAATAGTCAGCTAAATCTACCGCAGCTTGATGCATATGATCGGGCTAAAATTCAGCAAAATCCAGGGCAAATCAATCTCCAACCTCCTTGGGTTTTAAAAAAGACAATCCAAAAAGATATGTCATCCATTTTCCAGTTTAACTTTTTTCATCTTGGTATTCTTTAGCAAACCCTAAACTCTGTATTTTCCTGTACCAAGCTTGTCCAAGAAGAATCCTACATCCTGTGATCTTCGTGGTGGGCCATTGTGCAGAAATTGCTTTGTGAATAGCTAGTTCATAATCAGCTACAATAATTTTTGGAGCAAATATTAAATTAGCATTACAACATTTTTCTTTACGACTAACAAAAAGTCTTTCGTATGTTGACCGAAGTTTATTCGGTAATAAACAAAAAGCCACAAGTATATAATGACCGTTTTCTACAACATGAATTATGAACAATTGTAAAAAATATTTAGTACAATTTCGAAATGTTCCGTCGAGATACACTTTCTCACTATTACACATAAATTTTAAATTAGTATCGCACGAAAATACTACAATATTTATTGTTAATTTTATCAGTGGCCAAGAGATTTTATTTTTAATTGTTTTTAAATTTAATGTTGGCAGAAAATGTAAAACGTCCGAAATACTGCTTGGTAAACGCGGTTGGACTTTACGTTAACGCAATCAGCCGTCATTACTAGGGCGCGGACATGACCGGTTTAAACTACGACGGAGTTACAACGGAGCAAAGAAATAATGTAAACAACACACGCTTACTGAATAGCACTAATTCATATGGTGAACTGCAACATCTGTTTACGCCCGAGAAGTGCCCAAGAATGAGAGCAAAAAATGCCCATAAAATAAGGAATTTATGAGTAAAATCCTTTTTTCATCGGCGTAGATGGGAGCGTGAGGGGTTTTTAAAATTTATTATATTTATCTTATATTTCGCAAGAGAAATAAAATTTTCATTCATACTTACGTTAGTTTCGTTTTTCATTGCTTTGACTGTTAATTACGTACTTCGTAATTTTTGTAATAGTCTGTTTAATACCGGTCTATTGAATCGACTTCTCCCAATTATCTAGACGTAAGTGTACACTAGATTTCGTTTAGTTTCAATAACATACGCGTACATTTTTAGTTATCATTTATATAGATCTAGAGCGTTTATGTTACTTTTTCTGATATGAAAATGAATTGTCAGTGATTCCGAAATTTATTACAAAGTCTGTAAAATATCGTTACAGAATGCCAAAATATCGCACGTTCGTCACTTAGCTTTGCTAAAACATACACAGAAATAGTTTTTATGCAGAGAATTTCGATAGTTTACAAAATTTCGATACATGTTTAAATGACGATGCTCGAAGTATTTCTGAGTGCAAGGAACTAACACAAATCCCAGATTTAAAAAATCAGTTGTTATTCCTTCAGGAACACTTTGGAAATTTGCCTAAACAAATCAAATATTTTGAAAATCGAAATCTCAAATCAAAAGATGGATTAACCACATTAGATGTGGACTATTAATAATTTCGAAAGTATTCCAAGTGACTTCGGATGTGGCCTTCGGCAAAAGTTAGACACAGTTTTTAATAGAAATCCAGATTTAATAACTTTAACCTTAATCTAGAAAGGACGTTTTCTATCTACAAGGATGTACTTAATTCAAAGAGAACAAGTCTTACAGAAGAGAAATGAACAAATAATAAAGTGTTATGTATTTTATAGATCACCAGCCACTTATTATCCAATTATATAAATAAAATTAAAACCTCTTTAAAAATACAACATTTCAATAGTGCGCCCATGGGGGATGAGTCATCAACCGTTCGTGACCGCGCCCTACTCATTACCTATCTTTATCCGAACCCTCATTACCTATTGCCAGTCACATTTTTGGTGAACATAAAAAATGCGCGGAATTAGAATATTTTTGTTTAAAAACAGCACCCGAGGATGATACTTTGGTGCGCGAATTGATAAGGGAGGGTCTGTATTCTAAAATTATGGACATATTACGTTATCTGTCAAATCATTCAAGTAGCTTAATATATGATATTGACAGTAATGCTGTTGAACAGTTCAACAACCTGATTTGTAAGCACATAGGGGGAAAACGCATCAACTACCCATTAGGAAGACAATATAGAAATCGATGTTCTGCGTCTGTCATTTCTTATAACACTAAAAAGACTGCCTATTATTCTCTTCACAAATCATTATGTGGAAAAGGTCCTAGTCAGTCTTACAAAAAATTTGAACTTCGTAGGAATCGTAAAAGGGGTTTAAAACGAAAACGACTTTTTCATGAATCAGCCCATCAGTCCGCTGATTATGGAGAAAGGTGTCAAAAACCTGATCTGTCCTGCCATGAATTTGAAGAAGCCAAATCTTTGTTTCTGGAATCTTTAAAAAGGACGTCTGCGGAAATCCAAGAACTAAACTAGCTGGCCCAGCAGACGTTGTTTTGCCCTTCCCGGTAGGTGGCGCGGTGAGTTTGATTTGGTTAAGGTCCCTGTATAAGAAAGTCTGGACAGAAGAGGTCTTTGGTGCGATTGGAGGATAGACGAGGGTCGCAAAAATTTATCAAGGGTGTAGAAGCGCGGAATATTACAGTGTATTTGAATAAAGAAAAATGAACTACTTGATGTCTAACATTGGTAATAAAAATTCAAAATTAATGTCCATACATTGAATTTGGAAAATGAAATCCTAGATTTAAAAATCAGAATTTACATTTTCAAAAGTAACTTCAAAAACTGTAGACTGAAGAGAGAGAGATCAAAATAAAATCAGAAAATGACCTGCGGCCACCACACGACTTTCTTATACGTATGAGCGTTTCAAACTATAATATTTTACGAATTTTTTTATACAAAAATTTTTCAAAAGCCTATTCTAAGTATTTCCATTATCTTAATAAATCGCTATAGATTGCATACTTTGCAAGATATTCGAAAAAAAGGGCTCCCTTCTAAGAGTAGAATCCAGCTCTAAATACTTTTGTAGTCAAGCAAAATTCGATTTTTTCACTGAAGTAAACTACTACTTCCGGTCTACCGATTTTACTGATGTTACTATGTTTGACCGGTTATGTGGTCACACGGACACACAGACATTTTTCATAAACCACTTTTTTGGTATCAGGGGACTTCAAAACGTGGACATTGCAAAAACCTCGAGGTCGAAAATATTCATCACAATACTTCCTTTTATACTACGTATAAGGAAGTAAAAATTAAAAAAAAAATCAATATTAATGAAACTCTCAAAACAATGTTCTGATAATTAAATATTGGAAATAAAAGTTCAAAATAAATTGTTATAATATGTAGGTATTTATAATTAACTATTTTACATTTATTTTATAATTTCACATATTATATATTTTCAATTTATAAAGATTTTGAATTGTTGTTGTATTTATCTGCATCGAAACACTACACACGATTGCGTGGACTGACCGATTTGTTTATATTTGTTTAAATTGTTATGAAATGCTCTGTAATTCCCCAAAATTCAAAAATACGCCTCAATTTAGAAAATATGAATTGTATAATATTTTGATTGATTAATAATTTACACGAAAATAGTTTAATTGGCAGTATTATTATTGGTTATTGTTGTTATCGATGTTATTATTTATTTTATGTAACTTAATTAATTATTCGAAAATAAACGCTTGGCTCAGTTTCACAACTTCTTTATTAGATACACTAACAATTGTTTCGGCTAGGAGCCATTATCAAAGAGTTATCTAGAACTAAGTTTACTTAGTTCTAGATAACGGCTATGAGGCCATTATCAAAGAGTTATCTAGAACTAAGTAAACTTAGTTCTAGATAACACTTTGATAATGGCCTCATAGCCGAAACAATTGTTAGTGTATCTAATAAAGAAGTTGTGAAACTGAGCCAGGCGTTTATTTTCGAATAATTAATTAAGTTATTACAAAATGTTTCACCAAGAAATATCTGCGAAGTCAACCAATGAAATTATTTTATGTATTATTATCTAATTATTTTCATATATGTAGGTATGTGTTTGAAAAATAAAGTAACTAAACATTCATTTATTCACTATCTTTATTTTAATTTTCATTTTAAGGAAAAATATATTTAGCTAAGTTAGGATTACATATACATGGTATACGTACCACATTTGCTAATAATTGACTGAAATCAGTACTACGTCTCCAATAATGTGTATTTGTGGGGTGTACGCCGCAGCATCTACCTAATTCATAAGTATGCTAATGTTTGGTCGACTGGAATACCCTAGACGACTGTTGTTCAGGTTAAAAATTGCCGCAATTCGATGCACTTATTTTGTCTGTTCAGTTAGTGGTTCCCAATTCGAGAACACCGGTTTATAGAAGTGTTATTTTAACTATAATATAATAATACGATCCAAAGTGTGTTATTTTTTGCAAATGGTTATCTCACAGAATTAGGAGATACGATTAACTGGTTCCATGGAATAATGGTCAAGGTTATATTAATTTTGCTTGTTAATATTATGATTCATCAATACCACATACAGTATCATATAAACACACATTTGATACATGAACGAAGAGCGGTTACATAAATGCTTTTTCTTCTGATTTTCCCAAAAGTATTGTGAAAGTGAGCCAGTATACAGTGTACTGTATATGTGTATGTCAATGTATCTAAACATAAATTTATAAAATTCAACGTATTTCTTACGTATTTCAGCAAGACAGATCTCATCTTTAATAACAACTTTGAAAATATAGAAGTGTTTAACGTAGTAAAACCCTTGAAGACATGCACTTCCCAATTCACCACAATATTTATACCGTATGTGTCAATTTTCATTAGGTATATGGATTCAATGTTTACATGCGATTTATACGTATACAAATAATATGTGGCAACGTGTGTCACCCCTACTATCCGTCACCAATCCCGACAACAATCGACATCACAACGACTTTCTCCGATCTTCCCACTTCTACATTAAATGTTTAGCTGCGAACACGTTGCGATCTAGTCTGCAATAAAAGCCGTCATCATCAAATGGCCGCCGCGATCTAGTAGTTTATTATTATTTTCAGAATCCTTTTTTATTTACCTTATTTTTAATTTTATTAGAATTACGCTTTTGTTTGTGACATGCAGCGTGAACGCAGCTTAATAATTCTCTGCATTTACTCAAAGGGAAAAGAAAAATTTTTTCCTTGTGATAGCTGTTCATTAGGAGCACATTTTAAAAATATTTTGTATTATACAGAGTATTCCATAACTTGGTGGCTAACCATAGTTATAGTTCTTTAAATGGAATACCCTATATATTATTGCATTTTTGTATTCCCCGTATAATTTTTAGTCAAAAAGTAATAAGATAGTATTGTCACGGTGAGGATATTAACGCGCCCTCACCACAATGTCACGGTGGGCTTTAACGTTAATGTCGCAGGTCTAAAATCGTGACGGGGGTTTTGCTCTGGGGGGAGCACTCGCTTTATAATTATATAATAAATAGCAAAAGGCACTTACCTTTTCTTCTCCGCCGGACTTGGACTCTCAAGGGGTGAGGAGATTGAGTTGTCTGAATAAAATACTACTTCTAACACATTTATTAAACACTAATAACCACTAGATGACAACAATAAGAATGACTACGAAGGATCACAAGTGATCCTCCTATCGGAAGATCACTTATGAATTATTCATCCTGTTCGGAATATGCTTCTTTTATTACCTCGGTAACGCCGAGTCCGTCCTTACCTGGCTGAATTGCACATTCCTCCGTTCGATCAACTTCCATTGAACTCATCGAACGGCACACAGGATGTCGGAATCAGGTTACCGCGGCAATACTTTTAGTACTATACAGAGTGTTGATTCGCGACAGTATAGGCCTAAAATCTAAAGTTTTTGACTTATTCCCATTTTTCTGAAAAATTCAATGTTTGTATAAAATTATATTTCTCGAAAACGACGTATTAGATGGACAAAATTTTTTGCAATATTGTTTACAATAAGAGATCCCAATAGAAGCATGTTTTATTTTTTGTACAGTTACTAACTGCATGTGCAGGAAACTGGATTAAAATTACATGACACGTTTTTGTATAAAAGTAAATTTTTTTAAATGGAACACCTGTATATCAGTTCATTTCAAACATGTAAGACGTTAATACTTTAAATGTAACTATTACTGAGCTACTGTCTTTTTTGATATGCTTTTATTAGTTTTTGCAAAAAAGTCAATTTTTTCAAATGGAACAGCCTGTATATCACTTCATTTTTGAATTTCTTATTAAATTTCACATCAAACACATGTAAGATGTTAATACTTTAAAAGTCACTATTACTGAGCTATTGTCTGTTTTTGATATAATTTTGTCAGTACTATACTATATTAATTAAAACCACAAAACTGAAAAAAATATATCAAAAAGAGACAATAGCTCAGTAATAGTCACTTTTAAAGTATTAACATCTTACATGTTTTTGATGTGAAATTTAATAAGAAATTCAAAAATGAAATAATATATAGGGTGTTCCGTTTGAAAAAATTGACTGTTTTGCAAAAACTAACAAATGCATATCATACCTATCCTGCAATTGCACTAACTCTATACTGTAAGCAAATCTAGAGTGCATTTTGTAAACCATTATAATTTAGCTTAGCATATTCTTAAAATAAATATTTCATGTTTGTGCAGCGGTCCCCTGAAAGATCTTTGCGGACCCCAGGTAAGAACCACTGCTAAAGCAAACAATCATAACCATATGTTCTCTGAAACCCGGCCAGTGGTATAAAATTCTTCGTTTATATTATTATTTCGAAATATCCATTTATGAATCATTTTTGAGCCTGAATATTCCGGAATCTAAACTTTAGTCACGAAGAAAAACCTATTTTATCCATACTAAACTATTCCAGTCATGATGGCTTCAAATATTAAACTGACGTACTTCGACATCAGAGGTTTGGCCGAAACAATTAGATTACTCCTAAAATACGGCGAAATAGAATTTGAAGATATTCGTTTAAGTAAAGAAGAGTGGCCTGAACTAAAAGAAAGTAAGCAAATTCAAATTTTCTTCCGATGTGGTCTACAATTTGATCTCCAGCAATGGTAACATAAGTATTCTTGCAGGTACTCCGTTTGGCCAATTGCCTCTATACGAGGAAAATGGCAAAGTGGCTTGGCAAAGCGTCCCTATTTACAGATACGTGGCTAAGAAAGTCAATTTAACTGGTGCTAATGATTGGGAAGATTTAGAAATAGACGCCATCGCTGATACTATTACCGATTTCAGGATAAGTAATAACAAATAATTTCCGTTGTGGTAAGCTATGGAAACACTAACTATTAAACTTTATTTTGTAGAAATGTCAGCTGTTTTTCACGAAAAAGATGAAGAGAAGCAGAAACAATTAAAAGAAACTGCAGCAATTGAAACTGGGCCCTATTATCTGAAGAGACTGGATAAGATTGCAGAGGAAAATAATGGTCACTTAGTGGGTAAAAAAGTATGTAGTAAATTATGCGGAAATCGATGTGAATTATCTAATAAATACTATATTTTACAGTTAACATGGGTTGACTTCTATTTCTTTGAGATGTCAATAATCGGTTCGTATCTGTATGGTGCTGACGGATTGTCGAAATATCCAAATCTAATAGCGGTCATAGAAAACGTAGCAAAAATACCAGCGATTAAAAAATGGCTCGAAATACGTCGAAAAACTGATTTTTAATTTGTCCTTTTTTGCTACTGTAATAAGAATAATAATATTTTATTACATCAAATTCCATAAACAACACATAATACTTGCATTACTTAATATTAATCTTTACTATAATCAATAAATAAACAGTTTTTAAATGATTGTGTAAATAATTACTAGCCTCTTCATTTTATCTTCGCATAATTGTAAAACAATCTTTAGTGTGAGGGTTTTATTTATTTATTTATTTATCGTGACACCTGTATAAATAAGTTGACGTGGAACATCATAAAATTATTGAAATATAAAGCAAACAATATATACATCCTCATTATTAATCAAACACCGAAAAAAAAAACTTAGAACTCCAATATTTATAACTAAGTGTCTACTGGTTTTATTATTCTTACGCTTACATCAAGACTACTGAAAGCATATGAAAGACCTGGTGTAAATTCTGTGTTTTAATGGCTTATTATTTCACATTTACACTAATATAGGTGAGAAACAATCCAATTCAATATACGACAGTTAAAAACAGAGGTAGAAATACTGATCTCTGAAGGAACAGATTTTTATGCAAACTGCCCATCGGGAGATTCTGAACATATTTTCAGGGCACAGACACTGTTAACCACAAGATCACACACCAGTTGAATAATGAAAATAATAAATGTCTTTAATAAACAAAAACAAACAGCTATGACGATTACATAAAGATAAAAAATAAAGTATACGCCTTTTCTTTATACAACCCTAAGGTGAGATTCAGTGGTATGCATATTTAAAAAAAGAAGCTATACCCCTTTCTTCCATCTAAACTTGAAAAAGAATTATAATTATTTACTATTATATTATATTAATAATTAATAAAGATAATTAATAATTAAAAGCTTGCAGTGAAAAAAATATGCAACATGGTAAATTATACCATCAGTAATAGTCTAGTTATTCGAATCCCGGAACCTTCTCTGAGAAATGGTACTATAGAAAACAGTTGTTTTCTCACTCTTTAGCAAATGCGGAGAGGCACAACTTAAGTCGCACCTCAGAGAACGACATAATAATGACTTTATTAGTTCCGAGGCTCGCTATTTGTCATAATGCTACTGGGTCATAAATTAGTATTATTACACTGGGCAACAAATTTTCGAAAAGTTCATGCTTCCAAGCTGAAAATAGTCATTTCTTAATGAATTCAATGTGCTGAACACGAAAATGACTAAGAAAAAGCTGAATTGGCTACAGGTTTTCTGTAATATGTACGCATATTTCAGAAAAAGTGTACTTATGTCAATATTATAATACATGGTAAGAAAACATTTACGCATATTTCAGAAAAAGTGTACTTATGTCAATATTATAATACATGGTAAGAAAACATTTACGCATATTTCAGAAAAAGTGTACTTATGTCAATATTATAATACATGGTAAGAAAACATTAGTCTGCTTCCGGCTTTCGACTTCTTTTGGCCTGCCGTTTGTAGTGGACTTGTGGAGCATCTCTACTGATTGTCCAACAATAGTCAGCTAGCATTGACGTAGACCATTTGCCTTGGTACCGTTGCTCCATGGTGGCAATGTCCTGATGAAAGCGTTCGCCGTGCTCATCGCTGACCTGCCCGCAGTTATCAGGAAAGAAATCTAAGTGGGAATCAAGAAAGTCGATCTTTAAGGACATATTGCAGCCGAATTCACGAAACAAAGTCAACATATCCTCAACCAGACACTTGTAATTTTCTGCCTTGTCATTCCCCAGGAAGTTTGCTGCCACTTGATAGAATGCATCCCAAACCTGTTTTTCTTTACCTTGAAGAAGTTCCTCAAACTTGGGGTCTCGGAAGAGCTGTCTAATTTGAGGCCCCACAAAGATGCCCTCTTTAATTTTGGCTTCACTGAGTCGAGGGAATTTGTCATGCAGGTACTTGAATGCTGGTCCATTCTTATCCATGGCTTTTACCAAGTTTTTGACAAGACCGAGTTTGATGTGTAAAGGAGGAATGATGATTTTGTGTGGCTATGCCAATGGTGGGTGCTGTACATTCGTTTCTCCAGGCTTAAAAAATGCTCTCGGAGGCCAGTCTTTCTTGATGTAGTGCAAATCGATTGCTCTGCTGTCCCACAGACAAAGAAAACAGCAGTACTTTGTATATCCCTGCTGCAAACCCATCAACAGAGATACTACCATCAGGTCAGAACATATCTGCCAGCCATACTTGCTGTAGTTAATCGTCTCCAGTAGCTGCTTTAGATTGCCGTAAGTCTCCTTCATGTAGACCGCATGTGCAATAGGTATGGATGGAAGCTGGTTCCCATTATTCAACAAAACCGCCTTTAGGCTCAGTTTTGAAGCGTCTATAAACAGCCGCCATTCGTGGGGATCATGTGCAATACCGAGAGCTTGTAGTAGACCATCAATATCGCAGCAGAACACAAGGCTTTCTTCTTTCTTAAAGAAAGATTCGAAGAGCTGATGGCGAGTGCGAAATGAAGTCACTCGGACATTCTGTTCCAGAAGATTCCACTGTCGAAGTCTTGAGGCCAGTATCTCCGCTTTGCTTTTCGACAGATCCAAATCGCGAACAAGATCGTTCATTTCATCCTGGGTAATTTTATGTGGTGCAGATGTTTCGTCAAAGCACGAAAAGTCATCATCCTTACTGCCACGTTGAGGAGAACTCGCCGACGCATGGCCATCCTCATCGTCTGAACTGATAGAAAAATCTGTAGGAGGTTCTGGAATTGGGAGTCCTTCGCCATGAGAGACAGGTCGCAGAGCAGATGGTATGTTAGGGTATTCAACTGTCCACTTCTTCTTCTTGGTGATGCCTCCAGAAGCTGGTCGTACCATACAGAAATAACAGTCGTCAACGTGATTGGTGGGCTCCCTCCAAATCATGGGCACAGCAAATGGCATTGCCTTTCTTTTGCCATTAAGCCACTGTGAAAGATTTACGGCACAAGTGCGGCAGCATACGTGTGGGGCCCAGTCTTTGTCCTGGTCGCCTATCTTGCAACCAAAATACAAATGATACGCTTTCTTAACTGTTGCACTGATGTTCTTTTTCTGTGCAGCAAATGTCACTTCTCCGCAAATATAACAGAAGTTATTTGCACTATTAACACAGTTACGAGGCATTGCTACTGTTTAGTTACTTTACACTATAGCAATCACTTATGTATGCTAGAGCTTCGAAAAATATGCGCGAATGAACGGACATTGCACGAGTTAACTGTCACGTCGGCCATTTATAAATAAACTATAATTAGCTATTGCTTGATATTGCGCAATCAATTTCGCAACACTCTGGAAACTTACAGTAAATGCTGCATTAACTTCTTTGCATGAAGGGGTGATGCAATATGACGCAAAATTTCGTAATTTCTCACTAAATTGCATTACATTATGCAATAGCATCTATACAATGGACAACACGTCAATATCTCTTGAACGTGAGCCAATCAACTTTTTTCAATGTGATATTCGTGTTCAGCACGTTGAATTCATTCAGGATTGGGTACTTTCACCTAAGAAGCAATTTCACTGTTGACCAGTGTTATTAGTAGTAGACTTAATATTTTAATTTGAAGTTCTTATAATTTAGAACTTAACAATATTTCAAGACTTGAAAGTAAATAATTTAGTAGTACATGTATTATTCTTCTGATTAGTTTGAGAAAAAGGTATGTGATACCAAGCTCTGAAGTGTTTATAGGTATAACTCCATCCAACACCAGCATATATTTAATATAATAGTTTGAACAGATAAGCGAGTAAGTATCTATATAATTAAGCACACTTGTTAAAGGTTTGTAATCTTTTTAATCACTCCAAGCGTCATTAAATACACAAAAATATTTCGCATTTGCTTATTAATTACCATCAGTCTGTTTAAGTCTGAATGCACAACATTTTCTGGTTAATTAATTTTGTTGAGGAGCAAATAGGTAAGTGTAAGATGTTTTACTTCCGCTTTTATATTATTTGTAGGTGAGCATCTCAAAAATTATCGTGAATTATATAGTATGTACCTAGAGAAGAATGAGTGTAGCAATCTGGTTAATAATTCCTATTTTAGGGAATTTGACGTTCTAAAATGTGTAGTATTGTTTCTAATGCATCACTTTTTCCCATATAAACTAAGTCTTGTCGAATATGGGTTATTCACCCATGAAAGATTTTTAGTGATATATTTATTCGTCACAAGTCTGTACACAAATAGTTTGTCCACAAGTAGTATAAATAAATCACTCAATTATACATACATGAATTAATTCGTATATAAATAAATAGTATGAATGCACATCTACACAAAGCTGGTATTGCGAACAACAACGTACAGGGAGCTGTTTCGATGTTACATAGATCTCATCAGTGTACGAGGGTGCTGTTCACAATGCCTTAAGAACTTGGAATACCATATACAATCGACTTACGTACAAATACCTAAGACAGAATCCCAGCGGCGTCTGTCACACAAGCGCGACAACGCAAGGTAATGTTGAACTCTCCGTAGTACAACTACTAATTCATATACGAATTAATTCGTGTATGTACACTTGAGTGATTTAATAGTGTGAGAGCTTATTCTCCAAGAATTACTTTGTTGCATTTTATTGTATAAATAAATGTTTATATACTTCTAGACCTATTGCGCTGATTAGTGTCTTTTCTAAAATCTCTAACATCTTTTATTTTATTTTTGTTTTTCTTTCATGCTTTTGTATATGAATTTCTTTATTTTTATGTATTGTTATATTTTTGTAATGGATGTTTTATTTTTTCACTTTTAATTATATCATCATATTGAATGTATTTCTTACTTGCGAATTTAAATATAATGTGAAAATACATATGCGGAGCCAGCTTCGAAGCACATGCTGTCTCAGCGGCCGAGTTCACTGCCTGCCGGCCCTGCTACACAACTGTGCATCGAAGGCGATGCGAGACCTCCTATGTATGCGTACGGACTGCAGTGTTGGGTATCTGCGTGTATACCGGGTGGTGCAAAATGTGTCGCCGGAGCTTAGTAGGAAAACTAATAACGTTGTAGCAATGAGACTTTACGTGTGTATGTAGTATGCGACTGTGCATTTTCTAATTTTATTTATAAATATACAGGTTGTTCCATTTCTTTTTGTTTTAACTGTTAATTACGTACGTCGTAATTTATGTAATAGTTCCTGTTTATTCCCGTTTCATTGAATCGACTTCTCCCAATTATCTAGACGTAAGTGTGCACTGGATTTCGTTTACATTCAATAACATACGCGTACATTTTTAGTTATTTATTTAGCTCCAGAACATTGTTTATGTTGCTTTTTCAGATATGATATGAATGAACGTCGAGAAATACATCGTGAAACAATGGCGAGTTGTATTGAGGGTCATACTGATTGTATGTCCATTGTCAGTGAGTCCGATATTAATTTCAAAATCTGTAAAATATCGTTACAGAATGCCCAAAAGACGCACTTACAACGTCACTTAGCATCGCTAAAACATACACGGAAATTGGACCCGTTGAAAGCTGATAATTTTAACGAAGAACTCTGTGAAGCTTTAATGGCGGCTAATATTCCATTAAAGAAACTTGGCAATCCCACTTTCAAAACATCTCTTCAAAAATATACTGGTCGAAATGTTCCTGATGAATCCACCTTACGCAAATATTGAGTTTCTAAGTGCTTCACGAAAACAGTAGAATGCATTAGAAGACATCTTTCAAATCAGTACCTATGGATAAGTGCCTACGAAACTGTCGATATATTAGGACGCTGTGTGATAAATGTTGTACAGGTACAAGGAAAAAATACTTTTATTTGTTAGTGACAGTGCCGCATATATGTTAAAAACAGGCAGACTACTAAAGGAAACATATCCTTATATGCTGCATATTACTTGTGTAGCACATGCTCTCCACAAAATCTGTGAATATATCAGAGACAACTATCCGGAAGTTGATAGACTTTACCCGCTTTTAAAAAAAAAGTTTTCAGAAAAGCACCATCGAGAGTGGCCCTTTACAGGGAAAAACTTCCATCTTTGTCACTGCCACCCTCGCCAGTAATAACTAGATGGAGAACATGGAAGCTACTAGTTTTTATGCAGAGAATTTCGATAGTTTACAAAATTTCGTTACATGTTTAAATGACGATGCTCGAAGTATTTCTGAGTGCAAAGAACTAATACAAATCCCAAATTCAAAAAATTAGTTGTTATTCCTTCACGAACACTTTGGAAATTTGCCTAAACTAATCATATATTTTGAAAATCGAAATCTGAAACTAAAAGATGGATTAACCACATTAGATGTGACCAATAATAATTTCAAAAGTATTCCAAGTGACTTCGGAAGTGGCCTTCGTCTAAAGTTAGACGCAGTTTTTAATAGAAATCCAGATTTAATAACATTGCGGCAATTGTGTATGGGGACAATGACACAAAATCAAACTTTTAAATACGCTGAAAAAGAAGAATATTTCTAGTACGCACCTATAACCAATTGCCATGTCTTCTATCTACAAGGATGTACTTAATTCAAAGAGAACAAGTCCTACAGAAGAGAACCTTGAGAGAGAATTGCTAGTAAATATTAATACTCCTTTACTTAATAATAAACTTTATAATAAACTTTATTCATCTTTAGATGTTTACAATGTTACACTATAATTTTAAACTATACAATCATTCCTAACATACCTCGTACAATAGTGTCTAAACTCTCTTATAGAAGGACTATGTTTAGTCGCTTCAGGCATACCATTATATAATTTTAAACCCTTGTAAAAAAGACTATTCTGCGAAGCCGATTTTTTGTGAAAAGGTAACCTAAAGTTATCTATGTATCTAGTATTGTAGTCATGAATCTCATTACTACACGAAACATATTTGTTTAAATACTTTGGTAACCTATTATGTATTATTTTATAAATCAATATAAGAGTGTTGAACTGAATCCTTTGCTTAACACTAAGCCATTGCAATGTATCTAACATTAATGTAATTCGAGTATACCTATTGCAACTCAGTATAATCCTCATAGCCCTGTTTTGCAGTTTCTGTAATCTATATATATCCCCATCTTTGGCTAGAAATAGAATTGTGGAACAATAATCAAAGTGTGGGGCAATGATTGTCTTATAAACATAGATTCTAGCCCATAAACTTAATTTAGCACTTATCCTACCCAAAAAACCTATTTTTTTTGCAACTTTCTTTTCTATATAGTCAATATTTCTAGAGAATGTTAATTTATTGTCAATTATCACACCGAGATATTTAATCTCATTTACCCATTCAATAATTTCATTATCAATTACCATTGATTCACTAGGTCATTTATCACACTGCTGTAGATAAGCATAGCTTGTGTTTTCGACGTATTCAACTTTAGTTTATTAGTTTTTAACCACTTGCTAACACCTTCTAGTTCACAGTTTATCTTTTTTATTGCTGAATCAACATCCCTATCTGCAACACTTATTAGCGTATCATCCGCAAAAAGGTTAATCTTGCAGTCCTTAGTCGCACTTATCACGTCGTTTATGTAAAGGATGAAGAGAAGTGGTCCTAGAATTGATCCTTGAGGGACTCCTAGCGAGACCTCCTCAGCTGTTGACTCTTCATCGTCGTACCTAGTTTTTTGTTTCCTATCTGTTAAATAATCCTTTATCCATTCCAAAGCCATACCTCTTATTCCATATTTACTTAACTTTTGTATTAACTTCTTTCGGTCAAGTGTCTCAAAAGCCCTTTTCAGATCCAAGAAAACTGCCACAACTTTGTTATCGCGATCTATCTCTTCCTTCCAGTTACCTATTACTAAATTTAATGCTGTTTCACATGAGTGATTCCTCCTGAAGCCGGACTGCACATCCACCAACACGCATATTTTTTCCAGAAAGTATTCTAATTGTTCTTTTGCTGCATATTCTATAATTTTGTCTAATGTTGGCAACATGTTGATCGGTCTAAAATCAGAGCAGTTCTTGGTGCCGTTGATCTTTGGAATCGGTATTATCGTAGTGGTTTTCCAAACATCCGGAAACACGCCTGTCTTGAACGACTCATTAATTATTCCCAACAGCGTATGTCCAATAATCGGAAATGCGTCGCTAATAACTTTTGTATCAATACCATCAGTTGTTGACTTGCTCTTAAGTGATTCTACAATTTTTCGAAGCTGCCCCATTTCAAGCGGTTCAAAAGTGTTCAATATGTTTGTGTCTCCACCGCAATAGTCATCCATATTTACGTTCTCTACAATTACTTCGATATTGTCATGTATTTCCCTGATACTTTCGATGAAATACGCATTAAACTTCTCCGCAATTTTCTTTGCTTCACATTCCCTGCTCGATGGAAAATCAATATATTCAGGCTTTCTCTCGCTAGTAACAGTGACTAATGATTTAAGTTTTTTCCACATTCTTTTTGCATCGCCCCTTGTTTCATCAATTTGCCTCTCATAATAAATATTCTTACTTAATTTTATATGTCTATTGTAGTAGTTCCTCATGTTTGTGTAATTACTCCAGTCGTCCTTACTATTGCTATTCTTTGCTACTCTGTATAATGCGTTCCTTTGTTTCTGCAATGACTTTAATTCATGATTAAACCATGGGTTACCCTGACCCACAGCAATTGTTTTATTGTTGACAATGTTGTAATAACTTGCATTTAGTTCATTTACTAGTGACAATGTCCGATTTTGTAAATTATTTTTATCGATCTGTTTCCAATTACGTAGTATCAGCATGTTTCGCAAGTCGTAATCTGTATAAGCACTTTTGTCTAATATTTTTTTGCGCTGAATCATATCTATCGAATCGCTGTTTGTAAACTTTAATAATAATGTTTCGTGGTCGGAAATTTTGCAATCGCAAATTTCTACCGTCGCATTCCATTCATTTGTTATAACTAGGTCAATTAATGTTTTCGAATTGCTTGTTACCCTAGTATAATCACCAACCACTTGTTTCATTCCACTTGCAGTAATGATATTTTTCAATCTAGTCGCATAGGTTGAATCTCTGGACATATCCACATTGAAATCACCAAAAATAGTACACATATCCCTTCCATCGAAAGTTTCCTCGCACCAGGCCTCAAAAAAGTCCAAAAACTCCACCTTGCTTGCACTAGGACTATGAACAACAAAATGAACAAATAGTAATGTATTTTGTATTTTATAGATCACCAGTCACTTGTTATACAATTATATAAATAAAAGTTAAACCTCTTTAAGATTAGAAAATTTCAGTAGTGCGCCCATGGGCGATGAGTTATCGGCCGCTCGTGTCCGCCCCCTAGTTATTAGTTTTCATACTAAGCTCCGCCGACACACTATTGTACCACCAGGTCGATAGCTCCTCGAATGGTTCATATGTATACACCGTGTTTCATGTAACTAACACATTAGAAGTTTTAGTGCTTACAACGCGAATTTTTTCCAGAAGTTTTGCCTTCTTACATAATTGACCGCAATCTTTCAGGTTAAAATATTTTTAAACTCGTGCAACTTCCGGTTGCACCGGAAGTAGGCGCCATCTTTGTTATTTTAAATGTGACACCCTGTATTTTATTCAAGATTTGAATTGCTTATTTAAATAGAAGAACAGATATACCGGGTTGGATTATGTCAAAGTCAACCGTTTCGGAGTTATTCAACTGTTTTCCATTTTTAGGGCACTTGAAAGTAAATTTTAAAAGTTCTTTATCTGAGACATGAAAAAAGATAAACAATTGAAATTTCTTCCTGAGATAGTCAAAGTATTGTCCTATTCGAATATCACCAGGTTTTGCAATAATATTACACAGGGTGTTCTCTAATTAATTTACAATTATACACATTTCAAATGCAAGAAACTCAATTTTTTCAAATGAAACACCCTGTATATTTTCGCCTTTTCTGAAGCAGAAAAAAATTGTCTTTCGATCCACTATTACATTCCCTATACCTATCTCTAGAGGTTTTTGAGTTATTGGGGAGATCAGCCTGAAGGCCCGATATTTTGCCAAATAAAACTGAAAAAATAATAGATTAAGTATAGGAGGAGTGGATTAATAGTCATTTGTAAGCATGTTATGGGCATGGAAAAAATGTCTTCTAGTTCAAAACCAAAAATTTATTAATTGCGAAAACATTTTTGATCTCACGGTATAAGTCAAACAAAGAAAACAAAAACAAATCTAAAACCAAATCACAGCAAGTGCTCAATATGTCCACCGCCTACTTCAATGCATTTATTTAACCTTGTTTGGAGCTGGTCAGTCGTTGCACGTTCAATCATTTGAACTTCAATTTGGTCAAATGCTCTTCGCACCCTATCCTCTAGCCTGGAGTTAACTGGTGTTGAATAGACCTCTTTTTTTTATGTAACTCCATAAAAAAAAGTCAACTGGAGTTAAATCCGGAGATCTAGCAGGCCAAAGACATGGCCCATTTGGACCAATCCACCTATCCTCAAATAGCTGGGTCAACTCTTGATATACAGCATGAGTAGAGTGAGCTGGAGCTCCATCCAGTTGAAACCAATAATAGTTTTGGTGTGGCATGTCATTGACTATGTTTGCCACCACTTCCCTAATGATTCGCAAATATCTTGCGGACGTTAGCCTTTCATCATAAATATGATAAAATACCCTTCCCCACCCTATTATGGCGAATACATTAAAACTAAATTGATATTGAAAATGGCTTACTCGTGAAAAGTGGGGATTTTCATCTGCCCAAAAATGACAATTTTTATTATTTACAACGCCTTGCCTGGTAAACTTGGATTCATCCGACCATAAAATCTTTCGTAACATGTCCGGATCTTCCTGTTTACGAATAGTGAGCCACTCACAAAAATCAATTCTTCTCTGAGCGTCTCCATTTCTCAGTTCGTGGACTTTCCTTTGTGCATATGGGTGCCATTTGTTCTTTGCTAGCACGCGTTGAATTGACGTCATACTAATATCTAAATCCACCTTTGCTTTACGTATCGAAGCATGGGGATGAGCTGTGAATTATCCCAGAATATTAATTTCGTTGTTTTCTTCACCTGTTACTGGCTTAGTACAATTTCTTTTTGTGTTCATATTCCAATGTCGCAAAAAATGTGTTTCAATTTTTGCAAATTTGAATCGATTTATCGGAGGCAAATTAGGGTATCTCTGATTGAACACACGGCAAGTTCTACTTATTATGCGATTACATTCTCCGTGTATGTAAAATAAATTAAGGATACTTTCATTTGGATAATTATTATCATAGCCTTCCATTATGCACTAATCAAATCATTCAGTAAAGTACAAAAAATATCCAAGCATCAAATTAATAACACTGACAGCGAACGAAATTTTGACAACTAAACATTTTGTTACTTCCAAGGCATTCTTGAAATTGTGTGTGATAAATGGCAAAATATCGGGCCTTCAGACTGATCTCCCCAATAACTCAAAAACCTCTAGAGATAGGTATAGGGAATGTAATAGTGGATCGAAACACAATTTTTTTCTGCTTCAGAAAAGGCGAAAATATACAGGGTGTTTCATTTGAAAAAATTGAGTTTCTTGCATTTGAAATGTGTATAATTGTAAATTAATTAGAGAACACCCTGTGTAATATTATTGCAAAACCTGGTGATATTCGAATAGGACAATACTTTGACTATCTCAGGAACAAATTTCAATTGTTTATCTTTTTTCATGTCTCAGATAAAGAACTTTTAAAATTTACGTTCAAGTGCCCTAAAAATGGAAAACAGTTGAATAACTCCGAAACGGTTGACTTTGACATAATCCAACCCGGTATCTCTGTTCTTCTATTTAAATAAGCAATTCAAATCTTGAATAAAATACAGGGTGTCACATTTAAAATAACAAAGATGGCGCCTACTTCCGGTGCAACCGGAAGTTGCACGAGTTTAAAAATATTTTAACTTGAAAGATTGCGGTCAATTATGTAAGAAGGCAAAACTTCTGGAAAAAATTCGCGTTGTAAGCACTAAAACTTCTAATGTGCTAGTTACATGAAACAATAGCTATATAGCTATATAATATATATAATCGTATGTTTGACGCAGAGCGACCACCGACATATCGGCGCACACCGAACTTAAATAAATGTGTATTTGAACGGAATTTGTGTTTTATTTTACGGTGCTTTCAAAAGAGGAAGTATATATCCTCAACATAAATTTTTACAAATTATGCGGAAGTTATGCATTCTACACAAACTTACTACGAGAATGGAAGTATTTAAAAAGTTTATTTACAACAACTTCTGTATAAAAAAATCTTATATAGAAAATTTGGCCCGCACATACGTATAAGAAAGCTGTGTGATTCCCACACCCCATATCTTGTTTTACATATTATCACATTGGTATTGTGGTTATCATTTCTTTGTCCACTTATTTATTATTATTATAAAGTATAAATTTAAGTACTTTTCTTTCTAGATGGCTCCATCAATAAAATTGACATATTTTAACATTAGGGGATTAGGAGAGATCATCAGACTTCTACTAAAATATGGAGAAATTGAATTTGAAGACTGCCGTATAGAAGCAGAAGATTGGCCTGCATTCAAATCAAGTAACGTTTACTGATACTATCCTTCAATTAAAGACAAAATTTGTCCTTTCATGCATAACAATTTACAGAAACGCCTTTCGGTCAATTACCCATTCTTGAAGAAAATGGGCGAATAGCTTGGCAAAGTCGTGCTATCTACAAATATGTAGCCAAAAAAGTCAAACTGGCTGGAGAAGATGATTGGGAAGATTTGGAAATAGACGCAATAGTGGATACACTGAAGGATTTGATTAGCAGTAAGTTGGTATTTCTGATGCTTTCATTTTTGAATTAAATGCTGTCTTTTATGTTATATAAGAACTTGCTAGTTATTCAAGAGAAAGTGATCCGAAACGTAAAGAAGAATTAAAAGGACCTTTGTTTAATGAAACCCTACCATTCTATTTGCAAAGATTTGACGATATCGCTAGAGAGAATGACGGTCATTTAGCGCTGAAAAAAGTAAGTTTGTTTAATTGTTAAAAATATTAAAGTTGCAGTCAAACAAAAAGTAGAAACGGTATTTCAACTAATTTCGAAATTTTAAATTGAAAACTCTTAATAAGACAGAGAAAGTGGTTGCTCAACTAAATAATAAATAACATACCAGTGGCATTGTAAAAAATAATTAACTCTTTTCTGAACAAAAACACTTTTACCACATTAAAGCACATAAACACAAAATATGTATTTCGACAACTATATTGTCATCTTCAGTAGCACTGATTAAAAACCGCGTTGTCTAAACACCGTAGCGTATACAAAACAACACTGACTAGTGTTTTTATTTAGTATGTATCAAGCTACAGATCCCAAGTTAGTTTCTTTTCTGAACGTCCAATTGACATACTCGTCCTTTGCTAATATCGTCATAAATACGGCAGATATTTAAGTAAGGAACATTAATTCATTAATGTGTGCTGTAAGTAAGAGAAAATATTAATAAATAGAACAACAAGGGGTCCTTTGAAGTTTTTATTTAATTAAATAAATAAGGAGTAAAATATATATTCACGTTAAAAGAAAAAACAGTAAAAAATCAAAACAATTAATTAAATAAATGTAGAAAATCCATTATATAAGGTATTTGATAACATAGTGTAAATAATAAATCCTCTTAGAACCTTATATGAAATTTTATTTACTCTAGTACATGTTTCGCCCTACGGGCATCCTCAGCTATAATCTACAGCAATAATTAATTATCTAAAATAAACACATTAGTGAAATACTCACAGTCAGTATATCCACAATATTTGACAATTATGTTCATCAAAAATGATGACTTAAATATGTTACATTACAACACTTTAAAATATTTAATATTTGTATAAATTCGTAAAATTATTATTAATTTTAAACAATACTCTCTCATAATTTTACGAATTTATATATATATATATATATATATATATATATATATATATATATATATATATATATATATATTTATGAATGGAAAAGATTTATAAAAAGTTAGAAGAGGATAAACGCCCCACACCATTAATATGGTAGAGGGGATTATTAGATTATATATATATATATATTGTCATGGTTTGGATGACCATGCTATATATAATATATAATTTGATACGTGTTCTTATATAAAGAAAAGGTATTCTTATTTCTTATCAAGTTTTTATAAATACATTCAAGTCCATAAAATTAATACTTATAAAATTAAAAATATATTCACAATTATTGTTTTCACTTTGATTAATGGTAGAATTTTCATTTTTCTTTCTTCAAAGCAATTATTGTAAATTCTGGAAGGAAGAATTCAGAGATATTAGTTACTGTATAAAAAATATTGTATTTTATAAATTTTGTACAAAATTGTTTAATTAACGTTGATAGGTGAAGTCAAGTATGATAATTTATTGGGTATTAAAAATATTTAATCTTGTATTAAGATTCGCGGCTTTATTTAAAATAAGGAACGTGACAGCTTTGATTTTGACAGTTCTAAGAAATATGATTGAGAAACAGTGTATAATGTATTTTAGAGATATAAAAATCAAGAGATAATAATACGAATTGAATTAAATAATGTGTTTTCTATAAGCTAAACTGGAGATAAATAGTATTACAAGAGTTTAAAAGAATTATTTTGAATATAAAGTATAGGTGGTATATTTTGATTGGTGGAGGAAATTTTTTAAAAATAATCGTCAAGGGAATGTTTATAAACAAATGAAAAGGAGAATAATTTTACTTTTGATTCTGTGCGGGTGTGTAATTTCAATGTTAAGAAAATAACATTGAAATTTATACAAATTAGAAGATTTCTGAGCATTAAAAGTGAGAATAATTCAACGCGAATAAAGATTTATTTATAATTTCCAACATAGTATGGAATTAAAAGTTAACTATCAATTACTAATGGAGTGTTAAGTGATTAATATCTAACGTATAATAATATAAAGAAGATTTTAGTAATACATAAAGAAAACTTACCTATAATTAAAAGAAATATTGACCAGATCCAGTGTGAGGTTATAATTTTGGCGTCCCAGAAGAGATATAGGTGTTCGTAGTTCAAGTTTAACGATTTAGAAATCATATTTGAAGAGGAAGAAATTCTTTGATTGTTCCAATTTCCAGAGAGTTGTTTACGAGTACCAAACGTGTGCTGAAGTATTTCAAACAGGAGTGTTATTCCTTAATGCAAGTTTATCCATATAGAGGCTCCAGTTGAAGAAGAAGAGAATCTGATACAGTTCCTGATATTTGAAGTGTTATTCCTTAATGCAAGTTTATCCATATAGAGGCTCCAGTTGAAGAAGAAGAGAATCTGATACAGTTCCTGATATTTGAAGTGTTATTCCTTAATGCAAGTTTATCCATATAGAGGCTCCAGTTGAAGAAGAAGAGAATCTGATACAGTTCCTGATATTTGTAAAGTGTCTTCGAGAAGTGTTTTTATATTTTAGGCCAGAGAAAATATTTATCCGAGAGTTGCAACGGACTTTTGCAGGCAGCATTTCTTTATAACCAACAATTTCAAGTATTAAGAGGGCAGAGACATCCAGAATTATCCACCTATTTTGAGGAAATTGTATATAACGAGGCAGTGTAAATCTAGAAGAAGGAAATATTATTAATTTGTTGAATTGGTAGAACTACAGGACATAAATGAATTAAGGTTGTATGTAAAATATACCTATTGATATTAGTAAATTATATTAGACCAGTTTAGAACAGATTTTAAGTAAATCCAGTACGATAATTTGAATATAAACATTTCACATAGAACAAAATTTAAATAGTACTGACACTTATAAAAAATTAGGTTAGAAATATAGAAATTTGTATCATATGTTATTTACAAATGAACATTGACATTTTATAAGTATTATTTGAGTGAACATAATAACGATTTGAATAATAGAAGACACATTATAAATTTAATTATAAACCAATTTATTTAATAACAATTTAAATTGTTAGGTTACGTACCTTGTTCAAATCAGAAATAGGAATAACTTTTCTTAATCAATCAAACACCTTTTCCACGTATTAAACAATTTTACTAAGATTTAATTGTTTTTTTTATTCATATAAACACACCATTTCCTGTACAACATTTGGAAAAAAAACAAGCAATATAAGAATTTAATCTAATCGTTTTTTTTAATTTAGTATGTAATCAATTGTGCACATGGGAGTATATGTAGATTCTTCAGGGAATAGACAGTAAAGAATACAGATGGAATAGATAGTAAAATTACAGAATTCTACTTATATATGTGGATATAGAAATCTATTTATTTAAAGAATTGTACTTAAAAATTAATATAGCGAAAATTGAATAACTTTATAAAAAATTCCAGAAATCTTATCGGACCAAGTTACACGCAAAAAGAGAAAGAGGAATAATAATTATTATTATAAGTATACAAGCTATGCCGTGGTTTTTAATTATATTCACTTGTGTATACTAATACATTTTGGCTGGCCCAACTTGGAGCTACGCATACCAATACATTTTTAGCGCCCGAACATGGGGCATTATTAGAAAATTATATATTGTAAAGAATATTTATTAACATATCAAACACCTTACTAACGCATTTTTGGCGCCCAACGTGGGGCACGATAAAAGAAAGGTTTCTGGTTATTTGTGTATTTTGTATTTTGTAGAATAGTAAAAACACAGATTTATTAGGTATCTTTATTTGTTTTATCGCAATTTGGTATTACATGTGATACATTGGTACATAATTGTGCGTATTAAAGGTACATATAAAATATTTTATATAGAGTGCATACATATTAGTACAGTTTTAAAAATATTTAAAAGAAATGGATACAAGATCTAAATCTAGTATAAAACAGACTCCAGGTACAAGTGAGAGCGGAGAGGATAGTGAACAGGAAAGAGGTGATACACAACAAATTATTCCAAGTAGGAACATAGAAGATATGTTAAAAGCTATTTTAGAGGATAATAAGAAAAATCAAGAGAAAAATGAGAAGTTATTGGAGAATATGGAAAAGTCTAATCAAGAGAAAAATGAGAAGTTATTGGAGAAAATGGAAAAGTCTATTAGAGAAGAGAATAAAAAAAATAGAGAGGAAGATAAAGAAGAGAATAAGAAAAATAGAGAGGAAGATAAAGAAGAGAATAAGAAGATATTTGAAAATTTGTTTGAGAAAAATAGGGAAGAAATAAACCAGAAAATTAGTGAAATAAACCAGAAAATTAGTGAGGGAAATAAGAAAATAAAGGAGGATATTTTCGAGGTTTTGGAGAAGAAGTTAGAGAAATTTGGGGATGATAATAAGAAAATAAATGAAAATCTTGTGAGCCTAAATGAAAAAATTAATCAAACTAATGAAAATATGAAAACTAAATTAGAGGAAGAGTTAAACAATTTAGAAGATAAATTTATAAAAGAAATAGAGAAGAAGAATGAAAGTAGTAAGGTAGAGATTTTAGGAACGATAGACAAAAATATAGCTAATAAAATTGGAGAAGTAGAAAAAATAGTTCTAGAGAAAGTAGGTATATGTGAGAGTAAACAAAAAGAACTATCTGAGAAAATACAAGAGGATTTGGTAAAGGTATCGTCAAAGAATGATACAGAATTGGTTATAGTAAATAAAAAATTAGCTGATAATGAAGAGAAATACAAAGAAGATAATTTAGTACAGAAGGAGGCAATAGAGGGTTTATTAACAGAATGTGAGAACAGGAAAGAGGAGATAGAGGGATTAGTGAAGAAAATTGAAGGTAAAAGGATTACGCAACTAGTTAATACTTCTCCGAATTGTATTATTAATACAGGAATTAAAATAGAAAATTTACCTCATTTTAATGGAGATTCATCAACCTCAATACATCCCATGCTGTATTTAAATAATATGTTGAGATATATGGAAGATATTACAGAGTTTAAAACTAAAATGAATATTATTAGGTCTACTCTTACGAACAGTGCTTTAGATTGGTTCCAACGAATTGAAGATGAGTGCACAAATATTGATGTTTTTGTAAATATGTTCACTTCATATTACTGGAATAGTAATCAGCAAAACAGGGCTAGGATAAAGTTATTGATTGGGAAATTTCATCCAGGGAAAATGTCTAGAGAAACGTACGCTTCTCGATTATATAATAATAGCAAATATATTCATAATATAGATGAATCTACCATTGCTCAACAATTACTGAAGCATTTTATTGTAAATGACACTCATGCTATTATTTGTCAGAATGTTACGACTATGGATTCATTGATTGACATTTTAAGACGTTTAGATGACCATAGTGAAAACATGCAATATAGCGTAAGAAGAAATCAAGAACCAACTTCTAATAGAAATAATAATATATCTCCTGTATCAAGAAATATTGGTGATGATACAAATCTGTTTAACTACCGGAACGATTATAACAATAGAGCAAGAGAAGCAAATTATCAAAATGGTAATAATTTTCGAAGAAATGAATCACAAACTAACCGAGTACCATATAGGCCATTGAATAATTTTAATAATGGACAAAAACATATCTCTAATAATAGATCATTTGAAAATGATAGAAGAGGTTATCAAGGAAGGAATTATGGTAATTATCAAGATCAAAATAATCGTTATTATAATCAGAACACGAACTCGAATAATAACTGGTATAGGAATAATGATGGGAATACAAGAGGTAATGGAAATGATAGTAATAGAAATACAGATACATCTCGTAATATAAATAACGTTAGATTAATAAAAGGTGGAAAGTCAGATGAAGGCAAGAATAGTATTGGAAAAGAAGATGTATTACAAAAGGTTAATGATGAGAAGAAAAAAACGCCGATTTTAGAATCAGAAGCAGGTATATATGGGAATCCCATTCCAAGTGTTTCTTGGAATTAAATTCTGAACAATCTGTTGATAATAATTTTAAAATAGTTTATAAGGACATCAATATTAATAGTATTAGTTTAGATAGAGATTTTGTTGAAATAGATTCTTTAGAAAAGTTAGGGAAGATAGTAGAAGATTGCGAAGTACTTCCTTTTATTAAAATTCAAATAGGAAAAATTGAATTTAAAACACTAATTGATTCAGGAGCGGAAATTTCATTAATTAATAAAGATAAAGTATTAGAAGTTGTAAATGTTATTAAGAATATTGTAAAGATAAAAGGTACAAATGTTGTTACTGCAAATAGAAGAAAAATGGGCATTATTACCGAACGTATTACTATAGAAGTGGAGATTAATTTTAAGAAATATATGATGCAATTTTACATATTAGATGGTTTATTTTACGATTGTATACTAGGTATTGATAACATGAGAATGTTAGAAATGAGTATTAATTTCGATAAGGATGAAATAAATATTAATGGAAATAAATTTGACATGGAAAAAATGGAAGACAGGTTGGAAGTTAATTCATACATGGCTTATAGAGAGGTAATTGGAAAAGAAATTGATAATGTGATTATAGAAGATAGAAATGAATATTTTAACAGTCCTGAAGAATTATTAGAAAGAGATATGTTTGAGCTACCGAAATTATATAATGAATCGTATGTAGATGAAGATGTAAATATTAAAGAAGATGATACAGGGAAAATTATTGTTAGAGAAAGAAAAGATATAATTAAAATTTTGGACAAACAGAAGATTGAGAATAAACAGATTAGGGAAAGTTTAGAGAGTATTTTAGAGGAGAACATAGAATTGATAAATGAGAAGATAGTATTTGCGAAGGATTATGAACATAAAATAATTGTAGAAGATGATTCACCTTTAACATGTAAAAATTATCCCATACCATATTATTTCCAGGAACGTGTAAATAAAGAAATTCAACTTTTGGAAGAAGCAGGAATCATTGAGCGTTCAAATACGTATTTTATTAATCCAGTAGTGTTAGTTAAGAAGAAAGATGACTCAATACGGATCTGCATTGACGCGAGGGCCCTAAACAAACGCATTTTACCTGAGTTCGAAGCTCCACAAAACATTGACGTGTTAATAACCAAGTGCGGAAATAAAAAAATTTACAGTAAGTTAGATTTAAAGAATGCATTTTGGTTAATCCGACTAGATGAAGATTCTCGTAAGTATTGTGGTTTTAATATTAACGGGACTGTATTTAATTTTACAGTTTGCCCGTTCGGAATAAAGACTAGCCCTGCCGGATTAATCCGATTTCTACATAAAATTTTAGATAGATATGAAGATTTTGCTATACATTACTTGGATGACATTATAATTTTTTCGGATGATATCGTTTCTCATTTGGAACATATTGAAATAATTATTTCTACTTTAAGAATAAACGGGATGAAGTTGAATTTAGAAAAATGCGAATTTTGTAAACATGAGGTCAGTTATTTGGGATACATAATTAACGAAAAAAACATTTTATTGGATCCTAAACGTTTGGATGATATTAAAAATTTTCCAAGACCTACCAAATTAAAACAATTAAGAGGATTCTTGGGGTTGTTGAATTATTATAGAAAGTTTATACCAAAATTTAGTCAGAAAACAAATGTATTGCTAACTTTATTAAAGAAAGACAAGAAATGGAGTTGGACAGAAGAACATGAAGAATGCTTTATTAAACTTAAGGAAAATTTTGTAGAAAATTTAAAATTGTTTCACCCGGATTTCAATTTAGAGTTCATTGTTAGAACTGATGCATCACATAGTGCAGTAGCAGCAGAATTGGTACAAATAAGAGATGGTGAGGAGATACCTATTTATTTTGCTTCAAGGACGCTGAAACCATGCGAGGTTCGATATGGGGTATCAGAAAAAGAAATGATTGGGATCATTTTCGCATTATCTAAATTAAGATACTTTTTGATAGGGAAGAGGTTCCGATTAGAGACAGATCACAAGGCTTTGATTAATATTATGAATTCTAAACTAAATAATAACAGGATATACAGATGGGCATTGTTAATTCAACAATACGATATGGATATTCATTATAGACCAGGAAAAGAAATGGTGGTGGCTGATATTTTGAGTCGTAAAGATGGAGGAATTAAAAAGAACGAGGTTAGTATAAATCTAGTCCAATTAAGGAGACAAGGAATATTTTCCTTACGAAGATTAAAGGAAATTCAGGGAACAGAGGAGTTTGTGGAATTGAGGGAAAAGTTAAGTAACGAACTAAATTACAAGGGTATGATTTTAAAAGACGGAATAATTGTTAAGAAAATTGGTGATTTAGAAGTTTATGTGACAAATGAAATTCATACGAAGGAAATTATTGAATATTTACATAACAGGTATACACATATTGGATCAAGAAAATGTTGGTTGATGTTTAGAGAGGCATATTACTGCAAGAATGATGAAAAAATTATCAAAAATATATTAAGACATTGCCAGGTATGCATATTGGCTAAAGATAAAAATTTTACCAACGAAAATATTAGTCAAAGTATTGTAGCAAATGATAAATTAGAATTGATAACGATTGATTTTATTTCTAATCTAATTCCTAGTACAAATGGATATAGGAACATATTGGTGATTTGTGACATTTTTTCAAAATATGTCAAGCTTATTCCTACACAAAAGTGCAATACCGAGACAGTTTTACAGGCATTGTATGAATATTTTATAGCATATGGAAATCCATTAGCGGTATTAGCAGATCATGCTACATATTTTGATAATGACAGGTATAGGGAATTCTTACAGGATAGGAATATTAAGAGCTATTATATTTCTACTAGACATCCACAATCTAATCCAACAGAGAGATACATACAGGAAGTGTTAAAATATTTGAGAATTTTATTAGTTAATAAACATAACAGATGGGCAAAACAATTATCTCAAATAGAATTTGTTATGAATAATTCACCTAGTAGTGTTCATAATCTTTGTCCTATAACTGTTTTTACTAGTCAATTACCACAAAGACCTTGGTTATCAGATGAACAAGTAGATTTATACGAAAAATATTTATTAGTCAGAGAAAGATTAAATGAAAGAAAAATTAAATGGGAAGAGAAGAAAATGAGAAATCAAAAGAAATTCAAAACATATGAAATAGGTGATAAAAGGCATTGAGAGTAACAGATCGTAAAAATAAGATTATAAGTAAATTGATTAGGCCATACGTAGGACCATACGTCATATATAGAAGATTAGGCATGAATACGTATGAATTAATTGAAGAGGAGACAAATTTAATTAAAGGTAGATACCATATCTCCATGTTACATGATTATGTAGAATCAGTACATTAAATCATCCGAAATAATAGGTAAGACACAGTATTTGGAGGTTGTACTGTGAAATGAGTGACGACATTTCCTTTCTGAGTTCGGCTAAATCATCCACAAAAATGTTAAATCATCCGAAATAATAGGTAAGACACAGTATTTGGAGGTTGTACTGTGAAATGAGTGACGACATTTCCTTTCTGAGTTCGGCTAAATCATCCACAAAAATGTTAAATCATCCGAAATAATAGGTAGAACACAGTATTTGGAGATTGTACTGTGTGAGTGAGTGACGACACTTCCTAATCTTAGTTACATTAAATCATCCACACAAATTATATTTTTAGAGATTAGTTGAGTTAATAATAATTAGTATTGTTCGATGTCCTTATATTGTAGATATGTTGATAGGTGTTTTATGCATTGTATACAGTGTGGTAATGTATCATTTGTGGGTTATTTGGTAGAAATAAAAATAAAAATAAATGTGTTTTGGTGAATACAAATGTTTAAAGTTAGGCATGGAAAGGGAAAAAGAATTTAAAGTAAAATGTAATAAATAATATTTTGAATTGGTATAGGAAAATAAAGGTACTAAGATTAGGTATGCAATTATAGTACAAAATAAGGGAATAATAATATTCAATGACAGTAATATTATGAAATATATGAGATTGTTTAAAAATATAAAGAGGTGTTTATTAAAAGATATTGTATATAAAAAGAATTAAAAGTTTATAAGGGAATGATATATGAAAGCTGGAATATGTATATTTAATGCTAAAAGAGAGCAAATGATAGCCCATAATGGCAGATTATAAAAAGTGAATTATATTTTGTATCAAAGAAATTAAATATCTTGTAATGTAAAGGTTTACATATGAGATGAATTTTTATCATATAATGGTAAATGTATATGATTACACTTATAAAAGTGATGTTTAAGCAAATGAGACAATATTATTATTTGAATATATAGGAATGAGTGGTATGGGTTTTTATTAAAACCAAAAATATATTGGAATAAATATATGAGATGGAGTTAATGTATAAATAATAAACACCAAATGAATTTAAGACAAGAATGTAAGTGATTTCAAAACTGAAAAGATTAGTATACTGTATAGGAATATTTTAATTGCATACATGGAAAGTTGATTTTAAAAAAAATACTTAACATTATAAGATGAATAGGAATTTACACAGTAAATAAATTTAAAACGGCATTAATTTAAAAGATTTAAAAAAAAAAAGAATATTATTACAAACATTCATGGTACATTACAAGTTTGAAATAGTAGATGTTTATTGTAAATGTATAGTATTGGAAAGATTAGTTATAATAATTACAAGTTTGTTTTATACGATTTAAAAAAAAAATGATTAGAGATGTGATTTTATTTAAAAGAGTTAATTTTGTATGACAAGAAAGTAATAGAATTAGAAATGTGTACAGGAATTGAAATGTTGAAAGTGGATAAAAATTTGAGAATCAATTGTTTCATTATAGTTAATGTTTTGAAATAACAAATATTAATTTTTAACAAAGTAAAAATTTACATTTGTTAAAGGGGCAAATGTCATGGTTTGGATGACCATGCTATATATAATATATAATTTGATACGTGTTCTTATATAAAGAAAAGGTATTCTTATTTCTTATCAAGTTTTTATAAATACATTCAAGTCCATAAAATTAATACTTATAAAATTAAAAATATATTCACAATTATTGTTTTCACTTTGATTAATGGTAGAATGTTCATTTTTCTTTCTTCAAACCAATTATTGTAAATTCTGGAAGGAAGAATTCAGAGATATTAGTTACTGTATAAAAAATATTGTATTTTATAAATTTGTACAAAATTGTTTAATTAACGTTGATAGGTGAAGTCAAGTATGATAATTTATTGGGTACTAAAAATATTTAATCTTGTATTAAGATTCGCGGCTTTATTTAAAATAAGGAACGTGACAGCTTTGATTTTGACAGTTCTAAGAAATATGATTGAGAAACAGTGTATAATGTATTTTAGAGATATAAAAATCAAGAGATAATAATACGAATTGAATTAAATAATGTGTTTTCTATAAGCTAAACTGGAGATAAATAGTATTACAAGAGTTTAAAAGAATTATTTTGAATATAAAATATAGGTGGTATATTTTGATTGGTGGAGGAATTTTTTTAAAAATAATCGTCAAGGGAATGTTTATAAACAAATGAAAGGGAGAATAATTTTACTTTTGATTCTGTGCGGGTGTGTAATTTCAATGTTAAGAAAATAACATTGAAATTTATACAAATTAGAAGATTTCTGAGCATTAAAAGTGAGAATATTGAATAATTCAACGCGAATAAAGATTTATTTATATTTTCCAACATAGTATGGAATTAAAAGTTAACTATCAATTACTAATGGAGTGTTAAGTGATTAATATCTAACGTATAATAATATAAAGAAGATTTTAGTAATACATAAAGAAAACTTACCTATAATTAAAAGAAATATTGACCAGATCCAGTGTGAGGTTATAATTTTGGCGTCCCAGAAGAGATATAGGTGTTCGTAGTTCAAGTTTAACGATTTAGAAATCATATTTGAAGAGGAAGAAATTCTTTGATTGTTCTAATTTCCAGAGAGTTGTTTACGAGTACCAAACGTGTGCTGAAGTATTTCAAACAGGAGTGTTATTCCTTAATGCAAGTTTAGCCATATAGAGGCTCCAGTTGAAGAAGAAGAGAATCTGATACAGTTCCTGATATTTGAAGTGTTATTCCTTAATGCAAGTTTATCCATATAGAGGCTCCAGTTGAAGAAGAAGAGAATCTGATACAGTTCCTGATATTTGAAGTGTTATTCCTTAATGCAAGTTTATCCATATAGAGGCTCCAGTTGAAGAAGAAGAGAATCTGATACAGTTCCTGATATTTGTAAAGTGTCTTCGAGAAGTGTTTTTATATTTTAGGCCAGAGAAAATATTTATCCGAGAGTTGCAACGGACTTTTGCAGGCAGCATTTCTTTATAACCAACAATTTCAAGTATTAAGAGGGCAGAGACATCCAGAATTATCCACCTATTTTGAGGAAATTGTATATAACGAGGCAGTGTAAATCTAGAAGAAGGAAATATTATTAATTTGTTGAATTGGTAGAACTACAGGACATAAATGAATTAAGGTTGTATGTAAAATATACCTATTGATATTAGTAAATTATATTAGACCAGTTTAGAACAGATTTTAAGTAAATCCAGTACGATAATTTGAATATAAACATTTCACATAGAACAAAATTTAAATAGTACTGACACTTATAAAAAATTAGGTTAGAAATATAGAAATTTGTATCATATGTTATTTACAAATGAACATTGACATTTTATAAGTATTATTTGAGTGAACATAATAACGATTTGAATAATAGAAGACACATTATAAATTTAATTATAAACCAATTTATTTAATAACAATTTAAATTGTTAGGTTACGTACCTTGTTCAAATCAGAAATAGGAATAACTTTTCTTAATCAATCAAACACCTTTTCCACGTATTAAACAATTTTACTAAGATTTAATTGTTTTTTTTTATTCATATAAACACACCATTTCCTGTACAACATTTGGAAAAAAAACAAGCAATATAAGAATTTAATCTAATCGTTTTTTTTAATTTAGTATGTAATCAATTGTGCACATGGGAGTATATGTAGATTCTTCAGGGAATAGACAGTAAAGAATACAGATGGAATAGATAGTAAAATTACAGAATTCTACTTATATATGTGGATATAGAAATCTATTTATTTAAAGAATTGTACTTAAAAATTAATATAGCGAAAATTGAATAACTTTATAAAAAATTCCAGAAATCTTATCGGACCAAGTTACACGCAAAAAGAGAAAGAGGAATAATAATTATTATTATAAGTATACAAGCTATGCCGTGGTTTTTAATTATATTCACTTGTGTATACTAATACATTTTGGCTGGCCCAACTTGGAGCTACGCATACCAATACATTTTTAGCGCCCGAACATGGGGCATTATTAGAAAATTATATATTGTAAAGAATATTTATTAACATATCAAACACCTTACTAACGCAATATATATATATATATATAATCTAATAATCCCCTCTACCATATTAATGGTGTGGGGCGTTTATCCTCTTCTAACTTTTTATAAATCTTTTCCATTCATTTCTATTCCTCGCCATGCTCTTCGCCTCTGTCCAAGTTTTGCCCTTCCTCCTCAAAATCTCTGCTATGACATCATTCCATGTCGTCCTTGGCCTTCATCTTCTTTTATTTTTCATTAATCTTGCTTCCCATATCCTTCTTGTCTGTCTCGTATTTTCCATTCTATATAGATGTCCCCACCATCCCAACTGTCTTTGCTCAATATGTTCCAACACTGACTGTATATTTAGATCTTTTCTTATTTCCGAATTTCTTATTCTTTCCATCTTTGTAACTCCTCTGACTCTTCTTAAATATTTCATTTCTACTGCTTGTATTTTACTTTTTTGTCTTGTATTTAATATCCAGGATTCGCATCCATATACTAATATCGGTCGGTATATTGCCTTATATACTTTTAATTTTGTTTCGCGGGATATCTCTTTTTTGTTAATGAACTTATTCCTCATACTATAATACAGCTTTGTTGCTTTTTCTATTCGTTGGTTAATCTCGGCGTCCTGGGTCCCTTTTCCATCAATTCTCACTCCCAAGTACTGGAACGTTCTCACTTCTTCTATTTCAATTCCTTCTATTTCGATTTTCATATCTATCTCTTCATCTCCCACTACCATTACTTTGGTTTTATTCTTATTCATCATCATTCCACTGTTATTTAGTGTCGTATTCCATATTATTAAGTTCCGTTGTAGATCTTCCGCACTGTCAGCTGTAATTATTATGTCGTCTGCGAATGCTCCCTGTGAAACTTCGACTAGCTTTAAGTTAATGTGTCCAACTCTGATCTTTTTACTTTCTTTTGTACACCTTTTGATAATGTCGTCCATATAAACTATAAACAGCATTGGGCTCAGGCTTCCTCCCTGTCGGAGTCCCTCCTTTGTTCTGAAGGTTTCTGATTCTAAATTATTAGCTATTACAGCGTTGGTGTTATTATCATATATTTTCTGTATTAATCGTCTTATTTTTCCATTGACCCCTCTCTCTTTTAATATATTCCACAGTCTTTCTCTTGGTACCTTATCGAATGCTTTTTCTAGATCTATAAATGCTAAAAATACTTTCTTCTGCTCTCTATAGGCTTTTTGTATTATTTGCTTCACGGAAAATATTTGGTCTTGTGTGCTCCTTCCTTTTCTAAACCCACTTTGTGATTCGTGTAGCGTATTTTCGAGTTTTGCTCTTAGTCTTTTATCTATTATTTGCTCAAGAATCTTCATTGCAGTGCTTAGAAGGGTTATTCCTCTGTAGTTATTGCATTCTTTTTTGTTTCCTTTATTCTTGTATATTGGTACTATTAATGACTTCCTCCAATCGTTTGGTATCTCCTCTTCTCTCCATATTCTGTTATATATTTTCAACATTACTTCTCTTCCTTTTTGTCCTATATTTTTAATCATTTCTGCCGTAATCTTGTCGCAGCCTGGTGCTTTCCCATCTCTCTGTTTATGTATTGCTTCTTCCAATTCGTCCATGGTAATTATTTCTTCCGTCTCTTCTTCTTCTATTGTTTGTTGTTCATCGGTATTCTCATTTTCCACTCCTTCGTTTAGCAATTCTTGGAAGTATTCTTTCCATCTTTCTATGATTTCTTTTTTATCGCTTAGTATATCTCCCTTCATATTTTGTATATTATTATGGTGTGTAGATTGAGACATTTCTTCATTCCTTACTGACTTCAAAACTCTATAAAATAGTTTTTGGTTTTCTTTACTATTTTTTTCCATCTTTTCACCAAATTCTTGCCATGTCTCTTTTTTGGATTCTGCCACTAACTGTTTTACTTTTTTTCTTTCTTCTTTGTATATATTGTATTTTTCCGCTGTTTGTTCTGCTAAATATATTTTCCATGCCTTTTTTTTTGACTTTACTTGATACCTTATTTCATTTGTCCACCACTTTGTTTGTCTTTTGTTTTTCTTCTTGCTTACTCCACATATCTCTTTAGTTGTAGTTATTATAATTTCTTTGAACGTATTCCAAGTTTCTTCAATATTTCTATTCATTTCTACATTTTCTACTCTTCTAGTTATCCTTTTCTGGTAACTTTCAGCGATATCTTTACTTCTTAGTTTGTATGTTCTAAGTAATTCTTTTTGGTTTTCTTTCTGTTTGTATATATATTTCTTTTCTTTATTTTGAACTTTTTCCTTTATTTTTGATATAACGACAAAGTGATCGCTCCCTATTTCCGGTCCTCTTCTTACTTTTGTATCAGTCACGATTCTTCTATTCTTTTTGTCAACTAATATATAATCAATTATGGACTTCTCTCCCCTGCGCTTAACTTCCCTGGTATATGTGTGTATATTTTTGTGTTGGAAAAGACTATTAGTTATTACCAAGTTGTGTATCATGCAAAAGTCTAGCATTCTTCTTCCATTGTTATTTCTAACCGTCTCTCCGTTTGTTCCTAATACTTCAGTGTATTTATCGTCTCTTATACCAACTCTACTGTTGAAGTCTCCCATTACAAAAATTATTCCTTTCGCATCTTCTACCACCACTGTTAATTCTTCCCAAAACTTATTTTTGTTATCTGCTGTGTCGTCTTCATTTGGTCCGTATACTACTATTATTGTTTTCATTATGTTTCTCTCCTTCATCTCTATTAGTAATATTCTTTCTGACCATGCCTTCCAGTCATGAATTTGGTTTTCTAATTTTTTGTGTAAAATGCATCCTACTCCTGCAGCTGCTCTTCTTTCTTTTCCTACACCACTGTATAATAAAGTGTGACCATTGTCCATCTTAATTATTCCCTGTGCCTTTTTCTTCGTTTCCGTAATTGCTAATATGTCTACTTCTATCTCTTCAAATTCCTTTTCTAATTCCTTTTCTTTTCCTGTTATACTTTTTATGTTCCACGTGCCAATTTTCCATATTATGTTTTCTTTATCCTTACTTTTCCTTATCTTTTCTATTTTTTTTGTGTCATCGTTATCATATTTAGCATTATTTTGTTTATTCTCCTTTATCGTGTCCTTTTTCTTGCCCGGGTCATCATCTTCATTTCTACTAGTCTTTATTATACGTTTTTTGACATTATTTTTGCGATTTCTTTTTTTCTTTCCAATTCTCCTTCCTTCTTATTCCAATTCTCTTTTTCTCTATTCCATTTCCATTGTTCTCCCTCCACTATTATCTTTTGAAATCCTATCTTGACGGTTTTTCCTTTCATTCTCTCTTCTTTGGCCTTTCTACGTATCTTTTCTTGTATTTCTCTTTCCTCCTTCGTCATATCATCGTTAATATATATCTTTTGTTCTTTGTATTCTCTTAATTTACCCTTGTTTTTCATCATTTGTATCTTATCATGTGTATTCTTCAGTTCTATTAAGCAAGTTTCTGGGCCCAGTTGTTTCACCGCTTTAATTTCTATTTGTATTTCCATGTACTTCTGGATAATTTCTTCTACCACTAGTTTTAGGTGCCCTTGATCACTCACATCTATTTTTAATCCCTGCATAACTGCATTATTTCTTCTATTCACTCCCTCCAGTCTATCTAGTCTTCCTTTCACACTCCTAATTTCTTTTTTCAGTTCTGCATTTTCTTCTTTGATTTTCTCATTTTCCAATTTAATTCCTTTCATTTCTTCCATATATTTATCTTGTTTTCCCTCTATATGTTGCACTTGTGTAACCAGTCCTTGTATCATTTCCATTAACTTGTCTAATTTATTTTCGTCATCGCTTGCTCCTTTTTCCGTTGTTTTAGTTGTCTTTTTATTCTTCCTAAGCATTTCGGTTATATCTCTTTGTCCCCTCTTTCTTTTTCCCTCATCTGTTGTGCTCCCATCGCTATCCATTTCCAACAGTCTTCTTACTATTTTAGTTTGTCTTATGACGGGCCTTTTCTTCTTATCGCCTATATTTATTTTATTGACGCCCGACTTCTCTTCAGGGTACCGTACTTTATTTTATTATTTCTGTTTCCAAATCTCTGGTATGGTTCGCAGCACCGTACTTTTTTTCTTTAGTTGTTATTGTTGAAATATATCCGTGTGTGTCGAATGCCCGAGTCGACCTCTCGGAGGCAGTCAACACATGTTTTATTAATCTGAATAAATTGTCTTACCTTCTACTTTCTTCTTGTATTTCTGTATCACTTCTACTTTTTCTTCTTCTTCACAGTGTCACCTTTCTGTGTATTATTAACTCGGTTTCTCCCTATTATTGGGTTAAAAATCCGGAGCCGATATATACACGTCTACACTATACACTGGACACTTCTTCCCTTTACGAATTTATACAAATATTAAATATTTTAAAGTGTTGTAATGTAGTCATCATTTTTGATTAACATAATTGTCATATATTGTGGATATACCGACTGTGAGTATTTCACTAATGTGTTTATTTTAGATAATTAATTATTACTGTAGATTCTAGCTGAGGATGCCCGTAGGGCGAAACATGTACTAGAGTAAATAAAATTTCATATACGGTTCTAAAAGGATTTATTATTTACACTATATTAAATAAATAAAGACTTCAAAGTAATAAATATTAGTTGACTGTAACTAAATCTTGATACATTTAACGAATGTGAACTGCTGGATAGTAGCGTACACTAGAAACCTGAGGAATAAGGGAATAGTAGACAGTAATATTTCTGACTAATGAGAAAAATAGCAGGTACTTGCAATCCAAGAAAATATCATCAAATCAATATAAATGAGAAATCTGCATATTTCTTGCAATCATAATCAGAATGTGATGAATACGATATATAACAGTAGATAAATCCCAACAGCAGGTATGATAATTAAGGGAGGCTAAAGCTTGTCGTACCTGAGGCATCAGTCGATTACCTGGAAGAGTCATTTAAAGTGGACGAAATGCTTACTAACATAGTGAGGGTACTAACGTAGTGATAATCAGGGAATGAATCTAGATTAAATATGTATGAATATGAATTTTTATGAAGTGTTACATTGAAGTAATTAGTAGGCAGATGTCTTTATTGGATTGCCTATATCTTTGAACAAAAAAATCCTTCCCTGAAATTTTTTTTATAAAGGTTTAAAAAGTTTGTGTTTGTGGAATTGTGTGAAATATTTTTGAAAAAATGAAAAAAACATATTTAAGATAATTTAATTTTCGGAAACTTGTAATGCAATTTGTAATAATGTGGTAATTGTATTGAACTACAAAAGTGTTCAGAATACATAATTTTGCGTTAAATTTAGAGCTATAAATTGAAATTGTCAATTGATGTCAAAGCAACCTAATATCCTGATAATTTATAAAGTGTACTGGCTTAAATTCTAAAAAATGTGCATTAATTGCTATGATATTTTTCAGTTAACTTGGGCCGATATTTGCTTGTTCGCAATAGCCGATAAATTTCCAGCGGGAACAATTCCAAAGTACACGAACCTCCAAAAAGTCATCGATAATGTCGGCAGCATACCTCAAATAAAAGCCTGGCTAGAAATTCGTCCACAAACTGAACCAGATATTAGAGCTAAATTAAGACAACTACCTGCTTGAAATATGAAGTTAATGGTTTCGTTTTTCGTGTACTTGTCTTGCAATTAAAAATAAAAATTGACAGACTTGAAATGTTTATTATATGTAACACCCTAAAACAATAAAAAGAAGAAATTACAGATTATTTTGTCATTATTATTTGAATTCTTGTGAAGCACATACGGACATTTATATACCGTTTGACTGAAATAAAAGTAAATATAGGGAAACACAGACACGCACACATGTACATGCAAACATGAAATGGAGGGGTACGATAATAGGGGAGTACAGATGAGTTCATATCGGGACACCGGTTACCGGGACTTCAGTGCAAAACGTTGAAAGCTAGTATGCATACGTTTGCTTTAAGGAATTGCTTCGCTATGTACGGCTTTTGTATAATATTTTGGTAATTGATGTATAATGTATTAACATTGAACTGAAACAAAACTCTATAAAAATTGTAACTAAAATAAAATTCTTATAAAAAATTAAATAAAATTCTCACATTTAAAACGAAACAAAATATTATACTTAATGAACTATACAAAATTTAATGTTGAAGATGTTCAAATGTCTGTCCCTCTTGCATCAAGCAGTACCCTAAACGATTATAAAATCCCATTTCGTCTTGTTCTTCTGTGACGTTACGGTGTCTTTTAGTATGCAGTGAATTAACACAACCTTCTGTACGAAATTGTTTCACAATCTTATGGATAGCTGGCACAGAGGGAGGTGGACGATTTTCATACGCTCTCGGTCTCCCCACACCACCGGTCTTATGGTGGTGTGGGTAAACCGAGAGCCACATTCTTGAATTGTTGTATACATACATACATAGGTACATGTTTATGTGTATGTATTTGAAGATGCATATTAACTTTTAAATACGACAATCTGTATACACATACAGGATGAGTCATTAGTTGCCGCTTCTTTGATTGCTCTTTTGTTTTAAATAAAAGAAAAAATAATTAGTGGAAGATCCATGGTTGCTTGTGGCGCATATTGCAAAAATACATTAAGCTCTGACGCACTTCCGGTTTCACCGGAAATGCCCGGAACTTAATTTTTTTAAATGATTCACCCTATATATTTTTGGATTTTCTTGTACTGCTTTAAATTTTCTGTGCAACTGTCATTTCTTTTTCAAAATTGAGCTAGTAGTTTTTGAGTTATTAATTTTTTTTGAAAATATATGACCAAAACACTTGTTCAGAAAAAAATCATTTTCACATTGTTTTTAAAAGTAAAAACATTAACTTTGGTGATGTTTGTAGCCAAAAAAAACACTGCATCATTTGGTAAAAAAATAAAAAAAAGGAAGAAAATGCATCAATAAAAAACAAAGTTTTCAAAGCCTACTTCCTGAAATTTTCACATACCAAAAACTTATTTTTTTTAAATGGAACACCCAGTATTTTATTGAGGAATTTTGTTCCTTTTTATATTCTCTTTCATTATTGTTAACAATGTCCTATACCTATCTTTTGTAATTTTTGAGATAATCACTATAGGAGCAATTAGCGGTCAATTAAAGAACTACGGGCACTGTTCTATGCACCCAAATATTCATCCAATAAAGGCTGGAATGCGGCTGACTGCCTGAGTCAACTGTTAAAGAAAGTCGGTATACATTTATGTCAAAGTTATAAAAGCATCGCTATTAGTTATCATCCAAATGAATTATTCTTATGAAGAGTTAATAGATACGATTGACGTTTTGGGTGAATCTGAAAGAAACTCTTTGCTAGCACAGCAATCCCTGGCAGAAGTCAACCGAGCCAGAAACCTTCGAAAGTATAAAGTGGACGGTTTGAGTGAACAGAAAGTATTGAATATGAAAGAAAGAGCGGAAAAAGCAAGGTGAGAATAGGACGTTTATGGTATTTGCGAGTGTAGTCGAACACTCCCGTACTAGTACTACGAAAATTAGTCGTCAGTTAGATGTAAGTCAAATTTCAGAATCCAGAATAACTAGGAAATATGAAATTCACCCGTAGCATATTCATGCACAAGACTAGAAGAAAGAAATTTTCAGAATCGCATACATTTTAGTCAATTGGCAGCAGATAAATTATCCTGGCTTTCTCAATTTTTTGTTGTTTACCAACGAAGCCACCTTCTATTAAAGTGAATACGTTCATCGTCACAATTTCCGTTATTATAACACATAAAAACCCCCCACTTTATCACTCCTGTAAACTTTCAAAATCGTTAGTCATTAAAACTGTGGGGAGGAATAGTGAGTAGTTACATAATTCGACCTTATTTCTTTGATGAAAATGTTAATGGAGGAGAGTATTTTCGCTATCTACGAATGGATTTTCAAAACTGTTTGAAGACATCTTCAAATACGTCAGTAAACATAGCCTTCATTTTATTTGAATGTTAACCAACAGTGTCAAAAATGAAATACTGCCACTGGACATTGACGGAATTGAAAAATTGAAATGCGATGCTCTTTATTCAGTAAAATTATTACTTTTGGGATAGTTGGATTTAAATTTACTTTGTTTGACAGTTGACTAAGGATGTCGGGCGTCATCCCTGCCTTCCATTGGTTGAACGAATATTTTGGTGCATAGAACAACAGCGCTCATAGTTCTTTAATTGACCGCTAATTGCCCCTATAGTGATTATATCAGAAATTACAAAAGATAGGTATAGGACATTGGTAACAAAAATAAAAGAGAATAAAGAAAGAAACATAATGCCTCAATAAAATACTGGGTGTTCCATTAAAAAAAAAAATAAGTTTTTGATATGTGAAAATTTCAGGAAATAGGCTTTGAAAAAACAAAGTTTTTTGAGGTATTTTCGAGTGCAACTTTACCAAATGAGGCAGAATTTTCTTGGCTACAAGCACCACTATAGTTAATGTTTTTACTTTTAAAAACAATGCGAAAATGATTTTCTTCTGAACACATGTTTTGATCAAATATTTTCACAAAAAGTTAATAACTCAAAAACTATTGGATCAATTTTGAAAAAGAAAAAACAGTTGAACAGACAATTTAAAGCAGTACAAGAAAATCCAAAAATATATAGGGTAAGTCATTTAAAGAGCAATTGAAGAAGCGTCTACTAATGACTCACTCTGTATATTTTATTACAATTATTACTGAATTGTGAAATTATATAATCAATATTGTTCATTTATTCGTTACATAAAAAGTTCTTAAACATGTGTATAAGTATGAAAAAATCTATCTTTTGATAGGAATTGTAGTTATCCAGTAATAGGTTCCAAAGTGTGTTTTTGTAAAAGGTTATATCCCAGAATTAGGAGATACAATTAAATGGTAGGAATGGGTTACCTGTCAAAGTCAGCTAATTTTGCTTGTTATGATTCATGAATTCTATAAATAGAACATATTAAAAAAAAGTTACACACATTTGAAAGCAGTTCACTGTTGTAAAAGATACATTAACAAAGACCAGTTTCATAAATGATGTAATAAGTAAAACAGTAAATAAAAGCATCCGTTGTTGAAGAGCCTTGACCACAATATGTTCAAAAGACACTAAACTGATATTCGCGATTTTTCTGCACACAAGTGTACGTTTGTTTATGAAACATATTAGGTAATTTTTTGCAAATCAAGTGCTGTTCTTCTGTAAGTTATCTGACACTCTGAATAGTGTTAATGACATTTTATTTAAATAAAGGACGCTATATTTGTCACTATTATCCTGCTCAAGGCTTGCATGAAGATGGTCCTAGATGGAAAGTGGATTTCTGCCTCTTTAAAATATAATACATATAATATATAATATATGAGTCCAAATCTTTTCGCAAAAAACATTGGCCTGTAAAATACCTCCATGCAATAACAATGAAAATTTTCTGCAAATGTCTGAATTGGAGACTTGGCATCTACTTCGTAGGACCATATATTTCTTACCTAAAATTTAAAAGGGGAAAATCTGCACCTTGGTCAATAGGAAGCGCAGAATTAACACCTCTTGATTACTAGTTAATGCGAAATAGTCTCCAATACATACCACATTTTAGATAGATCTATTATGGACAGGACAGGAAATGTGGAAATATAGTACATCTTTGAAATTAATTAAGAATGAATTAAACGAATACTTTTACAATGTTTTTTTGGTGTTTATAAAAAAATATAACTTGCACTATTTTTTATTATTATTAAAAATACGATTCTGATAGTTAGTTGAAATAAGTTTCTAAAGCAGTTTACAAGCATATTACGCCGATATTTTCCTGGAAAAAAGATGTAGCAAGGTACCTCATACCTCATTAGAAATTACACTGGGCAACAAATTTTCGAAAAGTTCATGCTTCCAAGCTGAAAATTGTCATTTCTTGATGAATTCAATGTGCTGAACACGAAAATGACTAAGAAAAAGCTGAATTGGCTACGGGTTTTCTGTAATATGTACGCATATTTCAGAAAAAGTGTACTTATGTCAATATTATAATACATGGTAAGAAAACATTTACGCATATTTCAGAAAAAGTGTACTTATGTCAATATTATAATACATGGTAAGAAAACATTAGTCTGCTTCCGGCTTTCGACTTCTTTTGGCCTGCCGTTTGTAGTGGACTTGTGGAGCATCTCTACTGATTGTCCAACAATAGTCAGCTAGCATTGACGTAGACCATTTGCCTTGGTACCGTTGCTCCATGGTGGCAATGTCCTGATGAAAGCGTTCGCCGTGCTCATCGCTGACCTGCCCGCAGTTATCAGGAAAGAAATCTAAGTGGGAATCAAGAAAGTGGATCTTTAAGGACATATTGCAGCCGAATTCATGAAACAAAGCCAACATATCCTCAACCAGACACTTGTAATTTTCTGCCTTGTCATTCCCCAGGAAGTTTGCTGCCACTTGATAGAATGCATCCCAAACCTGTTTTTCTTTACCTTGAAGAAGTTCCTCAAACTTGGGGTCTCGGAAGAGCTGTCTAATTTGAGGCCCCACAAAGATGCCCTCTTTAATTTTGGCTTCACTGAGTCGAGGGAATTTGTCATGCAGGTACTTGAATGCTGGTCCATTCTTATCCATGGCTTTTACCAAGTTTTTGACAAGACCGAGTTTGATGTGTAAAGGAGGAATGATGATTTTGTGTGGCTGTGCCAATGGTGGGTGCTGTACATTCGTTTCTCCAAGCTTAAAAAATGCCCTCGGAGGCCAGTCTTTCTTGATGTAGTGCAAATCGATTGCTCTGCTGTCCCACAGACAAAGAAAACAGCAGTACTTTGTATATCCCTGCTGCAAACCCATCAACAGAGATACTACCTTCAGGTCAGAACATATCTGCCAGCCATACTTGCTGTAGTTAATCGTCTCCAGTAGCTGCTTTAGATTGCCGTAAGTCTCCTTCATGTAGACCGCATGTGCAATAGGTATGGATGGAAGCTGGTTCCCATTATTCAACAAAACCGCCTTTAGGCTCAGTTTTGAAGCGTCTATAAACAACCGCCATTCGTGGGGATCATGTGCAATACCGAGAGCTTGTAGTAGACCATCAATATCGCAGCAGAACACAAGGCTTTCTTCTTTCTTAAAGAAAGATTCGAAGAGCTGATGGCGAGTGCGAAATGAAGTCACTCGGACATTCTGTTCCAGAAGATTCCACTGTCGAAGTCTTGAGGCCAGTATCTCCGCTTTGCTTTTCGACAGATCCAAATCGCGAACAAGATCGTTCATTTCATCCTGTGTAATTTTATGTGGTGCAGATGTTTCGTCAAAGCACGAAAAGTCATCATCCTTACTGCCACGTCGAGGAGAACTCGCCGACGCATGGCCATCCTCATCGTCTGAACTGATAGAAAAATCTGTAGGAGGTTCTGGAATTGGGAGTCCTTCGCCATGAGAGACAGGTCGCAGAGCAGATGGTATGTTAGGGTATTCAACTGTCCACTTCTTCTTGGTGATGCCTCCAGAAGCTGGTCGTACCATACAGAAATAACAGTCGTCAACGTGATTGGTGAGCTCCCTCCAAATCATGGGCACAGCAAATGGCATTGCCTTTCTTTTGCCATTAAGCCACTGTGAAAGATTTACGGCACAAGTGCGGCAGCATACGTGTGGGGCCCAGTCTTTGTCCTGGTCGCCTATCTTGCAACCAAAATACAAATGATACGCTTTTTTAACTGTTGCACTGATGTTCTTTTTCTGTGCAGCAAATGTCACTTCTCCGCAAATATAACAGAAGTTATTTGCACTATTAACACAGTTACGAGGCATTGCTACTGTTTAGTTACTTTACACTATAGCAATCACTTATGTATGCTAGAGCTTCGAAAAATATGCGCGAATGAACTGACATTGCACGAGTTAACTGTCACGTCGGCCATTTATAAATAAACTATAATTAGCTATTGCTTGATATTGCGCAATCAATTTCGCAACACTCTCAATGGAAACTTACAGTAAATGCTGCATTAACTTCTTTGCATGAAGGGGTGATGCAATATGACGCAAAATTTCGTAATTTCTCACTAAATTGCATTACATTATGCAATAGCATCTATACAATGGACAAAACGTCAATATCTCTTGAAAGTGAGCCAATCAACTTTTTTCAATGTGATATTCGTGTTCAGCACGTTGAATTCATTCAGGATTGGGTACTTTCACCTAAGAAGCAATTTCACTGTTGACCAGTGTTATAGTTATTTGAAATATTCGATAACTCATGTCAATAAGATATATAATAAACTGATCTATGAGCATCATATTAACATCAAAATAAAATTATTGTAGGATGAATATTTTTGCTACATAAAATTGTTAGAATATATCTAGGAATGTCACCAGGCATATACCTCAAAGAGAGAAGTAGTGGAAATATAAATGTAGAATAGCAGGCGCGAAGAAAAAAACATCCTGAAACAAATTCCTTTTATCAAAATTCCCTACGCCTTGACACCACATAAATTAAGAATAATTTATCTGAAAATGAAGCCTTGCCTAAACAAAAAAACTGAAAGTAAGGAGGAGATACCGAACTAGATGTAAGCGGGAGTATTTTTCAGTGGAGTCAAGGTCATACGAACTTCAAATATTAATATTATGATTTGCAAATTCTATAATTAGATTTGTTTTAGTCAAGTTTTACCGTACACAGAAACTAAGTATATATACCTACAGTGTGAAAATAAAGTAACGGATAAACGCAATTAACTTCGTTAATATTCATTTTTTGAAAAAAAATCTTCAAGGGGTATAGCGATTTCAACTAAGGGGAATATTTTCATTGCATTTTCAGTTTCTTATGTCATTTGTTTTTCATGTTATAACGTCACCGACTTTTTTTTTTAAATGACAACCTATAATTTCTTTAATTGTGTTCGATAGTACTTTCAATTCCCTATCCAACGATATAAAACTTTTAATATGTTACAATTGAAAAACATTGAGAAAAAGAGTCTTAAAAGTTCTATATAGTGGATCTGTCAACAATGGAAAAATAGCAAATTTTAGATGCAGGATATTTTTGTTGATTTTAAATTTGGAGAAAACCTTTCAACGTCAACTTATGAAGAATTTAGTAATCTACCCCGCTGAAGAATCAAATTTAGAAAAAAATGATCGAATTAAAGAAAATTAATTAATATGTCAAAATATTAAAAACAAGTTTTCTCAAAAATCCTTCGGAGAAGATTTGTTTGCTTGGGTTCACGTTATAAATTGAATAAAAAGCTACCCCGCTCTGCACTTATTTTTCGTTCAACTATTCTTTACTTTGTTTTAAATTAATATAGAATAAATTAAAATTAGGCAACCCACATTACAATGAATTGTTATTCTAGTAAAAATCTTTCCCGCGGTTACAAATGTGTAAATATTTGGTCATAAATGAATTTTTATTCGCTTAGATATTGAGTTATTATTTCAAATATTTATTATATATTCTCTATGTGTAATAAGTACTCGGACATCCTTGGCTTATTAAATTATGTGCTACGCAACCAATATTACATTTCCGATCCACTATATAGGACTCCTTAAAGTTCAAATATTAAACATTCTTTTTTTGGGCTAAATGAATTTAGTTACCGACGCATAAAAAAAACATTTGTTACGTCTGTCAGTATAAAATAATTTGTCAGTCTCACAATAAAATAAGTATTATTCCCTTTACTAAATTTGAATAATTTACCTTTTGCAAACTATTTAATTAATTGAAGTGTTAATAATGATTAGTTATGGCGACAGAGCTAGAACACATGAAGAAGAGTGTCGTACCCGGATCAGTTCATTAATCAATAGGAAATTTCAGAAAAAATCTTCAAAAAACTGGAGGTTCAGCGACATTAAATGAAGATGCACAACTTGATGTGCTACTAGCAATTGAAAACAATTTAAATTCATCTAATAGAAGCATGGCTTTGAACCACAATGTAAGCCATACTTCAGTTCTGAAACTTTTGAAAGTTCAAAAATTTCACCTTTATACGTTGCAATTGGTTCATGAGTTGGCAGAAAATGACTATGATCATAGTCAAGAATTCTGTGAACAGATGATGAAAATTTGTCTTCGCAATCCATTGTTTTCCCATCGTATTTTGTTATCGGATAAGGCAACATTTTGTTTAAATGGAATGGTTAATAGACAGTATTGTAGATACTGGGCTAGAGAAAATCTCCATTCGATGCAGGAAATTCATCCACAATATCCTCAGAAAGTTAACGTGAGCATGAATTATTGGTGACAGATTTCTAGGTCCATTCTTTTTGGCTAACAATTTGAGTGGCGAGAGATAGTTGCAATTTCTACAGTTCGAATTGATGCGTGCATTAGCTGCATTATTTCCTAATGCAAACAGCCGTATACCAAATAATAGTATATGATTACAATATGATGATGCTCCGCCTCATTACGCAATTAATGTGCGACGCTACTTGGACCAAGTTCTCCCAGGAAGATGGAATGAGGTCCGATGGAATGGCCGGCTAAGTCTCCAGATCTAACACCATTAGACTTCTTTCTATGGGGGTACTTAAAAAGTAAAGTGTCTAAAAATCAACCTAATAATCTAGAAGGTCTCAAGCACAGAATTCCACATGAAATTGGATTAATATCAGCTCAAACTATTCAGAATGTGAAAAATTTTTGTATTTGGTGTGATGTTTTGTTTTTTGAAGTGTAAACTTCTTTAGGCGCGTTGCGCTGATTGTAGGTAGTGAATAAGACTGACTTGCAACGCTCGGATATGTAACGCTCTTCGGCTAAGGGAACAAGATAAATAAATATATCATATAGAGGCATTTAATTTCATTTACATTGAAATTTAAATGAATAAATAAATTCATGTCCCAGAGCAGATGTGAACCGGAGCCGCCTGGGTGAGAGGCCAGCACTTAACCATTTGACCAAGGGCGGGAATCGAAAGCCAGTATTTATATCGTCTATTTATATATATACATGCGTCCGAAAATCTCCTTAATAATGCTTGCGGCCGAGGCAAGACAATCTCGAGTACGTTAAAGTTTTTCGCGGACAAGATATACAAACAATTTTTTGGGCAACCGTTAAATTTTTCAATCGATTTAATTTAAATTGAGACACAATTTAATTTAATTTAGTTCTAAAGGTGCTAAATTAAAGTGGTTTACTTGCTTTACATGTGTTACCATGGAAATGAGACGAATATAATAAACTACAAATACTTGATAGTTGTCAAAATAAGTCGTAGAATGTGTGATTAAACATATGTCAAAATGTGTATTTACTTTAACGGCCGCGAAATTGTATTTCGCGAACTGTGTTGCATTCGCGAATTGGTAACTTCGCGGGCGATTATTTAAATGTAATATAGAACGAAAAAAAAGTTGTATTTCGTATTATTAACCTCGCCTTGATGAAGTTTACACTTCTGCTGTGTGGTTTTAAGCACACCCATTTTCTTGTTGTTTTTGTTTTTTCTAGTTAGTCAGTTTAGTTTTAATGTAATTGTTAACTTTGAATGGAGTAGATAGTAAATTTATAGTTCGATTTTTCAACATTTTTATAATAAAAACGAATTGTCAATCTTCCCATAAAATTTATGTGACTAGGCTCGTTTAATAAATTTTTAATATTTGAACTTTAGGACTCTTTGTCTCTTTTTTTTTTTTCAAATGTAACATATTTATAGTTTAATACCATTAAATAGGGAATTGAAAATACTATTGAAATTAATTAAAAAAATTATATTTGTTATTTAAAGAAAAAAGTCGGTGATGTCATAACATGAAAAACAAATAACGTAACAAACTGAAAATGCGATGAAAATTCAAGATTTTTTTAAAAAATTAATATTAACGAAATTACAGCCTTTATCCGTTACTTTATTACCACACTGTATATGTATCTACATTCGAGAAGGATAAAGTATAAGTATCAAATTACAAAACAAAAATAATCAGTGTTTACCAAGTGCTAAGTGTTTTATCTCTTTATCGTGCCCAAATCCATTAATTAAAATGTGTTATTATCTCTTTTTTAATATTTATATAGTACTTACACATATAAATATTTAAATAATATCATATAATACTGATATAAATAGATGTATGTAGTAACTCCGAAATTTTGAATCAACTAAATATGTGAAATGTATATATTAATAAATAGAAACATAATAAGTTTAAGTATATACAGTCCGTCCTAAAATGAGTAGGTTTCTTTAGTACTGAATGTAGATGATTTTAATCCTATGTAGAGTACTTATAATAATAATTAAATTAATGAAGATAAAAAAACTCGCAAAACGATATTTTATTCTAATATACATTTCCTATATTAATACTAAAAATACAAAGTGAAATGTCTGCAAATGTAGTACGCGTGAAATACTAGACGAGTTCTAGGAAATAAAGAGTGGGTAAAAAATTCTTAAATATGGGAGTTAGTTTTTTTTATTTGGTTTTAACCTTTATGGGTTTTTAAGCTTGGTAGCTTGTCAAGAGCTACTGAAGTCCTCTCATGTAAATTATGTAAGTATTTAATGTATGTAATGGCTGCCTTACTTCACTTTTATGCCGTTACAAGAACATAACTAATAATTGACTTGAATACCTAACAGCTGAAAGGAATATAGAAGTACCAACTTCCGTGCAGACAGAAAAATGTTTTTCGAGTTTTTTTCGGTATTTATTAAAATCATCATAACATGATATTATTATGTCATATAGCTATAAAGAAATGGAAACTGTTTTATAATGTTTTTGGTGCAATATTATACCACACAAAGAAGGGCTAGTATGACTGAATAATCCTGTAGTAACGTTGCAAGGAGAATATATACCGTATGTGTCAATTTTCATTAGGTATAGGATTCAATCTTTACGTGCGATTTATACGTATACAAATAATACATGGCAACGTGTGTCACCTCTACCGTCCGTCACCAATCCCGGCAACAATCGACATTACATCGAGTTTCTCCGATCTCCCCACCAGATTTTACATTCAATCTTTAGCTGCGAACACGTTGCGATCTAGTCTGAAATAAAACCCGTCTTATTACTGGAACGGGAAACATCAAATGGCCGCCGCGATCTCCGGATCTAGTAGTTTATTATTATTTTCAGAATCCTTTTTTATTTACCTTATTTTTAATTTTATTAGAATTACGCTTTTGTTTGTGTCATGCAGCGTGAACGCAGCTTAATAATTCTCTGCATTTACTGAAAGGAAAAAGAAAAACAAAACCTTGCAACGCGTAAATATTATTTCTGAACGCATTACAAACATCCAAGTCAGTGGTCCAGCAGTTACTGCTATAACTTGAGCTTGTATCGGTCGCGCTCGCATTTGAGAGTAAAGTAGGGGGTGCCATGTTGTCACGTATTGCATGAATTAATCGCCTATGGCTAATGAAAATTGACACATGCTGTATATATGAGAATAATCTATTTCCAAAACAACGAAGAATAGTTACAGGCAGAAAAATACAATGGTGATGATTTTGGCGTTGCTTTATAAAAGATCAGAAGTATCCAGGAAGAATAACGTTGGCCAAAGAAGATAGAGTGTGTAGAATATGAGCAAAATCATTTTACTGGTTGAAAGTTAAACATATTTTTATTGTAAGCGATATTCATATTAATTTATATAACTTTTATATTATAATGGGTCCTTTTTATGTTTGTAAGCAAATAAATGAGTAGTTGGAATCACGTGTTGATCGGTGTTATTAGCTTTTCTCTTATTATAGATGGATATTTATTTAGCAAATCTAAGTAGCCTAACATTGGCCCAAGCTTCAAAAAAGCTAATTTACATGCTATTAGCTGCCCGAAGCCGACCATTGCTCGTCCATATTCTTTAGAAAAATTAAAACTGTTGTTTGTTTTGATTCTCTATAGCTAAACTACGAATCAATGATATTGTAACGAAACCAGTCTACAAAAAAAAGAAAGGCAAAAATTCGGCGCGACTGGTAAACAAGTCGTAAAGCAATAAATCATCCATTTATATGTGCTGCGAAGAGACAGAATGTCTGTCGTATGTTCTACAAACATCGAGAGCAAGATGGAGTTTTCGCGAATGCTTCCAGATGTTTCGTATGCGTATATAAAGGCAGTTGAACCGATGGATGAGTCATTCCGGAATAAGAAGGTCCTTAAGTAGTCGTCGTGCGGAACAGACCAAAGTAAAAATAAATATAAGAAATAAATAAATAGCAGTTGGGACCAATCTCCGTTTAATAGCCTTATTATGCAAGTGGCTAATAAGCGATATGCGCTCACAAAACAATTTTTATAATTAAACAGCCACAATTTCTGTCTGTCAACAATAATAATTGTCATTAAAGTGTTTTACTTCCGTTAACAAAAATTAAATACAAGATTTATATAATAGTGGCAGAATTTTTATTCACCATTAATGCTTGTCAGTAGATATAATAAGAATAATAATAATTTATTGGTCCAGTAGACTACATATGTAGTATAGGATAAGTCACAATGTCAGTCACAATGTCAGTTACAATATATATAAAAAAAATGACTTAACACACAACAATAGAGAAAAAAAGAGCACAAAATACAGATCAGTATATATACACTAACAAAAAAAAAAGAGAAAACAAACAGTGAATAACGAAATATGCTAATCACTCTTATCATTGAAAAATTCATCCAGTGAGTAGTAGCATTTTTGCAGCAAGAACCGTATAATGGAACTCCCAAAAACACCGACACTTCCCGACTTAAAACGCTCTGGCAACTTATTGTAAGCTTTTATGGCCAAGTAATGAGGACCGCGCTCGTAAAATGACAATCTATGTTTAGGAAGTTCAAGCACCGACCCATGGCGTGTGTTGTACGTGTGATAGCTACCCAATTTTTTCATTTTATCAATATTATTCCAAGCATACAATAATAATTGCATTATATAAACGCATGGCAGGGACAATATCCCCATATAAGCAAAATAATCTCTACAACTTGTTCTATAGCTAAGTCCATTCATTGCTCGTATTGCACGTTTTTGTATTTTAAAAACTCGATTGAAATCTGGAGAGGATCCCCACGCTATAATTGCATAAGATAACACCGAATGAAAGTGACCATGATAAAACGATAGCAGCACATCAAAACCCACTTCCACCCTTAGCCTCCCGAGAACAAAACACATGGGCGTCAGTCTATTGCATAAATTATTGATATGTTCCCTCCACTTACAAGCATAATCAATCGTAAGACCCAAGAACTTAATGCTATCTACCTGAGCAATACTCTTACCGTATCTAAGTAGGCTAGACTCCGTCCTATCATATGTTGCAGCTCTAAACTCTATAAATGCTGTTTTGTTATTATTCACAACCAAATCATTAGCCAACATATAATCCCCGATGATAGTCATATTATGTTCGGCAGTTTTTAACACACCCGGTTTTGTTGTAGCACTCACCAGCAGGGACGTATCATCTACATACAAGACACTTTTGTCTATGTTAAAGTCATTGACATATATTATATATAATAGGGGGCCAAGAACACTTCCTTGAGGCACCCCTCTATTTAGAGGCAATTTCCTAGAGCGATGACCATTTATTTCTACGTAGTGCACACGATTACTCAGATAGCTTCTAAACCATTCCAATACATTGCCCCTTATACCATACCTGTGCAACTTACGAAGCAGTATTTCATGGTTGACCAGATCAAACGCTTTGCTGAGATCCAAAAATATACCGAAAGACAAGTTCCCCGCATCAATGTCACTATATAATAAATCGAGGAAACACGCTATCGCAGCCGACGTGCTGTAACCCCTTCGGAAACCAAACTGTCGATCATTCAGTAACCTATATTTCTCTAAGAACTGTAATAGTCTTACTGCCATTGCTTTCTCAAATACTTTTGAGAACGAGCTCAGCAGAGATACGGGACGATAGTTGCTCACGACCCGCTCTGAATCACCCTTAGGAATAGGTTTAATTCTTGAAACCTTTAATACCATTGGGAATTTGCCACGAACTACGGACTGATTTATAAGCCGTGTCAATGGCGCAACTACTTCATCAGCACAACACTTCAGCAAATTAGTACTAATTTGATCCTCACCATATGAGTGTGTATTTTTAAGTTGGCATATAATCTGTTTAACTTCTTGTTCATAGACAGGCTCAAAGAAAAAAGAATTCATCGAAGCCGAACCAACTTCATCAAACCGCTCAACTCGGGAACCTGTGGCGAGCAAACCGTCTGCCACGCCATGGAAGTAGTCATTAAAATGTTCTGCAACCAGTTTCGGATCCGTGACAGTTTCCTCCTTTACGATTATGGCAGAATTCCCCTTCGCCTTCTCCCCCGAGCCAGTATATGAGCCTATAATATTCCACGCAGCGCGAACCTTGTTTGACGACTGTGACATAATTCGGTTGTTATGCAATAGCTTAGCGCTTGCAATTACTTTTTTTATATACAGTTTTATATTTTTTATAGTAATCTATATTTACAACATTTCCGGTTAACGTAGTTTTGTATAACTCCTTCAACCTTAGTGCAGACACCCTTATTCCAGTTGTGATCCATGCATTATGAACCCCCCCGTCTTTAATTTTTTTATGTACCAAAGGAAAAGCATTCTCAAATTTATACTTAATGGTATCAATAAACCCTTCCCATTGTCGGTCAACGTCCACATGATCAATAATTCTTGCCCAATTCAGTTGCCCCAGCACTTCCTTGAAATTTTCTATTTTATTTTTATTTTTTATTGGTCTATATGATATGCTTAAGGTATTAGAAGGAGGAATTTCAGGCATTATTGGAAATACAAGCAACTGGGCTGAATGATCAGATAAACCATTATGAACAACAGCAACCTCAAATCCCATTAACTCTGAACTAATACATATGTTATCTAAGCAACTACTTTTTCTCGTAGGCTCACTCAAGGTTATAATAATATTATGTGCCGATAGTAAATCTCTAAATGTTTCTAATTCACTTGAAGAAGACAAAAAGTTAATATTATAGTCCCCACACAGAACAATACTATACCCTGTAAAATTCTGTAAGATTTCCAACACTTGATTGAGCCTATCCAAAAAAACAGAAAAACTACCTTTATTGCTCCTATAAATCGCTGCTACCAGCAATTTTAAATTGGGCAGCTGAACCCTAGTCACAACACACTCAAAATCAATATCAACCGAAACATTCCTGACTGCATCAATGCCACTACTAAATTTGGCTATGTTATTACGCACATATATTGCTACCCCCCCCCCCCCCCATGTTTCCGGTTTTTTCTACCATAATAATCTATTAAACTAAAGTTTTCTATTTTTAGCTTCTCAATATCATTCCCGACACACCAGTGTTCGGAAACACAAAACACATCACAACCACTTTCCAGAAACACATCAAGTTCGTTTATTTTGTTGTTGATACATTGGACATTTTGATGCACAATTGACATATTTATTGAATCCTCCTCAACTTCCAAATTTCTTCTAAAAAAATACCATTTTTTTGGACAGTCTTTGGTTCTATTATATCTTTTATAATTCCAAACAATTGTTTGCTAACATATTTTTTGATTTGATACTGTAAATGGATGCCATCTCTAACATAACTCCCAGCGCATATTAAGTTATTTATACAAAAAATATTTACGTGATTATATTTTTTCGCCATGCTATATATGCGATGGTTAATATGCTCTATGACCTTATTGAGATATCTTTTACTTAACACAAACGGAATAGTACTAATTATTATATTTGTTCGGGTAGTTGTTGCCATTATCTTTTCAAATGTGTTCAATAAGTTCTGTATACTGACACTATCACCACAATCCTCCATATCATTCGAGCCACCCATTATTATTAAAATATCTGATTTGGTCAGTTCTTTGACTGCGTTCTCAAGGTTTTCAATGATATTAACTAATTTTGCACCCGGCTTCACTATTCCTATTGTAGGATCAGTCGTTCCCACTTTGTTTTTTAACATTTGACTATAAGATCTTCCATGACTATCCGACAACAATACTAGTTTTCTTTGTGGGTTATCACTCAGTTCATTATTTTCAATGGCTTCCACTTGTTTATTTTTTCTTTCATCGTTAATACCATCGTTAATACCACAATTTGCGAGTGTAATATTCGTATTGAACTTCTTAAAATTTGAATTTAAATCCACAGTTTGAGTTCCGTTGTCTTGATGATTTTTAATATCAGAGGTTTGGGTAGTTGCATCATTAAAAAAAATTCGATTTTGTGATAATTTTTCAATAATATCGTTTTGTTGTTTAATTATTGTCTCATAATTAACTATCTCACTTTGTAATGCCTCTCTTTCATTAATAAGGGCAGTTTTTGCTTCTAAAAGCAAAACCTTTTCATTATCTCGTTCTGCTAATTTATTACGTAAATCTAATATAATAGTATTCAAATCACATTTCTCATAAATATTTTTATCGTTAGTATCATTATTGTATTCAATACTAATATAACTATTATTTAAACCTTCCTGGTTTTTCGGAATCAGTGTTTGATTCTTTGTTGATAGTTTTTCCTTCAATACTTTTTGTCTCGTATTCATGTTATGAAAATATTCCGGTTTTTTTTTAAAAACCAACACTTCTTACGAGTATGTGCATAAAAAGGAGATGAAAACACGTAGTGTTTAATATTAGATGGATTGATAACTTACTCTAAGGTAACTGTAAACAAATATTTATTTATTTTTATGTACTTTAAGTCTCGTATTCATCGCAACGCAGTTCCTCCAATATAATATTTATCAATAAGAATAAACAATTCAGCGACCCAGTGAGCAAAAACAAGAAGAGTGTATTTTTGCTGTATGTTATTTCTTTATAACGATGAGGAAAAAGACAGGTGTATATTCATTTCATGTTGACACTATATGTCTACGTTTAACTCATTTAATCAGTGAATTACTCACTTTTTCAAACCGGCATTTTAACAAATGGAATCCTCACGATTTGCTTAACAGAACAGTGTAACTTCCACAATTAACTATTAATTTTTACTTGAGTAATCTGTTAAAAAGACACAGCGGTCACTCTCACATGGCAAATACCATAATTAAATTTTTAAAGTAGTATTCTATTCACGTGTCATAGCTGTTACTCACTCGTGTACACTCGCGAGCAATAAATTCTGGTCATCAATACCATACAAGATTCTGTCATATTTTGACAAACTAGGAATTTCCCCTGATTGTTTGTGTCTCTTTTTGTCAATAAATACCAACAAGCTGTCAAATATAAATTTTATTTTTGAATTGTCAAGAAATTTTCTAGTCATCATGGAAAAAAATTTCTTACTTTAATAAAGTTAAAGCCATTTCCGTAGTAGAAACATGATGATCTGCATCTGCTGTTGCAGGTCAGTTAGGGATGGCAAAGAGTTCGATAAATTTAATTGTTCAGTGGTGGAGAGAGAGAGGATTTCTGGATAGACAAGTGGGTTTTGGACGACCTCGAACGGTGGGCGATCTTATGTTTGTCCAAAATATTAAAAATAATCCTTTTCTAACAGCAACCGAGGTAATCATTCTTTCTAACTTCCCCGCATCCGTTTTCACCGCAGGACGTCGTATTCGTGAAGTGAATTTAAAAAATTGGGCTGCTGCTAGAAAGATCAAACTTCCAGCTAGACACAAAGAAGTCAGATTAGTACCTTGCGAATGACAATAACTTTTAGGAAAACGTAATTTTTTAAAGACCTTTTAGTCATCCCCCTTGGCCAAGTTAGAGTATATAGACCAAGAAATCGACGGTATGAAGCCAAATATACACAAAAGATTGAAACTAGCCGCCCATTTTCGGTAAAACGGCGAAATGATCACGTACTAAGATCTTGTTTATTTATTTTTTAGTCTAATGAACTGTGTTGCATTTATTATGTCTTTGTTATACCAATATTTATCATATTTGACAAATATCTGACAAATGTAAAATAATGACAACGTTTGAAAAAATTAATATCAAAACCAGATATACACTAGAGCGCTGTCAACTGCATTAAGAATAAACTTGTGTGAAATTAGCAACGCCGTTGCCAGCGACAATAATAGAACACATGACAACAGACAAATGTAGATGGCTAAAAAAAACAAAAACCCTCAAGTATTAGGACATTGCAAAACCTTAGAAAGGGCTGATAACTAATCTTATTTGTTATTATTTAACTATCTGTTTACAAACAATTTATCTAATTTAATAGAAACAATTCAATTATAATAAACAACTCTCCATGCCGAATATATCTGGAACATTCCGTATATTATCGTTGTTGGCAATTCCGTTGATAATTTCACACAAGTTAAGAATAACATTTAACGACCAGAATTTATTGCTCGCCACTGTACTGTACATATCCGTGACCTTATCCTTGTAAGAGCTATCATTACATGATCGTTAAATAATACAATTCTTAAAAGTCATGAAAATGGGGCAAAGTAATTTACAGTTACCATAAAAGAAGAAATTTAACTTTTGCCTGTTCTTCGTACTATAACCCTCAAGTTAGGAGATTGCAAAACCTTAGAAAGGGCTGATAATTAATCTTATTTGTTATTATTTAACAAACAATTTATCTAATTTAATAGAATCAATTCAATTATAATAAACAACTCTCCACGCCGAACATATCTGGAACATTCCGTGGTGATTTGCAATTTATTTAATGAACATTAGGTATTTTCACAACATTGAGACATTGGTTTGCGACTACATATAGGTACACATGAATTATATATAGATAAGTGAATTTCCGTTGATGACTTCAGGATTTTCGTTAAGAAATTATATTAATTACTTTAAACATTCAAGGAAAATAAGTGATTTGTCGAATTTTTATCTGTTTACTAGGTACGTCATAAAAATATAAATGGTAGGTACACGTATCCTCATCTAACATATATATCCGCTGCTTTCGTGGCCCAAACAGTCATTCACAACATAACGTTCCTGGGAACAATAGTGTAATTTACCTCCAACAGAAATACGCATGTGAGTTTTGTGTAATTTACTACTTGTTTGTATTTCATATTTATGGATCAATAGTATTCGTTAATTATTATTTTTATTATACTCCACACAAATAATAAAAAAAAAAAGCTGTACTTATAGGCTCTTATAGGTTAGGTAGAAGTATTTAGCAATTCAAAATAGTGTTTAAAAGTGATATTTCTTAAAAAATAAAGTTTTTAAATATTCGACATCTCCAGTATACCACTATAACAGAAAACTAATAAATTTTCATTAATGTTGAACACAAATCGAAGTGAATTGTTTTGCCTACAACTATATTATAGGTAGTTGATATTAAACGCAAAAATATACCGCGAGATCAAAAATTATATTGATACAGGTTTGCCATGGAATGTAAAACGTCTGTGTTAAGTTATATCTTTGAGTGTCATACTGACATTTGACTGACATAAAATTTGTAAATATATAATGACAGTATGACACTTCAGACATTCCATGGCTAAGCGTTATCAATATAATTTTTGATCTCGCGGTATTTTGATGCAGAATATTAACAATTCAGGAACAACAACGTATATATGTACAATTAGTTGCTAAAAAGTTTCCACTAAAATTTCGAATACCAACCGCTCCAATATGGTTAGTGGAATTTTTTTTTCCAACTAAGTGGACAATGCAACGTCAATTCCAGACTTCTTGTAAAAATAGGCACAACAAAGCAATCACTATTATCAAATTAGTAATGACAAGGACGAAAGACACAAGAACACATTTTTACCAACAACCAACACACCAAATTTTTGTCATCAAAGATTGCTCGATTCTGCCAAGTATTTACATATGGAATGTAACTTTTTAAATGTTGCTTCTCTTCCACAGTTCGCAGCAGGAACATAGTCATTGATACAGATCAAAACAATCCACATGATGGTGGTGCAAATTTTGGATTAATAAACTGACCCTTACATTTTACACATGATTCTGAAATCCACTAATACACAGCTGATCCATTTAGAGACGAAATGGTACAGACAAAGCAAAAAACCTGTTCATTTATTTAGTGTAAATTTTATTTGAAACATTTTTTAATAACTTGTGTAATAACATAATTATAATATTGCGATGTCACTTCTGATTACATAAGCATGAGATAAACGTGAAGTGATGATATTAAATTACAAAACAAAAATAATCAGGTGATTCTGAGATAACATACATTGTTGTCATACATAAAACAATCAATTTATAAATATATACAATATCCTTTACTAGCTTTCCTTTTAATGAAGATCGTATATAATTATAGTATATTATGCAATGAGCATTTAATGATAGCTATTAAGACACGAGTAAGAAAATTACAATACGAGCAGAAGGCGAGTATTGTAATGAATACGAGTGTCTTAATAGCCATTAAATGGGAATTGCATACACTATTTTTTCTACAACCACTAAATAAAACATTATTTTTTGAACATTCCATTTCATAAATTGAGCGTAAAATTTTCCGTACATCTTTGCGAATTTAGCTGGTAATAAATTGTTCGTGGCTACTAAGGCTTGTTCCATAATTTCTGGTGGAGTCAAATTTTACATTTCACTGTAATTATCCCTCATTTTTAACGTTTATATTTTCAAAAAAGCACAAATTTTAACTACTTACTTGTAAATTGCAGAGAACTGTCACATTTAATTAATTTTTATGTCTGTCAGTCGCCATATTGAATATTGTTTGAATATTGGAATGTTGCATTCCTATTGGATATAAACTTGTATCATATGAAAATCTGTATCGTAATGGACATCATTAAAGTACAGGTTCGGCATATCTAATAATACAATTAAAGTATGGGAGTAGAAAAATTATATTAAGACATTGCATAATACGATAAAGAAAAATCTCTTATAAATTTAACAACATATACTTGAATGCCCCGGACAAAGCTTTCTTTATTAATCTGGAATTATATGTCCCAACCACCTATCTTTCTACGTTCGAATTATTTACGTAATCTTTGGTTTTCTACAAGCGTTCATTAACTTTCTATGTTTTCAACTTTGGCACATTCTATTTCCTCTCACAGTTTTCCATTTTCTCTAATCTTGTCTTATTAAGATCCGTTTCCCATCTTCAAATAAAACTATTAGTTTTATTAGCTCTAGCTTATATTTTGTAAGCTATTCTACAGCTGTATTCCTTCTCCTCCAGACCTTCATTAGTTATATTTAATTGGTTCATATCTATAGTCTTTTTGTGAGTGGCTTTCGCGCCCATTTCAGCTGATATTTTTTAACGCAGGCGTTAGAACGTTTTGAAGCATGGATGTGTTTTATTGCCTTATTCCGCCAAGTATTTACATATGAAGTGTAACTTTTTGAATGTTGCTACAAGTTAGTAAAGACAGCTCTTCCACAGTTCGCAGCAGAAACAAAACCATTGATATAGATCAAAACAATCCACATGATTAGACACATATTCTGTCTATAGAATTTAAGAATAATTAAATGTTGTATTACTTGGAGATTTGAAAACTGATATACCTACTACCTTTACATTAAAAAAATGCTGGATTGGAAATGTCAATATTCTCGACAAAAAAACTATAGATCGTCTAAACCTTAGTATTCAGTACAGTCTCTTATGGAATATATACCTCTTTTACTACCGTAAGGAATTTGTAATGAACTGTCTTTTTTTATCTCAAGGCAATGTTGTCAGTTCGATGTATTATGATTATGGTTGGTATTATCGGTGTGGTGTAAGTATCACAACATAGCCTTCCTGTCAAGTGTCAAATTAATATTATAATATAATAATATAGAATAATATCCTAACCAACAAGTATTTAAAATGTTGTGTCATTATAATGAGTTACCAACCTAACCTGTCATTGTCGAACTGACAACTATGTTGTCTCTCTCCATAAGACACATACTGAATACTAAGGTTGAGACGGTCTATTTATTTAGTGGAAATTTCATTTGAAACATTTTTTGATAATTTGTGTAATAACAGAATTATAATATTGCGATGTCACTTCTGGTTACATAAGCATGAGATAAAGGTGTACTGATGATATTAAATTACAAAACAAAAATAATCAAGTGATTCTGAGATAACATACATTGTTATCACACTTAAATCAATCTACCGCGCGATCATTTAAATTCTAAATTAGAGCAGGCTGTGAAATTTAAATTAAGTTGGTATATAAGTACTAATTTACAATTTGAATTGTCAAAGTGACGTTTCAAAATGTTAATTAATCAATAATTGACATTCTGGACAACCTAATAAAAAAAATCCCGCCTGCTATAATTTAGAATTTAAATGATCGCGTGGTATTTATAAATATGTATATATGGTGGAAACGCGTTACATTCCGTTGCACGTCATACTAGATCTATGACGACTCGCCTTGTATATGTTGCCGGATCTATTTTTATTTCTGTCAGTGACATTTGATATAACCAAAGAAAAAAATTATTCACTATACAATAACTACAACGCAATATATTTAGGAATTGAAATGCTCTAAGACTTCAGTCTTTCTCAACTTATTTATTATATTGATTTAGATTGTCGAAAAACCTTAAATGTTTCATTACGTATCCATAATATAATTTAAAATAAGCAATACTTACGCTATTCACATGAAATTTAACACATGATTATAGAAAAGTTTGTAAAAAGCCTCGACTGTTTACAGAAACCTTTTGGCATTATATTCAATAGTCGCAAATAAATAATAAATACACTTCTAAGAAGCACTGTTTTTAAACAATTTATATCAAAGCAAAAATAAACATGAAAAATTTGACAGGAAGAATATACACAACGCACGTCTTTTGACAGATATGATTTATCTGTCAACACCGAATTGCGCTATTAGTCTATTAAAAATATGTAATAAAGAAATTTAATATTGAAACGGAAATTATTTGTTTATTTGCCATGAATGCGTATATTACGATCAATTTACAAATCTTCTATTTAAGCTAATGAAATAAATGCCCTCAAGTATAATTTAACAATGTAACTTTTTTAGTTTCTCTAATACAGTTATGACAACATGTAAACGTCATCAATGACGTGCAACGGGTCTCCAGTATACAATATCTTTTACTAACTTTCCTTTTAATGAAGATCGTATATAATTAATTATATTAAGACATTGCATAATACGATAAAGAAAAATCTCTTATAAATTTAACAACATATACTTGAATGTCCCGGATAAAAATTAAATAGAGGATTTTAAAAAGTATTGATATGTTAGGTCTACAGGCCTTGTGAATGCTTGGTTTATATTTTTTTGATTACGTGTCTCCAGATTTTCACTGCTCCTTCTCTCTTCTGATTCTTGCTTCATATAATCATATTTTCGTTGGGCAACCTTTCCTCCGTTTTCCACCGTCTCCTCCACGCAAAGCTTTCTTTATTAATCTGGAATTACATGTTGCAACTACCTACCCCTCAACGTTGGGATAATTTACGTAATCTTTCGTTTTTTGCAAGCGTTCATAAACTTTCTATCTTTTCAACTTTTCACTTTCCACTTTCTCTCACAGATTTCCAATTTTCTCTAATCTTGTTTTGTTAATATCCTTTTCTTCCCTCCAAATAATTAATTTTATTAGCTCCATCTTATATTTTTTAAGCTATTCAACAGCTCTATTCCTTCTCTTCTAGACCTTTATTGGTTAATGTCAACGGCTAAGTATTCTAACTGGTTCTCTCGTTCAATGTCAATAGTCTTTTTGTGCATTGCTTTCCCTCACATTTCAGTTGCTTTCTCTTTATTAACTTGTGGTCCATATATCTTTGCTTGTTTTACAAATCTTCTAAATACTCGTTCCAGTTCTGCCTATACAGTAAATTATTCTTTGTACAGCTGTCCCAAAAGTTCTTAGGAGATTTAATAAAAATCTAATATTTAAATTTGAAAGTTAACATAATTTACGATTTTTTTTTTCATTTCCAATGCTAGCCATTTTCAGCCTCGCTCATTCTGACGTCTGTTAAAATATCTCTTTAAAGCTTGATAGCAGCTGGAATTTTCTCTTTTATCTGTTCATAAATTCTAAGCTTATTGATATAAACCCTGTCCTTTAGGTAACCTCACAGTAATATGTGTTACATGAACCTCTCTCAAAAGCATTGGTAAACGAGTCATGTGCAAAGTGACCCTATCCTGTTGAAACCACATCTCTGACATATTTTGGAACGCAAGCGTTAGAAAGTTTTGAAGCATGGCTGTGTATAGTGTTCACCAATACCACTTACAGAAGTTCTAATTTCGTATTTGCGGAAACAATGTCTATGATGCCATGAGTGATTCCACACCAAATTGTGCAATTTATGGGATAAAGTTGTCTTTTATTTATGACTTCTTCCCTCAAATCTACAGTTATATTTGGTAAGACGTCCATTCAATCCTTCCCGATATTGCCCTATTATTTTACGTTCGGATTTTTGCAACCAGCTTTCTCTTCTGTAACCCTTGTAATTTTTACAATCTTTTTTTTGAAGTATTTTCTTATACGTTCTATACTATTTCAGTTATAATGGCACCTGCAATTAAAGTAACATATTTCAACATAAGAGGATTGGGCGAACCAATTAGGCTACTTCTAAAATATGGAGAACTTGAATTTGAAGATAATCGTCTAACGCACGAAGAATGGGCAAAATTAAAAGCGGGTAAGATTTTAGATTATTATCAATTATACTTAAGATACCATTAGAAACTATATGAAGACTCTTGTATTCATAGGTACACCATTTGGTCAGATGCCTTTGTATGAGGAAGATGGTAAAGTAGCTTGGCAAAGTCTTGCCATTTGTAGGTATCTGGCCAAGAAAGTCAAATTGATGGGTGCCAATGATTGGGAAAATTTAGAAATAGACGCAATCGCTGATACCATTACCGATTTTAGACTAAGTAATACTGAACAATTGTTAGAGTGCATTTGAGAAAAAATTAACGAATAATAAAATATTTTGCAGAAATAGCAGCCATCATGCAAGAAAAAGATGAAGAGAAGAAAAAGCAAATTAAGGAAACATTGGAAAAGGAAACCGGCCCGTATTATTTGAGCAGACTAGACAAGATTGCAGGGGAAAATGATGGTCATTTCGTAGGCAAAAAAGTATGTGTAGAAATTATTACATCAGAAATGTGTTTATTAAAAAATATAATTCTTTTGCAGTTAACGTGGGTAGATTTCTATTTCTTTGCGATGTCGCAAATCATCACGTACTTATTCGGTGCCGATGGTCTATCCAAATATCCAAATCTGAATGCTGTTTCTGATAACGTCGCCAAAATACCGGCAATTAAAAAATGGGTAGAAACTCGTCCGAAAACAGACTTCTAATGTTTATTTTAACGTAATTTGTGTTTGTACTTACCTGTTAATTTCAATTATATGCCACTAATAAAGACTGTGTTTTTAAGAATTATTTATATTAAATACTTTGAAATACCATTTCTCTCCAATCTCAATGGCTAAATAAGGATAGAAATTTTAAACTTTAACGTGGGGTTGTCTTCCCCGTAAGAGTAATAAGACAGACAGAGAAAATATACCGCCATAACACTCTGTTACTGGTAAAAATTGAAATAAATTCAAATTGAGTTCAAAACAGTTTTATTCAATTTACTACAATTGTTTCACCCTACTAGGGCTTCATCAGGTGATGAATATTATAATACAAAATATTTGTAGACGTTCTTATTTATGTCTTTTCCTAAATGAAGAGGGGGGGAGTTTGTGACATTAGGTTAAGAGCGGGAGTAACTTATATATTTAATGTAATATTTAATATATATATACATAACAATATGATTAAGAATATTAAAATTTTTTTGAAAACTGATTGTTACCTGTTATTATAAAATTAAACAATTTTTAAATATATATATAACTATAAGAATTATTAAGTTGATTTTAAATATTTAAATTTAACAACGGTGAATTATTCACTTCTCTGTTACTGCGTTAGTCAACCTATATGTTGTAAGATGAATGAATGGCAGACCCGTAAAGTTTGTTCATAACCAGCGGTTATTAAATTTCATTATAATAGATATAGCTAATTTTAAGCAATGAATAAAACATGTTATAAAATATAGAAAATATTAGATATAAGCATCATAAGCTCTTTATTTTAAAATATTTAATTCTATTTTCTAAGTAATGAATTTGAGCCAAACGTGTTGATTTAATTCATATGGATGAAAATCAATGGCGTAAGCCATAAGATCCGACGGACAGATTATATGTATGTTAAAATGGTCCCAAAACTGCATGACCTATAGATGTCCTTATTGGATTATTTTGTAAAACATAGAATTACGATAATATGTTATATATTTTAAACAATGTTTAATTTATAGTATAATTAAAAGTGATATTTTGCTGAGTAGTAGATAATAATTAATATTCGCAAATACTTATACACTTATACCTAGTTTGTCATTTTAACGTAAAATAATTTCCACTTATTATTAAAAATAATATAAACGATTTGAGAATATATTACCATTACTTAAAGAGACAGATGCGTTTCGACCTATTCGGGTCTCCTCGGCTGCCATAAGCTTCACAATGACAATTTCATAACTTGTATCACCTTGTATGTATAAAGCAGAGAAATAGAGTAGGGGAGAACGCGCTTAAAGATGCGCCAACTAAGTTAAATTGAATTCCCCCATTTTGAAGGTTGCTCACATATACCTAGCTCAACAATTCGCATGTAAAGTTCATTGACTTAGAAAAATGTAAACAAACTTACGTGTGAAAAGAAATGCCTTCCTGCAAAATGGCGACCACAATAGCGTTTGCTTAAAACTGGATGCGCACTCGTCGAAGCGCGTTCTCCCCTACTCTATTTCTCTGGTATAAAGTCAAACTAGATAGAGATGTGTATGTATAATTGAGGATTTTTCGATTTACTGAATGTCTCACATCTCATACACACAAGTAGTTAAGTAGGTATACCATAATATAAATGATTTTCGTAATAGAAATAAAAAGATCAGGTAAAATGCTAGTACAATTGTCAGTCGCCTAACATCTCCGACATTACACATTTTTACAATATTTTTTTATTTAATTGCAGTAAATTTTACAACCCTTGGCTAGCAAGTGTAGGACGCGCCGAAGTTTAATATTAATCATTAAATTATTCGTTATTAGAAAGATATAAAGTGATTTTATATTGTTACAAACACTAATATCCTTGCCTTACTAATCTATAACTATATTTACATTTACATTCCATTAAATATGTACGTTTTTACCACATGCGTATAATATGTTCTGTTGAATTTTTATCGAGCTACTGCGTCACAAAAATATACAAACGTATTATTAAATATACACAAGCTGCACATATTTGGACCAATCGTTAGCTAGATATTTCCTTAAATTCCAAGAAGTATACCGGTTTAAACTTTCTTTTGACTTTATAACAGGAGCAGAGGTATGTGAAACCAAATTTATTTCTTATTAAGTAGGTACCTACATATCTAAAATCTGTTAATAGTACAGTTTAAAATTATTGTATTAAACTCATCTATTTATTCATTTTATTTATATTACTATTAAAATACTTATCTTCGTTTAATGACCTTGTTATTTTTATATCAAAGCATGTAAGAAATTCTGTTAGTATGTAGGCACGCACAATGTCAAGGGAAAACATCTTTTCCTGTCTGAGTTGGTTTTCTCTAAGTAACATTATTATTTCAAGACAATTTTGTGAATAGAAACGAAAATAAATATGAAAACTGATGATTTTTCTGAAACATTCTATACTGTATTGAAGAAAAAAATGATTATACACACATATAAATTCATATTAGAGGTGGGAATATTAATAACCTATAATATTCGTACAAAAAAATAAATTAACATTAAATATTATCTGTCGATTAATTAATGTTATATAAATTCGAAATATTAAAAAAACGATGTTATTAGCTATTTTATAATCAATAGTCATTAATAATAATTAAAAAAAAATGTATTCTGTAGCAACTTGTGTAAGTGTTGACGAAATATTGGTTTTTCACTGAAGTAGACTACTACTTCCCGTCTTCATTCAAAATCTAATCTCGAGAAGAGTACCTACTTGTAAATATAAAGTTTGGTATTGATAGCTGTAGCCGCTTGGCTGCTTTTGTGGTCACACATAGACAGACACAGTCACCCAGAGACTTTCAAAATCTATTTTTTCGGTATTAGGGTACTTCAAATCGTGGAAATTTGCAATTTCTCGAGGTCAAACATTTTCGCCATCACAATACTTATATTACATATAAGAAAACAGTAAATGAAATAAGTAAATGGCCAAAAATATGAAATAGAAATTTTTTGAGGTTTTATTGTACAAAGTTTGCAGTATAGGTATATTTGATCTAAATATCATATTGCAGCTGTCTTTCTTCATTTCTTCTTTGTACTTATTGCTTTTATTATAGGGCCAAATTTCTGTATAGGATGATTAAAACCAGGAGGTACTGTTACTAAAGGATCATATATTAGCTCTTTACTAAAAGTATTACATACAAAAAAGTAATGTATAATAACTTTATTTAGAATACTCAATATGTAACTAGCTTTTACGTAATAGCATTTTACTAGCAGAAGCTCTATATTCTTAAATATTAAATAATTAGTTTCATTTCTTTGTTCTGAAATTGTTTCCGTTAATGTCAATTTGTAGAGGCATTGAATTGTTCATTGTAGATCGTACTTTGATCGTGTTGGTTGCTAAAACGATTCGACTGTATATTTTTATTTCAGAAACAATGACACCAGCTATTAAAGTAACATACTTCGACATTAAAGGTTTATGCGAACCAATTAGGCTACTTCTAAGCTACGGCGAAATAGATTTTGAAGATAATCGTATAAGCAGTGAAGAATGGTCGAAATTGAAGGAAAGTAAGGAAAGCCATAATAATGACCAATTATACATTCTTAAATATACATCCGGAACAAATGAACTTTTATGTGATAATAGGTACTCCGTTTGGTCAAGTGCCCATATATGAAGAAGACGGCAAAGTCGGTTGGCAATGTCTTGCCATTTGTAGGTATATAGCCAAGAAAGTTAAATTAACGGGTGCTGATGATTGGGAAAATTTAGAAATAGATGCTATCGCTGATACCATTGCCGATTACAGATTAAGTAAGAAGTTTCTCTTCAAACTCTAATAAAGCTACTTAATAAATTCTATTATACAGAACTACTAGCACTTTTTCACGAAGCTGATGAAGATAAGCGAAAACAATTAAATGAGACTTTTACAAATGAAACTGTTCCATTCTATCTGAGCAGGCTAGACAAAATTGCTGGAGAAAATGATGGTTATTTTGTTGGCAAAAAAGTAAGTGCCAATATTACAATATACCCTTTTTCTTGTATTACTATAAATGTTTCAATGTTGAATGTACATCATTTGGTGGAGGCTTTTTTCAGTTATCAGAATGTTTCATGATATTCGCCAAATAAGTATTCCGTTAAAAAAAAAATTATAAAATTTGGAATTGATTGCAGAAGATTAAGTTTTGTTGTGTTGTTGAATTCTATTGAATCTGATCTAGGTTATAGAAGGTGTAAAATTAGTAATGATAATAGTAATAAAATAACACTGCAGAGAATCTGCTATATTTACTTCGTCTAGAAACAATTATTTTTTTGAAGTGAAAACTTCTATGGGCGCGCGTTGATTGTTGGGCACTGAACGAGACTGAGCCGTCACGCTCGGCTATGTAACGCTCGTTCGGGTAAAGTCAGCTCGAGTCGAGTCGACTAAGGGAACGAGAGAGATGTAGTTAACGCGTCTCTGCCGGTCTCTGCCATACTCGCTCGGCAACCGTTTCACGCTCGGCTTTGTATTATAACGCTAACTAGCGGTATTTAATTTCAATTAAATTGAAATTTAGAATAAATACGCGAAATATTGTATTTTTATCCCGATCCCGAGCCGCCCGGGTGTGAGGCCGGCACGTTATCATTAGACCAGCGCGCGTACTTGTATGAGAAGTGAGAATTATATCGTCTATTTGTATATGTATATACACATGCGTACGTATGAATTTCAGACCGAGCGAAATGTACTAGAATAATGTATACACAATAATAATAAATATATATTTTTTAAATGTAATATAGAACGAAAATGGAAAATGGAAAATGTAAATGTAAATGAATATAGAACGAAAAAATAGTTGTATTTCGTATTATTAACCTCGCCTTGATGAAGTTTTCACTTCTGCCGTGTGGTATTAAGCACACCCATTTTTTTAAAATTACAATTAAGTATAGAAGTATCTAAATATCTATACAGAACTAAAAACGTGTGAGTTCAAAGAGTTGAATTTTAGAAATCTCAGGAAAATACAATATTCACCTATAGATAAAAATGGCGTCAAATCTGATATATAAAATTTAATTCATTAACATTAAACTAGAGGACTAAAGGACCCGTCTTAATTCATCCATTACTTTAGATCAAAATTTCGAGACTTCCCATTTAGAAGTCTAGAAATTTTCCTTTTGTTGCTATAGTGAATTTCCATATCATTTGAATTTTCCAGATTCTTTGAAATGATTAATGGCTTTAGAATTTCCATACTTATAGTTATATAAAGCTCTCTCTCAGTTTTCTAGAATTATCTGTTGCTTTTTCTATAAAATTCTCGGAAATTCTGGGAAATTCTCGAATTGTCAAGAATTTATGATCCATTAGTTCTAAAATTTAAAGGACCCGTCTTAATTCATCCATTACTTTAGATTTTTTAAATTATTATTAATTTTTAAAATTTCGAGACTTCCCATTTAGAAGTCTAGAAATTTTCCTTTTGTTGCTATAGTGAATTTCCATATCATTTGAATTTTCCAGATTCTTTGAAATGATTAATGGCTTTAGAATTTCCATACTTATAGTTATATAAAGCTCTCTCTCAGTTTTCTAGAATTATCTGTTGCTTTTTCTATAAAATTCTCGGAAATTCTGGGAAATTCTCGAATTGTCAAGAATTTATGATCCATTAGTTCTAAAATTTAAAGGACCCGTCTTAATTCATCCATTACTTTAGATCAAAATTTCGAGACTTCCCATTTAGAAGTCTAGAAATTTTCCTTTTGTTGCTATAGTGAATTTCCATATCATTTGAATTTTCCAGATTCTTTGAAATGATTAATGGCTTTAGAATTTCCATACTTATAGTTATATAGAGCTCTCTCTCAGTTTTCTAGAATTATCTGTTGCTTTTTCTATAAAATTCTCGCAAATTCTGGGAAATTCTCGAATTGTCCAGAATTTATGATCCATTAGTTCTAAAATTTCTTATGTACGTACCATTGTCTTCAAGTCCTCTAGTAATTTTTCTACTCAAAATCTCTACACTTTTCTAGATTTTTCTATATAATTTTCGATTTTTTCAAATTTTCTGATCCACCTCTTTCAAGAGTTCTCTCTAAAATTCTCGAATTTTTCAGAATATTCGGCTCCATTGTTTTCGGCAACTTCAGTTTCAATTTATGTCATTCGACCTGGAATGTCAAACATAGAAGTCATCGTTGAAAGATAGCTTTATTTACATAAATAAATTTTAAATCAGTCACATTCATTTTGTATAGTTTCGCTTGCTTCCTTGCAATTCTGTATTGTATTTTAAACAAATGTTTATTTTCCTATATAGTTTATGCAATTAGCCAACTGCTTATGTACTTGTATATTTCACGCCTGCATAAATTTCATAGACATCTGTGTTTGTTTTTCTCTCTTACTTCTTCTGCTTCTTCCTTCCCGCTAAAATTCTTTTATATTTTTCGCTCCCATCTCATCAAACATGCTGTGTTCTTTTATTTAGTATCCAGGATTCGCAGCTATATTAGGTTACAGTTGGAGATAAAATGTACGAAACTGGTGATCCAAAGCCAACAACAGAAAGAAATTGACACAGATCTCATAGTTATTAATTTAAAAGCTAGTTTTTACACTTCCCACTCCATTACTCCTCCCTTTGTTCTACTACAGTGTCGTTTCTAAATATTTAATTTAGAAAATACCTAATCATTACTTTATTATAATAATCATATGATCATGCTTACGGGCAACTATAATATTGCCAGCCAGTGTGATGAAATAGCACTGATAACCTGTAATTTCGAATTCATATTACGTTTAAAGTTGATTAGTTTATGTACATAATTCTCAAAATTACTACTGGAAAAATCTTCAGTAAAAAGCGCTAGAATGCAAATGGCGACGGCGTATCAATTGCAACACATTATACATGAATTATGAATTTTGCTTTAGTAAAACATCTTTTGTGTATAACTTCTGATTTTAAGATTTTGCATATAAGAATATAATAAATAAAAGTGACGAATTATATCCGCTTATGCATTAGAAGTATATTTGTTTGTTCATAAGAGTCATATTTTTACAGTTAACATGGGTAGATATCTATTTCTCTACTATCTTTGAAGCAACTACATACGTGATAGATGCAGATACATTATCGAAATATCCAAACTTAACGGCTGTGGTTGAAAATGTAGAAAAGATACCAGCAATCAAGAAATGGATAAAAATTCGACCAAAAACGGATTATTAATTTTCGTATTAATAAAAAAATGTATTACCCAAAATTAAATTCGAATTTGTAGTTACCTATATAAAAACTATAGATATGTTCTTCTAGCCGTATTGTAATCTGTTAATAAAAATAAAGATATTTTATATTACATTGTAGTCAAAACATTTTTTAAATCGCTTTGTATATTCATCAATGCATTTAATCAAAGCTTGCAACCTTTCTTACAATACCCGTGCAAAACAGGCTGCCTACAATTTGATATCAATAAATTTTAATAATTAGACTATACGAATAGTAAACATAAACAAACAGATGTTTTAGTACAAGTGCATGTTATTTGTAGCTCTTCTTTTTTTTTTATTAAACAGAGAAGTATAAATCATAAACAAAAATAGAAACACATATATATAATATGTAATTTAATCAGACATACTTGAGTGTACATGATTTACAATTCAAATACTCCAACTCCAACATCTTTAAATTTAAAATTAGGCCTTGTAGGCGTATTGTTTATCGAAAACTTCTGTACGCGTATACATATTTCCGGTCGCAGACCCCGTATTCGAATTTAACCATCAGCTCGGTTAGCGCAGGTACAGGCATTCTGCATTTTAGCCTGTCGCTTTAAACATTTTCACTTTTAAAGTAATTATATTCACGGTCAAGAAAAACAGACAAATTAAAAACAATGCAAAATGTTCGCTGGAAGAAGAGACCTTTACTTTATGTTTTAATTACTACCATAGGAATTTATTTACTTTTTCGCTTACGTTATTATAAACATGAAGATTCTGTTTTGCTGCATAAAGTTAATCCAATGGAAGTATGGGAATTTGTTGCGGATTTCAGCAATATGAAGTATCTTAATCCAACAATGTAAGTTTCTTACTTTTGTGAATTATAATATATATACCTACTACTTTCTATTTTCAAAATATACCTATTACTACAAAGAAAATTAAATTGAATTTATAAATAGACTTTTTATAGTTGAATGGCGCCTGATGGTTTTATTTTTGAATTTATTTTTTAAGTGTATATGTAGGCAGTTGCCTATAATTACACACTAGAAATATTTTTTTAGAATAGATTTTAATATATTGGATGAAAGTGGAAATTATGAACACTGGAAATATTCCACTGCTTATTCTGAACATTTATCCCATTGGCCATATTTAGCAAATCGGGCAGTTGGACATTTCGATGTGAAAGCAAACGAAAATAAAGATATTTTTTATATAAACTCTACTCATAGGACTTGTTTATTTGACGGACATGTTTGTGGTAACTATTCTTTATTTATTTATATTCCTATTGTAGTAACTTTAACTTAATTGTATTTATGCTAGCTATTTATATATGTTTTATTTCAGTGAATTCCAAGAGTACCTTTAAATTTTTCAAAACTTCGCCGAAAGAAACGATGTGTCATGAAATTGTAGAATTCCAATGCCCAGTGATATTTTCAACATTTTGCACAAGAGAAGTTCAATTCCAACGCAATGCAATCATGAAAAATTTAAAATTACGTTTTCAGAAATAAGATACCTGTACATAAACCTATATTATTTCTTAATTTGTATTTGCTAAAATCAAAATAAATATCTAAGTAGGTATATAGGTCTTTCAATAATTTATTTAAATATCCAAGTAAATATTTACTAAACGCATTACACGTATTTAAACGCACATTCCTCTATCGACAATGCAAACTTATTGAAAACTTTCTTCAGACTTTTTTACATGCGCTACGGCTTTACGTCACTTGTAATTATTGTCAAGCCGGCTGCCGGAGTCAAGGCCTTTCGTTAATTCAACTGTGACATTAATACTAATACACAATTATAGCGGGATGAGCAGCAAACATTTATCTTTGGGTAAGAACATATAATATAAAGAAATACGATCAATTTAAAAGTGAATTAATAATTTAATTTTAGGTTCAGAACAACCACCAAAAATCAATGGCAAATTACGTTTATATTCCATGGAATATTGTCCGTTCGCTCATAGAGCTCGGTTAGTTTTAAGAGCCAAGAATGTGGATCACGATATAGTGAATATAAATTTAAAAAATAAACCAGAATGGTACAGCACTGTCCATCCTGAAGGTAATGAATTTGCATTACATGTAATTACATTATTGATTGTGTTGATTAACAGGTAAAGTACCAGCCCTAGATACTGGTTCTAAAGTTATCGTCGAGAGCCTAGACATTTGTGATTTCCTGGATAAAGAATATTTAGATCCACCACTATATCCAGCTGAACCGTTGGCTGTCGAACAAGACAAGGAGTTGATACAAAAAATTGGCCCGTTAGCAGGATTATTCATAAAAATTTTACTGGGAGAAGAAAAGAAATCAGCTGCTGAATGGAAAACAGAACTTTTACCACATCTGGAATTATTCGAAAAAGAATTGGAAAAACGTGGCACCAAATATTTTGGAGGCGAGAATCCAGGAATGGTAAGATCATTAAATACAAATACTTCTCAATATGAATTGCTAAAAAAAATACAAAAGACGTTGTATCTCTAACAAGTGATTTTATTAAAATTTTAAACTCAATATTTTCTTATATTTGAGGTTATGTGTTAGTTTTTAAGGTCAAGTTTGACATATAAATGACATTTTTAAAGCGCTTTATTTTATAGGCTGATTACATGCTATGGCCATTGGCTGAACGTGCTGGGGCGATTGTTATCGCTCTTGGCGAACGCCTACCTATTGGAGACGACGAATTGGTGAAAATTAGACAGTGGAGAAAAGTTATGCGGGAACATCCCGTCGTTGATGGAATATACAATGGACCAGAAAAATTCTATAAGTCTGTACTTATTAAATTGGGTTCATTACCACCAGATTATGATGCAATCTAAAGATTTCCCCAAGTATTTCTTTTTTATAAATTTGCTTCTGGCAGCTGTTCTTTGAATGTTTATTGAGATTAATATTATTATACATGTTGTACGGATAAAAGACATTTTATTTAAATTATTTCTATGAAATCTGTGCTTATGTGCATCAAATAAGCCTTTCTATCATACACTTTATGAAAGTCTTCCAATTTTATACACGCCTGTAGTGGCTATAGTATTTGTAATGCAAAGACAATAAAATATTCCTAATTGAATTATGGCGTTTATATATCAACTTCAAGAATGCAGGGGAATTAAAAAAAATGCATTAGTATAGTAGATCTGTAAATAATGAAACTGCAATATCTTCTGCTATTTAATTAGTACAGAAGATTATTAATACAGAAGACTTTGGAATAAGTCCCCCACAACATTGAACATCACTTCGACTTTAGACGCTACACGCTAGTACAAGTACTGACTATATGGCGCGTGGATCGGATTCATTTGCCGAATGGCGGTAATTTGAATAAATAAACTCGTATACAACCTTGATTTTTTTTATATAAATGTTTATAATCTGTGTTAATATAGTAATACATATTGCGTAGTTTTTATCAATGTTATATAAGGTAATACAGGTTATAATTAGTTTATTTTGGGCAGAAATATTATATTTTAAAGATTCCATTGAAGCAGTCAATATGAGTAAAAATACTTATCTTGAGAATTATGTGAAAAGATGGACGAGGGGTAGGTATATGAAGTCGATTTTAAAATAAAACAGTTATAATTTTGATATATGGTATAGTTTGGGTAATATTTTATACATAAATAAAAAAATATATTTATTTACAACCATACGCGTAATGTTGGCATTTCTGACTTTTTAAAAGTTGGGACGTGTGACTTTGTTCACGTTTTCTTCCCGCCCTCTCATTACTGCCCTCATTTACTTCCCGCCCTCTATTACTGCCCTCGTTTCTTAACCTCAATGTCAATCACAATTTAAAATCGTCAACTCGATATGTCAAAACCTTATCGGAATTTTTATCACAAATAATTATTAATTGTATGGTTGTAAATTAAATTAATTGTTACATTAGAATTATTGGAAGCTTGAATACATGTAGATAGGCTGCCCTGCTATTGCTGATATGATGAAATAGTGATTTCTTGTCCTTCTCCATTCGAGCCAAGATATCTGGATTGCTACGGGAGGACAGTTTTCCTCAGTTCAAGTGGAGTGCAGACCTTGAAGGCTTTACTACTCAACATTTCTTTTATATTCTATTCACCGAAAAAAAGTGGCGTATATTTATTTGACGTTTACGCCAGATCATCACAAATCTGACAACTCAGTATGTCAAAACTTTTACCGGAATTTTTATCACAAATAAATATAATTATGGTTGTAAATAAAATAGTATACAAACCTCGGTGAAAAGTTTCATTCCTGTCTCGAGATAAAGTTAACCTCGACGCTTTGCGTCTCGGTTAACTACCTAATCTCTCGACAGTAATGAAACACTCCACCTCGGTATGTAATATACTATTATTTACATACAACCATACGCGTAATGTTGGCATTTCTGACTTTTTAGAAGTTTGGGAGTGTGACTTTGTTCACGTTTACTTCCCGCCCTCTATTACTGCCCTCATTTACTTCCCGCCCGTTATTACAAACCGTATATTAAAATTATAACTATTTTATTTGAAAATCGACATGTAATATTTCTGCCCAAAATAAAGTAATTAACCTGTTTTACCATATAACATTAAAAAAAACTATACGTCGTATTTATTACTATATTAACACAGATTATAAGCATTTATATAAAAGAAACAATGTCGTACAAGTGTTTATTTATTTCAAATTGCCGCCATTCGGCAATTGAATCCGATCCGCGCGCCATATAGATACTAGCGTGTAGCGTCTAAAGTCGAAGTGGTGTTTAATGTTGAAGTTGAAGTAGAGCCATTTCCATTTTATTTTTCAAACAATACAAGCTGAAAAAAACCAAAAACATAAATATAACCTATACCGAAATTTGTGATGGGTTTTGACGTTTCTTAAATATTTAATGTAATTAAAAATTTTTTCAGTATAAAAATCGAAAATGACGGATTTTCTGGCAGATAACAACAACTGTGGACAAACTATTTTACAATTAGTATCTAGAGGCAATGCCATAATTGCAGAAATATTACGTTTGAAAGATTATATCCCCAAAGTATACAGGTATAATGTAATTTGACACTATTTATTTAATATATCTATTTGTACCTTTTTTAGATTAGAAAATAAGCAAGATATCCAAAAGTATGCTGATATAATACTAGATTTTAGCTACTTTAGGGTAGCTGAAGCCCATGAACATAAAATCGAAAACAATGATGTAAGTGTTAGTTACAGAGAGATTTCTCGAACTTAGACAGGATTATTGCAGACGTTACAAGATTTGGATGCAGAATTTCGTGATAATCACATTCAAATAGTAGAAAGATTTTATTTGGCTTTTAAAAGTATTCATACATACATTTGTGATTTGAATCATTACATTGAGGAATTAAATGATGGCATTTATTTGCATCAAAGTTTGGAGACTGTATTTGCAGATATGGAAGGTCGGCAATTATTGGTAATTTAAACTTATGAATGTATATATCATAGTAATAAATATGTATTATTTAGTGTGAAGCATTGTTTTTATATGGAACAATGTTACTTATGGTAGATGCTTTAATTGATGGATTAATAAGAGAAAGATTATTAGTATCATACTACAGATATACTCCTCAAAAAGGAGACTCACAAAGTGGAATTGATGAAGTTTGTAAACTTTTACGTGATACAGGTTATTCAAGTACAAGGAAACCAGCTAATTATCCAGAAGATTATTTTAAGTTAGTAGTAGTGATGTGGTAAGGCACATGTAGGTTAATAATTAGTTAATTTTTATAGGCGCATACCTATAAGTTCAGCATATATAGACATTGTTATTGGTCGATTAAGATCTGATGATATTTACAATCAACTGACAATATATCAACGTACTAAACACAGAAGCACAGCATTGGCAACACAGGCATCGATGCTTTACATATGTTTATTTTTCTCAACTAATATTTTGCATAATCATGCAGCTATTATGAGAGAGATTGTAGATAAATATTTCCCTGATAATTGGGTGATATCCATCTACATGAGTTATACAGTAAATATTATAGAGACTTGGGATTCATTTAAAGCTGCTAAGGCTGCTTTAAATAACACTTTGGAAACTTCAAATGTAAAAAACCTATCTGGATTTTATTCAACCAAAGCCATCGACTTATACAAAGAGACTGTTAAGCTTTTGCAAGAGGGCACAATAACTAATGATAATTTATTATCAATGATTAGTAATATATTAACTGTCTTGAAAGATTGTAATGTTGTTTTGAGATGGTTAATTTTACATACAGCGAATGGCAAACATGACAGCAATATTCAGAAGCACAAGAAATGCAAACAAATTCGTGATCTCGTCATTAATGAGTCCAAATGTGAAAACATTCATACATTTAGGTTATTATTAAATATTGCTCAATTGGAACTAACTACTAGGGATATCTTTAAGAATCTACTTGTTGAACGGGAAAAGAAATGGGATGAATTAAAGAAAGAATCTTATAATAGTCTGGTTGAATTATCAGAAGTGTTTGGAGGTACAAAGCCTCTGAGTAGAATTGAAAAAAATTTAAATCTTCATAACTGGTTTTTAGAAATTTCAAAAGAGGTAAGTAGAAGTAATTAGAATTTGAAATTGTTATTCACCGGTTTATGAATATTTATTTTAGATTGATATGCTTTCACAATCTGACAGTGCATCCTCAAGAAAGATTATTCAACTCATACAAGCTCTAGAGGAAGTTCAAGAATACCATCAACTCGAATCACACATGCAAATAATTCAATATTTAGGCGAAACAAGGAAACATTTAAATCACATGGTCCGAACTATGAATATTAAAGAAGATGTTTTGATTACGATGCAAGTTATTGGTGATGTGAGTTACGCTTGGGAACTGATAGATTCTTATACGGAAATAATGCAATCGGGCATTCAAAAAGACCCTAATTTAGTGGTTAAATTGAGAGCGGTCTTTCTCAAACTGGCATCTGCATTGGAAATTCCACTTTTACGCATCAATCAGGCGCACAGTGAAGATTTCGTTTCTGTATCTCAATACTACAGCAGCGAACTAGAAATATACGTTAGGAAAGTATTGCAAATCATTCCGAACATGATGTTCGAAAAATTAAATAGGATTATCGAGATGCAAACTAATGTTTTGAAAGAGTTGCCGACCAAATTGGACAAGGATAAACTGAAAGAATACGCTCAATTAAATGAACGATTTGAATATGCTAAATTAACGCATTCGATTTCGGTATTTAGTCTGGGTAAGTTATGTTAATATTAATTTTTATAGCTCATACAATGTCGTTCAATTAAAAATATAGATCTGTGTAACTCTAAGAATAAGTAAGAGATATAAGGAGAGCAGAATGTCAGTTTCTAGGCATATAAATTGAGTTTTTGTGGGGTACAGGGATGGTAAGAAAATTGTGTGTGCAACTTGTCAAGTATGCTCAGTTCATATGATAATAAAAAAATGTGGTGTGGCCACCACACGACTTTCTTATACGTTTGAGCGTTTCAAACTATGCAATTTTAAGAATTTTTTTATACAAAAATGATTCAAAATCCTATTCTAAGTACTTTCATTCTCTTAATAAATCGCTATAGAATGCATATTTTGCAAGATATTCGAAAGAAAGTGCTACTCGCTAAGAGTGAAAGTGCTACTTCCGGTCCGAATTTTGAAATTTCATGTATACAAAAAATATTCCAAATCCAACTCTAAATACTTTTGTACTCTTAATAAATATATATAGAATGCATAATTTACGACATATTTGCAAGAAATCGCTATTTGGTAAGAGTAAAAATGGTACTTCCGGTTCGAATTTTGATATTTTTTTTATACAAAAGATATTTAAAATTATAATTTAAATACTTTTATACTCGTAATGTACCTGCCTAGAAAGCATGACTTGCGACATATTCGCAAAAAACTGATTTTCGATAAGAGTAAAAGACCTACTTTCGGTTGGAATTTCGAAAAACTTTATCAAGACAATTTGTCTAACATTTAATTTTGAGTACATTTGAATTCCTTATAAATTTGTTTTAACTTAGTAATTGACGATATATTTGCAAAATTCGATTTTTTCACCGAAGTAAACTACTATTTCCGGTCTACCGATTTTACTGAAAAACCAATCAGATCTCAAGAAGGAGATTATACACGTAAATACAAAATTTGGAATAGATATCTACAGCGGTTTGACCGCTGTCGTGGTCACAGACAGACACACAGACATTTTTTAAAAACCACTTTTTTGGTATCAGGGGACTTCAAAACGTGGACATCTGCAAAAATCTCGAGATCGAAAATTTTCGTCATCACAATACTTTCTTATACTACGTATAAGAAAGTAAAATAGAGTTGCTATTTAAATAAAAATTGATAATCGCTTGTCAAAAATTACATATTACAAAAATGAAAATGATACTATTTTGTAGTATTTATACACCTGTCGTCTTATGTGGTTTTTCAATTACTGAAATCGGATTATTAATAACAAAGTTATAGCGTGGTGTGTTTTTCGTAAAACAGACTGTGTATTCTAACATTTTCGGGTTCGCAATAAACAACTCGTGCAATTTATTTATTTAAAACAGTCTGTATATTCACAAACGTAAAATTAATTACAATATAAAATGTAAAACTAATATATCATACTTAAACTACTACGATTTAAATTAACACAGGTATTTATTTCTATTACTAATATTTATGTCCGTATATTTATACTACTTCCGTATTTATATAACACCGCACCACTGTATTTATTTTGTACTACTTATATTTATGTTTACTCTTCGACTACCACTCAAGGAACTATTTATTTATCTTTTATATTTATTTTTACTTTGGTCTGTTCCGCGCGCCGACTACTTAAGGACTTTCTTATTCCGGAATGACTCATCCATCGGTACAACTGCTTTTATATCCGTAGATAAAAGTTCGAGAATATACGGGCACAGTCTGGGTTTTTCTCCACATGCCGGGAAGTATTTGAGAGGCCGTTGCTTCGCAGTGGATATGTAAGATGGATGATTTATTGCTTTACGACTTGTTTACCAGTCGCGCCGAATATTTACCTTCCTTTTGTCGTCGCCCGGATGTCTGCTTCTTTGTGGGCTCGTTTCATTACATTGCTCCCTTCTTAAAAACTGCGTTTCGTCCCGAAACACGCTATTCCATGTTCTTGTCGTTGGCGGATGACGGAATCTACAATGGGACCCACGGATGCACCCAGTTGTCTTGTGGAAATGGCAATCCACCGTCTTAGGTTGTATAACGGGCTGATTGGGCCGATAGCTGCATACGACTATTTCCATACCAGTATGCCGAAACACTACCTCCAGCATGTTTCTTCTCCTTATATTTTGTTCGAGTCCACGTCCTCGTAAATCAACAAGGGATTCCCACGGCTTTTCGTTGGAGACTTCTTTTGTGACCAGGTAAACGATAGATCGTCCGTCACGCTTTAGTACTTCGCATGGTCCCTCCCAGTGTTGTTGGAGCTTTGGGGACAGGCCTCGGCGACGTTGAGGATTATATAACCAAACAATGTCTCCTTCTCGGTAACCACCTCTCTCGGCTTGCACGTCGTAACGATCCTTCGTCCTGTCGCTGGCATCCTGAATATGATGGCGTACTCGCTCGTGGGCATCCTCCAACCTTCGCCTGGGTCCGCTGACGTAGTCTTCTTCATTTGGGTTCTCCACAACACGCTTGAGTAGGCCATCCTCCACCTTCAGAGAGTCCCATTGAGCCCAGTAGGATTCCAGTCCCTGTGAACGAGGAGCTACTTCTTGCCAAGCCGGTCCGCGACCAGTACCTTTCCAAACCATCAATGAACCAAGGTCTTCATCAGTTTCTTGATCGATCCGTAAATTGTCAGGTTGCCACTGATCGTCAACCACGGTAGTTCTGAATGTGTTGGCCGATTTTTCTTCTAGTCGGTTACTATGCCTGCAGTCTTCTGGACGTGGTCTCCTTGCAACAGCATCAGCGTTTTGGTGTTGCAGAGATGCAATTCGCGCTATTGATTTTGAAGCTCTACGATACTGGGTCAACGATTGCCTCTTCTCATCGACCCGTTTCATTTTTCGCTGCTCCGCTATGGTTTTCTTGGGCTCCTTCCCGCATTTACTATGCACAAGGCCCATTTCCAATTCCAGCATCGGAGCGTTCTTCTCTTAGGTTGCACCTGATTCACTAATCGTCCCAGGTGTGCATGCCCATACTTCATCTCAAGACGCTTGATTAATTTAAGGTAGTCTTGACACTCTTCCGGACGTAAGGTCTGCAGAATGTCACTGGCTTCTCCTCTTAACGACACAATCAGAGCAGTAGCTTTCTTCGGGGACGTCCACCCATTGGCTCCTGCAGCGGCTTCGAATTGTTTCCGGTACGTTATCCATGACGTCTTCCCATCGAACGTGGGAGGTTTTACCTTTGCCTTTGCTGTTCGGGAGATCTTTAGGCTTCCGCTTGAGGTGTCATGAGGACCGCAGTCCTTCATCGCTGGCCACTGAAGCTGAACCCCAAACTCGTCCCCCATTCCGAACACGCGCTCCTCAACTTTCTCTTCTACGGCTTCGATGGCCCCAGAAAATTCCTATCTCCCATTCGATGCATTCTTTTGAATTATTTGCCATTTCATCTTTTAGAGTCTCCATATTAGTCTCGAATTGTTTTGAATAATTTGGAGACCGTTAATTCTTCAAAACGTTTGGTAGCCATTTATTTATTTATTTATTTTTTTGCACTTATTTTGTTTACCCCACACCTGACACCAATTGTAACGTTTTCGGGTTCGCAATAAGCAACTCGTGCAATTTATTTATTTAAAACAGTCTGTATATTCACAAACGTAAAATTAATTACAATATAGAAATGTAAAACTAATGTATCACACTTAAACTACTACGATTTAAATTAACACAGGTATTTATTTCTATTACTAATATTTATGTCCGTATATTTATATCACTTCCGTATTTATATAGCACCGCACCACTATATTTATTTTGTACTACTTACATTTATGTTTACTCTTCGGCTACCACTCAAGGAACTATTTATTTATTTCTTATATTTATTTTCTTATTCCGGAATGACTCATCCATCGGTTTTACTGCTTTTATATCCGTAGATAAAAGTTCGAGAATATACGGGCACAGTCTGTGTTTTTCTCCACATGCCGGGAAGTATTCGAGAGGCCGTTGCTCCGCAGTGGATATGTAAGACGGATTGCTTTACGACTTGTTTACCAGTCGCGCCGAATATTTGCCTTCCTTTTGTCGTCGCCCGGATGTCTGCTTCTTTGTGGGCTTGTTTCATTACAATATATTAGATATACAAATGGAGTGCATTGCGGTGTTATTTTGATAGTTCGAAAAGTGGAATACATTAAATCTGTATATGTTCTTGGAATCTAGTTTTGAAATTTAAGTAAATATAAATATCACTACACCCTGAGCATTCTAATATACACACTGGATTTTTTAATTTACATGTTCTGTCTTTTGCATTAAATAAAATATGTGCTAATTTCGAAGGCGCTTTGAACGATACCATGAGGTTACACTTTCAGATACATGAGCCACTCTTTCCGAGGATTTGCCAAAATACGTTAGTCACACATATTTTTATCTTTTGAGTGTTCCTTAATTTTTGGGTAAATGCTGTTATTCACTATCATAGTTTTTTTTTGTATTTTCTCTATTGCTTTTTTGGGAAAACCATTACTTATTGCTATGTATGTGATAGTAGCAATAAGTAAAGATTTCCCCAAAAAAGAAATAGATGAAATAATATACAAAAAACAAACTATGATAACGAATCACGGCATGATGACTTTTATTTCTATCACTTAAAATGGATTACCACAAAGTAACTGTCGACAGCATCAACTTTCTGATTTTCCATAATAGCTAAATTTATAAATTATTAGTTGAAAATAAAATACAAAACTCACATCCGAATTTATTAGCCTAAATGTACTTTTGACAACCTCAACCTTATTTAACACACTGTAATTGGACTACAAACATTTTAGAAACTGCAGGTTATGCTGAAAAGCTTCATTATTTATTCAATCATTATAAGAACCATATATGTATATTCAAGAAGAAAATACTATGTATGCTAATCACACGATTACATTAAAACCAGCCAGTGATGAATGTAAACAAACCCCTTGCGCCTTAATTTTTTTGAAAATAATGCTCTGTCTCTTTCTATTCTCCTTGATCTAAGTAGATACGAAATTTGAACTTTAATAAAGATATTACGTACTATTATACAAAAGGATTGGTCAAGTACAGTTATGCATCCTTCAATAGCAAAGCTATCTTTTTCATGACTCAAATTTTAATTTTAATCCCTGACTATGTTCTTCTAACGTGGCCAGGACTTTGGCCAAAACGACAACAACGAAGAAGAAGAATTTAATTTTTCTTAATAGAAAGAATTAATTTTATGTATGTATATCTCGGATATTGCTTGTTTTCATTATTACTTCTATGTGTAAATTATTGACCTTGTTTTAATTTTTGAATGTGCTGATGTTTGTGATTATTACTTTTTTGTTAGTCTTTGTACAAATTCTTTTGTTTTTTTGTATTCCGGTAACATTTTTACCAAGAAAATAAATTTTTTATATCACTATTTTGCACTAGACATGCTATCTTAATTGGTGTATTCACAACTGAGGTGTCGTAAAACGTACATTTTTAAAATTTAATAAATAAATAAAAACATCGTATGCACCGAAGTAGATTCCTTGAATTCTCAAGCCGTTTGTGAAAAATTAACACCTGAAGGTAAAAATATGATAACTCTAAGCAGTCGGTGCACAATGGTAGCCTCTTTACACTTGAGAAGATATCAGTATTACACTATTAATATTCCTTTCTAATAATTAATAATCGTTGTTTTTAAAATTAGGCATGCGTATGATGAAAAGTACATTTGTCGGAGTAATATGTTTGGATCCTAAAGACCTGCTGGAAGACGGTATTAGAAAAGAACTTGTTCAGCATATTTCCAAAGCCTTACACGCCCAGCTCGTCTTCAATCCCAAATCTAAACATGAAGAGTTTACAATTAAACTCAAAAATTTAACATGCATTATGGATGGCTATAAGAAATCGTTTGAATATATCCAGGTAAACAGATATCAAATATTTAAGTTACTGTTGAAATTTTACTTGACTACTTATTCTTAGGATTACGTCAATATAAATGGTTTGAAAATTTGGCAAGAGGAAGTTACCCGTATAATAAATTATAACGTTGAACAAGAGTGCAATGGTTTTCTAAGGAACAAAGTCCACGATTGGGAAAGTGCGTTTCAAAGTAGACATGTACCGATACCATATTATCCACCGATAGATGGCGTTAGTGAGAATTTCATAGGGAGATTGGCCAGGGAAATGATTCGATTAACGGATTTGAAGTATGTATGTTTTTGATAAGGAATATTAGTAAAGCATTTATTCCTAATAACATAATATATCCGATGTGTTAAGGGAATGAATATTTCCTGTATTTTGAATATATACCGAAAATAAGAAATGCTCTAAATTTTAACAGTCTTCTGTCTAATGATATCGAATTTCTCAAAAATTTTATAAATGGCTGTCGGAAGCCGATTATCCTTTTAGACGATAAAAAATATTAAAATAATTAATGTGAATAAGAATTATGGAATATTTTTTTTGAATAACACCCGTGTATTGTTGGTCACATTAAATAGATTACTTTTGAAACTTCAAACTCCACTTTGACGACTAATTATACATTCTGCTTGATTTAAAACTTTTAAGAAAATGATGTTGAATGATGTTACTTTTATGTTTAATATGTATTCAGAAATGATTTTGATAAGTAGAAATGTAAACAACTAAGTGCTTGCTCAATAAAATTGGATTTATTTCTTTTAAACGTGGATATAGAAAAAAAAATTATGAATCCAATTAAGCCTATATGCAGCATTTCCAAATGAATTTACATTTTTAATTCCTCAGTAGTTAAATTGCAAAAAACCTTAATTTTACCTTTCGTTTTTACTATTGGTGTAACGGTTGAGAACCTTTTGACGCCATCTAGTGTAAATTGCGTGTGTCACATGATTTAATGGCTTTGTTGCTGCACCTTCATGCCGCTATAGAGAGATAAACTGCTGAATTGTATTCTAAACAGCTGGGGGGGGGGGCATCATAGGTACCGATCTCTGAAACAACAGATTTTTATTGACGGCCAGAGATTTGAACCTACTGATATCGAGGGATGTTTAAACGTTCATTACAGTGTCCGACCCACATACCCATTGGGCCATTCGGTCATTTTCCATTAACAATTTGTTTCTCATTTTATATGCTGTCGAGTTATTAATAATAATAATAATAATTTTTATTAACTCAAAGACTATTATGTAGTATAAGTTTCGTCACAATAATATAAATATAAGTACAATATCACATCTAGAGTTATACACAAACAGCTCTACCCAATCAGGTAAGATATTCTTTGACACTGTAAAAACATTCATTAGCAAGGTATTGATTCAACCTACTCTTAAAGTTATTGATCGTTTTACTGTCTCTTATTTGCTTTGGCAGTCGGTTGTATACACTAATGCAAGCATAATAAGGGGATCTTTCATATCCGGACGTTCTATGTAGTGGCATTCGAAAAGAATCATGATTACGAGTTTCATACGTTTGATTCTGTGAATTGGTGGCAAAAAGTTGCCCACTTTGATATGCGAAAATAGCACATTTGTACAGATATATACACGGCACTGTCAGAATACTGCAGCCTCGGAAAACGTCCCGACATGTACCTCCACTCTCGATATTAAATATCAAACGGACAATCCTCTTTTGTGCAACAAAAAGTCTATTCACTGCCGCTCTACCACATACGATAATATTATATGCCAATTGTGGGTAAACCATCGCGTAATATATCTGGAGTAATCCTTCACGATCCAAACAGGTCTTTAACTTCAGTATAGCATAGAAAATTTTATTTGTCTTTGTGATTACGTTTTCTATATGCCCAGTCCAAGGCAGACCCGAGTCTATGCAAACACTCAAAAACCTTGTGCATTCAGTTCCGCCCGTATTCAATGACGTTATGTTATTTGATTTACAAAAGTTTATTCTTACCGTCTTACTGCTGTTTAAAATTAAACGATTTTTATAACACCATTCTTCGAGTGCGCGCACAACATTGCCAACACGAGCCTCCAGCCGCTCCAGATCCTCAGCATCCACCCAATCGAGGTATCATCCGCATAATTGATTAGATGACCATCACTTATATAGTCCTTCATATCATTAATGAATAATACAAAAATAAGCGGTCCCAAGATGGAACCCTGGGGCACCCCGAGTCAGACACTAAATTTGTCCGAGTACGCTCCATTCATATTGACAAGTATATCCCTGCCACGCAAAAAAGACATGATCAGGTTCAACACATTTCCACGGAACCCCATCGCATAGACTTTTGCCTCTACAAATCCACTATCCACATAGTCAAACGCCGCAGAAAAATCGAAAAACAAGCCAGTCACTAGTTTTTTTTCGTCTATCCACTTTCTAAGATGTTCCACGAAATCTATACAGGCTGTTTCTGTTGATCTTCGCGGTCAACCTTTGTTGTTTGTATTAGCCTTTTCTAAGATCTTTATTTTATAAACATTTTCTATGTCTTCCAATCAGAGGAAGCGCCGTAGCGCAACCTCTAATATACTTGATACCCTCGTTTAACATTAGAGCGACTGTCTACCCTTATGTTTCTGCGGAACTATAGGGCCGACTTACTTGAACTTTTTTTTACAATGACCATTGGGGCGAGTCTAGGATTGGAAAAGTCCCAAAATCTGCAAAATTTGCATGAAATGAAGTTGGCCCTCTTAAGCAAATCGTCAATTTTTACAGTAGAAGGCTGGAATTTTGTATAGTTACATTACAACATGTTCTACAAATTGCACTTTTTCCGTTTTGAAAAATCTTCATTAGAAACGATTTTATTCAAATTTTTCGGAACGTCAGTAGTGTGAAATCGCCTTTGATGCAATAAGGCATCGTCAATTTTTGAAATAGAAGGTTAAGTCATGTTACTAAATTGTTCTACGACTCATGCTCTATCAGGAAAATTTTTCCATTTTAAAAAATCTTGTCTAGATCAGATTTTATTTAAACATTAAGGTTCAGACAGTTTTCAAAAATTCTAGTTTTTTCAAACCTCATGCACACTTTATGACAGGTGGTTCAAATCCGACTGGCGTAATTTATTTTGTTTTTAATTTAACAGTCAGTTTCTGCGTTGTAAATAAAATGTGTCCTAGGAACAACCTATGGACATTTAGGCATTTGATATATTAATTACTGCATTTAAAGTATGCATTTCAATGGTATGACATTTGCATTATATTGATGCTATTTGAGGTCAGGATTTAATTGCCACTCAAAAGGTATGTACTAGCTAATGGAGAAAATGCCCCGAAGGGGAAAGAAAAAAAGTGATATATTTAAGTAAAAAGGCCCCAAGTATAAAAAAGAAGTGTGCAAGCACGAAAAGGTGTGTGCAAGTGTTATTTTCATCAGCACATTAACAAGAGGATTTAACTGCCGAATTGTGCTATAGTATCATAACTTGGAAAAAATATTTTTACCAAACAATGTATATTCCGCATCCGAGCAAGTTAAGCGAAAAATGTTGAAGCTGGATTTACTTTAGTAATGCTTTAGTTGTTTATCAATCAGCTATGGGAGACCTAGATGCAGAATAAAGCTCTCCCAACATGTAACTACACTAAGAGCCGTTCTGTAAATTTTTCATGTGCATCATAGCATAGTCTGCCGTGACTGGTTTGTTGATTGCTTGAAGGTTATAAAATTACATAAAACGGGAAATGGTTAGAGGCAAAAGCGAGGCTACGGAATATACATTGTTTGGTGAAATAGTTATTTACGAACCAAGTGCGGGAAGACTATTTTCCCGCATGAGCGCACTTTGAAAACTCAAGCGACCGAATGAAGCGAGTGCTTTTAATTGTGCGAATGCACTTCACGCAAGTGGTTTGTACAATATTTTTTGTACGAACATTAAATTAAAAAAATATTATTGATTAATGTAATTAGTATCATACGTAACCTAAGATAGATTACCTAATTAATTTAAGCATTTCATGTACGTAACTATTACTCACCCTTCCCTAAAATTAAGTTATTATATTCTTATACATGGCAAACATGAGGTATTTATTCTTATTTTTATATTTATAAATGTATAGTACATTAACTGCGTTTTTTTGGTTTAATTACAAAATATTATGAACTGCCAATATGAATGTCGATGTGGTTAAATAGATGGCGCTTGAATGTCGCTTAAAATGTCGGCAAATAGATGGCGCACAGTTTAGATTATTTGAATAAGTGAGATAGTGATGCTTAAGGCCAGTTATGTTTGAATGAATCATAGGTTAAGATGTAAACATTTTTTACTTTCTCATATTCGTTTGTATTTTTAACCACAGTCTCCAAAAAATATTTCTTTTACTATTGCAGAAATACTTCCTATATAGAGCAAACTGCTACATGGTACGACTCTAAAACACATAAAATTGTGTTAAACAGAACTACTATAGCTCTGATAGCTTCGGCAATTGAAGTTACTGGTCTCGTTGGCCTTGATCGGTTATTTTCATTCATGATAATTACAAACTTACAAAAAATTATTGGTAAGTATGCAAATAGTAGTGAATAGTTTACCGTCATGTAGATTGGAGGATAGTATGGTATGCTTTCACATTTATTTTATACTTACAGATATATTACAAAACAAGGATAACAAAAACATAGCTTGGAATAATATCATGTCAAATATATGCGCCGAAATCAAAAACCTAGACGAAAATCAAAATCCAATGAAGTTCTATCAAAATTGCATTTATAGGGCGACGAAATTATTCAGCACCTTGCTGGAGTTAATTCTCAACGTCGGACAATTACAATTGCTGCGCAATCTGATAAATTTTCACCTTAATACAACTTGTAGGTTCAACTCGAAAAATTTAGAATCCTCTCTGAGTTCATTAAATAAGTAAGTACTATTATCAAGAGATGTGATTGTTGTATGTTGAACTTAGTCGAAGGCTATGGAGAAGTTACATTTTCACAATTGAGCACAAATTGCTAAGATTGGATTAACCTTCAGTCATCCCGTGGTGAGCAGATAATAATACTTCAACTACATATTATGTCGCCTCTACACATCGCCGAACATTCGGCAAATTACGCCGAACAGCGATGTGTAGACAGTTTATTCGCCAAATATTTGATATTCGCCAATATTCGCTCCGAACACGAATGCCGATCCGTTCGGAGTCGGTTTTCGTTTCACACATCAAAGAAAATTCGTATCCGAACACAAATAACCTGACTACACATCGTATACTGAAGTGAGATGAATACCTATATAAGTAAATAGATTGTGATTGTTTTTCGTTACCACTAATTATTAATTAACAATATATTTTCTTGGGTATTGTGGTAAAATTATATTAAAATAAAAGAAAGATTGTTAACGTTTCGATGTTTAATTTACATCTTTCTCAAAACATTAGTAGATATATACAGGGTGATTCTTAATATATGCGACAAACTTTAGGAGCTGATTCCTGGGGTTATTTTGATCATAAAAGTTCATAAGAACATATGTCCAAAACCGCTTAGTTCAGAAGTTATACAATGTTTAATAGAAAGTTAAAATATTAATGGTTTTATTATAAATTAACAAAATAATTAGTAAAACAAAATTAACTTATAGTAACTGTTGAAATTAGCCGCCCCCAACTGTACTACAAGCTGCTATCCTCCGTCGTATTGACTGGCTAGTCCGTTCGAAAATACCAGGGGTATTTCGAATTGTTTCAAAAGCTGCCATAATACGATTTCTTAGTTCATCGACATTTTCCATGGGAGTCGTGTAAACTAATGATTTAAGGTGGCCCCAGAGAAGAAAGTCTGGAGACCGAGGAGGCCACGGTTGTGGACCTCCCCGTCCTATCCACCGATTTGGATACGTACTGTCCAGAAACTCGCAAGCAAGTAAACTAAAATGCGCTGGAGCACCGTCATGCATAAAATACATTTGTAATATTAACTGCAACGGAACTTCTTCCAGCAGTAGTGGTAACTCCTCTTCAAGAAAATTGCGGTATACCTCGCCATTTAACCGCATCAGTAAAAAATGTGGATCTAACAAGTGATCTGCAACAATTCCGGCCCACACATTGACAGAGAATTTATGCTGATGACGGGCATTCATTATTTCTCGCGGATTTTCTTCGGCCCATATGTGATTATTATGAAAATTAATAATCGCGTTTCTAGAGAAAGTAGTCTCGTCGGTGAAGAATATTTGAGCCAAATGGTTAGGATTTTGTACGACTTCGTGTTGCATCCATTGACAAAAAGCTAATCTTTGTGGAAAATCTGCTGGCAATAGAGCCTGCACCCGTTGAATGTGATATGGATACAACAGTTGATATTTCAATATTCTCCAAACTGTGGCCTGACTAATGTTTAAATCAAACGCAATTTTTCTGGTGCTTGTTGTAGGATGTTCCTCAATTTCATTTAATACCATTTCTTCAACTTGTGGAGTTCTCACTGTAGATGGGGGCCCGCTATCAGTCGTCCGTTTTTTAAAACTTCCCGTTTCACTAAGACGTTGATGAAGACTGCCAAACATGGAATGATGCGGTATGATACGCTTCGGGTATCGTTCTGCATAAAGACGTCTAGCAGCACGCGCATTTCCATTGGCAAGACCGTAAACGAAATGCATATCACACATCTCAGCATTCGTATAATTCATTTTAGAAAACAGAAACTGGCAATAAACTGAATGAATACTCTGACACTATTGACAAATATTGAAATGACAAATAAACAATTCCAAAATACCGTACATAATCACAACACGTGCTTCTTGAGCAACTGGTAAACACCAACTGATTAGCATCAACAACGCGACCACTACGCATATTAGAGAAACAGGCACAGACTTGTTTACGAGCTTGTATTACAGTTGAGAGCGGTCATTTTCAACAGTTACTATAAGTTAATTTTGTTTTACTAATTATTTTGTTAATTTATAATAAAACAATTTATTATTTTAACTTTCTATTAAACATTGTATAACTTCTGAATTTAATTTTGTTTTACTGATTATTTTGTTAATTTATAATAAAACCATTTCATTATTTTAACTTTCTATTAAACATTGTATAACTTCTGAACTATGCGGTTTTGGACATATGTTCTTGTGAACTTTTATGATCAAAATAACCTCAGGAATCAGCTCCTAAAGTTTATCGTATATATTAAGAATCACCCTGTATAAACTGCAAAATGTAAAATTGTCTAAACAAATAATTATCAAAATAAAAATAAAAGGGACTTACATTAAACGTATACAGCAATATCACAAATTAAAAAACCAAGACTAAAAACAGCCGGTTGTGTTGTATAATGGTATAAATTAAAGATAAAAGAAATATAACTTCATTATAACAGATATCAAAACATATAAATTGACAGTATTTATCAAATGTCAAATACTAGCGTGCAAGGCTATACTATAAGTTTTGCATGATAGAAATTTGATAAGTTCGCAGTGTCTCCACGATCATTAATGGACATATTTTGTTTTCTAATATGGATTATTTCTAATACATCCCTAGCTTTATGATTATATTCTTTGTCAAGAATTTTCACGTGTTTAAAATCGAATGAATGGCCCGTCATAGTGGTATGTTTTTTCAAGGCGGTGCATTTTTGCTAAATTTATTTATGTCCGTTTATTCTGTTTTTTAGGTGTTGCATGGTTTGCCCTATGTAAACACCAGGACATTCTCCGCAAGGAATTTCATAAACAATATGCGTTTGTAAGTCTTTGGTGTTTTTGACTTTAATTTAGACCAGAGATGTCTCAAAGTGTTAGTGGTTTTATTTGCTATTATCATATTGTAATGTTTGAGAATGTTTTGGAGGCTTTCAGAAAGGTGTTGTACATAAGGAACAGCAATATAGGTCTTGTTATTGTCATTGTTGATTTTATTATGGTTATTATAGTTGTTGTATAAAGCATGAATTTTTGTTTTTATGATATTATTATCTTTAATTTATACCATTATACAACACAACCGGCTGTTTTTTAATCTTGATCTTTTAATTTGTGATATTGCTGTATACGTTTAATGTAAGTCCCTTTTATTTTTATTTTGATAATTTTTTGTTTAGACAATTTTACATTTTGCAGTTTATATATATATCTACTAATGTTTTGAGAAAGATGTAAATTAAACATCGAAACGTTAACAGTCTTTCTTTTATTTTAATATAATTTTACTACAACACCCAAGAAAATATATTGTTAATAAGTAAATAGATAAATTCGTAAACATAACCTATAATTTAAAGATTTCAAATTAAAAAAGGTATTATTCTGTATACGTTAATGAATTATGGCGGACTGGAGTAATGACTTAATACTCGAATAATAATTGCAAGTACTCATATAGTATAATGCAGCAGCAACTTGTTTACCTTCCACACAGCCGTCTTTACTTACATGGCTTGTAAGTAGGAACGGCTGTGCCTTCCATCATCCTATCTTCTTTTCAACGCGAATATTGCGAATACGATGTGTGAATAGGCAATTCGTTCATATTTGCGCACGAATTATTTGACGAAACATTCGTATACGAATATTCGGCGATGTGTAGAGGCGGCATTATACGAGGTATGTCTCACAAGTAATGAGAATGATTAGTTTTAAAGTGTTTTATTGAATGTATCTAGAAATTAATATTGTCCCCTTCAAAGTATGCTCCTTGGAAATGCACACAGCATCTCCAGCTAGGTTTTCATTCCTGGTAACAATTTTGGAAGTCTTGTTCCATTAGGCTGTTTTTTTTTTTTTTTTTTTTTTTTGGTAGGTGGAAAATTCTTTATGGACATCAAGTGCTAGGTCTATTGCTACTTGATAGTGTGGGACTCCCAATCGACGTGTGCAGTAACTGGTATACCCACCAAAAACCACCCCGTGGCGTTTCTCCTTAGACATCCATGGAACCGTCTTCTTAGACTTCAACATCATGAATGCCCTGAGTTAGCTATCTGCTCCTCACTCCCTTTAGCTTCTAAACTGATCTCATTCTTTCCTCCTCTTCCTTAGTTTTTATAATTGTCTTAATCATCCTATGCAAAATGCCCCAGTTCTCTCTAGATTGTAACATTTCATCGACTAAGTTATCCACAGTTGTTTCCGTTCCTAAAGCGATCCTCGTGCGCTCCCTTATCGCATTTCAGCGACCACATATAAAGATTGTATGTTCGACCGTATCGGTGTTTCCACAGTATATGCATGCGTCATCCTCCAACTTTCCCATCCTTCTCAGATATTCTCTAAATACCCCATGTCCCGTCAGAGCTTGTGTGAGATAGAAATCCACGTCTTTATGTTCACATTTATTCCATTTTCCTATGTCTGGTATCAACCTCTTGGTCCATTGTCCTTTGGTTTTATTCTTATTCCATCTCTCCTGCCACATCTTATGTGTACGTTCCTTGGCTTCTCTGTATGTCATATCTTGGTTATTACCACATTTACGCAGCCTCTCCTGCACCAGTAGGTCTAACGGTGGAACCCCTGCTATAACCTGCAGAGCCGCCGTGGAGGCGGTCCTGTATGCCATAGCCGCTCTAATCAGGACCTTCCTTTGCGCCTTTTCCATCAGGAGAAAATTTCTTTCAACCTTCATTGCCTTTCCCCATATTTGTGCCCCATATAGTAGTATCGAATGCACTACGGCCACCAACAGTCTCCTTTTATATATATTGGGTCCTCCGACATTGGGCAATATGCGCTGTAGTTTTCCTATTCTTTCTTCAGCTTTTCCCGTCACCCTAACTAGGTGCTCTCTAAAGGTAACTTTTGTATCAAAATATACACCCAAATATCTGATGGTTTCTTTCGGTACTATATCTACTTTGTTGACCTTGAATACTAAACCATCTCTCTTCCGTCTCTGCGTCACAACAAGAGCCTCCGTCTTCTCCGGTGCTAGAGTGAGTTCGTTTTGTGTCTAAGTAAAGTCTATGAAGCGTTGATTAGACAGAGGTTAGAGGAGGAAATAGAAAAAAAAAGGGGGTTTGGCAAAACACCAGTACGGCTTTAGAAGAGGAACGTCTACGATTCATGCTATGGAACAGATTAAGAAGGTACTCGACCAACGAGGACAGAATTGGAATGTATTGGTAACATTGGATGTAAGAAATGCATTCAATACTGCAAATTGGAGTCTAATTCTTCAGAAGCTCGAAAAGAGGAAGATATCAACGTACTTGATAAATGTCATCTCCGACTATCTTAGAGAACGGAGTATCCAAGCAACAAGGTGCAGAAAGATGGCAGTGAGAGCAGGAGTGCCACAGGGATCCGTTCTCGGCCCTACTCTGTGGAACGTCTTGTACAATGACGTATTGGAATTGGAGCTACTTGGTAAAGCAAAACTCATCGGATTTGCTGATGACCTGGCTATGATTGTTACCGCAAATAGCAAGAACGAGCTGATGAGCTTTAGAAATGAGAATTTGAGGCGGGTGGAGAGATGGATGACACAAACCATTAGGCTGTTTAGAACCTGCGTCGCGACTTTTGTATGTTGTTTATTGTTCCGTAATAGGAGCTTTTCAGTTGCCGTTTAAGCGCCGGAAAAAGAAAAAAATTACATGGAGCCACGTCTGGACTGTAGGGCGGGTGTGGTAGTACTGGAATGTTTTTCTCTGCCAAAAATTCTCCAACCGACAATGAACTGTGACTGGGCGCATTATCGTGATGCAAAAATCCACGAGCTGGTAATGTCAGGACGCACACGCAAAACACTTTTCCGCAAACGTTCAAGGACCTGGCGATAAATAGTTTGATTCACTGTCTGGCTTGGCGGTACCAATTCGTTGTGGACAATTTCAAAAAACACGACAAGCATGGAATTTATTCGGGATTTGCTCATGCGAGCTTTTTTCGGCCGCGGTGATGCAGGTGTGTGCCACTCCGCGCTTTGTCGCTTTGGTTCTGGATCATATTCAAATACCCATGATTCGTCACCTGTTATCACTCTGTGCATGAAGTTAGGTTCGGTTGTTAAGCGATCCAGCAGTTGTTGGCTAATGGAGAAGCGATTTTCCTTTTGTTGATCCGACAAGTTCTTGGGCACCAGCTTTGCACAAATTTTTCGCATGCCTAGTTCCTTTGTCACAATTCGATGAACAGTACCCTTACTTATGCCGACATCATATGCCATCATCCTGAGTGTCAACCATCTGTCTCGTGCTAACGCAGAACTCACCTTTGCCACACTTTTGACGTGGACGGCCGGCCGAAGCGATAGTTATCGTCAATGGTATCGCGGCCATCTTTGAAAACCTTGTACTATATGAAAACCTGTGCTGACGATAAAGCAGCATCTCCATATGCTGTTCTTAATATTTGTAGTGTCTCTGAAGCAGTTCTTCCCAGTTTCACGCAAAATTTAATTGCATATCGCTGCTCGGTATTTGCCTGCATTTTACATGTAACGTGATACTAAAACTTAACGGTAAACAACTCGCACTCACTCCACTAACACTAGATTAAATGGCCTGGACCTGTTCTTGTTGCGTTGTTAGCCTCTCCACTCACATGTAGTCGAGTCCAGTCAGCTGCAGTCGTTGTCACATTTAGCGCAAATGATTCATTCTCATTAATTCTGAGACATACCTCGTATGCTTACCACGGAATGATTGATGGTAAATCTATTCTTACCAATTTGTGCTTATAGGTCAATTACCCAAACAGGCGATACACGTCATATGAAACGTCACTGTGATGTCATAACAGTGTTGACAAATAACGTTGCTTTGAGCAAGCTGTACTTTGAAAATAATCTGTGGTTAGGACTAGGTTGACATTTTAAAATATTAGCAAATACTATTAATATGTTTTAAATTATTCGACTATGTCTACAAAAAATATAAACAAATTCTAAATACATGTGAGTTTATTTATTTTAGACTACATTCACAAAAATAATATACACAAAATCTATATATTATTATACATATTAGTGATTAAAAAACTCGTAACATTGCGATAAGCATATGATAAAAAGAAAATAATATTAAGTTGAAATGCTAGTTTTCTTCATCCTTTAACACTGTCTTCTGAATCGGAATCATTTACATTAATTATAAAAGGTAATATATCTTGTCTCTCAAAACCTACTTCTCTATCCCACCATTTTTGAATATCAGTTTCACAGTGGTTAACGCTATTTGCCCAAATGTCTGGGGTTACTTGTGTTAATGCCTCTTTCCACAGTTTTATGCATTCGTCCACTTTTCTACCATATTTTCCAATGTGATTGTTATAGTATGTTTTTGTTATTCCCCACACTAGTTCTATGGGGTTAAATATACAATGGTAGGGTGGAAGTCGAAGAACTACGTGCCCATATTTCTCTGCTAAATCATCGGTTTCATATATAGTTGGTGGTTTATGCCTTTACGTAAAGATATAAATGAAATTATTGAATAAAATAATTAAATATATATGTACTAACCGTTTAACTAAATCCAGTAATTGTATTTTTAAAGCAGCTCCGTCATAGTCAATGTTTTTATTGGTGAGCCATGTCTGAATTTCATTTTTAGTGGCAGATGATGTTGGACTTTTATTTTTAATAGTACTGTGGTAACTGGCATTATCCAACACAATTATGGACGGCTCTTTTAAACTTATAAGAAGTTGATGTTCAAACCAGTATAAAAAGTTGTCTCTGTTCATATCACCGTGATAATCTAAATACTGACTATTTGTCGGAAATATTAAGTCTGCTCCAGGAATAAATCCATTAGAACTACCTGCATGTAATACAATATATCTAAAACAAGATAATATAATAAATATACATAAGATAAGAATATATTATTCTTAGAAATATAATGTACCTTTTTCCACCTACTTTTGAAGCTTTTGTGGTTTCTATAGATTCATTTTGCCAAGATTTACGAATTGTTCCATCTTGGAAAACCCAGGTTTCGTCAAGGAACACAAACTGGCGAACATTTTCATGTTTCATACGAACATATTGTTGCAAGAATGTAACACGTTTTAATACAATTTGTGGTAGTTCCATTAAAGCTCGTTTAGGATCATCCTTCTTGTAATTAAAACCAATATTGTGTAATACTGTCAGTAAAGATGACTTGCCACCAGAAAAGAGTGCCTTTTCTTTAAGAGTAATATTCAGTGAATGAAGTGTGATATGTTGTTCTGTAAAAAACTCAAATATTAATTTTATAAACGTAAATCCTTAAGAACTTACTGTTTCTATACATGTCATATACTGTATTTCTTATTGCACACTGAGTAAAGTCATCAACATTTACAACAGGCTTACTTCTAGGCCGTTTTCGCTTTAGGCTAGATGATCCAACCCCCTGTTTTGATGTAGATGATATTTTATTTACAGTTGCAATGTGAATATTTAAAGCACTTGCTACTCTCTAAATGAAAAAGTATTATTATTAAAACGTTTATTGTATAAACTATAAATAACAGAAAATATTACCTCTCGAACTGCTGTTCGGGGTAGCAATGGCGCATTATTATCGCGTTCTTTTTCAAAATACCCGATTAAAGAGAGAATTATTTCTTTCGCTTGCTTACCTAACGGTTTAGGCATGATTTAGTTGTGAAAACAACTGATTGTTAAAAATGAAATCGGCGTATAAATATAGTAAAAATGGAAGAAATACGTATGATAATGAAGTGACTGAAAAATGTAAACAACTATGACAGTATCACATTTGACAGAATAAAATGTTACCATTTTATATGTTGCAACGGCGTACAGTTCTGGTAACATAAAACGTTACCGGAAGCTAGAATAATATTAGGATTAGTAGGTATTATTGTACTTTAATGTTACTTGGACCGAAATTATTCTTTATGACGTGTATCGTCTGTTTGGGTAATCGACCCATATCACATGATTGTGCATTTGTTTTCTTACCAACAATTTTTTTAATTCTCGATTTGAGAATATTCACTTTTAACTTGCGATTATTTCTTTTATATATGCATTTTCATTTTTTAAGGGCTCTGGTAGATCATATTAAAAACGGCAATGAACCGAAACCGTCCGAGGAATTTTTATACAAACTCTCGCAATTTTTCGATTATACCGGTATGAACAATCCGTTCAGTAAAATTTACGTCACAGCGAGGTCAAGAGATGATCATGCAGTTGTCTTATTCACGTTTGTCATATCCCATTTGCTCAAAATTTATATTTTCACTTCCGGAACGAGCTCTAAAAGAAATGCGGAGCAATGGGATGGTATTCCGTTCATAGTTGGTGTTCATACCTTAATAAAACAGTTTCACACAAATGTTAATAGCTCATTTATTGAATTGATGTGTAAATATATTCTTCATCTTGCAAAACAAACAGTTGGGTAAGTATTTATTCTCTAGCACTAGTGCCTGGTGTTATTTGCATGTGATAGCTTTACACTTCTTGTTTGCAGGAATGGTAAGAATGTGGAACAGCCCATAGAAGCACTGACGGGATTGAAATTTTTAGATATTTATTCCACATTTTCACAGTCTTCTCAAGGTTATTTCAAAGAATATATGCCTGAGGAATTTGTCCATTTATATAGTACATTATCTAATACAAATTAATATAAATATGTGATAAAATAAGTAATAAAGTTTATATGTAACATTCTGTATAAATTAGACATTAATTTCTTTCTGATATATACAGAAAGATATAAATATAGGAATATCTAGGTTTTTGTGATCGTAAGAACATGTAATAGTAACAAATAAGTTAATTACATAGTTCTTAGATTGAACTTTATTTTTCCATCGCACTTACGACAACTTAGCATTTATTACACCATATTTCATCTTAAAATCGTAAACGAGTACGTACAAGAAAAACAGCAACAACTCGCATATCTATTTTGACAAAGAATTGTACAGTCATCTCAACAAAAAGGTTGCCAATCTACATGATCCGAGCGCATTTAGGACGGACTTTAACTTGAACGCATGGGCATCATATTCATTCATATATTGATAACTCAAAGACACATGTAACGCACCTTACAAAGGCACACAATAACCCGCTTGTTAAACTACCATGAAATACATAAAGAACAAACAAACTGTGTGCTCCAATACCAAGAATGTATAAAAAAAATTATGATATACAATTTTCTGTGTATATATAAATTCCTCTTGAAATGCCGAGTTGGAATAAAACACTCATTCATCGAATTATAGTAGTATAAAACGTATAAAAGTTGTTTTATTTATTTGTAATAGGGAATATCAGAAAATAAGGCTTCCAGTATGCATTTTATATACCATAAGACCGCGTGCGTCTGCATTATCGGGATACCTGTAGGGTGAGCGAAACAGATAGAGATGTCTGTGTATTAGAACGGTAAACAAGTGGACGCAGTGTTATACTGGATTACAACAGAGCTAGTATTTCGCATATGCCTATGGTGCACTCGTATTTGTCCAAAAAATCCACATTTATACGGTGTAGTCGGGCAGTCGCATTCGCCGTCGCTTCCACATATGGGCGTCAGTTCGAGTTTTATTATTGCTTAAGCATAACATTTTTTTAGCTAATTACAGGTTAATTGCAATGTTGAATTACAATTCTGTTTTAAGAAGTAAATATTTTATGTATCAGTATTTTATTATAGTTGAGTTTTTAGATTATAATATTTGTTGAAAAATATTATTTTAGTTAAGAAGTTTTTTTTATTTTAAAGTCTAGGAGTTATTTATTATTTATTTTTGCTCTTTTATGTTGTTTATGAAGCTGTGATGAGTTACTTCACTGACATATTATCAGTGATTATCTGATGCTTCAAACAACTACAAATAATTACTTACAACGGGAACGCAATACATATTACATTGCTTTTCACTTGATTTGCCTACGAATACATTTATACGTATAACTTATACGCCCGCTGTCGGTGTGGCAATTCAAGTTGGCACGCCCATTTATAGTCGACCAGTAGTTACTAATACATGCATCGCGCTATTAACGGCGGCCACACGGTATGCATACAATGTCAGTTTTTTCCGATGTTTAGCACTACGATCTCGGAAACTACAATAGATAGAGATTTGGTAAAATGGGAAAAGTATTGCTGCTTTAATAGATCTATTTAATTAGAGTTTCGTTTGTTGGAAAAAGTGCATGGCTTACTAGATACTTTGCAGACATTTTTTTCTTTCGATTTAGAAGAAATGTATAAAGGAAAAAGTTGTAGGAAATTATATGGTGAATAATACACTTTAACCTATTTCTTTATTTTAGCTTTATTTTTTGAGTTATGATTAGGGCGCGGACACGTACCCATGGGCGCACTATTGAATTGTTGTATTTTTAAAAAGGTTTTAATTTTATTCATATAATTGAATAACAAGTGGCTGGTGATCTATAAAATACAAAATACCTTATTATTTGTTCATTTTCTTTTCTGTAAGACTTCTCTTTGAATTAAATACATCCTTGTAGATGGAAAACGTCCTTTCTACATCGCAACTGGTTATAGGTGCGTACTGGAAATATTCTTTTATTTCAGTGTATTTAGCATACACAATTGCCGCAATGTTATTAATCTGGATTTCTATTAAAAACTGCGTCTAACTTTTGCCGAAGACCACACCCGAAGTCACTTGGAATACTTTTGAAATTATTAATAGCCCAAGTCTAATGTGGTTAATTCATCTTTTAATTTGAGATTTCGATTTTCAAAATATGTGATTAGTTTAGGCAAATTTACAAAGTGTTCCTGAAGGAATAACAACTGATTTTTTAAATTTACATTTCGTTACATTTAAACATGTAACGAAATTTTGTAAACTATCGAAATTCTCTGCATAAAAACTATTTCTGTGTATATTTTAGCAAAGCTAAGTGACGAACGTGCGATATTTTGGCATTCTGTAACGATATTTTACAGACTTTGTAATAAATTTCGGAATCACTGACAATTCATTTTCATATCAGAAAAAGTAACATAAACAACGTTCTAGATCTAAATAAATGATAACTAAAAATGTAAGCGCATGTTATTGAAACTAAACGAAATCCAGTGCACACTTACGTCTACATAATTGAGAGAAGTCGATTCAATAATCCGGTATTAAACAGACTATTACAAAAATTACGAAGTACGTAATTAACAGTCAAGACAATGAAAAAACGAAACTAACGTAAGTATGAATGAAAATTTTATTTCTCTTGCGAAACATAAGGTAAATATAATAAATTTTAAAAGCCCCTCACGCTACTATCTACGCCGATGAAAAAAGGATTTTACTCATAAATTCCTTATTTTATGGGCAATTTTTGATCTCATTCTCGGGCGTAAACAGATGTTGCAGTTCACCATATGAATTAGTGCTATTCAGTAAGCGTGTGTTATTTACATTATTTCTTTGCTCCATTGTAACTTCGTCGTAGTTTAAACCGGTCATGTCCACGCGCTAGCCATGACTATAAAAAAGGCGCTTTCTCAACAATTCACATGATGTGCTACTAGATATAGTTATTTTTATAAATAAATAAATTATGGCCATTTTCTTATTTTAATAAATAGATTAAACTCTATTATTTACCATATAATTTCCTACAACTTTTTGTTGGCTGGAATAATGTTTCCTTTTTCTTTACAATACGATTACAAATAATTATTTCTTTTTCGTTAAAAATATTAATTAAAATGAGTTAAATTAAACCCCCCTTACCTTGTTTTAAATACAAATCTCCTGAATATAATGAAACTGTTTCAAAGAACGCAGATGGGCTTATGACTGACAACTAAAACTTTCAAAAATATACATATTTAGATGTCTTATAATAAAAAAGACGATTTTAATAATTTAAAAGCCAAATTAAATGGGCTATAAATCGAACTGATAAAATTATTGATAACACTTACGCGTTTTAAGGTCTTAGGGCCAATCCACAATCTGTTGATTATACTGCATATTTCATTTATTTTATGTTTTATAGTCTATTTGTATTCGTGTATCAGATATGGGTAATTTTGTTAATATTGTAGATGTAGAATCTGTTAAATTAGCCAGGTTGTTAAGAAGTTTGAGATTTAAGGCTCCGGGCTACCCAAATGATAGGTATATGCTATTACATGTAACCGTTTTTTTCTTTTTACTTGCTTATTTGGTAACATGAAGCAATGCACTATTTTTTCTTATATACGTATGAATGAATGCAATGTATCTATGACGCCCTTTTTTCAAAATAGTCTTTAAATGTGTTTAAAAAAAAATAAAACGTCGAACCATTTTTTTCTTTTTCTTCCTTTATTTCTTAACATAGAAGAATAATTTTTTTTTTGTTTAATAGAGCGTTTAAAACTCTTGCTCGCCATGAAGTCCTTTTTTTTTTCAAAATTGATATTTTCTTAGATATTTGATATAAAAGAAATTAAAATTAGGCAGCCCACATTACACTCAAGAGAATAGGCAGAAGGTAGGGATAGATTTCCGACCAACAGTTTGTCTGGAGGGCGGGTACAAATGTGTAAATATTTGGGGATAAATGAATTTTTATTCTCTTGGATATTGTAGTAGATATATAATCTGGGCACTTTTACGAAAAGTGTTCGTGTCTCCCTAAAAAAAAAATGAGTTATAATTTCCAATATATTTATGGTATTTTATGCTGGTTCTTTGAAAGATATACCTCCACTTTTTTTTTACGCTGAAAATATTTCTTTTGCAAATAGAACACACAATTTGTTTTTGATTCGTAAGATGGGAATTTAATTCTTTTTCAAAATGTATATCCTTCTACCTACCGCTAACGAATTTTTTTATATTTATGTGTACTACAAATCTTCTGCTAAATGTGCTTTTTTTTGATGATCAATTCCTAATTACACAAACTGTAGGCGTAGTATGCACATCTCATCAATGTCTGCTTACTGGAGGCGGTATTCCCTCAGGAATGGAAGTGTGCACTTGTTCTTCCTCTTCCGAAGATCAATCAGCCTAAAGAATTTAAGGATCTCAGACCAATAAGTTTGCTTCCTGTCATGTCTAAAATTCTGGAAAAAATCATGCATCACCAAATCACAACGTATGTGCAGGAGTACAGTATTCTACCTGATACCCAATCTGGGTTCAGGAGGGGTTATAGTTGTGAGACAGCACTTCTCGGAATTACAGATGACATACTGACTGCTGGGGATAGTGGCCTCGTAACTACCCTAGTATTGCTTGACTTTAGCAAAGCATTCGACATGGTCGACCACTCTATATTACTTTCTTTACTTACTTCCGTTGGTTTCAGTAGCCGTGCTTGTCGTCTTGTGGGGAGTTTTCTGGAGCATCGGCGGCAGAGTGTTGTGTTTGATTCGAGGGAATCGTCTGCCTTACCAATACATCGTGGTGTTCCTCAGGGTTCCATAATCGGACCACTTCTTTTTTCGTTGTATACACGAGACTTGATTGAGAGTATCAGCTTTTGCAAGACCCATATATACGCCGATGATACACAGCTATATCTGTCCTTTGACCCTTCTGACTGGGAGTCAGCTGAGAGGAAAATTAATAGTGATCTTGAATCTGTGTCGAGGTTTGCATCGGAGAGAGGGCTTGTGATTAATCCCAGCAAGTCTCGGGTTCTGATGTTCGGTGGTCCTGCCGCTTGCGATCGGATTAAACAGTTCATTAATATTGAACTAAGCAATTCAACTCTGCCTGTGGTGGGTTCTGCGAGGAGCTTGGGCCTGATCTTAGATAATAGTTTTAGGTATAGACATCAGATTAGTAATTATATAAGAAATGCATATGCAAATTTAAGAAAGTTATTTCCGCATAGGTCAATCTTAAGCATTAAAGCTAAAACAATTTTATGCGAAACTTTTGTCCTATCCCAGTTTACCTACTGTGCGCCTCTTTATCACTCATGTATCGATAAGTATACGGAATACAGGATTCAAAAAATTCAGAATTGTTGCTTGAGGTTTATTTTCGGTCTGAGAAAGTTTGATCGCGTTTCTCACGGACTTGGCCGCTTGGGATGGTTGAACATGTATAGTAGGAGGGAGTTGCAGACCCTATGTTTATTTCAGAAAATTATTCTTTTTAAAACGCCTCCTTACTTACACAGAAAAATTAAATATCGATGTGATGTTCACAGCATCACAACCCGGTTCAGGGGCCTCATTTCGCCACCACCACATCGTACCTCACTATTCAAGAGGGCATTTTCGTATGTTATCTTTTCCAAATACAATGCGTTACCTATTGAACTCAAAGGGTTGTCCTTGGCTGGTTTCAAGCGTGGGCTTAGGAGGAGATTGACTGTGACTGTTGGCTGAATAATGTGTCTAGATAATACTTTTTTTTCTTTTCTCTAAGCTAAGCATAAGTATCTCTGGGTTATTTGTGTATATTATGCATCTGTAACTAGGTTTGTTGTATTTTAGGTTTACTGCAGTGACAAACTATCACTTTATTTTAGGCATAATCTCTTGTGAGGATTTATGCTGCAGCCAGGGTTTAGGTGGTAGAGCAGTCTTCGACTGAACCTCGCCCTGTGACTTGCGAAGGTTAAATTGAATCATATCTTATTTAGAATGTCATTTTTGTACTTTGTACTTTCGCAATAAAGATATTATTATTATTATTATTATTTTTTGTCTGAACTCTCCGGCATACTTTGCTAACACAAGTCATACAGCAATGCAGAATAAAAGGCGGTAAATAACAGGTGCGTCATAAAAACACTGTTTGTACTTAGAGTGTGAATATTGCTTCTCGCAATTTGTTTACCTATTTTTTTGTTAGAAATAGACACACACATATATATATACGTATATAATATGAAAATAAAAATAAGAACTTATTTTTGCCGCCCTGTTCGTATTGATAATGTTCCTAAATTAAAACAATTTTTTCTTTTCTTGGCAAATAGCGGTCATAAATACCATAAATAAAACTACATTTTCTTGAGTGTTTCGACATTTATTAACATGTGTCTTTTTCGAGTGTGTGAAGAGCCCCCCTTTTTTCGAATATCGGATATCTGACAGTTGTTCCAGGTTGTTCTAGGTTTGTTCTAAATTGTTCTAAAGTATTTTAAAAGAAATGTCAAATTTGGCCGAGATAATTGAAGCCCTTCTTTTTTCGAAAATTGAAATTTTGAAGGTTTTTCCAGGTTGTTCTAGTTGTTCTAAACATTGTTCCAAAGAATCTCGGGAAAAATCAAAACTGGCAGAGATAATCGGAAAAAACGAGATTTTGCCAGTCCCCCTTTTCTTGAAAATTTAAATTTTGACGATTTTTCTAGGTTGCTCTAGGTGTGTTCTAAATTATTCCAAAGTATTTCATAGAAAAAATCATAATGAGACGAGAAAATGGGGGAAAATGAGAGCTAAAAGTATGAAGTCAGACCCAGTTTTTGCAAAAACTAAAATTTTGACGGTTGTTCTAGATTTGTTCTAAACATTGTTCGAATACGTCAAAACCGTATCTCTTATATATCAAAAGATATTGCAAAAAAAAGAAACAAATCCAAAAGTGTGAAGTTATCCCCCCTTTTTTCGAAAATCTACATTTTGACGGTTGATCTAGGTTTGTTTTAAATTGTTCCACAGTATTTCAAAGATAAAATGATAATTGACCGAATTAATAGGAAAAAACGGTTTTCTAACAGTCCCCCTTAATCTCTTGGGAAAATATATATTTACTACTTATATTAGATACTTATTATAAATCTTGGTCAATTTCGATTTTTTCTTTCAAATACTTTACAACAATTTAGAACATACATAGAAAAACCTGAAACAACCGTCAGAATTTAGATTTTCAAAAAAAGGGGGGCTAACTTCTCACTTTTGGATGTCGTATTTTTGTAATATCTTTTATACGGTTCTGAAGTATTAGAATAATGTCTAGAACAAACCTAAAATAACCCTCAGACTTTCAATGTTCGCAAAAGGGAACTGTGAGAAAATCGTGTTTTCCTATTATCTCGGCAAATTCTGATTTTTTTTCTTTGAAATACTTTGAAACAAATTAAAACAAACCTAGAACAACCGAACATAACCGTCAGAATTTCGATTTTCGAAAAAAGAGGCATTGGCGAAAAATTGCTTTTTGCCATTTTTTCGGCCAATTATTATTTATTTTTGAAATACTTTGGAACAGTTGAGAACAAACTTAGAGCAACCTGGAACAACCGTCAGAATTACAATTTTTAAGAAAGGGGGGGGGCGGCAAAAGCTCGTTTTTTCCGATTATCTCTGACAATTTTGATTTTTGTCCGGAGATTCTTTTGAACAATGTTTAGAACAACTAAAACAACCTGGAACACCCTTTAGAATTTCAATTTTCGAAAAAAGGGGGGCTGGGTGACTAAGGTATTTGCAGGCAGGAAACACAAGAACAAAAGACTACAACTAGGGACGCTTATGTAAACTATACTGTGTGTCCAAAAAGTCTGGAAACACCCAAGTAAAATCGAAACGGATGATTTTTGAGAAAAATGCAAAAACAGGTCAATTAGTATTTTCAAAAAACTACTGGCTGATGGTATCTGTTTGGAATTTTTGATGACCTTGAAAAAGTTATGATGTCATCAAAAAAAATTTAAATGGAAACGTCGCATTTTTAATTTTATTTTTGATAGATCTTTTAATTGTCTAAATGACTGTAAAAAATTTTTTCATTTTACTTAAGAAAATGACCGAGAAAAATTTAATTACTTCTTCGAAAATGGAAAAGTTTGTCTTTAAAAAAAAACATAGTTGGCTTAAAGTCGATTATTTTTCAAACACATTTTGTTTTATTTGTGACATTCTGTCAAATACGAATTGTGCGTAAGTTAAAAAATCTGTTTAAAAATGGTTTTAAGTGAGAGGGAACGTATTCAAATATTGATGATGATTGGTTTTGGGGATAGGGCTCGTTCAGTTAGAGAAGTTTGCGACTTATTTAATACAGAACATCCGGAGCGTGCCCCAATTAGTATTTCTGCAGTGAGTAAGATTCACAAAAAATTTCAAGAAGAAGGCCGTGTTCGAGATCGCCCTAGAAGTGGTCGTCCAAAGATCGCAGAAGAGACGCAACTCGACGTATTATTGTCAGTAGAGGAAACTCCAAATTCTAGTACACGGCAGCTTGCGCGGGAGTTTAACGTGTCGAAGAGTACAATTGGTAATATTTTCCGGAAAACTAAGTATCATCCCTACAAAATCTGTTTGGTTCATGAGCTGTCTGAAGAGGACTTCGACAGGCGTGTACAGTTTTGCGAACAACTGATGCCTATGTGTGATAATGATCCGTTTTTTATCAGAAATATCTTATTCTCAGATGAAGCTACGTTCACATTACATGGGACTGTTAACAGACAAAACTGCAGGTACTGGGCACGCCAAAATCCACGCTGGATGAGAGAGGTACAAACTCAGTATCCTCAGAAATTAAATGTATGGGCTGGTTTAATTGGTAACAGAATTATAGGGCCTTTTTTCTTCAACGGTAACCTGACGGCGGATATGTATTTGGATTTTTTACAAAATTATTTAATTCCGTCATTAGCAGAAATATTTCCGAACCATGAAGATCCTAATTTGCCCAGCCAAAGAATTTGGTTTCAACAAGATGGGGCTCCGTCCCACTATGCGGGAAATGTTCGGCATTATCTCGAGAATACCTTCCCAAACAGATGGATTGGCAGGAGGGGGTATCGAGTGGCCTGCTAGGTCGCCAGATCTAACGCCTATTGATTATTTTTTGGGGGGTTACCTAAAAAACAAGGTATACGCAACTAAACCTGAAAATTTGGAAGGCTTGCGTCAACGGATTGAGATTGAAGTACGAAGGATCACTCCTGAAATGATAGAAAACGTTCAAAATGAATTTTATTATCGTTTAGGGTATTGCCAAGATGCTCAAGGACAACATTTTGAACATTTATTGTAAGAGTTTTTGCTGATTTCTACGATTAAAATTTTCTTTGTTTTCTATAATGATTTTTTTTTCAAAATTTTTCTTAAGCAGAATGAAAAATTTTTTGACTGTCGTTTAGACAATTAAAAGATCTATCAAAAATAAAATTAAAAATGCGACGTTGCCATTTAATTTTTTTTTGATGACATCATAACTTTTTCAAGATCATCAAAAATTCCAGATACCATCAGCCAGTAGTTTTTTGAAAATACTAATTGACCTGTTTTTGTATTTTTCTCAAAAATCATCTGTTTCGATTTTATTTGGGTGTTTCCAGACTTTTTGGACACACAGTATGTACAGTTTAGTTTTTAGTAAATTGATAATTGATTGCTTTAAAGTAACAAAAAAAAAAACAACATTTTGTCAAATATCTAGAATAAGTTAGAAAACAAAAAATGAATTTCCTGTTGTATATGTAGGAAATAATTTTCTACTAACTAGCACTGTCGCTTTAATTTTTCACTAAAACTGATATATTTTATTATTAATCTTATATTTATGTACTTTGTAAATTAATAATATTTGTGTATTCCCTTGATTCATTTAGGTACTAAATTAATATAAAATCCATTTTCTTTTACTTACTTCATATTTTAATATGGTTATACCTGTTACACATTGTTTAAAATATTATATAATAAACAATATATAAATTAGTTATTTTGAACACCATATTAAAATAAAATGTCATATGAAAGAACTATCAAGAAATCGAAAATCAATAATAAGAAAATAACTTGGTATGTCTGACCGAAAAATAAAAACCACTCATTTATCAGTGTGGTAAACAAGATCAGTAAAAAGCATTGGAAATTATCAATTATATGTCTTGAATTTTTAGAAAGTATGGTTTTGATCTATAATAACAGAACAATGAATAAATGAGAAAACAATATAGAAATCTTCTATTAGACGGGTGTATTTCAGATACCTATGTATATGTAAGAAAACACAAAAATTGTGTAACCAACTTTTTATTCAATAAGAGAATATTCATTCCGAAACATATGTGTATTTCGCCAAACAAACACCCCGAGCCCCCCACTTGTATGTCTTCCTTACAGTCCCATTACATATAAATATGATGTTTATGAGATATTCGCAGTCTCCTAAGTGTAGGCCACGCCCTTATAGGAGAAGTATTGAAGAGGGGAAGTTACGGGGGACATTTTCACACTTTTAATTCAGTATATGCTATGCAACCCGTATTACTTAAAATCGCAATATTAAAATCAGTAGTCCGGAGCCTTAACAGTTGCTGTCAACTTTTGAAGATATTGAAAAAATTGAAAATAACCAACATTTTTAATGAAACAATTTCTTCATAACCATTAAACATAGAACAAAACTTAAAACGGCAACTTGTAATTTTACGTAGAATTTAATAATGTAAATCAAAAATTCCTATCCAACTGAATTATCAAAATATAAACTTACCTTTTTTTAAATAGCAATCATAGTTGGCCATGACTTTATAAATATTATTATTTTATTCTGATTTCATAGATATAAGGTTTGGTATGATAATCTTTTTCAAAAATTTATTATATTATATCTTAAAAATTAATTTGGCCATGAATTTTTAATTAAGATTATTTACGATTCTACGTAGAAAATACTACAAGGTGCCATTTTTAGTTTCGTTCTATTTCTAACGGTTACGAATAATTGAAAAACTCGGACGTTTTTCATTTTTTTTTAAATATCTTCAAAAGTTGGCCACAAATGTTAAATCTGAATTTGAAAATACTATCAAATCCTCAATTTCTTAACACTTTACTAATTTAACTGATCCTGTATCATAAATATTAAGAAAGTTTATATGGGGGAGATAGAAAATGGGCATCTGTAATAATAATATACAATTTTACACGTATAATTTAAATAAATTACCTCTGCGCATCGAGTTCTCGTAAAACAAATGAGAGTTGCTATACATAACAAAAATAATTTATCTTGGGGATATTAATACATTATGCGTTAGAGTATATATACAGCACGTGTCAATTTTCATTAGCCATAGGCGATTAATTCATGCAATACGTGACAACATGGCACCCCCTACTTTTCTCTTCAATGCGAGCGCGACCGATGCAAGCTCAAGTTAGCAGTAGCTGTTGGACTATATTGACTTGGATGTTTGTACTGCGCTTAGAAATAATATTTACGCCTTGCAAGGATTTTTCTTTTTCCTTTCAGTAAATGCAGAGAATTATTAAGCATGACACAAACAAAAGCGTAATTAACAAAAATAATTTATCTTGGGAATATTAATACATTATGCGTTAGAGTGTATATACAGCACGTGTCAATTTTCATTAGCCATAGGCGATTAATTCATGCAATACATGACAACATGGCACCCCCTACTTTTCTCTTCAATGCGAGCGCGACCGATGCAAGCTCAAGTTAGCAGTAGCTGTTGGACTATATTGACTTGGATGTTTGTACTGCGCTTAGAAATAATATTTACGCCTTGCAAGGATTTTTCTTTTTCCTTTCAGTAAATGCAGAGAATTATTAAGGATGACACAAACAAAAGCGTAATTCTAATAAAATTAAAAATAAGGTAAATAAAAAAGGATTCTGAAAATAATAATAAACAACTAGATCGCGCCGGCCATTTGATGATGACGGATTTTATTGCAGACTATATCTCGGAACGTGTTCGCAGCTAAACATTTAATGTAGAAGTGGCAAGATCGGAGAAAGTCGCTGTGATGTCGATTGTTGCCGGGAGACACACGTTGCCACGTATTATTTGTATACGTATAAATCGCATGTAAACATTGAATCCCTATAGCTAATGAAAATAGACACATACGGTATGTATAAAAAAACGTTAAATATATTTTGGTTTAAGATAAAATAATTTTTTATTATTGTATCCGTATTAGTGTATTGATCATAAGAGAGTATTTGGCATATACTTACAAGGCCAGTAAAAAGCCCACAGAAAATTGCAAAAACATCCCAAATAAAAACCGAATGATTTATTATCTTTACATTAAGTGCATCTTCATGAATGTATATGCCTGCACCTCCCTATATTTTACGTCGAAACTATTGCTGGAAAGATTGACTATCTCATTCATAATAAAGTTATAGATTGACCTACAAATATTAGACAGAATTTATACTTTAGATTGGCAACCTTATTGTTGGGAGGACTGTACATATAAATACATTTTAATTTTAAAAATATTAATATAAAAAACTGATTACAGATTCCTCTATTGAAATCGGTGTTGATATAGAAATAAACAAACAAAAAAATTTGCTTGATTTTAATATTTTATTTAAATCACAAAATTTATAAATTAAAAAATCGAAACTTATCTCCAATTCCTTTTCAGTCCTGCAGTTTGGTCAAAAAGTGTAGTATTTCTGAATTCTCCTCTCATATCTAGTATGTAATGTAGATAATGATTTTTAACTTTAATTGGTAATTGTGATTGTGCAGTTGTCCTAGTTTGTTTACAATTAATGTGACTCAAGGGCACAGTTAACATCCTATTTTTTCCTAAAGGTGTGTATGTCACTATTGTCATTTCACCACCACCTTTACGTAATACTAAATATCTGACTGAACGTAATGTGAACATCCATGCTACAGTTAATACACCGTAACCTAGAACAATAATATTTTATAAGTAATATTATATACATGTAGTAGAAATATTATAACTAGTAATAAGTACCTATTAGAAAACATATTATTGTTAATGTATTCCTGTATTTATTATCACCCAAGTTAATTTTTCTCCACCAGGATGTATTCTCAGACTTCTCAGCTGGTGCATCACGTAATGTTGTGAACGCAAAGTGTGCTAAGTAGCTCCAAAAACCGAACTGGCACAGGGCAAAAAAGTTCACATATTTGAAAAATCTGGGATTATCGTATTTATATAAAATAACATCTTTAGCTACATTTGTGTTTACGTCGACAACGGTATCACTAAACTTCCTTTTAAATGTATTTTTTCCTAGTAATGAAAACACAGCAGATTGTCGCCGTAAACTTTGATGTAATCTATATAGATTAAACATTCTCAATTACTTATTTAATATATTTAATATTAAGCCATTCTAATAGGAAAAGTAAGGTTAGGACATCTCGGTACTTTTATTTTTACACCAATAGCACAGAAACTCCTTATTAAATGGATTGCCCTGTATAAATTCTAATTTGAAATTTTTATAATTATGGGTGGTAAACACTGGTAAAATATGTCAAGAAGATTTTACTTTTTATGAACCTGTTTAACAAGGAATTCAAAGAGATTGTTTATACGTAACATATTTTAGGTATTTGCCGTATTTTTAGAATAATGTGGTGATAATGATAATGTTCTAAATTATCCATGATGTTGATTCTGAGAAGCTGTAAAGTTTGCACTTTTCAATGAGAAACGTAGGAGAGTTGAAGCTACTCATGGACAATGCAAATAAAAGTTTTAAAAAAACAGTATCTATTGAAAAAAGAAATACGAAATCATGATTTTTTGGATTAAAATTGCTCACACTACTTGTAAGTGTATCGTGCTTAAAATGTCTTTTGGCGTGAGCTTTTCATTATATTTGCCATATACACTGTTTTAAGAAAAATGCTCATTATTACCTTTTTATATTCGTCTTTGAAATCAACTACCTGCCTTTTAGCTTGCAATAGAGATTGTGTTTGAAAAAGCATATCGTTACAATAAGACAATGCCTTGACCAGGGGAGGCATGTTAAATTGAGAGAGCAGTTCTAGTGTTGTATATCAAATTATATGTTTTATAAAATACACAATTAACGCGAACTTATGTGGTAAATAACGTGGATAATTTGGTTAATTAATATTACTTTGAAAGAAAAGCAAAAAATGAATAACATTAATTTTTATAAATGGAAAATTAAAATGTGAGCTCATGTTACTTTAAGCTACAACAACAGTACAACGCCTAATACCACCTAATACTCAAAATTTTATGGCGATCTGTCAGGATGAATTATGACACTGGAGAAATGTTTTTTTCCTCCCTTCACTATGTCAAAGAACATAATTGAGATACTAACGAAGACGTAACTTTAGTTATAGCGACCCAAGGAAATCAAATACATTACATCCTATGCTGAACTATGATAGATGGATACAAAATTACATTACATAGAGAAAGAAAAACAATAACAACCGCTGTGGTGTATATTGTGTTCCATATTCAACACAATTACGAATGCAGTCATCACGGCTGCTTACATCCCATTTGACAGTTGATAAAACATCAGTGACTGTAAAAAAGTTGTGAATAATACATGTTGTAATTTATTTAACATCAGTTCTTTTTTAATTTTTTTTAAGTAAAAATGATGACATGGGCGAAAAAATGTTGTACGCAACACGGGAGCAAAGTAATAAAAATCTCGACATCTTATTAAAATTATACTAATGTATTACTTATCATAATTCGAGTAATTCATGTAATAATTACTAAAAATGTGTCACAAATGTGACCAAAATGAAGAGAGATGTGGTGCATTTCCTTATCTCACATCAACTCGTTTTTGTTAGTAAGAAAATGGACCACCATCAACTCTTGCAATGTTGTATATACCGCATGTGTCAAGTAACATTAGCCATAGGGCATCTGTGTATACGTATGTATGTATGTACGTACGATGTATAGACACCGCGCTGCGACGTATTACATACATCGTACATACATACGCATAAGCCTACGAGGAAAGAATAGAACAGGAGAGAGTCTCCTTAAAACTAATATTTGTCTAAAACTCAATATGGTCGCCTCAAGGCATGGAATATGTATGTTACACAACTGAACACACAATCAAACATGTCAGATATATGACAAGTTATTCAAAATACTCATTTTATAAATTATGATTGGTCAATATTGCTATAACTGACCTGCCTTAAAGTGGTAACTCCGTCTAAATAATATCTATTCCCCCACCAGTTTATTATCTTTCTTGTTCTATTCTTTCCTCGTAGGTATAAACTGATTGACTATGGCTAATGGTATTTGACACAACCGGTATACATACATCAACCAATTTTGAAATATGTGTTATAATGACAGGCATTCAGTCCACTGGCATACCGCAAAGACTAATGAATGTGTTCAAATGTAAGAATAATTGAATGTCTCCTTAATATTTTGAAATTGATATGTTTTTATATAAAATAACGCACTACTAAAAACATTTTAGTACCACCTGCAGTTGGTAGACGGCGCTGGGTGATTTGTAGCCATGGCAGCGTATGACAAAAGGAACAATTGCAGTTCGATTCGTTCTGTCGTTCTCAATATGTAAGAAACCTGCAGACAGTAAAAAGTAGGCTAAAGTAAAAAGAGGTCTAATTAGAAACATGTATCTATTAACGAATCATAGGCCACTGTAAAAAAGGCATTTCAAGGCTAACATTGTGCTCTAATCTTACCGAATAAAGATTTTCACTTTTACCTTAGGGTCTATCTAGGACAATAAAAGCAGTTATTAGTTGGAGTTCTTGTCACAATATTTGTATGTATTGTAGTGTAACACCACTGTGCTACCAAATTGTAACATCACGTTGTCACCAAATTGTAACAACCTGCACCTGTGGAATCGGAGATTATTGTTTTCGCTACCACCAAATGTAAACTATAGTTACATTAATTGAATATAATATTTATATTATTTTTTCCACTCAGGTGTCACGTGCTGTTGAGTAACGCGTCGAGCTGGTCAAGTAGCTATGATCTCTTCAAGCGTGGGGTGTTACGGGATTGAGATAAAGAAAACATGTATTTTGTAACAACAACTAAATATTTAATAGTGCTAAGGTACTTTTGTTATAATACAAAAACATTACAAAATGCCACAAAACATTAAACACATAAATAAAACTAAAAGAATGTACTTGGCGCTATCTCGGCCTCTGAAATCTTACTTAGGCAAAGCTATATTCATCCCGCTGATGATTTTCCGTAAATTTAAGCCCAAATTTAACATTAACCACAACAAAACAAAACAAAATACACTAACGACTTACCGACCTTATTGTCATCCAGCCTATCGTCTACAACACCACAAATTAACCAAACTCACAAATCAAATATCACTCGCTGGTGAATTTAATTATTTATTACAATGGCTTGAACGTAATTTATATAACGCAGAAAAGAGAGACACATACAAAAAAAATTATAAAACACAATTTTACAAAAAAAGAATTAAACTGGTTATACAATTATAGACAGTTCATACTCTATTAGACCGACTTCTTAACACACAACTTAAAACTGCCGATTGTTTTATAGGATAACTCAAGTCGAGGTTGAGATCCTTTGCGAAATTGTCGAACTGTTGGAACTTCTGCCCCGCCGAAAACTCTGCCGAAAAACTCTCACGAAAACTCCCTCTTATTTTTCTTCTGCACCTAGTTTTATTAGTTCTGGTCTAATTATGTCACGCCCTGTATAGGGTTAACGAATCCATTTTCAGTTCTTATTGGTGGAAATTATTTTGCAGATGTTACTTGAAAGTACGCCTTTTACATGTACCTTCTTATCTTGGTCTTGTCATTAATATAATTTAAACACCACTGTGTGTGATCTAATATTTTTTTCGTAGACGTAAGAAGTAAGAATGTCTAAAACACACTTGACTAGATGTCTGTCCTAACACATGTTGTTCTATACGTGTGGTCTATGCCCTGTTAGAACTCAGAATTCTACGTACTTTCCGCATTACCCATTACTATTGACAGATTTATGCAATTTTAACAATAGAGTTTCTAAACCACCCCATAATAAACTACTTGAAACTAATGTAACGGATATCTACTGACCGTCTGCTTTAATGTGGCTGGTGCCAACCGTTGCGTATATCGCTTACACGTAACAGCTTTATTTCCGACACTTATACTTGTCCTGAACGAATATTCATGCATTCTTTTAAAGGTACTTGTATATTTCATTTCCCTTGACAGTCTTAGAACTAATATATTGCTTTTAAGCAATATGTATAAATTTCTCATTGGTCCTTGTATATAGACGATAGGTGTGGTCTTAGTTTATAAGATTCCTTGTGCCGCCCTTTTTAATTTAAAGGAGAGGGGTTTTAGGAAATATTGACCGGAATAATATAAAAACAATAGAAAATAATTAAATAAATGCATGAATCAAAATATAAAATTTTAACTAATAAATCGCGTAAGCCGATTTATTACAGTAGCATATAAATGGCACCCATAGGGGCATTATTTGCCAATAAGTTATACTAGTCGCATTTTGGGTATTCTTATATCATAAATCAAATATAAATCCTAGTTTTAATGACCGAAACGGTACAGTTACCGTCATGTATATTCAGGTGTTTCTTTTTGTTCGTGAGAATATTATAAAAAGTGCAGTGTGTGTCAAATGTTTAAAAATTCTATTTATTTTCATTTAAAATATTGTGATAAAGCAAAAAGTGGCGCAGGTGTGAGTATTCTAGTTCAGGTGTGAAAGCTTTACGCTCATCGTTAAGAATCGTGACATGAAGCTGCAATCTAAGCAATCTCCCAGATAGAAGCCGACAGTATAGTGGAAGATTGATGTTCTAAGAAAGCAGAGCGTTTGTTGCGAAGTGGGCACCGGTGCTTGTACCTGGATTTGAGGTCCTTTAACTATGCTATAAGCGCTAAGAATCCTACAGGGGCTGGATTATAAAATTTGGACCACAGAAACCATGTGAAGTAGATATGCGCAGTGCCCTAAATTTTGTTGTTAACTGTAACAGTATACGTGTACGTTATACTTTCCAATTCCATCTGAACACACAATTTCTAAACTGTACGTCGATTCCTTAAAAGGACTAAATGAAACTAAATTGCTTTAAATATTTCTTTTAATAATAATAATTTGTAAGTACATTGTAAAGATATAACAATATATATCTTTATAATAAACATTTGAATAAGTAATGTATATTCTTTTCATTTGTGTATGTATATATATATATATCATGTATTTTAGGGAGAGGATTATATACAGGAGGTGTTATTGTGTATATAACTTCCAAAAGATTTTTTCTTCAATTAAAATATGTGTACTATTCATATCATGCAAAAATGTTACTTACATCATTCGAATTATTAAGAAAATAAAAACAAAAACATAAAAATTAAGTTAATCTCTCTATTGATAATCATTGTACAATAAAAATTATAACATCCACACTAAAATTAACTATGTACGAAGTAATTATAATCACCGAAACAATATTTCCAAGTATTTTCTGTGTTTAATTGTATCTATATATGTACGTCAATAGCCAATTTATAAAATAGTAATATGTAACCAGTCTAGAATTTTTGTAACATATTTATAGCAAAAAAAAAAAAAAAGAAAACAGCAAGACATAAATAATTCTTTGAAAGTAACGTCCAATCCTAGAAATCTACATTATCTTTTGTTTTGCATCTCTATTCGAGGTGTCACACCCGAAAACGATAATAAGTCTAAGCGAAACTCAAAAATTTAATCACATAGAAGAGATTTGAAGACACAGACGGGTTAGTCAATCACAGCTCTATCACAGATTCCGTCTATGTTCAAACTCAAAAACAAAACATACTCATATCATTATCATAAACACTTCTTTAAAAATATTAAAATATAATAAAACTATATAATAAAACATACAAACAAATCGCACATCGATCATGTAGTTATCTCTTCATATGTATATAAATGTGAATATTACAGAAATATGTATATAATAGACTAGAAGCGAAGTAGAATATTTAATTGTATGGTTACGAAAAGATGGTTTGACAAAGAACCGAACACGAAATTGTATTTTATAACCTCAAAACGAAATCTTATAACTATCAAATATTTATAAGTAAAGAGAAACTAAATTGCATTGATAATCTTGTAGGAATTTGATCATTATGAGATTTCATTCTGAAGTTACAATATGGTGATTTTGATTTTATATATTGAAGGTTAGGTTGTTTTTTTTGTACATATTGCTGAAACACTTATTATGGCCGTTTAAGTACAATAATTTACATTTTTAAACTAATATTATTAGAATAATATAAAATAATCTCATGTTTCGCAATGAATTATAGTAACAGTATAACAAATATATTTATTAATTGTTTGTATTTTTAGCAGTTTTATATATAACTTTATGGCTCTTATAGTTCTACATACAAATGTAAAAATTAACTTTAAAAAGATAGTGTTAGTCATATTTAAAAAGTACAACTTATAGAAAAATAAAATATAAATTTAACTACATGACCGAATTACATCAATAATAATATTAACTAATGATAAACTTAAACCTAACAGAAACTCACTTTTTAATATATGCACATATGTAATATATATTTAAAAATTGGATTCAATCTAACAATTATTCTGCAACGTTATAATCTCCAGTAATCCTATATTTATAATGAATTAACGAGTCAAAATGGTAAAAACGAAACGAAATAAAATGGAAAAAATCGAAATTTACGTGTAATCCCTCTTGTAGTGTTTGTTACCCAGACAGTCACTGTACACGTCAAGAATTTTCACCCGGAAGTTCGTCTTCGTTGTCGAGTTTGCTGGTCCCCGCATTGCAAAACCGGCACTTACAGCACACTATACACGGTGCGGCCAATAACAATAACGGTGAGGCCACTAGAAGGAGAATTCCGAATCCCGCGAAAATCCCGATCACCTGAGTCCTGTGCCATATCACCGAAGCTCGGGAATGTCCTAATTTATTTTTGCACGGACCCCTGTCGTAATGTCTTAGTAAGAAATCGTCCTGGAAATAATAAAGATGTCATATATTAATTCCACATGATAATAATAATAATTAATGCCTTAATATCCCACACAATAACTTTACGCCAATTACAAGGAACTTTGGCTGCCTTGATTCATTATTACGCCCGTGCCTGTGATGCTATTTAAGTTGATACCTCTCCGCATTCACAATGGAGTGGGGAAAACCAACATTCAGAGAGGAGATGCCACCGCTCGAACCCTAGATCGCGAACATGCAAGACACTGCGTGAATAGTAGTTACATCAGTAGATTTTGTCAAAAGTAATATATGTAATAGGTGTATTTTTCTTATTTACCTATTAGGATCTAGAAATTTTCGTGCTAGTATATTGGCAGTATTTTTTATCATATTAGCGCGCGCCTAAATTTAATTCAATATATACAGTGTGAGTGATTGTTAGTGTCTAGGGTGTGTAATTTTCACGCCGTAGTATTTGGTGTATTGCATATTTTGTAGGTGGTAATTAGGTTCAAACTTTATACGTCACTATCAAAAATTCGATATCAACTAGTTAAGTATCATTTAATTAGTTTAATTTGTATATGTTACTAGGGGGTCATTCCATGTCACACAATCCAGTAAAAAAACAAGAAAATGGGTGTGCTTAAAACCACACAGCAGAAGTGTAAACTTCATTAAGGCAAGGTTATGCGCCATGCTCTCCCATGTAACGGTCGCCGAACGAGTATAGCAGTGACGTATGTATATGTATATATACACGATATGAATAATCGATTACGTGTCCCGCGTTGGTCTGATGCAACGTGCCGGCGTCATACATTGGTCATACCCGTTCGGCTCGGGGACATGAATTTATTTATTCATTTAAATTTCAATTTAATTGAAATTAAATACCTCTATATGATATATTTATCTTGTTCCCTTAGCCGACTTTACCCGAACGAGCGTTACACATATCCATGCGTTTCACATATCCGAGCGTTACACATATCCGAGCGTTACATATCCGAGCGTTGCAGGTCAGTCTTGTTCACTGCCTACAATCAGCGCCAATCAGCGTAACGCGCCTAAAGAAGTACACTTCAATAATTCGTTGCTTGACCATGCTATAATTAATGATTTTTTAGTTGCTGATTCCTACATGATTAGAGAACCCAACATGACTAATTTTAAATTTTAATCTTTTTCTGATTTCCGATGGCAGTCATTTTTGTTTTACCGTATATTGTGGAACCGTGTACGACCATGAAACATATTCAAATTATTCAAGTTCATTAAAAAACATTTGAAGCATGCACAAGCTACTTCATTTTAAAAAAACAGGTAAGTTTAAATTTAACAGGTAATATTACTTGAGATCATATTATAATTTATTAATGAATAAAATGATAAGAGTGCTCCGTCATTCTCGGAAAAGCATTTGTGTTTTATGACTTATTATAAGGTCTTTTAACTTGACTAATAGATAAATCGCAAATATTAAATTTTTACAACAGCATAACATACTATAGAGGGTTTATCTGTAAAAAAATCAGATTTTTAAACTTTGTTCCAAGGAAGATATAAGGTAATTAAATGAAGTGATGGAAATTTCTTGGTGAAACATCTATTACTTGCTCATATAAAGATGGATTTTTTTTAAATTTTCCAATTTCGAAAGCATGTAACTTAAAAGAATCAAATCTCAGGGTTGAATTTTGTGGTAAATACAGTCCATTAGCGTAGCTACACCAGTGGCGTAGCTACCTAGGGGCTAGGCGGGGCAGTGCCCCGGGGCCCTCAAGCTCAGGGGGCCCTCGAATCCTTACCAGAAATCTCGATCGAACTGAACTTTTGGAAATTTCTCCCATTTTCAAAATAAATATGACAGGTTGCAACCCCACTTTAATCATGACAACTCAGTTGAGAGAAATTCAAAAGTTATGCCTAGGGAATTCCCCTAAATTCATGTGCGTTTTATTATTCATCGATGTGCGTTTTATTGTGAATTCGAGTTGATTTTTTTTTTCGAGAACGGTTAAAAAATTAATGCTGTATCAGGAGTAAGTAAGCTAATGTCAATAAACTTTTTTGTACTGGTCAATATAGTGGTTCAATTTTATTTGATTTTAGCACTCATATTGATGTCCGTTAAGTCAATAAATCGTGTCAAATCTATAGATTTCGGCTACAGCTCATTGTATAACGCGAAATATCGTGAAAAAATGCAAGTCACCTCAGGTGACTTGCATTTTGTGTACCTACTGCAAGTGACTCACCTGCAGTAGGTACATTAATTCACATCCGCGGGCAGGAGATCGTTCATGGTCTCCACCGTTAAATGTGGTAACACTAACGGTGATAATTTTTTTTCCGGGGATTCCCCAACGACACTTGTAGCGTATCATTGTGTTTCTCTTTCCTTTTATTTTACTTTTAACGTCGTCAGTGAACAGTGAGTACCTACCTACTCGAGCATAATCTAATATTGTATTGTTTAAATAAATTAGAAAACTAAAATTATGGATAAAAAGAAGAAACCCAGTGGTGCATTTAAACGCAAACAACGCCAAGAAAGAGAAGATAGTAAACAAAACTTGCCCAAAATAGACAAGTTTTTTAGTCAGCCTTCTGCAAGTACATCTGGCCAAAATATTTCTTTTGATAGTGACTCAAATAATGTGGTAACTGCAGTGTTGGTTGAGAAGCCTACTGAAGAAGATTATTGCAGTTGGAGATACCTCCGCCGCCGATCATGTGAACGTGGATGATGTTTGCATGACACACATGGGAGCGGAGGGTTTGGAGGAACCACAGACCTCTACATTTTTCGAAAATGTGTACGACAAATCTTCTTATGACTTGGGAAACTTCACGAACAAAATATTAAGTGATAACAAAAAACGTCAAATTCTTGATATGGGGCCTTTACAGCCTTCAGGACCTTTTCCAACAGACATCAATCAGAACAATAGGTGTTTTTCAAAATCGTACTACGTTTCGTGTTCTAAATATGGGCCAGTTAATCGCTTTTGGTTGTGTTATTCCAAAATACTAGACGCTGCCTATTGTCAACCCTGCTGGTTATTTGCTTCACAAAGGAATAATGTTTGGTGTACGGGAATTCGAGATTGGAAGCATTTATCAGAAAGAATTAAACAACACAGTTGTTCGAGTGGCCATTCGGAAGCATGTGCTGTTTATGAATTTTGGAAAAAAAACGATACTAATACTATCGACAAGGAACTTGAAAATGAAATTCGCAAAGAAGCATCATTTTGGAAAATGGTTCTTCAAAGGTTATTCGATATCATACTTACCCTAGCAAAGAGTTCTTTGGCTTTGAGAGGACATCAAGAAGACTTAAGTCAGGAAGGATACCACGGAAATTTTCTGTCCTTTGTAGAGCTTGTCGCCCGATATGATCACATTTTGCGGCAAGTTTTGGATATGCCCAAAGGTAATAATAATTATTTCTAAGTTTTTTTATCGTTTTATTTTGTTTATAATTATTAACTGTTTAATATCAGGACTTTTTTGAAATTGTGTTTTTTTATGTTATTAGGATCTACAAGATATCTGAGTGCAACAATTCAAAATGAAATGATTGAGAGCTTGGGGACCAAACTCGAAACCCATCTACTAGAACAAATTAGAGCGTCACCGTTTTTTGCCATCATAATGGATACGACACAGGACATATCGAAGGTAGATCAGCTAAGCATTGTTGTGAGATATGCAGTAATAACCAGATCGGAAAATGGACAGCCAATTGATATAGAAGTAAAAGAAGTGTTCTAGGCTTTTATGCAGCCATCAAACTTGGCGCAGTAGATTTAGTCAACCAAGTGACAACATTATTTATCGACAAAAATATTGATTTAAAAAAATGTGTGGGGCAAAGCTATGATGGAGCCAGTGTGATGAGTGGTGTGTATAATGGTGTACAAAAAAATATTAAGGATATCCAGCCTAACGCAAAGTACGTACATTGTGCCACGCATAATTTAAATTTGGTGATAAATGATGCCGTTAGCAGTTGTGTGGAAATACAGATTTTTTTCGTAACGTTGCAATATTTGTATAACTTTTTCGGAAACAGCATCAAACGTTGGGATCTACTGTCAAAATTCACTGGCGAATCGGACACCACTCTAAAAAAACTAAATCCGACTAGATGGTCCAGTAGGTTCAATACGATATCTGCAATAAAACTTCGTTATTTTGATATTATCAAAGCATTATCAGAAATAGTTCTAAAGAGTCCTAATAAAGATGAGGGTAGTGAAGCAGAGAGTATTAAAACAAAAATGCTAAATTTCGAGTTCGTGTTGCTTTGCGAATTCATGCACAGTGTCTGTGACAGTGTATTGAACGACATCAATTATGCATCCAAAACTTTACAAAAATGCGACATCAATTTGGGCGAGGCGAGTAAAGTTTTAGCAAAAACCAAAGCAAAGTTGCAAATTTATAGAAATGATTTCGAATTATTCAAGTGCAAAGCCAGTGAAACTGCAACAAAATATGGTATTGATACCCATTTTCAAGAAAAAAGGCAAAGAAAAGTTAAAAAACGTTTTGATGAATTAGCTGCTGATCACCGATTTCCAAACCGAGAAAAAATATTTAAAATTGAGATTTTCAATAATGTACTAGACACAGTAATATCTCAATTAGATACACGTTTTATTGGTATGAGTGCAGTCTGTCATATATTCGATTTTCTAACACCAACATTTTTATTACATGTTGATGAAGCAGCTTTATTACAAAAGTGTGACGAATTCCAAAGAAAATATTCAGATATAATATGCCCTAGTTTTTCACTTCAATTTATTAATATTTACCACCTACTTTTACCTCAACTAACTCAAGTATGGACTGTTCACCAATTATGTAAGGAAATAATGAGCAAATATGGAGTGCTAGAATGCGACCTAACGGAAGTATTTACAGCAATGTTATTATTCTTTACAATTCCTGTCACTTCTGCAGCAGCTGAAAGGTCATTTAGCAAATTAAAAATAATAAAAAATTATTTAAGAAATAATATGGGCCAAACTCGACTCCGACATTTAACGCTAATAGCAATTGAAAACAAAACCGCATCAAGCCTGGATTTAAACGAAGTCATTGATACTTTTGCGAAAACTAAAGCTAGGAAAAAATTGTAAATATAATTGTTATTTAGTCAGTTGGTAGGCCCGACCTTTATACAGGCTGGTTGGTTTTTCATTGTCCAGCCTATATCAGCTTTATTATCAAAAATTCAAAAAAATGTTAGAGGAAAATGTTTTTTATCTCGAAATGGTCTATCATATTGCATCATTAGTAATCTTTCATAGCCTACTGATTTTTAGCAGCGATAATCAACTTTAATTTCTTAAATGGATCACCCTGTATATTTTCTATAAAAATGAATCCTCATTAAATTCTGTTTATTATGATACGTCACAAGTTGGCATATGTGTAGCAATTGTCTACGGAAACGAAATAATAAGAAAAAGTATGGAAAACTAAAATTTGCTATTTCTATTATAAATAAAAAAAAAATTAAATACTAAATAGTAAGTAATGTGTCTTATAATAATTGTTGAAATTGTCCACCATTACATTCTAAACATTTGTCGGCTCGCGTAATTATGTTCCTCCTGGCGTTTTGCAGCATTGCAGGTGTAATTAGCAAGCAAGCCGGAGAAGGAGTATTATAAACTTGGTTTTTCAAAAAACCCCATACAAAAAAATCAAGAATTGATAAATCAGGCGATCTGGCAGGCCACAAAATTGGTCCTCGGTTGCCGATCCAGTTTTGACCAAATTCATTTTGTAGATAATTTGTTACTGCAGCTCCATTATGAGGTGGGGCGCCGTCATGTTGGAACCATAAGTTTCGTCTTAAAGCTAATGGGAGATTGTCTATGTAGTCTTGAAATTCATTTTGTAAAAATAATAAATATCGGTTCTGAGTCAATGTTCCATCGTAAAAATATGGCCCCAAAATTTCATTGCCGACTATCCCTACCCATACATTAATTGAAAATCGCACCTGGGCACGAGCTTCAACAATTACGCGAGGGTTTACATCGTCCCAGTAATGTGTATTCTTTTTATTAAAAATTCCATTTCTGTGAAAATTAGATTCATCTGTCCAAATGATATTATTTAAATAATGTCTTCCCACATTCATGAGCCATTCACAAAATATTATTCTGTTGTTGGGATCATTAGCATGTAGTGTTTGGACTAAATTTAATTTAAAAGGCTTTAGTTTGTGCAATTTTAAAACATTCATAATTTCGTGTCTTCAAATCAAACGCTGCTTGTCTTGTAAAAGTTCTTGGATTTGCTCTAAAGTAAGCTAAAATAACAACTTCATTACCGTGGTTGTTTCCTCGTCCATTTTGAATATTATTTATACGCCTTGAAAAGGTGCCAGTTAACCGCAGACAATTTTCTAAATTTTGAAAAGTATTTACGTGAGGTTGTCTTCTGCCAGGATATAAATTTTGATACAAGATAGCAGCCTGACGTTTATTGTTGTTTGATCTGTGAAAACAGCACAGCATATCAACTTTTTCACTGTTTGTGAAGCCCATGTTCATTTTTCTTATACAAAGCACTAACGTTTTCTTAGTTAAATAAAAACCGCAATACCTTTGTCACTTCTAACTGACTTATGTCACAACAGAATATCACTGTCGACTACTATAATTTCAAAATAACAAAACACTTATACTTTGTTATATCACTATATTAATCCAAATGTGTGACCGCGGTTTCGACCAACATGGCCATTAACGAAGACACACAAAATGTATGCTAAAAATTTGGTGTTAGGCGGTAATTATAAAGTAGGGGGGATACAAGGAATAATATATAATACATTGTAATAACTATTAGTTAATTATAGGGAAAACCAGAAAATAGAAATTTGACTACAGTAAAACAGGTAAACAGAGGTGTTATATCAAATCAGTCTGATCGTTAAACATTATAATATCTGAATTGCGGGAGGATTTGAATATTTCTAGGGCGTCCAGGAGGTTTAATTTCTTACCCTTCTCGGCGAAATGTAAGATTTTTACGAAACGAACTATAATTTCGTTTTTCCCATTATTAGGCATAATTTAAAGGCAGCTCCCTACTTGTTATACATCGTTATAAAGAGAAATGTATTTAGAATCATATCCCGTAAAAATATACAGGGTGTTCCATTTAAGAAATTAAAGTTGATTATCGCTGCTAAAAATCAGTAGGCTATGAAAGATTTCTAATGATGCAATATGATAGACCATTTCGAGATAAAAAACATTTTCCTCTAACATTTTTTTGAATTTTTGATAATGAAGCTGATATAGGCTGGACAATGAAAAACCAACCACCCTGTATAATAAACCCTTGAATCTTCTCTATTTCGTTTTATTAGCCAAACCTACACCAAGTATTAATTGTAATTTATGTTGTTACTGTTTAATATTTTTATTACCTGCCCTGCAGTGCACAAAAAAGGGCTTAAGTAGCTTAGCATTTTTAAAGTATTTGTATATTTCATATTTTTATTTGATAAAACCTAGTCAGTTTACATAGCAGTGGGGCCCCATTTTTAATTTTGCCCGAGGGCCCTTGGTTACCTAGCTACGCCACTGAGCTACACATCCCCACAAAAATAATATAGAGAATAGATTTCTTTTGGTAATGATATGCCTCCGAAAATTGAAAATGTTTCATATTTTAAGACAAACTTTTAGGGTGATTTTTGCCATTTGGCATACAGTTTTGATTGAACGTGTACTGGACATAGTGAAGACTGTATCTTCCTGAATAAACTGATTTTGATTCATCGCTTTCGAGTTCACGAGTTTCTGAGTAGTATAAGTTAATGCAAAACCTTACAAACGCAAAAATCGGCATGTTTTGTAAAACAAAAATGGCTGCCACCGGAATTAAAAAGATAAAAATTTGAAATTAGTCGTTTTGGACTCTCTAATCATGTAGGAATCAACAAACATAAAATCATTTGATTATAAAATTGTCAAGTGACCACTTTTTGATCATTTGACATGGAATGACCCATTTTCGTACTCTATATGTTTGCGTTTTTTTTATATCAAAAACTGTGTTTATTGGCTGGCGCACATTAATTATATTTGTTATTTTAATATTTATCTTATAATACTATTAAAAATGTCATAGTAAAAAGAGAAATACTTATGTATGTATAGAACAATCGTCATACAATAATTGGAAGATATTGATAATGAACGAAAAAAATTGGATGGATTTGTTTTTATCTGTTAGGTTATTGAAAAATTTAAAATTTTCAAAATACAGTAGACACTCGATAGAGTAAACATCACGTAAGGAAATCCCGCATAACGTGAACAACATAATTACGCTAGGCCTAGTATATCGTGAACAAACTGTACCTTCGCTTATATAAACGAATTCCACTTGCAAATTCCACATGTATTTCGCTGTTGCGCTGTTACTTCGATATAAACACTTCCATTCAAATCAACAACATATGTAATTTTCTTCGCTTCGCGAGCATTGTGGCTTTCTTTCAACATAAACACGGCCTGTAGTGTAAATTCCCGATATGTATTTGGTAATTCTCCGGTCTTCCTTGTTGAATTGCATTTATTTCGCTCTATAATTTATCCTTGATTTATTATATTTATTTTGTGATATTTGGGGGATATTAAAATTATTATTTTCTCTGATTTCCTCATGTTGGGTTTTAGGTTCTCAACGCCCCCTGTTCCGTGGTGATTTTACTTGGCACTGTTCTACAGTCTTAGTGATTCGATTGGCACATACATCGTAAAAAATTGTAAGGTATGAGATATTTCTACGCCACACACGCCCTCTAAATTGTGAGTTACTTCTTTTGCACCCAATTTAAATGTTTTCATGTACAGGTGTAGTGAGTTTATGAACGCTTGTAGTGCTTTAGTTTTATTCAGGTCTAAATAGCCTATGTTTATATAAATGTTCATATCTTTTGTAATTGTTTAACTATTTCTCATGGTTTAACATTTAATTTTCCTGTTTACGACAACTTAAGGGTGTTGTATAGGTATACATTTTCAAATATTTACAGATTAAAGGCTACCTTTAAACTTTATGCAAAAATGATTTAGATGAAATATTCTTATAATGTTAATCTACACGTCCCTAGGCATTTTGTTTTTTCAATTTTTTATTAATTGTTATAAAAAATTAAATATAAATAGACAATCGAAAAATAAAATGCGTACCGACGTATAACATATTATTGTGAACATTAATTTCTAGCAAAATTTTTTCGTATTTATTAAGATAAATGTGTAATTTGATAAGAAAGAAATGCATTTTTGGCACTGCTTTAGTACGCCACCTGCAGTCAAATATTTGATATATCCTTGCAATCCAAGACAGGGCGGAGTTACTTTGTTTAGGTGGGGATTCACTTTACGAGCGATATTCGGAATACAGAAATCGTTGTTACGGTTTTGAGTAGGTATTTGATTAAACATTTTTTATATTATTTTACATTTCATAAAATTGAAAACATTATCTAGTAACCTTGATTTAACTTTATAAAATTAATGTATATTTTCTTTTTGTAAAATTTACTTATATTATTTTGTATTACATTTCATAAAATTGTACACATTTTCTGGTAGGCTTTGATAACTTTTACATAAATACAAACTTAAACAAAAGTATTACATATGATTCATAAATAATACTAGCTTTTTTAGTTCTTCCACTATTTTACATTTATCAAGATAAAATACTACTGACATTTATAAGTGAGTTAAAAATAATGTAAAACTAATATAGAAAATGAGATGGATATACATGGTGCGTACTTCCTCTGTACAGATTCGTCAGATATTGTACCAGACTGGTAGACGTTCAAAAGAGTAATTTACGACCTAGCAAAAAATTACTCTCAAACGATTCAGTGTTCGGACAGTTATAAAAAGATTTGAAGTAAACCAGAAATTGCTCGGAAAGGATATCTTTTATTTTAAAAATTTAACTAGATTACTTTTCGTGTTATGATAAATAAAGAATAGACAGAAATAGGACTTATTATTTTACAGATGTAGTTAGGTACATATTAATAATGAATAAACATTAAACTTTAAATAATTTATATATAATAATAAAACAATGAAATTCCATTCAATATATGATATTATAGTATAGTCATTCCGTATTTTTTTTGGAAAAAAATATGCCAGACTATTTTATTTGATAAATCGTTAGTGGGGCATGCGACGACTCTAAAACCAAAAAGTTGGAACCCCCCCCCCCTTGTGGGTTTTTGGTAATCTCAAAAAGTTTTTGAATGGAGTTTCCGAGTAAATGGTTGGTCGAACATCAAATTTTTTTAACAAAAAAAAACAAAACGAAAATGAAAAGTGTGAACACATGGATGTTAAAACTAACATCAAGCAGTAAATAATTACTGTGACTTACATATATACCTTTATACGTAAAACGTATATGTCGACAATCTCCACGTACACTGATGAGACCTCATAGGTCGAAACACCGGTGTCTGTGCGTTCGATTATCGGCAATGGCACTTAATGTATGGGTGTATCTCAAACACATGCATATATACATATATGTTTTACGTATAAAGGTATATATGTAAGTCACAGTAATTATTTACTGCTTGATGTTAGTTTTAACATCCATGTGTTCACACGTTTCATTTTCGTTTTGATTGGTGACGCCACCTAAGGCTCTATTACACGAGATACACTATTAACATACAGGCCTCTGTATAGCAGAACATGCTGTCAGAAGCCATCGCTTTTTTCCGTGTCATCTTTTGGGTGTTAGATGTCGCTGTGATACTCTCATTGCATTTAACATGCGAAAATGACATAGGCAGCGATTTAAGTCTTGAAGCTATTGTCGACAATCTCCACGTACACTGATGAGACCTCATAGGTCGAAACACCGGTGTCTGTGCGTTCGATTATCGGCAATGGCACTTAATGTATGGGTGTATCTCAAACACATGCATATATACATATACGTTTTACGTATAAAGGTATATATGTAAGTCACAGTAATTAAAAAAAAACAATATTATCTACAAATTATCTAATGTACTCGCTGCGATAATGAAGCTGGCAGTAAAGTTAAAGGGATACCACGTGACTTGGATCCGGCGCATTCAACAATTTCAACAATCTTGAAGGACAGGACTAAAGTTAAAGATGCATTAAAATCATCGACAGGTTTTAAAGCCGTAATAACTAGGCAGCGGAAAGGTCTGATTCATGAGATGGGAAAGCTCCTCGCGGTTTGGTTGATGACCAGATACAAACTAGAATGCCGATGAGCCTACTAATTATTCAGGCAAAGGCGCGAATGATCTCTGAAGTTTAATAGAAGTATTAGCGGTGAAGCAGCAAGCGTTGACGTCGAAGCAGCGGAAAAATTTAGTGAGCAATTTGATAAAATTATGGATGAAAAAATGTAAAATGTCAGAAAGTGTTCACGAATAATTTAGATTTTGACGAAGACGAGTACACTAATACCATACATAAAGTAGTGGAACTTACTAACATACTTAATTTAGAAGCTGAAGTGGAGGATATTGAAGCATTAGTTGAGTATATTGAGGGAGAATTAACAAGCGAAGATTTAATAGAGTTGGAAGTACAACGGCTCCCGGAAGAGGAACCAGTAGAGGAAAGTGAATGAAACTACTAAAACTAGAAGATATGGATTCAAATATTGAATGGTTCACGAAAGTTGAACGGCCAATAAATGAAGTTTTCCAAGTTACAAAGCATACTACATGAACGACATTCTTTTCAAAAGCTATAACCAGGACTCCTGCCCTTGTAAATACTTCTATTTCTTCGCCTCCATCTCCCTTACCAGGCCCCTCTACAGCTTTTGATAGCTCTGGTGATAAATACAATGACGACGTTGATGAACCACATTTTGCACTACATATCATGAATAGTTATTCTTCGTTTTTCACAGAATGAATTTAAATTTTTTAATACGTCACTTTTTAATTTTTGTATGTATTCTTATGTTCTGTAATATATAAGAGATGCAATGTACAATTTAAATTTTTACTATAGCATTTAGCAAAACAGTACATGGTAGTGGGGTATTGGCAAGCTTCACCCATGGGCACTACCCCACCGACACCCGCAGCGAAGACGTCGAAATTTTCAGCTTGGTATACAACACCCTTAATGATTCACTATAGAATGTACACTTTGCAAGATATTCGAAAATAATAAAGTGTGGCCACCACACAACTTTCTTATACGTATGAGCGCTTCAAACTATAAATTTTATGAATCTTTTTATACAAAAATTATTCATATTCCAATTTTGTATAATTTGAAACGCTCATATGTACAAGAAAGTCGTGTGGTGGCTACACTTCATTATTTATAATGGTCCTCCGGCCCATTGTGGAAGAGGTGTCACTAATTTTCTCAATGAACAGTCTCCAAATCGATGGATAGGTCGTGGTGGTTCCATAGCTTAGCCACCGCGATTTCCGGATCTCTACCCACTAGATTTTCTCATATGGGACATGAAAAAATCTAGACACTTACATATTCAAGGGGAAAGCCTAAAAATACCGGCTCATCCATAAGATTCATGACATTTTATGAGGCGAAAAACAATATGGAGAACTACAACTGGGAACGAGGACTCTCACGGAAGATTTAGTTATGCATTGTACAATGCGGTGGCCACATTGAGCTGCTTTAATAATGCTCCGTAGGCTTTCCATAAAATAAATCACATTTTCTTCTAAACCCTCTAGTAATTAATTACAGCTTCGAACACCGATATTTCAAGAACCGTTAGGAATTCGGAAAAAGTGAATAAGAACATTTTTGCTTAAAATTAGTCATTGAATTCATGTACGAGGTTTCTCGGATACCTTGCCGACCACCTTGTATAATAATAGTACCTATAGATATAAATAATTATCCTGTGATTTTCAATACGGCCAATGGAAAAGATAATCAAGACGATGACATTAGTGCCTTTCAACAAAATATTATTATTATTATATAGTATTCATAGGCACTAAGTAATATTTCTTTTAATCAGAATTCCCTCTTACATATTAACTTATTGAACACATGTCAGACTAAAAAAATTTACGATCTACATTCCTGTAGCGCCAAGACACCAGACTAAATAAATCATACAAAATATTACTAGCACCTACGTTACGTAGAGTATGTGTAGCCTGAACAGAGACAATTAGCACTTAACGCATCAGACGTATGTCATTTCGAATGCATCGCTCCATAAGGGCGGTACTTATAAACTGGGAACTGTACAATTTAGATTTTGACTATAGCATTTAGCAAAACAGTACATGGTAGTGGGGTATTGGCAAGTCCCACCCATGAGCACTACCCCCCGATACCCGCGCCGAAGACGTCGAAATTTTTAGTTTGCTATACAACACCCTTAATATGTGAATTTAGCATTACTTCAGTTCAACTTGCGTCTTTTTTAACTTTATATTCATTCAGTAATCAATTTTAACTTAGTTTCTTATAAGGTTTACTATTTGATTTGTTGTCAACGAATTTACAAACGTTTGTATTTTAGTTTTTAACTTTTTCCATTCATTTAATTTTTAAACTTGTGCATCAGCACGTTTTGATTTTCAACCAAATTGGAACTTTGACCAAGTTTGTATTTATCCAACTGGGTTCTTCAATAAATTGTTATTGTTTTTTTTTATTGTTGAGATATTGTCTTATCACCTTATCTTCCTCAATACTTTTCCTTGGTTATCTCCTGAATCAAGATACCGTAGCAAAAACCAGTATGAAAAAAAATAAAAAATCCTCAGAGACGAGCAATAATTTCCGACTTCTTGGACAAAAAATAATTTTTTATTACTCTTTTTGTTTCTATTTTTAATTAGTATTACTATATTTTTATGTATATTTTGTTAATTATCGTGTCAATGTTTATTACGTATGCGATAATATAACCTTCGTTATCGTGAATAAATCGACAATATGAACAACCATTGGTTTATTCACTTCACACTATCGAATGTCTACTGTACGAGGATAAGGCGAAAAATTCTCGGCCAAACAATTCCAATCAGCGAACATTTATTATTCCTGCCTGCGTACACCTGTCATTCATTAGTTCATATGACAAGTTTCAAATTTTTCTGTGAAGTAGTTTGTTTACATGAATTTTCGCAGTAGACGTCTTCCGTGTTTTTCGTTAAAATGGATAAACTTGAATATCGTGCGGTCATAAAATTCTTCGTTTTGGATGGATTTAACCTCTAAGTAAATTCATCCGAAGTTGACAAAAGCTTACTCTGCTCCTTCAATGGCAACCGTTAAAAAGTGGGCAGCTGATTTTAAACGTGGTCGCACGTCCCTCGATGATGGCCCACGTGAAGGACGACCAAAAACCGCAACCACACCGGAAAACATCGAAAAGGTGCACGATATCGTGTTGGACGATAGGCGTGTGAAGGTGAGGGAGATAGCTGAGACCGTGGGGATATCGGAAGAAAGGGCGCGGAACATCTTGCACGAAGAATTAGGGATGCGAAAGCTCTGCGCAAGGTGGGTGTCGTATTTGCTCAATGCCGATCAAAAGCAAATGCGCAAACGACTTTCGCAGCAATGTTTTGACCGAGTCAATAGGGATCCGACCGATTTTGTGCAGCGATTTATTACCATGGATGAGACATGGGTCCACCACTACATGCCAGAAACGAAACAGCAGTCGAAGCAGAGGGTGGAAGCCGGTGGTTCAGCGCCCCAAAGAAACCGTAGTCGATCTCATCTGCCGGAAAGGTCATGGCCAGTGTGTTTTGGAATGCGAAAGGGATCCTGTTAATTACCTTGAAAAAGGCAAAACAATTACAGGCGAATATTACTCCAACCTTCTTGACCAGCTGGATGCCAAAATTCGCGAGAAGAGGCCCTGGCTTGAAGAAGAAAAAATCATGTTTCACCAGGGCAACGCACCTGCTCACAAAAGTGCGTTGGCAATGGAAAAACTGCGGGATTTGAGGTATGATTTGTTTGACCATCTCCCCTATTCTCCTGATTTGGACCCTCATACTTCCATCTGTTCCCAAACTTGAAAAAAATTGATTCTGGGAAGCGCTTCGCGTCCAATAAGGAAGTTGAGAGGACCGTAAATGGATATTTTAACAGCCCTTCAGACTCTCACTTCCGGGAAGGAATACTGATGTTGGAGAAACGCTAGACCAAGTGTGTTAAAGTCAAGGGAGATTATGTAGAAAAATAAAATCATTTTTTAACTGAAGATCGCAGCTTTTCATTGTCAGACCGAGAATTTTTCACCTTACCCTCGTAGATGTTATTCTTTAGAAACAGTTAAGGTACATAAAACAAATAACGAGGCTCTGGAATTCATTTACTGATCTGGCATTTGTATTTTAGCTGATCAGTATATTTTTCCGTTTTATTTATACGCTACAATTACAGGCAACGCGGTTTTTGTTGTTACTAATAATGCTAACATAGTGTCGAAATACGTATTTAGCTGTAGGAACGGTGATGTTAGTGTGTATTGGGTTTATTGTCAAGCCGCAGTCTCCGAAATAGTTTCTTAAAGCATGAAGAATATTTTGAATACTTACATCCAAGCTGGCGAGACAATACCAGCAAAAGACATGTTTACATCTCTTGCACATCATCTGGGCACAGCCTTCGTCTTTCTCTATAGGAACGTTACACATGGGACAGCACTTGATGAGATCTGAATTGAATGGAATACCGACATCCTGTATCTGCAACACGTATTGAATATATTCGAAATAAAACGATTTATTCAAGATGTTTCATACCTTGCCCTGTTTCGCCAGTTGTTTATTATTTTCTTCGCATGATAAGCTCTGGTGCCATTCTAATTTGCAACTACTACAAAAGTCCAAGGTGCATGTTGGACAGTGGACACTTTGAGGCTGGCACTGTTGAGAAGGGCACAAGGTACACACCGTTTCACAACCCGCTTGTGGACACCACGTACGATTCTTATCTATTTCTATTTCTGAAGTAGAAAATAAAAGTCGTTAAACTTGACAAACATTGTATTTTAGTATTAATTTAGCGTACAGTAAGTATGTAAAAGATAAAAGCGTAGGTTTTTCAAAAACTGAAATAACTCTAAGTGCACTACTTTATATTACGCTTTAAAAAGAATATGATACAATGTGTAAGCTGATATTATTTTTGATTTTTTCTTTCAAATGAACCATATAGGATTAAACAAATGTACCGGAACAGGTAAAATGCTTGAAAACGGTGAGAAACATAGTAAAAAAGTTTTACTTGTACCATTAGTTAATGTAAAGTTTAAGTTTATGTTTGCTATAGTAACTGGATTTTGTTTAATTGTGTTTTGTAAATTGTTGTCATTGTTTCATTAAAGTTAAAAAACAAGGCGCATGACAGAATCACAAAAGTAAATATTTTGAGAAGGTTAAGTTAATTCTAGAATAAATTGTAACGTATATGGATTTAGTAGAATACGGGTGAATCTAAATCTGATTTGGATAATACATTTACTCCTAATATTACTCAACAAATGTAAATTTTTCCTTTGTCGAAACTTATTATGTTAATGCGAATTTATTTTAGTTGTTTATATAATAGACATTGAGATATTAACAAATCCGTTGGATCATAACAACTAGCGTCAGTCAACGAGATTGAAATATAACACATTGAGTTCGTAACAACTGAATCTCACAGAAATATTATAATTAATGTAAGGTGAAGTGGGGTAAGTGGGGATCTGGGGCAAGTGGGTGTTCTTTTTCTAAAAAACTAAGGAATGTTGCATTTAAAATATAACATTGCACTACATGTTTTTGAACTTATCTCTAAGCGAGAAAAAAATGTTTTTTATTTTAAGATTATTGTTAGTAGGTTTAATGGTTGATTTAAAAAGACCCTTCAAAAAGTCGCAGAATCGAAGATCCCTCAAATTTAAAAGAAACCACATATTTCTAGTATTGCTTACACTAGGGTTGCGCTGATTAAACTCCCGAAATGGTTATCATGCAGGCTACATTTTTGTTGATTTTATTTTTTGTTTTTTGCAGGTTACCAGCTAATGTACCCTTAGTCCCCACTTGCCCCGCCATTTTTATAGGCGAGGCAAGTGGGGACTAACACCCCTGGGGCAAGTGGAGCCTAGTCCCCACTTGCCCCTATAAAATTTTGTTTGTTACAGGTGCCATAAATCTATGAACTAAAAGAAAAATAACAAAGATAAATTAATAAAACTACAAGTGAAACAGACTTTGCTAAAAAAACTTTAATGAGACAAGTGCCTAAAAATAAAAAACTTTTTAAAACATAGTGCAAGTGAAGTGATACACGCAACAATGGTGCGTAACTATATAAGAAAATCCGCAAGAGCTACAAATTATTCTAAAGAAGACCTACAAGAGGCACTGAGAGAAGTTACCGCGGGAAGACTAACAGCCTTTGCAGCGTCGAAACGTTATAATATTCCCACCAGCACAATTCACAACCACAAGAGAGGGGATAGAGGTCTAATTAGTAAAACTCAAGGACGAAGTACTATCCTCCCCATCAACGATGAAATGAAACTGGCCGAAAGTCTAAAGTGTATGGAAAAATGGGGCTTTGGTCTTACAAGGAAGGAAGTTTTGAATTTGGTGCAACAATTTGTGATGAGAAACCGTTTGAAAACTGTTTTTACCAATGGCCGCCCTGGAGAAGACTGGTTTTTGAATTTTAAACGAAGACATGGTTTATCATTAAAAAAACCTCAAGCCGTCGAATATGCGCGCAAAAAAGCCGTTGATCCCTTCCCGATAAACGATTACTTTGATTTGTTGGAACAAGTAATTAATGAACACAGCTTTGGCGACAAGCCACATCTAATTTATAACTTAGATGAATCCAGTTTCTGTCTGGACCCTACAAAGTCCAAAATTGTAGGCAAAATTAATGCACCCGCCTCCCGTACAGCCAGCGGACCAGGCAAAGAAAATGTAACGGTGCTTGTAGCGGGAAGCGCTTCAGGCCATAAACTACCTCCAATGATTATTTTTAAGGCGAAATACCTATGGGATGAATGGTTAGCAGCAGAAGACAAAGCCTTCCCAAAAACAGCCTATGCGGCAACGAAAAATGGATGGATGGAGGCGGATGTTTTCCTTCGCTACATGGAGAAAACATTTATCCCAAATGTACCGAATGAGAGACCCATATTATTAATTTATGACGGCCATTCCACCCATATTGATGAACGCACAATACACTTGCCATTGATAATGATATTATTATCCTCAAATTACCGCCTCATTCCAGTCATTTGCTCCAGCCGCTTGACCTGGCTGTGTTTAAACCGTTAAAAGATGCCTGGGATGCAAAACTTGTTGCTTGGCAAAGAAGGCATGTAGGACAAAAATTGTCAAAAAAAATGTTTTCACAATTCATTGGCGAAATATGGCTAGAATCAAATGAAGCCAACATAATTAATGGATTCCGAAAGGGGGGCATTCATCCATTCAATCGTCATGTTGTTAGTCGTGAAAAATATGACCCTGAAGCTTTGCGTAGATGGGAAACTAGACAAAACGTTCCTGACATAGCTATCCCCGACGCTATCCCATCTACGTCTGGAATATTACAAAATGATCATGAAAACCTGCATAATGATCAACAGCCTGGCACTTCGTTTGAAGATTTAATGCTCCAAGAAATCAAACAGAAAAATCGGGAAGAAAAGAAACGAAAAAAGAGGGTAGCTGCTGGAGCCGAGGTAATAACTACACTCGAAGTAATGGAAAGATTATCGGTAAACAAGGAAAAGAAAAGCGATAACCCTAAAAAAACTAAGAAGAATGCAAACACGAAACCAAGTAAACCCAAAGACCCAGAGACTTCTGAAGAAAGTGATGCGTTAGAGTTAGAAATGGATTGTTGTGAAGATGACAGTGAAGAGGAAACTTTAGAAGAATTACGTAAGAGGTATGAGCTTGAAGATAAAGAGAGGGAGGAAGAAGAAGAACATGCGAGAATTCATCAGAATATTAAAGTTGGTGTATGGGTATTAGTAGAATTTACTACAAAAAAAAACATTTTGTAGGACAGGTAATTGATATTGCTATGGATGATATAAAAGTGAAATTTACAAGAAAGAAGGTAGACACAGTCAAACCAATATTTTTCTGGCCACAAATTAAGGATGAAGGTGCAGTCACAGAAGATTCCATAATGATGATCCTCCCGGAGCCAAATCCTGGCAGAAGAGGAGAACTCATATTTTCAGTGGAGTTTTCCACCTATAATGTCCAATAACTTATATTTTAAGAATTAAACATTTTGTATTAATAAATACCGTTTTTGCAAATTTACTGTTTGTCTATCGTAAAATTCATTACTGCTTATCAAGTTCGAGCTCCTTATCAAGTTCATATCTCCCGTATTTGTAAGAATTTTTTAAGTCTCAAAAAAACGTTTTGTAGCTAAATCTGCGTTCTATGAACCCACTTGCCCCGCTAAGGTGTAATGCTGTCTAAATAGGATTTATCAAGAAAACACCCACTTGCCCCAATAGCCGGGGCAAGTGCGGACGAGTGATCAGATTTCAAAAAAAATTATTTTTTTTGGGAAAATAAATTATCTAAAATTTATACATTTATGGGGTATGTTTAGAACATAACCAAGTATATCCTGTCCAAATCTCACTTCAAAATCTCTGTTTTTATAAAAGTTATGTGATGCCAAAGTGAACCTTATATATTTTTAGTCCGCACTTACCCCACTTCACCTTATACTAAATTGATAATGAGTCAAAAGTATACAGTCTACCCGATATACAGCAATGGAATAAGAACAAATGGGATTTAGCGATACAGGAAGGAATAGCTTTCAGCTGCCAATTGTAAGAAGGTTAAGAGATGAGCAGCGTTCTTTATGTGGAACAGAACTGGCATAGTATATTAAAATACAAGTAACAGAAGGTCTTTCATTCCAGCATGATTTCCAAATTCGGACATGAACGCGAAGCGCGAGTGGACGAAGGAAAGAATGCTGGAATGGCCTTCTGTTACGAGTATTTTACACTATTTTCTCTGTTTCGGATTGTATTTATATTATTTATTTATAGAAAAATTGTTAAAAATATTCATTAAGGGAAATTTTGATAACGTGACGTAGTCGATTGGTAGCAATGATTTACATTTATATTTGACAGTTGACTTTTGTAAGAATTACTTGAATTGAAAAGTTTGCTTAAATTAGAAAAAAATCTCATATTATCTGTGGGCGGAATGTCAGAAGAAGAGCGTCAATCTGCGGCATTAGAATTGCGGGGCGGGGCCTCCAACGCCATAAATAATTTACTACCAGGTAAATCGAAAAGCAAGTATGAAAAAGATTATGAAAAATTTATGCCACCAACCTATTTCTACTAAAATAAAAAGTTACCAAAAATCGGTGTCAGAATGGAGTCCATTCTAACACCAAAATGGCTGCTAGAATAACGTTGTTCTAATACCGAAACAGAGAAAGTGTTTCTATGCCGGATTTATAGTTACACTTTATGAACAATATTCCTCCCTCACAGAAAAAAAAAAAAAGAAAACTACAAAAACAAAATATAAATTGATATATGAATTATACTCTTAGAAAGAGTTTAATAACATCCAGCCTTTAATAAATGTTTAATGACTACTAACATTATTAGAATTACAACAACAGCTGTACTCATCAAGCACTTTAAAAATTAAAACAAATTAGATTTAAACATTGTGAACACTCAATATTTAAATGCAAATTAAATGCACAGGTAAACAAATCAACTTTACTTCAAAACTAGCTGAAAAGAAAACACTCTACGATGTAGTTGGAATAGTGTCTCTGAATTTGTGCAACACATGCAGTAGCAAGGTAATTAATTCATGAAGCTCGTGACAAATCTAAAATAAATTCAATTTATTCATGAAGAAATTGTTCCAATTGTATTGAAGAATTAAAACGGAATACACTAGGAAGTTTAAAATATTTTTGAAAATATGTTTAAGAAACTGTTTAGGTACGTGAATTTGGGAAAGACTGGAGCATCGTTAAACTGCCCAAGGTTAACAAATTACATATATTGAATGTTCAATGATGCTTTATTAAAACATTTAATTCCTTTCTGTTTATACTTTGTACTAATGTTACACATTAAATTTGAAAAAATATCTCAAGATCTACGAAAAAATTGTAAATAACTTGAACTTTAGAGTAATTTTATGATTAATTGTATTAGTGTTGATAATAGAATTCATTATAAATTACCCACCCTTCATCATTGTTATTATTGCGCATACAAAAAAAATTTTTTTTCAAATAAAAGTTGTGTGGCTGAGACTGAATTTTATTTGCATGCTATCAAAAACACAGTGGCGTACAGATACACCGGTATAAAAAGAAAACAAATGGAATACCGTGTATATTATTAAATTTTTATAATGGTCTTTTTACTCTGATTTCAAAAATATACCGTATGATACCGGTATCTTAAACCGTTTTCGAGTTGTTGAATGTCGAATATCGTAGTTACTGTACTATGGAAAAGTTAATATTATTAAAGTAAGCTATGAAAATGACAATTATTCTGTTTGATAAATGACATTTCCTTAATAAAATAGTCAAAAATGAAATGTCATTTATCAAACACAATAATTGTCATTTTCATAGCTTACTTTAATAATGTTAACTTTTCCATAGTACAGGAACTACGATATTAGACATTTAATAACTCGAAAACGGTTTAAGATACCGGTATCATATGGTATTATTTTTGAAATTAGAGTAGAAAGACCATTATAAAAAATTAATAATATACAGGGTATTCCATTTAAATAAAAAATATTTTTTTATACCGTTGTATCTGCACGCCACTGTGTTTTTGATAGAATGCAAATAAAATTCTGTCTCAGCCGCACAACTTTTATTTTAAATATTGTTTTGAATATGCAATAATAACGATGATAAAGGGTGGGTAATTTATAATGAATAACCCTGTATATTAAAAATAGGTTCTGATAGTTTGCCTAAATCTATTTAAAAATATTTATATGGTCCGGTACATTTGTTTAAACATGATTAGAAAATATAGGTATACAACAGTGACCAGCAGTGTACTTTTTTAAAAAAAATCTGCTACTACTATTGAGGGCAGGCTTTTTATTACAGACTGTCATTAATAAAAGAAAAAAATACCTCTATTAAGTCTATATTTTTTGTGTTTCTCTAGCAAATCATCACCGACCAGCCTTTTAATCTCTTCTTGTTTTAAGACTCCCTGAGATGGGCACTGGGTGTCCGGACACGATATGTCGTACGCCCCCGCAGAGATTTCTAATTCGACATACGTACTCATGCACTGCAAAGGAAAAGAGAAAACCATTAATATCCCTGCAAAGAAATTTAAAATATATATACAGTGTGTTCCAAAAAGTTTTATACAAATGGAGAGAAAGTTTATCATCGTAGATTTCACAAAAAAAATATTCTTGATAAAAAGCTCTACATGGCTTGTAAATCCATAATCAAGTACAAATTTTTTAATACATTGGCCGGAATACAGGAAAAACTGTAGTGGAGAGCAAAATGTTCATTTTATTTGTTAGTAAGTAGCAAAAATTTACGCACACTTGCAGATTAGTGATTTTTCCAGACAAAAATCACAAGATTTTATCAATAAACACGTCAGCAATTGTTGTATTAATGCACAATACGAAACATCGTAAGATCCCGTTCATAATAAACGCCTGATTTCGTGTTGTTCATCCTTATTAACACATTCTGGATAGAGTGCTTTCGAATATCTAATAACTGTCAACAATTGTCAAATGTTACATCAGTGTGTGTTTGCAATAATTAGAAATGCCAGTAAAATTGAGTATTAGTGTTAATAGTTAATAATAAATAACCCTGATAAAACAATACATTTCACAACTGTCAGATATGTAATATGTAAATTCAAGAGTTCTGGAAATGTTGATAATAAATTTAGAAAGAAACATCGGGCATGGATTAGAACTGAAGATGTTGAAACTGATGTGATGCTATCGGTCGTGGAAAATCCAAAATATTCACTTCGAAAACGATCCAATTTATTAAATGTAAGTAAAACTACAGTTGCACGAATTTTAAAGTCAAATTTAAACCATACAAACCCCAATTTACCCATACTTTAAGAGAAGGAGATACTGAACGAAGGTTCGAATTTTGTGCTCGTATCCAAGGAGAATTGGAAGATAACAGATTTATGACACAAGTACTTTTCTCTGACGAAGCAACGTTTACGTTTATTGGTACAATAAGTTCGCAAAATTGTCGATGGTGGAGCGATGTTAATTCCAATTTCCTAAAGTCCCTAGATAATAAAGTACCGCAATTGGTTTGTCCCATTATAACGGCGCCAAAATGGCGGTGATTTGGTGACTTTTAGGGACTTTAGTGATTGAGTTGGTAGTGTCTGGACACGCGGAGCAATCAGCTGATCGCTGTTGACATAATGACATAAAGAGTAAGGTTGTTGGAACCGTGCTCAGTTGTTGTTTGAGTAGATGTCGAAACCGTGGCGACAACGGATTTCGGTTTTTCCGAATACCAACATCAAATAATGATGATCAGCGTAAAGCTTGGATTGCATTTATCAATGGAGTTGACTTGCTGAACGAACTTTGTTATGTGAGGTAAGTATCCTATATTTGCTCAAATCTTTCATATTCTTGTGTTCACTTGCAGAATGTTACCTAATGTGAAGATGTTTTTTTTTTTGCAATTTTCAGGCACACTTCGAACTTGACCAATTCGAATTAAACAGGCTGGATAATCCGAAGTTGTTAAAAAAAAGTGCAATTCCACCTATTGCAATAGCTGACTTTCCACGAAATCAAGGAATCAAACGAAAACTATTAGGTAAGATGCCTTTTGTCCTGTTCCAATTGTTAATCATATCTAATTACAAATGTTGCAGACCCGACTGCTAATGCGACAACTTCTCCAATTGTTACCAATCAGGATCAAGAACATTTAGAAACATATTCTGCACTACACTACAGTGGGGGTATGAACTGAACTGATTACAAAGTTATACAGTGCTGATGAAGTTCTGAAAAAACTATTTCAATACATTTAGCGAGCTAGTGATGTAGGTGTCACAGTGAAAACTATAATTTCGGACATGGGTCCCCTAAATAGAAGTTTCTGGAGACTACTTAACATTTCAGCCAATAGACATTCTAAAATAGTTAAATTTTGTCCACATCCCTTGAACAAACAAGAAAAGTTGTATATTATGCCAGACCCTGTTCATGTTTTTAAAAATCTGGCTACATCACTGATTACGCACAAAATTTTTGAAGTTGATCTAGTAATTCAAAAAAATATAGCCTTGTATGTATTGACATTGGAGCCATACGACCAACGACAATTATTTGATTTAGATTCAGAAATGAATTTAAAAGTCGCTCCAAGACTAAAAGGATACATGTTTGATCCTTCTCGCTTTGCAAAAATGGATGTCAGTACAGCACATGCTCTTCTGCACCATGATACAGGTGCTGGCATTGAATATTTCATTGCGAAAGGGAAAATTCATCAGGCTGATGTAACCACTGCTTGGTTTTGTAAGACTGTGTTTAAATGGTTCAAAATAATTACCAGTAGACATACAAAACTTGCTTGGTCAAGCGTAGACGAGAGCATACATGAAAACACTGTGGATTTTATAAAGAAATAGTCCATGAAGATGTGTCAGTAAGATATATTATGGCAGATCATAATTTGTTGAATGAATGAAGGATGACAAGAAATCGTGTTCTAATATTTACTTTAATAATGAATAACAAATACTTAAACTTATTAATATATAATATTTATATGTATCTACTCTTATTTTTAGTTCTACAGGGTCCGGCAGAAAAAACTCCCCGATCACAAAGTAACGTGATGCGAACAGTAGAAGGAGCAGAGTGGTGGGGGGCGCGTCCTTGAGTAGCTGCCTACGTGCCGTTTTCAGTGTACGCCATGGCGTGGTCTGGTGAACATCGTGCGTTCGTAGTGGAACATTTTATTCAAAATGACGGATCGCCTATTAATACTCAACGTGCTTTTCGTGTACGCTTTGCGCTCGGACGACGGGACCCTGTTCCCGATAAGAAAACAATTTATTCTTGGGTTTCTAACTTTCGTGAGACAGGTTCCGCATTAAAACGGAAACCACCTGGACGAGCACGGACTGCAACAGGCCCCGGAAACGTTGATGCAGTTAGAGCTTCAATTCAACAAGCTCCTCGACGATCCGCTAAAAAGCATGCGGCAGCATTACGAATTTCGGATCGAAGTGTGAGAAGAATCTTGCATCGAGATTTAAAAATGCATCCTTACAAAATTGTAACTATGCAGGAACTGAGTGAACGAGACTGTGGTGTCCGTGTAAGGTTGTGCCAAGACCTTCTTCGGAACATTCGTCCCAAAGATGTTGTGATTTTTTCTGATGAAGCACACTTTCACCTTTCCGGAACAGTGAACAGCCAAAATTGCAGGTACTGGTGTGAACACAACCCCCAAGAACTTCATCAACGGCCACTTCATAGCCCTAAAGTTACAGTATGGTGTGCTGTTTACAATTCCGGATTGATCGGTCCTTACTTTTTCGAAGAAAACGACAGGAATGTAACCGTCAACAGTGAACGCTATTGTGCCATGCTCCGCGACTTTCTCCAACCGAAACTAAGGGAGCTTTTTGGTGAAATAGAGAACGCGTGGTTCCAGCAAGACGGTGCTACAGCCCACACAGCGCGGCAGTCACTGGCATTGGTGAAGGAAATGTTTCCTGGACATGTGATCTCGTTGCGTGGTGACATTGGCTGGCCCCCACGATCGCCGGACTTAACGCCCTATGATTTTTTTCTTTGGGGCTATTTAAAATCAAAAGTTTATGAACAACGTCCACAAAATTTACGAGCCCTGAAAGAAGCAATTACACAAGAGGTTGAAGCTATTCCGCCTGAAATGACTCAAAGAGTAATGGATAACTTCAGGGGAAGACTCAACCAGTGTGTCGACAGTGAAGGAAGGCATTTAAAGGATGTTTTATTTAAAAAGTAAGACTAATGGTAGACCCTAAGAATGGTACATTTTCTAAAATGGCAGAATATGTACTTTTAGTTAGTATAAATAAAAATGTCCTACCTTATTTGGTTTTATTTTTATTAGCTTCCCTTATAGGGGAGGTTTTTCTGCCGGACCCTGTATATTTTGTTATTTATATGTATTACCTTTTTAATATACATTTTTTGTCTTTTCTATTGTACATTTATTCTATACTTGGATTTTCTGTTGAGTAATAAATAATAAAAATCATGCACACACATATACACTAGCTTGCTGCTTTTCGATTGGTCCTCTTTAGCTAACGACACAATCACAATTATATTTTTCTAAAGTTTAATTAGACAACTTTCGTATTTCGTCAAGAAATCAATAAGCTATTTTACAATTTGAATACATTTTTGACATATTGTTTGACAACTATTGTATTTTTGTAGTTAAAAAGCTGACAGATTTTTAAATTTACCGCTTCTTTGGCGCCAAAATGGAGGTAATTGCGGTACTTTATATATCTAGGGACTTTACAATTTCCATGTCCAAACCAGAGATCAATATTCATTTAAAACTAATGTATGGGGTGGCATTTACAAAGATAGAATTGTTGGACCATTCTTTTTTCGAAATAACGAATGGAGAAAGATATTTAAAATTTTTAAATAATCAGTTGTCTGACTTTCTTGATGAACTACTACTAAATGAACTAGGAAAAATATGGTGTCGACAGGATGGAGCACCATGTTATTGTAACATAAATATTCTAGATTTTCTCCTCCACACATTTAACGGTAAAACGATCGGGAGAAACATGGAGTTTCTATGGCCTCCAAGGTCATCAGACATTACCCCTTTAGACTTTCTTTGTGGGGCTACTTAAAAGAAAAGGTATACCTTCAGAGGCCATTTCTAGATCTTGATCATCTTGGAAGAATCATTAAAGAAAGATGTGAAGCTATAACTCCAGATGTGATTAGAATAGAATAGAATAGAATAGAATAGAATGTTATTCAGTAGTATTTAACAATACAATCTTTGTCAAATTATGCCATATAAAAAAAGTAATTATTATAATATACATATACATATATAGTCATTGTATAAATAAAATAAAATAAAATAACATATTAAAAATGTAAAAGACAACATACAATGAATACCAGAAATGACAGTCAAAACAAACCTAACAAAGAGAAAAAAATTGGTGTAAAATTATAGCGGCCAGAGAACAGTGAGTCACCATCTATCTGCCAGGTAATCTTCGATGGTGTAATATTCTTTCCCTACAAGGTGCTTCTTGACAGTATATGTAAATTGCGTCAAGTTTAACTTTTTCACTCCGTGCGGTAGGTGGTTGTAGAGCTTTACACCCCAGTAGTGCATGTTATCCTGTGTCTTTGATATTCTATGCCTCGGAACTCGCAGACTCTCACGTTCGCGAGTACTGTACTCATGTGCTTCTCCATTTAGCTGGTATTCTTTATGGTGTTCATGAATATATTTTAACGTCTGGTATATGTAAAGAGACTTCAAAGTAAGTATATTTGTTTGCTTGAAGTAGCCTCTGCACGAGGCTCTATATCTTAAATTATGCAATACTCTAATGGCTTTCTTTTGCAGGACAAAAATTCTGTCTGCCGCATTCGAGGTACCCCACAGGAGGATACCGTAGGAAAGGTGGCAATGAAATACTGCATGGTAGGCAAGTGTGGCCGCCTCGTACGTGGCTGTGGCATTTATACGGCGGATTGCGAAGATTCCTGACGACAATTTCTTTGCCAAGTGGTCAATATGCCGTGTCCAGCTCAAACCTGTATCTATATACAAACCCAATAGCTTAACCTGATTTTCTTCTTCGCAACGTGTCTGAATCGTAAGGGTTTGCGTTTTAGCGGTGTTCAATTTTAGTTTATTACTTTCGAACCATGACTCACTTTGTTGTACGGCTATATTTGTTTTTGCTATAGCTTCCTCCATGCTTTGATGCTTGAGAAGAATTGTCGTGTCATCAGCATACAAGCGCATTTCTACTCCTGGAAGAGAATACGGCAGGCCATTGATATAGATAGTAAACATAAGCGGGCCTAAAATTGAGCCTTGGGGTACTCCTAGTGTTGTAGAACCCACTGAAGAGTTGTGCCCTTTCCAATTTACTACTCGTGCTCTATCTGATAAGTAAGACCCAATTAGTTGTAAAGGTGGCCCTCTCACTCCATATCTTTCCAATTTGTTTAATAAAATATCGTGGTCTACGGTATCGAAAGCTTTGGTTAGATCGAAGAGGCTCATTATGACCGTTTTCTTTTCATCTAGAGCTTTGTTGATGTATGTTATTACATCCACAAGAGCCGTAGTGGTCGATTTGTTTTTTCGATACCCATGTTGACTAGGAGTCAAGCACTTTCTATTTTCCATATAAGTGTAAAGTCTCGATGCAATTACTCCTTCGAACACCTTAGAGAGAACAGGCAGTACACTAATTGGTCTATAATTTTGACAATTGTTAATATCTCCTGCTTTGTGTATTGGTACGACCTTTGATATCTTTAGTTGTATGGGAAAATATCCTTCTACAAGACAGGAGTTAATAATTTCCACCAAAGGCTTAGAAATGTCATTAAAGAATTTAATCAACGAACAATCACCTGTTTTGAAAGGGACGGTAGATACGTTGATGTTCCGTAGTATTTCAGTAATTTTAAATGTTCCCAATAAAATTTATTAGTTGCGTATTATTTTTTGTTGATAAATTGATGAGGTTATCAATTTTTTGTCATGTCTTATTCCTTTATTCAATAAAAAAACTAATTAATAATATCTTGCAATTTTTATCTATCGATATACGAAGAATGGAAGATATTTAAACAATCGTAACTATTTTATTTAACTAGGATCTATTTTATTTAACTAGGATCCGTCATACTGGGAATGTAATACGATAATCAAGGATTCAACCAATATTCGAAATTTTTTGCGTGCAATGTTAAAATTGTACCATTCATATTCTGTTAAAGTTGATTAGTTTATGATGATAACTTTCAAAACCATTGCTTAAAAACCCTTTAAACTGCGTATATGGGATTCTAATGTCAAATTTGACAATTAATTTGAATTCAAGCAGGGGTGGAAAATGGAATACGCCGCTTTGATTTGGTATCCTTATTATGCAATTTATAGTGGAATGCTTGAGAATGTTGAACGAAAGATTTTAAAATGCATTTGGTTTAGATGTCTTCCTAAAGGTTTTCCATATGATACCCTTCTGGCAAGTTTTGGTTTTTAGTCTCGAGAATTGCGACGATAAAATATTGGATTGACTTTTTTGTACGGTATTGTCTGTGGTAAGGTTGACTGTCTTGGGAAAATGAAATTTTGTGGTTGTTATGTGTATTTTGCGCGCGTTTTTAATTATGGTATTTGTTTTATTTTCATTGAGTGCTAGGGTGGTTGCCTATGTAACAGTCGAATATTGATAATGTGATTTAATGCCGATTACATTCAAAAATACGAATTAGTGTAGAAGTTAATTTGCAAATTTCTGTTATCCACGCTAAATTGCTTTTTGTTTTTATTTTTCCATGTTCTACTCATTTTTGCAACAATCATTTTCCCGGCAGTTTTAAGATACATGCAAGATCTTTTGGTTGTAGTTCGACAAGAAAAGACCGTTTTTCTGTATAGTGGGTAATAAAAGTATCCAACAAGGCAGCTAAAAGCCATTTTCCCGACGCACAGATGATAAAGGCATCGTTTATATGGTAGTGAAGTGGGATATAACACCTTTATACATCGTAGTTCTCCGTTGAAAATTTTGTTGAGTGCATTTATTGTGTCGAAGAAGCCCCCTGGAGATTTAGTGCGTAATTGTTGGTGGCTGGTTATTGGAACGAGGCCCTATAAAATATGAAAAACGCCCATCCCGAAGCAGTAAGCTCCGATGAAAATTACTGAAATCCTGGCAGTCCATTTCCCTCTACTCGAGTTACGTAAAAAACTAGGGTGTTTATAAGGTCAGAAAAATAGGGAATTAGTATATACGAAACCAGGAGATCAGATTAATTGCCCGTTTGAATTTTTACTTTCCGAGCGGACCCCATCTATTGGTATTATCGACTTTGTATTATTAAATACCGCGCGATCATTTAAATTCTAAATTAGAGCAGTTTGTGAAATTTAAATTAAGTTGGTATATAAGTACTAATTTACAATTTGAATTGTCAAAGTGACGTTTCAAAATGTTTGATTTAGAACATAAGATTTTTCTTACTGAAAGTTATTTTAAAAACGCCGAACGACAAGAGAATGGTGAATGGACATATTCAGTACCGCACTGCATCAATGATTTTCAAAATGCCTTCCCTAATTTTCCTGCGGATTATCAAAAATTAGTCCAAGAAATGTACACATGTGTGGCGAAATTTCGTAATGTTGGAACTGTAGGTAGGAAAGCTGGTAGTGGCGCGCCCAAAAAAAGGACTCCTGAGATTGTGGCAGATGTTGCAGAAAGAATGGAACAGTCTCCCAAAAAATCTCTTCGCAGATTAGCCCAAGAAATAAACCTTTCATATGGAACTTGTCAAAAAATTTTAAAAGAAAATTTAAATCTTTATCCCTATAAGATTAACGTCGTTCAAGAGCTATTCTCTCGAGATTTTCGTGTACGAATAGAATACTGTTAGTGGTTTTTGAATAATTTAAATAACAACAACACTTTGGCTTTAACATTTTTTTCTGACGAAGCATGGTTTCACCTATCCGGCTATATAAACAAACAAAATATGCGTATTTGGTCTTCGGAGAATCCTCATGAGTTTATTCAATCGCCTCTCCATCCGCAGAAAATTGGTGTTTGGCTAGCGGTTTCTAGAAGGCGTATATTTGGACCTGTGTTTTTTGAAGGAACGATAAATGCTGAGAGATATCGAAATAATTTACTTGAACCGTTTTTACAAAATCTTCATGATGACGAACTTTTACATGGGTATTTCCAACAGGACAATGCAACAGCTCACAAAACATGGGAAAGTATGGCTCGAATTCGCGACTTTTATGATAATCGAGTCATTGAATTTCCGCCTCGCAGTCCGGACTTAACGATTCTTGATTATTTCATTTATCCGTATCTGAAAAACACAGTTTACAAAAATAACCCACAAAATCTTGAAGAACTACAAGAGGCAATTTCTAATGCATGTAACGCTATAACCGTTCAGATGTTGGCAAATGCTTTTGAAAATATGAAACGGAGGGTCAACAGTTGCATTGCAACAGGGGGAGAACACTTTGAACACCTTTTGTAATTCACAATAAAACTAATTTATCTTGTAATGCTTTCATTTCCATTAAATTTAAATCGATTACACATAAGATTCACAAATGTCACAAAGTATAACATAACCGCAAATTTCAATTAATCAATAATTGACATTCTGGACAACCTAATAAAAAAAATCCCGCCTGCTATAATTTAGAATTTAAATAATCGCGTGGTACATACCTCTCGTTTCAAATGCAATTAATTTTAAAATTAAATTACATTTACATTTATTTTTTGTGTCCCGAAACACGCCCCGAAAGCGACACAATGTGTGGCGTTATATCATTCGCTATCCGATTTGTACATACGTATACCGGATGATCCGCGTCATGGTTCCCAGAGCATCTTCGCGTAATGCATCCTATTTATGTCTACCTAAATAAAGTTAGTTAAGTGACAAATTTGAATTTGGCGCTATTCCTCAAACCTTCTTTTACAATCCACTGCAATAGGAACTTTCTGCGTCAACAAAGTGGCAGCACTGCAGCCCCGCTTGCAAAATGGCCGACATCTATGTTCGTATTAGACAGCGTTCTGTAATTGAATTCTTGAATGCTGAAGGTAATACGCCCATTCGCATTCATGGAAGACTGAAAAATTTGTACGGTGATGATGTCAGCAGTGTTAGACGATGGGTTTGCCGCTATAATTCATCTGGCGGTCACCACGGATGATTTTAATGTTGCGTGGAGTCACTGCAGTTCGCTTTTAGTCAGCCAACGGTGTTTGTCATTCAACTTCGTTACAGCGGTGAACCCACCGTCTAACAGTGCTGACAATCACTGTTGTATCACCGTACACATTTTTCAGTCTTCCATGAATGCAAATGGGCGTTTCACCTTCTGCATTCAAGAATTCAATTACAGAACGCTGTCTAATACGAATATCGAGGTCGGCCATTTTGCAAGCGACTACAGTGCTGCCAATTTGATGAGGCAGAAAGTTACTATTGCAGTGGATTGTAGAAGAAGGTTTGAAGAATAGCGCCAAAATCAAATTTTTCACTTAACTAACTTTGTTTAGGTAGAAATAAATAGGAGGCATTAGATATTGACTGACGTAATAATATTTGCGACATTTTCCATTGCAATTTGATGCAACTATAATTGTAATAAGAGTTTAAATTAAATTTTTGCTAAGTTTCTATTGTAATATATCGACTATTACTAGGTTTTTTAATTTTTCCTTAAATTAGTTAATAGCGTTGCACAAATAAATAAATTAATTAATAAGTATTTACCTCAGAACAGAATGAACAACCACAGTGTAGGATACTAAAGGCCTTTTTCCAAGGCACCTCGCTGAGGCACAATTTACACAAAAGAGGCGGTTCGTCGGGCACTTGTACGAAGCCTCCGGTCGACGCATTCAACGAATACCGAGAGCTCGACGCCAACGTCAGTAAACTAGAACATCGTGAACACATACGCGACGTTGAATTCTGCGGCGACACGCGCAACCTGTTGAACGGCTGCAGAGGTGCCATACTGCCGGTGGACGCTGACGAGGCCGTCGACGAACTCGAACCGAACACTCCGGTGGTGAGAGCGAGCACGGTCTCGCATTTCCTGAGGCTGGCCAGACTTCCCCCGGTCGGCTTGACCAGAGCATTATAACTGCCGTCTCTTTTAACTAGAGGAGCTGATGTGTCGGGACCGCTTCCGCTGTTCCTACGTCGGCTCACGAGGGATTTAAGTCCGGGCATAGTGAATATGTCGACTCGATTGCGGGGACGGCGGCCGGCCGTCGACGTCGTCGTTGTGGCGCTTGCTGTTGTAGTCGGGGGCGTCGCTGCGGTGGCGGCATGGGGTATGGGAATGGCGTTAGTCGTTGTGCGACCCCTGCTCGACGTCTCCAACAACAGGCTACTGCTGCTGTTCGCCACCTTCCTCGGGGATTCGTTGTATTCTGTTAGGGTGCCGTAGCCGACGGACCAGGAATAGATGGCGCGTCTTCTCTCCTTGCGGGATGGAGGATCCGCCCAGGCGGCGCTCAAGCAAGGTCTTCTGCGTCCGCGATCGGTTGCGCCTCTCAGTGGTTGGGAATTATCGCCGCACAGCGGTTGAATTGGCAAGGTCATCGTTGCTCTTTATGAACGCAGTGGTGGACCACTCAGAATGTCCCGACCCCGGAGATCCTCGTTCTATAGCCTGAAGCAATAAAATAAAAACTATAATAGTAAATAAATTAAATCTAAATAATAAATAAATGTGGCGTTTATAAATTAAATTGTTTAAACTGTGATGCTTTCTACATAAGTCAAACTGGGAAATGTTCAGGTATATCGGAGCATTGTACAGGGTGTTTCATCGGTTGGGGTATCGCGAATTAAAGTGCCTAAATATAAAAATATCGACTTCAAATTTTAACCACTTATAGAGCTTTTAAACCGCTACCAGCAGGTTAGGTTGTTTTTGATAATATTATTTTAATTAATGCGTAAATTAAAAAAAAACGTATTATCAAAAATTAAAAGTGCTCAAAAAATGTTCAAATTTGAATGGTGATACGTGGAAATATCACCCATATTAACTTCACAATCAGAATTTTTATAAACGAAACCGTTTGTCAAATAAAGTCAATATTAAATAATGTCGTTTTTCTTACGACAGATTTATGGTACTTAACTTTCTAATTGTGCTGTCCGCAAACAGGTAGTCCTTTTAAATTTATGACGGATAATAAATAAAAATTTATTATAAACTCAACACACAACACTGTAATAAAAAACCCATAAATTCTTCAACGTCTTGCCTTTAATTTTGAAATTATTGTAAAATATTCAATAATTGATTAAGTTTTAATTTTTTTTTCAATTGCATAGTTGATTTTATAGACATATCTTTTTAACACCTGAATTTCAATAAAATCTGAGTACTTTTGATTTTTTGAACGAAGGTTTTTTTTTATTTACGCATTAAATAAAATAATATTATCAAAAACAACCTAACCTACTGGTAGCGGTTTAAAAGTTCTATAAGTGGTTAAAATTTGAAGTCGACATTTTTATATTTAGGCACTTTAATTCGCGATACCCCAACCGATGAAACACCCTGTATAAATGAACAGCACATGGTATAATTAAATAATTTTGAAATTTTACATTCAGCAAATAATAAAAGTAAACGATTAGACCTTTTGGGAATAATGGAAATATCGAAAGCAATAAACAAATCATTAAATATAGTAAATGAACAAACAGATTTCGTAGTTTCCCCTGTTATTAAGGAAAACCCCATTAATACATAACTCCCTTATATTGTTCACAATGTTACTCCCACTTTACTCAAATATATATATTCTAATTTTAAGTAAAACTTGTCTTGTTCAGTTGAGAATGAACTGTGAAGTTCGAAACAATTGTCGAAGCGTATTTTGTAAATAAAATTTTAGTGAAACAATAACCAAGTGTGAACTTTCTTTCACCTTTATTATTTAATATGTTTCACCAAGTGCCTAGCGAGACCTCAATCAATTATATAATAGTTTAGACATGAAAGACATTTTAAATTCCACCCAACAGCTTTTCTAATTTTATCAATTGGATGATTCTGGTGCTATGGGAGAAGTTACACTTTGGGTACAGTTTAACAAGGATAAAGCAGAAAAGCCACAAAGTGCGACTGAGGCTTTGCAAAGATGCAATAAAAATTTGTTTACCACAATTTATAAACTTTTAGTTATAATGGCTACTTTGCCAGTCACCACATGTTCTTGTGAAATATCCTTTTTATCCCTAAGATATCAAAAAAAATTTTTGGGTGTGCTTAAGACCACACGGCAGAAGTGAAAACTTCATCAAGGCGAGGTTAATAATACGAAATACAACTCTTTTTTTTTCGTTCTATATTCATTTACATTTTCCATTTTCGTTCTATATTACATTTAAAAAATATATATTTATTATTATTGTGTATACATTATTCTAGTACATTTCGCTCGGTCTGATCAAGTTTTCACTTCAAAAATTCATACGTACGTATGTGTATATATGTATACAAATATTATAATTCTCATACGAGTACCCGCGATGGTCTAATGGTAACGTGCCGGCCTTATACCTGGGCGGCTCGGGTTCGCATCTGCACGCGGACAAGAATTTTTCAGAAAATAAAAATACAATATTTCGCGTATTTATTCTAAATTTCAATTTAATTGAAATTCTATAGTACAAGTACACTGCATAAGAAAAACTATATTGTAGTAACATGCGATCGAAATCGACTGACATGATATTATTTTATTTTCCGCGAGTCTTTTATCAATACAGTTTAATTCTGCAAATTCCCTGCTTCACTAATACGTAGTTCTTATCAAAGAATAATGTCTACATCAAAATATGTAACAGTATGTATTTGTATAATAAAGATAGCATAAGCGAATGCATGTGGTTTTAGTGCGTTCCTAACACGATTCATAGAAATTTACTTATCATCGACATTACGCTTTGAGGTTTGTATTTGATCGAATTGTTTATTTTGCATTTGCTATAAATTATCGTTTCACAATTTCTTGAACTCCTGTACTAATCTGCAATGTCAGCAAATAGTAGAGCATTACGTTCGCAATCGCAAGAACTTGTTTTAAATTTGTTGCAATATTTCCAACAAGAGCAAGATAATGATCTTTAAGTATCTATTACGTCTGTAGGACAGAGGTAAAGAATGAATAATTTCACAGCGTTTCAAATTATACAAAAGTTATTCTAAATTGTTTTAAACACTTTTATCTTCTTAGAAAAATAAACCTGTAAGTGTGTTACTTCAAGTCCAAATTTTAAGATTTATGTTTATACAAAAATTATTGAAAATCCTATTCTAAATGCTTCTAATGTCTTAATAAATCTCTATAGAATGCATGCTTTGCAAAATATTGGAAAAAAAAGTGCTACTCGCTAAGAGTAAAAGCGTTACTTCCGGTCCGAATTTTGAAATTTCATTTATACTAAAAATATTCCAAATCCAGCTCTAAATACTGTTGTGCTCTTGATAAATTTATGCACAGTTCTGTGCAATAAACTGGCGTACACTTATTATACGATTATGTACATATGACTTTTGTTTGAATATCTGTCATGTATGACAAATTGAATTGACGCTATAATTCAATTTGTCATACTTAACGTAAGCCATCTTCACAATGGCAAAATAATGTCAAAATTAGCAATAAGACGTGTACGCCATTTTAACATAGAATGCACAATTTACGACATATTTGTAAAAAATCTCTATTCGATAAGAGTAAAAGTGTTACTTCCAATCCGAATTTTAAATTTTTTTTAGACAAAAGGTATTGAAAATCAAGTTTAAAATACTTTTTTTCTGTGACGGGAAAAAAAGTTGACATTTTATCCTTCTTGACAGGTAATAAAATGTCACTTTATCAACCCGGGCATAAAGTGATCACTTTTTGCCCGCTTAAATTGACAGATATTTGATTATTTTACAGGTTTCCATTAGCAACGCAGGTGTAATGTCACTTGAAATGTCACATCGGTTGATTTTCTGACTTTAATATATAGTAGGTATTTATGTGTTTTTTTTTCAATATTAAATCGTCGTTTTTCCCATCACAGAAAAAAATAGTGTATTATACACGGGAAAAAATTAGATTTTAGCTCTCGGTAATTTATCTCACTCCGCTTCGCGTCGTGAGATAAACCTTACCTCGAGCTAAAATCTAATACTTTTTTCCCTTGTATAATAAATAACTATTATACTCGTAACGTACATGTCTAAAAAGCATGACTTGCAAATTGATTTTCGATAAGAGCAAAAGACCTACTTCCGGTAGGAATTTCAAAAAGAGCTTTTTTAATCAAATGTTTCGAAAATTTCGTTTTCAGTACATTCTTTATAAATTTGTTAAACTTAGTAGTTGACGAAATATTGACAACATTTGATTTTTTCACTGAAGCGAATTACTACTTCCGGTCTACCGATTTTACTGAAAATCGGATCTCAAGAGGGAGTTATACTCGTAAATACAAAATTTGGTATCTATCGTGGTCACGCACGCACGCGCACACACCCAACTCAACCCAACCCAACACAACCTATAGACAAATGTTAAAGCAAATTAATTTAAATTACTCTCAAATTGATAATTCGTATTATGCATTGTCATTGCTCGTATTATTATGCTATTTGTTAATAGTTAAGGAAGTAAGTTGTTACTAGAAATTAAGAAACATTAATGGCTCACAAAATGGGATAATATTTAAGTTGATATTTTTACATATAAAAAAAGAATTTACAAGCAACATAAAAATAGATATATATCAGTAAAATTGAAGGACAAAGCGAGTTATTGTGTATAAAGCGATTATAGTCTTACTGTTTGACTTATCGTGAAGTGTTTACTTGGAAAAGTTTACCAAATTAGAGCAATAACTACATATTGACAATTAATTGATGTTTGTTGAAGGTTAATACACTATATTTTCATTGATTGTAGAACAATTGGGTTGAAAATAAGTTGTGTGTATTCTATTTTTAGAAAAAAAAGTTTTGAGAGAACTTAAACTGGACGCATGATGCAAAATCCATAAAAAAACTAGGACAACCGTTAAATCTATTTTAAATTGATATGTATTGAATCTAAAGGGAATTGTTAGGATAAATTACAAGAAGAAAAACAAAGAAAAATCTATTTGCGTTGCTTTTATAGCGTTAGTTTCAGAATTAAATTATATCTTCAAAAGTTGTATTTATCTATTTAAGTAAATAAATAAAATGATAAAAATCTATTACAGCGATTACACATATTAGAAAATATTTTTATAGCTTCAATGAAACGGTAAATATTTAGCAATTCCTTTCCTGCAATACAATGGATGTGGTTACAGGCGATTAACACACATAAACCCATCTGCCGAAAACGAAACAGATTTAATGTCTCGATTGAGAAAACTTTTTTGAAAAAACGCAAAAACAAATCGATTTTTGATCCAAGGGGACACCCTTCCATCATATCTTCAACTGTGGTACGTCATTCCCCTCCCCTCCATCACTCTAATCATTACAATTTAAATAGAGAAAGTACTAAATACGATACATCATTGAAAAGGTTCGGAGAATTCAGCAAAATGATTGTTGGTTGCCCTATTTTTGATATTAGCGCCCTCTAGGGGGATATAAAACGGTTACGTATTCTTAAATATCATTTCAAAGGTAATTTTATTAGTAATTTAATGCACAATTGAAAAAAATATTAACTTACATAATTGAAAAACATTGCGGAGCTCTAATATTATAAACTACGAACTTAATTAGTTTACAATATAAACGTTGACAGTCTATACTTGACAATGATGACAAATAAATGTCTAAAATATTACGTATTTAGTTGCTAATAAAATTAGCTTTGAAATGATGTGTCACATTTTGGAATACGTAACCGTTTTTTATTCCGCTAGAGGCCGCTAAAATCAAAAATAGCGCAACCTAAAATCACTTTGTTGAATTCTCCGTACAATTAATTACCTTTTCAATGATGTATCGTACTTAGTACTTTCCCTATTTATTGCGTTTTTTTCAAAAAAGTTTTCTCCTTCGAGATATTCAGTCTGTTTCGTTTTCGGTGGGGCACCTGTATAATAAAAATTAAAATCATATTGGTAGTTCAATTATGCTAGCAGATGTCCAAATGCTGTAAAAACGTAAGATTGAATAATTCTTACTAAGTATTAATAATAGAATTTGTGTAAATATACGATATTTAATAAACTAAATAACCTAGAGCCAGTATTACCTAAAAGAGTTAAAAGAAAAAGCCCTGCAATTATATTAGCTGCCAGTCGAGCACCTATAGTAGTACCAGGACGAATGATATTTCTATTAGCTTCAATAAATACTATAAATTGTATAAGAAATGGGTGGTACCTTGGGAGACTATATGAGCAAATATATGTTTTGTATGACTGATTAATCCATATAGTATAAAACTTAGTGTTTCCTTGTAAAGATATACGGAAATAGTTTAAAAAATCATTAAATATAATTATTGAGAATAAAGAGAAATGCATCATAGGCATTTCCTATACAAAAATATAAATCACAAATGTATGTGTGGTCTGTGGTGTTTACCCTCGAGAATGTGTGTATATGTTATACTAATTAATATGCCAGCACTATATTATGTATCAGTATATTTCAATATTATTATACAAAGATGCAGCTGGAATGCGATATATGTACGTTATTATTTTTCTCTTTAGTCAGTTCAACAGACACGTTAATATCGAATACACACATATTAAAATACACTGTGTTTTATTTTAATACCCATTCCCAATAAAAGAGATAAAGATTAAGATTCTTTCTAGAATTGAATTATTACCAATTAATGTTTTAAATTCCTTATGTGGAATTATGATAATCTTATTTCAAATAAAAGAGCATCGGGAAGGAATCAGGCAATAGGATATTGGGATGATTAAGATTTCTAAAACAGTAGACACTTAATCCTTAAATCAAATAATTATATTAATATGATTCACTTTTGACACTAAAATGTTTATGTGAACTGCCAAATTAAATAATGTAAATGCCTCACACCAAACATATGCAGGAATAAGAGAAATTTTCTTATATAAATATAATATATTTCACAATTACACATTTTATCAAAAGCATATCTCTATTCTCTATGTTCTTTCATAATGCAATATAGCTGAGTCAAATATGATTTACTCTGATTGAGATTCTTGCGGTTAGCTCTTAGTAATTGGAAAAAACACACATTTAATACATGTTTTTTTAAGAACATCTATCAATATTAGTATTTTACATGATAAGACAGTTTTATTCTTCTTATAATTGAATTATAGGACTTTAACAGTATGCAGATTCTGGACATGTGCGCTTTTTAAATATATATTGTTTTCAATCGTTTTTTAATGTAATGTAATGTTGTTGCTGTAAAAATAAAGTGTGAATAAGAAAAGCATCTAAGGTTAATAATGAAGGTAGGGTCACAATACTACGTATATTTTATATACGAGGTGTGTCTCAAAATTAATGAGAATGATTAATATTCAAGAGTTTTATTGAATGTATCTACAAATTAATATTTTTCCCTTCAAAGTAAGTCTCTTGGGAATGCACACGGCGTCCTTAGTGAGTTTTCCATGCCTGGTAACAATTCTGGAAGTCTTGTTTCGTTAGGCTGTTTAGAACCAGTGTCGTGACTGTTTGGATGTTGGTTATTGTTCCGTAATGGGAACATTTCAATTATCGCTTAAGCGTTGGAAGAAGAAAAAAATCACATGGAGCCATGTTTGAAATGTAGGGCGGGTGTGGGAGTACTAGAATATTTTTCTCTGCCAAAAATTCTCCAACCGACAATGAGCTGTGACTGGGGGCATCATCATGATGCAGGATCCACGAGCTGGCAATGTCAGGCCGCACACGCAGAACTCTATGCCGAAAACGTTCAAGGACGTTGCGATAAAGAGTTTGATTCACTGTCTGGCCCGGCGCACAGTGGAGCCGAATCTCCAAAACGTGGCCAAAACCCCGAAAAAAAAAATTTCTATTCTGGGAATTTGAAGGGGTGGGTTGAGTAGGGGAGGGATTGGTGCATCTAAGCTCAAAAGGATAGGTCCCCAACTTCGATACCTGTCAAATTATTTCAATTTAAAGTTGACCTTCGTCGAGAGCACAAACGTCACTGTCAAAACTAGGAAAATTTACGCTCGGTTTGTAAGTGGATAATTCGGTAGTTGAGTAAATAATTTTAATTCTACAAGATGGAAACGATTGCTACAGGTATGTAGAAAATATACATACACTAATAAAGTCTAAATCTCATTATTATCCTATTTATTTTATATCTTTTCCGATGCTTGTACAAACATATCATGATTTTCTGAACTTGCATTTTGAAGTAGAACAAAAGTAGCATATACCGCAATATACCGCGGAATTACAACTCCCAGACTATAGATTAAGCAATTATCTAATGACATTGATAAGAATCAGCTGCCTAAATCTGCCTATTCTCTTGTATAATACATTTTTCTTCGGGCTCGTATCACAACATGGCGCCGCGCCGCGGTCGATATAGCGCGCGGCACTACATCACAGATTCTACGGTCAGTGAGGTACAATATATTGAAAACCAGATAAAGTCACTTGTTCCCTTTGAAAATATAATGCATGGAAAATAAATCTCAGTTTTGTACAATATGGCATTTACAATGATCGATGGCAAAGTATGCATCGCATTCACATCCACAAACTCTACGCAACGATGCTATATATGTGGAAGTACTAGTAAATAATTCAATAACATCGATCATATTTTACAAAAAGAAGTCAACGAAGAGAATCTGAAGTTTGGACTACCAACATTATATGCTTGGATTAGGTTTTTTGAATGCTGCTTGCATTTGTCATACAAACTTGGGATTAAAAGATGGCAAGCCCGCAGTGCCGAAGAAAAGAGATGGTAGAAAAGCGCAAAAAGATCATTCAAAAGGGATTCAGCTCAAAACGGACTTTTTGTTGATCGTTCGAAACCTGGCTACGGAAGTACCAACGATGGAAATACAGCTCGACGCTTCTTTGAAAATTCGAAAACATCATCTCTCATAACATCATTGGACATAGATTTGATAGAACGGTTTCACGTCATCTTACAAGTTATTTCTAATGGACATGATATCAATATTGATAAGTTCCACAATTATACGCTGGCAACTGCGAGAAAATTCGTTGAGCTGTATCCATGGTATTATATGCCCACTTCAGTGCATAAGCTATTGATTCACAGTCCACAAATAATAGCTCACGCATTGCTACCAATCGGTCAATTATCCGAAGAAGCACAAGAAGCGAGGAACAAAGATATTAAAAGATATCGCGAAGACTTTTCCAGAAAGTGCTCACGAGTAAAAATAATGGAAGACGTTTTCAAGCGGCTTCTGGTAACTTGCGATCCATTTATTTCCAGTATTAGAAAACTATCACAAAATAAAATTAAATTTTTGTCGAAGGAGGCAATACAGCTATTACTTTTCCCTGAAATTCCAATCACACCACGACTGACCATGGAAGATTCTGATGTGGATTTTGACTCCGAGAGCGATACTGATTCGAATTAATAGTTATAAAACCATCATGTCATTTTGTATGCAGCAGATTCACATTATCCATATTTTAAATACAATGTTCTACAATTCTAAGGTTAATCAGATTAAGTTTTGAATTTTAAGTACGATTTTCTTCAATAGCTGCTCTTATTATTATTATCATCATTATAACAATTACTTTGATTGTTGTTTATACCATTACTTTTATTAGTTTTATTCAATCACCGACTTTAAAGATTGTTCCACTATATTATCGTATGAAATTTGTGGTACCGAAGAATTTTTATTCTTCAATACATTTTCGACAAATATCCTGTTATTTAGGTTTAATAAATAAATCACGTTTTCAGTCTGTTAATTGTTGTAATTATTGATCTCCAAATCTTCTATATACGCTATTATTAATAAATTATGAGGGATTTTCACGCGCCTCGTTGATATATTGGATCCGCCATTTTCTTTAGACAATTTTTAACTTCAAATTCGTAATCAGCGACCTCAAAAACCCCTGAGTGATGAGTTTCGTCTGAATTAAACATCTTCTTGGGGTTTTGGCCACGTTTTGGGGATTCGGCCCCACTGTGCGGCGGTACGAATTCTTTGTGGACAATTCTACGCGAATCAAAATAGATGATAAGCATCGACTTGATTCAGGATTTGCTCATGCGAGTTTTCTTCGGCCGCGGTGATGCAGGTGTGTACCACTCAGCGCTTTGTCGCTTTGTTTCTGGATCATATTCAGATATCCATGACTTATCACCTGTTATCACTCAGTGCATGAAGTTGGGTTGGGTTGTTTAGCGATCCCGCAATTGTTGACTAATGGAGAAGCGATTTTCCTCTTGTTCATCAGACAAGTTCTTGGGCACCACCTTTGCACAAATTTTCCGCATTCCTAGTTCCTTTGTCTCAATTCGATAAACAGTGTCCTTACTCATGTCGACCTCATGTGCCATCAACCTGAGTGTCAACACACATTCGCCACGCTTTCATCGGTTTTTGACGTGGACGGCAGTCCGGAGCAATGGTCATCTTCGATGGTTTCGCGACAATCTTTGAAAGTCTTGTACGATCAGAAAACTTGTGCTGATGACAAGGTAACATCTCCATATGTTGTTCTTACCATTTGTAGTGTCTCTGAAGCAGTTCCCATTTTTAACGCAAAATTTTATTGCATATTGCTGCTCGATATTTGCCTGCATTTTACATTTGGTTTGGAACCTAACGGTAAATACGTGGCGCTCATGTCACTAACACTAGACTTAGTAGTTTGCGCCTGTTCTGGTTGCGTTCTTAGACATTCCACTCACATGTAGTCGACGCCAGTCGGCTGCTGTCGTTGTCATATTTAGCGTAAACAATTCAATCTCATTACTTCTGAGACATACCTTGTATGTATTTAAATTATGAACGTTGTTAATATAGTGTAGATATGTACTATCAAAGTTGGTTTACTAAGTTAAAAAAATAGATAAAACAATATAGATTTAAAATTGATTAATTGATTCAATATCAATATCGACATAAATTTCTAATTTATGCCATAAAAAAGAATTTAATATTAATATCCTCTTTTGAGCGTGAACTTAATGTTTTGAGCAATTTTTTAAATGTTTAGCAGTTTTTATTCAAATTTATGATAATCGTAATAATAATTTTATTTACATAAAAGTAAGCAGAACGAAATCAAAATAGTTACAAAAAATTGGAAAAAATTTCAATTGGATTTTGTAATGCTAAAACTATCAGAAAATGTAATTATTGTAGAAAAATTGTTACAAAGGTTGAAGCAGGAGTAATACGTTCCAGAGAGATAAATTATGCTAAGGAAATACAAAGGTATGGCCGTATCTGGTATTATGACCACATACTACCAGATCATGTTCATAAAAATCAATGACAATACATATTACAAAATTGATATATCCTTCTTCTGAGGTGGAAAAATTATTCCATACCAAAATATTACATTTACAATGATTAGAGGATTCTTTTTTTTATATGGACTTGTTTCATGAACTAAAACTGCATAGTATTTTGTTCATGTGGCCATTTATAAAATTTATAAATCGTCCTTTTTTTGAAAAAGATATAAACATTTAATAGAATTTTTAATATGTTAGCTCCTTATAAAACGACAGTCTTACCAAAATTAATATTTGGTTAGATACTTGTTAAGAAAGAAAAAGAAGATGACGCAGCCCAAACTACCGCAAATATCACATTAACCTTCGCCTCCACCATTTTTATTCACCGACGCTGTTCTTAGGGGTGTAAAGATATTTACCTAAGTAGAACTGATAAATGAAGCATCATAGCCAATTCATATGGCTTATTCCGAGACAGACAAATCCTAGAAAACCAGGAAGTGCTTTTTTTCTATAGAATTTTTGTATGAACTCAAGATGATAACTCATGATTCGAACGATGGATATGCGTAATACTTTTTTTTTGTTTTGATCGTTATGGTGCTGGACAACTTTTCAGAAAAAAAAATCGGGATATTTACAATAGAGTCGGAAAATTCGGATATACCATAAAAATCATAATTTTTGTATGCACTCTCGATCATAACTGACGATAGGACATGTTAAGTTGATTTTTTTTTGTTCGTTATGCTCCGGGATTGAAATACCTCAATTAAATGTTTTCAAATGAAAAAAAAAATCTGTAGAAAAATCTTTACATACGTGAAATACGCTGAAATTATTGAGAATGAAAAACATGGTTAATATTTTCTAGGTTTCTTTTTTAAATATGCTCAAAGTAATTTCCTTCAGCAATGATACGCTTAACCAATCTTTCATTCCACTGTTTAAAAGATCCCAAGCTATCTTCTTTCGGAATATCTTCAAAATAAACCTGAACTGCGGTGTCAATCTATTCTTCCGACGAAAACCGCGTAAATTGTGTTTAAGCCCAAAAAAGAGCCAAAAGTCACATATTGCTAAATCAGGTGAGTACGGCGAATGATACTTTTTTCAGCCAAAAAGTTGAGAAATAAACCTGCCGTATGGGACGATGCTTTATCGTGGTGGAGCATAGTTCCCTTCTTTGGAACCCTATCAAACACTTCAGGCAAACATTTTTCAGTGACCACTTCGCTGTCTTTTATCCATCTAGCTTAATTGCATTTACTAAGCCCGTACTTCTGAAGAATACCACATACATAACCTATTTCATAGCTCGCTGCTTCTTATTGTAGGAGTTTCCTCATCTTCGTGAATCCACACATGATTCTCTTGGCGGATAGGAAAGTCGAAAGAAGAAATACAAGTTTCGTCACCTCTCACTATTTTGGGGAAAAAATGGCGTCCGCCATTTTGAAGTTTCATGGCAAATTCTCACATGCTCTGCTTTTTGGAAGTCATAAAGGTAATGCTGCCCAAAACGACTTACCACTTTTTTTTTTAAATGCAGACAGGCGATCGTGCATGACTGTTTTAACAGCAGAGAAACCAATCTTGAGTTGATGCTCTATTACCGCATAAGTGGATTTACTTATGACTATATAAATAAATAAATAAAAAAGGATATAAATAAAAATATTCTGAGACCATACAATCTGCAGTAGTGTTTTTATAAACGACAGCTGGCAATAATAAAGTACATTCATGAATTCGTATATGTAGTATTATATTTCATAGATTGTAGAGAAGTTTTGTACGGTTTGATGACCTACAAGAAGAAAATATAATGTAAACTTGGATTGTAGTTTATTACAGATAAATATATCACCGTTGGAAAAGTCCTGGATCGAGGGAAGCAATGAAAAGGCAAACCAAATGGATCGTGGTAGTACGAGTAATCTTATTAAAAGAATACCTGTTATTTACAATGTATTTCCAATTTTGCCGAGAGCTGGAAATAAAACAAAAATAAGAATTGTGTTAGCAAATGGAAAGAGGAAGTATGTGGCAAATAGTAAAGAAGGTAATAAATTCATAAACAAATATAAGGATATATTAATACAAGTATACCTACATTGGAGAAATGCTGGACAATTTGAGTGAGAAACTTTTAAAATATAAACAAACAATTCTCAAGGTGTTGACATTTTAAAGTGAAGGAACTGTCAAAAGACAATAAGTGCGTGTGTGTGTGTGTGTTCATATCACAACGGCAACTTGGTAAGCAAAGATCTCACTGAAGACGCAGGGTGACAACTTAAATGGTAGTTTCTGAGGATGGCGTTGAGAGCGGTCACGTGTTTTCCCGGGGATATAAATTGGAGGACAAGAATGAACAAGTTGGATTAGCTGGTTATCTGGAAAGAGATTAAAAGCGACTTAAAATCGTAGGGTCAGATACACCACGATTATTTTGATTCATATTTATTTCCTGTATTAGCGTATTAATTTCATTTGTATTTAAGTTTCATTCATTTTTCTTTGGTTAATAATTTTTTGTATTTTTAAATAATGGAGATGCAAATGGCTGAATTTGAAAAGTTTTTCAATGATTCAAAGTAAGTTTTTGATACAAAGATTTATCCACGTTGTTGTGCGTGTATTGAAATATAACGTGCAAATGTATATTCAATATAACGTTGTGCAACAGGGATAATAAATATTCTCCTGTAATAGTAATAAGCATTCATTAGTTTCAAGAACACAAAAAATGGAATTATTAATGGTGTTGGGTGTTAAGAGGATATAGCGTGCAAATGTATATTTTCTGGCACTTTATTAGGCATCATTAATGTTTACAATAAATTTGTGATTATAAATTAATGATTTAAATTAGATTTTTAAGAAGGAAAGTGTTTCTGGGTAGCGGACTCTGAGATGCTGGATATAATACGTGTGAATGGTTATAAACAGTAATCAGATTCAAGCTTTTTCTCCGAACATTGACCATTGCGAAGTTCTAAGTTTGTCAGAGCATTACGTGCGAATATAATGTCTCTGATGGAATAGAATTAGCATAAAAATATCAATAGTATACTAACGTTAATTGAATTTTATTTTTTTTTGAAACAGGACAATATTTTAGATTTTTATTTGATTAAGCATAAGAAAAATATATTCGTACTATAAAACATTACAACCTAGAACAAGGTACAAATGTTTTCTCTTAATTATGTTTCTTTTTAATCAAATGGTGAATATAGTATAGCGATGCTATCTATTGTGAAATAATGTTAAATAAATTATACAATTATGTTTTATATGGTTTCTGGTTTTTATTTTGAATAAGCTATAACCTTATCCCAATTAAAGAAAACAGACAAGAGATTTGATGAGAGAATAGAAATTTAGATACACTGATAGAATGCACGTATACTTATAAAGTACGTGCTGTTAAGATAAATAAAATATATATATAGGATAATAAAAATTATCATCATCTTTATTAGTTATGTTGCTGGAACAGCACACAACATAATTTATTTGGCAAAGCCTAATGTATGGCAATACTACAATTATTGTATTCCAAATAGTTATGTTGCCACAGCAATATGTAGATGAGTTATAACGAACGTAACCAACAACTAAACTTCAAATGACAAATAAAGAGTCGCTCTAAATAAACACTGTATGATTGTTTTTCACAGTCTGCTAGATTTTCTTAATCTCAATAAATTCAGGTTATCCCTTGTATATATAATCGTTGGTGCGTCTGCTAGTTATCGTGTAACTTCTGAACGACTTGACCGATTTAAGTAATATTCTCACACAATATATTTTTTTCATCGAGACGATGGTGCATAGCTATGCTAGAATACGATAGGTGGCGCTGTAATCAAGTTATTAGCAAATTCTAAATTTATGGTTCAAAATGACTCATACGGACAATGTATGTTGGTTAATGCCAAAAAAGAAAATCATTAAATCATAGCAACATCTGCCGGCATAGTTAGTGTAAAATAAATATACGCATGTGCGTTCCGAAATGTGTATACATATAAAATTTGCTCCAAATTGAGTTTTAATTTTTGTTTCTAAATCAAATAAACCACTGAGTAAAAGTATTACTTCCGGTTCGAATTTTGGATTTTTTTTTATACAAAACTTCTTTCAAACCGAGCTCTAAATACTTTTACACGTATAATAAATCTGTACAGAATTTGTCTAAATTTAATAGTTAAGAGATATTAGTAAATTCGGTTTTTTTTTTACTGAAGTAAACTACTACTTCCGGTCTACAGATTTTACTGAAAATCTAATTAGAGTTCAAGAGGAATGGTACACTAACATATAATATAAAGCTTGGGGTTGATAGCTATAGCCGTTTGGTTACTATCGTGGTCACGTACAGAGACACATGGGCGTGTTTCCAAAAAAACAATGTTTCGCTATCAGGGTACTTCAAAACGTGTACATCTGCAAAAATCTTGAGGTCGAATACTTTCGTCATCACAATATTTCATTATACATACTATATACGCATCAGAAAGTAAAAATGTCAATTTGATACGTCAAGTCTGAAATATTAATTTTCACGCCATCGTCACAACTGATACTGATTTGATTTTACGATAAGAATAATTAATATCTATATTCCGCCCTTTAGAGGTAGATTGCTCGAGATGGGTTGTATATTTAATAATTGGTTTTAAGTTGAACTTCATATAATTGATTGACATGTTTTGTACAGTTATAGGTAAATTTATCATCCAATTAAAATAATTACTTCCTAAAATAACTTCATCAGTCGTTAGAAACTTGCTACCTATTCAGTTAGAGCTTAGTTGTATTGGAGTTTAATATTCCGACAGCACATTCAATTAATTTTATCCCAGAATTTTTTTAATTTCCATATGTGTATATATGGCTAGATTCTTTCAGTATTTATCATCACGATTATTAAAATACTAAAGCTTTGTTTCTCCTTGTTTATATAATTCATTTTCTTAGTAAATAAAAATTAAACAATCGGAGTTTCTTGGTTATGTTTATATTATAAACGGGTACGTTAATAATATTTTGACCAATATTTATGAAATGGTATGACGTAGGTAACCTCAACCAAAAAATTACGTAAGTACATACAATCGTTCATACATGCATCTATTATACGTTATGGTTTCATCATCATTCTTGTAGATATCTGGGCAACGCTCTTTTCTCAGTGAAATACCAATTACGTATAAAAAATTTCCGAGATTTGTTTGGCTTTGATTTCTGCTATGGCTAGACAAGGAAAATTGTAAATATTCTATTTTTAGCAGTTTAATTAATTCATTAAGAAACCATTGCATTTTTGCGCAGATTAAATATTTCATTATTGTTTTGTACAGTAAAATTACTGATGACTGCCCTTGCTCTTGATAAGTGATGTGATAACACTGTTATCATCAAGTGCTATATATAATTTTTTTATTAATAATATAACAATGAAATTATAATATTTTACTATAATTTTTCTGTTTGGTGCTGATAATTTAATTATAAAAATTTACTCACGGGCGAGATTTGAATGAACGACCTTACGATCGGTGAGGTGATAAGTTTTGGGATTAGTTTTTCTTAGTGTTAGAACATCCTGTTTCGTAGTATTATGTGTTATTTAGGTTTCTTTTTACTTTGGGTGAACCCACCCTGCTCTTACTACCAAAGCTGATTGATAAACATTCTTAAATCATTCTGAAAGGTAATGCAGAACATGAAAACAATATAGGCCCTAAATGTGGTCCCCTTGTGTCGAATTCTGAGTTGCATTAAATGAAAAGTATTTGTAATCATTGTCAAAGCAAGTATGGAAAATAATACAAAATCCTTTTATTATACTAAAATGATGAATATTATACAATTCTGAGAATTGCTTGAAGAATTTTTGAATACTTTTATAGTTTTCCTAATTCGAAAGAATGTTTTACGGTTTGAGTAAATGTTCTACTTTTTCTGCTCATAACTTTGATAACCAAATTGATTTCATATTAATGTACTGTTAAAGCTACATAGATAATGTTTCAAAATTTCTTTGTACATGGTATCAAGTTCAATACATCAGTGTTTACGATTCAACAACACTTATTTTTTGAATTAATATTATAGATTATCATCTTCTTAAGCTTACATAAACAAAAATAGTCTACTACATACTTGCTACTTTGGGAATATTTCATGCAGAAGTTACCAAAATATGGTATACTATTTTTCAATTCAAATCCATGCGACTTCTCGCCAATGAAAAATTGCCGTAAAAAGTTGCAGTGTCATCCCTTATTTTCATGCAATTCTGTTTAAATTAGAATTGATGCGAGAAATTGTTCGGTGCAAATCTCTCTTTAGTCATTAAAGCGCTCACATTCAGAAAGGCATCACTCGACCAATAACTTTTTGTTATCTGGGGAACCCATGTTATTAAAGCCTTGCATTAAATGTTGTTGTATCATTGCATGACCGATACATCGGTAAGGTCTTCTATTGTACGAGGATGACTAATGAATATGTTAGTCTTTAGATGTGGTTAACTAAATTAATTCATGCTTGTCAGATCTGATGATTTGGTTATTGAATCAAATAACAAGGCAATGCTCATAATTTGCAATGAAACAATCTCGGTCCTCAAAGAATACAATATAAAACGTCATTATGATACTAAACGTTCTCAGAATTACTCTAAATTTACAGGAAGCCTACAGTTAGAAAATGTTAATCTTAGGAATGCGCTTTTAAATATCAGCAATTGTTGGTTAATAGAGTAAATGCTGAACAGGAAGCAGCAACTCGTGCTAGTTTCCACACGTGGCTCGTTCATCAGTGAAACATGGGAAGCCATTTAATGACGGCAAATTAATCAAAGATTGCAGTAGCAGAAAAAAAAATGTTCAGAAAAAGCTGTCTGACAGAAATCGACACTTCGAGTCTCTACGACCGTGGATGAGCCAAAATATGTTTCAGACTCTGCTCAAGTATTACCTTTCATTCGAGGAAGAGATCAAAATTATGAAGTATAGGAAGAGCTTCTTGATGTTCATAATATCTACGACACGGCCAATGGAGAGGATATTTGTAAAGGAGAAAAATGTTGTTCAGAAAAACAATTTTCAATAGAAAAATATAAAGTGTATTACCTACTCCTTGTGGTGGCAAAAACATGTGTGGAAAAAATAAAGGTATCGTTGCTCTCGTATGAAGGCCGTTAAAAATGACGGTAGTTAAAAACCATTAATACATTGCAGCATTCATCAACAGTCTATAGTAGGCCGGCTTAGCTGCGGAAAGGTTCTAACTCGACTGTTTGAGCTCTGAGCAATAATCGACTGCGTTACAAAACAATGAGTAGTTATCTTTTTATACAGATTTAACTAAACTTATGAACGGCCTTAATTTAATTTTATAAGAAAAAAACAGCTTCTGCCTGATTAATACGCCCATATTAAGTGGTTTTGACAAAAATTGTTTTGTTTCAATCCCAACTGAACAAAAAAATGTTTCAAGCGTTTTAATATATCGTCGCCTTAGAACCAGACTATTCTATGTCCATTTTTTTCTTAAATTGACATTGTTGCGCCAAATTATTCTATGTCCAAAACTATATCCGCCAATATATTCTAAGTAAGCGTACGCCACCTAGTTTTGTCGATACTGAGAGGCAGTTTTATTCCATGTCCATACAACATTACTGAAGTTAGAACCATCCTATACCATGTCCAAGTGACCAATGGCATGCGGAGATTAGGATCACGTGTTTGGACATAGAATAAACTGTCACTACAATGTAAATTATAAGTGTATTTTCAGAGGTGTTTAGTGTGTTAGTGTTTTGTGAAGAGTTTCTATGGACAAATTAATAACTATGAGTGAATTAGAAGAATCGCTTTCCGAACCTTTTGAAGACTCCGGATCAGAATATCAACCAACCGAAAGAAATTACAAGTAAGTTCGTTTTAAAAAAAGTTAGGTTATGTTATGTTCTTGTTTTAATTCTTTTCAGCACTGATTTTGAAGACGATAATAATTTGTCTGATGAGGAAGAGCGAAGTGCTGTTAATAATTTGGAAGTAGAAGGCGGTGAAGAAAACGTGAATGATCAAGAAAGCGTGGAAATCAAGGCAACGTAGATAGTCCATATTTAGGTAGTTCCGATCAGGGGTAATTTGATCAGTAAAAGTATAAAAAAACTCGTAACTAACTTTTTTTTAGCAGCAATGGATACGCAACTAAAACAAGGAAAAGGAAACGTAAGCCAAAAGAATGGAAAAAAAATATAAGAAAAAGGTTAAGACAAGCTGGTCAAGAATATAAAAGCTGCCGAGGTCAAACTATTCCGGCAAAAATTCCTAGGAGAAACTGTTCAAATTGTCGCTTCAAGTGTTTACTTAATTTTAATGACGAAGAGGCAGCGTTAATTCATGAAGAATTTTGGAATAATAATGACAGTGAAAAGGGATTCTTACCGATTCTTCTATGACAAAACTACAGAGAAATATTTAGTAAAGCGCAAAAGATGTAGAAATGAGCGTCGCAAAACTAGAACATATTCTTTTAAATATTTTTTTGTAAAAAACGACCAGAAGATACGTGTTTGCAAGCAATTTTATTTAGGCGTTTTAAATATTAGCCAGATGAGAATATCATACTTTTATAGTAACAAGCGTGAAGGGATAACACTTACTCCTAAACATGATAAAAGAGGATCGAAGACAGGACGTGTAATTGACAATGAGAGAAGGCAAATCATCAGGGACCACATAAACATGTTCCCTCGTATTCCATCTCATTATTGCAGAAGCAGTACGTCAAAAGAATATTTAGAAAGGTCTTTATTTTTAGCTAAAATGTATGACCTTTACATCGAGTATTGCAGAGAAAAAGAAATAGTTCCAGAAAAGAAATGGTTATATTATAATATTTTTAACTACGAATTTAATATTGGTTTTCATAAACCAAAAAAAGACTTGTGTGATGTTTGTATGGAGTATGACATAAAAAGGCAAGAAGAACACATAACTGACGCCCTACAAGAGAAATACAGGAAGCATATTGAAGCAAAACAGGAAGCTAGAGAGGAAAAAGAAAGCGACGTCACTGCATGTAAGGAAAGCGAATCTACCGCTCTAATCTGTTTTGATATGCAAAGTGTCTTGACATGCCCTCAAACGCAAATTTCAAACGCTTATTACAAAAAAAAAATATGCTGTTTACAATTTGACTGGATGTGACGTTGCCAAAAAACAAGGCTACTGTGTCTTATGGCATGAGCTTTTAGGCGGTAGAAAAGGAATAGATATCGCAAGTGCATTGTATGTCCTATTAGAAAATGTATTGTCGGCAAGACCTGAAATTACGAAAGTAATTTTGTGGTCAGATTCATGTGTGCCACAGAAAAAAAACTCGCACATGACTGCAGCGTTATTATATTTTTTAAAAGTGCATCCTCAACTCAAAAGTATTGTTCAAAAATTCCAAGTACCAGGACATAGCTGTGTGCAGGAAGTAGATTCCATGCACAGTGTTCTGGACCGAAACTTAAATAAATTGGAATTGCACAGTCCACTTGCAATTTATAAAGCTATTAAGAATGCAAGAACCAGAAAACAATATAAACCTTTTTATAATTTTTTTTGTTGATAAATTCTTCTTGAAGAGTGTTATTTCTTTTATTTTCCAATAAACAAATCTTTTCAAAAGTTAATAAAAATTTTATTATTCAAAAAATTCTTAAAGCAATGAGTCTAGAAACTTTCAAACTTTAAAAACCGTCTCCTGTAAAATTTGTAAAAATGGACATAGAATGGTCTGGTTCTAAGGCGACGATATGCCAAATATTCAGTCAGGAAATTGACACGCCATTTCCTGTTGATTGTACAATTGAATTTTGAGTCTTGTTATTTTGGTGCAATTGCAAACAAAATCAAGATTTTTCTCGATCCTTCTAACGCTGACACATAGTCTTGCCCCAGAACTCCAAATCGAGGAAATGACTGACTTGCGGTATAGCCATATTTTTAAAAAAAAAATTAAAACTCATAATTGCTGGAATTTTATAAAGTTTTCACAATTTGATCAGGTACATAAATTTGCTCGTGGGGTTTTTTCGTTTTCGGAACTACTTGTGTATGAAAAATATTATCCAACATGAAATATATAAAAAATATTTATAACTCAAGTTAATTGATGAGTATTTGATGTCGCTATTGATGGTTACCACTTGTAAACCTGATCTAAAACTGCAAAAAATTGTCTGGAAAGTTACAGCTACATAAATCTCGTAATAATAATTATAAAGTTTAATTTCAATATGTGAATTACCTATGTACGTCACTTATAGTAAGTTTTTATAATAAATGTCATATCATTAATTATAGTTAAAATATTCAACTTTATTATGTATGTATGTTATTGCATTGCACAATAGGTTGTTAAATAAAAAAAAACTGATTATTATTTTGTACGATTTATTTACATTGTAAATTTTAAAATAATTTAATCAAAATAAATTGTGGCGGGTTAGTGATAGTCGTGGGCCATATTTTGAAGACACCTGTTATACGTTAATGAAATATGCCTATGAAGCAAGAAAGTATAGAGTAAAATCGCTTTCGGAAGACACCAAGCTGCGCGAGCGAATCGCGCAACATGAATGCTGACCACCTCAAAAACATTGGTTGGCTGGCGGCCGCACTGGTGCGGAAATTTAAAATTACACTTTTACACGATATAACGATATTTGTTTTTTATGTATAGTATACAGCAGAATATTACATTTATTATATGAATTTACTATGAATTTTAATTTTATAAACACATTTAACAGTACACTAGAGTACCGAATTTCCGAATTAACGGAAACAAGATTCGGGAAATTTTTTTAACTTGCAGGTGTTACTTATACTCTTATTTAGGTACGAATTTCGTCTCAACTCCAGCGTCTGAGCTTAAATACAAAATTGGAGGGTGATCCCAATTTTACCGCCCTATGCTGGTTTATAGGCTGGCGTGCTAGATGGAAGAATCGTCACGGGGTACGAGAACTGTCACTGACTGGGGAGAGTCTCTCAGGCAACGTAGATAATGCAGAAGCGTTTAAGAATAAATTTGAGATAAGGATAGTGTTGAGTCTTCCTGTTTTGAAGGACTTGAGTCGTTTTTCTTTCTCTTGGATCTTCTTGTTTTACAAGTAGTAAAGAATAACTCCTCACTGAATTTACGTTATACGTGGTTATTCACAAATGAAATAACACTACACTCTTATATACACCTTTATTTACAATTAAATAAAATAACAATGCGAATACATGTAGGCTTCTTGCATTGAGCAAGTTGAACCGTACATCATAGCTAACTGCTAACAAGTTGAGTTTCCTTGATAAACTGTTTTCAATTTTCTGTTACGAACAAATTCAGTATTTAGAGTGGGGTGATAAGTTTACAAAACCGTACCTCCTCTATTATTGTCTGGAAAAACCGAACATTAATGGATTGTAAGTTTCATTAAAGGTTCTCGGAAGGAGCAAATAGCAATACAATTATCTAATATAAATATATGAGCCCTGCTGTGCGTTTACGGGTTTCTTCAATTACAGAATATATATAATTCTGAAATTCGGCAAATGTTTATGAATTTTTAAGTACTACAACGGCATGATGTTAATAAAAGAAAGAAAATAAATGGTAATTTAGACAAAGCATTTTACCGATTTTCTAAAAAGGACCATAGAGGGGTTTCTAAGAAAGAAATAAAATGACTGTAAGCACTTATACAGAGAAATATACATGTTCTAATTAATTGTATCTTTGTAAAATAAAGCAAATTGAGATTAAAACTAAACATATATACGTTTTACATAGAACAGAGAATATTACTTTATGAAAAAGGAATAAAAGAAAAATAATAATAATTAACGTCCTTAACAGATAGCAAAAGAAAAGTTGACAGCTAGGGGACCACAAGATAAACAAAGAACGAGTAAGGTTACTGCTGTGTAGCAATGCTAGTGGTACACATAAATTACCGCTGGTGTTGATAGAAAAATCGGCAAACCCGAGAGCGCTTAAAAATGACGAACAACCTAGGGATATCATTACTACTTTAAGAAATGTTAGAGGATGTCATTTATATGACGACTGCAGTATGGGACGAAGTTAGACTGATTGCGCTGAACAAAACATGGAAAAAAATTGGCATGACGTATGTATGTACCTTTTCCCTTTTCAACACAAACGCGACCACTGAGGAATTTGATGAACCAGGAAACGATGAAAACATTCTAGAACTGTTACATGCATTAGATAAGAACAGGCCCGCCGTCAGGGGGGGCAGTGGGGGCAAAATCCGCGGGGCCCGGGCTTCCGGGGGGCCCGATTAAAATAAGTATTGATCAAAAAATGTATACCGTCAAAAAGTTTGTTGAACAAATACATGCAAATAAATAATCATTTCAATCTATAATAAATAATATCACGTACTTTTATCATACTCTGACAGTGTAGAGAAATTTATAAGTATGAATGTTGTTATGAGTTTAAAGAGAAAAGAAAGTACTTAGACGGAATCTAACCAACCCAGGTTTGACCCCAAAGAACGATTTAGACTCGAAGTATTCTACAAATAAATTGATATCCTAGTGGACAATTTGACATCCAGATTCACAGCACTAAAAGAAATACAGAAAAAATTCTCATTTTTGTGGAAATGTCAAGAAATGAATGACGAAGAAATTGAAGAAGTATGTGGTGGATTCTCAAATGAATACGAAGTGGATGTTGGTCCCGAATTAAAGGAGGAGGTTAAATATTTAAAATCAATTGCAAAGAGCAACATCTCGGAAACTCCACTACCACCTTTAAAGTTGCTGAACAAATTATCAGCGCAAAAAATTACTAGTTTACTTCCTAATTTGTATATAGCACTCGGTATATTTTGCACTCTTCCCGTTTCAGTAGCACAGGCAGAACGCTCGTTTAGTGTGCTTAGTAGAGTCAAAAATTGTTTGAGATCGACTATGGGACAGCTAATATTGTCAGATTTGGGAGTGTTGTCTATTGAGTCTAGGTTAGCAAGAACATTGAATTTTGACTCAATTATTCAAACTTTCGCAGAAAGGAAGGCAAGAAGAGTGTTGTTGTACATAAAAAATAGTTCAAAATCTGTTAGTGTTACTATTAACATTACTTAAGTCTTAAGTAATTATTATTAAATAAGTTTATAAGTAAGTTTGTTTTATTTTATAGAAAATAAAATTGTTATTATAATGCAGTAGTTAGTTTTGTTTACATAAAACATTAATCAATATATTAATACTATTGACAAAAATAAAACACATTAAATATTGAGTGGGAGTGGGCCCGTTGTATTATTTTGCCCCGGGCCCTGGCTGTGCTGACGGCGGCCCTGGATAAGAATCAGAGATTCAACTTGAAGATGTGTCACAATGGATTCAAGGTGATGAAACCGCTCATTGTGGCAGCTTGTTCGAAAAGTCAACAAACAGAATCTGACGACTCTGATGACAATAACACCGTTGAAGGAAAAAAAAGGCTCGAACCAGACCGCCGCCACCGATAGTTTGACAACCTAGTGCTGTACATGGAGCAACAAGATGAGACATCTCCTGCGGAATGATTGCTGATGAAACGTCTTTGAGTTCGTGCAGCAAGAATTGTAGATGCATATTTATTTTCGTTATAACTCTTACATTTATGTGTAACCATCTTAATCTCTAATCCTGATATTTACGAAAAAACATTAATTAGAAACATTTAATACTTTTTTTTTCAATGTAAGGCAGGTTAATGCATTTATATTCAAAAGAAATTATATAATAAATTCATTTTCTCCGTTTTTATTATCAAATGAACTTGATTCATATTAAAATACAATATTTAATTTAAAAAAAACATGAATCTGCAACAGTTAGATACTAAATGTTGTAATTCTTATATAGATAAAAACTTTTCTAGTGAAACGCACTAAAAAAGGGCTTAAAAAGTAAGCAAACTCCGAACTAATACGACAGCACAGTCCATATGCAATTTGCGTCGATATTATTTGTTTGGTGTTATTGAATGCACGTATTTGATATATCAAGATGGTTTGATGATACTACATAGATAATAACCAGGGTTATATGCTTAATTGTTCACATTTTCACTTTTATACATTTCATTTTTTTGCATTACATCTTGTTATTCATTAAAATTTTTAGATAACAGCTTGCTGTCAAATTGTTATTTTACAGTGCCTCTACACCATGATAAATATTCACTTTTAATACATTTCTTGTATATTCAGCAAAGAATTTTAATATATTTTACATTTATATATTTGGTGTTAACTGATGAATTTTAGGGTCAATTGTTTTCGGACTGATTGTACATGCTAAATGTATAGCTGTTTCTCTCGTTTGGAACGCACTTTTCTTTCAGTGTTCGATAATCGTTTCTGGGCTGGTGTCATCCCAGAGCGATTTTACTCTAGAAATATGTAAAATGTAGCTTTCCATAAGGAACAACTTTGTAATTTATTGTCCAATTTTTTTAAGTTTCAATAAATAAACACGATACACACAAGAACAGTTGTATTTTATTTTATTTGTCAAACCAATATAATATATTTGAAGAAATAATTTCATGGCTTTCTAGAGTGTAAATTATATTTATATACTTACACTCATTTTCAATATATGTCCTATTTTAACCAGAGAACTGGCAAATTTTACACACTAACACTAAAGTTATTTTCTTGATTCACCAAAAATAATAACTTTTCAAAACAGATATTACAGTATGTATGCACGGAATAGTTTAGAAACAAACATGTAAAGTATGCATGGATAATCTGACTGCGCGTGTACGTCAACTTTTAGCTTGGCATTATCATTTTCAGTGATTACGATAAACGCAGTATCGTCTCCTATTATCGCTAATTTTGTTGCCATTTAATTCTATTTGCAAACAGACAAGCTGCACGCATTAACGTGCATAACGTGCAACGAGGACGCTCGTTATATGATCGACAAACATAATTTGATTTGAATTGAAGTTGAGAGATAGAAGAAAATGAAAACAGGAAAATTAAACAAGTAACCGTAAGCAAGGATGTTAAGATTATTATTAATAATGATCAGAGAATGAGTAATGTGGAACAGAAACAATAAAAAAAATGTTATTCCGTCGTTCGAATAAACATGTAAATCATCCATAAATATTTAATTTATGCACAAAATATAATATTATGCTGTTTTTTGATTTTGTTATTGTTATTGTTTCATGTTTAAAATTAATCCTTAAATGTTAAAAGAATTCTTTCATTAATATGGAAATATATTCATCAATTCATGACGATTATAATCAAATTTCAATTATCTATTTTCTTTAAAGAATTGGTTCCAATGTATAATGTGTATGCAAAATACAGACAAAAATGTTTGGCATACATTACAATACATACATTATTCAGTAATTTCCGGGTATCTGTGAATTATGACTTTGATAAAGGCATAATATTAAGATTGGACTTCAAATAATCTATAAAATGCACAGGCGTATTATCTTTGAAAATGATTAATTATGAAAGAATTTTGGATAGATCCACGAATAATTTCATTTATTAACATGAACTCCCAAACAAGGATGGCTTCCGCGCACTTATCACTAGAGTTCGGCAGTCAGGGATACATTGCAGGATTGGACTTAAATGAATAATGTAATTCAAACTGGGCACGGTAGTAGTAATGATATCACTATTACTGTGCCCTATTATTACTATATATTATTTTATCGAATTGAATTTATTGAATTTATTATTCTTAGTCTTTTTTGAGGGTGCATTATTTTAGCACCCGGTTCAATATTTTTTGATCCGGTCATGCTAGCGAAATAAATATTTATATTATACACTTTTGCACTTCAATATCCAGTGGAAGACAGAAATACAATGGAAGTGCAGTCAAGTAAGAAATGAGGTGTGGCCACCACACGACTTTCTTATACGTATGAGCGTTTCAAATTATAGAATTTTAAGAATTTTTTTATACACAAATTATTCAAAATCCTGTTTTAAGTACTTCTTTCTTTTACTAAATCTCTATAAAATACATACTTTGCAAGATAATCGAAAAAAGTGCTACACGCTAATAGTAAAAGCGTTACTTCCAGTCCGAATTTTGAGATTTTATGTATACAAAAAATATTGCAAATCCAACTCTAAAGACTTTTGTACTGTTGTAAATATATATAGAATGCATAATTTACGACATATTTGTAAAAAATCGCTATTCGACAAAAGTAAAAGTGTTAGTTCCGGTCCGAATTTTGAAATTTTTTTTATACAAAAGTTAGTGAAAATTATTTTTTAAATACTTTTATGCTCGTAATGTACTTGCCTAAAAAGCATGACTTACGAGATATTCGCAAAAGAATGATTCTCGACAAGAGTAGAAGGCCTACTTCCGGTAGGAATTTCGACAAACTATTTAACACAATTTTTCTCAAATTTAATTCGGAATACATTTAAATTCCTCATAAATTTATTTAAACTTAGTAAGTGACGAAATATTAGCAAAATTCGAGTCTTTCACTTTAAACTACTACTTCCGGTCTACCGATTTTACTAAAAAACTAATCAGATCTCAAGAGGGATATTAGAAGCGCCAATATCTTTTATATTGTTAGTAAACATTGTGGACATAGATGGGGTTTTTGAAGTGTTGAAGATTATTATGTATTATTCAATAAACACGCTTTCCTAGCTATAACGTACTGATAAGAACTAATAGATCTAACCATCTAACGCACGTATCTGCGGTTGCACTACATCAGAAGTTTCCAATAATTCATGATTAAATTACGCATTTCCACGTTATAAACTTTCTATGTTTTGCCATTCGTGGATCATAAAATGTCGTTCTACTTTTATTATTTATTAGTTTACTAAATGAATGTCAAGAAGCCACTAAGTTAATTTGAGAGTTATTTTTTGCAGTTTACTTTCTAAGATCAATGTGTCGTAGAACGATTAGTAAGTGCAAATTTATTTCCAGTTAATTAAAATATACTACTTGTGCTATTATTGTTACTGTTAGTCTCATCCACTTGCAAATTACATTAGTCATGGGGTAAAGAAGTGCTATGTTTATTGTTGCTTTATAAAACAGTACTGCGTTGTCGATACCCAAATCCCAAGAAAGATTTGGATATGTACCTACAGAGAATAGTTAAAGATAATAAATAATTTATCACTTTACAAACACAAATTTAATTCAATAATATTCGAGTATATAACTACGTAGTAGAATGTAAATCATAAGTAAAAATTTATATTCAGTAATAATATCACAAGAGCATAGAAAATAATCGATTATATTCCCGAGTCACGAGACGTATTCTGCGAAACACCACGAGAGCGTAGCTCGAGTGGTGTTTTAAGGATATAGGTCGAGTGAAGAGGTTATATAATGGATTATTTTCGTTTGCTCGAGTGGTATTCGTTACGATTATATAAAGAATTCACAAACGAAATTTTTTTATTGGTTGAAATTAAAAGTACAATTATTATAATAAATATTTGTTGTATTATCTTTAGAAGTTGAATTTGAGGTGCTGGTGCTGGTTTTAACGGTATTTTGCGGTGTCAAATTTTCAATTTCTTTATCTATTTCGGTCCCCGAGCTTATAACAAAGCGTTCCATGTCGAAAAAATTAAAAAAACCATTATGAAAATTGCTGAATATATTTTTGACGTTTAACAACAAACTTCAAAACACTTGTTACCATGACAACATTCATATTGTTGGAGGAAGCGAAACACCAAAACGGTTATATCACGTCGTCAAGAGTATATTCACTTATCAATACATGGTAACTATGTAAAATTTGTAATTGCTATTGGCTAAATTTCAAATGAGTTATATAATCAGTAATAATAATATCACAAGAGCATAGAAAATAATCGATTATATTCCCGAGTCACGAGACGTATTCTGCCAAACACCACGAGAGCGTAGCTCGAGTGGTGTTTTAAGGATATAGGTCGAGTGAAGAGGTTATATAATGGATTATTTTCGTTTGCTCGAGTGGTATTCGTTACGATTATATAAAGAATTAACTAACGAAATTTTTTTATTGGTTGAAATTAAAAGTACAATTATTATAATAAATATTTGTTGTATTATCTTTAGAAGTTGAATTTGAGGTGCTGGTGCTGGTTTTAACGGTATTTTGCGGTGTCAAATTTTCAATTTCTTTATCTATTTCGGTCCCCGAGCTTATAACAAAGCGTTCCATGTCGAAAAAATTAAAAAAACCATTATGAAAATTGCTGAATATATTTTTGACGTTTAACAACAAACTTCAAAACACTTGTTACCATGACAACATTCATATTGTTGGAGGAAGCGAAACACCAAAACGGTTATATCACGTCGTCAAGAGTATATTCACTTATCAATACATGGTAACTATGTAAAATTTGTAATTGCTATTGGCTAAATTTCAAATGAGTTATATAATCAGTAATAATAATATCACAAGAGCATAGAAAATAATCGATTATATTCCCGAGTCACGAGACGTATTCTGCGAAACACCACGAGAGCGTAGCTCGAGTGGTGTTTTAAGGATATAGGTCGAGTTAAGAGGTTATATAATGGATTATTTTCGTTTGCTCGAGTGGTATTCGTTACGATTATATAAAGAATTAACTAACGAAATTTTTTTATTGGTTGAAATTAAAAGTACAATTATTATAATAAATATTTGTTGTATTATCTTTAGAAGTTGAATTTGAGGTGCTGGTGCTGGTTTTAACGGTATTTTGCGGTGTCAAATTTTCAATTTCTTTATCTATTTCGGTTCCCGAGCTTATAACAAAGCGTTCCATGTCGAAAAAATTAAAAAAACCATTATGAAAATTGCTGAATATATTTTTGACGTTTAACAACAAACTTCAAAACACTTGTTACCATGACAACATTCATATTGTTGGAGGAAGCGAAACACCAAAACGGTTATATCACGTCGTCAAGAGTATATTCACTTATCAATACATGGTAACTATGTAAAATTTGTAATTGCTATTGGCTAAATTTCAAATGAGTTATAGAATCATGTCAATTCATTCTGTGACTGCAGCGCCGTCTAGTCAAAGTGCACTGCATGGTTACTAATGTCTTAACGCTGAATTTAATAAAACCAAGCTCAATTGGATCACGCTATCGCTTCGAGATATAAGGATACTGATAACCTCGAAATATCGATCCTTAAGTAACGCCATCTATCCAAAGCATTATCCACTACTTGGTAATCGCCGTGTGATTTTTAAAATCACGTGCTAAATATATGCCATATGATTGGATTATATTGAGCCTACTGTTGTTGACTTTTGACCGATTTTACATTTATTTTGTCTATACTTTTCTACTTAAATCCTAATACTAGAAACATTCAGTCTTTCCTTTAATGTGTGCTATATATTTATTATAAATATATTCTGGAAGTTACGGCGGGTACGAAACCAAACTGATCTCGTTTTGCCACGGAAAAACGTGGCTGTTGTGGTTATTTAGTTCTTACCAAAATAGTCTGTGCTAAAACGCAGCAATTCTCGAGGTATTTCGGAAAATGAAAACCGAAATACGAAATGTAGTATAAGGAAAATTCTTGGTAAATAGCCATAATTTTTTGCATTTTTAAGTAGAAAAATTCTAATGGAAAAAAATGCCGGCCTGAAATGAAGCAACATTGGTAGACGTTATATGGTCACTAATATTAACAGTAAGTCTGAATGTGTGAAGTCTAAAGTATTTGAGGGCTAATTTAATATAATTTTCAAGAGGATATCTGAAAATGAAAATAATGGGTTTATTATGAATATTTCCATTTTTGTTCTGTTAGATAAATAAATATGCTATAGTAATTATTAAATGCTGTAATTATTACCAATAATGCACCTTGTTATCATCGTAAAGTTAAAAAATGCCAATTTGAAAGTAATTAGTGCTGAAGCAAATATTGCGCTGTCTCGAAATATGTGCATAGAAATACAATAGATTTGGTATACGCAGCACCAAGGTGTGTGTCACTGTAAGTAATAAAGATAGCTAATTGTAATAGTGCCAAAGTGGAAAAAAGTTCATCAAATATGTACCGAAATACAAAAAAGAAATGAGTTTAAATAATATAATTTAATTTTTATTTGGAAATACTCTATATTTCTTTTAATAAACGTACATGTATGTATAATCAGTTTATTGTAATATTTGAATATACTGTACAACAAAGTTATGGTTTTATTATTTCTTAACAAGATCATTTAGTTCTGATGCTGCAGAAGAAATGTTTCCAGGTTAGGCTTAAAGGAAGTGCAAATACTGCTACCGATGCCAGAGTGGAAATAATTTATGAGGCAAACATTGCGATGTGGAACAGTAAAAGCTGCAAAATCTTCCAATACAGTTAAACTCGTTTACGTTAGTACCACAATATTTTCAAAATCCAAGAAGACATCTACAAAATCCAAATAAACACCTTACAACGTAATTGAACCCCAGTTAGTTTTACCTTCTGAATTGTTAGAAGAAATTATAAATGTGAGTAAAATTGTTATTTCGTGAAACTGCCCCAGAACTTAATTTTCAGCAACACTTTTTTAATTTTATTTCGTTCTATTTCATTATTTTAAAGTTTATTAAAGGGGACCTGCTCTCTCACTGATTACAAGTTTTGTCATGGACAGATAGCAGTGTGTTCAAATTAAAGAAGATACGTCCCCATTGAAAGCAATCACTTTCGGGGTGCCTCAGGGCTCAATATTGGGACCATTGCTATTTATTATCTACGTCAACGATATAAACGAGCATATTATGTGTAAGACTGTTCAGTATGCTGATGACACTACAATACTAGTTGCGAATAAAAATTACGACGAATTACATAACTCCCTGATGAGTTCACTTGGGGATTACTTTAATGGGAATAGACTTTGCATGAATTCCGGGAAAACGCAGGTGTTGGATCTTTCGTTGAATCCCAACATGAAGCTGGTGAATGCCGCGCCTATTAAATGTCTGGGTTTGCTCCTAGACTCTAAGCTTACATGGGGGCCCCACATTGATAGTTTGACCAAGCGCCTGTCTACTAGTACTTTTGTTTTAAAACAACTGCGGGTGATGGTGGATCAGAGTGCTTTATTGGTGGCATATTATGCTCTCTTTCATAGTGTCATGGGTTATGGTATTATATTGTGGGGCGGTTCGGCGCATATACATTGGGTTCTGATATCACAAAAGAGAGCAATAAGAACTATGCTGAGTATAAGTAACATGGATTCATACAGACCGTCGTTCAAGCGGTTGAGAATTATCACTTGTGTTGGTCAATGTTTTCGATTGTATTACATACGCCAGGAATAATTTGACTTTCTTTGCAAAGCAAACCATGTACGAAACCAGACATGGATGTTTCGAACAACCACATTTTAAGTTGTCCCGGAATATCAACTCATTTAGATATCAATCAATAAAATTATATAATTTACTCCCGAAAACCTGGAAAGAACTGAATGACAAAAAGTTTAACTTAACCCCTAAACACTTCCTAAAAGACAATCCAATTTATGATGTCCAGGAGTTTGTGGAAATGCTCAAGAAGCTTTAATTTCTTTTTCGTTCTCTTTTTTTGCTCTGTGAAATGGCGTACATTGTTTGATATATACATTATAGTTTGTAATATTTAATGTTTACATTGTACTTTTATTTTTTAGATATGTTTAGTGTTTGCATTGTACATTTATTATATAGACATATTTATTGACATGTGCATACATTTGTTTTGTGTCGCACGAATAAAATCTATCTATCTATCTATCTATTTCAATAATAATTGAGAAATCATTCTGTTTGGGTTTTTTATTCTATTACTAGATGGCGTTATTTGAGGATCAATATTTTTAGGTTACCAACATCAAATTCATCAATGTAACTCGAAGTTACATGACGGCCTGATATCGCGCAGCGACAGCGCCTTCCAGATGACCTTGGTAAACAGGAGATCCAACCCCCTCTGGTTATGGCCACTTCAGGCAGAATTGAATGAATGTGTTAGGTGTGTAACTATGGCAACGCATTTTAAAATGGTTTTTGCATAGAATTTAATTGATATTTATCACTATTGTAAATATTTATCACTTATAATTGCATGAGAGCTTTCTTTTTTCGGGATAAATGTTCAGGTTTTAACGAAAATTTTTGTTACTGGGTAACTGAACAAAAACAAACTACCTCCTCGATAAAACGACCAGTCCGAAAGACGACTCGTTTTTGGAGGAGGCAATTTGTTGAGTCAGTTACTATTTAGCAACTAAATTTGAGTTTAAAAATGGAAAATTTATGTGGAAATAAAAAGAAAGCTCACATGTAATTCGGTAAGATAATTTACTAATACAGTTTACAGCTTACTGTTGCATGGATTTTGACATTTCATTTTGACCATGACTTTGTTGATTTTATTACATAACTAGAAAACAAATTGATGGCGAGTTAACCAAAGGTAAACAAGTTTATCGTCGATTTAAAACTTTTTTCGCTGTCAAAGTGACAAGACAATCCAGACTTATGTTTTTTTTTTAAACATGCATACAATTATCACCATATTCTATCATACTGGACTATTTCCTAAAATTGTAGATAAGTATTTTTTACCATAATTCGAATATGTGGACAACAAAATGTGATAATAAACTGACTTTCTTGTTATTTAGTATGAAAGTAAACATACAGACACTATAGTGATCTAGGCGCACTTAACCTAGTCAGCACAGTAGGCATTGTGAACAGAACACTCGTACACTGATGAGATCTATGTAAGATCGAAACAGCTGTTTGTACGTTGTTGTTTGCAATGCCAGCTTGCTGCATAGCTCAAATACACAAGATCAACATAATTAAAAAACAATCAAAAAGTAATAATAGATAGATAAATATGCAAAAAAATAAAAAATAAAACAAAAGTATGAATAGAAGGAAAGAAAAATACAAAGTGATAAATAAATTAATATAAACAAGAGAAAATTGGAAAAGATTTTTTTTTATTTTGTTTTCGCTTTTAAGAAAAATAGAAATTATTTCAAAAGATCTTGCTTAACGCAGGACCTAAATTTATTTTTCGTAGGTATAACAAAATATTTTTTAAATTCACTGTACAATTTTACACCATTGTATGAAAATGATTTCCGAAAAATGGCTGTCCTGTGGCGGGGCAAGGTGAGAGTATGCCTATGCCTAACATTTATACTTAATATACTTCCGCGAAATAGTAATTTCCCATACAAGTAAATAGGTTTGCCTGCGATTAGTAGGCCCCTAACAAAGATTAAAAACTGCAGATTTACTAAAATGTGATGCCTCGACTATAACCAAAATGAAAGATTTTCTACATTTCCTTATCCAATATCAACTTGTTTCTGAGAACAAGGGCAATAGATTACCATCTACAAATTTATTGCGAAATATTGTTAAATTATACATACATCAACCAATTTTCAAATTGGCAAAGAAATATATCTGAATAATTTGTCTCTGCCAATATGACATTTTTCAAGAAATAATTTCATGGCTTTCTAGAACATTAAAACACTTTGATCGTGTAGTATAGTATAGAGTGTTTACAAATGCTGCTACTAGGTTTAATAAACAACCGGAAACAGGAAATAATTAGTGTGTATATTTGTGTATTTAAACTTGGTGAGACTCCTCTTAAGGATAAAAAAAATTCCAGTAATTTCTTCCGCATGAAATTTCTGCATACAACGAAACAAATTAAATCGAACGACCTCAATGGTGGTGAATGCCAGGCTAAGTTGCAAATGTAATTATTTTAATACGCTATGCGTTTGCTTGCACACGACATTTTTACACACACTATTTACAGTGTCATTATTATTCAAGGTCGTAAAAATATATGCAAATATTTTGGCTACTACTTGAAATTGCATCACTTCTATAGACAAGATAACACAAGAACATTTCGGAAGCTTATAGATGCGCTAGTTTGAGTAATAAACACAGAAAACTCAACATGTCGCGTATACAATAGTATACATACATATATTTGTGGACGAAATACGAGATGCAAGTACCCTTAAAATATAAAAAAAAAATCGGTGCTCAGCAAATGCAGAACTTTAATTTTAATTATAATTGTAAAATGATTGTAAAAAATTATTCTTATGCACAAGAACTTGTTAATTACTATATTAGTTGATACAGATTTATAATAATAATTCATGCCATCACAGAAAAACCACTACTCCGAAAGGAGGTATCAGCACTCTCTATTACATTAAAGGCAACTATTTGAACACATTTTTGTAATTTTCGTTTCAAAAAACAGATGCCTAACGAAATTTAAAATTGGTATATTGTTACATACAGGCTGTCCCAGAAATAAAAAGACGGAGTAGCAGGTATGTAAAGTCCGAACAGAAACAGGCCCAAATATACCGCAATAAAGAAGACATTAAAAATTTAACTTTCTATTTTGTTTTTTAGAAAAAAAAATTACATTACGGACCTGGCACAGAATGTATGTTTATAAATACACGTGAGAATGCTCAGTTGTAAATAGAAACGAACACGCATTCATAGAAAAATACGCTTTTATTTGTATAAAACGGGAAAAAAACGTTAACTCGTACTCATTCATTTAAAACATATTTTTTGCCAGATGCAGATTGCAGACAGTAAAAGATTGTTTTATTTTTAAAATAGGAAGGTTGTTGCTCTTTAATGTGTTTGTAGTCGGAAACAGCTGTTTATTATTATTTTAGAATATTCAATAAATCGTAGTTTTTCTAGATTACAGTAAATATCAAGAATGCAATTATTTTTTTTTAGCAGGTGTAAAATTAAAGTAATTAATGGTTTGATATTTATTATGAAGTATCTATTCCTCCTCCTTTTTTTTAATACAAGTAATATGGTGGTCCTGAAGAGAACCGATTGTGAAAGTGAAGCAGGTGGATATTTAGTCCAAGGTCGGCGTAAAGCCAATTGTATTATTCTTTTTCTGCCGTCTGCGCATGAATAAAGATTTGATATTTTGAGGGTACGTTTTTATACAATCTAGCATCCGATTTCTGCTACTCCGTCTTTTTATTTCTGGGATAACCTGTATATGTATGAATTTGTAGTTTCATATATCTTTCATCAATTTTAGTCTTTCAGAATTTTTCGTGTTCTTAGCTTAGTGTTTCGTTGTATTCTTCCTTTCTCTATTTTTAAATAAATACTGTACTCATTTCATACTTCAATATAAGCGGAAAGCTGTAGTTTACATGTTAATTATAATATTATTTTCAATAAAATGCAACAAAGAAATTCTTGGAGAATAAACCCTCACACTATTGAATCACTCAAAGTATGCATACACGAATTAATTCGTATATGAAAATGTATGAATGCACATCTACACCAAGCTGGCATTGCTTGGGTAACAGATGCCGCTGGGAATCTCTCATAGGCATTTGGTCCGTAAGTCGACTATATTTGCAGGTAGTCCAAGTGTGTACAGCATTGTGAACAGAACGCTCGTACACTGATGAGATCTATGTACGATCGAAACAGCTGTTTGTACGTTGTTGTTTGCAATGCCAGTTTGGTGAATAGCAACAGCATTTAAGTAGTGAATAACTTGCCGAGCCACATGAGGACGAGCATTATCCTACATAAACAAGAAATTCGGCCCCACAAAAGGAGCAATTCCTTTATCCTTATCACACTATAATATGGTGTTTTTAAAATAGAAATATTACTTTTGTCCTCAGCAATATTTTTATTTGATGTTTGTTCTGATAAACTTAAAAGCAATAATAATAATTTAGCATAATTAATCCTCCTTGTTTAGGTTCTTAACAGTTAGCGATATTTTATATTTATCTCTCCTGCGCAGTTCTGAAACTGCTTTTCTTTTACTAACCGGATAAAACCCATTGTCTTAGACATTGATTTACGAATTACAACGAACTACTCATCTCGAATTTACACATGATCTGCAGTCAGCTTTATATTACTGGTTTCCAACATGTTTCTAATTATTGTGTATAGTATAGGTACAATGCACTTTTGGGCGGTGTCAAGAAAAAAAATGACACTTGGAAAATAAAGTTGACCCGAGTTGACACAGTATCTATATACGATGATGACAGCACGATACTTATTACGTTCTTAGAATTATAATTCATATTCTTGCAGGAATTGATGCAGTTAAAAGAAAACAGGAAATGTTTTTCTATTTTTTTTGTCGATCATACAAATACGCGTTTGTATTTAAATTACGAACATTACCATTATAATGCTAATTTGTCAATAATGTAGCAATAATTTTAATTATACTGCGTAACGAATATATTTTTCTAGCTTGTTTACAGAAGAAGGCGATAGTGTTGCAATTTGTGCATTATTTATTATTATCGAGTTCAATAAAAACAGCAGAATTATTCGATCGAAAAATAACAGGATAATTTTTATTCTTCGGCAAGCGAAAGTTAATGAAATGTTAATATGCATGCACATTTATCTGAATCTAAAAATAATTAAACAAAGAATTAAATACAAAATTTTGTGCGCACTGAAACGATTCGAGTTTTGTTAAGAAATGCACAAGGTGCAGTTCCTCTAATTTTGTAATGTATGTATTTTATTTTACTTTATATATGATGTAGTTATAGTGGTATATTTTTGAATAATTAATATTATATTTTAATTATTCATCATATTTTTTATTATCAAACTAAGTATTGCAATAATTAATAGGAAATATATTTAAATCTATATGATGATTTGTATAATGTGTGGAAAGATAACAATCTATATTTAGTAAGTTATAAGTAGTATTTATTGTTTGTGAAGTAATAAAACCAGTATTTCTTAATACAAAAGTAAGTAATACAAAAGGTATGTTTTTTACAGTCTTCCATTCCGTTTTAAAAGCATGGACAACGTTGTTATTAAAACGACTTTCTTTGGTTGTTTTTAATTTAAAAATTGTCCCATATGAAGTTCTAGTTTTATCTCTTTAATAAATATGTTTGTAGTCTTACTATTAACTTAAAGAATAGTATATTACATACTAAGGTTGATAATATTGCGCCTCGGAATTTAAGCCACAAGGGCAATAATAGTCTTCTCAACCGTAGTATGTATACTATTTTTTGTACCAGTAGTGTAATTGGATCTTGAAACCTTAATAATTATGAATAATTTTACTCATATATGTAAGAATACGCTTGTAATAAAACTTCATATAAACAAATAAATAAGGCTATATTTTGATGTTGACAAATAAGTTTTGACATAAATGTTGAAACTAAAAGCCAAGTATTTATTAGATTATTTTACATTCCACTTATAATGTCTGAAGAGTTTAGATGTACACCACCTGAAATGCGCGAGATTGCAGAACAGGCAGTTGAGAACTTGCTTCCGCATAAATCTAAACACTTATACATGAAAACATATACAGAAAAAAAATGGTGTAATTCCAAAAATACAGTAGTAACTTCTGAAAACGTACTTATGGCTTATTTTCAAGATTATTCAAAAAAATAAAAAAGCCTCGTCTTTACGGGCGCATTATTCAATGTTGAAAGCTACACTTGGCCTAAAAGAGGATATTAACATATCAAAATATTTTAAGTTAGTTGTCTTTTTAAAAAGAAAAAATGAAAATTATACCCGACACATGTTACATTGTAACTAAGGTGTATGTTTATATGTATATTAATACTTTGAAATTATTGACAATTTATAACCCTGTAGACAGCTCTTAGGGGACCAAGTGATTGGTCATCTAAATGGCGAAGCATATTTGGATATGTTGGAAAATACTATCAATCGGCTAAAATCAACTGGGTAGAGATGAAAATACTCTACTTGATGAGGACGAATTACATTTTCAACAAGATGGAGCTCCTCCTCTCTAAGTTCTTCCAGTACGGCGGTGGTTTGACAGTGTATTTCCAAATAAATGGACACAACGAAGAGGACCTAGAGAATAGCCAGCTAGATCGCCTGATTTGACACCACTTACACTTCTTTCAATCTACCTCAAAATTTAGAAGAACTTCGTCAGAGGATTAATGCAATCCGTCACGCGCCGAGAAATTCAAGGAGATTTTTTTTGAAAATGTACGCCGCAGTTTTGAACAATGGTATAATGTTTCGCGATCAATAGATAACAATCTGAACAATTATTGGATTGAATTTTTCGGCAAAAAATATTTCAATTCTTAACAGCACCGGTGGACCGCGTGCTGACGAGTGGTTATTCCTTAGTTAACAAGCTGGGACCAAAATTTGTTTACTTAGTTTTATTGATTTTTTGCAATTGGTGTGACTTTCTGATATTTAATTTTCATAAACCAAATGTATTTTTGTTGTTTTTCTTTCCTGTTTTTTTGTGACCGCCGGTGGCCACGTTGTCCCAGAATGTCAAAATACATCTTGGGCCCAAGTGGCCACCAGTGGGCATACTAAAATTTTATATTTTTACGTTTTTATCTTTTTATCTTTTCGATTTTTTATATATTTTTTTCATTTATTTGTTTTACAGATTTAATTTAAGATGTCTAGAAAACTTTTAACACGTGATGACATTGCTGCCGAGCTCGAAGAATCGAGTGTAGACGAAGTTACAGAATTTTCAGATGATTCATTTGTTGATAATGACTTTGAGCCAGATTCTGAAAGTTCTGATTCAGAATTTGATGACGGGGATTTAGACGATAGTGATCAAGACATAGCAATGGACTTGGATGAAGATCCTGACGAAGATGTTCCTCTTGCAAACTTGATAAATCGTCGAACATGGGGGCCTGTTGGTGGAGATCGATTGACATTTGTTGAGTCTTCGATGTGTACAGGCGTGAATCCTGATGTTTCTGCCGCTTTTACTGGAAAAACTCCTGCAGATTTTTTCAACTATTTTATATCCGAAGACATGATAAATCTGTTTGTTACAGAAACTAACAGGTTTGCTGCGCAACATATTATTGCAGCCGAAAACTCCTCCAATACGTCGCAGACAAAAAGGCTAGCAAAATGTGTTGATACCGATCCTTCAGAAATGCGTAAATTTCTTGGAATTATTATTTGGATGGGCCTGCTTCAAGTACCACAACAAAGAGATTATTGGTCCAGGAACATACTGTATAAAAATCAAATTCCCACATTTATGAGCAGAAACAGATTTGAACATTTATTGAGCATGTTTCATACTTCTGATAACGAAAGCCAAGCAAATGTGAATGATCGTCTTCGCAAAATATCTGACGTTCTAAATATGCTCCAGTCCAAGTTCAAAGAGGCGTATGTTCCAGAAAATGTCGTGTGTATTGACGAAAGTAACGTTCCATTCCGTGGAAGGATACATTTCCGGCAATACATACCTAATAAGCGGCATAGATAGGGCATTAAAGTTTTTAAACTTTGTGTAGCAGGAGGTTACACCTGGTCATTCAAAGTCTATACAGGCAAAGTGGAACAGGACGATACATCAGAAGAACTCTCTTCACTGACAATTGGTATACAAGTGTTTCGTTAGCAGACAAGATGATTCAAAATAAGACCCATCTCGTTGGAACTCTAAGAGCCAATCGAAAACAGAATCCTCCAGAAGTAATAAAAGTAACATTAAAAAATGAGGTGTGGCCACCACACGACTTTCTTATACGTATGAGCGTTTCAAATTATAGAATTTTAAGAATTTTTTTTACAAAAATTATTCAAAATCCTATTCTAAGTACTTCTATTCTCTTAATAAATCTCTATAGAATGCATACTTTGCAAGATATTATCAAAAAAGTGCTCCTCGCTAAGAGTAAAACTGCTACTTCCGGTCCGAATTTTGAAATTTCATTTATACAAAAAATATTGCAAATCCAGTTTTAAATACTTTTGTATTCTTGATAAATATATATAGAATGCATAACTTACGACATATTTGCAAAAAATCGTTATTCGATAAGAGTAAAAGTGGCACTTCCGGTCTGAATTTTGAAATTTTTTTTATACAAAAGATATTGAAAATTATATTTTAAATACTTTTGTACTTGTAACGTACTTGTCTAAAAGGCATGACTTGCGAAATATTTGCAAAAAACTGATTTTCGATAAGAGTAAAAGACCTACTCCCGGTAGAAATTTCGAAAAACTTTTTAAATAAAATTATTCTCAATTTTAATTTTAAGTATATATGAATTCTTTATAAATTTGTTTAAACTTAGTAGTTGACGAAATATTGGCAAAATTCGATTTTTTCGCTGAAGTAAACTGCTACTTCCGGTCTACCGATTTTACTGATAAACTAATCAGATCTCAAGAGGGAGATTATACACGTAAATACAAAATTTGAAATTCATATCTACAGCGGTTTGACCGCTATCGTGGTCACACACACACACACAGACACACAGACACACACACACACAGACACACAGACATTTTTTAAAAACCACTTTTTCGGTATCAGGGGACTTCAAAACGTGGACATCTGCAAAAATCTCGAGGTCGAAAATTTTCATCATCACAATACTTCCTTATACTAAAAAGGGCGAAATAGTTTCCCGACAGAATGAAAATAAAACAGTAGTACTAAAGTGGAAAGACAAACGCGATGTACTAATGCTTACTACAAAACATGACGATTCGCATACAACTTTTTTGAACAAAGGAAGAGAATGCATCAAACCAGCTGCAGTGTTAGACTACAACAAAAGTAAAACATTTATCGACTTATCAGATCAGATGGCAGCGTATGCTCCCTACTGTCGGCGCATAGTAAAATGGTATAAACGTTTACTGTTCCATCTAATAACTGCTACCACAATTGTTAACGCCTTACATCTATTTAATATATTGAATGGAAAAAAGGATGAATATAACACGATTCAAGGAATTAATTGTTTCAGGCCTTTTAAATTCAGATGCTGATATGATGCGACCATCGACATCTAGAGATCCCCGAAGACACATATTAAATGAATTGGAGGGTCAAAAGAGAGTAGACCAGAAAGAGATGTTTTACATGCTATAAAACAATGTCAAAAAACACAACGCGGCGTATGCGCGAAAAAATGCCAAAAGGGTGAACACTATTTGTGAGCAGTGTGAAGAAGCAATGTGTTTAGTGTGTTTTCAAAACCACAGATAAATCATTATCCAGATTTTTTTTTTCTGAATAGTTTTGGAATAGTTATATTCAGTTGTACTTGCTTTCATTGAGAAAAACTGTTTTTTTTGTAATGATCTACAAGCAAAATAATATACAGGCTGTAGATAAAGTCTGGAACAAAATTAATATTTCTGTTATCTTCGGTTTGATGGAAAAACCCTGAAACAGGTCGATTTTGTTTTTATCCAGTGCACTTTATAACATCGTGAATTTAATTCTGTCGTCATCTGGTTGCGCGCGGGCGTGACGCCATTAGTTTTTTCAAATGGTAACCCGCTACATTTATTACCCCCTGTCGTTAGGTATTCCATTGTGCATGCAACGGTATAAAAAGTTTGGTACCTTACATAACAATTTTTGGGAGAAAAATGCTTTCGAATTTCAAAAAATTAAAATTTTATTTCTAATGAAAAACTAATCAAAAATTATTTTAAAAAATTAGATAAATTATAATCCGAGGTTTATCTTGGATTGTCGTCAAACAAGACACCAAAAAAATGTCAACGGAAGTGTTCAAATTGTCCGCCATTGGCCATTTGACACTGGCCGAGACGGACGTACACGCTTTCTACGACACGTCGTATTGTCTCTGCACCAATATTTCGCATTTCCTCGCGGATACGATGTTTCAGATCATCCAAGTTATTTGGCTTATTGGTGTACATCTTTGATTTCACATCACCCCATAGAAAAAAATCAAGTGGTGTGAGATCTGGCGAACGGGCAGGCCATTCAATTGTTCCCCTTCGTCCGATCCATCTCCCGGGGAAAATTTCGTCGAGGTAACTCCGAACACGCCAGCCAAAATGTGGAGGTGCTCTATCTCGTTGAAACCAGATTCTAGGGTGAGGCTTGTCGGGGGTGTTTTCATCCGGAAATAATTCTACCAATGTTGGCATTAGCGTAAATCTTAGGAAATGTAAGTAAGTGTATGTTTCAGCGTTTAGATTTCTGTCCAGAAAGAAAGGCCCCACAATGCGATCTCCCACTATTCCCGCCCATACATTAACTTTTTGCCGGTGTTGGGTGTGCTCCTCTTGAACCCATCGAGGATTTTCGCCCGACCAGTACCTACAATTGTGGCGATTCACTTCACCGTTCAAGGTAAAAGTTGCTTCGTCACTAAAAACCACATTGTCGACAAATCCGGGATTCTCATCGCACCGTAGCATGATTTGTTCACAGAACTCGAGTCGGCGGTCGAAGTCATCTTCATTCAATTCCTGAACCCGATTGATTTTGTACGGATGAAGTTTTTCCTTCTTCAGCAATTTGGCTACTGTGGTAAAATCGACTGCATGATCCCTGGCAATGTTCCTTGTTGAAGTGTGGGGGTTGTCCTGAAGTTCCAAGAGAATATTGACCCTTCTATCTTCCTCAATTCTTGGTCGACCTTGACGAGCCCTGTCTTTTACACTACCAGTTTCAGCAAATTTTGCGACAATTTTGCTCACCGTTGACCGCGAAATCGGTGCGCGGTTTGGATTTTCTGCATTGAAAAACTGACAGGCTTCTTCATGGCTACGTATTTTATCACCACAACCAACAATAATGAGAATTTGAATCCGCTCTTTTTCGCTCAAATTCGCCATTTTCGCAATGCACGTTCAACACTACCAATGGAGCAAGTATTGTGAATGGATAAGTTCAAACAACAATACGACGTGTCGTAGAAAGCGTGTACGTCCGTCTCGGCCAGTGTCAAATGGCCAATGGCGGACAATTTGAACACTTCCGTTGACATTTTTTTGGTGTCTTGTTTGACGACAATCCAAGATAAACCTCGGATTATAATTTATCTGATTTTTTAAAATAATTTTTGATTAGTTTTTCATTAGAAATAAAATTTTAATTTTTTGAAATTCGAAAGCATTTTTCTCCCAAAAATTGTTATGTAAGGTACCAAACTTTTTATACCGTTGCATGCACAATGGAATACCTAACGACAAGGGGTAATAAATGTGGCGGGTTACCATTTGAAAAAACTAATGACGTCACGCACGCGCGCAACCAGATGACGACAGAATTAAATTCATGATGTTATAAAGTACACGGGATAAAAACAAAATCGACCTGTTTCAGGGTTTTTCCATCAAACCGAAGATAACAGAAATATTAATTTTGTTCCAGACTTTATCTACACCCTGTATATCTTACTTTTTAAATCCTAAAATGAATTTTTGGAATAGTTATATTCAATTGGACTTGTTTTCGTTGAGAAAATCTGCTTTTTTTTGTAATGCTCTACAAGCAAAATAAAATATATCTTACTTTTTAAATACTAAAATGAAGTTTTCTTACCTAAATTTAACTCATTATTTTTTTAGGCATTTGCAGACCAAAGTCCAAGTCAAATAGGTTTACATCCTGGGACCGAACTAATTTTATTTCAATGGTAGGTATATGCAGAACGTTTCCCCTGGTGGTCACAATGTCGGGAAATGCCAAACGACGTGTGACCACGGGTGGTCACAATGTCACATAAAGTAAATCCACCAATGACCACGGGTGGTCACATTGTCCCAAATCGTCAAAATACAAATGTCTACCGGTGGGGCACCTGGGGCTCAAAGTGTTAAATATCTTTAAAAACAAAAATAAAACATTTTGAGCAATTAAAGTGTGTTTGAGTAATAGATTTTTTATAAAAATCTTTAAAACGAATCGATCAATTTTAAAAAACTAAACGCCAAAATGTACTGTTTCAAAAGACCTTTAAAATGACTTATTAACCGATACCCCTTTCCATTTAAGATTTATAAGGGGGTAGCTCCCGGGGGCAGCGGGTTAAAGTGGGTGAGTCAATTTTTGCATCAAGAAATGGTCCCCACGATAATACTTCTTACGTGTTTCCGGGATTTCCAGATTTTGAGAAATTTAGGGTGGGAAGTTTTGAAATGAACACCTGTATATAAGGAATAAACAAAGTACACAGTCGTGATGTCTGATTCCATTAGCTATAATGTTATAAAACTATTAATCGCAAAAATGTAGAATAAACATGCAAAGATGTATATTTCAATTAATAAGATTAACTTCGCTAATATTTTTGATTTACTTAATTTGTAGAAGTACAAATTTTATGGCATGAATCACGTAAGTCCACGGGTATAAACATAAATATTGACCACAGATATTTATGTATCAGAAAATGCGTAATTGGTTGGGCAAAAATAGAGGTAAATATTATTGGGATTTGCCAGAAAATATTTTCAATAAAAAAAATTTACACATGGACTAATTAAACAGTAAGTAATTGTTTAATGAAATATATATATATATATATATGTTAATGTTATTAACCAGAATGTATTGTACATTTAAGAATTACTATTTCTTCGCCTTTGTTGACCGATTACGAGTCGAATGCTCATTTACTTATTTAACATGTACGAAACGAAACACCTAAATCCGCGTTCCCGAACCTCTCTATATGTATTCAAATATTTGTCTTCATAAAATGTATTTGCTCAGTAGTTACTTTTCGGTTTGTGTAAATTTAAACTTATAAAATTAATGTTGCTGTCATTTTCTTATTATTCTCTTTATTAAGTCGTAATGTCACTTTGTTTGTTGAAGATGTCGTAAACTCTTCTTCTTAAAAGAATTATTGCTTCTAATTTACATCCGGTTCTTTTTTGTATATCATATGGTAATGCTAACTAACTAAGTCGGTAACAATAATATTGACTAATCCGTGTCATATTATAACCTTAACGATGTATGTAATATTTGTAAGAAACATGAATGTATAGACATTGTCTGGTACAATAAAGATAAAGTACATGATTAGCAATAAAACAATACAGGATACAAATAAAATCAAAAATTCAACAAGTCATTTACAGTATAAAAAGAGTAGTGGAGCAAAAAGTATTTCAGGTCACATTGAACCACTCATTTCGTTTCTTTTAAAATTGCTGACAATTTATTATACAGATTCAATGTTTTATATTAGGATTATTTTCTAAAAATGTATTATGATGTACGCTAGGAGAAATAGGTAACCGTACACTTCGCAGAGATTTAAGATGGTATGCGCGTGTTTATTATGCATTAGTATATGGCGAACATGCCCATACCACTTTATATCCCCGCGAAGTGTGCGCTTACTTATTTCACTTGGTGTATAGTTTATTTCAAATTATAAGAATATAACTTTGAACGGCTCTAATGCTTTTATTGCACCACCTGCGGCAATAACTACCTGGCCGCTCAATACGATTATCTTTTACGCAAACTGCTGAGGTCCGTAATGACAAAATTTAAGTAAATTGTAATTACTGCAATTTAGATAAAATAAAATTTAATAATAATATAAGTACCAACAGTTGTTAATTTGAATACCTATATACTTATTATATATAGTTAAATAGTTATTAAATTACAGTTTAGATGAAATAAGTGCTTACATTTATTAAAGAAAATTTAAGTAAATATAGTTAGGAGAGTTGGTATATATTACATCTAATATTGAGTCTATTTATCATTTATTGTTAATCTTTACTGCTGTATACATATTTGATTTCTCTCTTTACCTCACGAACATGTGGCGACCTTTTGCTGAAAGTGTTAGTAATGATGATGATGTGGATAGTGATAATACTGTTGGAGCACAACAGAGAAAGCATATATCAGAAGATGCAAAACAGATAATTCTCAATGGCTATCATACCCTGATATGAGAAAATAACGAACTACAAACCCAGAAGATTCAACGAACGTCGCAATTAACCAAGGTGCCTTTTAGAACAATATACAGTGCCCGCGGAAAAGTCTGCACCGTATGGAAAAAAAATTTACTCTTTTAATTTTTAAAATTATTTTTTTGTAGTTTGTTTTTGCATAATTAGAAACCAAAAACTAACCTAAAATATTTAACATATCGCATTTGCTTCAATGCGTAAATGTCATTTAAAAATTACCAACGTCCAAACGTGCCATTATTTGTCAAAATATAAGAAGATGCCATAAGAAAAAGTTGTTTGTACTTTCGCGGACATCCTAAATCCAAAGTTTCGTACAAAAATTTTAATTTTAATTTTTTTTTCATAATTTTGTAAAAAAAAGCCTGTATATTTTTTAAGTGTATTTTTCTCTCGAATTCTGATAAAAACCTATGTTACCATGTAATAAACAAAAAAAAAAGCAATTTGTATTTCAGAATAAGGTATATTTTTTTTAAATAAAAGATTTCGTTAAGAAAAGTGGAGGACATTCTTGGACTATTTTCATATTTTCGTATGTACCATTAAAAATAAATTAAAAAACATAATGGTCAAAAAAGCTAGAAAATAACCTTTTAAAAATGAGAAAAAAAAGTAATTTTATTTCAACTAACAAAGTTAATTTCCAAAAAAACCAATTCTAATTCTTAAAATTAAATAAATTCACAAGTAAGCGTAGTCAACAATTCCAATTTTACAAAAATACCGTCACTATACAGTTAAACTAAATGAATAAAAAAATGTTAACAATACTACATTTCTGTATGTCTCCCTTCTCTTGCAATACATTTGATGATCCTTCTAGAGAACTCTCTTGTAATGTTTACAAAATATGTGGCCGGAATTTCTAGGCAAACGTCACGTATTGTGTTTTCTATGGTACAGACTTTTCCGCGGGCACTGTATAAGATAATTAAGAATAACGCAGGGTCTCGAAAGCAAAGAAGTGACAAAGGAGCACCGAGCAATAATAATAAATAGTAGCACCTTTAATTATAAATTTGCAATACGATTCAGACACAGACACCGATTTGCAAAACGACTCAATCACAGAAGATGATTTTTAAAATGCGGTGACACATAAAAATTTTATTGTGTATTACAGACTAATTACTTTTATATATCTATATGTATCCACTACACATGTTGCCACACGATTTGTAATTTTTTCTTTGTTTATAAACCCAATGTATAGATATTTTTTTATTATATACTTGAAATTAACAGCGTTTTATTATTATCTTATAGGGCCCTAATTTATAGTCAATACGGTTCATACGTTGCAAATAGGTAAACCGTACCCGTTCAATAAGGAGACCAGGTATAATAATTATCGTCACAGAAGGTGGTGCAATAAAAGCATTAGAGCCGTTCAAAGTTATATTCTTATAATTTGAAATAAACTATATATTACTTATGAAAGTTTTTGGCATTAATATTCTAGTATTTTATTATGACTTTTTCATAATAGTTATGATTTCTTGCAAATTCAATACAATTACATATTTCGCTTTATCTTTGTCGACTATGATTTTTAATTATTTATTTATTTAGTTTAATGCAGTCATTATGATTGGTCCTATGCTCTGCTCAAAAGAAAGATTTTTTTATATCTTCAACATACTGTGGGTATTAAGAAAATAAAGGAATTAATATTAATTTATAATTTAAACATTCAATTCAGCGATAAATTCTTTTACAATTATCAGCATACTGTTATTCTTTAACATTTATATTAATGATATCACTGAGTCTTTAGATGTAGGCTATCAGGTTATATGCTGATGATCTCAAAATATTCTCTTACGTTAACAATCTTGATGACAGTTCAAAATTACACTTGATAAGGTATGTGAATTGAGTACTTAATGATTTGCCCCTGAACATAGATAAATGTTCCGTCATGTCATTCACGAGACTGAGTCCTTTATCTATAATTATAGTGTTAACGGTCCTGTCATCCAAAGACCTGACACTCTCTGTGATCTTGGTGTCTCCTTTGATTGCAAGTTATCATTCAATAAGACACAGCGACCATCACGTCTCAAGCTTTAAAAAACCTTGGTTTCGGTATTCGGCATACCAAAGAGTTCAATAATTGCTCAACTATAATCAAGTTATATTTTGCATTTGTTCGGTCGAGATTGGAATATGATTCTGTAGTGTGGAATCCATTCTGACATACACTTTAATGCCCAGGAAAACATTCAGCGTCATTTTCTGAAATATTTATATTTTAAAGTTGATGGTCAGTATTCCGTCATTAGTATACCACAGAGTGATATGTTACGGTGTTTTTCATTGGAGACTTTGAATTATTATTATTATTATCAAATATATTTAAAAGCAGAATTGCCCCGAAATTCTTGAACAAGTGCCTCTATATATTCCTCGGGTATCTTCGCGGTCGACATTCAGTGTTTACCTTCCCACACCGCGCACTAATATCTTAGATATTCAACTTTACACTACATGTATAACATTTGTAACAAATATCCGTCTCTTGACATTTTCGAACGTAATATCCGGGATATTAGGGCTGTCATTACTGTTTAGTACTATATCTATATATTGTTACTATAAAATTGTTTTTTTTATATCATGTGTTGTTTTGATTTTAATATATAATGTATGTATAATTTTTGTGTCCCTAATCTGTAATTAGACATTTGTCTGTTGATTAGTGAATCAAATAAATAAATAAATAAATAAATAAATTAGCCAGCAAAATGTATTCTTGTATTTCACATAGCGTAGTTGACATTTCGTATAAATATACATTCACATTATAATACACGTACATTTTTATTATTTCTAATCAAATATTGACAATACGGGCCCTGTAGCGTGTTTCTCACATCGATTACTTTCATTGCATACCACCTGCCCTGTTCAACCAACCTGGGGGAGTTTTCATTCGCATTCTTGTTATTACGTACACATTTCATTGGTCCCGGCCAAAATACCTTTTATTTTTTCTCGGATATTACCTACCATATATAATTTCTACTCCTGTTATAAACTTCAGTATTTTCACCTAGTCAGCTGCCAAATTCCGGTTGTAAAGTACGAGTGTACGTTAATACCGAATTACTGGACGGCAGTTCCGTGAGATTATCGGAGAAAGCAAGTGAAAGTAAATCACACAGGATTAAAAAAATTAGAAATCCTGTACGTCAAGATGTAGATCGATGGTCTGACATTCGAAAATCCGAAAATATTGCAATAAGTAGTCCAGTTCTGAAAGCAAAAGCCAAAGATGTATCTAGGAAATTACTGGGTAACGATTCTAGTTGCTCTAGAGTCTAGAGGTTGGCTCGAACGTTTTAAAGTTCGTCACAACATAAACGTCGGGAAGATTTCTGGCGAAGCAGGAGACGTTAACAAACATGGTGTGTTGAACTGGTTAGAGGATAAGTAGCCCAATATTATACAAAATTACAGCTGTCAAGATATATTCAATGGTGACAAGACTGGGCTATTTTACAGGATGACTCCAGATCGTACCCTTAAATATAGGGGAGAAAAGTGTGTGGGAGGGAAGCAGTCGCAGTTGAGGTACACCGTTTGGGTTTGTGCAGATACGGCAAACAACCGAGCATGGATGACTTCAGCAATTTTTGCAAATTATTCAAACGACTGGAATGTAAAATTATGACGTCAGAATAGAAAAATATTGCTTCCAGTTGACAATTGTGCAGCTCGTCCAAAAAATCTGATTCTTACAAATGTCAGATTAAAGTTTTTTCCACCAAATTGCACCTCAGTTGTACAACCAATGGATCAAGGCATAATTAAATGCCTTAAGACATATATTTTTGTATAGAGTGATCCAATCAATGGACAATAAGGAACCTTTTAACATAACTATCCTAGTCTCAATAAAATTAATTGCGCACTGTGTTGGAATGAAATTACGCTAACCACTATTACAAACTGGTTTCGACATGCAGGTCTGAAAAAATCGGCCGACGAGTTTGATTCAGAAGATGACTTACCTCTGGCTCAGTGGTTCGAGAAACGCAAAAATACTGACAACGATTACTAGGAGGTTAGTGATTGGTTGCGCAATAACTGTCAAGATCTAACCAATGTCGAAATGTATCTTCCCGAGCTGGATAGCTTTCCAATAGTCGATGATAATTACTGAAGTTTTACAGCCACATGAGATATTAAAGATCCTCAAAGTTCTGGCAACGAAAGCGACCATGAAGTTCAACAGGACGAAGTATCAAGTTTTTCTGTGGGACTTTGTGCTGTTAAAATTGCTACACATTTTTTACAATGTATTGAAAAGGTGTCTGATGATATTATGCAAGCGTTCTTAAAGATTATATGAATATGAAATTAGAATTGAAAAAAAATCAACAAACCAAAAAGTTTTTTACTAATAAAGAATAAAGTACGTTTGTATTTATTTTTTACGTGTATTACATACAAAGTTTATAAGTGTTTAAAAAACTGTTTTTGGTTTATTTTAGTGTCTATTTTTATATGAAATAAAATATGTACGTACATACATACATAATTTTTTATTGTGTTTTCTACTCCTCCTAGAGGGTACTTTATAACCGGAGTTCACTGTATAATATAACAATCTACTACCCTTCTTCACATTACTACAAACTATTGATAATGGTCACGAATTTGGCCTCTTCGTTTCGATTAGTTAAATGCAAAGTGTTCTTTGAATTTAAACTCAAGTATACTTAATATTCGTCCAATGTTGTCAATTATTGGTTTTATAATTCGGTGTAATATTTATACATATAGATTTTTTTCGAGTATTCACTTTATTCCTAAACACTATTTAATGAATTTGGTGGTTCGATTGAAGTTAAGGTTATCTGCATATATATATATTTTCATTTTTTAAAAATATTTACAATACTGCTAAAAGTGAAAGGACTGTGTTTATATCCTTCATGGTAATCAATAATTTACCAAATCTCTTTTTGTGTGAAGAATAATTGACCAATTTGTTATAGTGTCTTGAATCTGTCATAATAAATCTATTTATACACTCATACTCATACCGCATTGGCCTCATTTCGATATACATAAAAATAGACCTCGGGTTTATTTTCTACTGTGTCTTATCACTCAGCTGTCCGTATCAGCTGTTTACGCCTTTTTATTTTATAAATCTCATTGTTCTAAGGAAACTTAGTTTTACCATTTTTTATACATACTGACTTAGTTGCAAAAAAAAGTTTCCACTAAAACTGAAATATCACCTTTCCAATCAATCTCTAACACTCGGAGTTATTGTGAAGGCCAAGGAGTATTGACTATACAGAGTGTCCAAACTATGCGAGGACGGAACATTACGGATTTATTATTAAAGTTAAAGAAAAGTGTTTTAGACAAAAGTTGTAGCCACTCCTAAAATACACATTCTAAAATTATTTCCAACTATACAGAGTGTTGCGTAAGTGAATGACGATACAAACTTGTGTTTTTTTTTAATGGAACACCCCATATATTTTGGCATATTTAGATGCTACTCTTAAAAAAAAGGACATGGATATAAACATGTGTAGGGGTATCTCTTACCGTTGTAGCTTTATTCGCAATTTTGTGTCTCAACATGTCCAACTTTGTGGAGACTCAGAGACGAAACCTGAAAGAATTTTTGAGATCTGTATAGGCAAGAAGTTTTCCACTTTCGTCAAGTTTAATAATCTATAATCAATTTAATTATTTTTAAATAAATTAATTTGCAGGAATAACAAACGCAAAATTAACTTTTACGCTTTTTTTTAATAGAACAGCCTGTATATTTTTCTTCTAAAGTGCAGTATTTTTTATAAGCTTTTTAATGATACCATGTTTTCCCTATCCACACTTAGTATTTTATAACTTATTAACTCATTATTAATAGATTCTAAATTTAAACGAAAAAAGTCGTAGTCACCTGTGAATTTTTAATTAAAATAATATCTGAATTTTATATCTGTCATTAGTTACGTTGTATTTACAAAATAACGCTGATAATTGTATTTACTTTTACGATGAATTTCACGAAAGATGAAATGGTAAATATGATTTACGCATTGCGTGAGAGCGAAATAAACTGTTTATTAGCCAATAGGATTTAGTGTCAATGTTATCCAAATGCTCCTAGAATCGAAGCATTTCAAAAATTAAAAGAACGTTTTGAAGCATCTGGAAATATTGGTTATTCCAAAAAATCGAAGGGTTACTAATAAGGAAAATGAATTAAATATTTTGCTATCGTTGGAAGAAAATCCTCAAGTAAGTACACGAAATTTGAATATCCAGACTGGAATAAGCAGGAGTACTATCAATTGCATCATAAAGAAAAATAAATACCATCCCTACCATATGTCATTACATCAGCACCTTCGTGGAAATGATTTTGTAAATCGTTCAAGTTCTTGCAACATTATGTTAAACAAAATTAATTTGGACCAGAATATTCAATCTTCGATTTTATTTAGTGAGGAAGCTACTTTCAAAAGTATCGGTTTAGTTAATAGACATAATATGAATTATTAAGCAACAGAAAATCCCCATTAGGCCAGACAAATTGACTTTCAACATCAATGGTCAATTAATGTATGGATGGGGTGGTATAATTAACTTACAAGTTGTTGGTCCGTATTTCTTTGAAGGAACTGTAATAGGAGCCATATACGAAATTTTTTTAAGACATCAGTTACCTAATTTATTGGAAAATGTCGATCTCCACACACGAAGAATAATGTGGTGTCAGCACGATGGAGCTCCCCACCACATTTTCATAGAAGTGTAATTTTTTTTTTAAATAACTGGTGTGAGGAACGATGGATTGGTCGGGAGGGTCCTATAGCTTGGCCTTCAAGGTCTCCTGATTGAACTCCTATTGATTTTTTTCTTTGGGGACATGTTAAGGAACAGGTTTATCGAAACATTCCAACCACACCTGACATGAAACAACGTAAACTGGCCATTTTTGAAAATATTGGACAGCAAACGCTCACTGACGTTCAAAACAATTTTTGCCGCCGCCTCGAATTGTGCATTCAACAAGACGGTGAAATTTTTGAGCATCTGCTATAAATATGTTATACTTTTGCATTTTATTTATTTATTAAAGATTTTTCATTAATCTAATAAATATTATTTTTTGCTTTTCAGTATGTTGTAGTAATTTGTTATTATTAATAATTAAAGCTGACAGCAACTTGAATTCTTTCTTTTTCGTTTAAATTTAGAATATATTAATGATAAGAGTTAATAAGTTATAAAATACTAAGTGTGGATAGGGAAAACATGGTATCATTAAAAAGCTTGTAAAAAATACTGTACTTTAGAAGAAAAATATACAGGGTGTTCTATTAAAAAAAAAAGCGTAAATGTTAATTTTGCGTTTGTTGTTCCTGCAAATTAATTTATTTAAAAATAAATAAATTGATTATAGATTATTAAACTTGACGAAAGTGGAAAACTTCTTGCCTGTACAGATCTCAAAAATTGTTTCAGGTTTCGTCTCGGAGTCTCCACAAAGTTGGACATGTTGAGACACAAAATTGCGAATAAAGCTACAACGGTAAGAGATACCCCTACACATGTTTATATCCATGTCCTTCTTTTTAAGAGTAGCATCTAAATATGTCAAAAAATATATATTTTTGAATGTGTATTTTAGGAGTGGCTACAACTTTTGTCTAAAGCACTTTCTTTAACTTTAATAATAAAGCCGTAATCTTCCGTCCTCGCATGGTCTGGACAGCCTGTACAAAAGACAGAAAATAATATATTTGAATGGTTCCACTGTTTCACTGTGCACATATACTATAAAAGAAATTTACTGTTTCTAATATTCATTCGGTTATTTTGTAAATAGTAATACGTAATACATACAACATTTTGTACTAAGACTAAACTGAATAAACTTTAGATACCGAACAAAGAAGTAGTGAGCAAACAGATGATTCTTACGACGTGAAGTACTAGAACAACTCGCAAAAAGAATGAATGGGGAATTGGTCACCATCATTCCAGAAGCCACGAGAATTATCGCAGAGATAAAGCCATGTATAAAAAGGGGTTTCCACGCGCAGGTGGGGATTATTATTAGTTTAGTTAGTAATATGAACATAAGATATAAAGTAATAAAGTAATAAATATAAATTCAGTCATACATATAAGTATGTAAGTTCTAATAACTATTTTTAGTACGTTTAATAGTGTTTTAAAATCATTCAGTGTTAGTGTCTTCATCGTTTTGGTACTGTTATATTTAACATCGCCTGGTTCTATTTATATATTGCAATGCTGTTCATTATCCTCTTCATCTAGCTAAAGATGTAAATCTTCTGTATCTTCGTATATAAAGTTATTTATTCGTGTCATCTTCATCTTCAATGCTCTCCTCAACTAGAAGTAATGTCTGACACGCTTTCGCATGCTTCTCCCAGAGAACGAGTGCACTGGGAAAACATATAAGACCTACTTTCCCGCAACCACAAGCGTTCTTGCACCCTTCCTGGCAGTTGTAAGATATCATTTGAAGGAGGGATTCAGGAGCTGCATCCCTTTCCATTTTGCGAAGGGGAGGCCGAATCGGGTAGGTACACAACCCCACTCAAGAGGATTTTCTCATGTCCCCACCACTTCTACACATTTTTGGAGACTATTGTTTTATGTTGTCAAAAAAATGTACACCCCTTCGTTGAACAACTGCATATCTGGAAATATAAGTCGTCATCATATGACGTTTAATCTAAACATTTTACTAGTTTAGGAGATATTCAACAAACATTAACGAAAAATCACAATTTATACAACTTTTTGAAAAAATCCTGATTTTTTTGGAGCCTGTGTCTCGGTCACTATTAGCTGGTTTTGAACTCAAACTGTGACAAATTTACTCTACTTTAAATCAGAGAAGTAATATTTTTTCTAAAACAAACCCTTCAACAGAGACTGTCAAAAAACACAGAAAAGATCAAAAATTTTGATGTTTTGTAGATACCAAGTGGCGCGTCAACAACATATCCAAAAATCAAAACTACCCGATCATTTACATAACAAAATGCATCATTTTACTAGACTATTTTTCAAATCCACTGAGAATAATTAACTCGCTTATTGTACTGATATCCGTGATTTGGTTGTCGTGATTCAAAAAGAATAAAATGCTGAGCATTGGTGATTGTTTATCGATTCATCAAAGAGTAGTCTGAAAGCGGTCTGATACACAACACCAATTTAAAAAATTCCATTCCAATTGCACTGAGCACCAAAACAAAAGAGACATATGCATCGCTAATCAAATATTTATGTACTAAATGTGTTTGGGAATACCCATTTTGCCAACGACCAATATAACGAACGGAACTTGCCTTTACGTGAGGAATTTAGATTGTGACAAACAACATTACAGAGTTTCCATTTGTGCCGATTGAAAAGGTTTTTTTACTACCACCCCATATCAAATGCGAAATTGTTAAAAATTTCACTAAGTTATTGAACCCAGAAGGAAATGCAATCAACGAATTGCGTTGTATTTTCCACGATTAGGTTGGATGGAAGTAAAAGAAAGTAAATTGCTGAATTTTAATGGTGATCTATCGAAATTTCATTCTGTATTATATTTATTTTAGAGGAATATTTACAGGACCGGACATTCGTCGTTTGATGAGGATTGAGAATCAGTGGCGTGGTTAATCCTAAATGGGCCCTGCATCAAAATTTGTTGTGCGACCTTTTTTACCTGACTGCGGCAATGACCAAAAGGAGGCTAATGTTTTTTTTACAAAATAAACAAAAACACCCGCACTAACAAAGTAAGTATATTTAAAAGTATAAGAAACTATACATATAGATATCATAAAACTTAAAAAAATTATCCTAGAATTCAAATTAGTCAAACAGACATTTTTCTTGAGTTTTTTCTCTGGAAACTTATTTTTTAAAACATCCATGGCTGAACACGATTTTAGTTTTCAAGATTTTCTGCTTCTATTGACAGTATTGATAAGTCCGATAGCCGTTCTTGTCCCATCGAAGTTCTAAGATAATTTTTAATCAGTTTGAAACCAGAAAAGCTGTTCAGCTGTTGCAGTTGTAACCGGAAGGGTCGAAAATGGGAAGCATGCTGTTACTACCTCCGGAAAACTGAAGACGAGACTATTGAATTTCTTCAGCAATAATGCTATACGTTCCTTAATTGAATGAATTTTCTGAATTTCGACTGACATGGTTTTACTGCACTTACTAGTCAGTTTTTCTGCTTCATTTTTTATTATGTCGTGTGAAATGGCTAAATATTATGCGGTTCTAAGACTTCAACTTATGACTCAGATATAGAGGCTTTGAAATTTTTGTTTAGTTTGAGAAATTAGTATATTTAAACAGAAATAATACACATTGCCTCTCCTGTTCCTGGTGTACGTGAATGACTTGCCTAAAAGGACATCTCATAAAGCTATACTTTTTGCAGATGATACAACAATAGTTTTAAAATCAGAACGAAATATAAAATTAGCACGGAAATAGCAATTACATTAGGAAATCTCGAGGAATGGTTCAAACAAAATTGTTTACAATTAAACATACAAAAAACTAATCTTCTGCAATTTTCATACTTCAAGAAGGAACCAATAACAATTGTACATCAAGGACATCAACTAGAAACCAGCGATGAGGTGCGGTTCCTTGGACTCTGGATGGACGCTCAACTGAATTGGAAGAAACATGTGGAGGTATTACACTCTAAAAAGTGTTTGTGCAAAATTACAATGAAAATCATTGGCAACTCCATGACCAATTATAATCATTGTAAGAAAACAAGTGAATGTAGTTCTACAAGTACATCAATTAATATTACTTGTTCAGCTGGAAAAGATATAGCAAGGTAATGTAGTGTTACAAGGCATGATTGTAAATTTCAATTTGTAACAATAAAATTTACGATCGTGTAATGTAAAATCACATCACCGCTATGTAAGTAAGCAACGACTCGATGTAAATCTACGTACACTAACTGTGAATGTACATTCAATCCATGTTAAGATACATACATTAGGTGTGGATCTACAACCGGATTACTTAATTGTACATCCAGCTCTTGTAATGTTTTTCCGAGTTTTATTATTAAGGAGCCTTTTCCTCTGTCATTTTTTTACGTAAAATCAAGTATACACCTCCATTCGTCAAAAAGTAATATACATTAGAGGCAAAGTAGATTTTTACCGGCATACTTATTTTTCAGTTTTTGCATGCATTCGCGAGGCACTGTAGAATCTTGTCCACATATCACTTTATAAAAATGCTTTTCATTTAGATATTGCCATATAATTTGCAGAAGATATGTTTCCTCCATTGCCGCTCCACTACTGTAATCAAAAAATAAAAAAAATAGTTGTTTAAGCTAGAAATTTTATTTATTGCAGTTAATTTTATTATTAGAAAGATTATAATAACAATAGATATTGCAGGTGTATATGAAAAACAAACAAAAAATAAACTAAAACAAAAACCGAACCAATAAACTTTTTTTCTTTTGTTGCCTTTCGTCTCCTGATCAGGGTTAATTTTCAAAAAATACATTTGAATGAACTCAAGTACGTGGCAGGGTACTTCATATTGCAATTGTAATAAAATACGAAGAGAGCTTTAAAGGAGGCAACTAAGTCTTCACAACTTAACACCTTCTGCTTTCTTTATGTATGTGTGGTATCCTGCAACATTTTCAGTAACTAAAAAGAAAAAATTAAAAAAAAGAATATTTAAACTTGTTAACATTACCTTCATTCGTTATTACGATGCACAGAACACTAAATTTGATTTTTTCAAAACATTCAAATCCTGAAACAGTTAGAACTCCAGCTAATGAGAATATGTTTCACTTATTTTAATAATCTCCTCCATCTTAATTATTAGAAAATTTATATCTTCTTTAAAGTAGTCAAGCAATTAATATATTTTTCTTCATCATCTGGAGGTAGAATGTCGGTTATAATGTTTTTTCAATTGCAAATTGAAATAATTTCTCGTGTTTTTGCACAAACTTTTTTCTCAACTTGTCAAAATGCCAAAATTTACTTCTTTTTTTGAAAAGAATTGGCCATTCTTCTATGATCTGTGTTGACAGTAGGCTGCGAACGATTTATAAATGCTGTTTGCATTGTATACGTGTCATTAAGCAGCTTAATGGGAGCTCTGTCTAATATTAAATCTTCGGGCGAGTCAGTTTATGGAATGTCTATATAGGATCTGATCGGCGTTATATTTTTCGATGACATTTCTTTTTATACATCCACTAAAAGAAAGTGAAAACTACTTATTGTATACATTACACATTCCTGAACACTATAAAATGATACATACATCATATATGTATTGTTTACTTGCCCAACAGCATCATGATTTCAATTACATATAAAACAAACAGAGTTAACTTACCAAATAACTCACTGTAGGTTGGTCCCCACTGTAGGTTGGTCCCCACTGCAGTCTGCAAACTTAACCTTAAGTCACAGACAAACTGATGCCAAAGCTTTAAATAATTGTCACCGTCAGATGCTAATAATGAACAACAATGATTAACTTACCTTATAATAACTTATAAATTACAAGTTACAACTATTAATTGTATAACCAAAACATAAACAAATTGCACGTAATTGTCATGAAAACCACTAGCAAGCTGAAATCACTGCGCATGCGTTCACGGGTTGTAGAAACAAAACATCAGCGGCTCGCAAACATATGAAAACTACAGTAAATTTTAATTCTTTTCTTAAAGATAGTGCACGTATCGGCTTGCTGAATATAATTTTACTACCTATCATACAATATAAAGAGAAGTTGTATGTTTTCCCCTAAAAATTAATACAAGTCACCTAAATGGAATGGGTCTAGAACACACTCAGTACTTATTAAGAAGCCTTATGAAGTATTGTAATCTCACAGTATTTTGAATTTGAAATCACAGAGACTAATAGCGAATTTACATTACAAGTGATGAAAACACACTAAATATTGTGAAAGTTCTATGAGATAAAGCAATCTTACATTCCTTTTAAAACTAAAATTACATGCTAACTGTGATTTTACAGATAAATTGCAATTTCACATTAAACTTCAGGGGATCTGACATTACATGGATAATTACATTTAAATTATTGGAAAAATTACAGTTATAATAAATGTATTTTTCAGTCGATTTTTTGCAGTGTAGCTTCAAAAATATCATCCTTCAATTATGCACTAAGGACAATATCGACGTCGGTGAATCAAGAGGCGAGTCTTTCGGCATATTACGCTTACGTACATTCGCGTTTACGGTTCGGCATAGTGTTTTGGGGGAGGTCGGCTGAGTGGACCAGGATATTTTTACTCCAGAAGTCGTGTTTGCGGAGTGTGTTCGGTTTATTAAGAACAGAATCTTGTAGGCAGTTATTTAAAAATAAAAAAATACTTACCTTACCGAGTATGTATATAATGGAATGTGCAATGTTTGTGAGAACCAACTATGGGCTGTTTACTAACCAAGAAATTCAGCATCCTCATAAAACTAGAGGAGTAAGCAATGCATACCTAGTACCCATACAAACTACTAAGGACATAGTTTATAAAAGTGCTGTTGTCCAAATAAGTAAAGTATATAATCATTTACCCGAAAACTTAAAAAAGAAAACTAATAAATGTTTCAAACAGGAATTACATGATATACTTATCGACAATGCCTATTACGACATTCAAAACTATTTTGATCATAACTTCTAGGCAACACGCTAATTTTAACATATTGTTTTCATCTATTTTATTGTATGTATTTAAGCATTAACTTTGACTCTGACTAATTAGTTATGTGTATTTTTTGTATATTTCTTGTATGTAAATATTGTCCATATTCTGTTTATTTACTTGCCTGAAACTGTGATTACAATGTCTGACATGTTCAACACATTTATATGTACATTATTGAATAAATGCTATTCTATTCTATTCTATTCTATTGACTTTAAAGTACGATTCTGGGTATGAAGTTCTCTCATTTTCTGATAATTCATCAAAAAAGTGCTTCGTTTTCTTCCGTCTTTTATTTCTGAGAACAAGTGTTACCATCCACTGCGTTGCAAAAACTGTACACATACTTTTAATGTTTTTTACACAGTGTAGTTTTATATTCAAAATAAAGAAGTACATACAAAAGCAATTTGTATACACGCTGGACTCATTTTTCTTTCCATAAATAAAATTATAATTGTAGTTCTGGTTGCCATAGACTAAAAACTATCATTATTTCCATATTTTCATTATTCATTTATTACGGGCCTCTTATCAATAATATTTTGAGGTTATGGATAACATTTTTTACGAATTTTTGCCAACACACGGGGCCCCTGTAGCTCGGGGGCCCGTATCGTTGATACGGCTGATACGACGGTAGTTACGCCTCTGTTGAGAATGTACTCATTATTATAGAGCTCACGGCGTGGGACTGTGTGAAAGCGGCCATTGACAATTGCTCGAAATTCATCGATCCGAAAATTAGCGCATACTAACTCGCTGCTTTTCAGCGTTTAAATGTTCGAATGTCATTAAAAAGAATTTTTTGCTTTTCCATATACAAAAATTCGCCGAAAAATCACCAAGCGAATTCGATTAACATGGTGAGCGTTTTCAACAAGTGAACGCGGGGAACGAACAAATGGTACATTTTTTCTTAGAATTCAAGAAAGAAGATGACAAGTCAGAATACTCCAGATAATTACAGAATGAAAAAATAAAAAAAAACTACAAAAAACCGCAAAAAACTATGAAAATCGACTGAATTTATTCAAAATAAAAATGAAAAGTGTTAAATATTTAGATGTTAGAACTAACATCAAGAGGTAAATACTATTTACTTATATACATTTATACGCAAAACGTATATGTATATATACATGTATTGGGATACACACACTCATCTAGTGTCATTATCGACAGTCAAAAAAAGTTGAGATCCTAGTTTAAAAGTAATTACCGGCAGTTGAACGTACACTGACGAGGCCTTAAAGGCTGAAACTCGGTGTCTGTGCGTTGACTGTCGATAATGACACTAGCTGTATGTGTGTATCCCAAACACATGCATATATACATATACGTTTTGCGTATAAATTTATATATGTAAATAGAATTTATTCAATTTCATTCGAATACCTTCTTCGATTTAAATACAATAAATCTTCAAAAAATTATAAAAATTACGTTTTTCTGGGCTTTTGAGCCTAACATTTTTAAACTGGAATTGTTCGAAAACGCAAGCTAACTTTTAAAAACGGTTGGCACCATTGCAGTCAGCGTTTTCGAATTAGGTTTACCCCACGTACCCAGCTTGTTGCAAAAAAGATCTCAAATTAGAACACAGTGATGTCAAAGCCTTATGTTGATACCTCGAATGACTAGTTACTTCATCGGTTATCCTTCTTTACCTGAACTTGTCGTGTAATAAATATGACTTTATTAGTTGATTGTAACGAATACTCTTGAAGAATTGATCAGCTAAAACGAATGAATTTTATTTACGTTTGCAATTAATTGCAAGATCACTTGAAATTTCATTAGAATGCTGTAAATTGAAATTAGTAATGGTATTTGAAAGTAAGATTTCTATTGAATGAGGTTTGTAAATTAAAAGAAAAATATTATAAACAATCTGGATTGTTGCTTTTACAAAAGACGACATTTCTAGTCGATGTCTTCAATCTATTTTAAAATAATAATAACTATTTTATAGTAGTTTTATGTAGCGAAAAAATTATAGAACAATTACAGTAAAATTTCGAGAATTCTAACTGGATTTTTAATCAACATTTTCTATTTTCTAATTTTTACCAGAACTGCATACACGTATCAAATCTGCTTTTGATGCGTCATTAGTTTCTCTTAATAACAATAGTATCTGCGCGGTGTACATTTAGGATTGGAAACTTTGATTGTGTCATAATCCATAATCTAAATGTTCCATAGAAATCAAACGTCACACCTGGCTTGCATAATTGATTTTTCTTGTCGCCTAATGGTAAGTATACATATTTATGGTTATGATTAGCGCAAAAATGTACCAATGGTAATCAGAACAACAAAGAAATTATTTAACAATAGACAATACGGAATAATGCATGAATATGCGAAAACAAATTTTATTTTTTTTGTGCGTGTTTCGTGGTCACGTTTGCTGTTTTAATTTTTTCAATTTGGATAATGCATATTCGCCTTACAATACGACTTTAGACGTGCACGTCCTTGGTTTCACATGTGCACAAAGCTCCGTGAAGGAAAAATCCATTGTTTTGCAAAATATTAAATAGGCTGTATAGCATGACTCGAATTGAAAAGATGAATAAGGAATGCGAAATAATATCTTACAATACAAAATCTTTAATAGTATCAGTATTAATAAAAATATTCCGGTTTGCCAATTATATTAATGAATTGTTAACAATGAATAATAACACAGTAACTAGATATTGAAAATAACAAATAGTGTAAAAAAATAAATTCTTTTTCACATGTTATTATTATTATTATTATTATGTACTAACATACAATATTCAACTTATTAATAACAAAAGTCGAAGTAAAACTTATACCTGGAAAATAAATATGAATGTGTGTCTGCAAAACAAATAATAAAAATAATTATAAGCTTCCGGTTCAAGTTGTTTAAGAAATGTAATGTTTACTGTCTGAAAGAAACTATATGTTGAGCGCCAACATCTGAACTAATTCTATTTATAGATATAGCTGTCGGTTCTTGGTGAAACATGATTTATATATACTTTAATTTTATCTACCTTAAAGTCTGAACTAATTGCTTAAACCCCTTATCCCAGACTATCCGCGTATAAACAATGTCAAGTTTCAGGGTCAAGTCTCTTATCTGTTTATGCTGTATTGGCTTTTGCGCTTCCTAATTGTGTATTTGCAATATCCATTTTTCTGATTTCTCCGTATTTAAAATTAAATTTTATAAGTTTTACTTAAGCGGCCCCACGCAACGACGAAACTAACGAAGGCTTCGTTCAAATAATAGTACATACAGCTTTGGGTTGTGAAATATCAAAATGAAATTCAGAACACAAATAAACAAAAGTTGAACGCACGTTTGACTGGAATTAGTTTTTAAAATAAACTTTCTGAAATTGTGTTATGATGTTGTAGCGCACATGCCCCCCCCCCCCATACGTACTACCTCACAGCAGTTAGTCGGCACCTCTGCGTAAGCCCCCTTGATCCTATTTTATAAATAATATCACTGGCATTACGACTAGTTCCACAACGCATGAAGTCTTAATCACCTTCAAGATATTATTAAAATTGTCAAAAGAAAAATGTCTTACGATTTAATTTTTGGTTCCTTTAAATTGTTTTAGAATTCTTGGTTAGTTATTAACCCTTAGAAAACGAAGACTCGCAAATCAACGTAAATGCCCCTCAGGCTTTTGATTGCTTTGGAACTTCGATGCCCGAAGTGTTGCAAAACCGTTTAAAATATTCAATAACTTTAGAATAACAACAATTAGACTTATATTAAAGATGTTTATGGAGAACTCGTTGCTTTAAAACAATTCCTACAAATAAAAAATAATAAATTAACATCAATTCTGAACAAAAAAGGTAAAAACGAAAATACACGTTTAGATTGATTATTCCTTCATGGCATAATAACAGCAGTAGTATTCCTAATTATGGCCTTCGTAAAACAAATCTTTTGCAAATATCACAAGAGACACGTTTACTAAGTCCGACGGGCTCTTTTTCGAAGGGAACAGGTATAGTCTGTCCATCCATCTAACGATTTGACCTTTTAGGATTTAAGAGGATTATCGGGGACTATCCGCTACCTTTTGCCGCAGGTACCGAGAAAACTTGTAAATGAAGTAATGGACCGTTTTAGGAGAATTCGGATTTTCATAAGTACAGAAGTAATTATGTTTCGTATAATATACCTAATACAGCCTTTACACCTTTACAATTGAAACTTTATTATTCTAAAGGGAACAATTCTAATTTAACACATAATATATACCTGTAACTATATTAAAGAACTTGTAATGGTATTTCAAATGTTAACATCCCTTTAACTCATTTAAGTAATTTATACAAATCAACATATTGCTGTGACCTTCAAATTATATAAAAATAAAAAGGTTAAGAATTAGCTTAATTGATGAAAATGAACACTAACTTTACTTTAAAAACGTTTATTTTTAAGATGTAGGCCTAAAATAAAAATGTATACTAGGAAGCACAATGTGTTGCCTATATTAAAAAAAAAAGGAAAAATCTTACATCAAGAATAAATATATGTAGAAATTAAGTTGAATAAATAATTAAAAAAAAAATTGGGTATAAAAACAAACACAACATATTTATTTATTATTAATTAATTTGCATTCAAGTAATTCTTTTTGTAATATTAATTTAAGAAAATGGAAGACATTAACAAGGCAGAATTCGATAGAATATATGACGAAATTAAGAAGTTATAAGAGAAATTATTCGAATAATGAATAATTAATGGTGCTAGACGAGCTAAGAGTACTATGTGAAAATATTTGCTTTTAGTAAACGTTAAGCATTGTTAATTAGATGTACATTATCCTGTTCAAAAACAATAATTCAATTTCTTATCAAAAAATAGAATAACGAAAGGATAGTTAATGGTGTTGGATGCGCTGAGAGCACTAGGTGCGAATATTTGCTTTCAGTAAATCATTAGGCATCATTAATTATTACATTTTTATCATTTTGATTTAAATATTCAAACAAAATAAATATGAATAAAAGGATGTTCTTGGTAAGTAGGTATTAAGACGCTAGCCGTACTATGTGCAAATGTTTGCGGCTAGTGATTAGTATCGGCCAATTTCCAAGCATTCACGATTGCGAAGTTCTAGGTTACCAAGGCACTATGTGCAAATGTATGTTTTTGGTAAAATAGAATCAGCTTCGTATTAACAATATTATTTATCAAGAATCAAGATTTTATAATACTTAAAAGAACAGGATAATTATTTTATGACTATCATTATAGAGATATAAGCTCTACACAAAGATTATAACCCAAATGGGTATAAATCTTTTCCTTTATTATTATGTGTTAAACAAAAATACGAGTAGATGTAGAAACAATATAGCAAGGCTATTCATGAAACATTTTCTAATAAAGATGTAAATATAATTTATATATGAGATTTAAACTTTTCTTTTAATTTGCAACCTTATCCCAAACAAAACTGAATAAGAGGTATACTAGAAAACGAAGAAGCTAAAATCACTGCAAGAACTCATAAGAAATTTTAAAATATTATGCTGATCAGGAACTAGTTTATGATTAAGACTATAACAATTTTATAATAAAAATTATTTATTTCAACTATTGAAATTATTGAGGCTACAGTATATACAGAGAGATCGTAAATGGTAGACCGTGCCGCTTCATAGTCATGGTGTAATTGCCGCATATATCATATTCTGAATTGTATATATTTCGTTCGTGCGACATCTATTATTTTACGTATGAACTATTTTCAAGAATTTTTGTTAAATTTACTCGTTTTAATAACTCAAGAAATACATTAAATAATTGAAAATATCTTTATTAAATATAATTTAAAACAAAGATCGATATTGCATATAGGTAACATTACATATTTAGAAATATTATAACATAAAATTGGCCCTACTATTCTTCTTCGTGATATTGCACACCAAACACCTATTTTAATAGGATGCATGTCAGTTTCAATAAAAAACATGTGGGTTTACGGATGACCAGTGTCGATAATTTTGGGAATTAACATATCCACTTAGATGAAATCAGGCCTCGTCTGACAAAAATGTGATGTCCAACAAATTATCATCCGCAAGATTATTATTAAACCATGTACAAAATTGTATGCGTTTCTCAAAGTCTGTTGGCAACAATTTCTGTACAACAGATACTTTATATGGATGTAAGTGTAGTTTTTTAGTGGCTTTATGGCATGTTCCATAAGATAGTCCTATATGAACATAAAATCAGAATTAATAAATTTTCTGTATATCAAATAAAGTAATATTTTACCCGTCTGCGCTGATAGTTGCTTAATGATTTGTTAGCTTTCTTGAATATCTTCTAGCACTTCTCCTGTTAGTAAAGTAGGTCCACCAGAAGAGTGTTTCTTAGATATACTGCCAGTTTCTCGAAAACGACTAATAAGACAGTTGACATATCTTGCAAAAATATCATGTTGGAATTCCATTTCTGGGAATCGAGTGTGAAATTGTTGTCTACATGAATCAGTAGAATATTTCCACTCTCCCTTCGGTAACAGTTCACCGCTACGAAAATAAGCCTCCACAATAAACTTATCTTGTTCTTTCGTAAATGCACCTAAAAAAAAATGTAGCACTTTCTACTACAATTGCGGAACTTCTTACGATAAATTATAGTAACATAGGCTACAAGAACAATTTGTAGTATTCTTCACTACAAGATTGTATCTTAAAATTGTTGTAATTTTTACCGAAGTACGGAGCAATATTTTACACAATACTTTGTTAATATATATAAAAGTAGGAATAGCATGTTTTTCTAAACATATGTATATAAATTTTACTCCAAATTTATGGTGGTAATTACTACCAATTTCTGTTATATTTCCTAAACATTCTTGTAAACTAAAGCATTGAATTTACTAACATTCACCATAGAATATAGCAATGAATAATATAAATTCCTGAAATTTCACTACAAATTTCTATTGATTATTAACATTAATGTTCGTCGTTTTCCTAAATATTGTGGTAAATTAAACTACATTTTGTGTAATTTTACTCCAAACTTTTAGTGATTATTACTAGCATTATTCGTTGTTTACCTAAACTTTATGATAAATTGTACTATAGTATTTATTAATTATTCATACTAGTATTTAGTATTGAGTACAGTAATTTTCTGAAATTTTACTCCAAATTTGTAGTGATTAGTAATAATCACCAGAAATTTTTAGTAAAATACTCAATCTACGATAACACTTAGTATATATAACAAAAATTGATGATAATAATTACTACAAGTTTTGAGTAAAATTTCAGAAAGCTACGGTACTCAAGATACCGTATTCTAAATACTATCTTAGATAATTCGTAAATACCACAGGAGGAAAAGAACGAATAATTATATTACTATAATAATTCGTTCTTTTCCTAAATATTGTGGTATTTACGAATTATCTAAGATAGTATTTGGAATACGGAATCTAGGCTACGATAACTTTCTGAAATTTTTCTTAATATTTGTAGTGATTATTGCCGCCAATTTTTGTTATATATCCTTGTCATAAATTATATCAGTATTTAGTAATGAGTACATACGATAAATTTTTGGGTAAATAAATTGATAATTATAGTAAACTTACTAAAATTATACAGGTATGTTGCATGATTACTAAAAAATACTTACCGTTTTCATACTAATAAAAAATATGGAAAATTTCAGCATACATACGATGGGTAGCAATAAGGCGATTTTAAAAAAAATATCAAGAATCATGTCTTATGAGTTTCCGAAAAACTTAACTCTAGAATTATTTGTATATTAATCACAAATTATAGGCTGTACCAGAAGATGCATTGCTTGAGAATATATAGCTTTAAAGAAAAATTTCGATATCTTGGTAGTTGAAATTGATCGGCTCAAAAAGTTATTAAGATCTTGCATGTTTCTGTCTCAATTGAAAAAAAATATAATTGTTATTATTATTATAATTATTTGCTGTAACAAAAACGTATGTATGATAATATCGTATAAAACGTACTACTATTAATAATAATCTTTATTCAGTTAGCCATAAAGTGGATTGATGCTCTATGTAACCTAGCACAATCCTTTGATTTTCAAGTAAATAATGCGAAAATGGAAAATTATAATAAAACCATAATGTGAAATTTTAATTCTATGTATTTCATTCTTTGTGTCTAACAGTACTTTCACAAATTTTTATTTCATACAACACGCCATATACAGATACAAACACTTTTGATTAGAGTATTATTAAAAAGAAAATATAAACATAACTTAGCAATAAAGCAAACAAAAAAGTTACCATATATAAAAAAACATGGAAAGTTGTTTTCCGTCAAACATAACTATTGTTTCTAGGGATAAAGAGAACATATTAAAATAAAAACAACTGATATGATCCTTTTAATACCTAAACTTATACATTTCTGCCAAAGAAAGTTGTATTTTGACATTTATGATTTATGTGTCTCTTAGAGTAAACTAAAACGTTATTTAAAGAATGTCACCATCCGCCTCTACATTTTCTTATGCACAGTATATATTAGAAATTTTGATTTCATACAACATGCCTTAGAGATACAAATACTTTTGAATGGATTTCATTCAATAAACAAGGCATGTAGTCATGAAGATGTTCATAACGTATAACTTGCGTTTTTGAACTTTTAATATTAACTTCATAAGCATAATAATGTTGATTAAAACAAACAGTTTCTGTAACACTACATAAAAAGAAAACTTGTGTGTCGTTAAAAACGAATATTTTCTGTATTATGCCAAATACTGGCATATCGATAGAGTTCATTATTATAACTGCATTAGGTTTATATAAAGTGCCTCTAATATCTACACTATTAGTAACAATTAAATTAGTTTTATCTAGACAGCAAAAATACTCGTGATGCTCAACATCATCAATCAATTCAAAATTGCCGTACGTGACAGATTTTTTCAAAGGACTTATTAGTGAATGACATAATTTTAATTGTGCTTTTATGGACAAAGTCTGAATTATATTTTTAAAAGAACCCGATATATTAGACGTTAATTTAGACTCTCTGTGTTTCTGTTCAGCCCTTAAGCACCACAAATGAACTAATGGTCCCGACATTTCCAATACATTGCTATAATGAAGCATATGGTGATGTTTTGGTTTTAAAAACTTAAAATATTGAGTAACAAGTGATAAATACTCTTCTATAATAACCCGTAATTTAATATGTTCGCAAAACTGCAAATTAGGTGAACAAACAGATTCTATAATTGTTCTAAGAACGATCCATATTTTCCATATATCTAAATTGTCAGGAATAAAGTCACCAATAAGTAATCCTAGGTATCTAACAAAGCACAGCATCTCAGTAGCAGAAAATTTAATATTTACCGTTGAGTTCTGGAAGGTAATATGAGGAGGTTTATTTGATTTTTCTAAATCACCATAGTTAAAACTACGAATCCTACTATTTAATGTAGCTAATGAAAATAGCTTTAAATCAAAAATTAAAACATTGAGAAGATTGGAGAGGTCGTATACACAAACACCTTCAAGAAGGTCGTGCATTACATCCACAACAAAATTCGTGGTTATATGAAAACCTGATAAATCGTGCCACACACATGGCTCCTTAATTCCGGTATACTTGACATCATTTCTGACGACGTCTTGTTCATAATTATTTTCTGTTCTCAAAGGCGTGTTCTGTAATGTTGTAGAAAGCCTGGACTCATACTTTGTGATTTTACAGAACCTGCAAGAATACATTGCCGAGAAACTTTCTGTCAATCCCAGAATAGAGTGAATTCCCAAGTTGTCACCTATTATTAGACCTAGTTTAAAATAAATTTGTATACAAGTATCTTTTAGTTCGATCGATATACCTGTATCTTGCAGAAATCGTAGTTCTTCGATCACTTCTTGGAAGACAGCTTTATTTCCAAATATTTTTCTGTCTTTGGAATAAAATAAGGCAAATAAAAATATCTTGCCTAATGACGTTAGTAATTCTTGTGGGAAGCAAGGTATACTGACGTAAACAGCACCTAACTTATTTCTAGTTGAATGTGAGCCTAGAGGATTACCTACTTGATAATCGTCAAAGTACAGAAATAATGGAAAAACTATTTGATTCTTGTTTTTATAGTCACAAGATTTATTCTGCCAAAGCTGCCCTTGGATAAAGTTACTGTAAGTTCTCGACTGTAGCGTTGTATTATAAAAACTTTGCATAGCTTCAAAAATTCCATCTTTTTCAAGCAATGCTTTAAATACATAACGCAAAGGAACTACTCTGCCCGTTACTAGAGACTTTTCAAGAGTCACTTTTTCATGTTGGGTTTTATAAAGGTCTTCATAGCCAATTTTGAATTCTTTAGGTTTTATAAACTCTCCACAATTTTCAAAAAAATTAAGTCGTTTATATTCCGTATCGAGATCTGAGAAAATGTTTTCGATCATTTCAAATAAATCCAATATCTTTTGAGTAACTTCTGGAGATGCATGAGAAGATATCAAATTATTTATGACTATTTTTAATATGTATATTATTCTACCATTAAATATGCTAATAAAATCTATTAAAGACTGCACAATTTTCCGCGATAATAGCGAATTATTATATAGTTTTGAAAGAAAGTGTTTTAATTCAACCATTATTGTCTTTTTAATTTCGATTAAATTAAAATCTTTCATCAAGGAATCTAATTCATTCACATATGTCTCAAATGTCTGTATATATTTGATATTAGAATTAGGAACTTCCTCTACTTTAGTTGATTGTTCGTTACTAGTGACAAATTCAAAATTTGAATCGCTTGTTTCAGAAACAGCTTGCCACTTGTCGTTGACTTGTACTGTTTCTGAGGCAACCAATTCATTTGTGGTCTGACTCATATTTTTGCTTACACTTTCCAAGTCACCATTAGCGTGGTTAACATGCATATGCTTTCTGAAAGTCTTAAATGTAGAAAATAACCTAAAACAATTTGTTTGCCCACAGTGAAAATTTTTAAGAGAGTCGTGCTCAAATTTAAAATGATAAAAGAAAGATCCTAAGGTGTTAAAAGAGAGTTTACAGTAAAAACATTTATAATCCATTTTCTATTTTATCAACTTCAGAAATTAAAGTAGATACGGACACGTATTTACGATCAGTCTTAGTTATTATTTTATAAATGTAGGTTTGAATAAACATCCAAGTAGAATCACATTCTTTAGGATACTCTGCATCCAGCGCAAAATATAATTTAAAACATAAATCTACAGCTTTAATAGGCGTGTCTACCTTGTAAGTTACATTGTTTACGCAAACATAACAAGCTACAATATTATTTAATTCTCCAACTATGACAGGTAATGGTTGCATTGTTAAATTGTAACGAGCATATCTTTCCTTCTTTCTTTCCAATTCTGGTTCTAGATCTATTATATTCTGTAATATCATAATTAGAAAATAATACATGTGCATATGTATTTAACAGCATAATCATAATCTACCTTAATATGGAGAATAAATCCTTGCTGCAATTCGATCTTAGAAGGCTTCCAATTACTTCCTGGTTTCGTCTTACATCTAAGGTTCGCAGACGGTAACAGGAGCGGCAAAATAGTCAAAGTGAATATATCTGTAATAATATTTACATTAAACAGTATAGAGTTTAATTATACTAACTAACCGTGCTCTTCAGGATTTTGTTGCTTATATTCATTTATAAGTTTCGTGAGGTAAGTATCTTTCTTCTCGGTAGCAATTTTCAGTATCGCTTTTGATATTTTGGGCCAGGTTGTGCAAAATAGATGCTCTTTTTGAGGATATAAATTATTAAAATCTACTTCCAGAAGCGTATAACCTAAAGGTTCTCTCAAACAAGGATATTTACACATATATTCTATAATTGTGGTTGGACAATCGTTTTTACGTATGTGAGTTGTTAATTTCCATTTCTCTAAAACGTCACTAAACGGAGCAGAATTGTTTTTCAGCCACACTACAACGTCTTGTAAATCTTGATCTGCAACAAATAACATATATATTACTTGTTATATTCAGGTGTATGTTGCACGTGTAAAGAATTATTTGAGTTATAAACTACTTACCTTCTATTTTATATATACGGCTAGTTTGCTCACTCGATGTGCTCGACAACAAATCAAAGTGCTTGAGTGTTTTTCTCATGTAACAGTAAGTAGACCACAACTTTCCCCTAGCTGATTGTGGTTTTCCGCAAACACTTTTCGTATAAGGCACAAAATATATTTGTGGTTGTTCATGTAAGAATATTTGATTTATTTCATCAGCTAGCTGCACAAATCTTGCAGTGGTAATTCTGAAATGCAAATTACGAAAACTGTAGAGCATATTTAAGTTAAAACTAGCACATTGATTTTCGGCTCACTTCACCGAGTTCTTCATTGATTTTGGCATAATATTGCCACAATTACTAAGGCACACATTTTTAAAACGATAATATTGTTATTATTGAATATATTACAAAAGAAATCAATTAAGAACGTGGTTGTACTCAGAAGCCACTTCTGACAATATTAAGTAATTTATTCTAAATTAATCATATATACCTTTTCGATTCGCTTTTCTTTAGTTCGTTTTTTATTATAAGCTCAGACAGCTTAGATCTCAAAAATTTCTTATTCGGAGCGTAACTTGCGATTATTAATTGTCCTTCAGGTGATCTCTCGAGAAGTTCCCGAACACCCTGAGAATGTACATTTATAAGAAAACAAAATGTTAAAATATACCGGGTGTCAAATTTATCGCGACACTGACTTCAATATTAGTGGAGCTAACAAAGGTGCAGTGTTTTCAAGAAAATCAATTTTTTAAAGAACACGTCTGTACTTGTCCATATTTGTAATTATAAAGCAAAATATTCAATAACTCGTATTTTTTATTTTGGGGTAGTGCTGTATTGAAACGTTTATATCACAAGTTGGTGTGAAAATTGTGGGTTTGTAGACCAATGAAATAAAATTCTAATACATACTTAACATTTCGTTTTTATATAAAAACTTCATCAGAATTGCTACAATTTCTTTAATAATATAAAAACGTACTTACATGTGTTAGTTCAGTGTGTCTTCAGATGTTATATTCTTGTCCTTCTATACAATACATGCGCGTTGCTATTATATTTTCTTAAGCATCTAACATGTAAGTGAACACACATTTCTATATTGTTAAACTAATTGTCAAATGGTGTTTTGTACTGGTCCTGTTAGTATAATTTTTTTTTCGATCTACAAACCCGCAATTTCTGGACACGTCATTACTGACAAAATTTAAAGACGTCAAATTTCAGATTCTCTTTTGACAACGCATTATTCAATTTATTTCTTCTCAAATATTTGCGTAGTGATTTTTTTATTGCAATCTATAGGTATAGAGAAATTTTACTTTTACTCCGATATGTCACATTACACAGTGTTTAAAATTCACTTTTATTCTGCAGTTATATGAGATAGAAATATAAATTGCACTTTATACATACATACATAAGTTTTTTATATATTTATATTACATGTATAAGTGTATATTTACATTCTTGTGGGTTGTCAATCTATACGGTGTCCCAAAAGATGCTCTTTGGGGATATGTATAACAATGTTTTTCTGGGCCTAAAATAACAAAAGATGTTTCACATAGTGAATCACTGCTAGTTTAGACATACCTGCCGGACTATCCAATGGTGAATTAATTGACAATGTACTTGCCTCTGATGGTGACGAGGTGTCTACCTCAATGTTAAACTGTGATTCCACGGACTGTAACGTAAAAAGGTTGTACTGGTTAGTTTTCTAAGTATTACTACAACATTAATTCAAAAGCTTTACTGATGTACTATATAAATTATAGAGATAATATGTTTCAGTCTAAATTTCGAAATTGTAGTATGCCAACTGACTGTTTGAGTGTTGAGTTAATTCGGACTCAAGTCTCTGTCGAGCTGTTGCCATCCTAAAATACAGAATTTCCAATGCATTTATTATATACTTGTGTAATTAGGTTTTGCAAGCAACGTGCTCCTGTGTTTTTTCGGTAAACTACATCTTCTTGCAAAATGAAGTTTTGAGTGAAAAGGCAATAGATAATTACCGTGGTATTATTATAACTGCATCCAGGTACTTGCAAGTCACCATCCATAATTACTTGCATAGGCATATTCGATAATTCTTGATGAGCTTTCAGCTTAGCCCAAAATTTCGCTCTTGGTCCTACTTTGGGTATTAGGTCCTTTACACCTTCATATTCTATGCTTAATAGTGCTTCATGATCAATTTCATTATCTTCATGAAAATATACAGAAATTAAGTAGTTTATATTAACATAATAATATATGTAAAATTTTAAAAAAAATTTTGAAAGCTTACTTAAATTAAAATGGCAAATAAAGTTTTTCTTTGGAATTATGAAGAACTTTTAATGTCATGCCACGTTCAAAATTCCAAAAATATTCATTTCTTTTATAAAACACAAATCAAATACAATTACTTCTTAAAAATTACAATTGGCATCGCAAAGACACTCATGATATTTTTTTTTAATTACATGATATGTTTAATATATAAAATCTTGACCTAATTTCAAAATGGTAATTAATTTATTAATATCGAGAAGTGTATTTAATGAATAAAATAATAAATTTAAAAATTCATAACTAATAATAAGAAATGCCGACGACATGATAATTATGTTCCTATTAGTATCAAGTATTTACTGTTATTGATTATAAAATTACATTCATATGATCAATATTTGATATTCCATCTTATTTTATATAATAAATTTGAAATGTTGCAACTTAATATAATAAAAATTTAGACAACTAATAATAACATTGGTTCGGTACCTAATACAAAAAAACACGTTATCGATAATAAGGACGTGTTGAAAACATTGCTCGCTTATATGGGAAACAACTTGTAAATTTAGAACATTAATGGCTATTAGGTGTAAGTTGCGGTAGTTCTTATTCGCCGTATATTTTCCATAAATCGACATTCAATCGCAAGAGGATTACAGCAGGGTCATTTCGAATGAATAAAAGCCATATGTGATCATACGATTTTACGTCGATTAAAAGTTACTTAATTTTTTGTGATTTTTCTTAGGCCACTCCATTTCTAATGTTCATTACATTATTAAGCAAAAGAAAAAAAAAGAAATTTGTATAATATTAATTACGTACATAATGTAGGTACATACATAAGTATAACACATACAGGCATCGAAATGTTGTAAGTAGGAAGAATATTTTTAAAATTTTCTTAATGTACTTAAAATTTTAATTAATTTTACAGGCAAGAATGATATGTCTCAAATGCGTGATGCAATTTTTCTTTTCGAAATAATTTCTTACAACAATAATTTAATTTTTTAATAAAAGTGTTATACAAACACAACTGTTTGCAAATAATACATTAAAATGATACGTAAAAAGTATGGTCAGATTTTTTATAATTCGTAAAAGTGCACGTTTGGAAACAAGGAGCATTAATTGAACAAACTATAGGAACCTATTAATTATACTTATTTTTATTTATGAAAATTTTGAGATTATTTTGTATAAAATATACAACAGATAGATTGATTAAGATATGTATAAATTAGGAACATTTTTATTTTAATTGTGAAATACAAAACTATAAAAAAAAATATAAATATATTAAGAGTCCATATTTGTGTTCGTTCCATGAATAAAAAATACACGTAAAAAAGCATGATGAACTTCCTAAAAGTAGATGTGTGAATTAAAATTTTACACTCATTTACTGAACAAACAAATTATAGGTACATACTTACTATATTATTTCTATTTTTATAGCTGCACATACAGTAATACTAATTAATATCAAAGCTTACCTTCAAATATTTTCCACATACTGGAAAATCCCCATGCTTCTAACAATTTTTTTGTGGTTTCCATTACAATTTAAAACAAACTACAACACCTATAAGACGAACGCCAACTAAAAAATACAGGACAAGAAAATACTTGTCTCCCTTAAAACTAAAATGATTTATTTTCAATCCCCACTATAAACGGCACATTTACACAAGCATTTAAAATACTGCATTTATGTTATGTATATAGTATAAAATATCCTTAAAGGGATTCATTGTTTCACTAGTGTAATTCTGTCCTTATATTCAAGGTGACATTTATATAAATTCAACTAAAATATTATAGGAAATTTTAAAATATATTGTGGTGAGAAGAAATATTTCTACAATTTCTAGAATAAATTAGGACAATCTTGTTAATGTTTCAATATTATTTTGGCAGAAAATAATGTAAATTAGTTCATCAAAAGTATGTTAATAGTTTATACCATTTATAGCAAAATTTGCTATAAAATTTAACCTACAATATTATTTTAATACGTCTCGGAATGTGATAGTAATAACTCACACAATTATAGTAATAACTTCTACAATATTTCAAACACAACTTTGTAGCAAATAATGCCAATGCATTTTTTTCAGTGTGGCATTGTGATTTCAACGCAACTTTAAAATTAAACAAAAATGATAATGATACTCGTATAAACACAAAAAGAAATAACTTACAGTAGCAACGAAATGTACCTTTTATTGGCTTGAGAAAGACAATTTCTAATATTCAATTAAACGCAGTAAACCAAGAGAAAAAGAAACTACAAAAAGCATGACTGACAAATATGTATAAAATGACAGAATATTGGTGTGACAGCCACTTTAGCGAAGTTAGTTACAAACTAAATATTCGTACTACAACAATGAACGTGTGGCAAACTCGTGCTAAAGTTGATATATCGATGAAGCGGCACGGTCAAGCATTTACGATCTCTCTGTATTTAATGGCTGTACCCGACGTGTGGCAAAATGTTACATTTTATCTCAAATAAGCAATTTACCATTTTGTATTAATGTAGCAGCCACCACAGCAATATGTATAAGAAAATGTTGAAAGGCAGTTGTCGCAAAGTGAAGACGTTTAAATTTGTGAAACAAAAACATGTGGAGACAGTGGAGTACCAATGAAGATTCAAGAAACGATGCAGGTAGCATTATTTCGATGTTGATAATGCAGGAAATCATTGCAGTACTGAAACACAGCACACATTATGCTAAACCGAGACAACTGTTAGAACATCGAAACTAACGGAAGTGTCTTACGGGACATGCCAAAAAATCGTTCAGAATGGTTTATTTAAAAGAAAATAATAATAAGCGGCGAACAATGGAATCGCAAAGATTGCAACTACTGCAGGATGAATATCTGACAAAAGTGCATTCAGAGAAGAGAAACGTTTTATTTGCTACTTGGACGAACCGTGGTATGAAGCCATGATATTATATAGAAAGGCTGGGATGATGGTTCGGGAATGTGTTTCATTAATGTTCCTGTTTCAAGGGGGGAAAGAATAATTTTTGCACATACGGCATCTGTGGCTGTGTTGGTGATGTATTACTGTCTGCAAAAAACATAAAGCTGTCATCCTTGGATTATCATGAAGATATGTTTAATTCCTTGTTTGAAGAGTGGTTTGTGAATAACTTATTACCGTCTTTACTTACAAAAAGCGTAATTATTATGGATAATGCCAGTTACCACTAACGTTTATTAAAATACCTAATGGGTAAAGCACAAAATTTGAAAACTTAAAATTTTGGAGGAGTATATACATAGTACTACGTCTATCTCCATATTACTCTATCTTCAATCCTATAGGGTTGACTTGGAGTTCACTAAAACAACACATTTGTCGCAAAAATACCGCTCCCAAAATTATAAAAACAACAATAAATACGATCCAAAAAGCTACATTATTAATAACACCAGATACTTGGAAAAATTGTGTACAACATGAAGTCGGTATAGAATACGAGTATTTACAGTACCCAAACTCGATACCGAAATTTATAATAATACATGCAGGTGACGATGAAATTAGTGATTTTGATAACTGAAATAGTATTTAAGTTATAAATTAACGCTAATGTATATAAGATGAGTACTTAGAGCCGATAAGGTACAATTCCTTGCAGGAATTTAGTAATTACAGTATTTTATTTGATTTTTGTGTTAAACATATATTTACCCTAAAAATGAAATTAAAAATAAATATATTATACAATCGAATATCAATGTTCTTATAATAATCTTTGTGGATACGTCCCTATGAACCACCCTGCTCGAAAGGAACTAGAAGGGTTGGGTTAAGGTGCACGCACACTGAGGCGAGGCGAAGTGAAGCGAAGAGAAGCGCATTTATTACGCCTGATAAAAATGCACGTAATCAAATGGGTGCCCGCACACTGAGGCGTCGCGTGCCGAAGCGTAGCTTCGTACATTTCTATAGGCATAATAAATGCGCTTCTTTTCGCTTCGCTTCGCCTTGCCTCAGAGTGTGCGTGCACCTTTAATTTCTTTTGTGAAGATCGAGTGGTATTTACGAAGTGAACTCGTTATATCTACAGACTATAAATCTATTCCAAAATCAGTAAGAGCAGTTTTGGTTTAGCGCCTGGCAATGAACAATATAAAAATTAAAACGTTTGGATAATTTAGATATTATTTTTGTCAAGTAATAATCACGATCTAATTCAAACATTAAAATATTAACAAACTATTAATAATACTAGTTTATTTCCAAAAAAAATACGTCGACATAAACTAAATTAACATAACATACTTAATAATAAAAAAAAGAGTGGGCAAGAGAACATAAGGATCAAAAACTGATTATAGAAAACAATTGATACATAGGTATCTCAACTGCGTAAAAGTATAGTTGTAAGAAGTAAGAATATTGTAAAATATATTTGACAAATATATTGATGGCAAATATTAAACAGTAGTGTATAATATTTGCCCGAATGATACGAATGAACCGCAATGTTCGTATAAAGTATGAGAATTATATATTTTTTTTAGTAATATTGTACAGTTCACGTGTACGTCTAATTCAATTGCCAGGGACTGTAATGAATACGTATAAATGATACAAATCAAAAAGATTAATTGAGTTCATTATAAAAGACTGCCATACAAATTGTGGAAAGCCTCATTTAAAACGAAACCACGTTAGTTACACTACTACTTGTACATACAGACAAACAATGTAGCACATCATAAATCGTCTAATATTATCAAAACAAATTAAATATTACATACATGCACAATTGACCAGAAATAATATAGAAGCAGTTATCATCGATCAAGTTGAACATCATTAGAAACCGGTTGAATAGCATATGCACGGATAAAAAAGGAAGGTTATTTCATCATCCAAATATCAGAATGTCACGTTCTTCTCTCTAATAGAACAAATTCGATCACACTGAATACACACAATTGTATATTAATTTGAACACATGCGACTAAATAAATTTGAAAATATGGAAGCGTGTTACTTTTTTGTTATTATATCTCTTAGCTAGCTGGTTCTTTATCAGATAATCTACAGATTAGATATAGACATTGACAAGATTGGCACCAATGTACCTGGGTACACACTAATTGGCTACTTGAAAAACATAATTATATACACAAGGCATGTTTTATCAACAATAAATAAAAGCATTTACATTGATTTCATATTCAAATTAAGATAGGTATTAATTTCATGGAACACACGACAGAATCAAAATTAATTGTTATGATGACCATGAGCGTGAGTGATAGTATGTATTTTAAAATGCACAGATAATAAAGCTTTCTCAACGGATGGATGCGCTTGGTGTTTGTTCGTATTGCTGTATTTTTACGCGTTAAACGTCAATCGTCTGTAGATTAACACCTTGAAATGCAAACGGAATTCAACTAATATTTTATGAATCTGCGACGCTAAGATATACATACATAATAAATATACTAGTTTGTAGGCGTCATCTATTATAACAATGAATCAGATTATTTCGAACTTATATTTTCAGAAAAAAACAAGAAGACTTACTTAGGTACGCCAAATGCTTAATATCAAGCTGATCATTAAATCTGTCGTGGAATTCGGTATATATGTATTAATAATATACAGGCTGTTCCATCTAAAAAAGTAAAGTTATGTGTGGTACAGCTGAAACATATAACAGGTGGCGCATAATTAATGTTGTGGTTTAACAAAGAACAACTTTAATTTCGTATATTTTTTCTTTTTTTGGTCCTAAACTGGTTTTGAAAAACTTTAGAAATTTATAATGGAGGAATAATTATTAATTACAATTACAAAGTATAAGAAAATAAGAAAGGATTTTTGAAGTGTAAACTCCTTTAGGCGCGTTGCGCTGATTGTAGGCAGTGAACAAGACTGACCTGCAACGCTCGGATATGTAACGCTCGGATATGTGTAACGCTCGGATATGTGTAACGCTCGTTCAGGTAAAGTCGGCTAAGGGAACAAGATAAATATATCATATAGAGGTATTTAATTTCATTTAAATGAATAAATAAATCCATGTCCCCGCGCAGATGTGAACCCGAGCCGAACGGGTATGACCAATGTATGACGCCGGCACGTTGCATCAGACCAACGCGGGTCACGTAATCGATTATTCATATCGTCTATTTATACATATACATACGTCACTGCTATACTCGTTCGGCGACCGTTACATGGGAGACCATGACGCATCAGTCGTATAATACGCTACTAAATATTATACGCGTGTGTACATGTGTAAATATAATAAATGTGCGAATACGTTTTATTTAATACGTTACTGAAATATTATACGCGTCTATTTCGTATTATTAACCTCGCCTTGATGAAGTTTACACTTCTGCTGTGTGGTTTTAAGCACTCATTCTTCTTGTTTCTTATAATTACAATTATACAGTGTGTAAATAAAGTAAGGAATAATATTCATATTTTGTTTATTATCGCTGTTTGGGAGAAAAGCTCGGACAGGTCAATTTTATTTCCTTCCTCCGGATTTTATGGATGTCAAATGGAACCCCCTTATTTTTTTGCTAGAAATAAAAAGTAATTTTTTTTCTGAATTCAGCAATACATATGTGGTATTTAAAATTAGTAGTTTTAGAGATACGGAGGATCATAGGTATTAAAATGACAACAATAATTAAACTTGAAAATCAAAGGAGCAACTAGTAATAATTTATTCTTGGGAAGATTAAAAATTTTTACATTAATAAATGTTCAAATTGCCACCCATTTGTTTCTTGGCAATGATAAAGTCGGAGTTGAAATTCTTCCAAAACATTATCTCTCATTTCTTGGTCGATATTTCTGCACTCTGACATGTCAATTGTCATTATTAGCACGCTTAATACTCTAAACTATTCATTTTAAATACCACATATGGGGTATTGCTGAATTCAGAAAAAAATATACTTTTTATTTCTAGCAAAAAAATAAGGAGGTTCCATTTGAAAAAGAAGTCGATGACGTCATAGGTCCCAGAGTAGTAAATCAAAGAAAAAAAGACTGACATCCATAAAATCCGGAGGAAGGAAATAAAATTGACCTGTCCAAGCTTTTCTCCCAAGCAGCGATAATAAACAAAATATGAATATTATTCCTTACTTTATTTACACACTGTATATAAAATGTACTAATTGTAATTTTTTGCTTTTAGCAGTGATAATTATTTAATTAGGTAAATTTTTAATATTTTAAAAATTACCCACGGCTGACATTCGAACCCCACACCTCCCGATTGGTAGCGGTTGGGCTGCCATCACGTTACCGTAGGTGCCTGGGGTGGAGTCTTTAAATCGTACTGAATTATATCAAGTAACAGATGGAATTAATGTGGGCAGTCCCACGTTTGTACTAAATTTTAAAGTTATTTAAAATATATATAAAATGTAACTGACAACTACTTCTCTAATTACAGTTACATTTGTTTAAAAAATCTGGGGAAAAACATAACATAACATAAAAATCGAAACTCAAAATAGGAAATGAAAAAGAAGTCAATTATATTTCAACCCACCTGTTAGTATAATAATGCATACCATGTGATCACTGGCAACGCATATGAGGCTCTACCGTAATTTGTGTTCAGTGACAAGCCCTTTGTTTTGTTGACCATAATATGTCAGTTGTGATACAGATAGTTTTATGAATCAATTTTAACTTTTAGTCAATATATGTTGATTATATAAATCGCCCAAACCTTGTTACAGCTGTTTTTGTAGGTAAAGCTTCGATTTTCAATAATTGGAACAGGGCTCATTGTATTTATAATAATTCGGTAATCGAATTCTTTTTGTGTACTACATTTTACAAGTTTTGACTTGTGTACAAGTTTGGAGGTTGTTGAAAACAATGTGACATTCTTGGCTTTTTTACATTCATTTCTTTTTGTTTTCCTGCAAATATTCATTATAAGAGGAAATGCTTTAAAAACATTGATTTGGCACTTTTTGAACCTAATTTTGCAAACAGGTAAACAAAGCTGACATTGCACTTCCACACTATAATTGTCAGTAGTAAATATTTTCCTCGTAGTAATTTTTCTTGTTCATGTCTATTTCTTTTCTTGATGTTGATATTATAGAATCTATAGATATCGTGGATGTCAAGCTTCTCATCGATCGCGTTTCAGTTTCATACTGAAAACGAGAAAATACCGATTTTACTTTTAACGTGCCTGAGATTATCAGGAACGAGATCAGACCGTCATCCTTAATATATTTTCGCTACATATTTTTGGAAATAAACACAACTGCAGGATATGGGGCACAGTATGGTGAGGTGTAATTGCAGAAACCATACTTTTTCGAAAACGACGAAGGAGATGTGGTTAATGTGGATAGTCATCAATACCGGACAACGACTGAACACTTTTTAAAGCCAGAGATCGAGAAAAATCCAGAGTTGCAATTCCAACAAGATGAATCACACAGTACGTCACACTAGCCATCTCTTAAGGGATTTTTGGCAATCAAATAAAATCGCGATTTTAAAATTTTAACTTGTGTATGCAAATAAACCAAGAATCATGCAATAGCTGAAGGTCAATATTCGAAAAGAAGCTAGGGCGTGGGACCAGAAGTTCTATGTAGAGTTATGGAAAGTGGATGGAGCACGTTAGGTTAAAGGTAATAATGTATGCCATTTGCGAAATGTTATAAATCAAAACATAATGTAAACATACTTCCAAACTGTAAACTAAACTTTACTGTGCAAAAATTACATACAATTAAAACAAAAAAAGTGATTTACTAATTAACCATAACGCTAATTATGCACTAGTTTGGTGTGTATGGTCATTATCTTTCCACTTGCTACTAATAACCTTGAATATATTTTTGCTTTCTCCACAATCTCTCTCCACTTGAATTTTTCTCTTCATCTCTCAATTTCTAGTGTTGTCTTCGCATCTTATCTTTGCTCTAATCTTAATCTTCCCCGTTTTGGCTTCCACTTCGTAATTCTTTTAACCAATGATGTACCATCAATTTTATTGTTATGTCCTAATCATCTTAATATTATACCTTTCATCACTCTGACTGTATCTTCACACTCTAATGTGTCCTTAATCTCATAATTCAATAAGTTTCGTTTTTCTTCTCCTAGCTTTTTCAGTCCACATATTCTCCTTATAACCTTCCTCTCAAAAATCCTTAATTTTTCATGGATCTTGTTTCGGTGGGCACATACTTTCTGAAGCATAGGTGCCCACAGGTGTTATTGCCAATCTATAAACTCTTGTCTTTGTGTTTTTCTTAATCTCTTGTTTTCCATGAAAGTTTTGAAGTTGTAATTTACCTTATGTCCCGCTTGAATTCTTTGTAATATTTCACCACTTCTATTGTTTTTGTTATTACTTATTGTGTCTAGATATCTGAAGTTTTCAACTGTCTTAAACTTGAATACTTCTATCTGTTGTTTTTCCTAGCCAGTACTAGCCACCTGTCTTACTTCGAGTTATTCTCCTATATTCTGCCTTTTTATTAATCACTAATCTTCTCTTCTAGCTGCTTCTTCTGTCTTTACTACAGCTTCCTCCAGTTTTTATAAATCAGTGTTGTCACAACTCCCCTGTAGTTATCGCATTTCATTGGATTTCCTTTTTCAGCATTGGAACTACTTGTCCAAAGTTCCAATCGTTTGGCATTCTTTTTTTTCCCCATATTTGCTCAATTATCTCCCATATTCTTTATCATCCAATATTGCCCATAGAGGAGCTTCACGTTGATTTAACTATTTTCAGATTATACTTAGCAGGAATTTCCTCAATTCCAGCAGCAGTAAATTTTATTACACCAATTTCCTATCTCAATTCCTACATTCTGGATCATCTCAGGTAAAATATGTTATTCGAAAAAGGGGATGTTCAGAAAATCCGGAGTCAAGTGAGTTATAGACAGAAAAACGTTTGTCTTAACCTAAGCCGATGATGTGTTAAATGTCAAATATTATCTGTCAATAATTATCAGAAGCTAATATTAAAATAGTGTTGTGTATTTCTGAATTCATGATTGAATCGTATTTTCGCAATGATCAAAATATCGACAGGCAGTGGAAATACTCTATTCAAGATTGTTTAGATGAATTTCGGGATGAATTTCTTAACCTTGGAAACTTACACGCACACCGACGTTATATTTACCACACAATAAGCAATACATTTAATGAACACGTCCTATAAATAAATTTTAATTGAATTGATCTTTATAAACATCTCTTTGGTGGATATTTATCTATAAGTGAATTATAATTAATTAGTCACCGAATATGAATTTGCCTTAATTGCCTGCCTAACGTAAGCGCCAGTCTTACTAAATACAAATAAATTCTATTGACAAATATGAAAAATATACATAGGCGTGTACATTATAAAAAAAAAACTCACCATGTCTAAAGATTTTCCGTTCCACGTGCAAAGGAAAGATCTGGAAAAAAAATAACAAATGTCAAAACAAATATTAAACGACAATAAGTACCTATAACATAAGTATTTAATAACTTATTTATTTTTTAATAATAGTGATGTAACAATAGGTACATAGGTAGCGTCGCAATAATGACATAAATCGTAGATATGTATAAAGATACATTAACTTAAGAATAACTGATGCCTGAATTTACACATAATGGGTGTGTTTTATTGATTTACCAATTGTTATTTAGAAATGTTCATGCTATAATATTGGCAGCATATTTTATCTCACTAGCGCGCCTATAAAATTTATTTAATACAAGATAAAACACCAAACACAATGTAAATAAATTAATTTATTTTATGTAATATATAATAATGAAAATTACTTCAGTCTACTTGAGTCAGATATATTATTACTGTATTAAAGTTAAAATTTGTACATAGTTTGGATGTGATCAACCAGCGATGTTCATTTAATTCCTTCTGATTCCTTCCATTAATTACAATACTTGTATGAGTAAATATAAATTGTTAATGGTCTATTTATTATTATGTATTCTTCTATTCCAGTATCGTATAAACATTGATATGACTAATAACAAAAAAGTCATTTGTAACTTCTGCCATAAAATCCTTAATTTACTGGGTACAACAACCAGTTTCACTACGGTGTAAATTAAAAATGAAATTGTCGAAAGTTCTGGTATAGTACAACCGCAGCCACGTGTTTCGGTTTCCTTAGTCCTCATTAGTAGAGTGGTATAGCTAAGAAAATGTGTGTTTAGTGAATAATATGTGTAATATAGATCTCGTTGGAGAAAATTTAAATATTTCGGTTTATAAATATAAAAAAAAATTAATAACTTCGACCACAGCGCCACCTATCGTGTCAAGATTTTGTGATTTTATTTTTTCGCTTTAAACTAACATATATTGTAAATATGAGTCATTTTGGTCCATGAATATAGAATCTCTTAATAACTTAACTACAGCGCTACCTATCGGATCCTAGCATAGATATGAACTATCGTCTCGACATATGTCTGCATATATATGTATAAAGATTAGGAAAGTGTACCATGACAATGAAAACTATATAAAAAATGTTGTTAATGTTATTTGATGTCGTGCCTTACATAGTTAAAGCCAGACAATATTTGAAAATATTTTACACAAACTTATTACACAACACTTGCTTGGCACATGGAGTCAACAGGGTAGCTGATGACATACGTGCATAATTTCAAGGTTAACGACTTAAAAACACTTTGAGGTTTCTGTTATTTAAGGAAAAGCTCCCAACATTTCTTTATCTCCCCAGCTTATGTAGCAATACTATGCAAACAATTATTCCAAAATTAAATCCTTGAATTTAGATTTTTCTGACAAAAGTCATCCACTAGTTAAAACGCAGAAGGACGGGTTTTTGCGATGGAAGTATTTTAGTGAAATCCCAAGCGCTGACTGTTCTATGGGGTAAATAAGTCCCGCCCACATCCGTCGCAAGATACATTTGAAAGATGGATAAGAGATTTGTCTAGGCTAGAATTCGACGATATTCAACTCTGATGCAAAATTTGCAATATATTACTCTCGTGGCAAGTGAAAACCTGCGTAGTAAAACATGCGTCGTCGGATACACATAAAGCACGTATTGCTGGCTCCGCAACTGCTTATGAACGGCAGATAGCATTTAATTCGGATATACTTAAGTTCCAGTACACGAGAAATCCGCCGTGAGAAAATATTATTTATCCTCGATGAATCATGATAAATTAAGACTTCAGTTCACATCACAGAATATACTCGTACTCATCTGAACTCTCAATATTTATGAACAATACATTGAAACGCTATGCCGATTACTCTGTAATACTTTTGAATAAATTGTGTAAAATAAAGCAGTAGGATAAAATATAAATTAATTCCAAGTTGTTTTTAACACAGATTCTTTTAAAGTTTATCAGTTTATATTGATATTTTCGGAATACATTATTATGAAATTCAAGCCGGGACGCAAATTTTAGATCGTAAAATTCGTCAAAATACCAATGGCTGCTCGATAAATCAAATACACCCATTACGCTAATTTTACGTTCTTAAGTGAAACTTATTGCTGAAAGGCATATACATTAAGTATCTGATTTTAATTAGCTTAGATTATTTCAAGGCGAAGAAGTACATAATTAACGTACAATAATACTTCAAAGCTGAAATTAGATACAAACAGAAACGTTACCTTACAAGTCACAAGTTGAAACGTATCACTTAGAATAGAATCGGCCATAATAATTACGTAAAGGAAAATAAATTACTTTGTAATAAATCACCTAAAATTATGGGAAAACTACGCAATTATAAACATATCATTAACAACAATAATATTTTTTTAAATATGACAATAAATTTTACGGGCGCATAAACTTCTTTAACAAAAAGACATGTAGCATGCGCATAAAATATACAGACCCGATCATTAAATTAGTTCACCGACCATAAAAGCCGTTACGAAACCTATTACAAGGTAGGTCACAGCAGATAAAACACACGGCTAAGAGGCTATTTATAGATTAGAACAGGGCAATACTGTACACACTTGAACTGAGTGCAAGGACATAAAGATTGGAAGAGCAATTTGTTAAACTGCAGATATAGGTCGATTACCCAAACAGACGATACACATCATATGAAACGTCACTGTGATGTCATAACAGTGTTGACAAATAACGTTGCTTTGAGTAAACTGTACTTTGAAAATAATCTGTGATTAGGATTAGGTTGACATTTTAAAATATTAGCAAATACTAAATACATGTGAGTTTATTTATTTTAGACTACATTCACAAAAATAATATACACAACATCTATATATTATTATACATATTAGTTATTAAAAAATTCATAACATTGTGATAAGCATATGATAAAAAGAAAATAATATTAAGTTGAAATACTATTTTTTTCATCATTTACACTGTTTTCCGAGTCGGAGTCATTTACATTTATTATAAAAGGTATATCTTGTCTTTCAAAACCTACTCCTCTATCCCACCATTTTTGAATTTCATTTTCACAGTAGTTAACGCTATTTGCCCAAATGTCTGGTTTTTTTTTCTTTCCAGGCCTGTCTGACTAACGTCTCCAGTTTGCACCGCTCAACCTGTGTTATCTATGTTGTCCACTCCAGCAATGTTGTGTCCTGTACTAGTCTGTACAGGTCCTTTACTGGGTGTCTCTTCAGCATCTCTGGATATACGTTCGGTTGCCCAAAGATGCTTTGCCTCTTGTGATCCAGTGCCTCACAGTTTACCAGGATGCATGACCAGTCAAAAGACCCGTTATTGTTCGCAGCCGTTCCCTGCTCATGTGTAGTAGTTCTGCAGCTCTTTTGTTGCATGGTTGGCCAATAAATTCCTTACCATGATTTTGTCCTGGAACTGTTGCCCAGTGATGCTTGTGTTTTTCAGAAACCCAGTCTTTAACCTGGCTTCGGGTCATACTTTTGGGTATCCCCAGAGCCGGTTCTGGACCTATGAATCTTGCTTCTGATCCTCTCCTAGCGAGTTCATCAGCTTTTTCATTGCCCTCGATCCCTTTATGCTCTGGCACCCAGGTCAGTTTTACCTTATTCCGGGTCGCCAGCAGTTTAAGTTCTTCGAGGCATTCCCAGACCAGTCTTGACGGCACCTCTTGGCTAGATAACGCCTTTAGTGCCGCTTGACTGTCAGATAATATAAGAATCAGCCGGTGACTGACATCATTTCTATTGTTTTCTATAGCACATTGGAGTATGGCATACACCTCTGCCTGAAACACAGATGCATACCCCCCCCCCCCAGTGCATAGTATTTGCTCTGGTTGGCAGAGTAAATTCCTGCTCCAGTGCCAGCTGCGGTCTTCGACCCATCTGTGTACCAGGTCTGATCCCGCCTGCTGATACCTGGCATACCATTCTCCCATTCGAGTCTTTCTGGAATGTTTACTTCGAATGGTCTGTTTAGGCTATATTGCTTTACCATGTGGTCCGTTCTCATGTTTAAGACATCTCCACCCACAAGGTCCACAATTGCCAAGTGCCCCGCCGTTTTAGTTTGTGGTCCGCATTCATCCGGTTGTGGTCTGGGGTTACTTGTGTTAATGCATCGTCCCACAGTTTTATGCATTCGTCCACTTTCCTACCATATTTTCCAATGTGCTCTGCAAATTCATCTGGACAAAAAACAGTTTAAAATTATCTCCTCATTCTCACAAAAACCTCTGGATATCAAAATGGCAGCCGCTTGGAAAAACAATATCTTTTTTTCCCCTTTTCAACGGACAAAAAATATCTGGATCATTTTTGACAAAAAAGCTTCCTGATGGCCTTCTAAATGGAATTTCCTTTCAATTGTAGAGAGATTCATGGGAATTCGTTTATCCCTTGAGCGCGCTGAAAAATGCTGTTTCCAGAAAAATTCACTTAAAGTTTAACGTTAGGTTCCCCTCAACAGACTGTAAATTCTAAAAGAGTTTAGATATGAAAATAACCTTTTACCAACGTGTTCCAAAACATTTCACGGATGCAAATTACGTTTAAAAAATCGAATTTTTCATCGTCATGAATGGAACACTGTCTTTAAAAACAGCACTGTTGTTTTATTGTACTTTATTTGTGTTTGCCAATTATTTTTCTTTTCAGTAAATAAATAAAGAACGCTAAATGCTATTTTTTTAATTTACATTATCATATTACTGACCGTGTTAACTATTTGACAGCTAAGTATAATAATGCAATATGTTCAACTACACTAACTGGACCATCACATGTTGTTGGGTGACCGGACACTCTCCTTTGAGGAAGCATCTGTACAACGTGGAAGTGGTTAGCGAAGCCTGAAGAAGGGGATGTGTATTGCAGGAAGAAATCAGTCTGAATATAATCTTCATTTGTGAGGAATTGAAAACAGAAACACTTCGGCAAATATCATTGGAACTTACGAGGGTACTCGAATTTCTATGGAGTAAGCTAATGTCTTTATGAACAACATAGGACTGTTTGACCGGAAATGAGAGAGGCTCTACTGGAGCTAGGGTTGCCAGATGGAAACTTATAAAATCCGGGACAATTCTAGGACAACGGTATGGGGTCGTGGTAGTTCTTTGCCGCCCATTACCGCTATGCGTTTTGCACCCATACAAAAATGTGTATTTCTTATTTTCGAAGGATATGTACTTTAAATAAAACATTTATTTTCAAAAACATACATTTATTAATTATGTTTTGGTAGCGTATACAATAAGTCTTAACAAAAATAAAAAACTCTTATAAAAATAAAATTGCGAATAAATCATTTTTTTAAATATTTATCACTAGATTTTGCGAGTTTTATTAGTTTTTCTCCGTCAGAGCTTTGCAAAAGTGATAAAATTTCTGAACACGACTCGTCAAAATTGATACGAGTCTGCAGTTCGGATTTGATTAAATCCATGGACATTCGGTTTCACTCTTTAGTCCATAAACTATTCAGTTGGCTAAATACTCTTTCGCAAAAGGCATTACTTGTTGGAATTGAAAGAACAAAACAAACTACTTTCTTTAAATTTGTAAAGTTTGTGGATGTGTTATTTCTGAAGAAATAGGCCGATATTTCGTCGCTTGGCAAGTCTTTCGGAAGCGCCTTATACATAGTTTTCAGACATGCAAACTCTGTATAAAGGGAGTCAATATTAACAGAGTCCTCTATATTCAATATCTGGGGAAATTCGGAAAGCACTTCCCAAGTCAACTCTAATTCCTCCGATTTGAGCGATAAAAGCTCAAACTTTTTATAGATTCCACTGGGACCGAAATCATATTTATCTTCTAAATATTTAATGGCTCTTTGAAGAAAAATCTGTGCCTGTGATGTGAATTGATTTCTTTCTTCTCCATCAATTTTTCTAAAGATGGTCCTGACTTTACTCCCAAAAAAATTATCAGCCATCCTACTTTTTAATTGATCGTGAAGACTTCGCACGGCATGATCCATTTCCAAAATAGTGAAGCTCTCACTTTCTAGTAGCAAAATCACTTTTGTAAATTCAGGAGTCAATATTACTTAAGAAGAAGAGGTAACAGTCATTCTTGCCTTCATTTTTACATTCTTCTTCATTATTTATGTCACTGATATAGCAACCTTCTGAAATAAAGTCCCATAACACCTTGTGGCAGTTGTCTGAACCTTTTTTTTAAGAAATAATGTTTCACAGCAGTCCAACTCTGAATAAGGCGATCTATAGCTGGCATAAGTGACAACCATCTTGTAGGTACATGTCTTAGCAGCTCCTTATACTGTATTTGAGCAAACTCACAACATTCTTTCAATTTTAGTGTTTTTAATGCTGATGAACTGAACTCATTATAAATTTTTATGACTATGCTTTCTATATCAACATCGATGCCTTTTAATGCATATTTCACACAATTATTTATTACATGGCAATAACAATTGGCTTTAAATATATGTTTATTTTCTTGTTTTAATTTCTGATATACAGAATTATGGGCACCATAATTGACAGAAGCATTGTCTGCACTATATGCACTTATTTGATCCATGCTGAGATTGGCATCAATAGTCATTTTTTTAAGGCATTTATATATATGTATCTAGCGATGTTTCTTCAGCTTCCTCGTAAAAGTCTAATAATTTCCTGCATATACCTTTATTACAATTAAAATATTGAACAGCATATGGAAATGTTTTCAAATTGCCAACATTTGATGCATCTGAGGCTATTGAAAAATAAAAACAAGATTTTAAATCAGAGATCACTTTTTCTTGACAATAGGGTCCTAAAACATTTCGAGTGATTGCCGATGCATTTCTACGTCCACATGTCATTTTTGCTGTTATTTGACTATCTGGAATTAACTTGCTGATATTTTTTGCCAAGCAGTCTAAGCTATTGTAACTTAATCCATGTTTCACATTATGATAAACAAATGCTAATTCGGAAATTATTATAGATCTTTCTTCTGATGTGTGTTTTTTAATTAAAAAATTATTCATGCTTTGAGAAGTTTTTTTAGCCAAATCCATTTTTTTTATGCTTTATACTATTGGCGTGAACCTGTAACAAGCATATAACAAAATTAAAAGGAACTAGAATGTATAACAATAAATTACTGTCAGTGCGCGACGGCCTTCATATTGAATGGCAATTTCCGAGTTACACATTGCAGTAAAGTCATTCTTTTTCTCTATCCAGTCTTTAAAGCCAGGATCGTTGGTCCATTTATCATTAAATCCAGTGAACTTTTTCTTACTTGTTGATGGAGTCGACAATGAATCCATAATAATTGCAATTAGCTACTTATTGCACCTCACAGTTCGCACGTGTTAATTAGCGCAGTTGACAAGCGATGTTTATAGGTCGAGCAATGGGAATAGAATGATTTTAGAATAATGCGCCCAGTGCAGAGATGTCAGATCGGGGACCAAACATACATACCCCATTGCGCTCGGCCCATAGTGCTCTATGGCTCGGTCCCATGCACTCAAGGTAAAGCTAGCGCGCGAATTTAGGAACTAACGAAGGAGAAATAAAAATAAAACTAACAGGTTTTCGGAATCCAGGACAATAAAGTCTAATTACTGAACACGGAACAAGACGCAAAATTCCAGGACAATCCCGGATTTCCCGGCCATCTGGCAACCCTAATTGGAGCTGATACACGTAGCATGAAGCACGTGCTTATTTTTTTTCTAGTGCCCAACCCAAATACAAATTAATATATAGATTTAAGTGTCGTATATTTTGGGCCTAATGTGGGTATGTACGTTTGAAGAGGTTTACGTGATTAAACCACAGAATATGCTTTTCTTAAACAAGGAATAGAATATTGTAGCAAGTTAATATAAATATGTAAACATCAATAAAAAAAATCAAATACAAAATTAAATTAACAATTCTCCTTTTTAGTATAACTCCTGAAATAATTAAAATTTCACACATTTTAAAACAATTAACAACTTTCCTTGTATTCATGAACAATTCATCAACTTTAATTAAAACTGACGTATTTCTTCTAACAGTCAGATCATCTTGCCGGAAATGATTTCAGGGATAAAATAATAAGCCCCGGCACGCTATTTAAAGATGTGATTAACTAGATTGGCTACATCCTATATCTATTTCTAACAGTAATGATTTTCTGTTCCAAGCTCTAAAATATTTTAGTGTAAATTTTTGGAACTGAATTACTTTTAGTGACCAATGTATTTAAGTATAAAAATGTCGACCATAATTTCGTTATAAAACATCCAATAACATCCTGTACTTATAATAACATGCACAAGAATTTCGTCCCGTTTATAATTTGGCAGAATATTCACGGTTTAAATTTATTTCCAAACTTTGATTTTAAACACACACAGTATGGACATAATTATACTGTCCGTCATAAATAAACACCTAATAAGCCTTTGTACATTTACGTGACATGTTCAGGAAGGATGTATTAAGTTTTTATTCCATACAAATAACCATAAAGACTTTTATTTAGAATTGCGAATGAAAGAATAAGCGTGTTTCTAATTTTCTATTGACTCTATTTACGTGTTACTTGTAAGTAAAACATATCTATTAAATATTCATGAAAACTATAAATAAATATCTATTGTAATAATAATAATTTTTTTTATTTTACTGCAGAAACGGGCAAGCTAGCAATCTAATTATCATAAATAAACTAAATGCAGGCCACTCAATTGACCCCCTTCTACCAATCCAACGATTGGGAAAAATTTGATTTAAATAATTTCGAACATCTAACGAAAAATGTGGAGGCGCTACATCTTGTTGATACCATAAGTTATTATTTGGCAAGTCCGGATCTTCTTCATTGGGATAAAGCATCGCAAGAGCGGGTGTCAGGTCATCCCTCAAAAAATCTAAGCATTTAGCACTCGTCAACGTCCCTTCTATGAAAAATGGCCCCAAAATTCGATCTCCAACAATTCCCGCCCAATCATTAACTTTTTGTGGAAACTGCGTGTGGACCTCTATCAGTCAATGAGGATTTTGGGGAGCCCAGTATCGGCGGTTCTGCTGATTTATTGCTCCATTAAGGCAAAACGTGGCTTCGTCCGAAAATAATACTCACTGACAAATTCGGGATGGGTTGTGCATCGAGCCATCATATCTTCGCAGAATTCCATACGGCGATCCAGATCGTCTTCATTAAGTTCATGCACTAAAACTGCCTTGTAGGGATGCCATTTATACTTTTTCAATGTCCTCCACACCGAAGATTTGCTGATTTCATAATTTGCAGCCACCTCTTGTGTGGCTTTATGGGGATTTTCTTGCAGGTCCAGTAGAACATCTAACTGAACATCCTCGGAAACTTTTGGTTGACCACGTCTAGGGAGTTTTCCTTACATACCGGAAATCTTCAAATTTTCTTAAAATCTTGGATACGGCTGTTCTTGTAATTGGTTCCAGTTCTGGATACTTATTGTTAAAGAGCTCGCAAACTTCATCTTGAGTTCTACATCTGTCTCCATATCCCTTCACCATTAAAATTTCTAGTCTTTGCTTTTCACTTAAGTATCGCACCATTTTGATAATAGAGTAATGCGTCAAAAGTGAAAGTTCGCATAGTAATTAAAAATTTCAAAGCTTACTCAATTTTTTCCTCTTTCAGGATTTACAGTCCCTTATTACAGAAACTATCAAGGTCTAGGTCATGCTTGTACATATTTCTGTATTCAGAATTTCAAGCTCTATCCAAATCCATCGAAAAAAATATGGGTTACAATTTAAAAAAAAATTCGATGTGGTCATAGATCAATCAAAAACAAAAGACGATCGAAAAATTTAGTTGATACAAAAAGATTTTTTTTTTAAACCAAAATTGACCTGTCCGAGCGTTTTTCTCAAAAACTGTTTGTTGGAATTTTATTTTAATAGTTCCAGACTTTTGAAACGCACTATATATTAAACATAACATAATTGTTGTACATCAAGCAACAAACATAGAAATATAAAAAAATTGATGTCAAGGATAAGTCTGGGGAGTTGATCGAAGATTCGCAAAGAGTGGCCAATATGTTTAATCAAATCGTTGTTCAGTAACGAAATGATTTAGATAATATTCTATCGGCTTGGCAGTAAGAATCAGTAAATTGGAGGCGCATGGTATTCGTTGGCAAGGCTTGTTGGTTGATTTTAGTCTTACTACACTCATTAAATACGAAATAGGTGAGAATGTTAGTGTTAGTTCTCCGTTCTTGGATATGCCTATAATATGGGTGTTCCGCAGAGGGCCTATTCTTGGACCGGTACTATTTCTATCCTATATTAACAACATTTCCCTATTCGTGGGCAATTTAATCATTTATGCTGATGATACATAAATCATTTGCGGGGAGAGTGAAAGAACGCATAAGCAACGAATTAATTTTAAACTTATGATATTTCGGACACCTCAAACTAAAATTGATCTTAATATAGATATTAGGGTAGATTCAGCGGCAATCAAGCAAAGGACATCCATCAAGTTTTTGGGAATGCACCTTGATGACGTGTTGTCTCTTGGAGGGACCATTGCAACGGGATTTTAAGCAAACACAATAAAATATGTTACCAAATCAGAACTTTAAAGTTCATGATTGGGTAACGACATATCCTAGCCTTTTATTATGCTCAGTTTTTTTCGCGTCTCATGTTTGGTATATCATTCTGGGAATTGTTGTGTAGGGCCAATGGATTGTTTGTTGCACAGAAAAGAGGATATTTCCTTGTATAGGAAGTAATAAGTCAAGTGAATCTTGTAAACCTTTGTTCGTAAAGTATAAAATATTACTATTGCCTAGCCTTTTTATCCTGGAAATTCTTTGCTATATATATAATAATAAACATAAAATTCAGGCAAATTCATCTTTCCACCGGTATAACACTAAAGGTAAGGACCTCCTGAGTCCCCTTTGTGTAATATATAGTGTCTATGTATTAAATAAAAGGGGCCAATGTCTCTCAGTAGTCAACTATTTAAATTTGCTACCGGATGGGGTGAAATCATCCAAGAGTATCCTGGTTAATACAATTTTCCACCCAGACAATTCCCGGTCACATATCTCAAGTGGTACATGACGTTTTTGAATAATGCTAATACAGATCAGTTACCAAGGTCTTCTCGTACACCAGACTTATCACTAATAGGAATCGTGTGGGATATGGTTGGTCAAACGAGGTATTATTTAAAACCACCCACCAACAATGTAGATGTTCTACAAAACAACGGATTATAAAAGCTTAGAATTGCATGAAACAGACTACCATTGATTGGCTACTTTAGACTATAAGTAATTGTACCTTTCTGACATTTTATATTTCTTGTTGGGCATAAAGTATGTACATATTCAGAGTGAGTCATTTCCTTGGGTAAGGCCGATTATGCCTTTATAGGCCTAAAATCTAAAGTTTTTGACTTATTCCCATTTTTCTGAAAAATTCAATGTTTGTATAAAATTATATTTCGCGAAAGCGACGTATTAGATGGACACAATTTTTTGCAGTATTGTTTACAATAAGAGGTCCTAATAGATGCATGTTTTATTTTTTTACAGTTGCTAACTGCATGTGCAGAAAAGTGGATTAAAATTACAAGACACGTTTTTGTATAAAAATCAATTTTTTCAAATGGAACACTCTGTATATTAGTTCATTTTTGAATTGCCTATTTAATTTCACATCAAAAACATGTAAGACGTTAATACTTTAAAACTGACTATTACAGAGTTATTGTCGTTTTTTGGTATGCTTTTATTAGTTTTTGCAAAAAAGTAAATTTTTTCAAATGGAACATCCTATATATATATTTTTGAATTTCTTATTAAATTTCACATCAAAAACATGTAAGACGTTAATACTTTAAAAGTGACTATTACTGAGCTATTGTCGCTTTTTGATATAATTTTGTCAGTTTTGTGGTATTACATAATTAATAATAGTATAGTATTGACAAAATTATATCAAAAAACGACAATACCTCTGTAAAAGTCACTTTCAAAGTATTAGTATCTTACATGTTTTTGATGTGAAATTTAATAAGAAATTCAAAAATGAAATAATATATGGGGTGTTCCATTTGAAAAAATTGACTTTTGTTGAAAAAACTAACAAAAGCATATCAAAAAACGACAATAACTCTGTAATAGTCAGTTTTAAAGTATTAACGTCTTACATGTTTTTTAAGTGAAATTAAACAAGAAATTCAAAAATGAACTAATATACAGGATGTTCCATTTGAAAAAATTTACTTTTATACAAAAACGTATCACGTAATTTTAATCCAGTTTTCTGCATATGCAGTTAGTAACTGTAAACAAATAAAACATGCATCTATTAGGACCTCTTATTGTAAACAATACTGCAAAAAAATGTGTCCATCTAATACGTCGATTTCGAGAAATATAATTTTATAAAAACATTGAAATGCAATAATATATAGGGTGTTCCATTTAAAAAAACTATATCTACGGTTAGCTACCAAGTCATGGAACACTCTGTATAATACAAAATATTTTTAAAATGTGCTCCTAATGAACACCTATCGCAAGAAAAAAACCGCTTCGAAATATCTTTACTCATAAAGTCATAAAGGAATAATCAGCCTTACCCGCGGAGATGACTCACCATGTATATTTCCTGAAAATTACACTACATATTCTATTAGAAGTTAATTTATTTTGGCGGGCAGTATATAGTAGTAGTTTATTGGGCACATGCATCCAGAATGTTAGATTAAGTCAGTTTTAGGCAATTCAAATTACATGACTATAACAGGATGTAGTGGAATATTAGTAAGATATTATTGTCTCTAGGCAAACTGCACCATGAAATTTCTTCTTGTTATTTCATATTTAGTATGGTTATTGCGCACATTGTGTTTGTATGTATTGTTAATGGTTCACAGAAAGACATAATAAACGACTATAATTATTATTACATGTATGAGACTCTTTAAGTACAGCTTTCGCAGAATGATAGATTCATTTTATTTGTTCTTTAGAGTGATTTAACGTACGTTAATATCACGATAAAAAATTAAAATAAACACTTACACTTTACTCGTGCCAGTCACATAAGTACTTATTATTTAAATAAAATTACAAATGTTCTTCTTCTTCTGCTTCGTTATTTAATTATAATACAACAGAATAAAAATAAATGTAGTTATTATTATAGCAATTTAATGTGTTTCATACACCGTTAACGATGAATAAGACCTCTTATGATTCATATTCAACAACAATACAATAATCCCAATTAAGTTGTTTACCACGAATTTCTTTTCTTTTCTCGAGAAGTTTTTTTATGATCATTCAGAGATTGTGCGTCTTTCCGATACAAGCAATCGACTAAGAGCGATTTTACAGGGCCTGCCAAAAGATTATACAATTTATTTTTGAACTGTTACTTTTAATTTAGTATTGTTTTAAACAGTAGACATTGCAGTTTGTTAATGAATCATTGTCGAATTCCTCTTGCAATTCAACAGTGTCAAAATTAATATCAAACCTTTCATATTAATATATTAAACCATCAGGATCAAAATCTGTACGCTCTTCGAAAATGTCCAAGCTTGTGAATCCCCTGCTTTTTAAGGCAATTTTAAGTGGTTGTACAAGTTACTTGCTCCATGTCTTTTCAACAAAGTGAACGACATCGAAAAGGTTGATAGATTTTACTAGATTCTCTGAAAAGAAGAGTCCATTCGCGACCAAATATCTTTCAAAATTATAAATCAGTACCAGGTTTTAATTTATTATCCCTTAGTCTAAGTGCTGACAAAATTTTGTGGTAGAAGAAAATGTATCATTTGTTACGTTTTAGATCACGTAAATGAGATGTAGCATTATCGACGAAAAGCAGTATTTTTCGTCATTGAAGTTTCATTTTTTGGTCGAATTATTGCTAGTATACTCAGACATTAGGTATATCGCAGGTCACCCATGCTTTTTATTGGATCACCACATTATTGGCAAACTGTCCAAACTGAGTTTAGGAAAAGCGAATCCTCTGCCATATTAACACAATAGTTGTTAGTCTCTCTTTAGCCATTTTTCCAACCGCGCACTTCCCGTCCATAAATATTGTTGGGGAAAGCAAGAAAAAACAATCTCGTTTCATCAGCGTTATATGTGTCTCTAGGACTGTAGCCACGTAATAATGATGGAATTTTAGAAACAAAATTTCGGTCTAACCAACCAGACAATGCATTAACGCAGTAACGTATTTCGGCCTTTATCTTTTCAGTTTTGAAAAAGCTTCGTTTCTATGTGACGTTCTCATTGGATTCTACTTCTGTGAAAGTTTATTCCTTTTGTTTATAATGTCCGCCGCTGTTTTCCCAATTTGAACTTTATCGGCTTGAGCACGATTATAAAATTCTACATTTATTTTTTCTATAAGCATGAGGAGGCAGTTCTTATATCGTTAAACTTACACGCGTCAGCGTACCTCAAGGGAAATCCCGATGTTCTTACATTTTTATAACTAGAGAGCGGACACAGAATACAATAAATCTTTTTTTTAATCTCTATCACAAAATACAGTAGGTACTTTCTGTTATCTAACGTAAAATACAGTTTCTAACCTATTTTCAAAACATAATACAAAAATAAAGTCTCACCTTCAGAGAGAAGAACGTTTCTATGCATTTCTACGTTAATATTTGACAGATTTCAGTAAATAGTAAAATATATCGGAGAGAAGGACTCATATTGTCATTATTATTATTATACAGCACCACCTACATGTGTGATTTTAATGTAAAATATTTTTTTATTATTATTAAAAATAATATAAACGAATAAAAAATATATATCCATTGCTTAACAAGGCATGGACGCGTTTCGACCTATTTGGGTATCCTCGGCATGTGGTAAGCTTCGCAATGGCAATGTCATAACTTGTATGTATAAAGTGAAACTAGATTGAGATGTGTATGTATAGCTGAGGATTTTTCGAATTACGGAATGTCTCATGTCTCATACACAAGTATACCATAATTATTAGGGAGCGGACACGAGCGGCCGATGACTCATAGCCCATGAGCGCACTATTGAAATTTTCTAATTTTAAAGAGGTTTTAATTTTATTTATATAATTGGATAACAAGTGGCTGGTGATCTATAAATACAAAATACCTTATTATTTGTTCATTTTGTTGTTCAAGTCGAGTAAAGGAGTATTAATATTTACTGGCCTTACCTTTTCAAAGTTATCTTCTGTAGGATTTGTTCTCTTTGAATCAAGTACATCCTTGTAGATAGACAAAGTCCTTTCTATATCGCCACTGGTTATAGTGTGCGTACTGGAAATATGCTTTTATTTCAGCGTATTTAGCAATTAGATTTTGTGCCATTATTCCCATACACAATTGCCGCAATGTTATTAAATCTGGATTTCTATTAAAAACTGCGTCTAACTTTTGCCGAAGGCCACATCCGAAGTCACTTGGAATACTTTTGAAATTTTAATAGCCACATCTAATGTGGTTAATCCATCTTTTAATTTCAGATTTCGATTTTCAAAATATGTGATTAGTTTAGGATATTTTCCAAAGTGTTCCTGAACTAACTAACTGATTTTTTAAAATTGGGTTTTGTGTTAGTTCCTAGCACTCAGTAATACTTCGAGCATCGTCATTTAAACATGTAACGAAATTTTGTAAACTATCGAAATTCTCTGCATAAAAACTAGTAGCTTCCAACCATGTTCCCGATCCAGTTATTACTGGCGATGGAGGCAGTGACAAAGATGGAAGTTTTTCCCTGTAAAGAGCTACTCTCGATGGTGCTTTTCTGAAAACTTTTTTAAAAGCGGATACAATTCTATCAATTTCCGGATACCTGTCTCTGCGATTTAGGTTAACCTTGAAAGTCTGTGTAATGGTCAAATTTGGAAAATTAATACAGCCTTTCTAGCAACTGTGCTTTACTCATGGCATTCAACTTGTAGTTGTTGCCATCATAGTCTAAATATATGCAAAAAATACCAGAACCAAATTTTGACAATGATGGTGATAGTAGTGATAATGTTGATTGTAGCAGTGACGAGGATGATTATGATAATGACGATATTGAAGAAAAGGTTCTTGAGTTAGTTGGAGATTATGTACACGAATCTTTTCATTTAACAAATGATTGAAACATTCAAGCACTAGTAACCCAAGTAAGAAAATATTATTATAATTATTCCGCCGCTCTCCATTAAAAAACACTATTTTGCAGAACTATATAAAAGAAAAACATAACAAGGAACTAAACCTTTTGTAGATTGCAAAGCCCGATGGAACAGCTTCGAAAATGCAATGTCTGTGTCCACAGGAGCAGTACCAATATCGTCAGCCAAAGAGCATCCAAATGAATTAACTATAATAATCAAAGGCGAAATGGTACTTTTTGAAAATGGTGGTTGTCGTGGTCAGAATCTCTCAATTATGTCATAAATATTTGCTAACCTTACCACCTAGAAGTGTACCACCTGATAGGACACTTTCCAGAGGCTAGAAAAAACTTCGGTCAAAATTACATTCATCTTCATATGCACTTGTAGCGCTCAAGTCATACTTTAAAATACAATATTTGTTTCGTTATTTTGTAAAATAATATCTACTTCTTTAATTTAATGGAATAGTTTTTTCTTTAAGATAGTGTTTAGTGTTCATTGTTCATGTTATTTTTTTTTCTTGCTTTGTACTGTTGCTAAAGCCCAATACCTAATATTATAATAAAAAATACTAAATCACTTTTTTGTTTTCTTAGCGCATTTTCGCAATTAATAAAATGTATCTAGATTTCGGGACTATTATCGTGGCTTTCGGGACTAGTACCGGGACTTAGAATTAAGTCTCGAAGTCCCAAGGACCTTTTTGGTCCAGGGACTTGGGAATCCTAGTCAGGACGGACCTGTTGATATTTTGTCGAAGAAAACCCAATTTCGTACCTATTCGAGTAATAATTTTAAAACGTTCTTTTGGGTATTTACATCCGTCAGACAAATTAGATATCGATTTGGTATGGAGTGGACGGAGGATGTTATTCTTAATTTAATAGCCATTTAGCAGCAAAAAGTAATTTTATGGAATATCAAGCATCCCAGACATAATAACTGCGTGTCTGCCACCAACATCTTCCCCAATGTTTTTGTTTTTTCACTAAATAGTGGAATTATATAAGCTGCAACCGCAATGTCCATCTTGCTTGGAAAGCAATCATAAACTGATCATAGAAGGATGGGATGGCATTATGTTCGCGGTAATGATACGCGACGATGTTCTGTTGCACCTCAGAACTTCATCACACCATAACTTCGTCGCGCAACAAGGAATGTTGTGCGGCAGAGTTACGGAACGATGTTCTGTTGCATGTGTGTAGCCACTTTTAGACAATACAGGATTCTAAATGATGTGATGGAGCAACTGATGATTGCCTTAAATACAATTATTGATTGTATGCCATTCGGTATAAATGACGAACACACGAAATAAAGAAAAAATATGAACAGTACATAACCATGGAAAAAATAGACTATTGGTATTACTGCTACTCCAAACGTCTTTATCCTCAATACACAAATGTTAATACAACACAGAAGATCTACGAAGTGTATTTTATTGAAATATTAAAATGGATAACGCACATATAAAACAGATTAAGGGGCATTCTACTTGAAGAATTTACTAAAGTAACACGACACGTACATCTCGTTTCGTGTACGAATACTTTCCGGATTGACTGTAATACACATGTATGTACGTGCTATTATGTACCACTTATACCAATTGTGAATCATATAAATTCCATGAATTGCTTGGTAGATTCTCCAGATAATGTGAAGCTCTTCCCAACCACAAAAGTTATATAATTGTATTACAAGCAAATATATATATGCGAATGTAATAGATAGACGTATGAGGAAAACACGTTTATTTTTTTAATTTGGACTATGTTTTTGTTTTTGTAGCAGCACTTCGTAACATAGTGAGTAAGAATACGTATAAATTAAGCGGGAGACTTTAAACTGGTAGTAACTGGATCCAACAACCTTTAGGTAACATTACTATTAGACTAGATATATATGTCTATATATAATTTGTGTAATTGGCTATATATTCGAGTACGATTCGATTAATAATATGAATATGATCATATTATAGACGAAGATTTGCATAGAAAGATTAGTAATTATTAGCTATCTTTATTGAAATTATAATTTGATGTGACATTGTAAGATACAGTAGTAAGACATAAAATTCAAACAGAAATAACACTAGATCGCATCTGTTTTGTGACACAATACAATTTTTTTTTGTATTGAATTTGTTATGTATTGTAATTATTTAAATTTCAAATATTGCCGCCTTGCGCGCCGGTAGCGAGCTAAGAACGGGCGGACGACAGAGACATTAAGAACAAGATCGAAAGCGTTATTCTGAAACAAACTGCAATAATGATTATTATAATTTAGCTAGTACCTATTCAAAATAACAACAAAAAGCAACAGGTACAGTCCACTAATCCTCAAGCGTATATGCGCCAGAAGTATAGGCATCAAGGGAATTCTTATATGACAAAAAAGGAAATAAAGTTAAAAGATGATTAGCACATAAGGTATTGAAGTTATGACAACCCTGACATGCCTAGACATTGGAGGACATCTCCGATACGTCCTTTGAATTTTTTTTAAATCTATTATGACCTTTACAGATCATGAAAAATTATGAATACATAGGTACCTGCCAAGTGTGAAATTTAATTCATTCGAACAGAAACGAGAAACTATTTCAAAAATTATTTATTGTCAAAACAAATAATAAAAATACAATACAAACAGAACAATAATTCTTTCATATATGGAAAAAAACTGAAAATTCTCCTTTACAGTTTTCGTATTTTTCAATAATAATTATAATAAACTGTTTCAAAATCCTTATTTACCTCAAAATAACTCTCAACAAATGACTGTATCGGTACCATCAGCGAAACTAGTTCATCTTCATTACTTCTGGAGGAGGAATACTCTCAATCAAAAGCAGGTTGACTATATTTTCTTTCTTTTTCTTTTATTGCTTCTAACTGATGACGATGGCGAGATCTTTTTGACATATGTGTGAGAAGTTTTTGAAAATGGAGTATTTATGAATCTGCGCAAACGATCAGGACTGACTATTTCCTGAGATTTCTCCAATAACCAACAAAGCGCTGACTTTTTATTAATAGCGGATTTTTCGCCTACTGTTACCTTCACAAACCATCCGGTTTCAGAAACAGTTTCATCCCTATCCTTGGAAAAACCTTTAACAGCTAAACCATCACCAACACCTTAAGAGTGAAATATTGAATAAATCTGGAGGAAGAATTGAATTCAAATTTTGAAAATCCTTTCTGCTGAAGGATTCTTTAAGCACTGGCATGCAATTTAACATTTTATTTGTATTGTTTTCTATATTCTCATTTTCACTACCTTATGTATTGGACATAATACCTTGATCATCATAATTTATTTCTGTTTCAACATCATAGCTGGTTTTGAAATGCAAAGCAATGGCAAATAGTCGCAGCAATTCAGTTAAACTTGTATTCTCAAATTTTTTGATCTTCAATTGATTTAGCCAAAGCTTCAGTCGCTATTATTTTTTTGGATCCAAGTGTTAATCTTTAATTTTCGGCAATCACAGAAGGCATAATTTCTCTTGTAAAGAGTTCCATTTCTCCAAAATTCACGTTCGACAAGTTGGCAAGTAATTGCCATTATCAAATCCATTGAATTTAAGAATGTTTTCAGAGTCGGGGATTGTGATTTTTAAATGAATTCGAATATCTTCAAAACCATCCATATCAGCTAGGTTAGGTTATAATACTACCAACTAGAAACAACACCGTTAAAAACGTAAATGATCCATTAATGATAGCGTAGATAGTTAAATTTTATCTGTGCCACTGTTAAATACATTTTATAAAATAGTGGCAGATATACATCCCAATAAAGTTTACTCTACGTGATGCGAAAATTCTAATATTTAATATTTCATTTCGGTGCTAGATGATAGGTAGAAATTTAAAGTTATTGGTATCGAAAGCAATACAAAATGAATAATGGAATGTAATATTGTTACGGCAGTCAAAGCGCAACTAAATTAAACAAGAACTAATTATTTTAGATATGTTAAACACGCTTCGTATGTAGGCGAATATGGAGGGTGGAATGGAAGGATAGCGATCGCTTATGGATTATAACTCGTAAAATGGGCAAGAATTTGATGCTTCCATTTCAGTTCGAATGATGGCGCTGGTGTTGCTAATTAGTACAAACTTGCTACTGTCAGTCTTGACAATTGCCGTTTTTTATTGGATTTTAAGTTGTAATTGTTAAAGTCAGAATTTCATTTTTCTATCAAAATATTATAAAATTTTGTTTATTGTTATCTTGCGTTGACGTAAGTACGCACCAGGTTACGGTTTTATCGTAATAACATTGTAATACGCCTGCAAACTTTTTAGTACAAGGATATAACATGGTAATATAAAGACTTTTGTGTAATTAAAGATAATGAAAAAATCCAAGCATGTTTAGATTCCATAAAATTATCTGCAAATATAAGCATATCTGAAAAGCACAGGTTACTTGAAATCAAAAATAAAAGGGGATTCATGCACCCTTCTGGGTTATTCTTTTCCTAAACTACGAAATTAAAAGAGATAGTCTTCAGTACTGTAAGTAAAAAATACACTGTTTTACAACAGAATGTACGTCAAAATATGTTTGTTTGGTTGGTCGCATTATCTACAACAATAAGAATCTTGAAAATATGACTGGCAAAATATAAATGTTCGAGTTTTAGGTTTTCCGTTCCATTGCACGTATTGTTCAATTTTTTAAAGTGTTCTTTTTTTTAGGCATGCATGCCCAACTATACATCGCGCACAGTTTGTTTCATTTAACAGTGGAAATTACTTCACTCCGTATATATGCAGTACTTATACGAAAACAGAGCTTGAATCTTATGGGAGTGAATCAGCGTAGCAAATTACACAATTAACAGTTTTTAGTGAGGATGGAGGAAAATACATACATACATATGCATAATTCCTTTACGTTTTAGGAAAGATACTGGCTTTGCAGCGAATTTGTTCTATATTTAGTTCATGGAATATTTACGCTGAATTTATTCAACGATAACAAATTTAAATGTACAGTGCTATCGAGAAAGATTGTAGACCACGTGATCAGTAATTTTCTAAAATCTGGTGATTTTCGTGTTCATACGTTTATGAGATTCGCGTATCGCTAGTATTTGACAGTAGCGTACATTTTATTCACAAATACTGCTGTCATTGTTGACACTTTTAACCATATTTTACATAAAACATTCAATACTACCAACTGCTGTTAATTGGGTTGCCTAATTTGGTAGTCACGTGGTCTACAGGAATTGTTGATATCTCTGTATCACTTGCGAAATTTCAACGCGGTAAACCGTAATAAAGTTAATATGAATTTTAATTATCTAACAAGACACAAGAACAATATTAATAAAATCCGGTAACGTGATATCATAGATTTTCTTAGAAATAACAGACTACAGCTAAAAGTAAGCTAAAGTAAGAAGAACTAAAGACGGAATGTGATCTTTATATAAAATAATGCTAGTCATCGTTTAGGATCGTTCACTATTGTGATTTGCAACTATCATTCCGACGGCCACTTCCTCAGTATCTTGAATATTAGATTTCATTGTTCTATGCCAAATGACCCATAATTAATAAGATTTTCTTTAAGATTTCCTTCCAATCATCTAGACAGATTTATTATATGCTTTCTTTCTTGGTAACTGCTAGAAAACCTTTGACTTGCATGATGAGAGTTATTCGGAATAAACATTCGAATATATAAAATAATTCTCGTAAATGATTTTGTAATTTTAAGACTAAATATAGGCAATAATTAAGTGGTAAACAATTCAATGGGATTCTGCCAATGAAGCGATCAACAATGTGACAATGCAATGACATTTTTTGTTTGACATTTACCTACTACGTAATAAAATAATAGCACAATGTTTCATGGCCGATTGCACCATAGCTACTTAATATCACGTTGAGTTAAGTACCACTTAAATTAAATCCCGGCTTAAAAACAAATGCATTGCACCAACGGTATAATTTCGCTACGAATAATGTTATTAGAACATAAAAAACAATTGGAAATACAATTACTCAAGCAGCAATTGTAATATTTGTGTATATTCTTAAATAAATACTTTGTATTTTTGATTTTGGGTTTAAATTTTTCATTGCCCTCCTATTCTTCATTTTAAGTTTAATTTTCATTAACATTGCATTGGTTTTATTTATTGCTTTTGAGAAGTCAATATGAAACTGTGGATGTAAATAATATGATTTTATCCATTTCCTATCATCTGGTAACGCCATTAAATGTTCAATAGATGGTAATAAGTGTCTCACAGAGTTTTTAGATAGACAGAATCTCTTAAAATAGATAATTCGTCTAGCAATCAGCTTTTTGATGTACTTGACGCAGTATTCCTGCATTTATTAATTCCAATACATCCATATCATCAACATAAGCATCAAACCCAACATCCACTACAGTGTATTTAATTAAACTCATGTAGGAACAACCTTTTGCGTTGCCTGACTAATCGCACATAACCATAAATTACTTAAGCGTTACTTAAAAACTTTAAGCCTACAATTTTGCTGGCTAAACTTCAAGGAAAGTGAGCTTAGAGTTAAGTCTTCATGGTGCAACCGGCTATCAAAGCCATGTCCAATTATGTGTCAAGTGAATTTGAATATTTATTGTAAATAGTATTTGTATTGTGTTTAATTGTGTCCTCTTTAAATTATCTGGTGTTTGTATTTATAGTTTTTATTGCTGTTTGGTTTACAAAAGTCAATAATAAGTTACACCTTAAATTATTTTGTATTAGTACTGTATGAAAATGAAAAATTAACCTTACATGTTATATCATTAAAGACAGAAAAAATTCTATGTTAAGTCACAGCCAACTATGATATCAAAATAAAAAAATGAGGCGTGGCCACCACACGACTTTCTTATACGTATGAGCGTTTCAAACTATACAATCTTAAGAATTTTTTTATACAAAACTTATTCAAAATCCTATTCTAAGTACTTTCATTCTCTTAATAAATCGCTATAGAATGCATACTTTGCAAGATATTCGAAAAAAAGTGTTACTCGCTAAGAGTAAAAGTGCTACTTCCGGTCCGAATTTTGAAATTTCATGTATACAAAAAATATTGCAAATATACCTCTAAATACTTTTGTGCTCTTAATAACTATATATAGAATGCATGATTTACGACATATTTGCCAAAAATCGCTATTCGGTAAGAGTAAAAGTGTTACTTACGGTCCGAATTTTGAAATCTTTTTTATACAAAAGATATTGAAAACTATGTTTTAAATACTTTTATACACGTAACGTACCTGTCTAAAAAGCTTGACTTGCGAAATATTCGCAAAAAACCGATTTTCGATAAGAGTAAAAGACCTACTTCCGGTAGGAATTTCGAAAAACTTTTCAAATAAAATTGTTCTCAATTTTAATTTTAATTACATATGAATTCCTTATAAATTTGTATAAACTTAGTATTTGACGAAATATTGGCAAAATTCGATTTTTTCACTGAAGTAAACTGCTACTTCCGGTCTACCGATTTTACTGAAAAACTAATCAGATCTCAAGAGGGAGATTATACATGTAAATACAAAATTTGGAATTGATATCTACAGCGGTTTGACCGCTATCGTGGTCACACACAGATACACAGACACACACACAGACATTTTTTAAAAACCACTTTTTTGGTATCAGGGGACCTCAAAACGTGGACATCTGCAAAAATCTCGAAGTCGAAAATTTTCATCATCACAATACTTCCTTATACTACGTATAAGAAAGTAAAATATAATTTTATGTCGAATTCGAAATTTATAAACTCTCTTCGCCACTGCACTTTTATGAAAGAATTGCCGATCGAGGGTGGTAGGTCAATGTTTATGTCTCTCCTACAGTCATCAAAATTCCCTATGAGAACATTGAAATTTGACCAGCCTATAAAACTATTAACTTTTTAAAGGGTAGATAAAACAGATCTTTTTTTTATAAAACTATGTTCAAATAATCTGGTGATAAGGAAATGGCCATTAATAGATATTTTCCGTGTACATATTGAAAACAGATTAAAGAATACAAACAAGTAAAAAAATAATACCGAGTACAAGTAAAAAGAACGTAACATACAGGGAATATCCTAGTTTTCAATAAAATATAAAAACACCTTGTAGGAAAAGCTGTCCTGAATTTTTTGCATTAACCGATCTTTGACGATACTACAATGCGTTATTATATAACTCTGATTCATTAAATTTTTATGCAAAATAAAAACATGTTTAGGGTTGTACCAGCAAAGCGGACTGGGTGTGATCCTAACCCAATCACAAATCACAAACTGTACGGTAAACTAGCTGATTTATGTTGTCCCTACAACGAACGCGACAACCTTGGCAGCGACATTTAGCAGTATCTCTTTAATGAATAAAAAAGTAATTCACATTAAACGTCCAAATAAAGCAAATTTTCAAGATCACTTCCATAGTATTTCCTTCCGACGATTGTACCGCGAGATCAGAAATTATATTGATAAAGGTTTGCTATGAAATGTAAAACGCCTGTCTTAAGTTATATCATTAAGTGTCATACTAACAAATATTAATGACAGTATGTCACTTAATGATATAACTTAAGACAGACGTTTTACATTTCATGGCAAACCTTTATCAATATAATTCTCGATCTTGGGGTATATACATGTACTATCCGCTATACGATTACCATATCCATAAAAATGAGCAACGATTATTATATAAAATATTTATATAATGAAAATGTACACGTGCTTCGATTAATATTTCCTACGAGACATTTCGTTGTAATGAAATTAAAATTTTATTACCTACCTCAAATAGGTAATAAATTTAATGACATTGGTTTAATAAAGCTATTTTAAATCCATTAAGTGGATATTTTAGATTCTACAGAGACATAAGGAAAAACAACCAACAAAATTGTGAACTTATCTGCACAAATGCTTCTTTATTTATGTTACTTTTTGTTTTTTTAAAGACAATGAAACCTAACAGATCGTAGCATTTCTATATTAAACCCAGAAATTTGGAATTTATACCATACAATTTTTTGTTAATTGAATGTGCAGACGACAAACATGGTATATAACTAACTAATTTAAATATTATATTACAAATAACGTTCCACCAATTTTATTTTTACTATTTTGCGACATGTCTTTTAGTATTCTTTTGCCCTTGCTCCGCCAAATTTCCGTACGTTGCGTGCGGCATCATTATACCGTGTAGATAATCAGGATACGGATAATTATGATACTAAGCAGATTTTTACTTATTTTTCTCTAAACCAGCACCTACCTACGTACAAAATTTCAAAGCTCTAGCTTAATGTGAAATGCTCTAGATTTATGATGAATGATCTATGAGTCAATCACAAGTCAGTGAGTGCCCAAAAACGTAATTTTTTTATCTTTGTATCTAGATAAATAAAATTTGGAATACTGCTTTTCATTGGTAATCTTAACTCATATGAAAATCATCAGCCTTGTAACTCAAATAGCCACGAAGATAAAGAGAGGTCGAAACTGGCTCGAATGGATACGTGTAAATATTGCGCACTGCATGCCAGCAGAACTTTGTAGATTTTTCATTAAAGTGTTTGTTGCACAGTTGACGATAATTTTCGTGTCTAGATTTTCACAATTAATATTGAGAGAGCAATGTTCTGATTTGTGTAGATGCCAGGATAAATTAATTACAACTATGTACTATTGATTAAAACTACACGTACAACAATATCTGTAAGAAACGATAAAACCCCAAGATTCAAATTTTTAATCACAATATAATTTTCATGAACAACTAGTTGCTCATCATACACTAACCCAGATTTACAAAATAAAATAACCTATCAAATAAGTAATTCCCGATATTTCGTCTACTTGTTCAAAATAATCTTCTTGAAAAGTTACTTCGGTATGGCATCATCAATCACGTCTGTATTCACTGAATTTCAAATATTGAATTAAGCCGCAATGATTTTAACCATATAAAACCATAATTAAGCACCCACATCAATGAATTTTTGAAAAAAAGCACCAATATTATTACGTGGAATGCCCTACAAATAAACATTTGCAAAAATTGATCACAACAAGAAGTTAAAAAAGAGGCTTTATCTCTGTGTTAGAACTACTCGCTGCTGTTAAACCGTGTTATTTAGTAGGTAATGGTTTAAGACGTGTGCGTTTTTACTGCAATCCGCATATTGAGAAATGTCATTTATAACAAAAAGTTATCCAGATCATTGATATATATATATATTAAAAATAGGAAAGGTCTAAAACCTGACCCTTGTGGTACTCCGGTTATTGCTACTCTCGTCAGATAATGCTACAATTTATACTCGATTATCCAGATGACCTTCAATCCAATCATACGGTAACCCACACAATCCATACCGTATACCGTACAAAATTTGTTGCTTTATTAGCATGCTTCTGATAAATAGATATGATAGAAATGTCATTATAGACTTCCCCAACAAATAAAATGCAATTTTCAACTTTATCCATGCGGAAAGAGATAGTGAGTGATTTTTTGTGAAAAATCCATACACATAGCAAATTTATATAGCAAACACTTCAGAATGCAATTAATCTTGTCTGTGTCCTAATATAAGTGTGCATCAATTTATAAACAAATAAAAAATAGGAACATCAAAATTATAATTACACATATTTCTTTTCTTTACTTTGGATGCTGAGCAAATTGACGGTTGAGCATTGCAATTAACATTAGCTTCCTTGTCTTGTGCCAATAATAAATATTTGTTCACAAACTTGATAGGTCTAGACGTATCGGAATGGTGCGTAACAAAATTATTGTACAATGCGTTTGGTTTTTCACGATTTACTCTGAAAATAAGCCTCGTATTTCAAAAAGACATTACAAAAACGAATAAGTAAATTAAGACGAATCGAATAGTGCCAAATTTATAACATAAGGTGCGGGCAGCACACGACTTTCTTGTACGTATGTGCACATTTTTTATACAAAAGTTGTTCAAAGTCAAGTTCTAAATATTTAATAAACATTAGCTGTTTTGACAAACAACCATTTAGTGACGCTATTGAGATATGTGATTACTATTTTCGTAAAATTTGAAATTCGTTATTGTGAAAATAGCCTAACACAGAAATTGGCTAAATTCTTTGTTTATAATGAACGTTTAAAAAATCAATTTTGTGAAAAAATCTAAATTTCACGTGAAGATTTTCTTGGATGATTTTTTAAGGTTTTAGTAAATAATGCATAGAATCGCTTCGTTCATCTTTTGGTAGGGACTTTTAATGTCAATGATGAATTCCGTGCAGTTAGAAGAAAATCAGTTGTTATTTCAAAAAACAAATATATTCAGCTTTGCAGTTTTGCTTTGAACATTTAGCTGTGAAAAAGATCTACATATTTCCTGCGAATTCCGCACAATTTGACCGACACTCAAAAAACTCTTATAGAGACATCATTTCAGTGGCTTTTAATTCATCTGGCATAACATCTTTCTCAAAAATGAAATTTACCAAATACACTATACTGTAAAGGCTTGGCAATAGTTGGAGCAACCCTTTTTATTAGTGCCGAAGGAACTTCATCCGACCTTAATGACAATTTGCTTTTAACGCCATTTTTCAGAATATCGAGAACATCGCCCACTTGAAGTGGCCTCAAAACCAAGCATTATAAACCCCCTTAGCACCATTGGCGCAACTGATCCCATAACATTCAGAGGCATGCCAACAAAATATATGCTACACAAATAATTTTAGGCTCACTAATCACTCCTTCATTATATTTTAAAGTAACATTTGAACTACTGGATTCATTAGAAAAAGAAAATATACGCCAAGCCTACCTTGGATGAATTTTCCGAACCCGATAACATTCTTTCTGAGCATTAGCGCCGGGTATCCTATTAACGAAAAATAAGAAGTTAATAGATAAAGATGGCAACAGAATTAGTAACTCAATATTGTTATTTCATATTGTTATTGACTTTTCTCCAAAAATGTATGTCCTTGTCTGATGGGGCAGACAATTATAAGTTCAAAAACCTCATACTTGGATGGCCTAAAATATTTTGAACAAAAACATCAACACCACTCAGCGAAAACTACTAAAATGTGGTAAATTTAAATGTAAATAGAGTTTGGGTTGCGTGTTAATTCGCATTTTGAAAATATCGCCAATTACACATATATTAGAGTTAATGTTTTACTTGACTGTTGACCTTCAAATTCTAGTAGTTGGATTGATTTAACTACCAGAACATTATATCCTGATATTTTTAAAGAGCAATTTAAAACGTTTTAACAAATTAATTTTTTGTCTCCCTCTTCCTGTTCCCTCTTATATGTGTGTTTCTATTTAATTTTATTGATTCAGTTCCTCAACGGTTCGCTAATAAATTTAGTAAATCTTGGATTGCGATTGCATAACATAACACGAACATGTACACAGTCCTATGTATGTGTATATGTATTTTTTGCTCGTGCATGTTATCTGTGTGTCGAAACTGGTTTTCTAGTCACATTTTGCGAATTTATCGTGTGATAATAAGTTTATTTTATATTCCGACACGAACGAATATATTTCGAGCATGTAAAGATTCCGACAAGCAAAGCAAAAGCTTTAATGCCAAAAAAATTAGACATGAAACAAGGAAATCCGGACCTTCGAATGTGTAAAGCTAGCTTCGAACATTCATTAAAGTGAATTTGACGTCTTGTCCCCAGAATTTCGACGATTTAGAAAAATATTAATTCATAGACATCGACAATAGTTCGTTAAATTAAAGCAGGAACAAGGACCGGTGAGCACTACCACCAATCCCGCGCCATAGTTTATTTTGATTATACTACTGTAAAATTTAGAATGTATAGTTTATTTCAAATTATAAGAATATAACTTTGAACGGCTCTAATGCTTTTATTGCACCACCTGCAAAGAATTATTGCTTCAATTTACATCCGGTTCTTTTTTGTATATCATATGGTAATGCTAACTAACTAAGTTAGTAACAATAATATTGACTAATCCGTGTCATATTATAACCTTAACAATGTATGTAATATTTGCAAGAAACATGAATGTATAGACATTGTCTGGTACAATAAAGATAAAGTACATGATTAGCAATAAAACAATACAGGATAAAAATAAAATCAAAAATTCATCAAGTCATTTACAGTATAAAAAGAGTAGTGGAGCAAAAAGTATTTCAGGTCACATTGAACCACTGATTCGTTTCTTTTAAAATTGCTGACAGTTTATTATATCGATTCAATGTTTTATATTAATTAGGATTATTTTCTAAAAATGTGTTATGATGTACCTACGCTAGGAGAAATAAGTAACCGTACACTTCGCAGAGATTTAAGGTGGTATGGGCGTGTTTATTATGCATTAATATATATATATATATATATCCCCGCGAAGTGTACGCTTACTTATTTCTCTTGGTGTATAGTTTATTTCAAATTATAAGAATACAACTTTGAACGGCTCTAATGCTTGCCTGCGGCAATAATTACCTGGCCGCTCAATACGCTTATCTTTTACGCAAACAAACTGTTGAGGTCCGTAATGACAAAATTTAAGTAAATTGTAATTACTGCAATTTAGATGAAATAAAATTTAATAATAATAAAAGTACCAACAGTTGTTAATTTGGATATATACTTATTATATATAAATAAGTGCTTATATTTATTAAAGGAAATTTAAGTAAATATAGTTAGGAGAGTTGGTATATATTACATCTAATATTGAGTCTATTTATCATTTATTGTTAATCTTCACTGCTGTATACATATTTGATTTATCTCTCTTTACTTCACGAACATGTGACGACCTTTTGCTGAAAGTGTTAGTAATGTCGATGTGGATAGTGATAATACTATTGGAGCACAACAGAGAAAGCATATATCAGAAGATGCAAAACAGATAATTCTCAATGTCTATCAAACCCTGATGGAAGAAAATAACGAACTACAAACCCAGAACATTCAACGAACGTCGCAATTAGCCAGGGTGCCTCTTGGAACAATATATAAGATAATTAAGAATAAGGAACAATATATAAGATAATTAAGAATAACGCAGGGCCTCGAAAGCAAAGAAGTGACAAAGGAGCACCGAGAAAAATAGAAGAGTATGAAATTGATACTATTAGGCAGCAAGTATACTCCTTCTACAGAGAAAATGTTGTATCTACACCTGACTGCTTACATAAAAGAATCAGTGATGAGCCTATAAATATTCAGTGTTCTAAAGCAACTTTGTGGCAGACGCTAAAGAAAGCTGGTTTTAAGTTTGGCACTATAGATGAACGTCGCACAATTATGGAAAGCCCGAGATTACAGAAACTTCGATATGAATACTTAACGGCAATTAGAAGGTATAGACAGGAAGGACGATTCATATGTATTTAGACGAGACGTGGTATGACACCCATTACACAATTTGCAAAGGTTGGGTGGATAGTTCAAATATGTGTCAGTTGGACGCGCCGCACAGTGGTCTGAAACGTCCAAAAAGTTGGTCAAAACCTAGAAAAAACATTTTTTTTTCAAATAGTTTCTTGTGTGGTAGTCGGTAAACGAGGTGCCTGCGCGTCTATTTCTCGAATAGCAGATAGATGGCGCGCCTACGGGACGTGTAGTTGTGTGTGTGAAAGTCGCGGTTGTCAAAACTTGCTACGTGCAACGTTCAACAATAAACGAGAAAAACAACATTTGAAGTGCACACAAAAATTCGTGAACGTGCAAATATCTTCAACAAGAAGATGGAGGATGCACCTGAAGATTGGTAAAATGTTTTGACACTTTATTTTTTTAAACAATTTTTTATAATTTGTTATTAAAAATTTTCCGAAATTGTCAAAAAAGTTATGTTTCCGCGAGACTCCGCGTTGTTCGCTGATTCATTTCCCAGATGAATGTCTAACTAACTAGAAAATCGAAAATTCAGGTGCGACTTTCTGCGATTCTCCTCGCAATTGATTTATTTGTATTTGGTTGCGCGGCATGTCACATCAGAATTACATATTTTTAATTAATCTTGAAGAGATTTAATATGCGCACGATCCGAACCAAATAGTAACTTAGAAGAAGTCACTTTGAATTATTTAAAGTACAATTACCAAGAAATAATCATAATTATTATCATTATTTTCATTTTATTATCATTATTATTATTATTATCATTATTACTATTGTTATCATAATTGTGATTGTCTTTATCGTAAGTATAATTATAAAAAGTATAATGAGAAACAACACAAAATTTATTAAGCCAAATTTTATATTATTTTATCGTATTTTTGAACATACAACTGGCAATTTAAAACTCTCCATTTTTCAATTTACCATTTTTACCTCAAATCTACAATCAGAAAGTAAAAAAACTAAAACTAAAATTTTTCTGGTTTCTTATTAGAGAAGGCAACAGGCAACATAAAAGGAAGAAGTAACTCTATTTATTCAAAACTTTGATACAGCAGCAATTTTCTTTGTGTTGAGTTAAGTGATTTTGTATTCTTGATACTAATTAAATTGTTGTGTCCAGATTTTTGTTTTTATCTATTTCATTTTATAACTTCTGTATAACAAATTTTCTACTAGCGGAGTATGATTATAACTCTAAAACTAGATATGGTGGAAAGATTTAGTTTTTGGTTATGCTTTCAGTTAAAGACTGTAAGAACTTTACACCAATTTTTGCAACAGTTATTAAAAAAAATTAAATTGTGGGCTTGTGTAATTTATTATAATTTATAGTTTGACTTAAACAACTCTATTTCAGCGTAAACCTACTTTAACAATTGTTATTAAAAATGAAATAAGTAACATGGTTTGAAAAGTCAAGCCGTATTACAAAAAACAAGTGTGCATAATTGAAGCAAACAAAATGATAATAGAATAGTATTTTTTCACATTACACTGCCACAGTTTGTAATTTTTAATGATCATGTAACCTTCATTATCAGACTATGTACTTACACTCGAAGCATATTATTTGTCCGTGTTTGATATTCATAATTGCAAACACAATTAAAATAGAACAATGGATGATTGACAGATTATTTTTGGCATATGTTTCGCATTAAACAAGACTTGTGTGTATGCGTGTCGGTTTGTCGAGCTAACGACAGAAAAATAACACGGGAGGGGGGGTACGATTCAACAACAACAACAACAACAACAAAAATAGTAAACGAACCATTAATAAACCAAATTTTCATGTGTGTAATTACATGGATAGTATACGAAAGGCTCCTTTGATTGTTTGTAAGTCTTAGGTGCATGATTAATTGCTTTGGTCAAAATGATTAGAGAAGATAAACAGTTAGTTAATTACAATTACAAATATAACAAATACAGCGTTGAATGAACATGTCATATGTGGCTGTGTACAACACGTATAGTACAGTACATCAATTAGAAAACTCCTATAGCCCTTTTCAAAAATTTTGACAAACTCGGTTACGTCAGAATATTAAGATGGTGATATATTCTAAAATGACATAGCAATAGCAATGATCATAACATTATATGAACCCCCCCCCCCCTATCTTTTAAGCAAACTGGAATAATGCAGGTAGTGCAAGTTTGTACGTCATTGTGAACAGAACGCTCGTACACTGATGAGATCTATGTAATATCGAAACAATGTCAGCTTGGTGTAGATGTTCATTCATACATTTATTCATATACGAATTAATTCGTGTATGTATAGCTTAAGTGATTTAATAGCGTGAGAGCATATTCTCCAAGAATTACTTTGTTGAATTTTATTGAAATAAACGTCAGTTTCATAGTTAAACTATTATAAAAGGAATGTACATCGGAACAGAGGGAAGTAGCAGGAAGAGCGGAGACAAACAAGATCAGGTACGAAAAGCATTGAAAGTATACGAAATCTAGTGGGCAGACAAAAGTGCAAATCACGTCGCATCAGAGACTGTCTTAATGGCGTTTTCAGTGAGATGGCATCAACGTTATAGGCCACTTACAGCATGAGAAGGACCATGTTAGTAGAACCTCGGAAAAATGTTGATATTTCACAATATAGGAAAATAATGGCATTCCTGAGGCGACTACAGCAGAATTTCTTCCCATTAAGATAGCATTTATAATAGGTGTATCCGGAGCATGCAGGTCTGATGAAATGATGAAAATGAGAACCACACACATTTATATTCTAGGAGAAGAAATTCCCATTGTAATTCCTGACACAAGAATTTACAAAAATATATCATTTTTGATAAATTTGGGGCCAGAAATGTGAAAAAAAAAATTTCATCTTCGAAAAAATATCCCTAAAAAGTTTTTTGTTCAATACAGATTGGGAGAAGCTCGAAAACAACCATTTAGACACAACTCAATACATATTTTTCCGAGAAAAAAAGAGTCATCTTCTTGAAACTATCTCAATAGGTCATTTGTTCAGACGAACGACCACTATTATATTGTTGGTTAATAATGGAAAAGATGTCTTGCAACTAAAGCGGTTAGGAGAGTGGAAGTCCAGTGCAGTCGCGAAAGGCTACATGGGTGCATCGCTAGACAGCCAAATTAAAACCGCAAACATGTTGTTCTCAATAACTTTCCCATCGTCCTCCGGTAGCAATCCGGATGTCTTAGCTCCTGTTGTTAACTCCAGTGGAGGCTCGAATGGAACAAGAAAAGAAATCACTATTGCAACAGATTAGCATCATCAGCAGGGTACAGGGTGTATCCTAACTCACAATTTTGAAATTCCCTGACATTTCCAGGTTTTCCAGGGTTTTTCAATCAAAATTCCTGAAGAATTTTCTGTTGCTTTTCAAAGTATAAACATAACTTCAAATTAACAGAAACATTGTTATTTATTTATTAAGAAAATATATAATTAAAAAGAAAACAATAAATTCTTTACCGGCTTACATAACAATTAACAACTAAAAACAAAATTCTAATCTTTGTACTTGTTGTAGTACATATTTTGAGTAGGACTAGGGTACTACTTGTTATTATGAACAACTAGTAACATTTTAAAAAAATAATGACTACATTTTATTAAAAAAAAACTATCGACAATAATAATACAGAATATACATTTTTAAGATTGATTTTTATATAACATAACGTTCGCTTACATGTTGGCTCTGACCGCTGCAATTTCTTCATCAATTAAAGATTCTCTTTGCCTTGTTCTGCATCCACTCTCCTCTTTTTTGCCTCTAAGTGTTTCAATTTTACGCTTTGTCTTTTCCTACTCTTTTCTTTTTCCTCTGCTGCAGCTTGCAGCATATTCTTTTTTTGCAGCTCTTCATTAAATTTAGCGTTCGCGTTTCTGAAATAATGTATCATTTTTTTATCATTGTCTACACGTTCTACTCCTTTCTCCACCATTGCATCATATACAATCCTTTGTCCAATTAAAGACTGTTCAAGTAAATTTTCAGTTAAACACTATCTGTTCACAGAGAATCCCCTCTCAAGAGCAACGTTCCCGTGTGACAATGTCATAACAAGCTTGACAAATTGAATGAACTCCTCTGGGGCACTTTCTTATTGGCATAAGCTAAAATACAATTTGTTCAGTCTGCCAGTATTTTTCTTCAACAGTATTATTACTTCGGTAAGTTTTATTAAACGCTTTAATCTCGTCGTTAACTAGATTCTGCCTGACAAATTTATCGAATTATTTTGATATTGTATCAGATGCCACTGTTGATAGTCTTAGAATAAACTAAACTTTCCAGTGCCAGATCTAATCTTCTAATGGCCCCACTTTTTTCTAATATAACCACGGCATCTAAACAAGATATTCCCCTTACGTTTTATAACGTAGTGGTGAGTTGCCCAACATTTTTTTTGCAAATTGTTCCAAGGAATTTACGCATCCTTTTTTAAATACCAGAATATCAGCTTCCTTGTCAATTTTTCTCAGTTCCAATTTTGTTGCAAATCCTAGATTGACATCTCTTGAAACTTTATGATTTGATGGATCATCCACTTTCATTTTCAACAAATCGTTGACACTATGATTTTTGTCCATAACTTCTGTTTTAATAATTTTTCCAAAAATTGTGTTCATTACGTCATGTAATTGCTCGTACAATAAAGGTGCCAAGGGTTTATCTGCTTGAAATTTTCATAAAAATGGTTGCAAATCCTCTGCTACGCTTTTAAAAAGGTCAACTTACATACATGCTATCATTTTATCATCTAAACATTGTTTCACAATTTCATAGCTTCCACATTTCGGTTCCTTGTTTTCGAGTTTAGCGTGTTCTATGAAATCTTTTAAATGAGGTAACATGTCTAAAGCTCTCTCTGCAACTTGAGCATTTTCCAGCCATCGCACAGCGCAAAATTTAATGGTAAATTGACATGAACCAGTATGAATGAAATCAGCTCGTCTGGCTGGTACATTTTTAAATAAGTTTTAAAGAGCTCGCAGAAATTTTATTACAACAGTTTGAGACTGATTACTTCTCGTGGCACATTTAAATGAATTGTGGACCGTATACAATCCACAACTTCCCAATTCTAGAATGGATGGACAATCAGGCGTTTCTAGCTCCATTTTAAAGTCATTGCTTCACAGCTTCGAGAAGATCTGCAGCAGTCGTATGGCCCAGAAAGGATGATGTTAAATATTTCGTCGATGTTTTGATCAAGTCCTTTTCGTCTATTTTAACTCATTTTCCCTGACTTTTCCAGATTTTCCCTGTTTTCCAGAAAGTATATACCCTGAGGGTAGCATATCTATATCAAGTCAAGCCTCCAATAATTCAAATATAACTAACTATTTTAATAAATAAGTTTTGTTCGTCTTGTTAATTAAAATGAGGTTGAAAGGTTTTTTTGACATATTATGAAAAATTAAAAATAAACAAACATTTGATTGAAATTTAGGGCGGGAAACTAACGCGAAAAATAAAAGTCAAAAAGTTACCCTTTTATACATATACAGGGTGTTCACACTTAAACCCGCACCATTGGTAACTCCGTTATTATTGGAGCTACGAATTCGTCCAAATTAGCAAACTAGTAGGATTTTTCCTGGCGGTTACGACGATGAAAACAAAAAAACAATTGAACGTCGCGTTTTTTAGATATTTGACAAAATGTAATTTTTTAAATGGAACACCCTATATATTTTTATGCGGTTGAATAAAAAATTTAGTTCTGAATAAAAATGTTTAAATACATTATCTTAAAAAAATTGAAAATAAAAAAGTTATCACGTGATTTCTTAAACATTGCATTTTCTTTAAAAAAATTTATGAAAGACGTAGCATGTTTCACATGTTTATCCAATTGAAGTCATCTTCAGATATTAAATAAAATAATATCATAAACATCCTTAAAATTTGCTTACTTTATCACTAAAACGTAAGTTTTCAAATGAGATACCGTGCATTTTTAGGGATTTAGGATTTGTTTTTAGGGATGCCTGAACGAAATTTGTAATTAAATAATATGTACCGATTATTGTATACTATTCTCTTGTTGAACGAATGAAAAATTTTTTTGTATAGGTCCTAGAATGTTTGTTCATAATATTCCTAAATGAATTCAAACGAAACGTTGTGTTTTTAACGAATTTATTTTGATTTGAATTTATTAGGATTTGTTTTTAGGGATGCCTAACGAAATTTGTAATTAAATAATATGTACCGATTATTGTATACTATTCTCTTGTTGAACGAATGAAAAATTTTTTTGTATAGGTCCTAGAATGTTTGTTCATAATATTCCTAAATGAATTCAAACGAAACGTTGTGTTTTTAACGAAATTTATTTTGATTTCGTCCACGAAACTTAAGAATAACAAATAAAAAAATAATAAACACTATCAATCAACATACATAACTAAAATAGTTGTTCGAAGGTACCACCTTCTTGGTCCAGACACTTGCGGGCTCTTTTCTGAGTGCAGCGCGTGGCTTTGAGAAGGGTCCTTCCATCAATATTCCGAATAATGGCCGTAGTGTTATTTTGAAGTTCTTCCACATTTTGGTAACGATGTTTGTAAACTTCATTTTTCACTCGGCCCCATAAAAAAAAATCTAGCGGAGTTAGATCTGGTGAGCGTGGGGGCCACAGAACTGGTCCATGAGTTCCAATCCAACGGGGTCCAAACAGTCTCTCCAGTAATGCGTTAACGATATGGTGATTATGAGCCGGTGCACCGTCTTGTTGGAAGTATATCCGCGGCCTATCCATCAAGTTCACGTTGTCCACGAAATCTTCCAATACATGAGACATAAAGTCCTCATATCTCTCTCCCGTTAATGAGCCGCGGTAAAAAAAAGGACCCACAATTTTAGATCCAATCATACCACACCAAACATTAAGGCTGAACCGATGTTGTGGATTAGTGGGATGAGTCAAAAAAGGATTTTCCCGACTCCAAAAATGATAGTTTTTTCGATTAAACATTCCCTTATTAGAGAAGTTACTCTCATCCGACCATAAAACATATCGAGGAAAATTTGGATCTTCTTCACATTTATGTAGGAACTATTCACAAAATTCCATTCTTCTTATATCATCATTAAGATGCAAAGTTTGTACTGGCCGATATTTGTATGGCTCAAAATTATATTTTTTCAAAATTTTATGAATCGTTCCCAATGAAAGGTCTATTTCTCTTGCCAATTCTCTAATTAAATTGTTAGGATACGCCTCAAAATATCCCAGTACATTTATCTCTACTTCCTCACTAACCACAAATTGCTTCTTCGTTCTATTCTTCTTGAAAACCTCTTCGTTTCGCCGAAATTGTCTGTATAATTCCAAGAAATATCTTCTTTGAGGAATCGCGCGCTCGGGAAACATTGCACTATAATGTTCGCGAGCTCTAATAGTGTTTTTTCTCTGAAATATGTAAGCTTCCATAATATCACATTTTTCCTCATGTGTGAAAACCATTTTTATTAGAAGAAAACAGCAAAATAACAATGCGAATTTTAAAACACTGACAGATTAATTTGACGAATTGTTATTGAATATTTTTTTTTTATTGGTGCCTATTTGATCAAAATTGTAACAACTATTGTAATGTAGGCTAATTTCATTTTCTCTTTTCCTTTTTTTCTGAGTGGAATTTTAAATTATACTGTCCCATTTTAAAATGGGTACTTTTCTGATTATCTCGGGAATATGCCCCTTTAAAGAAAACACGTGATAACTTTTTATTTTCAATTTTCTTGAGATAATGTATTGAAAAATTTTTGTTCAGAACTAAATTCTTTATTCAACTGCATGAAAATATATAGGGTGTTCCATTTAAAAAATTACATTTTGTCAAATATCTGAAAAACGCGACGTTCAATTGTTTTTTTGTTTTTATCGTCGTAACCGCCAGGAAAAATCCTACTAGTTTGCTAATTTGGACGAATTCGTAGCTACAATAATAACGGAGTTACCAATGGTGCGGGTTTAAGTGTGAACACCTTGTATATATATATAGTTTTAAAAAGTCAGAAATGTCAACATTATGTGTACGGTTGTAAAAAAGATTTAACGTTGTAATAAACAGTGCCATATTTATTTTTAATGACATTAATGATGAATGTAAGTTTAGGTTTCATAACTGATTAAAATTATTGCGTTAGGATTATATAAATAGAAACTATAGTAGAACATGGCACCATTAGAGGGAACTTAGATCATATATTATAGTTTTATATGCCAAATCCATTCCGTTTGTAATTTATTTAATTAACTCAAAATATACTATTAGTTTTGTAATATTTAAGTGCGATAAAACTATTCATAAACTAGAAGGTTTTGGCAATAATTTTTTGAAAATCGCATAAACACATCTATATATTATAGTGGCCCAAATCTCGTAATAAAGATCTAGTTGACTTTTTCCTATGGTTTCACCTTTAAAATAGCATTTTAAGAACGGGATTTTAAAAGAACTTACCTACCAGATAATACACACCTTTTACAACAAAGAACTTGCCGTGTAAAACGAAGAACCTAATTAAAAATTAAAAAGGTGGTGGCCTTTCAAATATTTGTTATGAATAATAAATAATAATGTAAAGTCTAGTATGTATTGCACATTATATTTTATATATGTCTAATGACAACGGATATTGTAGTTAGAGCAATTATCCCCGTCTATTTCATTTTAAAATGTACTGAATTTAACGTATGATCCTCATATATCAAGAGCGAAAGTTTCGTAATTTCAGAACGTCCATGTATCAAATTCTCACGGTCCTTTTCGAATAATAAGTAATGTGAATATTCTAAGCAAATACAGTGCATGCGTAGCTACGTTCATTGTCGTAAGACAATAGATGTAAACAATATAAGGACCGGCATCGCTATCCTATACGTGACTCGAAAGTTCGTTAAACCTTGCACACACAAAAATAATGAAACGAAAGACGTGTATTTTCATGTTTATATGTCCTTATTGGGTACATTTGCGTACAAACGTAATTTGTTACTGTGTATGTAAATAGTACGTAAAAATACTTTCAGTGAGCAACATAAAGGCTGTAATAAAATCGTTAAACAGGCAGTAAATGGGAGATGGTAGGAAACACGCTCGAATAGGTGGATTTTTATTTTCTATTGCCTGTTCTACATGACCGATGTAAAAGAATATCAGAGATTTTTCCTTTAAATGGAAATTTCTTCTTTTTATTCCATATTTGAAATCTAAATAACATTTTAAACACAATTTTTGCCTATTGCAATAAAAACAGCATATTATATGTCGATTTCAGTATTTTCTTATCAACGTATTGCTATATAAAATATCATCTACTCTTATGGGGTCCTAGATCTACTTCTGGTAATTTTTTTGTGATGTTATGAAAACCACATATGTCAAAATTCTCTGCCTATTTTTGCAAATATGCTTTTGCCTCTTTTGAGAGACTTTTCAAAACTTAACTATCAAAAATGAATTGCACTGACATGAGCATAAAGTCTAGATGAAATCATGAAAAACTGAAAATGCTAACTCAGATGGCGCTGTAGGTTATTTTAACTTAAAAATTTTAAATGGCAAAAGGGGTCCAGTAACCCCCCCCCCCTCATTTGAAAGGTGTTTGGAAGATCTAAGCAAATATAATGTTTTTGTACTCACCGCCTGTAAAGTGACATTTGGCGCATGTGGCGCTCGACCAGGAAAGAGTATTTCCCGGTCGAGGCTACTGTAAAAATTGAAAAAAGCACTGGCTTTTTGGGACATTTAAAAAAATATAACTTGATAGTAATAAAATTCAGTCTCCAAAATACTACTTCCCTCGACTATTCTTCACTAAAAGTTGGGGAAGTAGGAGTAATAATTAAAAATTCTTCCAAATTTGTGGCGCCATCCATTTGACGACATCGTAAGCGACATTCAAGCGCCATCTATTTGACCACATCGACATTCATATTGGCAGTTCGTAATAAATTGTAATTAAACGAAAAAACGCAATAAATTTATTATAAATTTATAAATATAAGAATAAATACCTTATTTTTGCCATGTGTTAGAATATAATAACTTAATTTTAGGGAAAGGTGAGTAATAGTTACGTACATGAAATGCTTAAATTAATTAGGTAATCTATTTTAGATTAAGTATGACACTAATGACCTTAATCAATAATATTTTTTTTAATTTAATGTTCGTACAAAAAATATTGTATAAACCACTTGCGTGAAGACATCTTCCAAGCATTCGCGCAATTAAAAGCACTCGCTTCCCTTCGGTCGCTCGTGCTTTCAAAGTGCGCTCAAGCGGGAAATAGTCTTCCCGCACTTGGTTCGTAAATAACTATTTTTTTACAATTGCAACAGTCGTGATATATAACATGTTCAAAGTATTTAATTTGATAAACTAACAAAAATGAAAATGTATTGCTTATACTCAAAGGCTAAAGGCCTAATCAAAACAAAAATACAATTCCGCCTTGCGGAAACTTGAAAATAATCAGGATTTTGCAATGAGGTTTAATGACCGAAAATGCATCACTTATAGTATATACGAGGTAGGTGCCATAAATTCTCGGCCTGACAGGCTTATACAGGTTCAAACGTGTTCAAACTCCCGTCACGTCATGCAAGCACATACGGGAGGTGTACACTATAAATATGACGTTCGAAGCCTAGTAGTTTTTAGTAACCAACGTGACTAGAGCACGAAAATGTCTGAAGAAACAAAAATTGAGTACCGCGCGGTCATTAAATTAAAAAAAAAAAAAGGCATACACCTTATCACATTAAACAACATTTAGACGGCATTTACAGTGATTCATCTCCTACGTATTCAACTGTAAAAAAAGAGAGCAAAATGTTGCCGTTTGGCATGAAAAAATCCCTGCAAGATGCTGATCGGTCGGGTCGACCAACTGAAGTGATAACGCCTCAACAAATTTCAATTATTGAACATTTAGAGCTAGAAGATCGCCGTTTGAAAGTGAAGGAATTAGCAGTGATAACAAACATTTAACAGTGTTGCCGAATTCTCAATGACCATTTGGGTATGAATAAAATTAGTGCTAGATGGGTAACGCGACATCTTTCTGCTCTCCAACGTGAACGTCGAGTCGAATGGGCGCATTCGTTTCTAACATGTCTGGAGACGACCCAAAACCGATTTTGGAGTCCATTGTCGCAGGGGATAAAACAATGGTTCTGTTTCACGATCCTCTATCGAAAAGGGAGTCCATGGAATGGCGGCAACCTGATGAACCTCGTCCCAAAAAAGCGAAAGTCCTTCAATCAACGGAAAAGGTGTTGGCCCCAATATTCTGGTATTGTGAGGGCATTTTGCTAATTGACTTTAAAGAGCGCAATACAAGTGTGGACGGCACATATGCGTCTTTATTGCATAAATTAAGAGACAGTATTCGTGCAAAACGTCGTGGAAAATTGACAAAAGGTGTGCGATAATTACACGACAATAATCCCGTTCATATGCCGCCATTTCACAAGCTGCCATCCGCGAATGCGGCTTTCAAGAATTGGAACATCCACCGTATAGTCCGGATATGGCTCCTTGTGATTTTTGTTTGTTTTATAATTTAAAAAAAAACCTTAGGGGACGTAGTTTTAAGGACGACAGTGAGTTGCAAACAGCTGTTATAATAATAATAATAATAATAATAGACTATATATTTGTAAGACCTCCGTTACATAAAATTGTCAATATTCTCAAACTTGTAATGCATTACAATTGTCAGATCATGACAAGTATAAATAAATAGTGTAGTGTATACTAATACTAACAACACTCTTAACAAATAACTAAGAAGACAGAAAAAAAACACAAAATAATAAAATCAAATATTAAATCAAATAAGATCATTTGTATATAGAAGAGGAATGACTAGTGTCTAAGGAATTCTTCTATTGTGTAGTATTCTCCATTAATCAAGTGGTTCTTCACTTTTCTCTTAAACAAGCTGATTAGGAGGCCCTTAAAGCTCGGCGGCAGGTTATTGTATAATTTCGACCCCCAGTAGAAGATGGATTGCTGCGCGGAACACACCCTATAATGTGGTATCCTCAGCCAGTCCCTCTCACGCGTTGAATACCCATGATTGTACCCATTCGTGGTAAAGGCCTCCTTATTGTTGTGTACATACACCACTGCTGAAAGTATATAGATAGATGTTAATGTCAATATTCCTTCCTCCCTAAATCGTGTTCTACATGTTTCATTCACCTTCAAGCCACACAGCATTCTGATGGCTTTTTTTGTATCACAAAGATCCTCCGAGCCTCCGCAGATGTTCCCCAGAATAGTATCCCGTAGCACAAATGCGAATGAAAGTTCGCGAAGTAAGCCAGCCTTGCTGCCACATGAATTTTTTAATCTTTTGATGGCATACAGTGCTGAGGACAAAGTGCGAGCCAAACCATCTATGTGCTGATGCCATCTCAAATGCGAATCAATAGTGACACCCAGAAACCTTGCAGAAGTATTTTGGTTCGTATTTCTGGTACTGAAGACAACGTTTTGAGTTTTATTTATGTTTAACTTTAACTTGTTGGCGGTGAACCAATCACTCACACCTGCGTTTTCCGATCTTAGTTTAGTTTCCTGATTGGTTTTCCCCTGCTCCACAACAGAAGTGTCGTCTGCGTAAAGACACAGCTCTGCTCCAACCACACTAGTCGGTAGATCATTGTTATATATAATAAATAGTAGAGGGTCCAGTATGGAACCCTGAGGTACTCCAAAGTGTATTCTCTTGAGCTGTGATTGTTTGTTGTTCCATTCCGTTAGTTGCATTCTACTCCCCCCCCTACTCCATAATACATAAGCTTCTCGCATAAAACATCAGGACTCGCAGTATCAAACGCCTTGGTTAGATCCGGTAGGTTGATTTCAGCGTAGTTGTTATTGTCAAATGCTTGATATATGTATTCGGTGATTTATATACATTTTGACAGAAAAACTAAGTTTAGGGATACAAGTACATACTTACCAATAATAGTAAATATGTTTTCTCCAAAACAAATATTGCAGGGCATATGCCGACCCCTATTTATAATATTATGTCATTAGTGAGGTGCTATGTACTTAAAAAATAATAATAAAATATGTATTATTGGAATTATTTTATTATTATATTTCATACTTTTTAAACTTGAGAAAGTGGAGCGTTTACTGTTGTATCTCACTCCGTAGTGAATGCGAAGAGGCAAATAATGAAGTGACACCACTTATGTGTAAAAATAACTCTAAAAGTAATTAATCGAAGATGTTGAGGCAAGAATTATTTATATTGTTGTTGTAGTATTATTTATAATGTAAATATTTAATGTAACAGGAAAATTAATAAATTATCTATGTAAATTCACGAAATCAATTTTTGGCAAACCTTTTCAAACACAAGTATCTTGCACCCTACATGTGAAGCCTTGAGTTTTACAAGCTATAATTTTATTTCAATCGACGATTATTCTAACTTGGCAATCTTCTCTTATTATTAGATGCCTCAGGCACGTTTGGCATTTATAATACTGTAATAAAAATATTACTCCTGGGAATTAATTCAATATATTATGCATGGGACAGAACTAAATTGAAATAAAGCCAATTATATTTATCACAAAATTAGTCGAGTCGAACAATATTATTCAAGCTCCGGTAGAACTCATATATGTGTACGTAAGTAAGTACAATTACCAGACGATAAACACAACAGCTGGACAGTTGACGTTCAGAAAAAAATGAATTGTATGTTAATAGCATAAGTACTTGAAATTTACCTGAATGGAATACGACAATCTATCTGATAAAACACAATAAACGAATATATTTATTTGTTTATCGATTGGAAAGGTGGAATTAACTGTGTACAAGGAACCCGCTACGACTATAGTCGAAACAAGGTCGTATTCCTTATTATTCTTTTAGAACGTGATATACTTAACGATATTATTCTAATCTGGAAGTCGATTGTTCGACCTCTAAAGTTCATCACTTATATGTGTATCTAGGTGTGTTGTTTTGGACGAGACCGTCTCTTGTCTATCTGATTTTATTTTACATAATCGAACAAGGAACATTTTTGTTAATATATTACTGTTTGTTTTAATATACAACGGTCGTTCGTGTTATTTCATATACTCCTAATTTCTATTAAATTGGATAAAATGATTTATAATTACAAGCACTAATTGTGACTGCATTAAATATTTCATAATTTATTTACCGCATGTGTGGCAGCGTAACTGGAATTATGATTGGTCATATAACTGCTAAGCTGTTGTTATTTGAGTGATTTTCTATAAATCAATCAAGCCTAAATGTGAATGTAAATCCAAGGCAAAAAAAATGCACATCTCGTTAAACCGCTAAATTCTTTGATTGAAGCTGTTTAAAAGAGGAAATGCGTAATCACGTATTTTAACACTTTGGGGCATTCTCAGGGACATTACCAATATTTGCGAAATTGATTTGGCAGGAAATGGGACTCGATTACTAGCACTTCTTCCGGAATCACTTATTTTAAGTAACTATGTTTATTTTGCTAATTCATTAGATATATGTTTTCAGGCATAAATATTTGTGAGTTCAGACTGTAGAACTCATGTATAGTCGCTATCAGGATATCTAAAAGTAACAATAATACATAAATGATAATCAAATTAAAAGAATTATCTCAATAATATCCGTAAATACCTGCAACAAATCGTAAATATCCCTATAACATTAAATTATTTTTAAAATAAACAAGATTAGGAAAACATAAGAAAAAGAAACTGCTTAGTTGAACTTGAAATCATAATCGGAGGTATTGTTCTGTGTAAATGCCGCCATACTTTTAATTAATTGTTTTCGGTAATAATAATATTTTCACCGTCATTATATTTTACATTTTCTCTACTAATCATATTTTTGGGGGTCATGTAAAGCTGGTATTTTAGTAAAACATTTAAGTCACCTTGCCATAATACATTCAATTTATTTTTCTAAATTTTAATATTTGCATTTCGTATTAAATCTTTATAAATGCGTCCAGTTTGCGCTATCGAAGACGCTTTATTATTATTACCAATATTTTTTAACGCTTTTTAATAGAATCCTTCAGTGTTTGAGCAATAAGTTCTTTAGTGAACCACCAAATGTTGGTAATTATATTACATATAAAGTATTATGTATATTCAAGTCATTGCGTGGTTAATTTTATTACACGACGATGAAGTTTGCGGTACGAGCGAAGCGAGTGCTGTAATCGTCCGAGTTATACATTTTCAGAAGCAGACAATTATAAAAACATGCAATAATCAAAAATAATACGCTTCTTACTTTTTTATAACAAACTCCTTACTATAATGTACTCGTTCGTTGATCCGGTAAGGGTGGTACGTTATAACCGGAGTCTACTAAACAAGTCCGGCAACAGCAGTTATTAAAGTAGTGTCAATGTGATAAATTACTAGAGATGGTCTTAACAGTGATTTTTCATTCACCGTTCTAAAGCAAACGGTGATTTCAAAATCGCGGTGATTTTAAACAGCTCTTTTAATCACAGCGAAAGCAGGAGCCGCTTATTTTCACCGTTTGTTTTCACTGTTTGTTTTCACCGTTTGTTTTCACCGTTTATTTTCACCGTTTGTTTTCACCGTTTATTTTCACAGTTTATTTTCACCGCGCATGGTAAAGGGTTCCTCCGAGCTGTTTACCGTGAGCGGTGAAAATAAACGGTGAAAACAAACGGCGAAAACAAACTGTGAAAATAAACGGTTCTTGCTTTCGCTGTTCGCTTTATTTAAAACAGCTCTTTTAATCACCGTTCTCCGCGCTGTTTAAGTTCGGTGGAAATAAACGGTTCCTGCTTTCGCCCATATTTCGCCGTTCGATTTTAAACAGCTCTTTGAGCTGTTTAACTACATGCGTAGTGAAAATGAATATCTTAAAAAAAATTCGCGTTATATAATGGAAATTATTGATTTGTTGATAAACTACGGAGGTTATAAAATATTAATATACGCATATTAGGTATATCAGTAGGTATTTGCTTTTAATTTATGTTTTATAAGTATGTATATAAAACACACGAATGTGCAAAAAGATTTAAATTAATAATATATAGTAAGTAACATGATGAATTGTTTTTAGTTATATAGATGATCATGTATGTACATAAATGTTTCTACAAAATGTGTATGGATAATAAATTAAATATAACTTACAAAACAGAAATTCTTTCTTTTGAATTTCAAATTTTACATGTACGAGATAAAGGGAAAAAAACTTAATTTATTTGAAGCTTTTGAAATTAATAGACATAAGAAAATAGGTCAGGCACTAAACGAACAAACAGATTTAAATCACTCCCCTCTACTGTCTTTCTAAATTTGTTAAAACACCCCCTCTTTGAACTCCGACATTTATGTAAAATAAGTATATATAACGCTGTAATTATTTTGTAAACATTATTCCGTCATCACCTGATGAAGCCAAAGTTTGGCGAAACAATATTGTTGTGAGTGAAACAATAAAAATTATTTGAAACTATCTTTACGTTTATTATTTATTCTAACATGGAGTTTCAACAAGTAACATCCCGTTCAATTAGTTATGATAAATTACTCATAGTTCAGTTGAGTGTAATATTTACTTTTAAGGAAGTTCTGTATTTCTCTCTAAAATCGCATGATGCCTAATTATTTTATCTTTTTGCCTATAAATTCAGTAGTGTAATTTGGCACTTGTGTCACTACATCATCCCATTAAAGGACAAAGAAAGCCCGCAATATGAATGAAGAGAACAAATACAATAAAACCAGCAATTAAAAAGTGAAAGAGATGTATGTCTCTATTTAAACAATTACTATAATTAGAACTAACAATAGTGAATAGTCAAATTTAGCTTTGTTCCATTATTAACTTTGGCAGCTGTACATACGAGTACAAATTTCAAATTTCACACAAGTCAAATTAACACGCTAATTGCTGAAAGTTAACACACAAAGACAGCATTACTTGTTTATAGCGGAAGTATTAACACTCCTTTATTATCTGACAAGGTCATGTAATACATATATTTAGATCATTATGCGTTTTTGCGGTATAGTATCGACATACATCATATACACAAACCACGACGTTGTAAAAAAAAAAAATGGCGAACGAATATGGAAGGTTAAGAAAAACGATTAGTCATTTATATATCAATTCTGTTATCGATGACATTCAACTCATTTTGCACAAAAAAAATATATACTCTTATACTAAAGCGTTCAGATAAATTTAGCGGCAAAATTTACCATGAAAATATTAATAAAATGATGTTAATAATATTGATCGAGCCAAACGGAAAAAATCCGAAAATAAAAAAATGGGGGCGTGTTCGAAAAAACAATCCTCGGACACGTCGATTGGTATTTTTAGTTGTGCATTTATTTCAAGAGAAACTTTTTATACATGGTGTGTCATGTAACAGTAGCCAATACCAACTTTCTTATTTTAAATGCAATACCCTGTATATTATTCAATTTTTGGATTCTTCAGAAAATTCTAGACATATTTCATGTACAATTTCCTATACCTATCTTTAACTGTTTCGGAAATATTAAGTGTTTTCATATTTATTGCAAAAATTAACATTAAAGAAAGAAAATTATTTGATTACAAAAATTCGCTACAACACACTCAAAAACTAATAAGTAATCTGTTTAAAAAACATTAAATAGTAAACATTGTCAATTGTCACGCATATTTCACACGATGTTTTTCCAAGCTATTGCGTCGTCTATCCCAATTTAGGGTATCTCTACCGGTCCTAGCGAAGACGCAAATCTATCGGAATCGGTCGACTATTGCAGACTTAAATCCGATTGACAGTTTGTAATTAAAAAGAAATGTCATATATACATACGTATAATATTCGAGTGTATAATAATATAACAGTTTCGGGCAAGCGAAAATTGGCTTATTATAAAACATCAATAAAACAAAGAAGTAACCATGCAAATCGTATGAAAAATCAAAATACGAGGCAAGTAATTTTTAGTCTACAATTTTATTTACATTATTTTGATATTTGTTAATTCCATTTAGTTTAACTAATAATACCAATATGCGAGTAGTTTTCAGAATTTAAATATTCGACGATTAATTTTATGTATATATTAAAATTTTCAACCCACGACAGAATCTGTGAATAAAACCGAAGCGCTGTGATCGAAACCGAATATCGTCTACTCACACCCCCTTGCGTCTACCCGTCCCGCTAGTAATATAAGTTGCATAAGTTTCTATTTGTTGGTAAGCGCCCCTCTTAAAGCATTTTCTAGTTTTTATATTGTCCTGTCTTTTTTAGTCTCGTCATATTTCTCGTGTTTATTATTCTATATTTCATTAGGTTCATTATAGAACAGTTGTATGTACAATTATTTTACTTTATTAGATTTGCGAATTTATTTCAAGACTTTTTAGAGTATTAGAGATCATGCAACTTGAAGTCGAAGAAGACATTTTAGGATTAGAGAACAACTAATTATTAATGCCTCCAACTATTTTAGGAATGTTTCTATAGCAGTTGAAGAGATCTATGTTGTGCGGTTGACGTCTAAAAATCTATGCACTATAAGATTGGCAACTTCAATAAGACGTAATACAAATGGCATCCTTTATATTACTAATAAAATCACCATGTACATTTTTGTTTTGAAAAAAAAAACATTATTCTCTTTGATATATTGGATATTATCCGCTCAGTATATTACTTTTCACAAACTAAATAGGCTAAGACTATTGTCTCCAACGGACATTCTCCGAATTGTTGTGGGCACTTTATTGAGACTATCGGATATTGCTGGAATTGTTTTGTCAACATACCGAGTATTTTGCGATATCATATATGAGCTGCGCAGAATATGACGGCACTTAGTTGTTTAAAATTATTATTGTTCTTAATTTGTTTTGTTAATAAATTGTATTATTTTATCTTTTAAATAACAAAAACCTTTTCAAGAATAATTTGCATTTTTTTCTCAATTTACTTTACTTATTTCGTAAAATGTATAATAAGCACACTAGACGTGTATACTCACCATTGCTTGATCTCAATTTGGCACTCCAGTCCAGGAGTGCTAAATTGGCGCGTTAAATTAAATTCCATAATGAATTGGTTAAAATAGATGTCTTTTTTGCTTCATTATACATTTCTTCAAATCGGTTGCCTTATTGCGATCTCCCCTATTTTACTAACTAAAACTGTAGTACTCTCGTAATCCTATTCATATTCTGCTGATATTAATCCATTACACTTATTATATACGATCAAGTGAAACTATTAGACTCGTCGAAGTACAGCTTATTGAATAATTTGGACCGCAAAGATTGGGTAATTGCCCAGTGCCGATCTAAACTGTAAACCCACAAACTGAACTTTTCCTTTCGACTATTTTAATATTCAGCGTCTGTCGCTTGCTGTTATAACTAATTAAGTTCTTACACGACGCTTAACGACATCCCCTTTTAGTTAATGTGCAATCGACACTGCATGTAATTATTTCATATATTTTCCTTGCTTTTAATTGACACTATTATTAGAGAGCGAGCATGAATTCACCTTGAAGAACAAAAATAAAATCCGACTTATTTTAAAAACAATCTAACAGTTATTACATAATTAAAAGAAATGAAGTAATAATCCGTAAGAATTACGCACGTTAATATCTATAAATAATACAATTCTCGTTTGTTTCCTATTATACGGAAGAATATACACGAAAGTCGATGTAATTATGTATACCGAAAACTATATATCAAGCAAATTACATTGAAAGGTAGAGTTCAAGGTTCATTGGAAAGGAACTTTTTGTGTGTATTCTAAATTTTTCCTTAAATTCAAACATTGTGCTGATTAAATAAATAGTGATAATTTATTACACCTTTCTCAACTAATACATAATGTATGAATAGCGTAGTACTGTTATTTTTTTATACGTATTGTACGCATAATATCGTTTACAGCTAAAGCAGTAATTCCTCACTCTTATAATAATTAATTATGTTTAAGGTAAGGTACAATACGTACACCGTTCCTCAAAAAAACCTAACAACTTACTAAAAATTCAAAATTCACCCAAAACTTTGTTCCCCTTGCTGTCACCCTTTGCAAGTTATATTATTTTTTTACTCACCGCCTTCGAAGTGACATTTCGCGCACGCATGGCTCAACCAGCAACGAGTGCTACCCGATCGGCAGGGTTGCGAGATGATTTTTTTTTATTTCCCTAGATTTTCCTAAATTACCTTGGACTGCCTTGAAGTGCATAATTCTAAAAATATATAAATTGAAGTTGGTATTCTTTAGCATTAAAAACCTTCATTCGATTCTCGGATTCTATTTTTTTTTTTATTCAAAAACATTAATTATTAACTGGAAAAAAAATGAAAGTAGGTATCTGCTAAATTAAAACCCGGTCTTAAGTTTTACAGTCGTATACATGTTTTTAAAATAATGATGCTGTGTTTATGTTTGTGCAGACCGTAGAAAAAAAATTTAACTCATCACGAACACCTCACTCCACTCCTGGTCATTCTAAGGTCACAAAAATATTTAATAATATGAGCAGGCTTGTATGAATCACCGATCAATAAAAATAAAGTTTACTGCATTTCGAAACTTCAACAAAGGTGCTTATGAATTATTAACTAGGCATGAATTATGGGTTATGTTTTTTCAAAATGTTTGCATGAACTATATTTTAGATTTGAATTTATTGAATTATATAGCCTATTTTTAATATTCTCCATCTTTGTTTCAAAGACACCCAATATATTGAGTAAAATGCAAAGTATTTAAATTAAAGATGATATTCTTTTAGTATTGAACTATTTCAAAATTCATTTTAAGAAATTAAACTTAGAGTCTGTGGCTTGAAACTACACAAAAACACTAAAACACCTTCACCACACTAAAGCACAAAAATGGCTAAAAACGTATTTCAAGTTGTCATCATCAGTAGCACTGATTAAAAATCGTGCTGTCTACACACCGTAGCGTACAGAGCAACACTGATTTCCAATTTACGGGGATGGTTTATTCTTTTACCTAGGCTATTAACTACTTCATTAAAAATACCTGATCGTTGTACCGTTAAATACGTCATACTTACTATTCTAATCCTATCCTTTAATTCTAATATTCTAAGAAAACCAACAATATAATTTCCTATTTACGGGGATGGTTTATATATTTTTACCTAAACTATTAACTACGTCATTAACAGTACCTGATCGCTCTATCGTTAAATTAGTCATGCTTAATACTATAATTCTATCATTTAATTCTAATGTACTATGAAAAACTAACGGTATCTAAAACGTATTGTTTACACCACAAACTTATATAAACAAGATTGGGGAATTGGCCCGTTATCTGAATTCATTAATTTATTTTTATTTGTTCTGAATGTATATACTCTCGTAACTATCTAGTTCTCTATAATTACGCACTTGTTTTATAAGTTTGAGGCCGCTTGCTGGAATATCATGACCTGTGTCCGAAATATGTCGAGCTACACTAGACTTCTCTGTACTATTAAACCGAAAATGAACAACGACATGGGACTGCCATGGGAAATTGCTTGTCTCCATGTATTGCCGATTTATTCATGAGTAATTTTGAAATGGATTTCAAAAAGAACGCCAAATATTTCCCTAAAGTATGGTTAAGGTACGTTGACGATATTTTCGCGATTTTTGACACTAAAATGTATGATACCGAAATGTTTCTTAATGAATTAAACTCAAAAATCCCCACGATTAAATTCACTCTTGAGAAGGAAAACAATGGACAATTATCTTTTCTAGATACATTAGTCATTAAAGCAGGTTGCAATATAGAAATAGATATTTATAGAAAGGAAACCAATGTAAACAGATTCATTACAGCAGATTCTAATCATTGTTTGCAACAAAAATTGTCTTCATTCAATTTTCTAATCCATCGCTTGTTAAACTTCCCACTTACAAGAGATAGATACGAGAAAGAATTACGCCTTATAAGAGGTATCGCTGAATACAATGGTTTCCAGTCAGACGTAGTTGACAATATCTTAAGAAAAATGAAACGTAAGAATGTAATTCTAAATTCCACAACTTTGCTACCTCAAAGTGATATAGATAAGAAATTTGTTGTCCTACCTTTTCATAATATTTCGAGAAACTTAAATAATATTTTTAAAAATGTTGGTTTGCAAGTCGCGTTTAAATCATGTAATTCGTTGAAAAGTCTTTTGAGCAGTACTAAAGATAAAATTGAGGTAGAACAAAAATCTGGAATTTATGAAATTAATTGTAATAAATGTGAGAAAAAATATTTCGGCCAAACTAGACGTTCGATTGCAACTCGCTATAAAGAGCACATTGCTCATTTTCGGTTTAATAGGACAGAGAAGTCTAGTGTAGCTCGACATATTTCGGACACAGGTCATGATATTCCAGCAAGCGGCCTCAAACTTATAAAACAAGTGCGTAATTATAGAGAACTAGATAGTTACGAGGGTATATACATTCAGAAAAATAAAAATAAATTAACGAATTCAGATAACGGGGCAATTCCCCAATCTTGTTTATATAAGTTTGTGGTGTAAACAATACGTTTTAGATACCGTTAGTTTTTCATAGTACATTAGAATTAAATGATAGAATTATAGTATTAAGCATGACTAATTTAACGATAGAGCGATCAGGTACTGTTAATGACGTAGTTAATAGTTTAGGTAAAAATATATAAACCATCCCCGTAAATAGGAAATTATATTGTTGGTTTTCTTAGAATATTAGAATTAAAGGATAGGATTAGAATAGTAAGTATGACGTATTTAACGTTACAACGATCAGGTATTTTTAATGAAGTAGTTAATAAGCCTAGGTAAAAGAATAAACCATCCCCGTAAATTGGAAATCAGTGTTGCTCCGTACGCTACGGAGTGTAGACAGCGCGATTTTTAATCAGTGCTACTGATGATGACAACTTAGTTGTTGAAATACGTATTTAGCCATTTTTGTGCTTTAGTGTGGTGAAGGTGTTTTTGTGTACAAAATTCATTTCAAATCTCGTTATCTATTTTTCATTAAAAAAAATTCATTAAGAAATGAGAAACAGCCGAATCAGATAAACAAAACCTCGGCAATAAAAAAAAGGAATTTTGTATCTATTTATGCTAAATAGATATAACTAAGCTGTAGGCTTTACCTTATTTTATTATACTGTAGGCATTTGATCGATTTGCAAACGTGCTCAAAATTGAAGAGCGGTAAAGCACCTATTCGAAATGTGTACAGCTGGTGTTAATCCTTGAATTTCCTACTTGCCATAAAATGGCATACTACTCTTAAAAAAAATCAATTAACCAGTAATTTAAGTTTAAAACGTTTTAAAATGAATTGTGACAATATAGGTAGGTGATTAATAATTTAAAAATTCCCTTTTCCCTAAATGAACACAAAATTTCGTAGATCTAGGGAAATTTCCCTAGATATCGCAACACGACCTGATCAACTCGAGTATAGTTCATTCGCTTTAGGGGGGGGGGGGTACTTGAACGGCGTATGCCACAAAATGGTCAATTTCAACGCAAAAAATCGCAAAAAACAAGGCACTTGAAAAAGTTCGAAATAACGAATATTTGTTCTAGCGACTGACGATTAAAATTTACAATTATATTAAAAAATAGTTAAAATACAGCACTTTGAATTTTTCTCGTTTCATAGCGATATAAAGCTTACTGTGTTTAAAAAGTACTTTTTTGAATCGTGAGTACCTAGATATTTTTATTCTGAACACGACGATGTATTTACTTTACTTTCAAAATAACCCTGGTCTCCAAAAAATTACTTTGAAACCAATGAGAATGATCACAAAGTCCGCACTGATAAATGACAAATAGGCAACACACAATTCAACCTCTTACTCACATTTTCGTAATGTCTAAGACCAGGTTATGGAAAGTATACCTGGTCGACTGTATTAAGCCGACCATCATATAAACAGAGAGATCTTCAACTTTTTTTATTACCGAATGCTTCATTCAGATATCGGCTTTATTTTCTAATTATTTTAATGACATTTGGGAGAATGTAATTTCTAGCGGAGATATTTTACTTTAGATGTTGAAGATTTTTAATCTTAATAATATGAGCAATGTCGTAGTCAACTAAAATATTACAAAAATAATTCTGTGCTGTAACAGTAACAGTGCCTGTTTTGTTTTTTAATAAAATGTAAATATATATATTATAATAAGCAGATGTTTTGGATTGTTGAATATTATATTCTTCTCAATCGGCATTGATGGAGTTGATTAGCAAAATTAAATTATAAAACATTTTGTCACAGGTAAGATTCGAACTATATTTTATCACCAAATAAAGTTGTATTCATTTTTTCATACATAAGTTTGAGTATACATTAAACATATTTGTAAAAGAAAATACGTGCGGTTGGTATATACAAGCAAATTTTAATATATTTCAGATATTTGTCGGTGTTCATTGATGTGTCTACTTTATTAGACACTTTTTCTGTTCCTTAATATTCTTCTCGCTTTCAAAATGTATTTTATTTTTCAAAGACAAGGTTTCGGCTTTATGGAATTTCAGAAATGCAGTTTTCTTCGGCAATAAATATACATTATTATTATTAATTATGAAGTTGCACGACTTATTGTTATTTTTAACCTTACATGTTGAAGCTTTTTAATAATATGAACAATGTTTGTAGAAAACTAAAATCTGACAACAACAACTTTATGTCATTGTAAGATACGACTTAGAGATTTTCCGGACGCTTCAAACTAAGATGCATTGGTTTTAAGCAGCAAGTTACAGAAATTTCAGTTTTCTAGATCGTAAAAGCATTTATTTAAATATCTGAGATTGTTGTGCCTTCATATTTTTGTTTTATTTATACTTTGTATTTTGACCACATGGCAGTTTTTAGATTTTTTTTTTTTGTATATGTGAATCAGTAAAAGACCATGGGCCAAACGAGCGCATAAGTCTAATTACAGCAGTTTATCATGAGTGGCAGCAATTGTTGGATGGCGAGCGAAAAAAATGTTGTATGTACGCGTAAAAAACAAATTTTGTTTAATTTGTGCAAAATTTGGTGAATCTAAAGATCACGTATGCTACAAAAATTGGTCTCGTCGTCAACAGCCATGGAGTCGGCAATTATTCCGGGAGGTTTTCGACATTCTGGTGAAATGCACGGTGTAATTTATGGTAGATTAATAGGGGATGGTGATAGCAGCGTTCTTAGAAAACTACGTGAGACGGCTCCTTACGGTCCCCAAAAAATTATTGAAAAAATTGAGTGCCGAAATCATATATTATGTAATTATACATATAAATAAAATTAGCGACTGTTTGAAAAAACCTAAATTCAATTCGGACATAGGAAAATTAGTAACAAAAAATTTACTTAGATTCAGAGCGGCCTTGACAAAAGCAATTGAACATTACAAAAGTTCGAACTTAACAATAACAAACCAGATAGTGAAACTGCAACGTGACATTATAAATGGATCAAGAGATGTGAACACTCGGATTGTGCTTCTTACTTTTGTCAAGGATCTAAAGAAGGTGAGATCAATATATTTGAAAATTTTCAGAATTTTAATATGTATGATAACTTTATTAACGCTTTAAATCGGCTCAGCCTAATAGTAGATCTTTAATAGGAAACGTAGATGCTAACATTGTAAAATCTTTTAATTCAGTCATTGCAAAATTTGTAGGAGGTAAAAGATTGTATTATATTCAACGTAATTCTTACAGTGCAAGTTGCAAAGCGGCAGCAGTTTCATTCAATTGTAAGGGCAAATATCACTCAAAGCTTCAGACCAAATATGGATGTATACGACAGTGTCTGAAAAAAAACGATATGAGAAGAAAATTTTTTTATAGGAAACAAAAAACACATTCAGGAACTATAGACGATCGCGACTATGGGCCGGAGGTAAATGCATATTTTATTGAAGATATATATAATCAAAAGTACGAAGAAAAAAAAGATACATTTTTGAAGAATTAACAGCAACAATTTTGGCAAGATAATGAAATTGAGGAGAACCACATTTACGGCCAATACTGTGAAGCCTTTATTATACCAGGAATTTATAGGAACGAATGCGACACTGCACGGTAATGAAAAAGAAGAGCCAAGCTGTAAAAGCTTTTGAATGTTGGCAGATCTAAAACTCGAGTCTTGTGGTCTTCTTATTCATCCTGTATATAGATTTTTGGCGGCATCTTCGAACGGAATAATTTCTAATCAAAACGCGCATTTGAAGATGCGGAAAAAAAATAATTACATTTTTAGAAATTTGGAACAGCGAATTACATTTAAAATCTAGGCACCAACATGTACCAAATATAGGGAGAGTTAAACATAGCTCAGAAAGATGTATGTTACTTCATAATCTGAATTCCGAAGAATACTTGGTATAAGACAATACACAGAGATGAAGAATTCTGGCCAGAAATGGTAATTAAGTTAGAGTAATTTTATTTTCTCGCTTTATTACATGAAATTATTGATCCTCGTATTTTGAGAAATCGAGAAATTAGAGACGTCAAATTGGAGAATTAGTATGTACCTACCTACTGATTGTGACACGTTTAGACAAAACGCTACTTGGCCATTCTTGTTTATTTTCTACTCAGTCTATACTTTTGTAAACATTTTTTTTCGTAAAAACATGAATTAGGCCTACTGGGAATACCATGAGAAAAAGCGGAAAGGAGTGCGTTTGACGTTTTGTCTGCCATATATCGTTATTTAAAAAATTTATCGAAGCTTTACTGAAAAAAAATTAAAGAATGTAAGGTATAAATAAAAAAAAATGATAATATCAATAACAATCGATTGTAAGTTGTGGTATTAACATTGGCTTCTTATAAATGATTAGTTCGGAGTCCGCAAAGTTCGTATCTTATACCCACGGTGAAATTTTTATAATTTGATTTCGCTAACTAACAATACCAGTGTCGGCTGTGAACAATATAATTTTCAATAATTTAAAACATGTGCTACTTAGAGAATATAAATTTTGTAAGAAACACCGGCACTGTTTTTTTTATCAGATTTTAGTTTTCTCTAAAACATTACTCATATTATTACAAAGCCTCAACATGTAAAGTAAATACGTACAAATCATGGTGAGAAATAATAAGAAGTACAACTTAAATAATTGATAATCATAAATAATAATAATAAAGTTATATATTTATTGCAGAATAAAACTTAATATCTAAGTAATTTCGGCAAATATCATTAAAATAATTACAAATTATATAAAACGGGAGTCTTAATAAAACTAAATAAATACAAGCCAGGAGAATATTCAGAAAGAGCAAAAACAAATTTCGAAGAAAGTAGCCCCATCAATATTTTCATGCAATAAATGCAGGAGGCAAATATCCCAAATTTATTTCCTTTCCAGTTGACCAGGCATATCCCTTCATATTGCTGGCCGGTACCTGCATCGTGTAAAAGATACAGGCATTTTAAAGGCGGTAAATATATTCAATATATTTTAGGCAACCAGACATACGCCGTTCTGGAATTTTTCTTAAAGAAAGCCCACCCTTAACAGACGAGGTTGGGCGTAATTAACACGACGACCATGTTGCCAAATTTCACTTAAATTTGTTAAACCGCTTTATTTTTAGGTTATATTCAAATGTCCATCTTAGTGATGTGAAAGTTAATTTACATTTTCTAGCATTATATACATTATCTAAGTACTCATGAATGTGAAATGTACTACAGCAATAAATAATTAAAGGTTATTAACAAACGCTCATAATATTAAGGATAATTATTAAAAAAAAAGCTAATGTGAACACCAAATCACATTAGGCAACTCGGCGTATATTCCAGGCAGTGCATCCAACATAATATGTACACTAAATTTTAAGAAACGGTAATAATATTTAAGTATTTTTGTAATTCAATATTCCTAGGTCCAAAATTACTAGAACATCCCCACCTCGTTAACATGAATTAACTATATAAAACTTGCAAAGGTTATTTGGGGCATTTAAGAAATAAAATAAAATTCAATGAAATACTACTTCCCTGAATTTTCATTTAATAACAGTTAGGAAAATAGGAGGGAATTGTTAAAAATCCTTCCAACAAATTTGTAAGCGCCATCTATATACCGACCTCTTAAGCAACACTGACATTGGCAGCTACTTGTAATCCAACCACAAAGACGCGATAAATCGATAAATAAATATAAGAATAAATACCACATGTGCAAGAATATAATTTAATTTAATGGAAATGTGAGTAATAGTACATGAAATACTTAAATTAATTATGTTATCTATTTTAAGTAAGGTATAATACTAATCACATTAACAAACAATACTTTTTTAATTTAGTGTTCGTACAAAAAATATTGTACAAACTACTTGCGTGAAGACACCTTACGTGCATTCGCCTAACTAAAGGCTCACTCGCTCTTTTCAATCGCTCGTGCTTTAAAAATGCGCTCATGTGAGGACATAGTCTTCTTCCCGCACATGGTTCGTAAAGAACTATTATGTTCTTTATACCTTTATATATTCTATCTTGTTGTATCTTTCATCCACCCCATGTAGTATAAGGTCAAACATAGTCGTATAATTATAATTTTTGAAACTTAATATTTGCATTTTACAGGTATCTCTTTCTTCTAAAATCATGTTTATGCAAACTGGAATGTGTCCACTACATGGAGGTAGAATATAACAGGAGGGAGCGTGCGCTATGCTGCCAATGCTAAATTTGCGGTATCAGTCGACCGGTTCCTAGTACCACTTTATGACCCATTTCAAACGGCGCGTGACATTTGGTTTTGTCGGAAATCTAGGAACAGTGGCGGCGACTGGTTAGCCTCGTTATGCGTCGCACTTGCAGTACCACTTTATAGCTCTGCGCATTTACGCGCTAAATCCGCTTTTTTAAAATCATGCTCCCTCCTGTTATATTCTACCTCCATGGTCCACTACCATTTCACTTGAAGTTTCAGTATATTAGAGCGTGATGGAAATGAACACAACACTGTCTCGTGGCTGGAAAACTACGTGGCCTGACACAGAGATGGCGCGAATTCGCAGGAATCTTCTGTACCATTCTGTAGAATCATCCTTCAATAGGTTAAATATGATAGTACAGAGCGATCTGTCAATGAGTCTGTTTTTGATAGTACGTACGCCAAAGTGTCGTGTAATTTTGTAATAATGGAACAAACTGAGTTGAGAGCAGTGATAAGTACTTTTATTTGAAAGGCTTAACCCCAACCGAAATCAAAGCAAAGCTGGATTCAACACTATTAGAATCCGCTTCTTAGTTTTCAATGGTTAGAAACTGGGTTGTCGAATTTAAGCGTGGTCGTATGAGCACAAATGATGAACCCCAATCAATCGATTTAAATTATTTCAGAGTCATGTAGATTTTTTATCACAATTTTTAGTTCTTAATTAAAACAATTATAATTCAACAGTATCGAAGTTGAAATAACTTTATTAAAATAATATACTTTTACGGTGTGATAGGAGCTTCTCTTTTAACAGAATGAGTCGGCAAATTCAGACTTATAGATAGATAATATTCGTTGAACTCTTCTACAATGAGTAAAATAAAATTATTACAGTTTTATATTATAATCAATCTTTAAAAATGTAAACTGAAAATACATGAATCATACAAGAAAAACAAGCACTGTTATTGTTACAACACGAACTTGTTTTTGTCATATTTTAGAACATTGCTCATATTATTAAAATTAAAAACTTGAACATATAAATTAAATACCCTCATCACATACAATAAGTCGTAAAATTTAACAATAATATATATTTACTGCAGAAGAAAAATAACTAATATATAATTTCATCTGGCAAATATCATTAAAATAAATTACAAATTCCGTAAAGTCGGGATCTTATAGACAATCGATCTCCCGAGAAGGATATTGATCAAGTATGTTATCATGGAATAAATCATAAATATTTGCTTCAGTATGCCAGATAATTTCTTTTAAACCAGTTTAATGTACAATCAAACTCATGTATTAAAAAATCGAATACAATATATCTTTATTTAGTGTTATATTGTTATTCCATATTTCTGGTCTTACAACCTGACAAAACTTTCTGCCGCAATTATACTTCTAACGTTTTGTTTGACTAACAAATTGTTTTATATAATTAGTGTGCATCCAGCCTAATGTATTACAACTATTTTTGTTAGTGTTTAATTCCACTAATATTTATATATAAATAATGGATTGCATAGTACTTCAAATAAATAAATGTATATAAATATTTTTGATAAGGTGCAGTGAAAGTAATATCCTGGTGTTGTAATTGTTTGTCATCATCACAATAACCACTAATTTACTGCAAAGCTAAAAATTCAAACATCCAGATAAGATAGCAATATACTTTAGTTTTAATGGAAACGATATTTGTAAAAGAATTATGTCGTGATAAGCTTGATAATGGGGAACTATAAAATTAATGTTTTTTTTCTATTTTACTCACGTAGTAACAGATAAACGGTCATAAGATAAATATTTAGCGTTTACGATGCATTGTTTCCTTTGTATACTCCATCAGTTTATAAATTTAGAAGTAAAATTTAAACGACATATGCGTCAAAACATAAACCCTTTTAATATGACAAATAGAAATTTTGCAAATTATTGTGTGTTCTTTTAACAATAATTGTTGTAAAATACTTTGATAATATGTACAGTGTATTTACTGTCATTCAGTATGAAAGTTTAAAGAAATAAGCAACGTACATAGTTTGTTCTAAAATATTATAAAAAGATACACGAGGCAGCAGTTCGGAACATTCCTGTGAACACTGGATGAAATTTGCCGTAATTTGTATATGAGCAATGACTTATTCAACCTTTCGTTGTACACACATACACAGGTAGCAAAATATACTGTTCAAGTAATAGAAATTATATTTAATTTATTTAAAGAACTCGTTTAGTCGACTTTAATATCATTTGCTTTGATCATTATTTAATAATAATAATAAATAATAAAAATTAATTATCCTATAAAACACGTATAGATTATATATAATGAAAATAAACGGGTTTGAAGGCGCTGCAGCATAGTTGCAGTATTACTTGTATTGCATTTTTAATTTCATTTTTATTTGCAAAATATTCTATAAATTCGCACATGATATTCCTATTGGAAGCAATCGTGAGTTCCAATATTAACTGATTCTTGAACAGTTTGGTCATAGATACTCCATAAAAACTTGATAAAAAATGAGGCGTGGCCACCACACGACTTTCTTATACGTATGAGCGTTTCAAACTATACAATTTTAAGAATTTTTTACACAAAAATTATTCAAAATCCTGTTCTAAGTACTTCTATTCTGTTAAGAAATCGCTATAGAATGCATACTTTGCAGGATATTCGACAAAAAGTGCTACTCCCTAAGGGTAAGAGTGTTACTTCCGGTCGGTTTTGACATTTCATGTATACAAAAAATATTGCAATCTAGCACTAAATACTTTTGTACTCTTGATAAATATATATAGAATGCATAATTTGCGACATATTTGCAAAAAATCGCTATTCGATAAGAGTAAAAGAGGTACTTCCGGTGTGAATTTTGAATTTTTTTTATACAAAAGATATTGAAAATTATGTTCTAAACACTTTTATACCCGCAACGTACCTGTCTAAAAAACATGACTTGCGAAATATTCGCAAAAAACTGATTTTCGATAGGTATAAAAGATCTATTTCCGGTAGGAATTTCGAAAAAGTATTTAAATAAAATTGTTCTCAATTTTAAATTGAAGTACATATGAATTCTCTATAAATTTGTTTAAACTTAGTAGTTGACAAAATATTGGCAAAATTCGATTCTTTCACCGAAGTAAACTGCTACTTCCGGTCTACCGATTTTACTGAAAAACTAATAAAATCTCAAGAGGGAGATTATACACGTAAATACAAAATTTGGAATTAGTATCACCAGCGGTTTGACCGCTATCGTGGTCACACACAGACACACAACACACAGACATTTTTTTAAAAACCACTTTTTCGGTATCAGGGGACTTCAAAACGTGGACATCTGCATAAATCTCGAGGTCGATAATTTTCGTCATCACAATACTTTCTTATACTACGTATAAGAAAGTAAAAATGAGGTGTTGGCACCACACGACTTTCTTATACATAGTCTACGCATATTTGTCCCGCTGTTGTGTGCAAATTTAGCTCACATGGGGTCAAATTTTTATACTACATATTCGAAAAGATATTGGTTGGTCTAGGCCGCGCTTAAAACGTAGCAGGAACATAGAGTACTAAATAATTACTTGTGAAACAATACCAAGTGTGTTTTTTGTTATTACTTGCTTATACATAGAGTACTTATTACCACTCAGATAAGCCTTAGATATGATTCTGTCCAAAGAAAATTCTTATAAAGGTGTTTCAATATCACACGTGATTATGATGTAACAGATCAAAAGTTGACAGATGGGAGTTAGTAAACATGGAGCATTACACGATAGAACAACGCGTCCTGATTGTTAAACATTATTATCAAAATGGTGGAAGTTTGATTGCCACCATTCGAAACGTGCGTCCAATATTCGGTCGACAGAATCTTCCTAATTCAGCTACAGTGAAAAGAATAATCGAAAAATTCGAAAGAACTAATGCGGTTAGTGATGTGAAACATACGACACGAGCTCGTCGAGGAATAATTGGACCGTATTTATTTGAAGATGCGGAAGGTATTGCAGTAAGAGTGAATGGCGAACGTTATCGTGCTATGATAACGCAATTTTTTATGCCTCAAATGAAAGATATTGCTCTTGACGACATGTGGTTTCAGCAGGACGGTACCACATGTCATGCCGAAACATTGACTGTCTTGCACGAGTTTGCTACTGGTCGTGTCATTTCCCGATTTGGTGACCAGAATTGGCCGCCAAGTTCTTGCAATTTGACACCTTTGGATTTCTGGCTGTGGGGCTATCTGAATTCAAGGGTTTATGCCGATAAGCCCGCGACCACCGAAGCATTGAAGGCCGAAATTAAGCGCTATATCAATGAACTACTCCCACATGTATACAATAATGTTATTGCGAATTTTGTCAAAAGAGTACGCGTGTGCCAGCAAAGCCATGGCAGTCATTTACAAGATATTTTGTTACATACATAATTCCCAAATGTATACATTATAAATCAGTAAATATTTCAATACTTTGCTACAGAAAACCATATTTTATTGAACCTGAAAATCTTGCGCTCTTATTGAAACACCCATCAATTTCTACAATCGGCAGTAGATAGGTAAGGAAGGACGTACAGTTTTATTTATGAACTGGTACATACGACAGCAGTATTAATTACCCAGAACGGTTGTCATGCTCTAGCTAGATCACTATCTTACAATTTTACTTTTAAGATTCAACAGCAAAACTCTCCCATAAATAGAAAGATGAGCAATGCGATCTAATTAATATTTCATTCTTAAAACACATACTTATTGAACATATATGCATTTACGTTTACATGATTCTTTCCCCTTTCTAATACACTTAGTATATCATTATTATTTTATTAATTTTGAAATATTACGTATATTTACATTTTAAATAGAAATTCATATGGAAAATAAGAATAAGCATGTAGGGACAAATAAGCAAGTTTCTTTGAATAATTAATTAATTGAAATATAGGTCCCAATATCAATATCCTTGCTCAATATATATTCATTGTGACACTATATGTCTAACAGAAATTTTGTCTCTGTAAAATATGAAAATGTAAACAACAATAGAAAAAAATCGACTGTATATTAAATATACTTTTTTACTTAAAAAAAGGGTGCCTGTTTTTTTTTTTGCAAAAAATAATTATAATAATGTTTGAAGAGTGAGTTAAAAATTTCTCATGCTGTCAGACACAGTTTCGTCACTGGACTGTGGACGACCGGCAATCTTTCAACTCCTTTATTTTGCAAAGATACCGCGCCAAAAATGGGTGTTGTAAAGTACTTTATCAATATTTTAATCAAACCAAATCCTTGAAAATAAATGTAGGACGCGACACTAAAACATATTTACCTCGATATACTTTGCACCATAATACGAGTACAAAACGTACGAAAATTACGGTATCATTAAGTCATATTTTAATATCCTCACTAAATTAACCAGACATGGATGCATGTCGTTGCTTATGTATAAAACCGGGCCAAAACATAAACGTCAAGCCATGTTATACAAATTATTATGTATATAGTTGCGACTAAAAGTTTTATCAGGTCCTAAGATACCCCTGCTCAACTCTAGACTACACCAAATAAAGATAGATTGTATTCAATTATTTAATACATCAATTTGAGTAAATATTAAACTGGCTTGTAAAAGAAAATACATGTGGAATATACAAGCAAATATATTAAATATATATAACATATTTCTGTTCATTATTATAATTTATAATTGTTGATAACACTGATTGTACTTTAGTAGAAACGACAGTGCAATGGCGTAGCTAGGGGGAGCGTACTGCCACAAACATAGTTTACACCATTGAGAAAGAATAGGTAGGGAGACGACGTCACGTGATCAAACCGGGTACAGGTCCGCCATATTGATACTACACTTACGTCAAACAAGTAATGTTGGTAAAAAGTGGAATGTTTGTTAAGTGCATCGTGTATTAGAGTTATATAATAAGTTAAATATTAAAAGACATTATGGTTTCTTGTGCTCTACGTAGTTGCAACAGCAGAGACGGCGTTGATAAGAAGAATTCGTCTGGAATAACATTTCATAGGTTAGTGTAGGCCTGACAGGTGTGGGATGACAGATTGTAATATTGAGTAGTCCGGACTAGGTGAGGCAGCCATATTGGTCCCACACTTAGCCCCGCCCAATGCTCCCGTTTTGAGAGTACAGAAAAGATGCTTTACAGCGTGTCCATAGTATTTTTCCTCAATGGTTTACACACATCACCTGAGTCATTTCTCATTTCTTTCGAGAATAGTGATTGGCGTGAAGTGAATCGTTATTATTTGAATAGTGTTTTATAAAAGAGTTGAACAGATATATTTAAAAAAAAAACAAAGTAAGTGAGTAAGCTGGCTGGTTTTTATGACGAGGTATCACAAACAGAACTCCTCTTAGAGATACCAAGGTTGAGAAGACATTTAAAATCCCTCAATGTTAGTTTCCAATTGGGTGTCTCTATAGACTTTTTGAAATTCATCGTATAATGGGATTTTACAGAATGTCTTCCGAATCTTATGGCCGCCCGGACTAAAGTTATTTATGAAAAACTGCGTATCAGCTGCTTCATTCGAGAAGAGTTTTAGAATATTAAAATTATCTAAAAATTATTGCGAGAAACAATGACTCAAATAAGACTTAATAATCTTGGCATATTAAGGGTCGGTTTTTCCAACTCCGATTAAAACACCGGTTAGTACAAATTTACGTTTTTCCAACGCCGGTAAGCGCTAAATCATTGATTAAGAACGTCGTTAATCGGCCAAATTTTAACCGGTGTTGAAGTGTTGAAGTACCTGATAAAATATTAAACAGTGATTAGGATGACCTACACATGCGCATAACCTTGGAGATTAAATTTTTGTTATAATTCACAGCTGTTTTGTTTTCATATGCATTTGTTTTACTCTATAAAAGTATTTTTTGGAATTAATAATTCATATCAGTGATTTAGCAATTGTATTGCTTTTTCTATAAATTAAATTAACAGTATAATTAAAAATAAAAATAGCATAATATTGCATATGTGTAACTTTTAGCTTGAAGGTGAAAAAGTTCCTGTGGCAGTTTACGCTTGCATTTGTTCTTCTCTTTGTAATTGCATTTAACAGCACCTTATTAACATATAATTTTAGTCGAATTATTTCACTATAATTTAATTTCATTCCAGCTGTACCAGTTTGTTGAATAATGTTGCTGCCTATGTCTTCTTTCTGTAAATAATTTTTCTACTAAATCTGTTATACCATTTTTCTTATGTGCATCATCTAATATATTAAGACTGTGTGTTCTCAATTCATTTGGTACTATCTTTTTCATATCTATATATATATTAAAATAAATAAAACTTTCTTTACATAATTCTTTAATTACTTGAATATCTTTTTCGAATTCGTTACCACTAAGTAAAAAATAATTTATTTCTGAAATTGATTTCCTTTCCATACCAAATATTATTTCTTGAGCAATTGTTGATTTACCAGATCCGGATGGCCCTATAATTATTATTCTTTTCGTTTGCGATAATAATTCACCGCCCATTTTTCTTTCAATGAAGGATCTCAAGCCAAGTCTTTGACGTTTATCATTATTATCAAATAAGATTTTTCTTCGGTCGGCCACTATTAGTCATAATTAGTATTAATTAGTATTTATTAACAATTAAATAAATATATAAAAATATATTTATAATAAATATGAGTAATGCTAGTGTTAGATATTATACACATTTACCAAAGTCAAGTATTTCAAATATATCAATAAATAAATCAATAGCAAAGTCATTAAAAAATATAATAAACACAAAAGATCAATAGACTGGAATAAATGATGCGAAAAATTATTATAAAATAAATTTGGCAACCGAATATTTAAATAGATTGGCTAAAGAAAATATTTCGAAACGAAAATTTGTAAAAGAGAAAAAAATATCACAAAAAACTTTAGATTCAGCACTAATATTAATTAAACAAGATCCAAAAATTAAATTATCACAACTAAAATGTTGATACAGTCACAAGTTCCCATTCCCATATAAATTCTTGTGGCTGTATCAACATTTTGAAAAAAAAGACAATGGTTGAGAAGAAATTTGTGGTTTATTAAACAAACGTATTGAAATAAAAAAAAGACAATATATAAAAAAAATATAGATCTATATACAATTCACAAATATTCGTAATTTGCGTTTAAAGATTAAAAAAAAACATTTTGGTTTATTACATTTATTTAAGTAACAATTAGATAACAAAACGATGCAACAATTAACAAAAATAAAAAATAGATTCATTCACAATATTTGTAATCCCCATTTAAAAATAAAATCATGTTGACTTTTGCATCACTGAATCTATTTCTACGTTCAGTCAAGATCTGACCAGCTTTAGAAAAAAATCTTTCACACGGCACTGATGAGGCATTATTGCTCTCGCGCAACTGAGGCAAGATTTGGGTAATTGTATTTGGGCAAGATATTGGGCAATTGCTGATGGATAGACAGTGTAGACGCACTTTTATATGAAAGAACCAGTAGTGATAAATATAGCTTCGTGCCTTCTAAATAGTTATTCGTATTTCGTATTGCAAGCTGCATCCGATGAAATCACCGGTCACCGTGAATCCGAATATTGGATCACTGTAGTGACCAGTGATTTTTTGATCACGGTGATTAAATCACCGGTAGTGTAATATCGCTCATCCCTACTAGCTACAGCGCAATATAAGTTGGCGAGCAGTTATCAGTGTCGTATTCAAAACGTAAGTTAGCTTTTTAAATAAGAACTCTCGGGTACGCCATTGATAGGGAAATGAAACGCAATCTACCCTTCCTCTATCTACGCGAACTCACTCCCACCGTTCGCCAAGATATATTGCGAGGACTGTACGCCACTGGGATTGTGTTTTGGGATATTGAACAAATCTTCCTTAAATACATACATGAAAAAACATTAAAATAACAGAAGTCTGTAAGGAAGCACTCAGAAAGTTCTTCTTCGCATGCAGGTATTCATGCGAAGGAAGACGCGTATTATAGGGATGATTTTTTTTAGTATTTTAAAACATTACGTTTCTCTAAACACTTTTCCATTATGGCCTAAGTAGAAAATATAAAAATCTACCCTCGTATTAAATTCAATGTATCGTGAAAATGTTACGCCAGGAAATAATTAATTAACGTGGCATAAATGTGTCTTGCAATTCTCATCTTGAATGATTTACATTCCTTTTTTGTTGTTATTTTCTACAGACAAAAGTATCAGACAATTTAGTAAGCACTACCTACGTAAATATCTGACGCAGGCAGTAATTCAACGTTTATATAAATCTATAACCGAAGAGTCGCCGCAAGTCTGTTGATAACGTCATCCTGGCATATTAATATTTGTATGAAGTCAGTAATACACACTTGACATACGTAAATATAGATGTAGTAAGTAGCGGCACGTATACAAAAACGTCATGAATAAATAATAAATGGTAAATCTGTACAAGTATATTAAAATATGTATGGAGTGATGTCATAAACTTTCCCGTGAAGTGAGGAATTTTTTAAGTAAAACTAGTATTTATTACTAAATGTGCTAGTTTTTATAAGCGAATATTGCTATTATTACAATACCTCAAGATTTGATATACAGATGTTCCAAGAATCAATACAGATAGATATTTCCCGGTGTTATTTTTTTAATGTTAAAATGGACTTGCGTAAAGTCCTTACTTTAAATTTTTAATAAGAATTTATTAAAACGCTGTGGCTAAATGTCCGCCGGCGCGGCGGTCTTGCCTGTATAAACCGAGAGTTCCGCCGATCGGCGCAATCTCGATTGTAGTAAAGTGTCCGGTGACGAAGGCAGCATTTTGTGCAGACACAATGGTATGGGCGTATTTCCTGCTAAATCACAGGCTTTGGTCTTTGGTAGTAGGGAAATTGTTAATACATTGAACCCATCATTAGATGTTCACATTGGTGGTGTGGAAATTCCTGTTGTTGATAACGCCAGAAGTTTGGGCTTGACTTTAGATAACTGTTTTCGTTTTCGTGATCATGTGACTACTTGCATAAAATCGACATACATGAATTTGAAAAAGCTGTATCTGTACAGGTCAATATTAAATAAAAGCACGAAAAAAATTCTGAACACCTGTTAGATCCCTCGGTATTTTAAAGTTTATTAGACAATATTGACGTAAAATTGAAATAATTATTGTCAAAATTGATATATTAATAACATTGTCAAAGTGACAAACAATTTAAGACGGGCGTTTACCAACAAATAGAAAATTATGCAACTTAAATTACTCGCGGGACGGGTAGACGCAAGGGGGTGTGAGTAAGTGAAGCTACACGATATTCGGTTTCCTTCACAGCGCTTCGGTTGTATTCATAGATTAAGGAATACTATAGATGGGAAACTGTTGAACTGTTGATGTTTTATAATAAGGCAATTTTCGCTTGCCCATAACTGTTATATGATTATACACTCGAATATAATAGGTATATATGACATTTAAATGCCAGTGACAGTTTGTAATTTAACTGTCACTCGCATATCTTCCGATAGATTTTCGTCTTCGCTAGGACCGGTAGAGATACCGTAAAGTAGGGATAGACGACGCGTAAAATCTTGTGTGAAATGTGTGTGACAAGATTTACTGTTTAATGTTTTTTACCTTTAAAAATAAGTACATAAATTTAATTTTTTCTTTATATCGTACATCAAATGTGCAGCTAGCGCGTAGAAGTCGTTTTTTTTCTTTTGTGTACATGCCTAGTTGGTAGACATTAATCAAATTCATGCATTTTTATGGTTATTTCTAAGACACATAACTTTTTTAAGAAAATAAATTAGTACAAAAACGAACCTTGACATTATAAACTGATGCCTTTTGCATCACTAATCAAAAATTATATTGATAAAGGTTTGCCATGAAATGTAAAACGTCTGTCTTAAGTTATATCAATAAGTGTCATACTGTTATTAATATTTGTCATTATATTTTCTCTCTGATATCTTGTAGATTTTCAATTATGGTTTATACCACAGCACACCTTAAAGGTGCAAATCCACAATGAAAATATCTCATGAGATTTTTGTCTCACGCAATAAAAATCGCTTCAATTTCATTGTGGAAACGGTCGAAAGACCAATGAAATTGGAGTTCTCCTGCGATTTTTATTGCATGAGACAAAAATCTCATGTGATATTCTCATTGTGGATTTGCACCTTAAAGGTGCCAGTCCACAATGAGAATATCTCATGAGATTTGTGTCTCATGCAATAAAAATCGCTTCAATTTCATTGTGGAAACGGTTGAAAGACCAATGAAATTGGAGTTGTCCTGCGATTTTTATTGCATGAGACACAAATCTCATGAGATATTCTCATTGTGGACTGGCACCTTTAGACGGACGTTTTGCATTCCATGGCAAGCCTTTATCAATATAATTTTTGATCTCGCGGTAAAACGTGTGTATAAATTGTCGCAAAAGCTACACGCAACGACATTCTTTGTTCGGTTTTGAATAAAAAATCTTAATGTTAAAATGTCGTATCATGCTTCGTTTGTTGTCACGGGGTTGTTGAAGTTCAGACTTTTAGTGTTTAACTAAGCCTTCCTCTTCGATATCTGTCAATAGAGATAGCTGCAATTTAGTTTAAAAAATAATGTTTACTGTAGTAGAATTACCGAACAGATGCAGTAGCAACAGTGCGTCAATACATAATATAATATATTAAAATGCAATGTTGCTACTGCATCTGTTCGGTAATTCTACTATAGTATTGTTTCGTAAACGTTTTCATTTTGATTAAAAAGTTTGTTTTTAACATTTCTTCATTAACGTACTTTCACAAAAAACCACATTTGACAACGTGGTAGACCAATGAGTTTGTATTTCAATGTGATTTAAATCAATATCATTACTGTTAAATTTTAACATTTACCTGTGCATATAATTCGACAATCGTGTTTCATTTTGTGTAAACTCTACTTTTTCGTGGTTATTTGTATTGTTTTGATTAGTTGTTGTGCTACTGTGTTTTATCGTTTCTTTGTTGTTATTTTATTCCTCCTTGAAGAGCAAATTATACCTCGCGTAATGTGTAGAATTTAAAACATCAAATTTACCATCTGATAATACTAATAATTGAAATACGGAAAATATAGCGGTATCTACAATTAATATGCGGCTACAGTGTTGCCAAATGTCTGGTTCTTAAATGCTTCCTGAACGCATACGAAGCATGATACGACATTTTAACAATAACATTTTTTATTCAGAACCAAACGAAGAATATCGCTGCGTGTAGCTTTTGCGACATTTTTTACACATGCTGTATATCCGTGAAGTTTGGTATCCGTACTTATGTGCGCCGAACTTGAACAATCCGTACGTACGGTTACACGTTTAGTTCGAAAAACGTATAAAAACGGTAGCTCTAAATACATCTAATGGATTTAATCCAATACAATAGTGAATACTGTAAGAATGACAGATATGGATATCAAAGACGAAGTAACTTGATGGCTATACATAAATCGAAAATCTATTTCCAATTAATTTACATCCTACGATAGTTAAAATCAAATAAACTAAATAAATACCTTCCCAATTTAAAAATTTTGATTATCCACGGAATCATCTGAAATGAAACTTTTAGGAAACTTTGTTCTATAAATAAATTGGCAAACGCGTAAATAATTCGCAACGTGTCGAAGTCAAATTATTATGGCTAAATAAGATACGAAATTAGATCAAAAAGCAAATTATTCGCGATTACTGTGATAATGTATATACACATTTTTTCGAAATTAACTTGATATACAGCAACGAACTGAAGAATAATGGTGTCATTACGTAAATATACAATTCTATTTCACACTTTAAACATAAAACTAAAAACATACCAGATATTTGACGTCAATAGCGTAAAAGTTCGGACGACTATAATTTCGAAATTTACCAGTCGATTTTGCGAAATTCTTCTAGGCATAACGAAGAGTATATATGTTAAATGAAATAAAAACGCATCTACCTTTTCCAATTTCACGATAGAATCTTGCGTATATTGATCACATAATCATATGTATAGGTTATTTTAAATAATATTTAAAACCATATTTGCAATCACATTTGAAAACAGTTGTATAAATTGGTGATGAATTTCACTTCTATTAGTTATTTTAAGTATGAGTTCATTTATAATTACTTTTGAGAAAACAGTGTCCCCAAAAAAAAGAAAGATTTTATGTAACTATAATACCAAAACTATAATATAAGTATGTATTAAACTGAGTGGCCATAACAATTAACGCCGTTTGTGGTTTTATAAATCCACCCCTACTTTCAACTGAGTTACAGGATGAGTGATGACAAATTGTAAAGAACTTTCAACAATAATATAGGTACTTAAATCCTTAATATAATGCACATTCTCAATCAATTCTTTTATAGCAATATATTAGCACTTAGTAATATTTATGGAACCAACAGGAAGCAAAATGCAAACCAAAAAGAAGGCCGTAAGCAAGATGGCAAAACCACATACAGCTAACATTGTCACAGCTCTGTTGAGAGATGCAAATATCCAATGTTTGGAGTGGCATGCCATATGCCCTGATCTCTATTCTAATCAGCATATCTGGGATCAATTGGGCAACAAAATTAAAAACGCACCGAGACCGCACTTCATTAAACTGATCCCTTTTTATACTAATTGCATTAGTATCAACTGAGAGTTTTGGCTTATTTCCACTTTCTGCATTAATACCTTTTCAAACTGCTTTCTGCTTATCTGACGCCTTCTTAGCAGTATCTATTAAAGTTATATGTTATTTCCTATATTCATAACACACCTGCTTTGTTGCAGCATCATTGTTTATTGTTGAAACAGTGTGTAGAGCAACAACCATACTTTTCATGTTCATTTTTCCAAATTATATTTGTGTTGTTACTTACTGTTTCTTTTTTGATTTACAGGGGAAAAAAATTATATAATGCAAGAGAAGTATTGTAAAAATTACTATATGCAGCTTGAGTATTTCTTTTGTTCAAGAATCATTTCCATGAAACCTCGACACTTACGTGAAATTGTGATCGTATCCTGCAAAAGACTAATTCTTTAATGAGATCAGCTTCTTAAACACCTATTTTGGATAACTACTAATTTTTAATTTTCTTCAAAGAGTGAGTTCAGGAATGTAACTATTAGTAGAACTGCGGTTGATGAATGGGGGCACTGTTTATATAAACACTTCGTGTTTTGGTTGATATTGTTTTGTATGAAAACTAAAACCGTTAAATATTTCTTATCAATACTTGTTTTAAATTCAGTTCTCAATAGCATGCATTTATGTTCAGCATACTTATTTGCAAGGTGCTCTGCTATTTCTTCTTTTTTTTTCCATTTAGTGTCGTTTGTGAACCAAAACTAATAAGTAAATTGTTGATATAGATAGTGAACGGCTTCCAAAAAGATGTAATGTAGCTGATAAACTGAAAAATTAACACAACACTAATTTTGTACTTGAAAGTGGAACAAAACATAAATATATATCTACCTACTGGTTCGGTTCTTGGAGCAAGATTACTTATCGCTGAAGAGTTACTGACAAGCAAGCGTAATATTATCATTTCTCATAAGTACCTAGCGCAAAAACACTTTCCTACAAAAAAATAAAACAAATGCAAAATAGTATAACATAAACCCAATGTTTAAATAATAAATTTATCTAATCTGACAAGAAATTCAGAAATACAAAACATATGCAGCATGTTTCATTTAAAATAAAAATATTGGTATGCATACAATTTTCGGTTTATACATTTTTTCGTATATTGCAACAGGACGAATAGGGATAATCAAGAAAATATGTTTAGATAATATTAAGCAGTAATGTGGCTAATTAAAAGTGTCATCCTTTACTTCCTTCTTTTATGGAATCACAAAACCAGAATCAAATTATATATAACAGATTGACCGCATCATCCAGCCATTAAACTTTTGGCCTTTCACTTTTGAACTTGAAGCACTGACATTTGCGATCACTTAGAAAAAAGAAAAACCCTTTCTAAATTGCCATATCTACGTATTGCGCATTTTTTCATTACAATCAATTTGCGGAAAAGCTTATATTTAAATATTTAGGGGATTTTCGATGTATGTATTTTAAAAAGTTTTATATGTATTTAATATTTTCTATTTTCTTATACTTAGTATAAGGTATTGTGATGTTGAAAATTTTTGATCTCAACATTTTTGGAGATAACGACGTTTGAAAGACTCCTGATATAGAACAAGTGGTTCTTGAACAATTTCTGTCTGCGTATCTGTAGGCCAAACTATAAAAACTATCAAATGCTGGTATTTTTGAGAGTTCAATCAACATGATAGTGGTTTTTTGCAAATATCTCGCAAATTATCCATTTTAGACAGATTTATTAATGTAGTAGTATAAAAGTATATAAAACTTAATTTGGAACACGTTTTGCAAAAAAAATCGGAGCATATTTATGTATAAGGAAGGAATAACGAAGAAAAATATAAATCTAGAATTAATTAAGTATCTGAGAGCAAATATGTAGTAAAATAGAAAGATTTATCTATTGGTTTTACATGACCACATCAAAATGTGGTAATTATTGGTAATTGGGGTAATTAACATGTTTAAAGAAAAAACACAAATAATTAATACTTATTTTTGTTGTACATGGATGAATATGTATGTAAGTCCTGCAATGTTGAAATAACAGTGTTAAGAAAAGCACGTGATATGTATTCGGCGTGTATGTGGATTTCCCTGGCGCTGTTTATATCAAATTCCGCATAACATTTGCAACTGACAACTAGTGAATATTGTTATAAATATTTAACACTAGGAACTTAATTAACCCAACTAACAACAAAAGAAATATTACAAAGTTTTATATATTGCAGAACAATTTACTTAATTAATAACGATTTTTAATTTTGAATTTAGCTTGAGTTATAAGTTGTGTATGTATGATTAATTTCAACTCGGGTTTTCTTCTGATCAAGTTCAAAAAGTTCGAATGATTTCTCTGATCTCCTTTCAGTTTTATTTAGTAATAAATAGATTATGAGGTATAAACTATTTCAACTATTCTTTGATACGATTCAAAGACTAAGAAAAGATTCAAATCCTTAGCGAACTGGTAGCTTAAATAGGAAAACGTCCGTCATATAAAGAGAAGTCACCAGGTCGAATCTCATATGAGAAAAAAAATGGTATATTAAAGGACAAGTTTCATTTTGACGTTTCAAAGTACGAATTCAGAGTTTAAGAAACGACTGGCGTAGCCACGAGTTTCTTAACTGAATGAGTGCTTTAATGTCAAATGAAACGTGTCTTTTATGCTATTTTTTGCAATTAGTTTTAAAATTTCTCTTTTTGTAAAAGCAAAACGAGAAAAATTTGATAATCAAGGGAAATTTTGTGGCGGTTGTCACCTTGGTTTGGCACAAGATTTAAATTGACAAGTTAATTTAAAATTGACACATTTTTGATAATTTTCAACAGAATGTTTCTACTGCACACGGTATCACTATCACTTCGAAAGATAATTCAAACGTTAATATAAATGTTTATAATAGTTGTACTATTTCAAAGATTAATTAAAAATATCAAATCTTACAATGAATTTCAATATAAAAACCTCAAACTTGCTTACAAAATGTCATATTGACATCTCCATTTCTGTTGCAATGTGACCAACTTAAAATAAATCTGTTTAAATGTTCCATTTCTATTACGCAACTAGTGCTATAATAGACCCTATTACAGCACTAGTGAAATAAATGGTATGATTACGGTACTAATTGCAAAAAATATATTATAGATTCGCTTTAACAGTGTTGAACTAGAATATGTGTATTTTGCAAACAATATTAAAGTCCAGATTTAATTCTCCAAAATAAATACTGAATTTTTCCGTTATAGCCTCTCCTTTCCACACAGAATTTCAACTATTAAAGTGTATTCTGCTTATATTTGCAGTAAATTTCAATTGCATCAGCCTGCAATTTACTTTAAAACTAGGAGGGGCGTGGCTTTCTTACTGCACATTATCGCCCTTACAGGTTTAGAACTCTTGAATTGTAACAGCTAAGGAGAGCGAGAGAGATAATGACCACCGAGCAAAGAATTTTTATTATCGGGTCGAACCGACTTAATTGACGCATGTCTAAATATCCGCTACAATACTCTCTGACCATCATGCCCTCTATCGGTTTCACATGTATCTATTGTAACTAGTACTGCTTGTGGTTCAGCACTTCTGTCAGTAGAATAAATTATCAGACTCTTTCTCTATACGCTGGACATTGTCTAATGATGTCGCAGTATGCGTTACCATGTTTGAATATATAAGTGTTCTCATATGAATAAAGCCCTTACAAACAACAAACGGTTTACACGTGTAAAAAATGTCTAAACACAATTAAGAGTAACGCTTTTAAACAAAAATAATTTCATAGGTTAAACATACGTCTTATATATAATATTTATGTCTAAAATAAATGTTTTTTTGTACCAGTAGTAAAAAATCATAGCATTTTTACACACAACACAGCGCCACGAAATGACATTTCACGACCTGGAACTAATAAGAGGTAAATAATGAGGCTATTATTGACCTAGGGAAATAATCAAAACAAATAAAGGGAATGCCGCAACCATGCAATCGCAGATGTATGTCAAGTTGTCAACCGTCAAATTCATTGCAGTTTGTTTATTCAAGTTTATTTTTATTTAGATTTATACCACAAATCATACTCTAAAACTTATAAATGCTCGACCTCTAAGGTAAAATAACTAACAGTATTTTAACAATAGCAAAATATGTATGACAGGAGTATAATTGTAAACAAATATCCTAACAGGTAACTATTATAGATGTAAAGATATTTTACTTTCTTTACTTACATAAAACTGTATTTTAAGGTTATGTAGCAACATAATATGGAAACAACATAACACGTAACTATTACAGATGTAAAGAATTTTAATTTATTTATAAAAATTGATAGTGCAATTATGGCATGTCAAATTTATTGATGGTTCAATTCTGATTCAGAGCTGTAGGCACATTAATGACAGTATTGTTAATTGTGTTAATTCCATAAGTATTTACGATATCTTCAGTTGAAATAGAGCCTGATTGTACTGCTGATGTTGATGGAATTTGGTTCATATCGTGTGTAAGTAGATGTAGGTAGACCTTGTAACATATATGCTATATTTTTTTTTATTTCTAGGGAATCTTCGATATAACTTTCAGCTACACTAGATTTCCAACCACCATGTACCATGTTGTTTTAACTGAAGGATATTACCACCATTGACAGCTAAAAGTGTAGCCTAGGTTCTACGGAAGGGCAATTTCTTTTGGCATCTGTCCTATTGTGTTATGTCCAATGTTTTATCTAGTACATTTACCATTACGTACACTAATAAAGAATTTTGCTATATCTGGAATTGGTCTAATTTTTAAATAGTTTTTAATTATTTTGATCCAAAGTGGCTCCATTATTACAAACTTTAGAGATGAACCATTTTTGCTATTGCAGATGTGAATAATAATTAAATCGGCTTTCATGATGACATCAGAAATTAATAAATTACACAGCTCATCACTTCGGCATGCACCAGCAACACCAATTACAAGAGCAGTCTACAGAGTTATAAATTGTCAATAATTTTGAAGTATTAATATATAAACATACTACCTTAGTTGCAATGTAACATGTATCGGGTGCCTCAGTAAGGAATTTTATAATTTCCTCTAGTAAATACTAATGACTTTTTGGGCTTATAATATTCATTTTATCTTTTTAAAAAGGCAACTAATTTAAAATATTTTGTGATATGTTAATATTCTCTGTTAAGCCAAGTGTAGCTTTCAATATTGAATAATGGGTCCATAAAGTCGAGGCTTTTTAATGTTGTGTGTTTAATGGAAGTACGTTTTGAGAAGTTACTACTGTATTTTTGGAATTACACGATTTTTTAAATTCTGTATATGTTTTTATGTATAAGTGTTTAGATATATGCGGAAGCAATCTCGCGCATTGCAGGTGGTGTAGTCTAAACTCTTCAGATATTATAAATGGAATGAAAAATAATCTAATAAATACCTACTTGACTTTTACTTTCAGCATTTATGTCAAAACTTATTTGTCAACATCAAAATATAGCCTACTTATTTGTTTATATGAAGTTTTATTACAAGGGAATTCTTACATGTATGAGTAAATTTATTCATAATTATTAAGGTTTCAAGATCCAATTAGACTACTGGTACAAAAAATAGTATACATACTGCGGTTGAGAAGACTATTATTGCCCTTGTGGCTTAAATTCCTCGGCGCTGCGCGCCTCGGAATTTAATCTCGCCACTCGGGCAATAATAGTCATCTTCTCAACCTTGGTATGTAATATACTATTTTGTAGCAGTAGTAAAAAATCATAGCATTTTTACACATAACACAGCGCCACGAAATGACATTTCACGACCTGGAACTAATAAGAGGTAAATAATGAGGCTATTATTGACCTAGGGAAATAATGAAAACAAATAAAGGGAATGCCGCAACCATGCAATCGCAGTAGCATGTATGTATGTCAAGTTGTCAACCGTCAAATTCATGCAGTTTATTTTTATTTAGATTTATACCACAAATCATACTCTAAAACTTATAAATGCTCGACCTCTAAGGTAAAATAACTAACAGTATTTTAACAATAGCAAAATATGTATGACAGAAGTATAATTGGAAAAAATATCCTAACAGGTAACTATTATAGATGTAAAGATATTTTACTTTCTTTACATAAAACTGTATTTTAAGGTTATGTAACAACATAATATGGAAACAATATAACACGTAACTATTACAGATGTAAAGAATTTTAATTTATTTATAAAAATTGATAGTGCAATTATGACATGTCAAATTTATTGATGGTTCAATTCTGATTCAGAGCTGTAGGATTAATGACAGTATTGTTAATTGTGTTAATTCCATAAGTATTTACGATATCTTCAGTTGAAATAGGGCCTGATTGTACTGCTGATGTTGATGAAATTTGGTTCATATCGTGTGTAAGTAGATGTAGGTAGACCTTGTAACATATATGCTATATTTTTTTTTATTTCTAGGGAATCGTCCATATAACTTTCAGCTACACTAGATTTCCAACCACCATGTACCATGTTGTTTTAACTGAAGGATATTACCACCATTGACAGCTAAAAGTGTAGCCTAGGTTCTACGAAGGGCAATTTCTTTTGGCATCTGTCCTATTGTGTTATGTCCAATGTCTTATCTAGTACATTTACCATTACATACACTAATAAAGAATTTTGCTATATCTGGAATTGATCTAATTTTTAAATAGTTTTTAATTATTTTGATCCAAAGTGGCCCCATTATTACAAACTTTAGAGACGAACCATTTTTGCTATTGCAGATGTGAATAATAATTAAATCGGCTTTCATGATGACATCAGAAATTAATAAATTACACAGCTCATCACTTCGGCATGCACCAGCAACACCAATTACAAGAGCAGTCTACAGGGTTATAAATTGTCAATAATTTTGAAGTATTAATATATAAACATACTACCTTAGTTGCAATGTAACATGTATCGGGTGCCTCAGTAAGGAATTTTATAATTTCCTCTAGTAAATACTAATGACTTTTTGGGCTTATAATTTTCATTTTATCTTTTTAAAAAGGCAACTAATTTAAAATATTTTGATATGTTAATATTCTCTGTTAAGCCAAGTGTAGCTTTCAATATTGAATAATGGGTCCATAAAGTCGAGGCTTTTTAATGTTGTGTGTTTAATGGAAGTACGTTTTGAGAAGTTATTACTGTATTTTTGGAATTACACGGTTTTTTAAATTCTGTATATGTTTTTATGTATAAGTGTTTAGATATATGCGGAAGCAATCTCGCGCATTGCAGGTGGTGTAATCTAAACTCTTCAGATATTATAAATGGAATGAAAAATAATCTAATAAATACCTACTTGACTTTTACTTTCAGCATTTATGTCAAAACTTATTTGTCAACATCAAAATATAGCCTACTTATTTGTTTATATGAAGTTTTATTACAAGGGAATTCTTACATGTATGAGTAAATTTATTCATAATTATTAAGGTTTCAAGATCCAATTAGACTACTGGTACAAAAAATAGTATACATACTGCGGTTGAGAAGACTATTATTGCCCTTGTGGCTTAAATTCCTCGGCGCTGTGCGCCTCGGAATTTAATCTCGCCACTCGGGCAATAATAGTTATCTTCTCAACCTTGGTATGTAATATACTATTACAGCCTGTAAACATATGGAATTAATAATATTATTATGCAAGTGTTTGAGAAACGTTTAAAAAACTAATTAAAAGCAATTAGGTATTAAAAATCAATCTAATTTACGTCCGTTACATCTAGTCTGGAAAATTGTCATTCAGATAACATTAAATATACTTTTTATTGCTGTCATTATGCATTTTAATTGTATAAATAACAATAAAAAAATAATAACATGCAAATGCAATATTTATGTTGAGGATTTTAAAATATTACACTAAAAATTACGTTTAATTTAAAAGCAATTAAACCACTTGAATAAGAAAAAAGAATACAGATTATATTTGGTATACATATACACCAATACCTCGCTTTACGGCTTAGATATGTTCCGAAAAAATTGGCCGCAAAGCGAAAAGCCGTATAACGAATCAATTATTTTGATACAAATCCATACATACATATTCCATTGAATCTGTTCCAATTTTTTTATAAAATAATATAGCTTTTAGTTCATAAAGTATTTTATGTATTTTTATTTTCTATAAAACTGTTTACATAAAAATAAAAGTACATACAAAACAAGTAATAATACACAGAAATACAAAAACTAAACATATAAATTGCACATATGTATACATAGATATATGAAATATATTACAATTCTTTGCCAATTATACAAATGTATTGAAAAATTGAAAATCTTCTTGGTAGTAGTGGCATAAAATGAATTAAAAGTAATAACAATATGACAACTGGTTGTCAATTAGAAAACAATGACAAAATATAAAATGTAAATCAAAATGTATAAATGAAAATGTAATCAATAAGCATAGGACAGTCGAGATTATTTCTATAATCACATTAAAAGGCTTGGGGTCTACCACAAACTGTTCAGTCAATCCAAATATACAAATAACAACGACGCAACTATGTAAAGCAAAATTAAGAGTAGAACTGTTGATAATATAACAATATAGAATGTAAAATAGTCAAGTATAAATGTAAATGAAAGCAAATAAGCATAGGACAATCGATAATTACTCATGTAATCCTACCAAAATGGCCTAGGTTCACCTAAACATGTACAATTTTGATTGAAATACACAAACAATTAACGATGCAACTATGTATGTGTTAAGATGTATTTGTAGCTACAGACATATATGTTTCTACCTAGTTTGGTTTCGTCAGTGCAGCATAACAAAGAAAGTGTATGTTAAAGCATTAATATGTGAATAAAAAATATAGTATTACCTTAAAATGTCAATCCAAAATGTCCAAGTGTAAAACAACTGTGAAAATACCTAATACTGTGTAATGCCTTATTTCAACCAGGCAGTTAATAAAATATATTACAATTCTTTGCCAATTATACAAATGTATTGAAAAATTGAAAATCTTCTTGGTAGTAGTGGCATAAAATGAATTAAAAGTAATAACAATATGACAACTGGTTGTCAATTAGAAAACAATGACAAAAATAAAATGTAAATCAAAATGTATAAATGAAAATGTAATCAATAAGCATAGGACAGTCGAGATTATTTCTATAATCACATTAAAAGGCTTGTATTTGTCATTGTTTTCTAATTGACAACCAGTTGTCATATTGTTATTACTTTTAATTCATTTTATGCCACTACTACCAAGAAGATTTTCAATTTTTCAATACATTTGTATAATTGACAAAGAATTGTAATATATTTTATTAACTGCCTGGTTGAAATAAGGCATTACACAGTATTAGGTATTTTCACAGTTGTTTTACACTTGGACATTTTGGATTGACATTTTAAGGTAATACTATATTTTTTATTCACATATTAATGCTTTAACATACACTTTCTTTGTTATGCTGCACTGACGAAACCAAACTAGGTAGAAACATATATGTCTGTAGCTACAAATACATCTTAACACATACATAGTTGCATCGTTAATTGTTTGTGTATTTCAATCAAAATTGTACATGTTTAGGTGAACCTAGGCCATTTTGGTAGGATTACATGAGTAATTATCGATTGTCCTATGCTTATTTGCTTTCATTTACATTTATACTTGACTATTTTACATTCTATATTGTTATATTATCAACAGTTCTACTCTTAATTTTGCTTTACATAGTTGCGTCGTTGTTATTTGTATATTTGGATTGACTGAACAGTTTGTGGTAGACCCCAAGCCTTTTAATGTGATTATAGAAATAATCTCGACTGTCCTATGCTTATTGATTACATTTTCATTTATACATTTTGATTTACATTTTATATTTTGTCATTGTTTTCTAATTGACAACCAGTTGTCATATTGTTATTACTTTTAATTCATTTTATGCCACTACTACCAAGAAGATTTTCAATTTTTCAATACATAGATATATGTATACATATTTAATAAAACAAAATAAAATGCTCAAAAACTGTTTAAATCAGTGAGTTATAATATGCAGCCATCATCATTTTCCGTTATTGAGGATTGACCCAAGTATTGGTCCAACGTTGCCTGCTTTGCCTTGCTTTCAGCTTCTGTTAGCAGTGTTTTGTAGCAGGTAATGGCTGAGTTAACTCCTCGAGACACTTTATCACTGCGTTCTACATCGGGATCATTTTGAAGAACGATGTTTATTCCCTGTTCGAAATAAGAAAGCGCATTCGACAAGTTTTTGCTGTTAGCCGTTGGCATATAGCAGGCTCTGCGTCTGACTCCTCGTCAAGTGCTCTTTCTATTTCTAACTGGATCAGTTCCTCGTTTGAAAGTGGTTCTCTGTCAGCATCTAGCAAATCAACCAAATCACCTTCTTCCAAATCCTCAAAACCAAGATTGTTTGCTAAGTTTAATATGTTTTGTCGAATTTCAGAAAGCGAACTAACTTCACGCTCATTAGTTTTTATGCATTCAGGCCATATCTTTTTCCAAACATGGTTCATTGTGGTTGATTTTAATTCCTTCCACGATTCGCTAATGTTGTCTACGGCATCTCTGATGCTGTAGTTTTTCCAAAACTCTTTTATCGAAGATTTACCATCGGTTTCGTGAATAAGTTTACGAAAAGTTCTGCGTAAATAATAAGCCTTAAAAGTGGCTATTGCACCCTGATCCATTGGCTGGATCAGAGCTGTTGTATTTTTGGGAAGATACGCAATCTCCACATCTTCAGACAATTCGGATAAATTAACCGGGTGACCTGGGGCATTATCCAAAATGAGCAAAGCCTTGTTGCTCAAGTTATTGTCCCTCAAATATTTTTTTACTTCGGGGCAAAAATAGTTTTTAAACCAGTCTTGAAAGAGAATCTTAGTCATCCATCCTTTCTTGTTGGATCTCCAAATGACGGGCAACTGTTCCTTATTTAGCCCTTTGAAACACCTCGGATTTTCTGAAAGATATACTAAAAGTGGTTTTAGCTTAAAATCCCCTGCTGCATTAGCACCAAGAAGCAACGTTACTCGTTCTTTAGACACCTTGTATCCAGGTGCAGACTTTTCACATTTTGATATGTAAGTTCTTTCAGGCATTCGCTTCCAATAGAGCCCTGTCTCGTCTACATTGAAAACTTGTTCAGGTCGGTATCCACCTCTTTCAATAATTCCTTTCAAAATGCTGGGATATTCTTTAGCTGCGTCATCATCGGCACTAGCTGCTTCACCTTTCATTTTTAAATTGTGCAAATTGCAGCGATTTTTAAATCTTTCAAACCAACCTCGGCTCCCTTGGAACGTTACATCTTTCACAGATTCATCAGGATCCTCCCTCTTTAAATTTTCGAAAATACTTTTAGCCTTTTCTTGGATAGTCATTTGGCTCATTGGCATCCCCCGTTGATTATTGTCTTCAATCCACATATCTAATAATTTTTCCATTTTTTCCATAATGCTGCTTCTTTGGCGAGTTAATTTTGAGACACTTAAAGGTGCAGCAGATAACAAATGTGCTTTAATTTCTTCTTTTCTATCGCGAATAGTCTGAACGGTAGACTTCGCTAGTCCCGTTGCCTTACAAATTTGAACAATTTTCTCATTAGCTTCAATACGACGTAAAACATCTAGTTTAGTCGCTAGTGTGACAGATTTTCGGCTTCTCTTTTTATTTTTATCAATATCAATCTCCAAATTCAATGAACGTTTTGGTGGCATTTTTTTCTTAATAAAAGACGATTATATTTAAAAGAATTAATGAATGAATTAAATAACGAAAATACATTCAGTCTTTTTAATACATACGTACCAAATATGTATGTTTACAATACATATCACCAATTAAAACAAATAGAAACAATACTCATCCAGAAAACAAACAAGGATATAAATACGTCTAACTACACGAAAGCAAGTAAAATGATAACGCTGTGCCAAACGTTCCTAATATTTTCGTGAGGCGGACTGTAACTAATGCAATAGTGCCACCTAACGGGAGAAGCTGGAAGTCTCTCGTAGTGAGTAAATATGTAGAAGGTCGCTAACAGTACAGACAGCATTTTTTTGGCCGTATAACGAACCATTGTGTGCCGTAAATCGAAAAAGTACCATAATTAAAAAAGGCCGTTATAGCGAAATGCCGTATAAAGAGCGGCCGTATAGCGAGGTGTGGGTGTATAACATTCTTTCTTATTATTTCCGGCTGCCAAATGTCCTAAGGTTATGGGAGAACTAAATTACACAAAAAAAACCATGTCTATCAGAAAGTCTGAAATTGTAAAGAACAAGAAAAGCCGCGCACAATGCCGCTTATGGAAGTGAGTGAAAGATACAACGAAAACCCAAGAACATCTAAAAGGAATAAAACTCAAACTCAAATTTGAAACTTAATATTTAAGTAAAATTAAAAATGCTACAATTCAGGTGGAATGTGCTGTTAGGTATTTAGGGTTATTGATTGAAAACATTCTGAGATTTAATTTTTTTAAATAGATTAGTGCAAAGGGCTTAATACTTCCTTGAGGCACTTTTATGCTAACAAAAAAATAAGACCTCTGATCTCAAGATTTTGTTGTGTGATTCTCTGGTCATGTCACATATTCAATTACTGTGACGCCGTCTAGGGTCCGTGTTTAGACTATGACTAAATTATTAAGATTCAAAGAGTGCAAAATTCATCAACAGATTTATCTACAACTTAAATAGAAGGGACCATATATCTTCGTACCTACATGAATTTGGTTGGATAAACACTTGTGTACACTTGTTCATAATACAATTGCAGAGAATGTTCCTAACTATATCGCCGATTTATTAATTAATTACAATATTTAAAATATGCAGAAAAGCAAAATATAGTTAATTTGATAATTTTTATTTGTTAATACGAAAAAAATATTTTTCATATTTCATCTGTAGGACAAAGTTAAAGTGAAGAAACATAAATATTATAATGTTGCGCAAATTATAAGGTTACTGGTTTTCCATTCATTCGTGAATATAAGCCGTGTATAATAAATAATGCGGATTTATAAAAACAATATTTTTAGTTCTAAAGAAATCCCTTGCATAATAAAACTACAAGTTTTCGTTTAGTACCACTAGAAAAGTCCTCCATTTTGTAAAATACCTTCTGTATAAAAAAAAAATACACAGACTTTAAATTATTTATCTGATAATAAAGCATTTGTTATTTCCGATATGTGGTTGTAAGTCTTAATACACCGCATTACGCTTTTTTTATGATGAAGGTGAACCATATAATTATGTAAGAAAAGACAAACACTATTCTTGGAAAACATATAAATATTAATAAATCATTTACATACATACTCGGTACATTCAAGGTAATTTTAATATTATATAATTTTAGGTAAGGTGCAGTGGAAAAAATGGCAATTCTAGATAGATAAAACTCGTCAAACTTAAGTATGCGGCATAGTAGAATAGATAATAATAATAATACATAAAACAGAGTCACAATTAAAGAATAAAGAATAACAAGAGTATAATAAAATAATATGTAATAAAACGATGTTATATTAAATATAAAATATTATTTTGCAAAATGAGGGCGAATATCAGAAAACACTGCTAATTAACCTTCCTAACTCAAACAAACTAATTAAATTAAAGTCCTATCCTTTTAATATACCTTCTCGATAATAGGTAACACTACTCAAGCTGTGGCATATCCCCTTTGATCCAAACAAAGTAACATGTGACTTTTCCGGATTAATATAGAAAAAATGATTTGTGGAAGCAGCAATAAGGCATTGAAGATCAGACACTCGTAAGTAATATACATAATTTAATTTTATTAATTTTATTACAGATTATAATGACGCATAATGCTTGCAAAGAATTGCTGAAATTGTAAAAAGCCGATGAACATAATTTAAAGGCAAGCTATACTAAAACAGTTAATTTCACTTTTGATTTTATTCAAAATAAAATCTGCAATTTCGAAAGATATCGCTAAACAAGACTAAAGCATTTTGTTCAGCATTCGATTAAAAAAACTATCTCTACTAGTCGATTACGTTTCCATTGCAAACAATAAATGTAGCCCCCGACGATTCCTTGAAAATTCTAAAACAGTAGCTGAATCTACAGGGAAGTTTATACAATTTTGACAATTCTTACCAGTACATCTAATGAATTAGATTATTATAACAAATTCGACAAATCTTCTAAATTATTAGTCAGTAGGTCTGATTGGTCAAATGTAAAATTAAAACCTGTGGAAATAAGAGAAACGATGAGAATGAGGAAGATTACAACAAGGAAGAGAAAGAATTTAATTTTTGTAAATAAAATCAATTTTATCTGGATATTATTGTGTTCACAATTATATGTATTTATGTATATATTGTTGACCATGATATTTACAGCTTTTTTAATTTTATTTTTGGAACAGATAAAATTGCTTTTTTAATTTTTTTTTGAACGACATTTGTGTTTGAAGAAGATCTCATGTTTCTGATACTTAAGTTTTGCCAAAAAAAAAATCTTGTCCATCGAGAACCGCGATTTTTCCTACTGTGTGACACTATAGTAAGGGTAACAACTGTAATGGACACAGCAATGCACAAACGATTGATAAACAGTGAAAGGTATATGAAGAAAGAAGTTTTTGAAAAATTTATAAAATTGAAATATGTCTAACTTATTTTAGTAGTTTTCCATTAATACTGTTATACCTAGAGTGCGCTATTTTAGATAGTCATTACTAGGGCGCGGACACGAGCGAGTCATGACTCATCGCCCATGGGCACACTATTGAAATGTTGTATTTTTAAAGAGGTTTTAATTTTATTTATATAATTGGATAACAAGTGGCTAATCATCTATAAAATACAAAATACCTTATTATTTGTTCATTTTCTCTCCTGTAAGACTTGTTCTATTTGTATTAAGTACATCCTTGTAGATAGAAAACGTCCTTTGTACATCGCAACTGGTTATATATCCGTACTGGAAATATTCTTTAATTTCAGCGTATTTAGCATACACAATCGCCGCAATGTTATTAAATTTGGATTTCTATTAAAAACTGCGTAGCTAATTATTAATAGCCACATTTAATGTGGTTAATCCATTTTACTTTCTTATGCGTAGTATAAGGAAGTATTGTGATGATGAAAATTTTCGACCTCGAGATTTTTGCAGATGTCCACGTTTTGAGGTCCCCTGATACCAAAAAAGTGGTTTTTAAAAAATGTCTGTGTGTCTCTCTCTCTCTGTGTGTGTGTGTGTGTGTGTGTCTGTGTGTGTGACCACGATAGCGGTCAAACCGCTGTAGATATCAATTCCAAATTTTGTATTTACGTGTATAATCTTCCTCTTGAGAACTGATTAGATTTTGAGCAAAATCGGCAGACCGGAAGTAGTAGTTTACTTCAGTGAAAAAGTCGAAATTTGCAAATATTTCGTCAATTACTAAGTTTAAACAAATTTATAAAGAATTCATATGTACTTAAAATTGAAATTGTGAACAATTTTATTCAAAAGGTTTTTCGAAATTCCTACCGGAAGTAGGTCTTTTACTCTTATCGAAAATCAGTTTCTTGCAAATATTTTGCAAGTCATGCGTTTTAGACAGATACGCTACGAATATAAAAGTATTTAGAACTTAATTTCCAATATCTTTTGTATAAAAAAAATTTCAAAATTCGGGCCGGAAGTATCACTTTTACTCTTACCGAATAACGATTTTTTGCAAATATGTCGTAAATTATGCATTCTATGTATATTTATGAAGAGTACAAAAGTATTTAGAGTTGGATTTGGAATATTTTTTGTATAAATGAAATTTCAAAATTCGGACCGGAAGTAACACTTTCATACGTATAAGAAAGTCGTGTGGTGGCCACACCTCATTTTTTACTTTCTTATACGTAGTATAAGGAAGTATTGTGATGATGAAAATTTTCGACCTCGAGATTTTTGCAGATGTCCACGTTTTGAAGTCCCCTGATACCGAAAAAGTGGTTTTTAAAAAAATGTCTGTCTGTCTGTCTGTGTGTGTGTGTGTCTGTGTGTCTCTCTCTCTGTGTGTGACCACGATAGCGGTCAACCCGCTGGACATATCAATTCCAAATTTTGTATTTACGAATATAATCTCCCTCTTGAGAACTGATTAGATTTTGAGCAAAATCGGCAAACCGGAAGTAGTAGTTTACTTCAGTGAAAAAGTCGAAATTTGCAAATATTTTGTCAATTACTAAGTTTAGACTAATTTATAAAGAATTCATAAGTATTTAGAACTTAATTTCCAATATCTTTTATGTAAAAAAAATTTCAAAATTCGGACCGGAAGTATCACTTTTACTCTTACCGAATAACGATTTTTTGCAAATATGTCGTAAATTATGCATTCTATATACATTTATGAAGAGTACAAACGTATTTAGAGTTGGATTTGGAATATTTTTTGTATAAAAGAAATTTCAAAATTCGGACCGGAAGTAACACTTTCATACGTATAAGAAAGTCGTGTGGTGGCCACACCTCATTTTTTAATTTGAGATTCGATTTTCAAAAGATGTGAATTGTTTAGGCAAATTTCCAAAATGTTCCTGAAGGAATAACAACTGATTTTTACTTTCTTATACGTAGTATAAGGAAGTATTTTAATTTGGGATTTGTGTTAGTTCCTTGCACTCAGAACTACTTCGACCATAGTCATTTAAACATTTAACGAAATTTTGTAAACTATCGAAATTCTCTGCATAAAAACTATTTCTGTGTATGTTTTAGCAAAGCTAAGTGACAAACGTGCGATATTTTGGCATTCTATTTTACAGACTTTGTAATAAATTTCGGAATCACTGACACTTCATTTTCATATCAGAAGAAGCAACATAAACAACATTCTAGATCTAAATAAATGATAACTAAAAATGTAGGCGTATGTTATTGAAACTAATAACAGTAAGTATATACATATTTATATTATTTCTCTTGCGAAATATAAGGTAAATATAATGAATTTTAAAAACCCCTTGTGCTACCTACGCCGATGTAGAAAGAATTTCACTCATAAATTCCTTATTTTATGGCCATTTTTTGCTCTCATTCTCGGGCTCTCCTCGAGCGTTAACAGATGTTGCAGTTCACCATATGACTTAGTGCTATTCAGTAAGCCTGTGTTGTTTACATTATTTCTTTGCTCCATTGTAACTTCGTCGTAGTTTAACTCGGTCATGTCCGCGCCCTAGTCATTACAGTATGTACATGAACCAAAGAAAATATACTCTTCTATTCTAGATGAAACTATATTCTTAATCGCACTTGGGACAGATTTTTTTATAACAGACAATAATTTGTTTACATTTTTATGATGATATATTCTATAAAATTTCCCAAAGGTAAAAAGAAAAAAATTCTATTTTTCAATAAAAAAAAAAGTATAACATAAAACATCCAAGAATGTTGTCTAGAATGTCTAGAAATATGATTCGATATATTAAATTTCTATTATTAACTTTAAATAATTATGACAAAACAATTATAAATGTCAGAACTTAACAAATATAAATCAAAATCTTATGACGTACAATTCAAGTTTTTCAGATAGCAACTGACAAATTTATTAATCAGCATATTAATTTGATATGTTAATACTTTCAAGAATTATCAGATGTTACTAAACATGTTAATATAAATATTTATGGATAAATATTCTAGCCTGACCATCGATAACAACTGACGTCGTTCCAATTAAAATCGCGAACTTTAAGAGGCCTCAAAAGTGGACTGCAAACTTCTAATTTGTATGATTCTGTAGTTGGCAAATCTTCTTTAGCATCCTATACTTCTTGCAACCTTCATATATATTCGAATATTTTTAATCATTTTTTATAATGTTTTTAAATAGATAAATCTAATATATCTGGAAATTAATATCCAATAATCATTAGATATAAACATTTAGGTGTATCTAATCCAAATATTAAAAATTATCTCTTCACAACTTTTTTCCTTTCTTCTCCATAAGACCCTAGTGACGCATACGAGGGATGTTCTCTCTCCGCTGAGCCTAGCAGGCGATGATATTTTGCGACAATTTCAATCTGTTGTTTACAAGTCTAAGTTATAGTGACAGTTGTCAAATATACCTGGTTGTTTGTAAGTTTGTAAGTTACGTTAGTTTAAAGTACCAACTCTTTTCGCCAATAGATCATGGAACTGAACAAGGAGCATTATGGAGCGGCAAATTTTTACAATTTCAAGCGTAGCTGAAGCCGTAAAAAATGTTTTGAGGAAATCAATCGAGTGTTGTGGTGACAAATCATGTTGTTTCGCTACCGCAGCGGTGATATAATGAATTTCAACGCGGTCGACTTTCCTTAATGACAATTTTCGAGCTCCTAAGTCAAAAAACGGCAGTTACAGAAAAAAATATTGCTCTTATTCGGAACATGATTGTCGAAGACCGGCATATTCCTGTCCGAAGCATTCAAGCAACTTTAAAGATTTGTGTGAAAGCAATTAACATTATTTTACACAAACACTTGAAGGTCCGTAAACTTTGTTCTCGGTGGATTCCCCACTGCAATTCAAAAAGAAGACCATGTGAGATGGTGCAGATCTACACTAAATTGCTTTAAGCGTGGATCGTCTCATTTGGTGTACAACATCATCACAGGTGATGAAACATGGGTATACTGCTATGATTCCGAAAAAAAGCAACAATCGACAGTTTGGATTTTTGAGATTGAGTCGGCAACAAAAGATGTTCGTGAAAAAAGTCGAAACAACAGGATGGTCGCCACATTTTTTGAATTACTGGGCATGCTTCCACTGTAGCACTGGAGGATAGACGTACTGTTAATTCAGAATGGTACACTACATTTTATTTGCCTTACGTTTTCCAAAATGTTCGCGAACGTCCAAGAGGAAGGATCATCTTGTATCAAGATAACGCTCGGGCTCACACTGCCGGTCGAACAACTGAGTATTTGAATGCCGAAAACATAGGAATAATGGGTCATTCACCCAATGCACCTAATGACTTCTTCTTATTTCCGCGAGTAAAGGATAAATTACGGGGTTTACGTTTTACATCGGCCGAAGAAGCGGTTGATGCCTTTAAAAATGAAATGAACAAACTACGGCCAGAAGATTGGAGAAAATGCTTTTAAGACTGGGCTTTCACGGATGCAAAAATGCTCTGACTGTGGAGGACAATACTTTGAAAAATTACAAATAAATGTTTTTTATAAGTAAATTGTGTTTGTCCTCGTATCATCTTTAAAGCTACATGTAAATTAATTCTGCTTTTTCAAACGTATGTAGTTACAATTAAATTAACAATACTTATTTTCAAGCATTGCATTTTAAAAAATTATCATTGTTTTAAGATTTCATATTTTAAAATCCCAAATTTCATTGAAAATAATAATTTATAATTTATGAACTCAAAAAAATATCAATTCAATACAAATAATGAAATAAATAAATTGAATTTCATATCCTTTCAGGATTATTTAAAAAAATATTTAAAGCAATAGATAAAAGTGCAAAAAGTAGCTTTAATTATATACGAGCCTGTATATTTAAAGTTTTAATTATGAACACCTAATATGTAAGCAGAATTAAATACATACGTTGGGTGTTCCAAGCGTTTCTACAGACACTGTATGTTAGAAAATTAAATTAATAAATATAGGTACAAAAAACTCTCATTTATAATTAAAATAATTAAATAATTGAAAACTGATAACGTGTATGGGAAAAAAACCAATAAGAAAAATATTTTAATATATAAGTTGGTGGAAAAGTGGAATGCAACCGTGAAATCATGGCTCCTTACTGTATTCGTAACAGTTAATTTAATGTCATCATAGTAAATTAGGAATTACACAGCTTTTCCTTAATTATTTGTACCTATCTACATAATATATTTGTAAATTTTAAAAAGCACCGTTAATTAAATCCAGATTTTTCTTTGAACGTATGACCTCAAAAATTAGGTATTTGGTGTTTAGATCAGATGTATTTACATACTCTCGAAAAAAGTCTAGACAATGTTATCATCTAATCCTGTGGTTATAATAATTGGATATAGAAATAGTAATATGTATTATTAAATTACAAATTCAACAATTAAAAGTTATGCCACTAACATGACAGCTATAAACTAGTCTCTCTTTTATTGCGTCTGTCAATGTACGCTAGCTTCTCAAAAATGTAATAATAATTAATAGGTTTTGTTGTTTTGTATTTTAAATAAACAACATAAAAAAACGAATTCAAAACATCAAAATAAAAATTAAAAGCCAAAACATATTATCGATACCAAAACAACTTAACTTAATTAACAATAACTACATGTGAAAAATATATGTTGCAAGTATAATTACATTATATAATTACACTATGTGTAAATAAATATTCACAACAGAAAGGAAAACAATTTACGAAAATAAAAAGCAACTGAAAGCGTTATTAAAGATTTTAGCGATTCAACTACATTGTGAGACTAAATCTGGTAAGAAATTCTTGTATTCTTTAAGTGTTCCTTATATACAGGGTGTTTAAAAAAGATGCGGCAATATTAAAGGGGTTGATTGTCCAGGTCATTTTATACAAAAAGTTTATAATAAACAAGGTCCGCAAACGCTTCGTTACCGATCTACAGCGTATTGAAGTTTAATTAAAAGAAACAGTAAAAATTAGATTTCTCCAAGACGGCATTAAAGATCATAATGAAATTTTAGGCGTGTTATTTTTCAAGAAAAAAATAGGACGCCGCTGATTTCTCTAAAAATAAAAATATGTTTCTATTCTATGTTTAATTGTGAAGAAAAAAGCTCTCTTAACTTTCTATCATACGACGTACCGTTTTTTAGTAAAAAAAAACACATTTTAGTGCATGTACATTTATTACAGAAATTTTACATTTCCATCAGCAAGTCCATAAATGTAGTGCATGTCGGTCATCTCTGCATTTGTATAGCGATTCATGATAAGGAAATTCAACAAATTCGACACATACAAAATTATTAATCATATGTCATTCAATATGTCAGTGAATAAAACAGAACTGTTTAAAAATATTTTGTAAGCATGATAAATGTACATGCACTAAAATGTGTTTTTTTTTACTAAAAAACGTTACGTCGTACGATAAAAAGTTAAGAGAGCTTTTTTCTTCACAATTGAACAAAGAATAGAAACATATTTTTATTTTTAGAGAAATCAGCGGCGTCCTATTTTTTTCTTGAAAAATAACACGCCTAAAATTTCATTATGATCTTTAATGCCGTCTTGGAGAAATCTAATTTTTACTGTTTCTTTTAATTAAACTTCAACACGCTGTAGATCGACAACGAAGAGTTTGCCAACCTTGTTTATTATAAACTTTTTTGTATAAAATGACCTGGACAATCAACCTCTTTAATATTGCCGCATCTTTTTTAAACACCCTGTATAATGTTGTATATGACAGACATTAATGTTTATGTGTTTAATTTCAGGAAATCGTAAATAGAAGTAACCCGCAGTATGGAAGAAGACAGAGGTTCCCAGTGTAATCAAGTTCCGTTATTTAAGAGGTTACAGTGTCAAACAAATTCACGATAAAATGGTGGGTGTTTATGCAAATGATAGCCAGTCATTAGACACTGTTGTGAGATGGAAAAGGAATTGGCCACATGTCCTTCACAGACAATCCAAGAAGTGGAAGATCATCACTGACGGACCACCTATTAGACACCAGAAGAACCATCCAAATGATCATGAACGAGACTGGTCTTACTTACGGCAGTGTGTGGAAAATTGTTCATGAAGAACTGCACATGTCAAAGATGTCAGCAAGCTGGGTTCACAATTACTGACGCCTTATCAGAAACCAAAACGGCGCGACCTGCCAAGGAACATTTTGAATCTTTTGGAGAAAAAAGAAGAGGATGTTTATGGTCAGCTGGTAATTACAGATGAATTAATATGATTCAGAGCAAAGCGTGGAAGCACAGCAACTGACCTCCCCCAATTAAGGCTAAGGTACGGAAGTCTGCAGGGAAGGTCATGCTGTTTGTTTTTTTGGGACTGTCGTGGTCATCTTAAAAGACTACCTAGATAAAGGTGAGACCATCACTGGTGCCTATTACCTATTAATTACTGCACGCTCTTGAACAAATTCAGTCACGCTCTGATCAAGAAATCATTAATAGCATTAAACAGATCAGCAATATCATCTGCATGCCACAATTTACACATATCGATGTCGTTCGCTTATACTTGAATGTCAGTATTCCTCAGATATTTACAATCAATTAAATAGGAAACAAAGTGGGACCAGTATCGAATCTTATGGCACGCTTCTGGTTAAAGATGATGGAGCACACTTACTATTGGAAATGCGCATAAATAACGTATATACAGCGTATTAATGAAAATAGAAGAAAGTACCGGACATAGAAAAACTTTCGAGAACTCTTGCTTATGCCATACAAAAAGTTTATGTCAATGTTTCATTAACGTTCGTTAATTGTAATTTAACTACAAGCAAGTGTATTTAATACCTCTTATAGTGAGGTTCTTGATATAAATTATTTTTATAACATAAATTCATTACATGATCAACATTGAAGCATCATTGGAAAGTTCATTTAAATATATTTCATATGTAGTGGTGACAATATAGTCATGCAACTGTGTCATTATTATTATTGCAATACCTATAGTTTATTTAGTGGAATGTAAAGGCACATTTACATCTGCAAACAATTACTTTAACTTCTAAGAAGTATCCTATAATAAACATGAAAAGCAAAATTATGAAATAAACATTAACGTTTGGATTAATATCGCCATTACAGAACAAAAAACTTTACCATTTTTCTGAATATTTTTTTTTTCTTAATCTATTACAGTATATTTAAGTATGACCTGTAAACTTTCTAAGTTTAATTTCTCAGTATTTGGAGGAAGGGGAACTAATATACTCTGGCTCATATTATGTGAGATTGTCATTACTGTGCACCATGTTCAAATATTAGAACAGGGAGTATTATAAACTAACCATAGTAATATAAAACCGATTAAAGCTTGATTTTCTTTTAAAAATGTAGCTATACCAGTTGACGAGCATCTTATTCCAAAACTTATCATGATCCTGAATTTTTGTCAATAGTTGCTAGTGTTTACACAAATATTTTTTAAAATTCAACATTTACAAATGCATTTTAAACTAGTATCTATGTTTTTGAACATAAGTTACCTTCTATTTTCAAATTCAAATCATCAACTGATAAAAAAAAAAAGGAAAGTACCTATGGGCTTTCATTTACTTATTAAGTATGTCATAGGAAAAAACCATATATGCCAGAAGATGTTAAGTATGATGAAACTGCTGAACTATTAAGGTTTATATATGAGTCAATTAATAACTGCAAAGAAGCAATTAAAAGTTTCTACAAAATTACTATTCTTCTAACAGGCCCTTGTCTAATAAGTACTCAATTAGAAATATCATAAACTACATATTTAAAAATTATCTACAATATATGAGTTACTCGAGTTTGAAAATTAAAATAGGTACTTAAATCTGACCTCCCAGTCAGAATGTCATGTTATTTGTCGACATTTACATACATAAGATATTTGATTTAACAGTTATCACATTCAGCAATACTTCGCTGAACAATTAACATAAGATCAGACAAAAATATGTATCTGACATACATCTCATGTATTAAGTTCCTAATCTTTATTGTATAACCACTGCCAGCACCTCTTCCAAGTTATTTAAATAATATCTTTGTGTAAGATAGGCATCATTTATTTGTAAGTGCCAATGTAGTGATTGTAAATTTCATTAAAATAGCTTGCCAAAAATACTAGGTATTAAATATAATCACTGAGTCACTAAAAATAAAATTAGTTTTTAACATCATATCATAATGACCAAAAAAAGAGGTTATCACCAACAAAATTACCTACCACAAGTTCAAAATAATATTTTATTTATGTATAGACCTAAAACAATCTTAATTTTATTTGGTTATAGATGTATTAATATGTGTTTAGAATGTAGAACGTGGCATTATACGTTAAATTATGCACATATTCAATGTTGCCGTGCTTAAAATAAAGGTCAAGCGAATAGTAAAACCAAATTATTCCACTTTAAAAAGACAAACGGATAATAAACATGTTTACCTGTAATGTTTTTATGTGTACGTTCGAAAGAAACTATAATGGGTACCAACTTATAAACGGACAGCGAAAAAAATTTCTCTTCCTACAAACTTGTATTAAATTTTTATACACACTCACTTTCACGCATTGTATACGAGAAAAAACTCGATAAGATGACGTTATTTTTGTTTACCACACTTAAAGTTGTACACAAAATTAAACCCGACTTAAAATATCAGCAAGTTTAAAAATCATTCGTTAACATTCTGCACTTGATAACTTGCTACTCGTAAACACTACTAAACCGCTTCGCTCGGCATTTCACGGTGCACTTGTGGACATACAATCTCTAAGTCTCAATCAACGGTCTCAATAGTAGTCTACATAAATGAATCACGTGATACGCTGGTGGGTACATGCAAACCTGATATTGAAGCGCAAATCGCAAATATTCCTGCTATGAAATATTTAAATGAGAAATGAAAATTCATTGGCATTTTATTTATTTAAAAAATACATGAACATAGAAAAAGAATTTCATTGAGAGATGTGGATTAGCGCCAATGAGTGTTTTGAAGGTTTTTATTACAACGTTTTTGTATAAATAACGCAATGAATAAATAAGCAATTATTATCCAATTAAATACAAGGTATACAGTATGTCTCTTATTGTATTTCAGCACAAGGCTTCTTATAATAAATACAGTATCTATTAGATTACATAAATTAATTGTTCATAAGTACCTATAAAGAATAAGAAATATTAACTATTCATAGTTTACAAAATTTCTAGTACGGCGATAATCAAAAATAAAATTTGGCTTCAACAATACATGACACATATTAGAAATATGGCGCCTTTTCGGAGTAGTGTTTTGAGAAACGTTGATATGTGGAGTCGTTTTGGCAACCGACGCGGTCAAAGCACGAACTAAAGACGACGATTCAATACCACTATATACAAATTTTGATCGGCCGGAACAATTTCAAAACAATAAAATTAAACTAATTAATTAATATTTCAGGATATATACCTTACCATAGACCAGCGATTCTCAAACTTTTTTAACCACGGAGCACTTTTTGAACCATAAGTTTCCTGTGGAGCCCTAAGTTTATATATATATTAGGGGAGTAGGCAAATATATATGATATGAAAACTCAGTTTTATAATTTATACATTTTATTCTATTTTTTTTTTTATAATAAAAATCATACAAAAGTAGGTACGTTATATGAATATGTATCTACAAATAAAAAATAACACAAAGATAGAGTGTATATTAGTTGTTACCATTTAATGGGAGGTATGTAGTTTTTTTTTCGACCAACTGTTTAATGTCAGGCTTGATAGAAGAGAGTTGCATACGCATGTCAGGTTCAGCAGCCAGTCTATTACGATATTTCGATTTTGTAGCTGCATATGTCGAGAATCCTGTTTCACACAAGTATGTTGTTGGGAACGGAAGAAGAACAGTCGGAGCTTGTGTGGCAAGTTGTGGATATTCATCACGAACCCTGCACCAAAAATTATCAAGTGACATTGTTTTGAACAGCGATTCCATGCTTGAATCTGATGTTATTTCTAAAAAGGATTCGTAGATTTCGTTTGACATATTTTCTGGCTTCTGCAAATTCGGTACAAAAAGATTCTGAACCCATGAATTCATTTTCTGTTCTGTATTCTGCTCTTCCGGAAAAGACCTCTCAAAAGATGCGTGCATATCATTAGGACATTGGATTACTTCTTCAAATATTTCATTTGGTAATTGTGCTGTCTCACCAACGAACTCATTCAGTGTTGAAAAGCTTTCTAGTTCTCTGTTGCCAACACAAAAAATCCAAAACTCTAAAATTTTTTTGAAGGCAGTTATTTTGTTATTAGAACTGAACACTGTAGTCTGTTTTCCTTGTAAAGATATCTGCTAGAAAAGCTAGTCTGGACAACCAAGTCACGTCACTCAAACACTCTTTTAATTTACGAAATATCAGTCATAAAAGCTTGTAATTCAGTTCTTAGTTCAAATAGTCTTCTTAAGGTCTTACCCCGAGATAACCATCTAACTTCAGTGTGGAGTAGTAGTGTTTTATGTCTGCTTCCATAATCTTCACACAATATTGAAAACAATGGGGGATGAAGAGGGCGTGATTTGACGTAATTGATTATTTTTACTGCTTCATTAAGAACCATTTTTAGATTTGGTGGCATCTTCTTTACGGCAAGTGCTTGTCTATGTAGGATACAATGGCTAAAACTAAATTTTGGCACTCCAGCTGTTTTACCAGTCATTGCCTTGGCCCCATCTGTACAAATATCGATACAATTGTTCCAATCGAGATGTGTGTTTCAAAAAAAGTGTCAATCGTCTTAAAAATTTCTTCTCCGGTAGTGCTAGTTGGCAACGATGCGCACATCAGCAAGTCTTCATCGATTGAATGTATATATGGATATCGTACAATTATCAGCAAGATGGCCAGTCCAGCAACATCAGTCGACTCATCCATTTTCAGAACGAATTTGTTATGTTTAAGACGACCAACTAACTAGCTCTTGTTTGATGTAGCTTGCGTGGTCGTTAATTCGACGCGAAACAGTGCCGTTCGAAAGTGGCACTGTGGAAAGACGCTTTGCAGATTTTTCATCCATCATACACTGTGTTATGTCATGGTTTTATTAATTTATTAGTAATAGTGTGTGCTTCGTCCGCTTGTGCAATACGACAGCTGACCAAATAGGATGCCTCCGTGGCTTTTTCATTCACAGTCTGGGTCGCATATGTCATAGTTTCTTGACTTCTTAATAATTGTTCTTTCTTACGTATAAAAAATTCTTTATTTTTGTCTTTGCAATCAGAGTGTATAGTTTCTAAATGTCCGTGCATCTTAGCAGGTACCATGGAACTATTTGGAAGTAGCTTGCTACATAATATGCAGAGAGGCGAGCTGTTAGAATCAACAAATCCGAGATTGATGTAAGATTCGTCATATCTTCTTTTTCTCGCCTTTAGTGAGTCCTTAGATTTAGATATCTTTCTGCAAATCGTCATATTACCTTGAATCTCATCTTCTTGATCGTAACTCTTTGAGGTTGGTGCAGCATTTTCCGAGCAAACCATCTTCGAACTTTCTAAACTAGATCTTGTTGAAACACCAGCCACCGCTCCATTATATCTTTTAATATCAACAGTTTAATTTCACAATATAAAAAACAGAATAATATCATCACAAGATATTTTACAACCGTTAATAAGAAACACAAATTAAATATACTGTGGCCCGAGAGCGGTGCGTGGATTGGAGATCCTTTGAGGCGGTTCTAGGTTTTTCTGGACGAGAGTGATGGAGGGGGGACACGTTGTGGAATGTTTGCAGCGTGTCTAGATGAGTCAGCTCACAGAGAGAGGGAGAGTGAGAGGGTGAGAGCGTCAACATGCCACTTGTGATAAAGTAGTGACGAGTATCGAATCACCACATACCTAATCGTACAAACTAAACTCCTTTGTTTAAAGTTTTTGATCGTAGCATTATTGTATATTTATGATGCTGCTTGCCGCCTCATTTTCTGCTATTACGTACTGACAAAATAATAAATTCTATAAAATCAACGTTGGTATAATTTTTTTTCTCAGTGTGTGACAAGACTTGATGTGCTTTATTCTTTATTTTAATATTATTTTGGCGGAGCCCCTCGTCGAGCTTCGCGGAGCCCCAGGGTTTCGCGGAGCACACTTTGAGTAACGCTGCGGCATAGACTATTACATAAAATCCAGTTACAAATTAAATATTATAAATAAAGCTATTAAATAATATTTTTTCTACACCTATATTTTATACAGTGCTATCGAGAAAGATTGTAGACCACGTGATCAGTAATTTTCTAAAATCTGGTGATTTTCGTGTTCATACGTTTATGAGATTCGCGTATCGCTAGTATTTGACAGTAGCGTACATTTTATTCACAAATACTGCTGTCATTGTTGACACTTTTAACCATATTTTACATAAAACATTCAATACTACCAACTGCTGTTAATTGGGTTGCCTAATTTGGTAGTCACGTGGTCTACAGGAATTGTTGATATCTCTGTATAATATTTGGCTATACTGTTTAGGAGTCAAGCATTGTTGACAAATTTAAAATGTTTAAATGACAATTATAACAAACGTCAAAAGATAATTATGACAAATGTCAAAAAGTGTATGAATATTATTATTTATGACAGCAGTGAAATGGCTTTTGTTGGTTATATTACTTGACAAGTAAAATTTTGCAACATCTCAAGTTTGACGCCATTTTAATTTGGTGGCGCATCTCGGTTGCACGAGCGACTCAGCTATAGTTGATACCTATATGTGCAACTTATGCTAAGTATAGTTGACGTTTTTGCACAAACCCGACGGCCACAGTATAAGTAACTCCAGTAGCGCCACTCTCGCTACATTTCCGATTTCCATCGCCATATTTCAAGCAAGTAGATTTCATAACCTAACAGTAAACAATTTTGATAAGTTTGGCGAGTAATAGTAGTTTATTGTTTAATAGTCGACAAAATCAATTTATGATTCATTCAAGTATTGAAGCTATGTACTTCGATTGTTGTGACTCTAATTTGTAATATATTAGTCGCTCTTATACATTTTACTTATTCAATTGTTCAATTCGCTTAAAATACCACGCAAAGGACTGTTTATTATGAAACGTTTAATGAATAATTTAAATACTAACGTTATAAAATTATATGTGGGTGTAAAAACGCTAGCTCTGGAGTTATTTACTGCTCGCTAATATTCAAAGTAAGAATACATAACTGCTCAATGAGAGCTTTAAGTCTAATTTGCAATTTGCAGATACCTCAGAAATACCGAAAGTTTTAGGTAATGTAATTATTAACAGATGTACAGTTTAGCTCACATAAATCTAGTATAAATCATTTTTGAATTTTTGTTTTGTTGTAATTGATTCTTGTAACTTCAAAATGACATGATGATAATGATATCCAAAATTGACAAAAAAAAAACTGCCTCCGGAAGACAAAGTAGAAATTTTGTAAAATTTCAAAGTCGCACCATTAAGCAAGTCGCAGAAGAATTGTATTTGAACAAATCTATAGTAGGACAAGTTAAAAAATGATGGGAAAATAAAGACAGTATATGTCGCAAACGAGGAACTGGAATATCAACTGATGTACAAGATCACAATTTGTCTGAATATTTAAGAGAAAATCCGTTTGCAAATGCAAGAACAGCTGTTATTGAAACACATTTTCCTGGTTCTCGGCAAACTGCAATTTGGAGACTCAAAAAAAAGTGAATCAAGTTCTCGTGTTGCAACAAAAAATATCTATTGATGGTAGAACAGAAACATTGTATGCTAAATCATTTATATAATGGCCCACAATTTTGGTAAAATGTCATCTTTACAGATGAAAAAAAATTGAATCAATAAGTACCTATAGTACGTTACGTGTACGTATATAGACCGCACTCGGTTTGAAGACCGATACTTAACTAATAGTGATAGGTTTTCAGTTAACGTATGGGGCTGGATCTGTTATAACAATACCGGAATGTGTTGGAGAATTGATGAAAGCTTTAATACAGTAAATTACATAAACATCTTGTAAAATGCGATGCTGCCGTCCGTAGAACAGATATATCCACAAAGAAATTTTATTTTCCAACATGACAATTGCCCTGTGCATATGACATCTAATACTAATGAATAGTTTCGACGGAATAATTTTGAAATTTTACAATGTGTCCCAAAAAGTGCCAACATAAATCCTATAGAAAATGTATGGGCCGAAATGACAAAGCAAATTCATAGATCTCATATAAGATTTTGTAACGGTAGGCCCTGTATATCATGAATAAAATATAAATATAATAACATCAAAGATACTTATATTAAGGTAATGGCATCATGAAATTAATGTATATAATTAATCGACACAGATCGGGAAACATATATTATTCATTTATTTGTATTAAATTATTATATTCCTTCTTAAAATGTCTCCATGTAAATTCTATATATATTTGTGGTGTAAAGAAAAAAGAGTGTGTAGGTGTATCTATGTGAAAGAAACACGTGTGGCGTCAACGTTATCAAAGTCAGCCAAGAGTTTAGGCGGCGTTAACAGAAACTGCTTTGTGTACAATCGACACGTGTGAAACCTTGAATGTTAAATAAGCACGAACAAACATTTTACGAAGTGCCTTTTCCCACGAACAAGTTAGAAGAGAAGTAAAGTACCTAAGTGGCCCGGGGAATCCCCTTAAAGAATACGGTGAGACGCGCCTTAAGCAAGCTACTAGTTAGACGTTCCCCGACTAGTGAACAAGCAGGTTCACGGGTCCCTCTTGTCGAGTGACTGAATCGGCTGGACCCCACCCAGTTACAGGGAACGATCTCGCAGGTTAATAATAGTGCTAATAAAAATATAGTAATTTCAAGCACTCCTTAAGTAAAAAGAGAAGCCTAGCGAGAAAATAGATATATTTACAATAAAACAAATAGTGTGCTACGCGAGGTAAAAGTTTTATTAAAACAAGTGTGTGCCCTAGTTCGATATAAAGAAGACGGCATTTCAATCTATCCTGGGGAAGCTGCCCATGAAAACACCGTTCCATCGTCATAGCATCTTCATAAAGGTACCCAACGTATAATCAATTTAAAGGCCTATATTATGCATGCATTTTTTGTGAACAATAAATTAAAATCTAGTTAAATTCACGGTATGTTATCTATGTAAGGCAACGTCGTTTTTGTTAACCTATTATATTTGCCTATTTTGTAACTTATGCTTAGTTTGTATTGATACGTACCATTTTAAATGTTGTTTCACGTTGTAATGTTTGTTTTGTAACCTGATCTTTGTTGTTTGTGTTTTAATCAATATATTTATAATATTTAAATATCATTTTGCATCTTATTTGGTTACCTTAACATAAAAAATCTGGATTATAAAAAAGAAGTAATAGTACGTCTATAAAAATAATCTTAGTGTCTTAATACCCGAACCGACTTGAAATTAAGATTCTCATGCAAACCGAATTATTTATCTGAGCTAATAACGAGGAGTGTTCAATAAGTAAATTAATCTCACTATTAAAATTTGAGTCTGTTTAAAAACCTAAAATTTCTCTCACAAAAGAACACTTAATTACTTTATTAATTACAGTCAAAAAAGAATAAAGTCGTACTATTACAATTTACTAATAGGGAACAACTATGGGTATCTATTGAAAATACCTGGGAAAACATACAGTCTCGAGCAATAAATTCTGGTCGTCAATGCCATCGAATGCCGATCAAAATTCTGTCATATTTTGACAAAATAGAAATTTCAGCTAATTTTTTGTATCTTTTTTTGGTGGACAGTGAACGATCTTATGGTCCAAAATATTAAATGTAACCCTTTTCTAACAGCAACAGAAGCAATCATTCATCCTAACTTCCCCGCGAAAAAAATATTCTGCTGCTAGAAAGATTAAACTTACAGCTAGACACAAAGAAGCTCATTGGCCAAGTTGAGTGTATAGACCAAGGCATCGGCCGTATGATGCAAAATATCATTGAGAAAGAATAGGTAGGGATGTAGGTAGGGAGACGACGTCACGTGATCAAACCGGGTACAGGTCTGCCATATTAATACTACATTTACGTCAAACAGGTAGTGTTGGTAAAAAGTTGACTGTTTGTTAAGTGTATCGTGTATTAGAGTCATATAATAAGTTAAATATTAAAAGACATTATGGTTTCTTGCGCTCTACGTAGCTGCAACAGCAGAGACGGCGTTGATAAAAAGAATTCGTCTGGAATAACATTTCATAGATTAGTGTAGGCCTGACAGGTGTGGGATGACAGATTATTGGATTAGGTGAGGCAGCCATATTGGTCCCACATTTAGCCCCGCCCAATGCTCCCGTTTTGAGAGTACAGCAAAGATACTTTACAGCGTCTCCATAGTATTTTTCCTCAATGCAAAATATTCACAAAAGGTTGAAACCATCCACCGATTTTCGGTAAATATATGGGCATGGATTTCTGCAAAAGACGTCTTTATATTTCAACAGGACAATTGTCCAGCCCATACTGCTCATAGGGTAACAGAATGGTTCCAAAAGAACAATATAAATGTGCTTGAGTGGCCGAGTTTATGTCCTGATCTAAACCCTATAGGAAATATGTGGGGAAAGTTGATCAAAAGTATACAAAACCAACATTTACATGTTCACAACAGGGAGGAACTTTTGGCCGCTATACGTACAGCTTGGAATGATCTTCTACAAGGCTATTTCAGACATTTATGCTTGTCTATACCCCAACCACTTAAATAAAATTATTCAAGTAAACGGCGAAATGATCAAGTACTAAGATCTTGTTTATTTATTTTTAGTCTAAAAAACTGTGTTGCATTTCTTATTCAATGTTTTTATTGTATTATTATACCAGTATTTATCATACTTGATAAGTATCTGACAATTTCAAAATAATAACCTGTGAAAAAATTAATACCAAAACCAGATATATATCTGGTTTTGGTATTAATTTGAACGTGTGGTGAGCAATAAATTCTGGTCATCAATATTATTCTTAATGCAGTTAACAGAGCTTTAGTGTATATACACCAGAGCGCTGTCAAATGCATTAAGAATAACATTGACGACCAGAACTTATTAAGTTACGTTATGTGAGATGTATTCTGTATTAATTCTTTTTAGATATGTAGACAGTAACGTGTCGCTGTCTATCACCCCAACCCAAAATACTTGCGTCCTTTAATCACAGGAGTTTCATCAACTGACAGTCAAATATGTTTATCGTATGTATCTTTTACAAGTTTGAATTTCATCGTATATAGAGGAGAAATAATATTTTATAAGTCACTATATTTACCATTAACAAAATTTTGTAAAAAAATAGTAGGTACTCAGAATGGTTTGCCGTATTCCATGAAATGTCACACGCTACTAGCACTTTAAGTAGATCCGAATTAAATGCATGCTTTCTGCCGTTCATAAGCAGTTGCAGAGACAGCAATACGTGCTTTATGTAAATCCGACGATACGTGTTTTACTACACATTACACGGATTTTGACTTATCACACAGTAACACATTGCAAATTTTGCATAAGACTTAAATATCGTCGCAGGCAAATCTCTTGTCCACCTTTCAACAGCATCTCGCGACGGATGTAAACGGGACACAGGTATTTACGCAATAGAACACATGTAACTAATAAAAGTTAACAATAATAGATCGGCTCACTACACATAGCGCGTACGATTTAACTACAACACCTCAGTCCAAAAGCCCGCTCTTAGCAGTGCTTAGAGTTCTCAGATTGGAGTAAGAATATAGGTACAACGGAAATTTTATTACTCTTTGTATACTTATATAGTGTTAGTCACGTTGTATGTATGATTGTATGATATTCTATAATTGGATAAAATAAACAAATAACAAGTAATTGCTAGAAAAAGTACACGGAATGGAACGCCACATGCTTAGTATGATGTATCATATATTTTTGAAGCGGGATAGACATCTTTTTGAATCTCTTGTAGGTGCTTTCTTATTGAAAACGGATAAGTTATAGCGTTTGCTTGGAAACCTCATTCCAAATAAACTTCCAGAAACCTAATGAGTATCTAGCAAAATATTTGTTATTTCTGTCAAAACAACGTAAATGTTAATCCATACATCCGTTAGCACTTACCTTCGAAAGGCAATCGTTAAACTTCTGTACTTGAAATTAATTTTGTTTAGTTTATACACTGGCAGAAACATTCACAATTACAACTTGACAGCAATAATAACAACACAATAAATCTAGTGGATACCTACTAGGAAAATTTCTCGCTTATTATAATGTTTCTATTGCACACTTTATTTACTTATGGTACATGTAAAATTTTTAGGTTAAAAACTGACATTATGGAAATTTTTCTTTTCAAATTCAAACAAAATACTTACAAAAACGTAATAACAAAAGTAGCGGGTATTACGAAAGTATTAAATGACTTTTGCGATGTTATACCGAAAATATGATTTGCCAAGAAACAGAATTTTTGTACATATACCTACCTATGATTTTGCTTGTATGATATAGCTATATAAAAAAGAACAGGATTTTTATTAAGAATTATCGGTATCTGCCGAATTTAATTGCTTCAAGAATTTAAATAAGTTTATAAACAGAAAAACTTGTTCCACTCGTCACATATTATGTATAAAAACCTGTTTCACCATGAAATTTGGATACAGACTTTGTTTATATTTATTTGAAATGTTTTCGAAAAAGATTTTTCGTTGATCAACTTCGCATAATTATGATTTGTTTTGTAAATTATATTACTTAAATGGAAAAGTATTTACAGAAATTGTTTGCTTATATTATAAAAAGGAACTAACATATAAATAACTACTATTGCTTTATGTTGTAATCACTGTAGAACAAACAACCACAAAATTCCTCTCTTACATTGTTGTATAAAAAAGTAAATACGTAATGGAAGTTATTTCAGTAGTATGAGTAGTATCTAAACATGGTAATAATTACAGAGTAATTTAAAAACGGACTTGTCCCTTGCATATCCATTTGAAAGAGCAATCATCATATTTTTAGTGAAATTTATCTTGAATATAGACATTTAACAAACATAACCTGAAATTCGGAAATCAATTCAAATGTAAGTAATTGTGTTCATGATTATTAATAAATGTCAATAGTAAAGGTCAATAAACTTCATTGTTATTTATAGCTGGAAATTAAAATGGTATTTGTTAAGGAAATAAGATAACAACGGGCAATGCGTCAATAACCGAATGTTGATTATAGATCAATGATTTAAGGTGGCTTTGTCATAAAAAGTAGACTTATTCAATATTTAAATAAATTTTGAAATTGTTTTATGAATATTTTTTACAACCTAGACCAAAAAGTTGATTTAAGCGGGAATTTAAATATATTTAAAATTATTGTAGTGGCAATTTAGACATATTTAAAGATCGCCATATTATGAAGAATTCATTGTAATGGAATAGATAATAAATGTCGTAGTATGAGTAACATTGCTATCATTAAGTGTTTCAATCCAAGACCTGAAGAGAATTGAAAATACTTTTGGAAAGGCAAAATAAAGCGATTACAAACATGAATAGTTAACACACAAGAATCTTAGGATAACACTGTTGAAAAACTTGAGGTTTTTATATGATGGAGTCACGTCTAAAGAAACTTTTTAAAATGTATCATACAAGAAATAAATATATATAAATACTAAAATAAATATTCTTTATATATAGAGAATATATTCAAATCATTGAGAAAATTAAATGCCAATTACATTTTATATTTAACGATATAAATTTGTCAACAATGCTTACCTACTACACATAATAGCCAAGTATTAAACAAAATATAAGTATAGAAAAGTAATATTTCATAACTTTATCTATAATATTCAATTTGCAACTGGCTTTTATGACATATTATGTTACTAGCGGCTGCTATATTTTCTGAAATATTAATTAATCAATTTAATTTTATTGTTCTAAAATTGTTATGGCAAATGGGAATTTGTAATGGCATTGAATCGTCGTCTTTAGTTTGTACATTGACCGTATTGGTTTCCAAAATGATTCAGGTTATAACATTGAAGAAAAAAATTACAGTAGTCCAAATTAAAAGAAAAAAGTACTAAAGCAGATGTTGGAAAGGTTGACCATTATTTGAAGACAAAGTTGAACACTTCGCTTCATGCTTTCAAACCTGTTTATTAGGATTTCTTAGCTTATGTCAGCACAAGGATTGATAATAGCATTACGAAGCTCTTCGATTGCGTAATGTCTGGTCTTGAAAATGGTATTCTTTTAATATGGAATAATAAAATAGTCTAAAATTGTCAGATCCGGAGATCTTGGAGGAAAATTAATAATTCTTGTATCGAAAAATTGTTGCAAAAAAGCTATTAAATTGTTTCTCAAGGTTTGTGCGCTGGTTTATCTTGCTGGAAATATCCTTCCGTAAGTTCAGCATCATGGAGTTCATTAGTAAAAGGCTGTAATCATTCATTTCGATATCATTCACCTGTTATGGTTTTCTTAAAAAATGTAGGCCCAATAATTCGTCTTCTTGAAAACTCCTATTTTCTGAAGATGTAGCGCAGTTTCCACAAATTCATGAGGGTTTTCTGCAGGCCAAATTCTCATATTTTGCTTGTTTAAATATCCTGAGAGATTGAACCAAGCTTCATTCGAAAAGACGCATTTGTCGTGATTGTCATTATTATTTATGTTATCAAAAATCATTGACTTATTGTGTTCTCGTACCAAAGTCTACCTGCTTGAGTTCCAAAATTGCTTGAATTTTAACAACTTTAAGCCCTTTTACTTTCTTATACGTAGTATAAGGAAGTATTGTGATGATGAAAATTTTCGACCTCGAGATTTTTGCAGATGTCCACGTTTTGAGGTCCTCTGATACCAAAAAAGTGGTTTTTAAAAAATGTCTGTGTGTGTGTCTGTGTGTCTGTCTGTCTATCTGTCTCTCTGTGACCACGATAGCGGTCAAACCGCTACAGATATCAATTCCAAATTCTGTATTTGCGAATATATAATCTTCCTCTTGAGAACTGATTAGATTTTGAGCAAAATCAGCAAACCGGAAGTAGTAGTTTACTTCAGTGAAAAAATCGAAATTTGCAAATATTTCGTCAATTACTAAGTTTAAACAAATTTATAAAGAATTCAAATATACTCAAAATTAAATTTGAGAAAAATTGTGTTAATAAAGTTTTTCGAAATTCCTACCGGAAGTAGGTCTTTTACTCTTATCGAAAATCAGTTTTTTGCGAATATCTCGCAAGTCATGCTTTCTACGCAGGTACATTACGAGTATAAAAGTATTTAGAATGTACTTTTAAATATCTTGTATAAAAAAAATTTCGTACCGGAAGTAACACTTTCATACATATAAGAAAGTCGTGTGGTGTCCACACCTCATTTTTTACTTTCTTATACGTAATATAAGGAAGTATTGTGATGATGAAAATTTGCGACCTCGAGATTTTTGCAGATGTCCACGTTTTAAAGTCCCCTGATACAAAAAAAGTGGTTTTTAAAATCTCTCTCTCTCTCCCTCTCTCTCTCTCTCTCCCTCTCTCCCCCCTCTCCCTCTCCCCCCCTCTCTCTCTCTCTCTCTCTCTCTCTGTGTGTGTGTGTGTGTGTGTGTGTGTCTGTCTGTGTGTGACCACGATAGCGGTCAAACCGCTGTAGATATCTATTTCAAATTTTGTATTTACGTATATAATCTCCCTCTTGAGATCTGATTAGTTTTTCAGTAAAATCGGTGGACCGGAAGTAGTAGTTTACTTCAGTAAAAAAATTGAATTTTGCAAATATTTCGTCAATTACTAAGTTTAAACAAATTTATAAAGAATTCAAATGTACTCAAAATTAAATTTGAGACAAATACTCTTAAAAACGTTTTTTGAAATTCTTATCGAAAATCTGTTTTTTGCGAATAGCTCGCAAGTCATGCTTTCTAGGCAGGTACGTTACGAGTATAAAAGTATTTAGATGATAATTTTAAATATCTTTTGTATAAAAAAAATTTCAAAATTCGGACCGGAAGTACCACTTTTACTCTTACCGAATAGCGATTTTTAGCAAATATGTCGTAAATTATGCATTCTATATACATATATTTATTAAGTGTGCAAAAGTATTTAGAGTTGGATTTACAATATTTTTTGTATACAAGAAATTTCAAAATTCGAACGGAAGTAGCACTTTTACTCTTAGCGAGCAGCACTTTTTTTCGAATATCTTGCAAAGTATGCATTCTATGGCGATTTATTAGGAGAACGTCTGTCTGTGACCACGATTGCGGTCAAACCGCTGGAGATATCAATTCCAAATTTTGTATTTACGTGTATAATCTCCCTCTTGAGATCTGATTAGTTTTTCAATAAAATCGGTAGACCGGAAGTAGCAGTTTACTTCAGCGAAAAAATTGAATTTTGCCAATATTTCGTCAACTACTAAGTTTAAACAAATTTATAAAGAATTCATATTAAATTATTAAAATTAAAATTAAAAGTGAGAATAATATTATTTATAAAGTTTTTCGAAATTCCTACCGGAAGAACTTTAATATTACTCTTTACTTTCTTTAAACACGAATATCTATGAAACCGTTAAATTTTGGAAACTAACACAAATAATAAAATTTACATTAATTTTATTACTCTTTCAAATAAAAAACAAATGAAGATTGTGGCGATCAAAAAAATTCTTTTCATCGCAGCGCCATCTATATCTTCACATAATAAAACACAATTGTGAGAGCAAACTAGAGTCGATCACATTCTTTAGTAACTACTTTTTACATAATTCAAATATCTTTATCCGTTTCCGAGATATTTGACCTGGGAGTTTTAAGTGGTACACCCTGTAGTAAGAGTCCAAAAGTATTTAGAACTGGATTTGCAATATTTTTTGTGTATATGAAATTTCAAAATTCGGACCGGAAGCAGCACTTTTACTCTTAGCGAGTAGCACTTTTTTGATATCTAGCAAAGTATGCATTCTATAGAGATTTATTAAGAGAATAGAAGTACTTAGAATAAGATTTAGAATAATTTTTGTATCAAAAAATTCTTAAAGTCTATAATTTGAAACGCTCATACGTATAAGAAAGTCGTGTGGTGGCCACACCTCATTTTTTTAAAATAGTATGACAAGTTCCCACTGATAACTGAACTTCTTGAGAGAGCTGTGCTATTGATTTTTTAGATCTCTATACAATCTGCTGTTCGATTTCTAGGTGTGATAACTAGGTTATTTGTTTCACTAAATTTAATAACACAAGCAAGAATATGTATTTGCAGTTGTGCGTAAGTAACTGGCAGATTAGGAAACTGTTGCCGCAAATCCTGTAAGCACTGACTAATGGCATAAACCCAATCTTCATTTTCTAATTTTTGACCAGTTCTATAGTAGGTAACTTTCAATTATAAATATTGTAACTAACATTATAATAAAATAAAATAAAAATCTCGAAAGGTGTTACGCAAATATTTTTAAGACTTATAGAGATAGAAATATATGGTACGTTCAAAGATCTTATTCCATTCATTACTATTAGTAGTGAATGAGCATTCAGGCACTTTCTCCATACTTTCTTTAAATATTGCCAGTTATTTTGTGTCGTTAAACTGAGAAATATAAAGATAAATTACCTAAAGAATTCTAGTAGACCATGAACTTGTAAAAATGTAGTAAAATTGAAAATATTGACATTTCATGGTAAATATCAGTAACTTAGTATGATTAATAATAATAATATTGCTTTATTAATAACAAAATGGTTACAAGTACGCCATTATAAAAGTCGTAATAGCCAGGGTCGTTTCAGGCTGTGAAAGAGGCACTTGGGCACATTGAGTTCAGAGGCCTTTTCAGAAAGTTAAAAAACGTGAATGAAAATTTCATATAAATTTATATTCTTTTGTTTAATGACTTTATTCGTTATGGTTAGCTTTATAAAAATACAAGGGATCCCAAGAAATTGTATATTAATGTTTTTAGTTTTGTGAATTTATTTTTATTATTACATAAAGTTTATGTATTGTATTCAATCATAACCTCTCTATTTCAGATGCGAATAGGATATGGGTACAAATCTGCTGTCCATTGCTTTGTAGATGCTGTATCTCGAAGACATTGCTTTTCAAACCCAAAAAAGAATCCTCTGAAGTGTCATATGTGGGTAAAATGTAATAATGCGAGATATACCAATTTTTTAAGCATTAAAAGTAAGTACATATTGCTGTGACTCTTGCAATTTGAGATTTATATAAAAATAATTTAAATTATTCAATCAATAAGTAAGTAAGAATCAAGCATGCATCCTAGTGCTAGGCCTTATGCTAGACTAAGATTCAACAAATTTTCTGCTAAATAGTAGGTTAGGCAATTTTACATTTAACTAGCTCAGTTTAGAATGACTAAAGAAAATGTTCTCTCAGGGGCAGAAAATATAAATAAATTCTCGAATCAATTTGAATGCTCTTTAATTATCACCAGGTCAGGTAAAGAAAATAAAATACAAAATAAATCTTATCATTTAATTTATTAAAAGAAAGTATTAAAGAAAGAGAAATTTTAAATTACACAAATATATATTTACAAAAATTTAATATTTCAAAAATATCATATAAAATCACACATATCATGATCAAATAGTCAAAATAATAAAGAAATTATAATTAATGAAAGCATAACATCGAAAAGAAAAAAAAATATATTTTTAAAAAAAATAAACGTGATTATCATGATTTATATTCGTCAAAGATACATGTAAACAATCAACAGCTTTAATAAAATAAAATTGATTGCATATTGTGAATTGTACTGGAATATGAATAACCAAAAATCACGCGATTTATTATTTACAAAAAGTATAAACATTAAGGGAATGGCTTTGCGCTAATTAGTCCTGCCTGGCGCCTTTGCTCGCTCCCAAGACAGTACCATCAGAAAGCAAATTCACACTGGTAGGTACCCCAAAGTTCCACCCTACGAGTATGCTTTTCAACTCGTTGGACACAACCCGAACATACACTACTTGTGCTCACCCCTTAAGGCATATATATAAATTTTAAATTTAATAAAATAATAAAAAAAAATGTCTTTGTGCATTTAATTAATTAACTCAGCCCTGATTAGTTCTGTCTGGCGCCTTTTCTCGTTCCCAACACAGTACCACCAAGACTAATTCGTGTTTTAAGGATTCACCAGGACTCCATGCTATGAATTAAACAACTACTTAATTCATCGCATATATCCCTGATCTATTACCCAACACGTTAATTTCAAACACACAAGCACTATAAAATATACTTGATATACATATAAAAAAAATATATATATAATAAAATAAAACTTTACCTCACTCTGAGATTCCAATACAAAACACCACTCAAGAAAAATTTGTACAACACTATACACACATTTATAACAAACATTATTAAATCACCTTAATTCTTCGTACATAGCTTCAAATTCATCCATCATATATAAATATATCAAAGAAAATCTTGATCACCGTACAATTATTCTATATATACAAAAAATAAAATTATTAACCACAAATCTTCTAATCTGGTAAATAAAATAGTAAAGAAAAATCTTTATATAAAAAAAAAATTATTATGCTATTCAACTTGATCATTGCAGTCACTAAAATGCTTTATCATAATGCATGGTGTAATAACCCTACATATAAAACAAAACATCCTAGAAAGTAAAAAAAAATTCAAAGTTTCAATTCAATAAAACTGTTCCTAACATAAATAATTATTTCCAAAATAATTACAAGTCTCAATGTAAATTAAACTCCACATAAAAAAAACGATATCTAATTCATAAAATTATTCTAAGTTACACTTCGGTTAGAAAATTCTATCAGTACAGTAAAATTATTACGGAAAATAGTACAAGTTCTAATTCTTTGTTGAAAATTTTATAAGTATCGACAAATCTTTTTGAAAATTATTCTAAGTTTAAATTCATGAATAAACTTCTAAAAAGAAGAAGAGGTTTCCACCTACTTCAGACTCTTCCGATTAGCGGTTTACACCTGCTGGGAAGTGAAGTGCTTTCCTATCAGTCTACTCTTATATGCATATTTTTCTTTACAAAAACGTACGGTTATCTTCGGCAGATACGATTCCACCTCCAGAAATACATAGCTGCAGTGCTGCACCACTCAGGAAAGCAGCGTATTAACAATCTTTCAAAAAGGTAAACAAACATGTAAATATCAACTACATGATAATATCATATTCATGATTCATCCAATGCATCTAGCGAAAAATATTGTTTTCGCCGAGCCACACTATCGATCTCTCCCGGTAACAGTATTCTTCGTGCGGGAAACACTTTCTTGTTATACTTCACGTAACATTTTATGCTTATTCTAATATTATAGTTTTTATAAAAATTATACTATATATACTATATACATTCTCATATTATTTAACGTAAATAAAAATTAAATTTTGGCAAAATATTGACATAATGGATATTTATATACACATCATGATAAAAATAAATAAAATAACAATTAATTAAATTAAATCTTGAAGTGATCTTGATTATGCTTATTTATAATCTACCACCAAACTCAAGGTCACTGCAATATGTTCGAGCAATCAGTGTTTCAATTTTTCAATACATTTTATTCAATACAATTTATTTATAATAATTTATAGTTATACATAAAATATGGTGCTGATAGTTCAAGTTATACAATTTAATTATTATTCGGTTTATGTTACTAATGGTTATTAAATGTCATAGTATCAATGCCGCCGTCTATTGCAGCATCACAAATGTTAGGATCCAGAATTAAAAAATAGCTCTACCCACAGCTCTACCCATTTAATAACAATTTTTTCTATTAAGTTGTCTAATTTGAATGTCTGTCATTTCAGAAGCTTTTAACGGTACAATCACATTAAAATGAAATCATATGTATCTCCAGTACCTACTCAATTTTGTTTGCATCGTAACTACGGTGACTAAATAAGTCAATGTCATTTAAGGTAGATTTCGCTTTCTGGATGTTATTTTAAGTAAACCTAATGTTTATAGCAGTGTGTGGCATTGACCAACCGCGAATTGAAGAACATAAACTAAAATTATCATACAAAACATGATTTTTTTCCTATAATTTCCAGATAAAATTCCGACAGTTTACGTCAATCCTTGCAAAAAATTATAGGAAAAATACTCGGACATTGATAAAGTGGCATGTGTTAATATATCTGCACATATTTGTGCGTGATCAATGGAAATGTGGAAATACAATTTTAAACATTAATATGTACATAGTAATTATACATGCACCTGTTTAAGAAGCTTTAAATTTCGCTGTAATGATAAATCATTCATTTTTTTTAATTCACGATTGTTGAGGATTCGTGTTTTTTTAAGGAAGTAGTTGTTCCTGTTTCTATATATATGTGACGGCGACCTTTTATTCTGAGGATTTTAAAGTTTTCGCTAATTGAATGGGAAAATGCAATTCTAAATTTTATTAATATTAATTAATTTTGGTAAATTTGCCATTTACTACTATAATCATCCTCTTTAATATAGAAAAATCGCAAATCACCCTAAATTAGAATTTAACAAAATTGGAGGTAGGGTGTATGCATATTGTCGTGTTGTACGTGACGAAATAGTATATTAGTCAATGAGTATAGGTATAATGATGGCTATCGCGAACCGAGTGGCGCAAATCGCCCGTGTGAATAATAGCCATTATATGCAAGTAGAATACTATACTTTGTCCATAACTGCTAGGTATTTATAAAAATACTTTTACTGAGGCAAATAAACTCCTGTTCAAAATTAACGCACCACTATAAATTTTGTAATTATGTCTTTGTGTTTGCACTCTTTATTTAATTTAGAGTTAGTATAATATGAATAAAGATAATTAGACAATCTTGCACCACAAAACATTTATTTTTAATTAAAGTTGGAAGAATTATACAAAATTTGGCGATCAGGTACAAAAACTTAAAAATTATAAAAATCTACTAAACTTTACAAATACAGAGTTTCTAATTTCCACAAAAAAAAAAGAACTTCAATAACGCGTAGTATCTCCTCCAGCTGTTATAACTGCTTGCATTCGTCGGGGTAAGCTTGTTATTAAGTTTTGGATGGTTGCTTGAGGAATGTTCCAAGAGAACAACACGCTCTAACTCTTGCAGACTCATTAAGGCAGGTACAAGATGCCGGACTAATCTTTTTAGAACATCCCAGAGGTGCTCTATTGGCTTTAAGTCAGGGCTGCGCGGTGGCCACTCTAAGATCTGCATGTAGATTTCATTTAAGTAAGCCAAGTATATGGCGCAAACGACATCACGTGATCTTGAATAATGTTTTCCAGGTAGAATTCTGCATTCATAGACCGTGGACGTATAGGAACCAGCTCTGTGCGTGACTCGAAATACCCCCCCCCCCAGAACATTTTTGAACCTCCACCAAATGGCTCCTTTCGAGAGATAGTACATTCACAAAATTTTTCTCCAGGTCTTAGCCATACTCTATCACGACCATCTGGAGATTTTAGGGTCACTCGAGTTTCATCTGTGAACAACACTCTCTTCCAGTCATCATCACTATGCATGATCTCTAGCAAATCCTAATCTGCGTGGTCTGTGATCTGCAGTAAGTAGCGGTGTAGTAGCAGGCCTTCTGCTAACCAATTCGGTTTCTTTTAATCTTCTCCTAACGGTTAAGGCAGAAATCATGATATTTCTAACAGTTTCGAGTTGAATACTTAGCTCGCTACTAGTACACTTTCTGTTTCGTAATACCTGTTGTCGGAGAAGCGCTCATCAATTTGACTTGTACCCCTTTCCTGCCTTGGCCACGTTTTCTATAGTGTGTTCCGGTTTCTCTAAATTTTCTAACCATTCGACTAATTGTTGAATGATTAACACTTAGTAAATTGGTCGCATAACGCATACTTCTTCCCTCTTCTAGCAAAGTTGAAGCTCTTACGCATTTATCATTGCTTAAATGATGTGCTCTATTCGTTTTCTTTAAACGAAATTGTTAAATATTGACCTAGCGAACTAATCCACACAAAAGAATAATAAACACTCAAATAGCAACTTTAAATAATACACTTATCAAACTTTAAAAAATAGACGTGAACGGAGTACTTAACCTTTTTTGGCTTAGTTAAATGACATACAGTTATAAAAACAGTACAAAACTAACAAAAACAACTACTTGATATAAGCCACCTAAAATTTCTAACACAGTACACTGCACCCTAATATTTGGGCGATATTTTATTATATAATAAAAATAAGTCAGAAAATATAAGTGGTGCGTTAATTTTGAACGGGAGTTTATAACATGAAAAATAATGATATTAACATTAACTTATAACTAATTACTATTCAACATTAATTATTTATGATAATAGTTAGATTTGAAAAATTTGTTAGGTTAAGGGTCCTCGCTAGTGGATCTGTCAACAATGGCAAAATAGCAGATTTTAAATCCCAGATATTTTTGTTGATTTTAAAGATGGAGAAAACCTTTCAACGTCAACTTATGAAGAATTTAGTAATCTACCCGGCTGAAGAATCAAATTTAGAAAAAAATTAACGGATTAACGAAAATTAATTAATAAGTCAAAATATTAAAAACCAGTTTTCTCAAAAATCCTTCGGAGGAGATTTGTTTGCTTGGGTTCACGTTATAAATTGAATAGAAAGCTACCCGGCTGTGCACTTATTTTTCGATCAACTATTCTTTACTTTGTTTAAAATGAATATAAAATAAATTAAAATTAGGCAATTCACATTACAATGAATTGTTATTCTGCTATAAATCTTTCCCGCGGTAACAAATGTGTAAATATTTGGTCATAAATGAATTTTTATTCGCTTAGATATTGAGTTATTATTTCAAATTTTTATTATATATTTCCTATGTGTAGTAAGTACTCGGACATCCTTGGCTTATTAAATTATATGCTATGCAACCAATGTTACATTTCCCATTCACTAGCGAAGACCCTTAACTGTAGGATAGTGGTGTTGCAAATGTAACTATCCGGTACTAAAGTATGCGTTACTCGATAAGATCCGAAGCAACGAATACTGGTTTCAAATAATATTCGTTACTTTTCCAAACAGTTACTCTCAAAATATATAAGTTTTAGAATACATTCTTGTCTGAAATATTTTTAAAAGAAATATAATTTAGAGTAAATAACTTTGTACAAAATACTTAAATTTAACCAATTACTAGTATTACTTGTATTTGCGCGTAGGTCGATTTCATTATAAAAGGTTTGTTTGAACTTATTCTAGTGATGGAATGAAAAATAAATTTTGGGTCATGCACTATATTTTACGTTTATTTGTGTGATTTAATATCGGAGTCGAAGATTTTTTTATGTGATTTGTCCAATAGTTTTGTGTATTTTTCTATTACATTAATAACGTATTAAATACGCATATTCTAAAAACAAGCTTATTTCAAATTCTGCGCCGCTATGCTGCTAGCGCCATCTTCGTACACGTTCATTTAGGTGTGACAAGGATAGAAGATCTTGGATATTTTTCTACCAAGTAGTTGTCGCTCTGGTTTGTTTAGTCTGTGGTTATAGGTTTTTTGTGAAGCCGGAAAACGCAACCATATTCTTAAAATTTTTTATTACCAGACTGACAGTAGTCACACTAGGTCGATTCTTCAAATAAATCAATAATTCTGCCTGCTGAAAAAATTAAAATAAAACACCCTTTTAATAAGGAACTTAAGATGGCAGGAAAAGGATGGCTACATGGTTTTCGACAACGCAATCCACAATTATCATTGCGTCTCCCAGAAGCCACGTCTCTTGCTAGAGCTGAGGCTTTTAATAAACCGCAGGTACAAATTTTTTTTGCTAACCTTGACAAAGTTATCAATGAGTATACAATCCATAAGACTATGATATTCAATATGGATGAATTCGCTTTAACAACGGTACACGTCCCGCCAAAAGTACTCGCTCAAAGAGGCAAAAAACAATTTGGCGCAATCACGAGTGCAGAAAGAGGAGTGCACACAACAGTTGTAGCCTGCATGAGCCCTGGAGGAACATACGTACCACCATCCATAATTTTTCTTCCTTAGATGGTCATTCAAGCCATAAGAGCTACGAAGCCTTAGAATTGGCTAAGATGAATTCAGTTGTTCTTCTTTGTTTACCGGCACACTACACACACCATCTCGAACCACTGGACGTAGCCTTTTTTGGCCCTCTGCATAAGTATTACAATCATGCTGTCACTCGGTGGTTGAGAGAAAATCCTGGTCGTACCGTCAATATTTATCAAGTGTCCAAACTTTTCAATGAGGTATACGAGAAAACGGCGACACTTGAAATCGCATCAAGTGGTTTCCGTGCAACGGGAATATCGCCGTTTAACGCTAATATTTTTCCCGACCATATGTTTTTACCTAGTTTAACAACAGATACGCCCGAGGCCGTACCGGTTACTGAAAACGAAACTTTAAATGAAAATTTAGAAGATACCTAAAGAGCCCGAAAATTTCAGAGCACAAACACTCATTATTTTTGAATCTACAAAGGAAGATTAAGAAAGTGCTACAGCAAATATATCTCCAACAGAGCCACTTGACCAAACTTGTCCGCCCAGATCAAGGGACGACATTCACAAAATTTTAACGGAAACATGTCCATTTCCTCAAAGTAATGTAAGAAACACTACTAAACGCAAGACTGGCAGCTACTAAGATGTATTAACCGAAAGCCCGTACCTCCAAAGCCTTAGTGACAAAGAAAATGAAAAGAATCAGCAACAGAGCAACAAAAAAAATGATATCAAAAGAAAGCTTGTGAAAGATAAACCTAATGGAGACGAACGTGAAAAGAAACAGCAACAGCAGAGAAAGAGCCAAAGAAATGTGGTTAAAAGGAAACTTGTTGAAGATGAATCAAGTGCAGAAGAAAATCCCTTTAGACTTGACGATGACGAAGAAAACTGTGCTTGTTTTTATTGCAATGGCTTGTTCAGTCGATCAAAATCACAAGAATGGTGGCTACGATGTGAACTTTGCCAAAAGTGGTGTCATGTCGAATGCGCAGATCTATCTAGAAAAGCGAAATGTTTTATTTGTGAGCTGTGCCAGGTGTAGCAACCTTCTTCAAACTATGCATTTTTGAAGTTTATTATTATTATATTTATTATTCGAGATTATATTAGATTTACTATGTCATTTTGCCCGACCCGGGTGGGCAAGATAGTTTTTTTGGCAAAGAATAAGTTTTGGTTATTAATAATAAAGTTTTTAATGAAAATGGTGGTTTTATTGTAAAACATATGAGAAAACATTGGTGACTATCAGTATCGATCTAGAATTTTGCTTTATCACTTTATTTCTTTAAATAATCTGGAAAATAAACGAAGTATGTCATCTTACCCTCCTCTCCCCTATAATTGTTATAATTTCATCTTTATTGGATATTTTCCTTAATTTTTTTACGTGTGCGAAGCAAATCTTTCATGTTGTTTTGAATTTTCGCGATGTCGATAGACATGAAGATAATACGGCGTCAATCGAAGTTTTATGAGGGTTTTCCTTCTTTCCTTTTACTGATGAGCTATTCCGCTAAAATATTGATCCAATATTGTTGGCCGTATGCCAGCACAAACAATTTCCAAATACAAATTTATAAACCGAGCTATTAACATATTTCGTATCGCGCGTTCGATTTGCCGAAGAGGGTTGCTCGTTGCACCAGAACTTTTCGGAAATGTTTTTTGTGTTCTATTGCAAATAGGACACTAAATATCTATTCTCTGTTTATCTAGTTGTGTTTCTATATCGTAATACTAGATTTAGAGGTTTTATATCAAAAGTATTCTTTCTTTCTACTCTCGTGTTTTGAATGTCTCTGTCACTGCAAGCTTCTGCTTTTATGAAGTAGGTAATATACCAGGTTAACCACAGAGAGAAAACTGTATAATACAGGCTATTATAAATATAATAGTAGGTATTAAATTGCGTATTACGTATAGTGACAGCAAAAAAATATAATACACAGTATTACACAAACTTAATATAAATCTGTTAATACATATTATTATAACGTATACCTAATACTATTAATTATTCGTCTTCTTTTTTACTTGAAATATTTTTCAATTAAATTAACAGGAAGTTAATTTAATTGAAAACACAAAAAATTACTTCACAACGTTAAACAAATTACCCGATTTTCTTTAATTACGCCGTTGTCATCTGCAGATTGATTTAATCGCCATCGTATTAACATCAGCAAAGTTGTGCATGTATATACAAAATCAACGAATATTGAGTGGTCATCCACAAAACAAAACAACTTAGGAAACTACATGTGCACCACATCATATTTCGATTGTTATATCCAAACTTTCAACAATAAAAAAAATGAGGTGTGGCCACCACACGACTTTCTTATACGTATAAGCGTTTCAAATTATAGAAATTTAAGAATTTTTTTTACAAAAATTATTCAAAATCCTATTCTAAGTACTTCTATTCTCTTAATAAATCTCTATAGAATGCATACTTTGCAAGATATTATCAAAAAAGTGCTCCTCGCTAAGAGTAAAAGTGCTACTTCCGGTCCGAATTTTAAAATTTCATATATACAAAAAATATTGCAAATCCAGTTTTAAATACTTTTGTACTCTTGATAAATATATATAGAATGCATAACTTACGACATATTTGCAAAAAATCGCTATTCGATAAGAGTAAAAGTGGTACTTCCGGTCCGAATTTTGAAATTTTTTTTATACAAAAGATATTGAAAACTATGTTTTAAATACTTTTATACACGTAACGTACCTGTCTAAAAAGCTTGACTTGCGAAATATTCGCAAAAAACCGATTTTCGATAAGAGTAAAAGACTTACTTCCGGTAGGAATTTCGAAAAACTTTTTGAATAAAATTGTTCTCAATTTTAATTTCAAGTACATATGAATTCTTTATAAATTTGTATAAACTTAGTATTTGACGAAATATTGGCAAAATTTGATTTTTTCACTGAAGTAAACTGCTACTTCGGGTCTACCGATTTTACTGAAAAACTAATCAGATCTCAAGAGGGAGATTATACACGTAAATACAAAATTTGGAATTGATATCTCCAGAGGTTTGATCGCTATCGTGGTCACACACAGACAGACAGACAGACAGACAGACAGCCAGACAGACACACACACACACACAGACATTTTTTAAAAACCACTTTTTTGGTATCAGGTGGACATCTGCAAAAATCTCGAGGTCGAAAATTTTCATCATCACAATACTTCCTTATACTACGTATAAGAAAGTAAAAGGAGCTGCCTCCGAACCGTCACTGTTTGTGGGAAGGTTATACAAAAAATATTCCAAATACTTTTGTACTCTTCATAAATATACAGGGTCGGGCAAAAAGAGCGGAACACCGAATTTATGGCTTAACTAGCACTTTTTCGAAAATTTAACCTAAATTAAAGTTTTTGTATACTTTATGTATTATTTATTGGTGTTTGCAGATTTTCCGTTTTTGTCACATTTTTGGAGATATGATGTCACCGGATAGTATTTTAAATGAATCACCCTGTATTTATATTTTTTTTTGAGTAGATATTTTTTTCCTGAATTCACTAATACCAGGTTTAGTGGGTCTCTGACTTATGGTTTCATAAGAAAAAAATAAAATGTAATGGCACCTAAATATTTATTTAATAAAAAACGAACGACAATAACTAAAGATTCTATTCATTAAAGCGTCCATTAACTTTAACAAATGATTATGAAATTCATTTCTCGCTTAAAGGTGACATGAAATGATACAAAATTCATTAAGGTCATTTGTTGACAGATTAGGATACTGTCAGGCAGCCGAAGGTTTTCAGTTTGAACACCTATTGTAAATAAATGTACGTAGATTCAGTTATTGTCGTTCGTTTTTTATTAAATAAATATTTAGGTGCCATTACATTTTATTTTTTTCTTATGAAACCATAAGTCAGAGACTCACTAAACCTGGTATTAGTGAATTCAGGAAAAAAATATCTACTCAAAAAAAAATATAAATACAGGGTGATTCATTTAAAATACTATCCGGTGACATCATATCTCCAAAAATGTGACAAAAACGGAAAATCTGCAAACACCAATAAATAATACATAAAGTATACAAAAACTTTAATTTAGGTTAAATTTTCGAAAAAGTGCTAGTTAAGCCATAAATTCGGTGTTCCGCTCTTTTTGCCCGACCCTGTATATAGAATGCATAATTTACGACATATTTGCAAAAAATCGCTATTCGATAAGAGTAAAAGTGGCACTTCCGGTCTGAATTTTGAAATTTTTTTTATACAAAAGATATTGAAAATTATGTTCTAAATACTTTTATACCCGTAACGTACTTGTCTAAAAAGCATGATTTGCGAAATATTCGCAAAAAACTGATTTTCGATAAGAGTAAAAGACCTACTTCCGGTAGGAATTTCGAAAAACTTTTTAAATAAAATTATTCTCAATTTTAATTCTAAGTATATATGAATTCTTTATAAATTTGTTTAAATTTAGTAGTTGACGAAATATTGGCAAAATTCGATTTTTTCGCTGAAGTAAACTGCTACTTCCGGTCTACCGATTTTACTGAAAAACTAATCAGATCTCAAGAGGGAGATTATACACGTAAGTACAAAATTTGGAATTGATACCTACAGCGGTTTGACCGCTATCGTGGTCACACACACACACACACAGAGAGAGAGAGAGAGAGAGAGAGAGAGAGAGAGAGAGAGAGACAGACATTTTTTAAAAACCACTTTTTCGGTATCAGGGGACTTCAAAACGTGGACATCTGCAAAAATCTCGAGGTCGAAAATTTTCATCATCACAATACTTCCTTATACTACGTATAAGAAAGTAAAAGGAGCTGCCTCCGAACCGTCACTGTTTGTGGGAAGGTTAGTGTTTAAAGCAATTTTTGAAGTTTTATTTTTCTGTAGCTATTTCTTTTCATTGTATGGATTATTGTCTTTTTCAATATATTTAAAATTTGAAAGCACTTACATTTTTCCGGTATTATATTTTTTCTATAATCTAGATTGTATTAGACAGTTTTCTCTGTGCAGGTACTCTACCGTTCATATTAGTAGTACTTATTTCGCCTAAAAATGTTTTTTAATTAGTTACTCTACGAACTTATTGAGTATGGCGTTAAAGCGTTGGACAAATAAAGTTATTATTATTATTATTAAGATTACTCTCTGTAAATAAAAAAGAAAAGAGTTTTAAAGTTACCCTCAAGCTCCCACTATTACGTAATATATTAGGATAAAAATACTATGTAAGCTGGGGATATGTTATATGAAGTTACATAGTTGTTAGTACTACTGAAAGATGCATAATAAAGCTGGCTATAAAACAAGTATATAACAGGTAATATCTACAGTTGATTTTAAACAAATACTTTCCGAATTACCGGTTTATAGACCCATCAATTATAACTCTGCTACTTTACAACTCTATGTAATGAATCCGTAAATAAAGTTCTTGTTGAGATAGAAACATGAGTAATACACTTAAGATACGTACCTGTTCTCATTCCAGGTAAACTAAGAATAATATACACTTTTCAGTTTCTCGATAAACGTTTTTGTGTGCAGATCCGCGATAAGTTGATTGATTAAATTACTTGCCAGAAAATTAATGAGATGTCTAGACGAAGACCATCAAGTCAAGAACAGCCTGTTGTTATAATCGTTTTCCATCAGGAATGCAGTTCAATTCGTTAGATTGCGGAAAAAAGCCACCTTGATAAATATAATGAGAGTGATATATCATTCGGAAATATCAAGGCACAAGTCTTACCGCGAAAAAGACACATTTCTGTTACTACATCGAAACGGCATACCTCCATGACAGTATTGTAGTGAAAAAAACATTATTATGCAGCGGTAACAGGCAAAAACAGCTTCTGACAGCAAAACCGAAAAAGGTTCGTACTTGTCTGAGGATGTTTTTCTAATCCTGATGCTGAGATTTGCATGATTTTATGCAAAATGAAAATTTTCTCCAAATATTGCAAAAAAATGCAATACCATCAGAGGTGCGTTTAATAAGCAATAATTTTGTTTCCATGCATGACTATACAACTCGCAACACACGGCAGTAATATATAAGAACAATTAAATCGTGAGGAAAAACATAAGAATGCAAATAATGGAGATAGCTACTACAAAACCCAGATATCAACATTATCGAGCTGTTGTAGGACGACCTAGACTAAGACCAACTGACTAACATATGAATTGATAAACTTAATAGGAATGACACTCTCAGACTAGAGCAGTAAAATTTTAGTGGATGAAAGGTTCTGGAAACAAATTACCACCAGAAGAAGACTGAAACAAGGAGACCCGCTTTCGACTGACCTATTTAATCAGTTGCTGGAAGGAATTGTGAGGAAATGCAAAATTCAAACAAACGACGTAATTTTCCAGAAAAAAAGGACAATTTATTGCATAGGCAGATGATGAGACCATATTATCTAGGTCAGAGAGATAACTAGAGAAAGTATTTGGACAATTTGTGGAAGAAGCAAGAAAATAAGGATTACAAGTGAACAAGGAGAAAACAAAGTATATGGATATGAGGGTGAAAGTGACAGAAGAAAACAGATGTAGCAGACTCAAATCCAGGTCAAAAGGTATATAAATATTAAATATTTGGGTGTGACAGTAACCAGTAAAGGTCAAGAGAGAAAGAAATTGACAAGAGTACTGAAAGAGAAAAAAGTATCTAAAACAGCTAAGATACGGACACGTGAAACAATAATCCGACCAGCATTAATATAGGCAAGTGAAACATGGACAATAAAAAAACAAGATGAAGAATAACTTAAAATCTGCGAATGGAGAGTACTTAGGAAAAATTTTGGAGGAGTCAAGGAACAGGATAACATTTAGCGAAGAAGAGCAAACATTGAGTTAGAAGCGATGTATAAAAAAGTAAATATACCACAAATAATTCGATTACCTAGAGCAAGTTGGTCATGTCACTCGGATACAGGATCAGAGAATTGAGAGGAAAGCGTTACACGAAAAAAAAGGTGGTAATCGAAGAAGTGGTCGAGTAAATGAATATCAATTAACTTTTAAACATTTTTGAACACGCTTCCGAAATGATAAATCGACATTAAGAAGGCGTTGAGTACTTATATTTCTAAATATTTTATATTCCCACATAGCTTCCTTTGTGGTTACAGATATACTGTATGTTTGCTCTTTTACGTAACCCTATATAAAAAAACAATTTTGTGATAACCGAAGACTTAACAGGCTAGTGAGAAAGGCCTCCACGGACTAGCCACTTCCTTGGAAACATTTCAATATTTCCAAGGCCTCTCCATAATTTATGCTGCACCTATGTTGATGATTATTCGTGAAGTAAGGGTTCGAATAATAATGAAAATTTCTTTTGTTAACTATTCGGTTACTATGGGAAGCAGCTTCATCCGTAAATTACACATTATCAGAAATAACTACTTGGGCATTAATTTTAGTTATTGCCCATTGGCAAACACTATTCTAGCTTTAAAATGATGGGTGCGTAACTAAATGTTTAAATGTATTCATTACGGATGACATTTATTTTATTTTAAGATCCTTGCAACGATGTTTATTGTTTAGCTAATATCCAGCAAACGACTTATTTCTCCGATACTGACGTGTGGATTTTCTGTTGTTGCCATAAGAATTCGTAATTGATTTTCATCATTTATCACATATTTATATTTCCGTGATTTTAGAAATGAAAGTATCCATTACTCTTCTAAAGGCATTTGTTCTGGGACATCTTCTGCTGGTAAACTGTCTGGGATAATAAAAATTTCTTTGACATTCCTCCAGTACAAAAACACCGTGTTTAAATAAAAAATATAAAGTTGAAAAACTCAGTAAAGGTTACTTTTTTGCTGCGAAATTAAGCAAGCAATACAAAAATGAATTAATATACAGTATTGTATTATGACCATTTCTTAAGAACAACACTACCAAAAACTGTGTCCATTTAATACGTCGTTTTCCAGAAATATAATTTTTTAGCAATATTGAATTTTTCAGAAAAGTGATAATAAGATTAAAAATTTAAACTTAAGGCCTATACTATCTAATAACTTTTTGACTAAGAATTCTACGGGAAATATAAAAATGTAATAATATACAGGCTATTCCATTTAAAAAACTATAACTATGGTCAGCCACCAAATTATAGACCACTCTGTATAATATAAAATAAATCAAAAGGTACTCCTAATGAGTGGCTATCACAAGAGAAAAACCGCTTTGAGATACAGCCTGTCTACATGAAACCTCCCTGGTTTCAAATGTTAATTGTACGGAAACTGTGAGTCCTAGAGATTTGCGGTATCACGAAGAGCAACACAACAAATTTATTTTGCTGCAATTTCTTTCCCCCAAAAAAGTTAATTTTTGTTGTATACATTATTGATGTGATGTATTTGTCATTATTTTCTTGCAGGTGTCGACTAATGAGCAGAGATGACACCAGCATAAGAGAGGGCCCAATGCATGATATAGTACGCTGAAAAGAAATCACCGATTAACGTCGAAAGGTATTTCCCGAGAACGTAAAGACGGGAACCACCAGATGTAAAAACAAGTAAGGCATGGTTTGACAAATTTCTAGCCACGGGTAGTGTTAACCGACAGCCTGACTCGGGGAAGAAACCCACGCCTGAGGAAACTTGACAAAATTAGGGAAGCTTTCAATAGAAGCATAACAACGTCAATTCGTAGATCGTCACAAGAACTGAACATTCCACGGTCAACAGTCCATAAAGTGCTGCATAAAAGACTGCGTATGTAAGCCTATAAAGGTTAAATCCTTCAGGCGCTATAGTCGGAAGACCTACCAAAACGTTCAGTTCTCGTGACGCTCTACGAATTGACGTTTTTGGGCTTCTATTAAAAGGGGGGTTTTCAATAGAAGCCCAACAGTTTCCTCAGGTGGGGGTTTTTTCGCGGGTCAAGCTGTCGGTTAACACACTCCGTGACTAGAAATTTGTCAAACCTGAAACCATGCCTTAATTGTTTTTACACCTGATGGTTGCCGTTTCTACGTTCTCTGGAAATTTGTTTGGATGTTAATCGGTGATTTAGTTTCAGCGTACCGTACCACGCACTGGGCTCTCTTTTGTGTTGTTGTCATCCCTAACTAACCTAACATAGTATATCATAACAACCAACAAAATGACTTGCCACAAGATATAGTTAACGCCTTTGCTAATATGTTTTCATTCGTATATCAGCATAGTTCTCAATTCTCATTTGATGATTCTCAACCACATCAAGTTCCATTTACATTATCCAGTGTTTCAGAAGACGAGCTAATACGAATAATGTCGTCTTTCAATCAAGATTATACAGCTGGCGATGACCAAATCCCAAGTATATTTGTTCACAATGCCAGAATTGCTTTAGCTGAGCCTCTGGCTATAATAATAAATACTTCAATAAGGACAGCTTGTTTTCCTTGGCGCTGGCAAAGAGTTAGAATAAGTCCAATCTTTAAAAAAGCTGACAGAACTAGAGTTTAGAACTACATGCCAATATCCATTCTATTCAACTTTGCAAAGGTTTTTGAAAATATACTTTATTCCTGCATAGCTTTCAATACAAAATCTTTGATTTCTGAATGTCAATATGGTTTCATTTGTGGACGGTCTACACTTACGAACCTACTCACTATAACTCAGGCTGTCTCTCATGAACTGGATGCTAATGGGCAATTGGACGTGATCTACACTGATTTTAGTCGCGCGTTTGACACGATAGATCATGGTATCCTTCTGGAAAAGTTCGCAACGATTGGATTCAGTCCGTCCCTGCTCAAACTTCTGCATTCATATTTGACAAATAGGCGCAATTATGTCTTTTACAATGGATTCAGGTCATTTGAGTTTACTCCCTCATCCGGGGTGCCACAGGGCTCTAACTTAGGACCTCTGTTATTTACTCTTATATACGAACGATTTACTTAAATCAATAACATGCAATGTACTCGCACATGCGGATGATATAAAGATCTACTGCTCTATACGAACTTGGAACGATATACTTCGTCTTCAAGAAAACTTGAATCGTATATCGACTTGGAGTTCCAACTTCAATTTGAAACTAAATGTAAGTAAATGTTGTTATATGTCTTACTCTCGCAAAAATAATAATATACCATCTACCTATTCTATTGAGGACAACCAGCTTAGGCGGGTGGACAGCATAAAGGACCTTGGCGTGTTCTTTGACACACATTTGAGCTTCTCCAGTCATATGTATTTCATTTGCAATTCGGCTTCAAAGGCTTCTGAAAACTTTGTATTCAGTTTTGTCGTCAGTAAGCTGGAATATGCATCACAAGTATTGTCACCTCAGTACATATATCTACAACTAGCCATTGAGAGAGTGCAGCGGCGATTTCTGAAATATTTATCTTTCAAGGATACGGGAATTTATCCGGAACGTGGCATCGATTACAATCTCTTACTGCAAGCACATGACCTCCAGACACTGCGGGATCGCCGAGAGTTTCATGATGCACGCTTCATATGGAAGCTATGTAATGGAACAATTGATTGCCCACATCTCCTATCATGCTTAAACTTTTACATTCCCAGGATTTCCTCTCGCTCCTCCTCCACGTTTTGGTTGCCCTTTTCGAGGAATAATCTTCTTCGGGGATCGCCACTGGTCACCATGTGTCGTGCTGCGAACTCATATTATGAAGATATATTTTTTGTTTCCAATTCACCAAGTAATGCATAATTCTTCAACTTTATATATAAATACATCTATATAGTTCTAAATTGTTTATATTACAAATAAGAATATGATTGATTTGATTTTTATTAATCTACGTTACTTCTTTGTCCTATAATTGGTTTGATACTGTTGGACTAAATTATTGTTATTGTTATCTCTGCTTATTATTCAACACCTGCAGTAAAATAATGGCAATTACATGACATATCGATAATGCATACAACAAAAATTAACATTTTTGGGGAAAAATTGCAGCAACATAAACTTGTTGCCTTGCTATTCATAATACCGCAAACCACAAATCTCTAGGACTCATAGTTTCCATACAATTAACATTTAGAATCAGGGGGGTTTCACGTGGAATTTTTCTCATAAAGTCACAATCTGCCTTCCCCAGGAAGATGACTCACCCTGTATATAGAAGAAAAGCATGAACTATCTATGGCGTGAAACACCTGGTATAATAAAAATGTATATGACGGAAATAAAAGTAATAAGCACTTCCTTAATACGCACAAAATCAACCATTTCAAACACAAATATTCACTTTATCTCCCGAAGAAAGTGTGTACAATTTTAATCATCCTTATCCAAACTAAACATCCTATAATCAACACATTTTTATTATTTTTAGAGATTATTTAAAAAATTCGCCTTATTTTATCTCAATTCCTGTCACATGCATCGTACTTCCTGTGTTTAAAATATTCTTCCGTGTGGAGTGATATCTGGAATACCTACATTCATCTATGTGATCGCGTAGGCATTCTGTATTTGTGTTAGAAAACGAATTCCGCATTGAATAATAATAAACTATTAAGAACTCGTTCTTCCATGAACATAAATATTTTCAAAATGATTTTAAACAAGTTCTTAGTAACCGTCTACTAAACGGGCCGTAATTGTTACTTCAAATAAAAATTACAAATAAATACTGCACACAATGTATGTGTGAAATTTGTTGCCATTGTTTGATCTAACCTGTTGAACACTCACTTTATTAACACTGTTTCGTTAGATTTTGTGCGTCGTAAAGGTGAGAGTTGAAATCGAAAATTCGAGGAAATTCAAAAGTGTATATATTGTCATGGTGATTTATAGAAATAATTTAAAAAAAATTTGTCACAAACTAAAAATGACATCATTCAACCTCTTCTGACGCCATTTAGAAAGCCTCACATTTCGTTCCATAGTAAGCGGTTCTATAAGGTGGAATGGAAATGATGAAATCTGATATTGGTGCTGTGAATATCAGTCCTATATTTAATTTTGAAGGTTAAGTATGTAAGCCTATTCAAAGCAATAATCTTATGGCAAAAAACACTACCAATGAACCTATATACCTATTTTCCATGTTTAGCTACCCCACATCGGACAACTTTTGCGATATGTGAGAAAACTTTCGAATTCCGAATATGAAACGCAGACAGGAATTCTGTACTTTTTGGACTCGCTTCTTCGTGAGAACATCCAAGCACGGCCAAACTATTGATAAACAGAAGAAGACCGAGACAAAACCAAAAACAGACAGAGCGAACCATTACAAGTGTTTTTAAAAAATTCAAATAGAGTGAATGTTTACGGGAATCCAAATCAGCATTAATAGCAGTCACCGCCTCCAACTACTCACCTCGCTTAAACCTATGATATATCTGAGAGTCATCAGCATACATGTGATATTTGCGGGTATGTAAACAGCTCATTATATTTCAGGTGTAAATACTGAATAGTAACAGACCCAGAATAGAGTCCTGCGAATACATGAAAATATATACAGGATTGCTCATTAGTGCGTCAAAGTCCAATATAGGCGTTATTAAATAGTACCGAAGAAATTTATTTTATAAAAAGTGGCACAATAACAAAAAACACACATTTTGAAAATAATTTGAATTATACATGGTGATGCGTTAAAATGGCACACATTCAAAATATTTTTTTTTAACGAAACACCCTGTATATTTTTTGTTTTTCCTTATCTACTTTAATTTGTGTTTTCATCGATATGTGGGGTTTTGGTTTTGGATGACGCATTGTTGAGTTATTAACGAAAATTATAAAAAAAATGGTCGCGACAATGTTTACCATAATAATTCTATGCGGTAGTATTACGATTATCTAAGACAAAATTATTTAGTAAGTATGCAGCCAAGGGATGTGTTGAACCTACAAAATAATCAAACATTCATTTTATTATACAGGGTGTTTGTTACGATGCAATCAATTTGGCTATCGTCAAAGAGCGTTTACTGATTTTTTTCAAATGGAATACCCCGTATATTATTAAATTTTTGGAATGATGCTTTAATTGCGCTTAATTTTTGTTAATAATATATACCCAAACCCAATAATTTCGGAGTTATTTTAATTTTTCATTACAAACCGCTAAATTATTTGTTTTCGGTTCGATTTAGTGTACTGGGTTAACGATTTGACAAACAAAAACAAATAAACGACTAAAAGTATCAAACAGTAATTTTGTTAGAAGCAATATTTATAATAAATTTTCAAAGTGACCCCCATTTGGAATAGAACACATTTGCAGGCTTGACAGAAGGGACCTATCTAAGTGTTGCAACTTCTCAATGAAAACTGTTTCAAAAGCACGTATTATACGTTGCCTCATATCGTCTGCTGTAGTTGGAGGTGTCTGGTATACATACAATATTTTTTAAGTACCCCCATAGAAAAAAATCAAGTTTGGTCAAATCTGGCGATATAGGTGGCCAACTAATAGGACCACCGCTGCCGATCCATCTACCTTCGAATTCTTGATTCAAATAGTGTCGGATATTTAGTGCAAAATGTGCTGGAGTACCGTGTCGTGCTGAAGCCACATATTTTCTCTTAGAACTGGAGGAACGTTTTACAGAAGCTGAGGCAAGTGATATTGCAAGAAATTCAAATATTGCAATGCGCACCATTTAAATGTCCGTGAAAGAAATGTGCTCCAATTATAAAGTTGCCCATAATACCATCCCAAACATTTATAGTCCATTGCCTCTGCTTATCAATCGCTTTTAATATTCTTGGGTTGTCTATTGCATAATGATGAAGATTATGACGGTTTGGGCTACCACTCTGAGTAAAGGTCGATTCGTCAGTAAATAATACCTTTTGGAAAAAGTTAGGTGTTATCCTTTCAATTTCTAATCCCCATTCGCAAAACGTCCTTCTAGTTTCTAAATCAGGCCCCAACACTTCTTGATGAAAGGAAGTACTGTAGTGATGATATTTATTTATTTTTTTAAATCTTGCTAACAGTAGATCGTGGTATATTAATTTCTGTTGATATTTTGGTCGAACTAGTAGAGGGCTCCTCAATTACTGATAACAAGACTTTCAATTTATCTTCGTCACTTGTCCTCTTTGTCCTTGCAAGCTTTTCATAACTCACATTTCCTGTTCTAATGAATCTTTCCTTAAGTCTTTCCAAACTTGTAACTGAAGGTTGTCTTCTGTCAGGATATCTTTGCACATAAATTCGCTTGGTTAATAGACAATTCTTTTGGGCAGATCCCATAATGAAAACATGTCAACGAGTTCGTTGCTTCCAAACTGCATATTGACTTAACTAAAACCCGTAATACTAATATGTGGCAAACAATAAATATACAAGAAAAGTACGTTCCTACGCACTAATCCAATCAATAAATAACACAATGAAACTTAAGAAATCACTAATATTACACCTAATTAACAGCAACAATAAGATTTTACTTTTTGACGTTTGTTGAAGTTTATTTGTTTTTGTTTGTCAAATCGTTTACCCAGTACACTAAATCAAACCGAAAACAAATAATTTAGCGGTTTGTAATGAAAAATTCAAATAACTCCGTAATTATTGGGTTTGGGTATAGGACATTATTAACAAAAATTAAGCGCAATTAACGCATCATGCCAAAAATTTAATAATATACGGGGTATTCCATTTGAAAAAAATCAGTAAACGCTGTTTGACGATAGCCAAATTGATTGCATCGTAACAAACACCCTGTATAATAAAATGAATGTTTTATTATTTTGTAGGTTCAACACATCCCTCGGCTGCATACTTACTAAATATTTTATCTTAGATAATCGTAATACTACCGCATAGAATTATTATGATAAACATTGTCGCGACCATTTTTTTTATAATTTTCGTTAATAACTCAACAATGCGGCATCCAAAACCAAAACCCCAGATATCCATAAAAACACCCATTAAAATAGATAACGAAAAACAAAAGGGGTGTTTCATTAAAAAAAAACGTGCCATTTTAACGCATCACCCTGTATAATTCAAATTATTTTCAAAATATATGTTATATTAATACAACATTTTACAATCATTTAGATTCTGATTCTCAAATTAATAGGTGTGCAAGTAAAAACTCGGCTCTGAAGTTGGTTGCATGTAACATCTTGAACGCACCCAATTCGACCGCCATTTTGGATACATGTACCTTGGTCATTGTTGTTTTTATGTCGTAGGTTTTAATCATTTACAAGCTGTCATTCTGTATGTGTAATTTTTATAAGATATGGAAGTTGATAAGCAACATTTACGCCATTGCATACTATTCTGTTTTCAAATGAAAAAAAATGCTGCTCAAGCTATGGAATTGATTAACTCGACATTGGGTGAACATTCTGTGAGTCATTCAACAGTGAAAAAGTGGTTTACAAGGTTTCGTGATGAAAATTTTAATCTTGAAGACGATCCACGTCCAGGTGTGGTAAAAAATTTGAAGAGAAAGAACCTCAAGCTTTACTGGACAAAAGTCCATGTTAAACTCAAGTACAGCTTGCAAAACAGAGTTACTCACGAAGCAATATCACTTCGATTGCATGCAATGGGGAAGATACAGAAAGAAGGAAAATGGGTTCCTCATAAACTAACTATAAAAAAAGAATTTCTTGCATAAAATCATTACGGGTGATGAAAAATGGATTTCCTATGATAATCCGAAACGCAGAAAAGCATGGGTTGATCCAGGTCAACCATCAACATCAGTTGCAAAAACCAATGTTCATACCAAGAAAGTGTTATTGTGTGTATGGTGGGATTGAAAAGGAGTCATTTACTACGAGCTTCTGGAACCTGGTCAGACTGTTACAACTGAACGTTACAAGGCCCAATTGATCAAATTAAGTAATACTCTGGTGGAAAAAAGGCCAAGGAACACGGAAAGTTATGTTGCTGCATGACAACGCTCGTCCACATACAGCGAAACCAACTCAGGAACTCATCTTAGGCTGGGAAGTCATCCAGCATGCGGCGTATTCTCCAGACTTCCTTCTGATTACCACTTATTCAAATTGATGTCATCATATTTAAAAGACCAGCAGTTCACGAAAGTTGAAGATGTGCGAAAAAGACTCGATGATTATTTTGCTTCAAAATCACCAAGTTTCTATCGCGAAGGCATTCATCAGCTACCCGATAGATGGCAAAAGGTGATAGATAGTAATGGCGATTATTTCGATTATTAATCTTTTTAATAAGTGTCTTTTCAATAATAGTTATTTATTGTATAAGGGTTTTAGATAGCATATTATTCACGCAAGAATGTTTAAACGCGAGAGCTTGCTCGAGCGTTTAATTTTCTTAAGTGAATAAAATGCATCTAAAACCCGTATGCAATACAACGTTTTATCCACAATCACACTTATTTATAATCAGAATCGCCGAAATTTATGAAACAATGATCTGACATTTCGGTCTGACAGCGGCTGTCACCTCAAAAATCATTGAAATTTCGCATTAACTAAAAAAATATCGGGAGGTCTTGGATCGGTTACTATGTATTTTCGATTGTTTATCGACTCCATTTGTAAGCATTCATTGTTGAAAAGTGGAAAAGATGGAAGAGATTTGTGAGAGCGAGTTTATTCCGGAACAAATACTTGAAGAAGCTCAGAAAGCAACTTTAGATTTATTGCCGTGGAAGTCAAAGGACGCCTACGAAAAAGTATTTGCCGACTTCAATAATTGGAAAGAAAAAAGTGGTGTAAAAGGAGCGATAAACGAAGAGGTACTCCTAGCATATTTCTACAATGTTAATAAGAAGTTTGCGGCATCATCATTATGGACAAAGTATTCTATGTAGAAGACAACATTAAAAGTGCACAGAAATATAGATATCTCAAAATACAGCAAGTTGATCGCCTTTTTGAAAAGCAAGTGTCGTACCTACAAACCTAAGAAGGCCAAAATTCTTGAAAACAAACACATCACACAATTTTTGAAGGAGGCTCCAGATGAAAAATATTTGATGATGAAGGTAACACTTAGTTGTGATTTTTGTTTGTTTGCATTCAAACTTAGAGTTTCTTCCTTAGGTGGGACTTATAATGGGTGTAGCTGGCGCTTGTAGATGTAATGAGTTGACGTACTTGAAAATTGAAAATGTCGAAGATAAAGGAAAATATTTGTTTATTACGATTGCTGATACAAAAACCTACGTTTCTCGAAGTTTGACAGTATTGGAAGAGGGTTTTTCTGTTAACGCTCTGGACATGTGTAGGAAGTATATGCAATTACGCCCAGCTTCTATCGCTTCCCAGGGCAGATTTTTTCTACGATATACAGATGGAAAATGTACAAGTCAATCTGTGGGTATCAACACTATGTCAAGAATACCTGCTGCAGTGGCTTCTTTTTTGCAATTACGGGATGCTAGTTCCTATACTGGTCATAGCATGAGACGCTCTTCAGCTACATTATTGGCCAATGCTGGTGGCGATCTTATGGCCATCAAACGTCACGGTGGATGGAAGTCGTCTAATGTCGCAGAAAGCTACGTGGAGAATTGTTTATCAAATAAATTGAAAACAGGGGAAATGATTCAGAAAGAGACTGCGAAACAAGTTGCAATGAATCATACCGGTGAAACTTCTTGTGAAAGTTCAATTCCATCTACGGTTGAAGTTAATTTGTCTTCGCCAATAAAACAAAAGAAGAATAATAACCTTTTCTCTATTAGCTTGAATATCAATGTAAATCTTAATATATAAATTCATTTTGAGAGTTTTATGGCGTGTTTTATAGCGTGTTTTATGATTTATAAAACACTAGTGTTTTATAGACCCCATAAAAGGTTGCTAAGCAGTTGAATTATGACCGTATAATATAGTGATTGTGGATAAAGGTAAATTTGATCAAAAAAGCCGAGTTTCTATTTGCACACTTATTACTTTACACTTCATATAATTGTAATAAATATAAATATCACAATTTCTATCATTATAAATATACACCAGTATTATAAAAAAAATATTTTTTTCTTATTTATTAAGAAATCAGTTCATAGGAGACCCCTCTGAAGAAAAATAGTAGAATCAAATAATAATATTATGTACCCACCATATATGCCAATCGTGAACCACAACCAGCATTACAATATTATACGGGAAATAAAGTTAAAATACAAGCAGTGCTGATGTCTATCATAATCACAGCTACTCGTAATCCTAATTTTATCATTCAAACTACTGAAAAACAATTCATTTGTTTCAACTACTGGGCATTCAAAGTGAATCTGACAACTTTACAGCGAAAATTTTTGACTTGGATATTTTTGTACATGCCCACGTTTTGATGTGCCCTGATACCGAAAAAGGTGGTTTCTGTAAACATCCCCCCCCCCTCTCTCTCTCTCTCTATCTCTCTCTGTATGTGTGTGTGTGTGTGCGCGCGCGCGCGTGTGTGAATGTGACCACAATAGCGGTCAAACGGCTAAAGCTATCAATACCAAACATTATAGATTTTACTAAAATCGGTAGACCGAAAGTACAGTAGTAGTTTACTTCAGTGAAAAAATTAAATTTCACCAACATTTCGTCCACTACTAAGTTTAAACAAATTTCTAAGGAATTCAAATCCACTCCTAGTTCCTACCGGAAGTAAGAAAACTAGTTTTTTGCGAATATATCGCATGTTATGCTTTCTGAAGAGATCAAATAGGAGTATGGAAGTATTTGGAGCTGAATTCTGAATAATTTTTCTATGAAACAAATTTCAAAATTCGGACCGGAAGAAGCACTTTCACTCTTATCAAATAACAGTTTATTGCAAATATCTCGCCAATTTTACATTCTGTATAGCTTTAGTTTAGTTCAAAAGTATTTACAACTTGATTTTGAATAATTTTAGTATAAAAATGATTTCAAAATTGGGACCGCATATAGCACTTTCACTCTCATCTAATAAGAGTTTTTTTTAAATTTCTTGCAAATTATGCATTCTATACAGATTTATTAAGAGCGCAGAAGTATTTCAAGTTTGATTTTGAATAATTTTTGTATAAGAAAAAATTTCAAAATTCGGACTGGAAGTAACACTTTTAATCTTATCGGATAGCACTTTTACTTTCTTATACGTAGTATAAGGAAGTACTGTGATGATGAAAATTTTCAACCTCGAGATTTTTGCAGATGTCCACGTTTTGAGGTCCCCTGATATCGAAAAAGTGGTTTTTAAAAAAATTCTGTGTCTCTCTGTCTGGCTTTCTGTCTGTCTGTGACCACGGTAGCGGTCAAACCGTTGGAGATATCAATTCCAAATTTTGTATTTACGTGTATAATCTCCCTCTTGAGATCTGATTAGTTTTTTAGTAACATCGGTAGACCGGAAGTAGCAGTTTACTTCGGTGAAAAAATCGAATTTTGCCAATATTTCGTCAACTGCTAAGTTTAAACAAATTTATAAAGAATTCATACTTAAAATTAAAATTGAGAATAATTTTACTTATAAAGTTTTTCTAAATTCCTACCGGAAGTAGGTCCTTTACTCTTATAGAAAATCAGTTTTTTGCAAATATTTCGCAAGTCATGCTTTTTAGACAAGTACGTTACGAGTATAAAAGTATTTAAAACATAATTTTCAATATCTTTTGTATAAAAAAAATGTCAAAATTCAGACCGGAAGTACCACTTTTACTCTTAGCGAATAGCGATTATTTGAAAATATGTCGTAAGTTATGCATTCTAGATATATTTATCAAGAGTACAAAAGTATTTAGAATGGATTTGCAATATTTTTTGTATATATGAAATTTCAAAATTCGGACCGGAAGTAGCACTTTTACTCTTAGCGAGTAGCACTTTTTTGATAATATCCTGCAAAGTATGCATTCTATAGAGATTTATTAAGAGAATAGAAATACTTAGAATAAGATTTTGAATAATTTTTGTATAAAAAAATTCTTAAAATTCTGTAATTTTTTAAAGTGACCCGATTTCAAAGTTCGAAATTCGGGACGCTATACCGGGTGGTGCAATAGTGTGTCGGTGGAGCTTAGTGTGAAAACTAATAACGCTGCAGCAATGAGACTTTACGTACGTATGTAGTATGCGACTGTGCATTTTCTAATTTTATTTACAAATATACAGGGTGTTCCAAATTTTCGCAACCACATTCAACTTTTTTATTTTAAATACATTGCTATATTTTCTAGATATTATAATGATAGCCATTCAAATTATCTTTGCAATGATATATGGATATGTGCACTTCAGACTGTTCGTTTTGATCTTATTGATAATATTGTTAAAATCTTGACAGTTGCAGCATCTAACATTTTAAGCTGTAGTCTGTAAATGGGTAGAATCCCTCACGTAACTCTTGTGTCTCTAATTTATGGACTAACACGTTATTTGTTTTGAGGTTGAACAAAGTGAATAAATATACAGGGTGTTAAATATGTCGTGTCTAAGTTATCGATCTTTATTGGTTATTTTCTCGTTTTTTTTAAATCTAACCTATAATATTTTTATAAGTCAGCATATTCCTTGTAAAATCGCCTTTAAAATGGTACCAATAACATAGTACTTATTTCTAGTATTTTCAAAGTTATAACCCTTTAATGGGGTATACTCATGTTTATAACATGCAAAATGCGGGGCATCTAATAGTTGGTTGGCCATGAAAATAAAACAAAGTAATTTTAACAAACACCTGTTTTTTAAATGCTTTATCATTAGTTTTAGAAATACATTTTGAAAATTTTCGATAATAAAACAATCTTAATTTAAAATGTGTTCAAATATATTTCCATTCTGCTCTACACATGCTCTCAACCGTCTCTGTATCGACAGACTTACATTCTCAGCTTAGTTATTCTCACTTAATTGAAGAAAAGCGTTTCTTATTCGTTGCTGCATGTTCTCTGCCGTTGTAGGAGGTGTTGCGTAAACAATGTCTTTTACAGTTGGCCACAGAAAGAAATCACAAGGTGTGAGATCTGGTGATCGTGGTGGCCAGCTTATCAAACTTCCTCTCCCAATCCACTTATTGGTGAATACCCTATCTAAATGTGCTCTTGCAGCAGCACCATAATGTGCTGGTGCACCATCATGTTGGTACCACAATCTCCTGATGACGTTATCTGGGAGGCCTTCTAATAGCAATGGTAAATTATTTTGTAGGAAATTTGTGTAGATTGCACAATTTAAAGTATTATCAAAAAAGAATGGACCAATAATAGTGTTTCCTATGATGCCTCCCCATGTGTTAACACTCCATTTTTGTTGATATAAAATGGGCTGAACAAAATGTGGGTTTGTAGTGTCATAATAATGGGTATTTTTTCTGTTTGTGGTTCCACAATTAGCAAATGTTGCTTCATCTGTGAAAAGCACATGATCTAGAAAAGTTATATCGTGTCGTAATTGTAAAAGTAGCCATTCACAGTACACTAGTCTCCTTTCAAAGTCCGTTTGTAATAAGCCTTGATGATTTTGAATTTTGTAAGGGTGAAACTTATGTTTTTTTAAAATCCTTTTTACAGCAGTGACTTCTATCCCGTGTTGTTTCGAAATTATCCTTGTAGATACGTGCGGATTTTCCACAATGGACTGGACGACTATCACTTCATTATCTTCTGTAATCATAGTCTTACTTCTTTCATGTTCGACGTAATTCACTGAACCCGTTCGAAGAAACCTTATTAACAAATTTTCAAACGTTTTACTATCCGGTGCTCTTCGGTCGGGATATTCCATCGCATATGTTCTTGATGCTAAAAATGGATTTCTGTTGCTAGCGCCAAGAGCAAATACCATGTCTATGAGCTCCTCTTTCGAAAAATTCATTTTAAAGCAAAAACAACAATAAACTATTATGGTATCTAAATGAGAAATAATGTCAATAAAGCGATATAACTGATAACAAGGTAAATACAACACGTAACAACTACTAACAAACAAACGGAAATTAATAATTCACTAGCCGAACTTAATTTATAACAACAAAACGCAATTACAGAAAAGAGAAAATACAGAAAACGACTTTTTATGGACTTTTGAAGTAGAGATTTGACGTTTGGTTGTACAGCCATTTTTTTTTTTAAACCAAGGCCAACCAACTATTAGATGCCCCACATATTGCATATTATAAACATGAGTATATCCCATTAAAGGGTTATAACTTTGAAAATACTAGAAATAAGTACTATGTTATTGGTACCATTTTAAAGGCGATTTTACAAGGAATATGCTGACTTATAAAAATATTATAGGTTAGATTTAAAAAAAACGAGAAAATAACCAATAAAGATTGATAACTTAGACACGACATATTTAACACCCTGTATATTTATTCACTTTGTTCAACCTCAAAACAAATAACGTGTTAGTCCATAAATTAGAGACACAAGAGTTACGTGAGGCATTCTACCCATTTACAGACTACAGCTTAAAATGTTAGATGCTGCAACTGTCAAGATTTTAACAATATTATCAATAAAATCACAACGAACAGTCTGAAGTGCACATATCCATATATCATTGCAAAGATAATTTGAATGGCTATTATTATAATATCTAGAAAGTATAGCAATGTATTTAAAATAAAAAAGTTGAATGTGGTTGTGAAAATTTGGAACACCCTGTATATTTGTAAATAAAATTAGAAAATGCACAGTCGCATACTACATACGTACGTAAAGTCTCATTGCTGCAGCGTTATTAGTTTTCACACTAAGCTCCGCCGACACACTATTGCACCACCCGGTATATATATTTTTTTAATTATTTTTTACAAATAAATTATTTTGTGGTGCATGTGGTATGTAGGTCAAATATACATATAAAATGATAAATATTTTTTTGTATTATTTTTTAATAGTGATATATAATATTTTTTTAATAAATAAAGAATAAATCAAAGCGAATGTTTCATTTTTAAAGAAGATAATAAATTTGTAATCCTTCTAAATTACTTTGATGAAGTAGCCTTATATTTCTCAAAAGCATTAATATTTCTTAGAACATCTTCTTCTTTTATAATCTTCTTATAAAAGTCCGTTCAATTTCCATCAAAATTTTTTTTGGTGATTATCACACCCTTCAAAGTGTCCACTTTAAGCTGTGCCTGATCAATAGTCCAAAAACTGTTCATAATGCTAAATACTCGCGCAGTTGCAGCATTACTTCTAGAAAGACAAAAGAAAAACCCTGGCAATTTGAAAACATTTGAAGAAATAATCTGGTTCTTATTAAAATATGCAGTTATTTCCATCCTCCTCTGAACTGGGCACGTCTTATTTTTTAACCCTTCCAATATTTTTTTCCGTGATATACTGTTTAAGGTAAACATATTCCCCATATATATCAATTTCCAATAATTTATGATATGGTATCATTTTATTAATTAACAAAAAGGCTGCTTCAACTTGACTCTAAGAAGGACTTTCATTTAAGAGGGGCGTTTACCTATCGAAAGTTAAGGCATGGCCGTTTCGTGTTTTTTAAACTCATTTTGTAATTTTAGAATCTCACATTTGGGTTAGTGATGCAAAAGGCATAAATTTATAATGTCAAGGTCAGTTTTTGTACTAATTTATTTTCTTAAGAAAATTATGTGTTTTAGAAATAACCACAAAAATGCATGAATTTGATTAATGTCTACTAACTAAGGCTGGTACACAAAAGAAAAAAAAACGACCTCTACGCGCTAGCTGCACATTTGATGTACGATATAAAGAAAAAATCAAATTTATGTAATTATTTTTAAAGATAAAAAACATTAGACAGTAAACATTGTCACGCACATTTTACACGAGGCTTTTCCAAGCTAATCGCGTCGTCTATCCCTACATTACGATATCTCTACCGGTCCTAGCAAAGACGAAAATCTATCGGAATCGGTCGGCTATTGCAGACTTAAATGCGAGTGACAGTTTAATTACAAACTGTCACTCGCATTTAAATGTCATATATACCTATAATATTCGGGTGTATAATAATATAACAGTTATGGGCAAGCAAAAATTGGCTTATTATAAAACATAAACAACATCAACAGTTCCGTAAGTACTCATTCTTTATACATTATGTTTCCCATCTATAGTATTCCTTTATCTATGACAGAATCTGTGAATAAACCGAAGCGCTGCGACAGAACCGAATATCGTCTACCTCCACCTACTCACATCCCCTTGCGTCTACCCGTCCTGCGAGTAATATAAGTTGCATAAGTTTCTATTTGTTGGTAAACGCTGATAAAACAATAGCTTCTCGAAATTCAGTAACTTCGTGTTGCAACACGTCTCCATTCTCTTCAAGATTTTCGAGTTTTTTAACATTTATTGTAATGAATTCAGAGCATCCGTTAAAGCAATTACATCAAATACAGAGCCCTAAGTGTTAATAAAATGTAGCCAAGCTTCTGCCACTGGATTTTCAACAATTTTAAAATAAGCATGGGACACTTTCTTTGAGCTTGAAAATAAACCTTCAGTGGTAAAAACAAGATGGGGAAACCTCTGTTTATGCGGTTAAATAAATACATATATGCATTTAAACTTTTACGTTCTCACACTATTGTTTTTCGGGACAAATGCTATAAATTCGGGACTAATAAACGATTTATAAAATATCGGGACAGGGACTGAAATTTCGGGACTGTCCCGGGAAATTCGGGACGTATGGTCACCTTACTTTTTTGCAAATAAGTATCTCGCAAATCATACATCCTGAAGAGAATTATTAAGACTATAAAAGTACTTAGAGTTGGACTTGGAAGTAATTTTTATAAAAAAAAATTCAAAATTCGGACCCTAAATCATACTTTACTCACAGGTTTATTAAGGTGATAAAAGTATTTGAAACTAACTGAATTAGTAACAAGTTGTACACAGAAAAATGGAACACATTTACCTATAAGAAAGGCGTGTGATGCACACACCTCATTTTTTTTAATATTTCAGATTTGTGACTTGTTTGAGGTTAAGTATATACAAATTGTTCACGAATTGAGACGCAAAAAATGGTTAGGATAATTGGGCGCCAAAAACGATCAACAAACAATTAATAACACCTTTCGACTACATTTGCATTATAAAAAATGATTTTTGAATTGAATAAAATATTAATTACAACAACTACATATATCACTTACTGCTGGAATGTGAATTTGAACGGCCATATTCGCTGTTGGTGGGTTGTTGTCGAAAAACCGATGTTCTTGCATGGTACGCCTGATGATTCGTTTGAAATATTTAGGTCCGGCAGACTATCTAAATATAAGCACCCAGTGACCGTCTTTAAATATTTAGCGTTTCGGATACAGTTGATGCCGACATTTTACCGATTGTGTATATTGGATGTCGTTTTGTCCCGGAGGAATTTCGTGTGTTTGTCAAAACAGACGTTGCGGCGTCGAAAACTGGTGTATTCAGGTAGCAGCGTCTAGACGTCCTGCCGCACTGCTGATCGATACTGATTGCGTAGAACTAAAATTTACCTCCTCCGCATGTTTAACAAACAGGGTTCGACAAAACACCTTGTTGTATACGAAGTACAAACAGAAAATGCGAATTAAAATTACGCGGGTGGTTTGATAAATGCTGTAAAATAGCAAGTTAACACCCATTTTTCGAAAGCAGAAATAATATGTTTCCATTCAACACGGTCTTATCCTGTGACCTATATATTTCTTCCAGAGAATAAAAATTCTTTCACACAGTTATTCTCAAATTCACTTTAGTTTTGATGTTGATAGTTTTAAACTGTTTGGGGGCTATCGTGGTCAAACCAATATCTCATCAACTACTATGTTAAGACAAATTTTCAAAAAAGTGGTCAAAAGGGATTTTGAGAAAAATGTTTTATAAGATTTTTCAAAATTCCTAAGGCTGTATTACACTTACCAAGTTCTTAACCAAGTTATTGACCAAGAACTTGATCAAGTTAAAATTGAAGACAAGTCGTGTATTACACTTGTCAAGTCGACTTGGTCAATTTCTTGGCCAAGAACTTGGTGGCTTAGAACATGTTCTATTTTTCTTCTCAACTTGATCAAGTTTTTAGTGATTTCTAGTAATATTCATGTTTTAAAGTTGTTTGCCAACTGTCTAAAATGTAAACACAAATTCCATTTTAGAATATAGTTAAAAATGACATGTTAATTTGATACTTCTTGAAAGAATTGTATGTGTAAATTCTTTATTTTCTATTGTATCTCTTGTGCAGTTATTTTTACATTCAATATCAAACACAAATCTTCGGTGACTTTATTTTTTTTTTTATTTCGTACTTTTGCACTATTGGTACTGTTAATTCACCTAAAAACTTGGTCAAGAAATTGATAAGTGTAAAATAGCCAAGGTCAACAATAACTTGGTCAAGAACTTGATAAGTGTAATACAGCCTCTAGTTCTTTGATCTACTTTTATCGAAAATTAGTCATTTGCTAATGTCGGTGAAATTAGAATATTTGTCAAAATACTTACCTATCTGTATTCTGTATGACAATATTCGGACTTGCTTTACATAAGAAGGTTTAACGCCGAGCGCTTGAAAAAAACTTGACATAACATTTCGAAAGCAGCAGATGGAACAGTAGAATGATTCTGCAAAGTATGGTCAGAAAATGAATCATGTAAATTATACAGAAGAAAAGATGACATGAAACTGTACCTGATAAAGATGATATAATAATATACTGTAATTTTATTAATAATGCGCCATGTTTTCATCTTAAAGTTGAAAAGTACCAACAAGAAAGTGATTAGTGTTGAAGCAAATCGGTCTGAAATGTGTGCATAGAAAGTCAATAGGTTTGGTACAGACATCACCAAAGAGTGTGTTAGTGTACATAAGTAACAAAATTAGCAAATTGTAATAGTGCCAAAATCAAAAAAGTACATCAAATATGGACAAAAATACGGAGAAGGAATGAATATTACATTCTTAACTGGTATTATTTCAACATATTCTATATTCCTTTAAATCAGTTTGCATAAGTAATAATTGTGACATCTAAAGTCATTTCATATAAAATAAATAAGACACTTTTTATTTCCATATGTATTTACATAACATGCAATGAATGGAGATGTTTTTAAAAGTATCTTATTTAATATTTCGTTTTCTTGCGAGAAAAGACGAATAAATGCTACTTAATTTGTTATTGAAAATTTATGATATATTACAAATTAATTAAAACAAATTTGTTATCAAGTAAACTAATTTTTTAAATTCGAATAAATATAATTTAACGGTAAGACCAAAATTTAAAACTTTAAAATTATAATTTTTCACCAGTCAACACAGTCTGTTTTTTCTAATATTTACTTAGTATAAATTCTACAAAACTATACTTAAAACAACGATTAATATGAAATAAAGAGGGAAATAATCTTTATTACTATTACTGGCTACCCAAAAAATATAATACTGTGTTACAACTTGATAATCAGTTGTTTTTTTTTCAATATTTTATCTATACTGATGCTGACCCAAAACATGTTTCTTGACAATCTCATTTTAGTGTATTTTTATAGTATATTATGCGATGAGCATTTAATGATGGCTATTAAGTCACGAATATGAAAATTACGTAATGAATACGAGTGCCTTAATAGCCATTAAATGCGAGTCGCATCCACTAATTTTTCTACAATCCCATAATAAAACATTATTTTTTTAACATTCCAATTCATAAATTGAGAGTAAAATTTTTCGTTCGAATCAAATTTTCCATTTCACTATCGCTCATTTTTACTGTTTATATTTTCAAAAAAAAACACACAAATTTTAACTACTTACAAATAAACTGCAGACAACTGTCAAATTTAATTAATCTTTAGATCTGTCAGATAGATAGTCATAGCCATATTGAATATTGAATGAATATTGGGATGTCGCATTCCTATTGGCTGTAAACTTGTATCTTAATGAATTTTTTCTACTCCCATAATTTAATTGTATTATTAGATATGCCGAACCTGTACTTTAATGATGTTCATTACGATACAGATTTTCATTATGGTACAAGCTTATATCCAATAGGAATACAGATTTTTCATTACGATACAAGCTTATATCCAATAGGAATGCGACATTCCAATATTCAAACAATATTCAATATGGCGACTGCATATCTGACAGATATACAAATTAAATAAATGTGACAGTTCTCTGCAATTTACAAGTAAGTACTTAAAATTTGTGCTTTTTGGAAAATATAAATAAAAATAAAAATGAGGGATAAAGACAGTGAAATGTAAAATTTGAGTCCATCAGAAATTATGGAACAAGCCTTAGTAACCACGAACAATTTATTACCAGCTAAATTCGCAAAGGTGCATGGAAAATTTTAACCTCAATTTATGAAATGGAATGTTCAAAAAATAATGTTTTATTATGGGGTCGTAGACCCTTAATGGTCTTCGCTAGTGACTGGGAAATGTAATATTGGTTGCATAGCACATAATTTAATACGCCAAGGATGTCCGAGTACTTATTACAGGGAACATATAATAAATATTTGAAATAATAACTCAATAACTAAGGGAATAAAAATTCATTTATGACCAACTATTTACACATTTGTAACTGCGGAAAATATTTATAGCAAAATAACAATTCATTGTAATGTGGGTTGCCTAATTTTAATTTATTTTATATTCATTTTAAACAAAGTAAAGAATAGTTGAACGAAAAATAAGTGCACAGTCGGGTAGCTTTCTATTCAATTTATAACGTGAACCCAAGCAAACAAATCTCCTCCGAAGGATTTTTGAGAAAACTGGTTTTTAATATTTTGACATATTAATTAATTTTCCGTAATCCGATAATTTTTTTCTGAATTTGATTCTTCAGCCGGGTAGATTACTAAATTTTTCATAAGTTGACGTTGAAAGGTTTTCTCCATCTTTAAAATCAACAAAAATATTTGGATTCTAAAATCTGCTATTTTGCCATTGTTGACAGATCCACTAGCGAGGACCCTTAAGGTTTGAATTACCATTAAATAATACAATTTTGTCAACGTCGTTTCTTAATTGGTTAATTTCTTAATGTTTGAGTCGTTCTTTTTTCCGTTACATCAAACATGTAGGTACGTGATTGTAACACAGTACTATTAAATCGAACTTTGAAGAGTGTCGAATTTCAAGAGTTTGGAAACATATTAAAGTGGTGTAGTGCATAGCTCATCCATACATTACGATGTATAATTATAACTGATTTAAAATTTGATTATTTTATGAATATTTTCAGTAATTAGAATAATATTATTTATTGGAAATGGCAATATGTATTCATGGAACCAATTAATTTTGTTATAATAATTAGGTACCTACTAATTACATATTTCATTCAAAGTCTAAGACTTAATATATTGTTATTATTATGGGACTACTTTACTTTAGGAGTTTAGCCACCCTGAGGGGCTCTCTAGATCTTTACTGTTTGGGAAATCAACCCCCATTTTCTTTTATTTAGCATTTCACACATTCCTCTACATAGTTTTCTATCCTTCGCTCTTACTTTCTAGTTTCTTATTTCGGTTATATTCATATCTTGCTTCACTTCTCAGCCATGTATTTCTCAATCTCCAGTGCCTCCTTCTTCCGCCCAGATTCCATTCCAATATCTCATATACTTATCAGTGAAAGTGGCCCAGCTCTCCATATATGACCAAGTCACTTGGCTCGCTCCTGTTTAATCATTTGTACTACATCGTCGCCCCTATTTCTCGTGAAACTTAATGTTACTTTAATGTTTTTGTTATTCTCAGGTTTCTATATATTTACTTTGCTTTCCTTTCTTTGATTTCTGTATATCATTAACCGACAAATTATCTACCTCTTCCGAAATATATTCCTTTATCTCAATTTTTTTATAAATTCCTTATCATTCCGCCCTTTGTATTTAGTTCTTCAAGAATATCCATAATTATTTCATTTATTTTAATGTATTATTTTTACTTTCTACAATACTAGTTCAGAAACCAAATTTCCAAAGAAAAAGAATAGTACAAAATTTGTAAATTCGGACCGGAAGTAACACTTTTACTCTTATCGCAATACAGTTTTTTGCAAGTATCTTGCAAATAATTCGTTTTGTACATATTTATTTAGATCTTAATTTGATAGGTATGTTTTGTATACAAAATTCAAACCGAGATCAAAAAAAGTCACGTTGTGGCCACACCTCATTTTTTTGAAAATATAGCAGCTTTCGTATTAGAAGCGTTTTATGAACAAGGTGGCAAACCTCCCCATTTCTCAAGCATCGCAATCTATAGATGTGGCACTTACTGACATTGTCTTTCACACAGCCGTTCTGGAAATAACCATGTAATAAAAAAAAAAATAATAAAAAAACAAGCAAATACCTTAGCGTCATCTATGTCATATATGCTATACTGTAATGAAACGTGGTTGTACCAAATATTTGTAAATAATGTATGAAAGTAAAACATTTGATGAAATTGTTAAATAATAATAAAAATATATTAACAATTTTTCTAACTTTACTTAATTATCATGATGAGTTCAGATGGTGAACTTTTTTTTATCCAAAATACTGGGTGTATGTTTTACCATTTTACTTTATTATTAGGACACAAAGTTTAATGAAACTTAGTTTTATTGTTGTCGAAAATTTGATTCTGATTATTACGCTTTAGGAGGTATATTTTGAACAAGATTCAAAAGTTGCTACTAAAATGTTTACTGAAACTTTGTAACAGCAAATTTAATATTACAAACGAGTTATTGTGTTATTCTGTCATCAATGCTTTCATTCAGCAGGCGGATCGGGAACCGTTCCCGCTCCAACCGTTCACTTCACAACAGTTGAGTGTTCGCTGGACAGGACCGCTCACCTTTATGTGATCGTCTGTCATCTGGTACTTTTCATTGTTGCCATATGTTAAAATTGTACAACATAAACTATAAACCGAATAAACAATAATAATAAATTGTTTTTCTGCATTAAGTTTTGGCGTAGTTTTTAGTGTACGGGCTGGTTTTTCGAACCCCGAATAAAATACTGGGTTAACTCCAATATTATAATACATTTACTTCTGCACAATACCTTCAAATTGTTGTATCTTACTTTTCTAGTAACTCTCTTCAAAATTATGTATTGGGTTGGTCTTGGAATGCATAAATGGCGCATGCGTACAGAATACGCTCGCTAAGTGAGAGTAGAATTTTTACGATAATACTTTCTATTATTGAGTGATAACTACCAACACCAACGATGATAACAACAGCTACAGGCAACTACGAATTTCAAAATGTGACGCATGCGTATTGAATGGAATTCATCTCGGGATTTAAGCAGAGAAATAGAGTAGGGGAGAACGCGCTTAAAGATGCGCCAACTAAGTTAAATTGAATTCCGCCATTTTGAAGGTTGCTCACAAGCCTTACAAAAATGTTTGGAACAAATAACTTTATTTTTGGACCAGGTCCACGTTTCAACATTTTTTCCTAGCACATCTAACCACATTTTCAATGAATCACCCCGTGGAAATCTACAAATAGTGCAGAATTAATCGCGCTCTTAAAGATGCAATTCTTTCATTCTATTACGGTAATATTTATACCTAGCTCAACAATTCGCATGTAAAGTTCATTGACTTAGAAAAATGTAAACAAACTTACGTGTGAAAAGAAATGCCTTCCGGCTTAAATCTTCGACTGTTACTGCAGCCCAACACAGAGCACGACATGTTAATAACACACACAAGTCCTTTTTAATACAATTAATTAAAAATAACCTCCAAGCTTGACAATTACAACAACACAAGTGCCAATTACCCTGCAAAATGGCGACCACAATAGCGTTTGCTTAAAACTGGATGCGCACTCGTCGAAGCGCGTTCTCCCCTACTCTATTTCTCTGGATTTAAGCTCTCGTGAATTTTTCCGCTCACAAAAATGGCGGCCGCTCCTGAACATGTTCAGAGTGAGCGCTCTTCTATTGGACATCATCACTGAACAGTTGCGCAACTGTTGTGTCTGCTGAATGAAAGCTATTTAATATAACATCATGACAATTGAGGTTAGAAGAACTATATTATTTTTAACTAAGGATTTAAGGCTGCGTTTGATAACGTTTTGGCGGGAGAGAAATGTACCCGAAAAATACCATTTTTATTTCCATTTTTTCAGGCGTATGATATCAAAACATGTAAATTTTATGCATTAAGCATGAAGATAAAGGTTAAACGAGGTGAAAGGTCGAATTCTTTTTTAAATTAAGTTAATATATAAGCCGTAAATAAAATGGGAAGTTAGTGGTTTTGCAACTACTAGAAAAAATGGCTACATTTAAAAATTACACGGTAAATTTATATGTAATATAGCAAGTACATTCGGTATTTATATTTGGAAGGTAAAAATAGTAACAGTAGCTAAATACATGTGTAATTTTTTAAGTGATCCATGAAATAAAATTTGTAACATTTTTGTAAGCAATTACATACATTTACAGATATCTGTTACATTTACGTCGCCTTATAGTGTAGCACATATAGTATAGATGGCGCTATTATCTTGCAATTATTTAGAGGTTAGTTGTGTGTTATACGATACTTTAATTATTTATTATAATTTAAAATTATAATTAACAGCAATTTTTGCGGTTACTAATTATAAAATTTAGTATGTTACGAGTTATTTGAAAGTACGTAATAGACAATGAGCAGTTGGCATCACAGGTTGGCACCACAAATCATAAAAAGTAACTACATAGTTTAATTTGTCAATTTAATCAAATTGAATCATTTTAAAATATGGAGTTTTCTGTTATCTTTAATTGAAAGATGCCTACGGATTTTTTTACGCCGATAAAAGCCTAGTAGCCGTTTTACATTTACGAAGTGGAGAAGAAATTGTTGACAAGAACCTTCTATATTTTTTTTCAAAATTTTTTTAAGGTTGTTGCTAATTACTTAAAATGTAAATATAGGTACATTTTATTTGATAGCAATTTTCAAAACTTTGAAATGCCGGAGGTCAGTTCGCCGGGTTTTTAGTTTTTAATAATAACAATAATCTTATACTAGCCTCATTATTTATAATATATTAACATTAAAGTAATACCTCTACCTTACTTAATGTTTTGAAGATTTTACTACAATTGCTATTCCCCCAGCACAATACCCTAGCAGAATTTTTCGAAATTCGCGGATGTTTTAAGTTGGCTAGGAAGACAATCGAGTTGAGTACAGGTAGGCTAATTCATTTTTTATTGCGAAATTACTAGACACACCGTGTACTCAAACAAAAGATTGGTCAAAAAATAGATGTACAAACATTGATTGACAAAATTATATTTCTATATATATAACTATTATAACTAATTTTATAGTGAAATATAGCGAGTACACCTCTATATATTATTCAATTGCGCCCAGTGCAAACATAAAACACTCGCGAAATTCGAAAAATGCTGCTAGGCTATTCAATTTTAGTTTTTGTAGAGTTAAAATTTTGTACATATTTAAAACTGTTTTTATCGTCTTTATTGTGCTAATACTTGACGCTGTTTGGGTGGTGAATTTCACGGTTTTGTTGGAAGCGCCTTATCTAATGTTCGTGACGTACCTATTTACACTTACAGATAATAATAATAATAATAGACTATATATTTGTAAGACCTCTGTTACATAAAATTGTCAATATTCTCAAACTTGTAATGCATTACAATTGTCAGATCATGATAAGTATAAATAAATAGTGTAGTGTATACTAATACTAACAACACTCTTAACAAATAACAAAGAAGACAGAAAAAAAAACACAAAATAATAAAATCAAATAAGTATATCGATAGTGTTTAATAACACACTAAAATACAATAAACCAAAACAAAAACGCAAGAGAATGTTCACAGGTTACGGCTTGGTTATGTTATAAAATATAACATATATCGCATATATTTATATTTCCTTGTTAAATTTGCTTACCTAGGAACCAATACAATCTGTTAAAAATAGTAGCGTTTCGGCGCGATATTTGAATTGAAAAGTTATAATATGAACTAAATAAAAAGACTGAAAATTCAGACTATTGGTGCGTTTTCGGGTTCCAAATAAACAACTCGTGCAATTTATTTATTTAAAACAGTCTGTATATTCACACACGTAAAATTAATTACAATATAAAAATATAAAACTAATCAAAATATAAAAATGTAAAATAAATGTAACGCACTTAAAATTATTACAAATAGATTAACACATGTATTTATTTCACTACTGTTATTTATGTAACACTGTACCGTATTTATATCACTTCTATTTACATTCCGTAATATTTATGTAACAACTACACTCACTTATTTATGCTTACTTTTCGACTACCACTTAAGGAACTATTTATTTATGTTTATTTATTTATCTGCCTGTTCCGCACGAGACTATTGAATGAATCTCTTATTCCGGAATAAGAAAGTCCTTAGTAGTCGTCGCGCGGAACAGACCAAAGTAAAAATAAATATTAGAAATAAATAAATGGTTCCTTGAGTGGTATACCCTGTCTCAGAATAAGAAGGAGTGATTCAAATATCCCGCCAAAACATGGAACACATAGCTTAAAATTTAGTAGACAATTTGATATGACATCATGACAATTGAGGTTAGAAGAACTGTATTAATTCTAACCAAGGATTTAGCTGTTTTGTGTTTCATTTACTACTTTCGTTAAAATAGATGGATGTGCCGCTTTTCATTCTACCAGTCGAAGCAGCAATACGAGTGCACGGCAATTGGAAACAGGAGAGTAAAGTTATAAACACAAATAGGTGCATATATCTATAATTTGATGAATACAAATCTCTTAACATTCAAATCTGTTCATTCTAGTTTTAAAAAAAAAAATTAGAAGAATCTATGGATAAAGATATAGGCTCAATTTACAAATGAAAGCATATAGGCTTTGTTCTGAGCGTTTTGAGGAGGATTGTCGTTATAAATATATAATTACTGCACATTTTAGTGTATGTGCTACATCAACATGAAAATTGCGAATCAAGTCTATTTATTATTAAATATTTGTATCAGAGAGCAAGAATGAATCAAACCTTTTATCTCTTATCAAAATGTCCTTAAGAACTTGCAGAAAAAGTTTTACTTATTAGTTTCTATTTTAAATATCAATAAAGAACTTATATAGATAAATCATTCGTTTTACTGCTATACAAACCTTGAGGAGGTAAATTCAAGCAACTAGTCTTGGAAATGTGAATCTTACATACAACAGCAATAAATAGAAAAATTTACATCGGCTAAAATTGTTTACACGAACTGCAAAGATAATTACATATACCTACACATTACTAATTATTATTCCCTATTAAAATTTATTTATTATGAAAATATATAAAGTATAACAAATATTTATTTCTATTAAATATTGGAAATTAACAATATAATTTAGTGTTCACATCGTGTTAAAAAGATAAAAATTTACATGCTCGGTACAATTTTTCCAAATACTTATTGTAACATTTGTAATTGCTTCTGTCAAAAGTTCTCATATAAGTGATATTCTGAAAGGGGATTTTTTTGAAGCAACTTCATCTTATGTATCAATTCAGATCCTATATGAAGTATTCTTAATTGCCTATCTTTATCGGTATGGCTATTTAATCCTACAGGTTTTCATCAAAGCTTGTTGTGCACTCATTATACTTGCAGCAATCCAATCTTTTTCCCATATTCTCCACCATATATTTTCACCTTTTTCTATTAGTACAGGTTTCTTTACGTTTGACATATCTGAAATATAACATGTACCTATATGAACATGTGGTAATATAATTAGTATTTAATTAACACTTACTTGAAATTAATGAGTCAATTCTAGAATATGTGTGAGTTGTCCAGTTCACTTATGGTATGAACTCATCTATAGTTATTTTTGCAATGATATTAATTGTTGAATGTTTGATTTTTGCACTGACGTACAGTATTTTTGACAGATTAATCAAATTCAAAGTTTCAAATGCATGATCAAGTATAATAAACCAAAGTAAAAATGTATGAGACTAGGTTATGGCTTGGCTATAAACATAAAATGACGTTTTGTCAAACCACTGTCAAACTTATTTTCCCATGTTAAACTTGCCTACGCAAGAACCAATGAAATACTTTAAAAATATACGCCATTTCGGCGCGATATTTGAATCACTCCTTCTTATTCTGAGACAAGGTATAGTCGAAGAGTAAACATAAATATAAGTAGTACAAAATAAATATAGTGGTGCGGTGTTATATAAATAGAAGTGATATAAATACACGGACATAAATATTAGTAATAGAAATAAATACCTGTGTTAATTTAAATCGTAGTAGTTTAAGTGTGATACATTAGTTTTACATTTTTTATATTGTAATTAATTTTACGTGTGTAAATATACAGACTGTTTTAAATAAATAAATTGCACGAGTTGTTTATTGCGAACCCGAAAACGCAACACTATATAAATCAAATGAACGGGCAAATTGACATTTAGGATTTGCAAATACTAACTTTACCCGTATTTTTAGCGTGTAAAACATATTTAATAGAATGTTGAACTAATGGGTACATGAAGACAATATGACTATATTTCTGTTTTGCTTATTATTATTCTATATGATCAACAAAGGTATGATATACCGCACAGATGCAGTAGCCTGTAATAATTACAAATGTATCAAGTAAAAGAAAATGTTTTATTTGGCACCTCGCAAACACAAAGTTGTTTATTTATTATATAATTTTGTATGAAATAAGAAAGTCGAATGGATGAGTATCACTTACATTCAGCGTTAAAGAATTTGTTAAAAAATAACTAAATCTATAAATAAAATAAATGTAGCTGATTGTAAATGTATAAAAAGTAATTTAATTTAAATTATGTATTTAATAATGCAATCAACATTTTATGGAGGATATGTCAAACTATATTATATATATATATATTAAGTTTTTCAATTTACAAATAAATTCAAATGAATGCTTAAAGTTCGCGCGTCTTTCTCCCTAATTCTGCATGAAAGCTGACAAGTGCCGATTTGATTCATACGGCATAAAATGAAATTGCAAAGAAAGCCGCACCGACCATATTTACAAATCGTATGTAGAGGTAGAAATTTAAGAAGCAGGTAAAATGACCTTGAAATGGTTTGAGGTAATTGCTATTTAATTTTAGAATGCATACCGTGGCGACATCCTATTATTACTAGTAGTATTTAAGGCTGCGTTTGATAACGTTTTGGCGGGAGAGAAATGTACCCGAAAAATACCATTTTTATTTCCATTTTTTCAGGCGTATGATATCAAAACATGTAAATTTTATGCATTAAGCATGAAGATAAAGGTTAAACGAGGTGAAAGGTCGAATTCTTTTTTAAATTAAGTTAATATATAAGCCGTAAATAAAATGGGAAGTTAGTGGTTTTGCAACTACTAGAAAAAATGGCTACATTTAAAAATTACACGGTAAATTTATATGTAATATAGCAAGTACATTCGGTATTTATATTTGGAAGGTAAAAATAGTAACAGTAGCTAAATACATGTGTAATTTTTTAAGTGATCCATGAAATAAAATTTGTAACATTTTTGTAAGCAATTACATACATTTACAGATATCTGTTACATTTACGTCGCCTTATAGTGTAGCACATATAGTATAGATGGCGCTATTATCTTGCAATTATTTAGAGGTTAGTTGTGTGTTATACGATACTTTAATTATTTATTATAATTTAAAATTATAATTAACAGCAATTTTTGCGGTTACTAATTATAAAATTTAGTATGTTACGAGTTATTTGAAAGTACGTAATAGACAATGAGCAGTTGGCATCACAGGTTGGCACCACAAATCATAAAAAGTAACTACATAGTTTAATTTGTCAATTTAATCAAATTGAATCATTTTAAAATATGGAGTTTTCTGTTATCTTGAATTGAAAGATGCCTACGGATTTTTTTACGCCGATAAAAGCCTAGTAGCCGTTTTACATTTACGAAGTGGAGAAGAAATTGTTGACAAGAACCTTCTATATTTTTTTTCAAAATTTTTTTAAGGTTGTTGCTAATTACTTAAAATGTAAATATAGGTACATTTTATTTGATAGCAATTTTCAAAACTTTGAAATGCCGGAGGTCAGTTCGCCGGGTTTTTAGTTTTTAATAATAACAATAATCTTATACTAGCCTCATTATTTATAATATATTAACATTAAAGTAATACCTTTACCTTACTTAATGTTTTGAAGATTTTACTACAATTGCTATTCCCCCAGCACAATACCCTAGCAGCATTTTTCGAAATTCGCGGATGTTTTAAGTTGGCTAGGAAGACAATCGAGTTGAGTACAGGTAGGCTAATTCATTTTTTATTGCGAAATTACTAGACACACCGTGTACTCAAACAAAAGATTGGTCAAAAAATAGATGTACAAACATTGATTGACAAAATTATATTTCTATATATATAACTATTATAACTAATTTTATAGTGAAATATAGCGAGTACACCTCTATATATTATTCAATTGCGCCCAGTGCAAACATAAAACACTCGCGAAATTCGAAAAATGCTGCTAGGCTATTCAATTTTAGTTTTTGTAGAGTTAAAATTTTGTACATATTTAAAACTGTTTTTATCGTCTTTATTGTGCTAATACTTGACGCTGTTTGGGTGGTGAATTTCACGGTTTTGTTGGAAGCGCCTTATCTAATGTTCGTGACGTACCTATTTACACTTACAGATAATAATAATAATAATAGACTATATATTTGTAAGACCTCTGTTACATAAAATTGTCAATATTCTCAAACTTGTAATGCATTACAATTGTCAGATCATGATAAGTATAAATAAATAGTGTAGTGTATACTAATACTAACAACACTCTTAACAAATAACAAAGAAGACAGAAAAAAAAACACAAAATAATAAAATCAAATAAGTATATCGATAGTGTTTAATAACACACTAAAATACAATAAACCAAAACAAAAACGCAAGAGAATGTTCACAGGTTACGGCTTGGTTATGTTATAAAATATAACATATATCGCATATATTTATATTTCCTTGTTAAATTTGCTTACCTAGGAACCAATACAATCTGTTAAAAATAGTAGCGTTTCGGCGCGATATTTGAATTGAAAAGTTATAATATGAACTAAATAAAAAGACTGAAAATTCAGACTATTGGTGCGTTTTCGGGTTCCAAATAAACAACTCGTGCAATTTATTTATTTAAAACAGTCTGTATATTCACACACGTAAAATTAATTACAATATAAAAATATAAAACTAATCAAAATATAAAAATGTAAAATAAATGTAACGCACTTAAAATTATTACAAATAGATTAACACATGTATTTATTTCACTACTGTTATTTATGTAACACTGTACCGTATTTATATCACTTCTATTTACATTCCGTAATATTTATGTAACAACTACACTCACTTATTTATGCTTACTTTTCGACTACCACTTAAGGAACTATTTATTTATGTTTATTTATTTATCTGCCTGTTCCGCACGAGACTATTGAATGAATCTCTTATTCCGGAATAAGAAAGTCCTTAGTAGTCGTCGCGCGGAACAGACCAAAGTAAAAATAAATATTAGAAATAAATAAATGGTTCCTTGAGTGGTATAGAGTAAACATAAATATAAGTAGTACAAAATAAATATAGTGGTGCGGTGTTATATAAATAGAAGTGATATAAATACACGGACATAAATATTAGTAATAGAAATAAATACCTGTGTTAATTTAAATCGTAGTAGTTTAAGTGTGATACATTAGTTTTACATTTTTTATATTGTAATTAATTTTACGTGTGTAAATATACAGACTGTTTTAAATAAATAAATTGCACGAGTTGTTTATTGCGAACCCGAAAACGCAACACTATATAAATCAAATGAACGGGCAAATTGACATTTAGGATTTGCAAATACTAACTTTACCCGTATTTTTAGCGTGTAATAGTTATTTACGAACCAAGTGCGTGAAATCATATTTCGCGAATGAGTGACCAGTTTAAAGCGCGAGCCGAAAGGCGAGCGCTTTATGGACACGAATTCGCAAAATGTTTCACGCACGAAGTTTGTACAATATTTTTTGTACGAGAACTATAATAATAATACATATTGTTAAATACGTTATCGTTTATGACACACTACTAATCTCTTGATATTAATTAAAAAAAATTGAATTGGCAGTATTGATTATTTGAAGTGACATTTAATTTAAAATTATCAAATTCAAAAAATTCTATTTCATTTCCTTTTATTTTCATAGAAAAACAACGAACTGGGTAGCATATTATTAAGGTTAGGAATTTATGATTTTAAAATGTCACTAAATTAATCAAGTTCTAGGAAGTACCAACTTTACTTTTACGCACTCGTGTTTAAAGTGACTTTTTACGCACGCAAATCGAATTGTGAAATGACAGGTTTTGATCAGAGAAATAGAGTAGGGGAGAACGCGCTTCGACGAGTGCGCATCCAGTTTTAAGCAAACGCTATAGTGGTCGCCATTTTGCAGGAAGGCATTTCTTTTCACACGTAAGTTTGTTTACATTTTTCTAAGTCAATGAACTTTACATGCGAATTGTTGAGCTAGGTATAAATATAACCTTCAAAATGGCGGAATTCAATTTAACTTAGTTGGCGCATCTTTAAGCGCGTTCTCCCCTACTCTATTTCTCTGGTTTTGATAAGCGAGTACAAAAAACATATTTAATAGAATGTTGAACTAATGGGTACATGAAGACAATATGACTATATTTCTGTTTTGCTTATTATTATTCTATATGATCAACAAAGGTATGATATACCGCACAGATGCAGTAGCCTGTAATAATTACAAATGTATCAAGTAAAAGAAAACGTTTTATTTGGCACCTCGCAAACACAAAGTTGTTTATTTATTATATAATTTTGTATGAAATAAGAAAGTCGAATGGATGAGTATCACTTACATTCAGCGTTAAAGAATTTGTTAAAAAATAACTAAATCTATAAATAAAATAAATGTAGCTGATTGTAAATGTATAAAAAGTAATTTAATTTAAATTATGTATTTAATAATGCAATCAACATTTTATGGAGGATATGTCAAACTATATTATATATATATGTATTAAGTTTTTCAATTTACAAATAAATTCAAATGAATGCTTAAAGTTCGCGCGTCTTTCTCCCTAATTCTGCATGAAAGCTGACAAGTGCCGATTTGATTCATACGGCATAAAATGAAATTGCAAAGAAAGCCGCACCGACCATATTTACAAATCGTATGTAGAGGTAGAAATTTAAGAAGCAGGTAAAATGACCTTGAAATGGTTTGAGGTAATTGCTATTTAATTTTAGAATGCATACCGTGGCGACATCCTATTATTACTAGTAGTATTTAAGATACAGGAAAATCTTAGTTCCGAACCGAAATGGATTTGCCAATATTGAAACGCACCCTTAAGATACAGGAAAATCTTAGTTCCGAACCGAAATGGATTTGCCAATATTGAAACGCACCCTTAAGGGTGCGTTTCAATCATGCCAAATCCATTTCGGTTCGGAACTAAGATTTTCCTGTATCTTAAGTACTACTAGCAATACTAGGATGTCGCCACGGTATGCAATCTAAAATTAAATAGCAATTACCTCCAAACATTTCAAGGTCATTTTACCTGTTAAATTTCTACCTCTATAATTCTACATACGATTTGTAAATTTGGTCTGTGCGACTTTCTTTGCAATTTTATTTTATGCGTATGAATCAAATCGACACTTGTCAACTTTCATGCAGAATTAGGGAGACAGACGCGCGAACTTTAAGCATTCATTTGAATTTATTTGTAAATTGAAAAACTTAATACATATATATAATATAGTTTGCCATATCCTCAATAAAATGTTGATTGCATTATTATAAATACATAATTTAAATTAAATTACTTTTTATACATTTACAGTTAGTTACATTTATTTTATTTATAGATTTAGTTAATTTTTAACAAATTCTTAAACGCTGAAGGTACGTGATACTCATCCATTCGACTTTCTTATTTCATACAAAATTATACAATAAATAAATATACAACATTTTCTTTTACTTGATACATTTGTAATTATTACAGGCTACTGCATCTGTGCGGTATCATATCTTTGTTGATCATATAGAATAATAATATGCAAAACAGAAATATAGTCATATTGTCTTCACGTACTATCATTAGTTCAACATTCTATTAAATATGTCTTACCCGATAAAAATACGGGTAAAGTTAGTATTTGCAAATCCTAAATGTCAATTTGCCCGTTCGTTTGATTTATATAGTCTGAATTTTCAGTCTTTTTATTTAGTTCATATTTTAACTTTTCAATTCAAATATCGCGCCGAAACGCTACTATTTTTAACAGATTGTATTGGTTCCTGGGTAAGCAAATTTAACAAGGAGATATAAGTATATGGGATATCTGTTATATTTTATAACATAACCAAGCCGTAACCTGTGAACATTCTCTTGCATTTTTGTTTTGATTTATTATATTTTAGTGTGTTATTAAACACTATCTGTAAGTGTAAGTACGTCACGAACATTATAAGGCGCTTCCAACCACACCGTGAAATTCACCAACCAAACAGCGTCAAGTATTAGCACAATAAAAACGATAAAAACAGTTTTAAATATGTACAAAATTTTAACTCAAAAACAAGAACCAAAATTGAATAGCCTAGCAGCATTTTTCGAATTTCACCAGTGTTTTATGTTTGCACTGGGCGCAATTGAATAACATATAGAGGGGTACTCGTTATATTTCACTACAAAATTAGTTAATAAAAATATAATTTTGTCATTAAATGTTTCTACATCTATTTTTTGACCAATCTTTTGTTTGAGTACACGGTGTGTCTAGTAATTTCGCAATAAAAAGTGAATTAGCCTACCTGTATTCTACTCGATTGTCTTCCTAGCCAACTTAAAACAACCGCGAAAATCGAAAAATGCTGCTAGGGGCATTGTGCTAGGGGAACAGCAATTGTTGTAAAATCTTCAAAACAATAAGTAAGGTAAAGGTATTACTTTAATATTAATATATTATAAATAATGAGGCTATTATAATATTATTGTTATTATTAAAAACTAAAAACCCGGCGAACTGACCTCCGGCATTTCAAAGTTTTGAAAATTGCCATCAAATAAAATGTACCTATATTTACATTTTAAGTAATTAGCAACAACTTTAAAAGAATTTGGAAAAAAAATATAGAAGGTTCTTGTCAACAATATCTTCTCCACTTCGTAAATATAAAACGGCTACTAGGCTTTTATCGGCGTAAAAAAATCCGTAGGCATCTTTCAATTAAAGATAACAGAAAACTCCATATTTTAAAATGATACAATTTGATTAAATTGACAAATTAAATTATGTAGTTACTTTTTATGATTTGTGGTGCCAACCTGGGATGCCAACTGCTTATTGTGTATTACGTACTTTCAAATAACTCGTAACATACTAAATTTTATAATTAGTAACCGCAAAAATTGCTGATAATTATAATTTTAGATTATAATAAATAATTAAAGTATCGTATAACACACAACTAACCTCTAAATAATTGCAAGATAATATCGCCATCTATACTATATGTGCTACACTATGAGGCGGCGTAAATGTAACAGATATCTGTAATGTATGTAAAGACCCTCCAAAAATGTAAACAAATTTTATTTCATGGATCACTTAAAAAATTACACATATATTTAGCTACTGTTACCAATTTTACCTTCCAAATATAAATACCGAGTGTACTTCCTATATTACATATAAATTTACTGTGTAATTTTTAAATGTAGGCACTTTTTGTAGTACTTGCAAAACCACTGTCTTCCCATTTTATTTACGGCTTATATATTAACTTAATTTGAAAAAGAATACGACCGTTCACTTCTTTTAACCTTTATCTTCATGCTTAATGCATAAAATTTACATGCTTTGATTTTTTACGCCTGAAAAAATGGAAATAAAAATGGTATTTTTTGGGTACATTTCTCTCCCGCCAAAACCTTATCAAACGCAGCCTTAAGGGTGCGTTTCAATATTGGCAAATCCATTTCGGTTCGGAACTAAGATTTTCCTGTATCTTAAATACTACTAGTAATAATAGGATGTCGCCACGGTATGCATTCTAAAATTAAATAGCAATTACCTCAAACCATTTCAAGGTCATTTTACCTGCTTCTTAAATTTCTACCTCTACATACGATTTGTAAATATGGTCGGTGCGGCTTTCTTTGCAATTTCATTTTATGCCGTATGAATCAAATCGGCACTTGTCAGCTTTCATGCAGAATTAGGGAGAAAGACGCGCGAACTTTAAGCATTCATTTGAATTTATTTGTAAATTGAAAAACTTAATACATATATATATAATATAGTTTGACATATCCTCCATAAAATGTTGATTGCATTATTAAATACATAATTTAAATTAAATTACTTTTTATACATTTACAATCAGCTACATTTATTTTATTTATAGATTTAGTTATTTTTTAACAAATTCTTTAACGCTGAATGTAAGTGATACTCATCCATTCGACTTTCTTATTTCATACAAAATTATATAATAAATAAACAACTTTGTGTTTGCGAGGTGCCAAATAAAACATTTTCTTTTACTTGATACACATTTGTAATTATTACAGGCTACTGCATCTGTGCGGTATATCATACCTTTGTTGATCATATAGAATAATAATAAGCAAAACAGAAATATAGTCATATTGTCTTCATGTACCCATTAGTTCAACATTCTATTAAATATGTTTTACACGCTAAAAATACGGGTAAAGTTAGTATTTGCAAATCCTAAATGTCAATTTGCCCGTTCATTTGATTTATATAGTGTTGCGTTTTCGGGTTCGCAATAAACAACTCGTGCAATTTATTTATTTAAAACAGTCTGTATATTTACACACGTAAAATTAATTACAATATAAAAAATGTAAAACTAATGTATCACACTTAAACTACTACGATTTAAATTAACACAGGTATTTATTTCTATTACTAATATTTATGTCCGTGTATTTATATCACTTCTATTTATATAACACCGCACCACTATATTTATTTTGTACTACTTATATTTATGTTTACTCTTCGACTATACCTTGTCTCAGAATAAGAAGGAGTGATTCAAATATCGCGCCGAAATGGCGTATATTTTTTAAGTATTTCATTGGTTCTTGCGTAGGCAAGTTTAACATGGGAAAATAAGTTTGACAGTGGTTTGACAAAACGTCATTTTATGTTTATAGCCAAGCCATAACCTAGTCTAATACATTTTTACTTTGGTTTATTATACTTGATCATGCATTTGAAACTTTGAATTTGATTAATCTGTCAAAAATACTGTACGTCAGTGCAAAAATCAAACATTCAACAATTAATATCATTGCAAAAATAACTATAGATGAGTTCATACCATAAGTGAACTGGACAACTCACACATATTCTAGAATTGACTCATTAATTTCAAGTAAGTGTTAATTAAATACTAATTATATTACCACATGTTCATATAGGTACATGTTATATTTCAGATATGTCAAACGTAAAGAAACCTGTACTAATAGAAAAAGGTGAAAATATATGGTGGAGAATATGGGAAAAAGATTGGATTGCTGCAAGTATAATGAGTGCACGACAAGCTTTGATGAAAACCTGTAGGATTAAATAGCCATACCGATAAAGATAGGCAATTAAGAATACTTCATATAGGATCTGAATTGATACATAAGATGAAGTTGCTTCAAAAAAATCCCCTTTCAGAATATCACTTATATGAGAACTTTTGACAGAAGCAATTACAAATGTTACAATAAGTATTTGGAAAAATTGTACCGAGCATGTAAATTTTTAATCTTTTTAACACGATGTGAACACTAAATTATATTGTTAATTTCCAATATTTAATAGAAATAAATATTTGTTATACTTTATATATTTTCATAATAAATAAATTTTAATAGGGAATAATAATTAGTAATGTGTAGGTATATGTAATTATCTTTGCAGTTCGTGTAAACAATTTTAGCCGATGTAAATTTTTCTATTTATTGCTGTTGTATGTAAGATTCACATTTCCAAGACTAGTTGCTTGAATTTACCTCCTCAAGGTTTGTATAGCAGTAAAACGTATGATTTATCTATATAAGTTCTTTATTGATATTTAAAATAGAAACTAATAAGTAAAACTTTTTCTGCAAGTTCTTAAGGACATTTTGATAAGAGATAAAAGGTTTGATTCATTCTTGCTCTCTGATACAAATATTTAATAATAAATAGACTTGATTCGCAATTTTCATGTTGATGTAGCACATACACTAAAATGTGCAGTAATTATATATTTATAACGACAATCCTCCTCAAAACGCTCAGAACAAAGCCTATATGCTTTCATTTGTAAATTGAGCCTATATCTTTATCCATAGATTCTTCTAATTTTTTTTTGTAAAACTAGAATGAACAGATTTGAATGTTAAGAGATTTGTATTCATCAAATTATAGATATATGCACCTATTTGTGTTTATAACTTTACTCTCCTGTTTCCAATTGCCGTGCACTCGTATTGCTGCTTCGACTGGTAGAATGAAAAGCGGCACATCCATCTATTTTAACGAAAGTAGTAAATGAAACACAAAACAGCTAAATCCTTGGTTAGAATTAATACAGTTCTTCTAACCTCAATTGTCATGATGTCATATTAAATTATCTACTAAATTTTAAGCTATGTGTTCCATGTTTTGGCGGGATATTTGAATCACTCCTTCTTATTCTGAGACAGGGTATACCACTCAAGGAACCATTTATTTATTTCTAATATTTATTTTTACTTTGGTCTGTTCCGCGCGACGACTACTAAGGACTTTCTTATTCCGGAATAAGAGATTCATTCAATAGTCTCGTGCGGAACAGGCAGATAAATAAATAAACATAAATAAATAGTTCCTTAAGTGGTAGTCGAAAAGTAAGCATAAATAAGTGAGTGTAGTTGTTACATAAATATTACGGAATGTAAATAGAAGTGATATAAATACGGTACAGTGTTACATAAATAACAGTAGTGAAATAAATACATGTGTTAATCTATTTGTAATAATTTTAAGTGCGTTACATTTATTTTACATTTTTATATTTTGATTAGTTTTATATTTTTATATTGTAATTAATTTTACGTGTGTGAATATACAGACTGTTTTAAATAAATAAATTGCACGAGTTGTTTATTTGGAACCCGAAAACGCACCAATAGTCTGAATTTTCAGTCTTTTTATTTAGTTCATATTATAACTTTTCAATTCAAATATCGCGCCGAAACGCTACTATTTTTAACAGATTGTATTGGTTCCTAGGTAAGCAAATTTAACAAGGAAATATAAATATATGCGATATATGTTATATTTTATAACATAACCAAGCCGTAACCTGTGAACATTCTCTTGCGTTTTTGTTTTGGTTTATTGTATTTTAGTGTGTTATTAAACACTATCGATATACTTATTTGATTTTATTATTTTGTGTTTTTTTTTCTGTCTTCTTTGTTATTTGTTAAGAGTGTTGTTAGTATTAGTATACACTACACTATTTATTTATACTTATCATGATCTGACAATTGTAATGCATTACAAGTTTGAGAATATTGACAATTTTATGTAACAGAGGTCTTACAAATATATAGTCTATTATTATTATTATTATCTGTAAGTGTAAATAGGTACGTCACGAACATTAGATAAGGCGCTTCCAACAAAACCGTGAAATTCACCACCCAAACAGCGTCAAGTATTAGCACAATAAAGACGATAAAAACAGTTTTAAATATGTACAAAATTTTAACTCTACAAAAACTAAAATTGAATAGCCTAGCAGCATTTTTCGAATTTCGCGAGTGTTTTATGTTTGCACTGGGCGCAATTGAATAATATATAGAGGTGTACTCGCTATATTTCACTATAAAATTAGTTATAATAGTTATATATATAGAAATATAATTTTGTCAATCAATGTTTGTACATCTATTTTTTGACCAATCTTTTGTTTGAGTACACGGTGTGTCTAGTAATTTCGCAATAAAAAATGAATTAGCCTACCTGTACTCAACTCGATTGTCTTCCTAGCCAACTTAAAACATCCGCGAATTTCGAAAAATGCTGCTAGGGTATTGTGCTGGGGGAATAGCAATTGTAGTAAAATCTTCAAAACATTAAGTAAGGTAAAGGTATTACTTTAATGTTAATATATTATAAATAATGAGGCTAGTATAAGATTATTGTTATTATTAAAAACTAAAAACCCGGCGAACTGACCTCCGGCATTTCAAAGTTTTGAAAATTGCTATCAAATAAAATGTACCTATATTTACATTTTAAGTAATTAGCAACAACCTTAAAAAAAATTTGAAAAAAAATATAGAAGGTTCTTGTCAACAATTTCTTCTCCACTTCGTAAATGTAAAACGGCTACTAGGCTTTTATCGGCGTAAAAAAATCCGTAGGCATCTTTCAATTAAAGATAACAGAAAACATATTTTAAAATGATTCAATTTGATTAAATTGACAAATTAAACTATGTAGTTACTTTTTATGATTTGTGGTGCCAACCTGTGATGCCAACGGCTCATTGTCTATTACGTACTTTCAAATAACTCGTAACATACTAAATTTTATAATTAGTAACCGCAAAAATTGCTGTTAATTATAATTTTAAATTATAATAAATAATTAAAGTATCGTATAACACACAACTAACCTCTAAATAATTGCAAGATAATAGCGCCATCTATACTATATGTGCTACACTATAAGGCGACGTAAATGTAACAGATATCTGTAAATGTATGTAATTGCTTACAAAAATGTTACAAATTTTATTTCATGGATCACTTAAAAAATTACACATGTATTTAGCTACTGTTACTATTTTTACCTTCCAAATATAAATACCGAATGTACTTGCTATATTACATATAAATTTACCGTGTAATTTTTAAATGTAGCCATTTTTTCTAGTAGTTGCAAAACCACTAACTTCCCATTTTATTTACGGCTTATATATTAACTTAATTTAAAAAAGAATTCGACCTTTCACCTCGTTTAACCTTTATCTTCATGCTTAATGCATAAAATTTACATGTTTTGATATCATACGCCTGAAAAAATGGAAATAAAAATGGTATTTTTCGGGTACATTTCTCTCCCGCCAAAACGTTATCAAACGCAGCCGGATTTAAGGCTGCGTTTGATAACGTTTTGGCGGGAGAGAAATGTACCCGAAAAATACCATTTTTATTTCCATTTTTTCAGGCGTATGATATCAAAACATGTAAATTTTATGCATTAAGCATGAAGATAAAGGTTAAACGAGGTGAAAGGTCGAATTCTTTTTTAAATTAAGTTAATATATAAGCCGTAAATAAAATGGGAAGTTAGTGGTTTTGCAACTACTAGAAAAAATGGCTACATTTAAAAATTACACGGTAAATTTATATGTAATATAGCAAGTACATTCGGTATTTATATTTGGAAGGTAAAAATAGTAACAGTAGCTAAATACATGTGTAATTTTTTAAGTGATCCATGAAATAAAATTTGTAACATTTTTGTAAGCAATTACATACATTTACAGATATCTGTTACATTTACGTCGCCTTATAGTGTAGCACATATAGTATAGATGGCGCTATTATCTTGCAATTATTTAGAGGTTAGTTGTGTGTTATACGATACTTTAATTATTTATTATAATTTAAAATTATAATTAACAGCAATTTTTGCGGTTACTAATTATAAAATTTAGTATGTTACGAGTTATTTGAAAGTACGTAATAGACAATGAGCAGTTGGCATCACAGGTTGGCACCACAAATCATAAAAAGTAACTACATAGTTTAATTTGTCAATTTAATCAAATTGAATCATTTTAAAATATGGAGTTTTCTGTTATCTTTAATTGAAAGATGCCTACGGATTTTTTTACGCCGATAAAAGCCTAGTAGCCGTTTTACATTTACGAAGTGGAGAAGAAATTGTTGACAAGAACCTTCTATATTTTTTTTCAAAATTTTTTTAAGGTTGTTGCTAATTACTTAAAATGTAAATATAGGTACATTTTATTTGATAGCAATTTTCAAAACTTTGAAATGCCGGAGGTCAGTTCGCCGGGTTTTTAGTTTTTAATAATAACAATAATCTTATACTAGCCTCATTATTTATAATATATTAACATTAAAGTAATACCTTTACCTTACTTAATGTTTTGAAGATTTTACTACAATTGCTATTCCCCCAGCACAATACCCTAGCAGCATTTTTCGAAATTCGCGGATGTTTTAAGTTGGCTAGGAAGACAATCGAGTTGAGTACAGGTAGGCTAATTCATTTTTTATTGCGAAATTACTAGACACACCGTGTACTCAAACAAAAGATTGGTCAAAAAATAGATGTACAAACATTGATTGACAAAATTATATTTCTATATATATAACTATTATAACTAATTTTATAGTGAAATATAGCGAGTACACCTCTATATATTATTCAATTGCGCCCAGTGCAAACATAAAACACTCGCGAAATTCGAAAAATGCTGCTAGGCTATTCAATTTTAGTTTTTGTAGAGTTAAAATTTTGTACATATTTAAAACTGTTTTTATCGTCTTTATTGTGCTAATACTTGACGCTGTTTGGGTGGTGAATTTCACGGTTTTGTTGGAAGCGCCTTATCTAATGTTCGTGACGTACCTATTTACACTTACAGATAATAATAATAATAATAGACTATATATTTGTAAGACCTCTGTTACATAAAATTGTCAATATTCTCAAACTTGTAATGCATTACAATTGTCAGATCATGATAAGTATAAATAAATAGTGTAGTGTATACTAATACTAACAACACTCTTAACAAATAACAAAGAAGACAGAAAAAAAAACACAAAATAATAAAATCAAATAAGTATATCGATAGTGTTTAATAACACACTAAAATACAATAAACCAAAACAAAAACGCAAGAGAATGTTCACAGGTTACGGCTTGGTTATGTTATAAAATATAACATATATCGCATATATTTCTATTTCCTTGTTAAATTTGCTTACCTAGGAACCAATACAATCTGTTAAAAATAGTAGCGTTTCGGCGCGATATTTGAATTGAAAAGTTATAATATGAACTAAATAAAAAGACTGAAAATTCCAAATAAACAACTCGTGCAATTTATTTATTTAAAACAGTCTGTATATTCACACACGTAAAATTAATTACAATATAAAAATATAAAACTAATCAAAATATAAAAATGTAAAATAAATGTAACGCACTTAAAATTATTACAAATAGATTAACACATGTATTTATTTCACTACTGTTATTTATGTAACACTGTACCGTATTTATATCACTTCTATTTACATTCCGTAATATTTATGTAACAACTACACTCACTTATTTATGCTTACTTTTCGACTACCACTTAAGGAACTATTTATTTATGTTTATTTATTTATCTGCCTGTTCCGCACGAGACTATTGAATGAATCTCTTATTCCGGAATAAGAAAGTCCTTAGTAGTCGTCGCGCGGAACAGACCAAAGTAAAAATAAATATTAGAAATAAATAAATGGTTCCTTGAGTGGTATACCCTGTCTCAGAATAAGAAGGAGTGATTCAAATATCCCGCCAAAACATGGAACACATAGCTTAAAATTTAGTAGACAATTTGATATGACATCATGACAATTGAGGTTAGAAGAACTGTATTAATTCTAACCAAGGATTTAGCTGTTTTGTGTTTCATTTACTACTTTCGTTAAAATAGATGGATGTGCCGCTTTTCATTCTACCAGTCGAAGCAGCAATACGAGTGCACGGCAATTGGAAACAGGAGAGTAAAGTTATAAACACAAATATATGCACAAATAGGTGCATATATCTATAATTTGATTAATACAAATCTCTTAACATTCAAATCTGTTCATTCTAGTTTTACAAACAAAAATTAGAAGAATCTATGGATAAAGATATAGGCTCAATTTACAAATGAAAGCATATAGGCTTTGTTCTGAGCGTTTTGAGGAGGATTGTCGTTATAAATATATAATTACTGCACATTTTAGTGTATGTGCTACATCAACATGAAAATTGCGAATCAAGTCTATTTATTATTAAATATTTGTATCAGAGAGCAAGAATGAATCAAACCTTTTATCTCTTATCAAAATGTCCTTAAGAACTTGCAGAAAAAGTTTTACTTATTAGTTTCTATTTTAAATATCAATAAAGAACTTATATAGATAAATCATTCGTTTTACTGCTATACAAACCTTGAGGAGGTAAATTCAAGCAACTAGTCTTGGAAATGTGAATCTTACATACAACAGCAATAAATAGAAAAATTTACATCGGCTAAAATTGTTTACACGAACTGCAAAGATAATTACATATACCTACACATTACTAATTATTATTCCCTATTAAAATTTATTTATTATGAAAATATATAAAGTATAACAAATATTTATTTCTATTAAATATTGGAAATTAACAATATAATTTAGTGTTCACATCGTGTTAAAAAGATTAAAAATTTACATGCTCGGTACAATTTTTCCAAATACTTATTGTAACATTTGTAATTGCTTCTGTCAAAAGTTCTCATATAAGTGATATTCTGAAAGGGGATTTTTTTGAAGCAACTTCATCTTATGTATCAATTCAGATCCTATATGAAGTATTCTTAATTGCCTATCTTTATCGGTATGGCTATTTAATCCTACAGGTTTTCATCAAAGCTTGTCGTGCACTAATTATACTTGCAGCAATCCAATCTTTTTCCCATATTCTCCACCATATATTTTCACCTTTTTCTATTAGTACAGGTTTCTTTACGTTTGACATATCTGAAATATAACATGTACCTATATGAACATGTGGTAATATAATTAGTATTTAATTAACACTTACTTGAAATTAATGAGTCAATTCTAGAATATGTGTGAGTTGTCCAGTTCACTTATGGTATGAACTCATCTATAGTTATTTTTGCAATGATATTAATTGTTGAATGTTTGATTTTTGCACTGACGTACAGTATTTTTGACAGATTAATCAAATTCAAAGCACAGACTAAACAATCCAGACCGGCAACTTAATCCTAGATTTTATCCAGAGTACTCATCCTTGTTTAACAAACGTAAATTTGAATACTCTACCATCTCTATCAAATTCACTGAACTTGGAGATGAGATGGCGCTAGCGTCAATTGAAATGTTTGTTATGCTGTGCTTATATGTCATTCAAAACTACATTTCAAATTTGACACGTTTGACATATTTTTGCAATCCTTTCTCGTACATCGTATTAATGATATGTTGATACAAATATGGTGTCCAAGTGTTTAGTGTGCGGGTTTGGACAAGATGAAGTTAACAAAAAGCATAGGTTTAAGATAAGATTGGCATTTCCTTTGTTTAAGAAGCGCATTTTTGACATGCTCTTTGCCTTGCAGGTTTGATACCTTTTGATTTATGTATTAGTATTATTATTACTATGCTGAATTTGTTCCTTTTGGTACATATTAGTTTTGTTTTTATTTGTCATATTACACAAGATTTGTATTATTATTATTGTCTTCTCATTATTGGTTATGTAATTTAATTTTATTATGTTTTATTGTATAAGTATATGTATCAATAAAAACTATTATTATTATATCCCTATGTTTTCCTTGACAGTTTTCACTTATTAGATTATTATATTTCTCTTAATCTTATATAGAGTAGTAGTTTATTGTGTCTAATAGGTCACCGTAAGAGTAATGTTATAATACATGTAAGTAAAAGATTAATATTTATATTTCGTATCACATATTTAATATGTAACACCACAAAATTACACATAAGATGCTCAAACTATGGCTATAATTGTTACTGTAACTAATATTTATTACCATAGTTTTAGTAACTTTTGTGTATGTTTTTGTTACATAAATAACGTATTTAATAAGCGTATTCTAAAAGCAAGCTCATTTCAAATTTCGCGCCAAAATGCTGCTAGCGCCATCTTCGTACCAAGTTCACTGATGTGTAACAAGGATAGAAGATCTTGGATATTTTTTTTTCAAGTAGTTGCCGGTCTGGGTTGTTTAGTCTGTGTTCAAAGTTTCAAATGCATGATCAAGTATAATAAACCAAAGTAAAAATGTATGAGACTAGGTTATGGCTTGGCTATAAACATAAAATGACGTTTTGTCAAACCACTGTCAAACTTATTTTCCCATGTTAAACTTGCCTACGCAAGAACCAATGAAATACTTTAAAAATATACGCCATTTCGGCGCGATATTTGAATCACTCCTTCTTATTCTGAGACAAGGTATAGTCGAAGAGTAAACATAAATATAAGTAGTACAAAATAAATATAGTGGTGCGGTGTTATATAAATAGAAGTGATATAAATACACGGACATAAATATTAGTAATAGAAATAAATACCTGTGTTAATTTAAATCGTAGTAGTTTAAGTGTGATACATTAGTTTTACATTTTTTATATTGTAATTAATTTTACGTGTGTAAATATACAGACTGTTTTAAATAAATAAATTGCACGAGTTGTTTATTGCGAACCCGAAAACGCAACACTATATAAATCAAATGAACGGGCAAATTGACATTTAGGATTTGCAAATACTAACTTTACCCGTATTTTTAGCGTGTAAAACATATTTAATAGAATGTTGAACTAATGGGTACATGAAGACAATATGACTATATTTCTGTTTTGCTTATTATTATTCTATATGATCAACAAAGGTATGATATACCGCACAGATGCAGTAGCCTGTAATAATTACAAATGTATCAAGTAAAAGAAAATGTTTTATTTGGCACCTCGCAAACACAAAGTTGTTTATTTATTATATAATTTTGTATGAAATAAGAAAGTCGAATGGATGAGTATCACTTACATTCAGCGTTAAAGAATTTGTTAAAAAATAACTAAATCTATAAATAAAATAAATGTAGCTGATTGTAAATGTATAAAAAGTAATTTAATTTAAATTATGTATTTAATAATGCAATCAACATTTTATGGAGGATATGTCAAACTATATTATATATATATATGTATTAAGTTTTTCAATTTACAAATAAATTTAAATGAATGCTTAAAGTTCGCGCGTCTTTCTCCCTAATTCTGCATGAAAGCTGACAAGTGCCGATTTGGTTCATACGGCATAAAATGAAATTGCAAAGAAAGCCGCACCGACCATATTTACAAATCGTATGTAGAGGTAGAAATTTAAGAAGCAGGTAAAATGACCTTGAAATGGTTTGAGGTAATTGCTATTTAATTTTAGAATGCATACCGTGGCGTCATCCTATTATTACTATAGTCCGTCTCAACCCTATTATGCAGTACAGGTTTAATAGGGATATTGCATCTCTTATTATCTTTAGTAGTCTCATAATAACGACATCTTTATATCCGGTTGCCTTGTTGCAAGTTCTATTATGCAAATTATATGATGGGTATATGAGTAATCGTTGCTGTCAAAATTGTCAGCAGTTTTTGCCGTAGTTTGTAAACTTTTATATTGTCTTTAGTTTATCTATATATAATTTCTGTTAAATCGTTCTTTTTAGCAAGCATTTTATCTTTTTCAAGCATTTAAAAGTAAGTATTCATACCTAGATCTATAATTCTGATTAACGTGATAACCTATATACATATACATATACTTTTTACAGATTGCTACATGATATCAGTTTTGAATTTTAAAAAGTGGAACGAAAGAGTATTCTTATTGAAAGAGATGACATCATTAGGTGGAGACAGAAATACTTACGAGACATCAGAAAATTCAGAGACGAAGGTATAGTTTATCATTTAGTTTGTTATACTTTTATGTTCATTACGCAATTTATTATTAGCTTGTGTTTGATTGTGATTGTTTTATTTTTAGGTAGAACTATAATATATACTGATGAATCATGAGTGAATGCAGGACACTCGGTAAATAAAAAGTGGACTGACGTTACTGTTCAAAGCAGTCGACAAGCTTTTACGTAAGGACTCAGCACTGGTTTAAAATCACCAAGTGGTCTTGGGCCTCGATTTCCATTAATTCATGCTGGAGGCGAACAAGGTTTTGTTATTGGTGCTGAATGTACATTTCTTTGTAAGAAAAATACTGCTGATGTTCATAGCGAAATGGATGCAGATACCTACATATGGAGATTGGTTCAAGAATAAATTGCTTCCAAATATACTAGAGAACTCGGTTGTTGGTCTCGATAATGCCTCATATCACACGAGAAAATTAGAAAAATTTCCAGCAGTAGCACGGAGAAGACAAATTATTGAATGGCTCACTGAGAAGAATATTCCACTTGATAATGACATGTTAAAAAGAGATTTACTGGCTTGTGTGTCAGAGGTTAGGTCTCGGTATGAGAGAAACAAAATTGATGAATTTGCAAAGAATAAAGGGCATTATGTTCTTCGGCTTTCACCTTATCATTGTGAGTTAAACCCAATTGAAATGGTGTGGGCACAAGTTAAGCACTACGTTCAAATACATAATACGACATTCAAACAAAGAGATATTGAACAATTAATTGTGAAGAGTTATCAGAATGTAACAGTGAACAACTGGCGGAATTACATTGGCCACCTTGCCAACTTGCAAGACGATGTTGAAGAGTTTATAATTAACCTCACACATTCATCATCAGATCAAGATTCTTTAAGTGATGAAGAAAAATAAAACAATATGTGTACCTACTCCTTTGTATGGTCATGGTTAGTTTTTTCATAAATGTTTTCATGTATTATTAACTTGTTCTTATAAATGGGAAAATATGTTTTTGCAAAATGAATTTGTGAGGAATTTGTGTCTTTAAATGTGTATAACGCAATGTAGGTTAACATATTAATATTCAATAAGACTATATAAGTCATGTAACATATTAAAAAATAAAAGTACATGTTGTGTGTGGTTATTGTTATTCTTTTCATAAATATGTATTATTTAAGTTGTTTTTATAAATAGAAAAGTTTTTTATGAAAAATAAACCTGTGATAACTTTGTCTTGGTCTGAATTTATAGTGGATAGTTGATTAAGATGTCAATATTCAGTAATGAAGAAAATTGTATACCTTAAGTGTTTCCTTGAAATATTAATTCATTTACTCTGGCTTACTATATTGAGTTAGATTTTAAATAATTTTTTACAGAACAATCCCAAAGGATTATATTATTACAAATATTTTAACTAATCTTCCCATATATTCTCCCCTTTTAGTGTTTCAAATTACTATTAATTTTTTGTATGCAGTATGCATCAATTGAATGACAAACAGTCGTATAGGTTATGTTTTGATTACAAAAAATGTCAGATATTGAACCGGAACTGTAACGACATTATACAATGAGACGATTTGGCAACCATGAAATCAATTCCCATAAGACCTGTACTGCATAATAAGGTTGAGACGGACTATAGTAGTACTTAAGATATAGGAAAATCTTAGTTGCGAACCGAAATGGATTTGCCACGATTGAAACGCACCCTTAACTGTTTTGTGCGTCATTTACTACTTTGTGGATGGATGGATGTGTCGCTTTTCATTCTACCAATCAAAGCGGCATTAAGAATGCAAGGCAATTGGAAACAAGAGGAGTAAAGTTATAAACACAAGTTTGACATATCCGAAATATAACATGTTTATAAACATGTGGTAATATAGTTAGTATTTAATTAACACTTACTTGAAATTAATGAGTTTCAAGAATTTGTGTAGAACTGATCATTTTATTTTTGGTATGGACTCATCTATAGTTATTTTTCCAATAATATTAAGTGTAAGACGTTCAATTTTAAAATAGAAACTGTGCACTGCCGTACAGTGGTCTGACAGATTCATTAAATTCAAAGTTTCAAATGCCTGATCACTTGGTTTAGGTCTTAAGCCGTCTGATCACTCATGTTCAGGTTGTACATAAAAGTACGGATTTTATTTAACAACACAATAAAGTATAATAAACCAAAGTAAAAATGTAAGAGACTAGGTTATGGCTTGGTTATAAACATAAAATGACGTTTTGGCGAACATATTTTCCCATGTTAAACTTGCCTACCCAAGAACCAATGATACCTTAAAAATATACACCATTTTAGCACGATATTTGAATCACTTCTTCTTATTCTGAGACAAGGTAGCAACACCTTTTGAATTGAAGAAAGTCTGACCTAACACTAATTACCAATACGTAAAAAATATTTGCATTTGTAGCTGAAGACTTTCTTGGGAGACTACATGTTAAAATTACAATGAAAAATATAATACTGTAGATAATTCTTTTTATTATTTATAAGTATTCGTCACAAATTAAGGTTTTTAATATACTGAATTAGCTATTATCATGGCCATGATTTTCAGGAACAACTTTTGCAACCTTCCTTGGCTGTTTAGCAAAGGTCTTGGTACATTGCATTTCCGTCCATGATATTGGCACCATGGCATGTCCTACGTCAGAATGTGCTATGACAACACCCAATTCATTTTCTGCTGTTGATAACTGATACATATGATTTTCTGTAATAGGTAAAACTCTCGCTAGTATTATATCACCAGGTCTAAAACTCTTATACATTTCAACACGATCTTTTTCAGTTGCTCTAACATCTTCCTTCCTAAGAATTCCTCTATATGTTCTACTTAAAACTGTGTCACCGACACATTTTATAACACATTTACAAAACTGTTGCGTTAGTATTGTCACTTGTGCAGTAACAATATCACCTTGTGCTGGTATTAATGCTTGTTCACCTAATGAATGTACTTCCACAACATCTATTCCGTCTTTTGTTGTTATATTAACAATTCCGGCTAGACTCGAATAAATATAACCCTGTCTTTCATAAGTTCCTTGACCATTCACATGTGTTCTATCTAGAAGACATAATCTTTGACCAGGTACACAAATTAAAACTTTATCTTTCATACTGGTATAACAAAACTAGGCTTTATATTGAACTTTTTTCATTTAAATTGTCTTAAACAAACATCGCAACACAGTTGAACACAATCGCAGTGCGCAAGTGTTACAAGATTCGCGTAATTCTGGCACATGGGTGACATCTCTGGTTAATGGTTGACAATGTAACATAAATTAATTAATTGTAGAACTGGGAAGAGGTTATATGATTACTGTAACCAGCGTTGCCAATATCAAATCTCATTATGCTTGACTACAGAAAAAAAGCTTTTTTGTGGTTTAGCTTCTGCGATAAATAAAATGAGAGTATTATGACGTTGATACAAAAGTAATTTTTTATTTACACAACTATGAGTGGAGGTACAGTTCAAAGTTTTTACGCGTTGGCTATACCGATCAAAATTTGCTTTTGAATATATGTAATTTTAAAAAATATTCTAAGTATAATCAGAATTAAGTAATAACAAAAATAAGTATTATAATATTATTATTAAAGTTTAATTAAAATAACTGTTGCCTGGTTTTATTTTAAAATTCATGCACACGCCCAAATAATATCAACTACGATACTTCGAGTCGCTCGATATCGTTTTGCAAACAGAATTAAATTTGGCTATAAGTAATGGAAATTTTAGTAGGAATGACACTCCATGCATAATTGTTCACTGTGATTTTGCTAAAATGTTAGAGATGTATGCTTACTTTACGTATACATTTGCAATTTACAATAACTTTCTACGATAGACAACCAAATATGCGTGTTTTACTATCGGCATCTAAAAGATAATGTCAAAAGTTTGTTCAACAATAATGACCTATATTTTTTTCAATATGGCTGCTTATTTTATAACTTCGAAATTCATATACTTTACAAAAAATAATGTATATTTTGCAAAATTTTTGGTATATTTGTAATGTATGAATCCTTAACATTCTAATAAAACATGTCATACACTCTTTTTTATTTTTTCCACTTTATTCTTAATTGACTTACAAACAACTTTACTTTGTTGTTATTGTACAGACTGCAGCTATTTCTTTTTATTTTCAAATTACAAATTAAATTTATATTACTTCGAAATTATATGAAGTACGAAATTAGGTACCGACCGTAGGGATCTGTACAGTCATAGCCCCGAGATTCATAACTCCATTGGAAAATGACACCATCTATTGATAAAGGAGTACAATGGTAGCTTAATCCTTATGAAGACTTCTACCACTTCTATATAGTAGCCATGCAGCTATTATTTTATATTTCAAAAAGTACTCTTATATGTCCTATCTCCTATCTTATTAGTGAAACATTCTGATTAGAAAGGAAGCTCTCAAATTTACATTAAATTTAGTATTGCTTGCAACTGACTGACCGTTACTTATACTTCTACAATGTTTACAGCAAAGTTACGCATTACTATAAATATGTAAAATATTAAAAACATAGGACTATAATAAAAATAAAGCCTTTATTTGGATAAGAATATCATGTACATATATTTATAACAATTTTTCTTATGTTATTTGTTCAACCCAAATCCTTTATGAATCGCTTTAGCTTCTGCCGCTGTTATAGGCTTCAGTCTAAAACCCTCAATACCTGGCTGATGTTCCAAATCTCTCAATGTATGTACTTTACTCTTTATTGTGTCATGTAAATTATTTAAATCTTCTGTTACTTTATCCAATTCTGTAAAAGAATCTTTCGAATTATTTGTGTCTTATGATAACGTAAAATATAACAAAAATACAAATAAAAAACATAAGCAAGAGAAAAGCAAACAAAAAATATAGGCGTGTAAAATTTGTGTAAGCAAATAATAAGATATTAGTAGGAAATAAGTAAATTATTTTAATAATTCTGAAAATTTCACCGTTCTTCATTATCTTTTTGCATTCTTCTGTAGGCACTTGGACATAAACTGATCCAAGTTTCATCCAAGTTCTTCTATCAGTACACTCTTGTAAAGCGCGATACGCTTCTCGAAACTTATTTTGAGCATTGGAAAGTTGTAATTTGCTTTCTTTTCCAGTTAAAATATCTTGTGCTAAAGTTTCTACTTCCGTTAAATATATAGTGGATTTCCTAATTTCAGGTGTTTCAGTGTTCATTATTTCAATAATTAATAGGTTATGTTAGCAAAAACAATGAACTTAGAGACATATCAAAAGTTCACGGTTAGCTGCGAACTACCGGCTTTTTCCGGTGTGAACTTCGCAAACATTTATATTTTTGATCGTCTTTTATTTAATTAACTGTTAAAAGAATTGGTAGGTAATTTTATGTAGAACCATTAAATAGCTCACGTTTTTTACACATTAATATGAATGTCTATTTCGAATTTTTGCAAAGGTTTATCAAATTTAATTTCAAATTTAAATTTTACCGCTCGATTTATTTCAGAAATAATACAGATGGCGTAAAAACCCAACTTCTCTTTCTCTAAAAACGTGTTGTGTTTAGCAGGTATGGTTAATATTTCTCTCCTTATTATTGCAATTATTAAATATTCTCATTACAATCTGTAGTTTGTAAAGGTCCAAAACGTGCTATACACGTAGAACGTAAAAGATGGCACCGAAAGGTAATAATATGATTCCTAACGGTCATTTCCATAAGGATTGGCAACGTTTTGTAAAAACATGGTTTAACCAGCCTGCTAGAAAATTTAGAAGGAAGCAAAATAGAATCAAGAAAGCTCGCAGTATTGCGCCAAGACCTGCTGCCGGCCCTCTACGCCCTATTGTACGTTGTCCAACTATTAGATATCACACAAAGGTACGTGCTGGTCGTGGCTTCACATTACAGGAGCTTAGGGCGGCTGGCATCAATTCAGCTTTTGCACGTTCCGTCGGAATTGCAGTCGATTACCGCAGACGAAACAAATCTGTTGAATCGCTGCAATTGAATACTCAGCGATTGAAAGAATACAGATCTAAATTGATCATATTCCCTCAACACAATAAGAAGAAGTTACGTGCTGGAGAAGCCACTGAAGAGGAGCGTAAAGTTGCTTCACAACTTACTGGTAAAGTTCTACCTATTCATCAATCTTCATTGAGAACAAAAGCCAGGGTACCAACAGAAGATGAAAAGAAATTTAATGCATTCACTACATTAAGAAAGGTAATATGAACACTGTGACAGAGAAAAGTTTGTACTCATTCTGTAATTGTTTTTATAGGCTAGAGCTGATGCCCGTTTAGTTGGCATTCGTGCCAAGCGAGCAAAGGATGCTGCTGAAAATGCAGAAGATGTAACTAAAGCGACAAAGGAAACAACTAAGAAATCTAAAAAGTAAATTGTCTTAGATTTGCAAATTATAATAAATTTATATAAGTTTTATGTGTCTTTCTTTCATTCACATAATTTATGGATGTTATTTTGGATAATAATTACTACCTACTTATATAAAGTTGTCTTATGCTTGACATAGATATTCTTAAATTAGATATATGGGGTATAAAAACATTTTAAAATATGGTAAGTACAAAGTAATAATTTATTGATATAGTGTTGTGAAAATTATTATTTTCTCTTTTTGTTTATAAAGTGTAATACTAAAATTCAATCAGACATAGTTTAACTTCGAGAATAGACAAGCTGATTAAAAAATGTGCAGTTTAATAATATTGTTATCACTTTAAACAGTAAGATCTTCCATTATATGCAATTAATTATTATTAAAAAATACCACCACAAATTATTAATTACTTATTTTAAGCTATCAAACACCTTTTATATGAACAATGTCTTCTGTAACTTTAGAGACTGACAATTATAAGGCTGAAAATATACAGCGCTAGACAACAAAATAAAGTTAAAATATACATATTGATGAGCGCTGAAATTATATTCAATTTTGTCAAGTATATCGTGACTACCTGTGGTCACAAATATTACGAAATCTGAACCGTCAACGATTTTCGAAACCAAACGATTGCAGTGCTTTTAGTGTAGGTAGTAACAGCACAATTATTTGTGGTAAAGGTTTTGACACATCGAGTCGACAGTTTTGTGATGTAGCATCAACACCAATTACTTGGCTGGATTGTAGAAGAAAAAGAATTCACTATTTGATCAGCATGAGCAAGGCGGCCTATCTATATAGATTCAATATTCCAATAATTCTAACTTAACAAGTCTTGTTAAATAAAATGTGGTTGAAAGGTTCTTTAATACAAGTTGTAAGTAAAAATAATTATTGATAAGGAAAACACCGATGATTAGCAATGTAGGACTTGAAACAGAAATATTTTAAGTATTCGCAGTTTTTACCAAAGGTTGGTATATTTTCTCACACGCATTGCTTTTTATCATAGGTACATCATTTTACTCTATTATACGTAGTATAAGGAAGTATTGCGATCATGAAAATTTTCGACCTGGAGATTTTTGCAGATGTCCACGTGTTGAAGTCCCCTGATACCGAAACAGGGTTTTTAAAAAATGTCTCTCTCTGTGTGTGACCACAATAGCGGTCAAACCGCTGTAGCTATCAATTCCAAATTTTGTATTTACGAGTATAATCAATCGTCCTCTTGAGATCTGATTAGATTTTCAGTAAATTCGGCAGACGAAGTAGTAGTTTACATCAGTGAAAAAATTGAATTTGCCAATATTTCGTCAAAGTTTAAACAAATTTATAAAGAATTCATATGTACTCAAAATTAAATCTGAGAAGAATTTTATTATGAAGTTTTTCGAAATTCCGTAAGTCATACTTTTTAGACAGGTACATTACGAGTATAAAAGTATTTAGAACTTAATTTTCAATACCTTTTGTTTTAAAAAAAATCCAAAATTTGAACCGGAAGTAACACTTTTACTCTTATCGAATAGCGATTTTTTGCAAATATGTCGTAAATTATGCATTCTATACATATTTATCGAGTATAAAAGTATCTAGAGCTGGATTTGGAATATTTTTTGTATAAATGAAATTTCAAAATTTGGACCGGAAGTAACACTTTACTCTTATCGGATAGCGACTTTTTGCGAATATGTCGAAAATTATGCATTCTATAGAGATTTATTAAGAGAATAGAAATACTTAGAATAGGATTTTGAATAATTTTTGTTTAAAAAAATTATTAAATTTGACAATAATTTTTTTTTAAACATCTATGGCAATAAAAAAAGTTTTATTAAAAATTTATTTACAATATAAATATCTACACATTTACATTATTTTCTCAGTTTTGCAATCAGTTTAAGTGTAACAGGGTTATTGTAAACACATACTTCCATAAATGTCACCACTAATAAAAGTGCTTGTTCTAGCAGATCTTTATATCCTTTAGAGCATTTACAATAGTCATTTACAAGTGTTGGTTCAACAAGGACCTTAGAGCATGGTAGTGATGCATCAGTGTTTCCATTTAATATATTGAGAACGGTGTTTTCTGTAGATACTCTCTCTGTACCAACTAATGCACCAAATAATCTGAAAAAAATATAAATTCTATTAAAAAAGTAGGTGCTAATTTCAAATTTTAATAAACATTTTTTTGTACTTTTGTATCTGGTGGTCTTATTACATTAATATGATTAATATTTACTATCTTAATAGTGAGGATAATAAAAATTAACGCATAACCATATTTTTATGTATGTGTATGGAAGTCTAATAATAAAAGTAGAATCGTTTTAGTAACCGACATGCGCCTATAAATTAAAATGGCGACAATTTTGAGATGTTGCAAAAGTTTACTTTTACTGAACAGTTAAAATACCTAAATATGACCCAAAAAACAGAGTAGACGCATGCATATTTCTATTTTAGAAAATGCGTATTTGGTTGATTTAGGACTATATCTATAATGGGAGTTGCAAGATTTGCTGAATAAATTGAAGAAACATGATCAGACTAGTTATAGTTAATACACTACATATAAAGAATTAAAGTCCTCAACACTACAATTACAATTAATGCATGAATGAAGAGAGTAGTCAATAATGTACAATTTATTGTAACTGTGTATTGTATTGTGTTTTATTACTTTCAGCAAACACCTATATTATACTTATACAATCGACTCGTTTTGGCAACCGACACGGCCAAAGTACGAACTAAAAACGACGATTCAATACCACTACAAATTTCAATTGGCCACAACAATTTCAAAACAATAAAATTAAACTAATTAATAAATATTTCAGGATATGTACACCTACCCATAGTAAAATACTATTGCATGAAAGCCAGGTACAAATTAAATGCATATGTATTATAAATAAAGCTATTAAATATTATTTTTTCTACACCTATATTTTATATAACATTTGGCTATACTCTTTTGGAGGCAAGCATTATTGACAATTTTAAAATGTTTAGATAACAATTATAACAAAGGTCAAAAGATAATTATGACAAATGTCAAAAGGTGAATGAAGGTTATGTTACTTGACAGGTAAAATTTTGCAACATCTCAAATATGACGCCATTTTAATTTAGTGGCGCTTGTCGGTTGCGATAGCGACTCAACTATACCAACAATATTACGAGATTGTCATTTTGACAATTTCCGCTTCATAGGATGAATTTCAAAAGTCGAAATTGCTTATCAGTATGCAAGTTGACTAAGTAAAGGGTATCAGTTAGACATAATTTCAATTCTAAATGGTAAGGATCACTATACAATATATGCAATGCAATAATCTTATTTCAATTAGGTGTAAATACACATACCTTGCTGGTAGACGATTTCTCAAGAAGTATACTTTATTTTCATATAGAGTTGCCGGGTGGTTCTCATTTTTCATACATTTATCACTTGTGTTAATCAGAGCTATTAACATAGATGTCAATTCTACCTGGTGACTCTGGGGAGGAGTTTTTGTTGAACTTTTACTCAGACCATTGCTTTGTTTATTTTCGAATATGTAGATGTCAGCTATTGGTATTGAATGCATAATTTTAGTTGCCTATAAGATAATTTCTTATTGTTATTTATATTTTAATTTCATACTTTATAAAATTAAACAAATCATAATCAAGTTAATCTGCAATACTATATAGGAATAAGTAACTTCATCATGAAAATTATTATTTTTAATTGAAACTTTCATACCAAATTAAATGTATCTACAGGTAAAACTTTTTTTGGCAGTGTACTAAAGTCACAGTAACTCCAATTAGTAAGTTCATTATTATTATTTTGAATTTTTGCCCAGCTAATACCAGTTGTTTCAATGTGAAGTCCAACAACAGAATTCAAGCACTACAAGAGTAATTATCGATTATTATATGTATACATATTTTAAGTGAATTAGAGTATACATTAGCATCATATTTACTCAAAACAGGCATTACTATATTCTTATTTTTCTGCTTATTTATATTAGTATTTGTATCGCCAGCCAATATGCTCTGACATAATTTATCTAAGATATTTATGCCTAGTCCATCTACTTCTAATATATCAGACAGACTTGTAAAATGTCCCTTCTTCTTTTTCCAGCTTACGAGACTCTTTAATCTACCCTGTGTCACATTAAACCTTTAAAAGTTAATATTATTATCTACATATTGCATACAAATTATTGTATTGATGTACCTTGATAGCTCCTCTGAATTCGAAGAATTTAAAGTGGCTAAAATTATTTCCTTTTCGACGTCTGTAAATTTACTATCTAACACATAACTTTCTATTGGAGGGTTTGTAGATGAAAATCTGCTCTAAAATTAGATTAAATTTTATAAATATCTAACAGAAATTCTTTTTTTAACGCACTAAATAATTGATTGTTACAAAAAGCGGTCTCCTACTTAAAATCATTTTCATTTAAACTTCTCCATCAAACTTTCTGAATGTGTTTCGAAAATTGTTAACATTTAGGTTAGAAACTGCAATTAAAAACACAATGATGACGTAATGACTTGTGTCTAAAGAACATGCTCAATTATTGCTACAAGAAAATAGTGTCAAATGTGTATATAGGAGGAACATAAAAACGATATTGAATTTTTAAGTCGAAGGCAGTACGGACTTCCTCGACTTTTAATCACTTATTTGTATAAAATAAGTTACATAAATTGATCTTTGCGAAGCTTTAACCACATCATTTGAAATTCCTTCCGTACTTTTCTATAAAATAATATATAATATGTATGTACTCGTAATAATAAGTAATTATATTCTTCCTAAAGTGGTAATAGGTATCACATATTCTATATCTAAGTTTTGTTACATTTACATATTACACACAGTTACTCAAACTATGCTGCATCAAGAATTCAAGTGAATTTGTACTTTTGGAAAACTTTTGTTCATTAACAACTGAATTAACTGAATAAACCTTCTCCTGCAGTTGTATAAATGTTATGGAAATGCGGTGAAGGCATTTCAATCCTGCTTCTTGGCATGGTTCTGGTTAGATTACGATCCTGCTGGAGAATGAAGCAAACGCAGAAAATAGATATAGGTAGCATGTAGAGGTATTTGTTAACAGTATGCGTTTGTTGTATATTCTATAAAATAAATGAATAAATCTGCCAAACTACGTACTAGTGATTTTTTATTAATACACGCAATGATGAAATTAAATTGTGATCAACCTTGAAGGGAAATTTTTTTAGCAAAAATATGATGTTAATACAAAAATGTACAGGCAAAAGTTATGCTTTATTGGTTTTATGCACAGGTTTTATGTAATAAACACAGTTTGTCACAAGACTTTGGATCATACGGTTTGCCAAATGTACCTATACCAACTATGGCCTATCCGAGATTTTTCCATTGATAGCTGAGGTAAATATTTTATTTGTTCATGGAATATGAACAAGAAATTCTTGGAATCAGCAGCTACTTGCTTTTGCTGGAAAGTAGAATAAACTTCTTAAACCAAAGTTATTTTTACAATGTGAAATGTGCCTCTGCGGATTTCTTTTCAATGTAAACTTAACGAAAAATGAATGTTTTGCAACAGACTTAACTTTATAATTGGCCAATTGCGTAGTAATTATGTTAAAGTGATATCTTTTGAAGATTAATGCACAGTAATCGAATAACTTCTAAAGCTCGTCAGTTTGCAATAAAGCCTTTAAGGATTACCCATCAAAACGTAGGTGATCACCTTCAAACAAAAGTTCAAAACAAATATGGCGGTTGTTGTGGTGTGGTGCATTTAGTTCACATTCCGTTGAGCTCGATTCAGGAATTTTAGATTATTCACTAAACATAATCAAAGAAAATTCGATTTTATAGTAACATCGCGTTCTGAGGTGCTTGTTGGTAGAAGTAATCGTCGAGAATTGAGGTAAGCCGTGAATACTCCCTAACAGAATTTTCAGTCCTTAGATTATAGGTTATGTGTGTTATTCAAATAATTTTGCCCTGTTCCAAATTTGATTGGTCCATTTCGATTGTAATGAAGATGTTATCGTAAACATCCCGAAACTAGGTTTACCAAATTTTATTAGACTTTCCAAGATATAATGTTTTTCGTTTTTCATTTGATATAGATTTATCTGCATATGTGTCGTAATGACATTTGGTAATCATTTTGATCAGTTTTAGTATTAATATTTTATGAGAGCTTTTTTTAAATAAAAATAATATTGAAAAATGAAAATAATACCTACATGAATTTGTATTGTTTAATTTTACTTGCTTTGATTTTTTTGTGTGGAACAATATTTTATAAATTAATTGTAATGAAAATTACTGAATATCATAAAAATTGTTATTCATTGTAGGTATTTTTTTATATGTATGTAGTTTTAAATGTTATTTGCAAAATTTAAAAATTTTCATGGAAATTAGTGTATATACAAATAAATTACATTATATCGACAACAGATGGCGCTACAGTAAATAGGACAGTATTTTTTTTGTGTGTTCTGTCTCGCTCTATTCAATTCTTTCCTTGACGTGTTAATTGTTGCTTGGATATAATTTTAAGATCGTTGCAGTGTTTAGTGTCTGTTTTTAACTGTGATAACAAGTTTAGATAAACATATTTTTTTAAATTAGTTTGCCTTGTATATACACCTTTATTAACGGCCAATTAAAAATTATTGTAATATACAATTTGTTATTGATTTACTTATTGTAAATATTACATCATGTTACCTAATTTTTGGAAGTGTTTTAATTTTGTTTTGGATATATGTATCTATGTAAACATTCACAGGTATGACAAGAAATTCATATACCAAGGTACCTATTTGCAGGTAATTTTTGTTGTATTTCATTTCATGATTAAGGCAACCTTATTATTTCGTTTTTATTATTGTACATACCTGTACAGTAACTTCATAAAATATATGAAGGGTTCCGTTTTCTTGAAGAATATTATAATATTTAACATCCACAGGCTGTATATGTGTATACTGTGAAGTATGTAATTGTAATTAGACATGAGTGAAAGAAATTATGATCTGATCTATGGATATTTTTTTAATATTACTAGGCTTCTTTCAAATACATTTATCAATTCTTGGAAATGTTCTGGGAGTATCAGTAATGCATGTTCTGTAATAACTTTTAAGGAAACATATTTTGCTGTTTAATGCAATAAAGGATGGCTTTTGTGTTTATGCTGACTACAATACCTGAACAAAATATTAGGGTCTGTAAAGGAATATTATTTAAAAGGATTTTGGATTTATTTATTTTATTTCCCATTCAGGTTTCGTTGCTTTCGGACAAGTACACATCTTCTTGCCTGGCTTTCACCTCTGGATAACTTTCTGTCCTTTTCTAACAAAAGCGGTTTTTGTATGCTATCTGTTCTGCTAACGCATAGATGTGTCTGGTTTCGTTTATAAAATCAAAGCCTATTATTTTGTAATAATTGGTGATACCATGTTGGCATATGTAGACAAACAAATTATTTATTTTCTCTACTCCCGTTTTTAAAATGCCATTTATCGCATATGTTTCCGTGACCTTTTAAACACACCTTGATACGCCGTGACTTCGTGCACTTTAGTCACGGGCTGAACATAGCAACGGGCACTTTAGTCACGGACTGAACTTAGCTCTAGATTTTTACTTTCTTATACGTAGTATAAGGAAGTATTGTGATGATGAAAATTTTCGACCTCGAGATTTTTGCAGATGTCCACGTTTTGAGGTCCCCTGATACCAAAAAATGAGGTGTGGCCACCACACGACTTTCTTATACGAATGAGCGTTTCAAACTATACAATCTTAAGAATTTTTTTATACAAAACTTATTCAAAATCCTATTCTAAGTAGTTTTATTCTCTTAATAAATCGCTATAGAATGCATACTTTGCAAGATATTCGAAAAAAAGTGCTACTCGCTAAGAGTAAAAGTGCTACTTCCGGTCCGAATTTTGAAATTTCATGTATACAAAAAATATTGCAAATATAACTCTAAATACTTTTGTACTCTTAATAAATATATATAGAATGCATAATTTACGACATATTTGCCAAAAATCGCTATTCGGTAAGAGTAAAAGTGTTACTTCCGGTCCGAATTTTGAAATCTTTTTTATACAAAAGATATTGAAAACTATGTTTTAAATACTTTTATACACGTAACGTATCTGTCTAAAAAGCTTGACTTGCGAAATATTCGCAAAAAACCGATTTTGGATAAGAGTAAAAGACCTACTTCCGGTAGGAATTTCGAAAAACTTTTTAAATAAAATTGTTCTCAATTTTAATTTTAAGTACATATGAATTCTTTATAAATTTGCATAAACTTAGTATTTGACGAAATATTGGCAAAATTCGATTTTTTCACTGAAGTAAACTGCTGCTTCCGGTCTACCGATTTTACTGAAAAACTAATCAGATCTCAAGAGGGAGATTATACACGTAAATACAAAATTTGGAATTGATATCTCCAGCGGTTTGACCGCTATCGTGGTCACAGACAGACACACAGCAAGACACACAGACAGACAGACACACACACACACAGACATTTTTTTAAAAACCACTTTTTTGGTATCAGGGGACCTCAAAACGTGGACATCTGCAAAAATCTCGAGGTCGAAAATTTTCATCATCACAATACTTCCTTATACTACGTATAAGAAAGTAAAAAATGAGGTGTGGCCACCATACGACTTTCTTATACGTATGAAAGTGTTACTTCCGGTCCGAATTTTGAAATTTCATTTATACAAAAAATATTCCAAATCCAACTCTAAATACTTTTGTACTCTTCATAAATATATATAGAATGCATAATTTACGACATATTTGCAAAAAATCGCTATTCGATAAGAGTAAAAGTGGTACTTCCGGTCTAAATTTTGAAATTTTTTTTATACAAAAGATATTTAAAAGTATGTTCTAAATACTTTTATACTCGAAATGTACCTGCCTAGAAAGCATGACTTGCGAGATATTCGCAAAAAACTGATTTTCGATAAGAGTAAAAGACCTACTTCCGGTAGGAATTTCGAAAAACTTTATTAAAACAATTTTTCTCAAATTTAATTTTGAGTACATTTGAATTCTTTATAAATTTGTTTAAACTTAGTAATTGACGAAATATTTGCAAAATTCGATTTTTTCACTGAAGTAAACTACTACTTCCGGTCTGCCGATTTTGCTCAAAATCTAATCAGTTCTCAAGAGGGAGATTATATTCGTAACTACAAAATTTGGAATTGATATCTACAGCGGTTTGACCGCTATCGTGGTCACACACACACACACACACACACACACACACACACACACACACACACACACACACACACACACACACACACACGCACACACGGACACACAGACACACAGACATTTTTTAAAAACCACTTTTTTGGTATCAGGGGACCTCAAAACGTGGACATCTGCAAAAATCTCGAGGTCGAAAATTTTCATCATCACAATACTTCCTTATACTACGTATAAGAAAGTAAAAGTGGTTTTTAAAAAATGTCTCTGTGTGTGTGTGTCTGTCTGTCTGTGACCACGATAGCGGTCAAACCGCTGGAGATATCAATTCCAAATTTTGTATTTACGTGTATAATCTCCCTCTTGAGATCTGATTAGTTTTTCAGTAAAATCGGTAGACCGGAAGTAGCAGTTTACTTCGGTGAAAAAATCGAATTTTGCAAATATTTCGTCAAATACTAAGTTTATACAAATTTATAAAGAATTCATATGTACTTAAAATTAAAATTGAGAACAATTTTATCTAAAAGGTTTTTCGAAATTCCTACCGGAAGTAGGTCTTTTACTCTTATTGAAAATCGGTTTTTTGCGAATATTTCGCAAGTCAAGCTTTTTAGACAGGTACGTTACGTATATAAAAGTATTTATAACATAATTTTCAATATCTTTTGTATAAAAAAAATTTCAAAATTCAGACCGGAAGTACCACTTTTACTCTTATCGAATAGCGATTTTTTGCAAATATGTCGTAAGTTATGCATTCTAAATATATTTATCAAGAGTACAAAAGTTTTTAGAACTGGATTTGCAATATCTTTTGTATAAAAAAGATTTCAAAATTCGGACCGGAAGTAACACTTTTACTCTTACCGAATAGCGATTTTTGGCAAATATGTCGTAAATTATGCATTCTATATATATTTATTAAGAGTACAAAAGTATTTAGAGTTATATTTGCAATATTTTTTGTATACATGAAATTTCAAAATTCGGACCGGAAGTAGCACTTTTACTCTTAGCGAGTAGCACTTTTTTTCGAATATCTTGCAAAGTATGCATTCTATAGCGATTTATTAAGAGAATAAAAGTACTTAGAATAGGATTTTGAATAAGTTTTGTATAAAAAAATTCTTAAGATTGTACAGTTTGAAACGCTCATACGTATAAGAAAGTCGTGTGGTGGCCACACCTCATTTTTTAAATGCAAAACACTGAACCAGTGTTAGAAGTACAGTACAATACAGTCAGTTCATTGCTTCTGAATAAATATCATTTTGAAGTTACAGTCATATGCCTGATGCATTTTACATTATAGAACATTTACGTATGGGATGAAGTCACTGTGCTGGTCAATTACTTGTTAATTGTAACATTATATTAATATTATATATTGTGTTATATAGCAATAAATAGTAGAAATCTCTAAATCATGTGTGCTATAATTAATTGCAAAAAAAAGTGTTTCAGTAAGTAAAGGATGATATCTTTCAATTATTACCTGTATTGATTTTATTTTTTTTTTTATTTTCGAAGGATCATTTAAATCTGCTTTATGATGAACGAGTAGGTCACTAAATATATTAAATAACTAGCTGGCCCGGTAGACGTTTTTCTCCCCTTTCCGGTAGGTGCGAGATTAGAATTCTACCAAACAAATAGCGACATCTATCGGACCGCAGAAAATATCGAAACGATTTTGTTGACCACGCGAACATATTGTGTACATATAAATCAAGTCGGTTTCTAAATATAAAATGTATTGATAACTCGACCACAGCGCCACCTATCAGGTTTTGTGATTATCTCTTTTGGCACTAAACCAATATATATATTATGAATATGAGTTATTTTGGTCTATAAATATAGAATTTGTTAATAACATGGTCAAGCCGTCCAGAAGTTTCACGATAACCAACAGACGTACCAATTTCGGTTGGAATGCGTTTTTCCAGATTTTTCTCCAGATCTTCCAGATTCTTTTTCCAGTTGAAAACATTCAGTTGAGTCATTTCCATCCCGGGAGCATAACGAATAAAACAAAAAAGAGAATGAACCAAATATGTCATTCCTATCCAAAAATTATGATTTTTGTAGTTTGTTCGAATTTCCCGACTTTCCTTTGTAATTGTCCCGAATTATTTTTCCTGAAAACATTTCCAAGACCATAACGAACAAAACAAAAAAGAATTACGCATATTCATCGTGAGTTCATACAAATATACTGTAGAAAAAAGCACTTTCAGTGTTTTTCCAGAATTTTCCAATTTTCCAGGCAACTTTTCCAATTTTTTTCCCCCAAAAATCATATATTATGAAACTTTTTTTAAAAAAGATTAGCCAAATCGGTTCTGTCTTTCTCATGTGATGCGCTTGCCAACCAACAGCATTTCATTTTTATTTGTATAGATTTATGGGGGCTTACGCAGAGGTGCCGACCATCTGCTGTGTGGTAGAACGTAAGGGGGTGGCGCCATATGCGCTAATGCAAATTCCGCCGTTGTAAGGTAATTGTTAAAGTGAAACAAACAGCAGAAATGTTTGTTTTTCTTATTTTTTTTTGCATTAAATTGAATACAAAGGATTAATTAAGGTTTCGTTGAGAGTACTTTCTTAAAATTAAAATTACTTACTCGTACATTTCACCCGCGAAATTGGCAAAATTTACAACATCATAACACAGTTTCAGAAACTTTATTTTAAAAACTAATTCCAGTCGAACATGCATTGAGCCTGTCTTTTTGTGTTTTAAATTTCGTTTTGATATTTTATAAGTGAAAGCTGTACTATTGCTTGAACGAAACCTTCTAAAGTCCAGAATTTGCATTAGCGCATATGGCGCCACCCCCTTACGTCCTACCTCACGGCAGTTAGTCGACACCTCTGCGTAAACCCTCTTAAGAACATCGAGATTGCTAGCACTTTGACAATTCACAAGACAGCACGTTGGAAACATCTTTTCCTAAGAAACACTTATCAAAGTAACAAAATAGCTAACACCACATTTACTTGACGCGACGTCCAACTAATCCACAATCAATTCAAAGAATATTGATGTTAATGTACAATAGAAATATTATTTAATATTCATTTCAATCTGACAGCATCTTGGGCATCTCATATATGTGTTCGGGCATTATGGGTAAAGCAAAAGCCATTTCTAGTGAAGAAAGCTGGGGTTTTGGCATTAATCAAACGAGAATACTCTCTGCAATGAGAAATTGCATGAATAGCAGAAGATTCTATTCATTAAACAGTGCCGAGTATTGCTCGGTTACTAAATTAATTATTCCTGCAATAAGTTTTGGGAGTTCAAGTTGCGATGGAAAATTGAAAACGTTCGTCCGGGACAAGTAATTGAAACTCGCTGCAGAAAACCGCAGGCTATCCAGTAAAGTTACAAAAAAAAGGCATTCCAGAAGAAGAAATGATTATATTCGACAGTACAATTTGCCGAAGATTTAATAAATAGACGTTAAAATAAATGAAAAGAACCCCGTGACGTATGGGTTAAATAGTAAGTGATTTAAAAAGGCGCTTAAAGAGAAAATGCAATCAATGTTTGATATAATAGAGTAGAGATGTATTTTCGTCCTTCATACGATGTAATGGAATAATGTTTAACAAAATCCTGTTCTGTTGCATGTGTGTAGCCATCTAGTACCTACTATCGGTATAATACGGTGATGGATAACGTCAGAATGGGACAAAAATATATACGTGTTTTAGAAAACATTTTAATGTTGTATGGGAATGACTTGGATTTTAATGAAAGCCCATATACGTTTATGCAAGATGATGCTCTATGCCACAGGGCAATGTCTGTTAAGGCTTTTATGGACACGGTATTACCCTGCACATGAAATTCTGATCTGAACGCGATCGAAAAGTATCGTTAGTGATGATATCGGAGCGAAGAAAATTACATATTGCTGTGGTGGCTGCTACACTGTTAAAAAATGGTAAATTTCTTATTTGAAATGAAAATGTAACATTGCCACACGTTGGGTACAGCCATATAAATTATGCTGTAGACTCAATAATTTGAATAAATTAATGTTAGTAAATGACAAAATCATTATATTCTGCCTATAAGCTAATTTTTTAACAGCATAGTATTTTGAAAGTTCTTATGAGTTCTTGCAGTGATTTTTGCTTCTTCTATTCTGGTATACCTCTTATTTAGTTTTTTGTTTGGGATAAGGTTAAAAAAAATAAACCAAAGATGTAAATCTCATGTAGAAATTATATTCATATTTTATGAGAAAGTCAATCATAAATAACATTATTATATTGTATCTATATCCATTTTTGTATTACAAATAATGAGGAAAGAAAACATTTATACTCATTTTTGAGTTATAATGCTTTTGTAAAGCTTATATTAAATTAATGCTGGTTAAATAAAAAAAATATTGCGTTCTTTTAGATAGAAGACAATTATTGATTCTTGATAATAAATTTATTAATACGAAGCTCTTTTTATTTCACCAAAAACATACATTTTCACATAGTGCCTTGGTGATCTAAAACTTTGCAACGCGAATGCCCTGAAACTGGCCTATACTAATCACTAGCTGTAAACATTCTCACGTAGTACATCTAGCGGCTTAGCACCTGCCCATCAAGAACATCCCCGTTTATTCGTACTTATTTTGTTTGAAATATTAAATTAAAATAACTATTGAATCATTAACGATGCCTAATGATCTACTGAAAGCAAATATTCGCACATAGTAGTCTCAGCTCATCCAATACCATTAACTATCGTTTTATTACTTAAAAAAATGAATCATTATTACTGAACAAGATAAGATAATATTCATACAATTAATGATGCTTAACGCTAATATTTTCACATAATACTTTCCGTACGTCTTGCACCATTAATTAACCCTAAATTGAATAATTTATTTCAAAACTTACATTAATTCGTCATATATTTTATCAAATTCAGCTTTATTAACATCCTCCATTTTAAACTTAGTAATAAAAAAAAAATATTGAATGTAAATTATTTAAATAAAAGAAAATTAAATTAAAATTGAATTCAAAAACTTAATACATCTAATCTAATTGTGAGTTAGAAGTAGTGTATTTTAACCCTACTCTCACTTTTGCTATCTCAAGAAATTTTATTCTTTTGGAAAATTAGCGTCTTTCTAACTCGAAGTACAGATTCAATCTCTAACAAGTCGATTCTTGTTTTTCGTTTATATATATAAAAAACAATTGCTATCGGCAATTTTTAACGCCTCTCTTGTCAAACTAGATTTTACGTTGGCATTTATTTTTTGAAACGTCTGTGATGAAATCTTTCTTGTTTGTTTTTTTCAAGTTGTCGTATCTACAGCAACACGCAAACATTGTCTTTGACAGTTTATACACTAATGTCGGCACCTTGAATTGTTTGTTATTAAAAGGTTTTCACAAACTTGCTATGTTTCGTCTACGGTAGGTATATTTTCCTTTCTTCGTAATATAGACCCTCATTGTTCTTGTATATGAACGTGTTTCCTTTTTCGTCATTTGTTATATATTTTCTTTTTCCATTTACTAAAGCTATCCTTATTTTTCTTTTAGAAATATCTCGATAGGGTAATACTGGGAACACATTGTAGACAACTGGAATCTTTCTTACGGATCCTGCAGCATAAAGACCAGTCGCCCCCGTCACACCGTCTCCAAATTCTATCCAGACTCTCTCTTCTGGTAGCACGTTGATTTGCAGAAAGCTGTAAACAATATTGACACTGCATTTTTCTTTTGCAGGTTTTTAAACCACACGACCATTTCCATAGTCTATTGAAGTCCTTGTGTTATACATATAGGAACTAATAAATGTATTTTTAATTTATACAGTTATTGTTTACATAAAACATTACAATCTGTCACTTCGTATAATGAATGTCTTGATTCATATCCTTTTACTGTTCATAGATATAAGTCTGAGGTATTTACTATATCTTAAGTGTTACTATTACAAAATATTTCCTAAGAATTGGCACCATTATGCATGTCTGAATTTACATTTATTCATTTAAAATTGTGTTCTCGTCTGGAGCATACCTAATATGGCCTTGCTCATACAATTTAATGGCATTTAAATGATTTACTCTGTTTATTGTTGCATCTTTTAACATAACTCTTTCTCTGTTATTTACTTTCAGTATCTCTTTGTTTTTGAATAATGGTCCATTTCTTAAAATGTTTAACGCTGTTCTAACGCCTTGTAAGAAATTAGGTTCTGTCTCTTTATATTCAAACCATATCTCATGCTTGTCTTTTCTACAAAATATAGAATGCATTGATTTATTTTGTGTTTGTTTTATGCCTAATTTTAGTACCTATTCAACTTAATATATATATTTTTAACGTATACATTTTTGTAATAGCATTTCCCTTTGAATGTTGGCAACCTATTTTACTTATTATAACTTGTTTTGAGTAATGCCTAAAAAAATTAATAAAAATAATTCTTAACATTGTTATTTTTATTTAATGTGAAGGTCACAGCAATATGTTGTTGATTTGAATATAAATGTTTATGTCGGAGTAACAGCACAGCAGCGCAACAACGAAATGCATGTGGATTTTGCAAATAAAATTCGTTTCCATATATTGTTAATGGTAGACGGTGGCCTAACGGAATTAATATGTTGTTCACGTGACACGGGGTTTTTGTTACACGATGTTCACAATATCGAGTGCCTACTATACATTTCAATTATATATATTTTCTAATAATTTTTTTATATATAAACTCTTTTGAGTACTTAAGTAAAATTATAATATTTCCAGGTGGTCTTAATATTCTGGCCGGGTATTGCACTTGTCTAATTTTATAAATGCGTTACTACGTTACTACTAGGATATATGCCATTTATAATTTGTTACAGTATTCCAATAACATCTTGATTAATAAAAACAACAAACAATAAATATAATAGAGCGGCAGTGGTCTAGCTATCGTTCAGTAGTAAGTCGCTGGGTTAGGAATATAGCGTTAGTTTGCGGACCCCCTGCCTGAATCAGGTTTTTGTAAACTAGTAACTCGAGGTCAAACTTATAACAATATGGTCAGTTTATAATGTTTGGCTGCGTTATTATTCCATTACAGGGGTCTCCAAGTTACGACCCGCCATACTTTATTGTCAAATGTTTAATGTACGTAAATCATACAAAATAACAATTAAGAAACTCAATAACTGACGTACGTAATGAAGTTCAATATTTTTACTGTAATTAATGATATGAGATTTATCCTAAAAACTTAAAATACGTGGCATACATATTCCACTGACAATTGTTTGTAGTTGTGGATCAAGTTTAGAAATGGAAATTATTAGCAGCCACTTTAAATGCTTATCTTAACTTGAATCTGTATATATTCCTAGTATATTTCATTTTGGAGAATGATTTTTCATATAGATAAGTAGCTTCAATAACGGGATAAAGCCACCATCAAATGTGTACAACTGTGTGCGTGGACCCTTATAACTTTCTAACAATAAAGAGTTTAAATATTTTTCTTTAAAAATATCGCAACACACCAAATCAATCATTTCCAGTTTTCTTGCAAGAGTTTCTGTGTTGGCATTAAAAGGATTCTGAAAAATCTTGATTGCAAAATCTGCCAGAAATGACGTCTCAGTTTGATGACTGATGTTTGACATGTATTAAAATGCTGTTACACCCTGACCAACGTCGCAACAAAATTATAAATCTTAGGTAAGTTACGGTATAGGGAGATCACTGTAGTGAGGTGGAAGTATTTGAAAATCGCAGGGCCGAGCTATCTCAAGTCGCAGATGGCGTGACGGTTCAAGAAATTAAACTTTATGAAAAGAGCGTCGGTCGGCGGCGACGCTAGCGACGTTGTCTCTGGGCACCAGGACACTACGCTACCTAGGAGGTAACCTACCTGCGTTCTCTATGAACTGCCACTGAGTGTGTCCCTCCAGTGAGATACACCTACGGATCACCCTGTATGGGTCAGATACACCAACCTTATCCAAGTGCTAGTTACGTAGTAAGATGTTAAGGTTAAAAAGAAAAGAAAGAGAAAGATGGATGGTATGCTATATATTAATTAACATAAAAAGATAAGTTTATCAATACTTAAAGATTCAACAAAATTACATCAAAAATTATATCATATGATACGGAACTGACATGAATTAAATCTATTACGGTATTTACGAATTTTTTTTTCCTTAAAAGTTATCAAAAAAAAGGTTTAATTATTATAGTGAAACATTAGTGAAATTTTTAGGTTAGAGAAATATATTGTAAATTAATATGTGCGGCAAATTTATTCTAAACACTTTAACTCAAAGCCTCATCAAAATAAGATATTAACAGTAGATAATTGACATAACCTCTGCTTTTACTGGCAGAGAAAAGGTCGGCAGCTGAAACGTTTCGTGAGCCTCACAAGCTTAATTACATGTGATCTTAAATAAGTCGCCAACCAACGGCGATGTTACTACAATAAACGTTAATTAATCTACTAAATTATAAAAGAAAATCTAAATTTTGAGAAAGGTTTAAACGTGATACACAAATGCTTAGGTATACAATTGGTACTTAATTAGCACATTTAGACATATAAAAAAGTATAAAAGAGAAATTATTGAATTTACTGTAAGAATTTTGTTTACAAATGAAATTTTAAGAATTTTGTTTACGAATGATATTTAAACTAGCACAATTTAGTCAAAGGTATTATAGTATATAAAAAAAAGGAAATTATTAAATTTCTACTGTAAAGAATTAGATCCAGGAAAATTAATCTGAGTCGTACCTCAGGAAGTTACAAAAGTAGGCTATCAACGAGAGCCCTAACAATAATCCTACTTTGGCGTCACTCGGTATACAACGAAATCAAGTTAAAATATAAGCAAAATTTAAATAGCGGTTATTGTGACCTAACACATGAAATGGTGGTGCAATAGAATCTTGCAAATCACTCGTTAGTTCTTAAAACAGGTAAAAATGTCCAGCTTACTGGCACAAAATCCTGACAAAATAGTTGAGATACAAAACGTGGTTTAAAATTGGTGCTGTACTTATCTTGTGATATAGGTGAGAAGTATGGCACTCTGCCTGGTGATGTAGTAACGAAGTCCTTCAAGAGGCACTCTTCGCAGAAGTCCCTGAGTCGATAGCTTCACACCTCTGATTAAGTACAGGCCACTACGGAAGGTATAGCGGTCAATTCGACTAAGCAGGATCTGTGTTCCACACAATAAATTTTATTCGATAATGAGTACGACAGCAATTACCATAAAATCGGTAGCGTACTACTAATTCCTAATAGACCCAGAAAAAAAAATAAAGGAAAACAGAGATTATTATTGTTATTATTATTATTATTATTATTTTTGGCCTGTAGAGAGTGCCTTGGCTTGCTGCCGTAACACCAGAATTTCTCTACCGTGTACCTCGCGTGATGTAGGAGGCATCTAAAGGGGCATTTTGGTCTGTAGAGAGGGCCGAAAGAATACTCCTACCGTGAGCCCTGCGTGAAGTAAAAGTCTTCTAAATGGACCCTGTTTATATTGTTCCTCTACCACCTTTGGACAAACATATTACCTATTTATAGATCTATCGGTGTGTTTACCGACCCCATTGCACAGCATTGCACCTGTGATTCCGTCTATGCACTTATCGTCTGTACCTTTACCGATCCCGTGTGTTTTGGATTTATCGTTCCGTTTGCATACATGGAGTGGCAGCCTTGCTAGGGGTGCACACACAAAATCTTATTTACCTTATCGGACATGACTTACCTTTTAAGCTGACTAATGTTGGTTATGGCTTACTTACCGGATTTGACTTTCTATTTTCGCGAAGGCATAAAGAGAGACGGTCCCTCGGTGTGATTGTCCTCAGCCTTCCAAGGGTCGTGTCCTGGCGACCTTTTTGCTATTTTTACTGTCAAAATGTTACCTCCAGGAAATGATTATGACTTATGCCTTATGGCTTTATCGTTCGCCCTCAGCGTTTCAGTCGGGACAACGCCGGTCCAGACTTTAAACTCTTGTTTGCTTATATCTTTTTTTTGTTTGGTGACCTGTCCTTATTTTGTTGTTTCCGGAACTTGCGTTTGTCGCGTGGTCGTGCCGCCCGTACCTTTGAGCAGTCTCGCCATTCTGAGCTTTACCCTATCTTTTAATACCTCTTCCTTATTCCGCTTTGTATCCCTTATCTGTAGTATTAATCCCGTTTTTAGTTGGCCTTTATTTTTGTTTGTTTTGAGATACCGAGGGCCTCTCCCAAGGGTCTCTTTTACCGTCGCGTGTCTGCAGAGTGTCGTTTCGGGGGTTGCCTTGCCCGCACCTTGGTCTGTTGGTAGTGCCTACTCCTTATTCCTGTGCCTTCGACCGTCGTAATGATCCCCGCCGGCCGGGCACACCGTAATTTAACCCGTCTACTCCATTTCCCCCTTGATGCTACTAATGGTACTGGGTTGTCGGTTGGTCAGGTCTCGGGGCGCGTCTGTGCAGAATCTCGACACCATTTTATTTTGTTTTCGTTACTATCCCGTACCGGCTGAATGCCGAAGGGCCTCGTGGTCGTTTTGGCCAAGCCGCCTGGTGTTGCTGTGATTGGGTGTGTTTGTGCGCGCTCGCGTGGTGAACAACGTCCGTTTATGTATTCTCGCTTACCCTTTTAACTATCTTCTGTACCGTCAGTCTATGTTTCCGGTGCAAGAAATTGCTCTACGTTCAATTTCTTTTCGCTGGAAAGGGGGGAATTTGTTATGCCTTATTTTTACTTTTGCCTATGTTCCGCATTACTTATGCATTTCGCAATGTATGGTACCTTAAACTTTACTTTTCGACCGTGCCTGGTATGTTTTGTGACTAGTTTGACATGCCTATATATAAGCTAAATTTACTGAAATTTAATTTTAAGTCCCTACCTGTATTCACACGTTGAATTTAATTACACGTTTAGGTTTACTTAAGTCTACGTTTTATATTGAATAATTTCCGAGCCCGTTAAACTTATGCCTGGGTTACCCTACCTGCATCTATCCGTTTGCTCTAATTTTCGGATGTACACATTGTTATTTCCATCGACATTCTATGCCCTCGAGCTACGATATCTGTGTGTTCTTGATTGTTTCCATCGTAGTTTTTATTGCTTTCATGCTGCCTTGTTTGTGAAGGGAAGTATTGTGTTGGGATACTCTTTCAGCACCTTATTTACCTATGCTCTAAATCAATCATGTGTTGTGGCAATCGAAAACTTCCTTTGGTTTTATGATTCTTTTGTTTGCTTAAACAAAGAGGTTTATTGTAACTTAAGAACAGCTTAGGCACTAGGCATACTTATTTTCTTCTTTCACGGACATGCTTTTGATGGTCTAGGGGTATGACTCTCGCAGGAATGTCATCTTTCCGAGCTATACGTTGAACCTAAACTTCTGTACATATTACCCGTATCTTCGTCGGGATCCATTGCCTGTAAGATCAATTGCTGTCGGGTATATATCCCGCCGCTATCCTGTGTGCATTATTTGGTCATATTTAATCTATTTACCTGGGTGTTGGTCATTTATAATGTGTGTATAGTTTGAGATGCGTTTGTTTACGTGCTTCAAGCGAAATCACTAGACTGACAGTTCGCATAATGCCAACCTTGTAGACGTGAAATTGCTTTCTTCGTTATATTTAACTATGTGATCTTACGTACGTCGTAAGTGTATTTCAATGAATTTTGTCATCATCTTGAGCTCCGAGGATGATTGTGTTTAATTATATAGGTCACGTTACTGACGGTTTCTTTTGCAATATAGTTTTGTGTTGGTTAAATTATTCAAATTCTTCCCGCGTACAGGCAGAACTGTTTCCGCATTCTGAAGCCTGCGTAAGTCTAGGGCGCATGGAATTTAGGAAGCACGCTATCTGAAGGCACTTGAAGTGATTTCTTCGTAGGAAGTGCACAGGTGCAAGCCAGTTATCTTTTTAAAAATTATATTGTATGTCTAAGTTGACTTATCGTTTCTACGGCTCTATTGAGATAAGTGGAAAATTACCGTATCTAATTATTGGGGACGTTTTTGTGAATTTCGTCATCCAAGTTTTGTCGACCACGTGTTTGGGCTCTAAGCTATTTGTGCCTTTGTGCCCTTTTGAAGTAAAGATACCGTGTTCTCCGATATAAACGGGGTAAGTTTGAGAGAAATTCTTTACAGTTAATTTCCAGAGTTTTAATCTCTGTTTTCCTTTATTTTTTTTCTGGGTCTATTAGGAACTAGTAGTACGCTACCGATTTTATGGTAATTGCTGTCGTACTCATTATCGAATAAAATTTATTGTGTGGAACACAGATCCTGCTTAGTCGAATTCACCGCTATACCTTCCGTAGTGGCCTGTACTTAATCAGAGGTGTGAAGCTATCGACTCAGGGACTTCTGCGAGGAGTGCCTCTTGAAGGACTTCGTTACTACATCACCAGGCACGGTCGAAAAGTAAAGTTTAAGGTACCATACATTGCGAAATGCATAAGTAATGCGGAACATAGGCAAAAGTAAAAATAAGGCATAACAATGCGTGAATTTTTTGTTATATCTAAACTAAATGTGTGACTGTATTTTCAACCAGCTTCATTTAGTGCAATTCAATTTTGAACCCCCACATCCCCACCTCTAAATATTTTTACTCTGGCAAGCACTATAACAGTCATAAAAATAATGAGGTGTGGCCACCACACGACTTTCTTATACGTATGAGCGTTTCAAATTATACAGAAGTTGTTCTAAATTGTTTTAAATACTTTTATCTTCTTAGAAAAATAAAGCTGTAAGGGTGTTACTTCAAGTCCAAATTTTAAGAATTTTTTGCTACAAAAAATGTAGTACTTCTATTCTCTTAATAAATCTCTGTAGAATGCAGAGAGAGAGAGAGAGAGAGAATATTTGCAAAAACCACTTCTTCGGTATCAGCGGACTTTAAAACGTAGATATCTGAGAAAGAGAGAGAGGGGTGAGGGAGGGAGAGAGAGGGAGGGAGGGGGAGAGGGGCAGGGGGAAAGAGGGAGGGCGAGGGAAGGGGGCGGAAGGGGGAGGGAGAGTGAGATTTTTTAATTAAAAACCATGTTTTCGGAACCAGGGGACTTCAAAACGAAAAAATCCATAAACATCCATTATATAAAGAATACGTATTTTTAAATTTACTGCCCTCGAAAGTCTTATTCCATCAAACATGTATGTGCTGGTTCTTAAACGTGTTCGTCAATGCGCATACGTTTATTCATATAGTGGTTTGTGATCTATACACCATGGCCTGCACAACAGTCAGTGCATATGGTTTGAAATATGATCGCTAGGGTTGCCACCTGCAAAACATGTCATTATTCATTTATCAATTTAATTTAGGGAATACTGCTAAATTATTAATTATTATGTACGATATGTGTATAAAAGTAAAACACATATCGTACCTTGTAAACATTGTTATTAAAGGAAAGGAGAAGGAAGCCAGCTGTACTGCGTTGAAGAACCCGAGTTGGAAAAATTCGTGTTATATATACCTTAGAACATTACATAATATAAAGCTTGTTAGGTATACTGCTGTTACTGTGCCCTTATTTCGAATTACATTATTCATTCAAGTTCAGTCCTGGAATGTTCTCTTGACTGCCGATCCCTCCTTAGCTAATTTAATGTTGTTTGCGCAATGTAAGCTGTGGACCATCGTATTGAGAGTAACTCAGTGTCATCTCATCATCTTGAAGTGATTAAATAAAAGGATTTAAAATAAGACTTTGATTTCCCCTTTTCATTACCGACCATACACCAATCTTTTGAGTATCTAAAGGAGTCTATAAAGATGTGAGGGTTTCTACAGACCATATTTTATGATTTTATGATTATGAGTTCACGTAACTATTGAAGTGAAGTGAAGCTGCATAACTAAAGAAAGTTTATTGAACCATTGATAATGTTCTAAGAGACGTCAATTGGTAACCGAAAAAAAAAGAAAAAAAGCGATTTGCCTTTTTGTAGATTTTCTTTTTAAACTAGTGCATGTCTCACAAAATCCCTGGTTCGACTGTGTTTGGGGAAACTATCACATGAATTCTACACCATAAAACTGTTCCTGATATTACTACTGGTAACTCCTGTAGAAATAATTGCATGTATATTGTGGCAATAAAAAAGAAAAAGCATTTTTTGACAATACTAATATACAGTACACAGAAAGAGACGTGCCCGGTGGGGGAAATTGTGGCTGCCCGTAGCTGGGTCAGTGTCAGGCAGAGGAAGTACCTATTCGGAAAAAAGAAATGATAACATATTGCTGTGACTCTTGCAAATTAATGATTGCATCAAAATAGATTAATTAATTTAAATAATAAACAAGAGCAGAATCAAGCGTACTAGGCCTTATGCTAGACTAAAATCTTATAATTTCCTGCAAAAACAGTAGGTTTAGCAATTTCACACTTCACTAGCTCAGTTTTAAAATTACTAATGAACTCAGGGGCAGAAAATAACAATGTTCCTTCTCCAATACGAATGCTCTCAAGTTGGTTCCACGTCAGAAAAATAAATAAAAATACAAAAGAAACCTTATAATATAATTTATTAAAAATACTAATTCACAAGTAAAATAAGTATATTAACTATCTCTTAAACATTAAATTAAATCTTTGCATGTTATGATAACATAATCAAATTAATACGACAATTAATCAATATGATGAAAATATATCAGAAAATATTCTACTAAACATTTATCATATCTTAATACATTTCTATCTAAATGTAAAACAATCACCATACCAAAATTTTCATTATATGTTATGAATTATATTGGATTATAAATAAATAACAAAATTATATCGCTTATCGATTGAAAATATATATACACTAAGGTAATTAATGGCTCTGTTTTGATTAATTCTGCTTAACGCCTTTGCTCGCTTCCGAACGGTATCACCAAATGACAAATTCACATAGGTAGGTACCCCAGGGTTCCATCCCACGAGTATGCCTTTCAACTCGTTGGACACACCCCTAACGTACGCAACGTGGTCATCCCTTAATGTATATATGCCTTTAAATTCAATTCAAATGCCTCTGTGTATTTAAAAATATTGACTCAGTCCTGATTAGTTCTGCTCAGCGCCTTTGCTCGCTCCCGAACAGTACCACCAAAACTAATTCGTGTTTTTAGGATTAATCAAGGCTCCATGCTATGAATTAATCACCTACGTAATTCATTGCACACATCCCTGACCTATGACCCAACACGTCAAATTTCAATACACAAACACAATAAAATATAAAATGAATAGTGAAAGTATGTACATAAATAAAAAAAGAATTATTACCAACTTCGCTCTAAAGTCCAGTATAAAGCACCACACAAAAATTGTATGTAACCCAAGATATACAATAGAACAAAAATAAACACCACTAAATCACCTCAATTCCTCATATAAAATTTCAAATTCATCTATATTCGACTTGTATTAATAAATCCTTTTTACACAGTAAAATATTCTACAAAATAAAATAACAAAAAAAAAAACGTTCAATTAACTAAATACTTTTATCTTATAAAAGTTTCAAACACAAAGTGTCTATACTTTTATTCCAATTTGATAACAAATACTTTCTCATTAAATCTTAAACTAAATCATTACAATTACTAAAAATGTTCTACCATAACGCACGGTGTAATAACTCTGCGTATGAGAATAAAACATCCTAGTTTCAAAAAAAAAAAAAACTAATGTCGCTAAAAATATTAAAGTCTTATTTAGGCGAAATTGTTCTAAGTACAAATAAATATCTCGGTGAAATATTACAAGTTCCAATTTATAAAAATTGTTCTTAGTTAAAATAAGATTTAATAGTATAAACACCCGTATTTGTATTTTATTTAAGCGGTTCGCACCTGCTTCAAAAAATTTTTTTTAGTTTTGAAAGCGGTTTCCACCAGCAATCTCTTCTAAAATCTTCAGGTCCTCGCTTATATGCACATTTTTCTTAATAAAAAGCTTAAAAATGTAAACAAACATACATCTCGATGTCGACTTGTTTTTCGTTTGTGATTGTTAATAGCATCTCGCGGGGAATATTGTTTCGCCGGGCCTATCCATTGAACGTTTTCGGTCATATTTTCTTGCGCTGGTCATATTTTCTTGCGCTGAAGCTTGCGGGAAACACTTTATTGTGAATATTTACTTGCTATTACAAGTCTTATTTTAATTATTAATTTTTTGAATAAAATTTATAACAACATTCCTACATGATTTTAATTAAATGAATTAAAATTTGCTAAAATCCTAACTTAATAAATATTTATATACAAAGATCATTATTAAATAAATAAGATAGTAATTAACTAAATTAAATCTAGAAGTGATCTTGATTATGCTTATTTACAATTCAATCCCAAACTCAAGATCACTGCAATATGTTCCATCATCGCCTACATTAGCTGGACGAAGGAGTACATGCAGATAAGAAATTGTAATATACTGAAAAGAGATACATATATACGAAACATACTGCACTTCGATATGTAACGGTTGACAAATTTTCGAGATTGCTCGTGCTTATGGTAATATTATAAGAGTCAACTGTGCACCTTGTGGGAGGGGCATCTCACCGGCCAAGTCTCGCTCTGTGAGCTGTAGAACTGGCGAGGTGGGGATGATCTAGTAATTTCGGACATAGGAATATTGAATTACAAAAATACCTAAGCATTACTACCGTTTCTTATGACTTAGTGTACATATTATGTTGGATGCACTGTATGGAATATGCGCCGAGTTGCTTAACGTATTTTGGTGTCTTTAGTCTCTGCCTTTGATTGTCAGCTGTTGTTAAGTTATTTTGTGTTTTCGGTATTTTTGCGTTTGTATCTGCTATACATATTGTTATAAAATTAACTTTCACATCAGAAGATGGACATTTGACACCTAACCTAAAAATAAAGCGGTTTGACAAATACAAAAATAAGTTAAATTTGGTAACATGGTAATCGCGTTAATTACGCCCCACCTCGTCTGTTAACGTGAAAGAATTATACTTTTGAATGAACACATGGTAAGAAGGTCTTGTCCGTTATATATATATAATATGTGCCGTCCTCCTTTTTTCTTAATTCACCAGGGATGCTACATATGAAATTTTACCATACATAATAATATTGGAATATTTTTTGGTGTATTATTTGGTGACATGGTTTTTTAGCCTTTTAGACTATTGTTAGACAATTCCTCATGCTTAGGTGCAATAAATTAGAATCAATTTTACGTTGCTAATATAATCTTAGAATTTAAAAACATCATGTAGGTCATGGTTATGAAGAATTTGCTAATTACAACGCAGTATTATTACGTATCGTCCTTGAAGCAAATAAGGAAAGTTCCGCGATAAAGAAAGAGATGTAATCTGTTAGATACATGTGTAAGAATATTAGATTTGAGACAACACTCTGCTTCAATAATTTATTTTCACTTCATTACTGGTCGGATGGTCACGATTACTTGCTTGTTTCTATGATCTGTTACTTTAGTTATTTAGAAGAACGCTCTCCAAATACTGGTTTAAGGAAGAAACAAATGCTAGATATAATTTTTCAAAGGTTTCGATAATATTTTGCTTAACGATGTAAGAGGAATCCACTCTACTTTCTCTAAAGAGTGCTGCTTTAGTTTTTTTTTGTACGAGCCACACACGGACGAACATCGAGGTTGTTGCGCTTGCGTTCTCCGATTTGCTCGCTGTTGCCAGGGCCGGATGCCCCCGTGAACGAGTTTACGTTCGTGTCGCGCATGACGTCACACGATGATTAGTAGCCAGGCGATTAATATACGTATAGCGATATTATCCAAGAATATTGCGGTCTTTTTAATTTGATGTTGAGGATAATGTTAATAATATGGCTGCAAGATGCTTTAAAAAGAATATTTAATACTGTTTTAATGTAATTTCTTTATTAGTTATTTGCTTAACAATTAATTTTTTTTTTAACAAAATTGAATTCCTTTAAAGCTCGATCATAAACATTATTATTGATGTGGACTCATTTTAGAATCGAAAAACACTACATCTTTCTATACTGTAGAACTACACTTACGAAATTGGTGGTGAGGATGGAACTACTTCAGACAAAATTTTCGTCCATTTCTTCTTGCTGGCTTTTTTTTCTTTCATAGATGTATTGAGTTCTTTGACGCGAAAAAACATTCTAGACCTAAAAAAAGACGCTTTGCCTTCTCAGGACATTGAATTTTAATGAAATTAGGACCAGTTAGTATACCATTATCACTTTCATTTCAATAAATACCCTATTGAGTTCCTCAATGCTGTTCATGAATAATGAAGAAGGTTTTGACAAACCACCTTTTCGTTTAAATGGTCGACCCATATACTTTATCATGCGTTGAGGAACTCTCCAGAGAAGGATCTTTTAATTTGTGGCATATGAACTCCGCTAAGTTTTCTAATCCATCATAGGCCATTTCATTTAATTCTTTGTGATTATCCTCTGAATTGATCGAAGGTGGATTGAATAAAGGTTTCAGTTTAAATGCAAGTGACCCGCCCAGAGGAAAATTTGGAGTGTCGTCAACTTCAACATTCGAAAAGTCTGAATAGGTTCCCTCACTCTTACGCAAGACATACGATCTCAATCTGTATTTAAATTCTAATGGGCTAGGATGGTCGTGGAGTCCTACTTTTACGCGTATCACGCCCAAGAAATTCTCTAAAACGTCCTGGTTTAGGCGCCTGGTTAAAATGTAATCAACACCAAAACGACGATTTAGCTCGGCATGCAACATAATGGATAACTAAATTAGTAAAACCGTACATATTATGTATTAATTGCCTTAAAGGATACCTATGTCATATTTAATACTGTAACGAAAACAAGTCCACAAAAAAATAGAAGAGTAAACATTGGCGCGACGCACCGTAAATAAGTCATAAATCATCCACATATATATATAATGTGTAAGCGACAGAAAGTCTGTCGTATGTTCTACAAACATCGAGGGAAAGATAGAATTTTCGCGTATACTTCCAGTATATGCCGATATAAAAAGGGGCCGGTGCTCAGAAAGCATTCATTCATTCAGTAGTATTCGTACGGTACAAATAAATATAGTGAGCGGTGCAGTTTTTATTACAGTGCAATAAATACATAAATATTACAGATATAAATAGTAGTGATAGAAATAAATACGTGTGTTAATTTAAATTGTAGTAGTTTTAAGTGCGATACATTTGCGAAAACGCAACAATATTATACCTTTTTGAAATGGCAATTGGATTCGGCTGCCGATTACCTTCATCTCGGAAATGGCTTTGGACATTTTTGCTAAAATTGGCATTTGAATGTCTGGAGCAAATCCAAAAGCTCTATTTCTTGCACGTGAGTCACTAACTGGCGGGCTAACATTAAAAATATCGAACCAGTCATTAACCTGTGAATAATAATTATTATAAAAGCGTTAACATGGTCTTCAGAATCTTACTAACTTAAAGAAGTCAGCGCACTCTACCCAATTCTCCTCAAATTTAATGATTTCCATTAATATAGACGATGTCCATTTGCAGTCAAAATCGAAAAAAATTGGCTGCTTCCATGCTTTAAACAGACCAGAAATCATGGCGACCTGGACATAATCATGGGGCGGCATCAGGTAATCTGTCGGGCAGGGCACGACGTCGTCTTTCAGTCCACGATAACATTTAGGACTGTAGTTTAAGAGCTGATGTTTTAAATTCACTTTATAGTCATTGTCTAGGAAATGTTTAGAACAAACAGTAGCGGTCTTAACGTTAATTTTGTCTTTTCTTTTTGTGGCATGTATACACCGTTTGCATAAATCAAAGTTTTTCGGGAATCGATGAAATTTAATGTTTTTATTTAAGGGATTTTTCGTAGACTGGTTGTCCGAATTGCATCCACTTATAGCACACCGCATTTTAAATATATCACAACTCAAACAGAACAAATTAACACTAAACACAACGTAAAAATAATAAGTTTAGCACTAAATAACCTACTTTGCTATTGAAAACCTCGCGGTTCGATTCGAATATTACTCAACATGTGACGTCGTAACCGACAAATTTGCTCCGCCCATCATGCGCACCATCCTATCTTTACATTGTATATGTATATCGTGCTGTTGTTAACTCGATTTAACAGTGCCAGTTGGAGGCCAGTGGCGGTGAACGACAATTTTCCGTTTTCAATAAATCAGCTTGTAGATTCCTGTACTGCTTGAATATTTTCGAAACAGCTCGAACCGTGTTTTGCTTCTTCGGGTAAGTTTTTCTGTGTACGTTATGCTTTACTTCCCATACGTGAACATGAAAAATACCTTTATTTTGGGGAGTTTCGTTTTCTATAATTACCTAGAAAAAGTTGGCCAAATAATAATTGATTACATACATTTGGACTTATTTTGAACTAATTTTATTAGCTGGAAAAAGCTGTTAATTATGAAAAAAGTAAAATTGAAGAGATATTGATGTTTGTAATATTTTATAAAAGCCCTGGAACAGGCAGTCTCATATCTTACACCTCTATTACTTGTCCCCATTGTGTTGTAAAATTTGATGAGTGTGGTAACTCAGCAAATTATAAGAACACAATCGCAAATATTTTGGAATAAAATGAATATACACTAAATCCATCGAGTTTCCAGTGGTTTTTTCTCCCACAAATGAAGAAATGCATTGAGGGCAACGACCATGTATGCGTAATTAAAAAAGAATTTATTCCGGTCGGACCAGGTTTTTAACTTTTGAACCTAGTTTTCAAAATGCGTGTCCGGTGTTGATACTAATTTGGTGGTAAGGCCTTTTCATTTCTTAATGTTATAGTCTCCTATTTTATATTACATTATTATGAAAAAACTACATGTCAAATATTAAATATGCAGAATGCAGACTTCGAAGCGGATTTAAATCGGCGAAATCTAGCATGTCAGGGTGTGCTATTTATAACTAGTTGTGGTTGTACGTTGCCTTTTTAAAATTGCTTACGACCATAGTGAAAATTGGAAGTGCGTCATAACTAAAAGTCAATACTTTTGTCAATAAGGAGAATACTTTTCAATATAGGTAAAATGTTGCTTAAACAGGTGAAGACCGATTTCGCCATTTCGCCCTGCATGAACAGACAACACTCACTGACCGGTGAGATGCCCTTCCCACAGGATGCGCAGTGGATTCTTATAATATTAGATAAGCACGAGCAGTCTGGAAAAATTGTCAAGCATTACACATCGAAGTGCAATATATTTCATTTATATGTTATCTCTTTTCAGTATATTACAATCTCTTATCTGCATTTACTCTTTCGTCCGGCTAATGTATGCGATGATGAACAAATGTTATCATTTTTTTTCCCGAATACTTTCTCTGTCACACACTGACATGTAAGTCTGCGTGACTTATATAGGTCGACGACTCCTACCAGTGGTCTGGACTCGGTCTATGTACTGTACTGGTGTTTCATTATTATATTTCATTATTCGTTATTATATCAGCGGTTATGAAACTCTCTGTGTGAATCATCGGTTCGCAGTTGCATGAGAGCGTCCTGCTGTGTTTTTTAAGGGCCATGTGCTATTACTTGGAGAAAACCCCTATATGGAATAAATTAATTGATCAGAGACTATGCTCGTCGCGGTGTCACTAATTAACGAGATCTACCAATTCAGGGTGCAAGATAATTGTGTACATCAGAGCATGCACTTACCGTTAATAAATAATTATTAATCGCTTATGATTAATAATATGTCCAGATGTTGACCTCGAGGTAGAACCATTGATGTTATATGGTGACCCACCCTGTATGTCTAGCACAGTTTACTAATAGATGTTAACTAATGCCCGTTTGCGTCACCCATTTTATGATAAGGCAGGGTCACTGTTGTTACAGTATTGCACAATAAAAATGGGAAATTTTGCACTACACTAATATATAGGTCTACCTCAAAGGAAACACAAACGTAATTAAAACAATAACAATTTATTAAATAAAAACAAGAGAAATGTGAAATAGAAAACTCAGTACAGTAAAGATAATAATTATAAAATCGAAATATGACTTCACAAAGTATTAGAGGACAAATATGAATGATTATTAAATAAACAAATAAGATTAACTTTTGTTGTCGTTGAAAATTACTAAATTTACACAAAATTTATCTGAGACTAATAATTGTAGTTCGTTACAAAATAAAGAAACACTGAATTTTAGAGAGACGGTACATAAATAAAAGCAAACAATAGGAACAGAGTTAACAAATGATCTATAAACTAATCGATTAAATTCGGTGCACCTATTAACCTAATAATATTCGTAAACTAATTAAACATTAAATATACTAGAAACTACTTGATTTAATATATCAAACAGAATAAACTGAGGAGGTGTACAAAAAAAAAGAAATAAAAATAATGGGTATTCTAACACAAGATTTAATGAACATATATAAATATAGACAAACACAAAAATGACTTTTGATGTACGTGCTTTGTTGTACTCGGTAATATTTTACGTTATTATAAAAAAGAAATTACTGACAGCCTGGTAGTTGTACAATAATCTTGCTACACGAAGTACAAGAAATAAAAACTCAAATACCTGGAAATTTAGAGTTCCAGTAGGTCAACGAAGATTGTCCCGGACGCCTATTTCTGCCGCGCTACCGTACGATGTTGTTAACGGGCCCTGAGTTGATATTGTCGGTGAGTTATCCTCTATATCCGGTCTAACGCCGTATATTGAAGGACGATAGATACTCCAACAATTTATTATTTGTAAATCGAGATTTAAATCATCCTGACCGGTGTATCCATACTGTGGACATTATCACCTCGTTTCCATGGACATTTTCACCAAAGGGCAAGCGGCCGACGCCGGGACCGGAGTTAAGATTTATTCAACTACCACTCACTGTTTAATTGTACTGTACTAACTGAGATGTAACAAATGGATCTAATGGTGAATGTAATAATGATGTTGTAATAGTGATGCTATGGTGCTGTAATAGTTAATGATTTTAGACGAGCTTCGCCCTTTTAAAGACTCGGAGGTGGGAGAAGAACATTCTGGAGAATTTTAGGCGTCGGGAAGACGCTGTTGGATCACTCCACTAGAAAATGCGAAATTACTACGCAATTTCATACAACAAGAAACTATGAAACTATTTAGATAACTTTAGACGGACAAAAAATGCCTACGTCGCCAAACTTAAATTTGAACAAATACTAAACTAAATATTTTAAATCGAATATTTTAAAACGGAATAATATATGCGACGCAGATTTTAATGTTGAGAATTTTAAAACGTAATTTATTTAGGATTGGAAATATAATTTGAATTTAAAAATATTTAACATGTAACATACAGGGATAAATCAATTAAATGTTGAAGCGTCTTTTTAAACGTAACAGTGCACCGGCCTAGGATTTTTATCGGTTCTTTCTAGACTCTGAATTTACAGAAATTAGTCTAAAATAATAATTAGGGACTAAAAGAATTTGCACCCGTTGAAAATGATATAGATACAGTAGCTGTTCTTGACGACATCAGTATTGTGGATTGGGGGCATCTGCGGATATGTCTAGGATATTCATCCTTCAGAAATTATGCATCAGGAAAATTTATAAAATGAGAAGACCTGATTCTTGCAGGGAGGTGTTTTTAAAGAAATAAAGGATTCTCACATTGCCGTGCCTGTATGTGTTGGAATGTGCTCTGTTCGTGAAAGAAAATTATGAATTATTTAAACATCAAGAACTTCACCACTGTTATTGTATTGTGCAGAGGAGTGCATCTACTCAAATAGTAAAAATATATAATCACTTACCTTATGATATAAAAAACCTAACGAAGAATATTTTTAAGAAAAGACTTGAAATCTTACTAATTAAACTGTGCTTTTTACAAATTGCAAAAGTTTTTTATGTACAAATTCTAGTGTTTATATGATCATTATTTTATTACTTTTATTACTTGACGTATTCCAAACATTATATATAAAGATTGAATAGAATTGTTATTATTCTTATTATTATTATTATTGTAAAATTCTCCGACTAAAGAACCATTGATCTTTAGTTTCGTGGCTTTTGTTCCTGGTTTGATTCTCGGATTTTCTACACTCTTCAAAGCGTACTCTTCAGTAGTAGATTTTGCTCTTGGCCGTCTGGCATTATGTTTAACATTTGTTCTGGTCAAACCAAATCTCAATAATAATTATTTTCCTTATTATTTATTCATAATTGTGTGAGTACTTTTGGAAACTAATTCTAAAAATATCATTACATTTGTTTGTGTTCATAATTTATTCATGCTCACGTGCCCAGATAGACATTTCATAACCTTTACCGCTGGACGTCCCCATAACAAAACAATTTGTATACCTTTCATCAGTCAATGTGCAATTAGACCCTCTCGTTCTAATAAGGGAATACAGGAGGAACCCATCGGATTGCAATGCACAAGTAAAACGTCATTTACTGCTTTTTGAAAATAGAGGCTTGACGACCGATGTTTCTACAGAAATAATATATTTTAAGAGGGTACGATGTAGTCCGGTGAACTGTACGCAAAATCAATTTTAAACAGCCGATAGCACTGTAAGATACTTCATTCACGAAGCGTTGACATAACTTGGTAGCAACCATAGTATCCCACAATCGCGATTGTGTTTATTTTTTGTTACTTAATTTATCAGACCAATTCACATTGTGTCCTTAGTGTAAATAAAGTTATTAGTTTCAAAAAAAGGAAGTGTTTATGTCTCTAATCATAAAATACATGGTGTATACCCATTAGTATACTGGTCCTTCCTGTACAACAAGAGACCAGCTACCTCTAAATTTATTGTGGAAGCGTCAAAGACTATTAAGGCGCAACAACATTAAATGAACTTTTCGCATTTAATCATTGACGTTTCGAAAACAATTTATAGGATGGGAACGATTTAAAAATGTTACATATGCGTTGCCTAGCGGTAATTTCTGAATTTGTATAAAATAACAGTTTCTTATATATTCGAAAAAGATACTGTTATTAATTAAAGAAATGGTTTTTATTTTGCATCTGCGCTTTTTGGACGTCCTCATGGTGTTTTTTCCTGTTAATTGCCGTTCATTGATACTTCGATACTTCTTAGTGCTTTTGGATCTTTGCTGTAAAAGTGTCCGTACCGTGTTATTATCTGTACTTCCAGCAGTTGCCTTATCTCATATACCTTGATTTTGGATCTTCTACTTTGATGGTATTTCCATCTATATCTTCATTCTTGGCATCTGTTGGAAACTTGTCAAAGTAATTGTGCTATTATTTTTGGATATCTCTTGGAAATGTCTTGAACAAACACATTTACATACGATACAATTCACGAAAGCTTTTTCCAAATTTCTTCAGTGTCAGGTATACAGATTTGGCCATTTGTGAGGTGAATACTTGAACGAAACAAGAGAAACTCTTCTACAACCTTCGAATTATAACCGGAAAATCAAACTTCCGAGATTTAATAATCTGTATGGAATGAAATATGTTTATGACACCATCAAACAGCATTTTTGAATGCTGTGGAGAAATTTAATTTGTTCAAATGAAAACACTTCAATACTGTTATACTTTCGCATTATAGTAAACGCTTTACCAGAGTACGTGTAAAGAAGACAGCACAAATGTTCAAACGATCTAGTAATTTAGCATGATTCGTTTATTGATTTGCCTTCAAGAAGCTGACCAGTATAATTCCTTGGGAATTTTTATATGTCACAGTCCATAATTTGACTAGTCTTTCGACTCAGGTGTGTAGTACTGGACCCACCTGTTACACATCGACGTAAACAGTTTTGAGGATTAAAAAAGTTGTGTCCGAACTGACTCCAACGTCAAGCGAACGAAAGTTTAATGTTGAACTCCAATGGTAACGGAGTTTATAATTGGCGTTATAGCTTCCCGTCTATACAACTGTGAACGGGAACTGCAACTGCGAACTGTAACGACAACGTCAAATTTATAAATCAGGCTTTAAGGTTGATCATCCAAACGAAAGCAATTTCAGCAACCTCATGCACTTTCACTCGTATTTTTTGCATAAGCAAGATATTCAATTTATTTAGTAATTTTCGTCACCTTGCTCAGCTGAACATGTAGGGCATTAATAAATATTCAGCCATGGTTAAATTCATTGATTAAACAAACAAAAAAAGAAAAGTGTTCCTTAACGGTGCTGAGGTCTCATAAATTTTATACTACGCACTTATTTGGTCACCAGTGACGGACAATTACTTGACCTTTCTAAATATAGCAGATATCTGTTTTTTAAATTTTGACCTGGATCTATTTGTTTTCGTTATTATTTCTCTATGTAATGCATATTTAAATTATTCCGGATTGATTCCAAATAAAAACCTATAAATTATATTCAACAACTGACTAATTGAAACATATAAAAGTCCAAATCAGGAAAAGAAAAATATATAAAACGAATAATTGGAAAAGACAACAAATCAAGAGATAAATAACAAGAAACTTACACGTTAAGTTCAGTTAGAACAGTAAACTAAAGAGTGTCGAGTTTATTACTATATCGCCAACCGTCAATAAAGCGATGCGTTACCATAGCGTTTTACGGAGATAAACAAACACTTTATCGTACTGTAGAATAACAGTTATTTATGTACCAAGTCAGTAAAGTGATACTTTATCGAACGAGTCGATTTACGAGCCGAGCGAGTGAAGCGAGCGCGGCGAGTAACAGACGAGTTATGACAGTTTATGACATTGACAAACATTGATGTTTAAAGTCATCAGTCATGGTTACGCTGACATATATTAGCGGCAGGTAAAGTACTTTATTGTACAGTACGATAAAGTGTTTCTTTACCTCCGTAAAACGCTTGTTACGCCCTACTTTCATTTTTGCCAATGTCCCGTATGATTTTAGCATATCGCAATGTGTTATACTATCATTTTATTTTGACCGTGCCTGGTATGCTAAAGCGTTTAAATTGGACGTGACTCATGACTATTATGTGTACATGTTTTCTTACTTAAAGCTAACGTCCTCAGAATTCAAGTTTTATTAATTTACGAGGCATTTAAAACGTTAAAGCCACCTGTTTTGTGTTTATTTAAGAGTAGGACTTATGATTAATACTTCCTGTGCCTCGTTCGACACTTTCTTAAGCTATTTCCCTACCTGTGGATACCTTTTAGCTTAACTTCGATAAACGCCTCTTGCTTACAGAAGTCATGTTACATTTTCAGGTTACGTTGACTACGTACTTTTGCACTGGTCTACCCCGAGGCTTTATTTACTTCTCGTGTGACCCTGTCATGTGGAAGAGAACCCTGTTATGATATATATATTCTTTTAACATGCATATCCTATTGGTGACTTTTTTGTTTTGGCTGGTTGTATTTTGCATGTGTTTATCGTAGATTTTATAACCACCTCCTGAGCTCTCATGTCACTAAAAAAGGGAGATTCCTTGGAGTATGTATTCGGTCTATGTATTGTATCATACTTGTTCTCCCTCTCGTGCGATTAAGCCCGGTGTTTTGAATGTATGCCTTGGAACGTATTCCGCGACTCTAGCTTAACCTCGAACAGAACGTTTCGACGTTGGTTATTTACCTGTAAGTACGATTAAGGTCGGAAATATTTCCGCCGGTAATTTGTGAGCGTTGTTCTCTCATAATCAATATAGTTACCTGGTGTTTGGTCCATTTTCAACGTGTGGTTTGTCTTGTAATACGTTTTGTTTACCTGCTCGCAAGCGAGGTTATCTATCTGTCAACACATAGTGCCAACGTTCTGGTCGTGAAATTGCTTCCCCGTCTGTGTAACTTATTTAATTTGCGTTTCGTACCAGTTTATTTTAAGTTAATTCTGTCGATATTCTGAGTTCTGAGGTTGCTCGTGTTTTTTTATTAGAGACATGCCACTGTAGATCTCTTTTATGGGATGATTGTAGTGTTCGTTAATTTCAAATTCTCCCGCCCATCTTAGGTAATTGTTTCCGCGTTCTAGAACCTGGGTGAAGGTTCGACTGGCGGAATATCGCAAGCACGATGTTCACTTTTAAGTCAATCTTCATAGGAAGAACACAAAGTACAAAACTACTTATCCTTGCGATTTATAATGTGTGCTACGGCAGCTTTAATGGGATTTGTAGTTAATTTCGTTACCTTTTTCGTAAGAATTTATGTGGGTGTTGCGTAATTTTCGTCACCCTTGAGTTTTTTTTGCTGAACCACGTGTTGGCCTCTACGTTTCTTTTGTGCTATTGTGGCTTCTGAAAATTTGAATATCGTGTTCTTCAAAATTGGGGTAAGTCTAAGAGAATTACATTTTGTTAGTTTCCAGAGTTTTAATCTCTGCATTTCTTTTTTTCCTGGGTCTTTAGGAACCCGTTGTACGGTGCCTGTTCTACGGTATCTGCCGTTCGACATCACTGTCGTACAGTATTATTTGATGGAACACTGATTCCTGTTTTGCTGAATTACCCGTTGTACCTTCTGTAAATGGCTTGTACATTTTGAGAGGTGTGAAGCTACCATCTCAGAGTCTTCTGAGAGGAATACCACCTGAAGGCCCAGAAGGACTCCCGTTACCACATCACCTGCTAGTGGATTTCCTTCTCGCCTAATTTCGCAAGCTAAGTACAACATCAATTTAGACTAGGAATTTATATTACGACTAATTTGTTAGGATCTTGTGTCAGTCAAAGCTGGTTAATTCATATGTTTTAAGTGCTAACGAGTGATCCGCAAATTATATTTTCTACTATCTTATCATGTGCCAGGTCTCAAATACCGCTGTTTAAATTTTGCTTTATATTTGAATTGGATTTCGCTGTATACCGGGTGAGACCAGTAGTGGAATAAATTATTAATGCTCTGATTAATTACGTACTCTTGAAACATCCTTAAGTACGACTCAGTTTAATTTTCTGGAATTAATCCTTTACAGTAAATTCATTAGTTTCTTTGCTATTTTATTTTGCCTATGTCTAAGATGTGTTCATTAAATATCAACCGTAAACATAAGCGTTTGCGAATCATGTAAATACCAAATTCAATTTTTAGTATATATTATCTTGACTGTTTAAATTTTCTTTTGTTGTAATTAAACCGCCATTGCTTGGCGTTTTATCTGAATTGCATGTAATAATCTGTAAGGCGTATGAAACGTTTCTGCCGCCAACATGCCTCTGGTAAAAGTGCGGAGGTTATGTCAATTTTCATACCTTTATTAATCTATTTTGATATGGTTATGATAATGAAGTAATTAAAAGTTGTTTAAGCTAATGTTCTAATTTTCCTTAGATGTAATTATCGTTGACAAATTTATTAATGTCTAGACTAACCCTTGTTACCATCTTGACTAGAGTTAAACAGTATAGAAATGTTTAAAAAAAAATGAAAAGTTTTACTTATCATAATATTTCAATAATGGGTTGATTGTTATGAGTTAATAAATAGGATTTTGATGCATTTTTTTCTTTTTAAAAAAAAATAATAATTGAAATAATAATATATAAAGTTTTCTTGGAAATTTCAATCTGTTCGTTTATCTTGCATACGTACGTATTATGTTATATCATCATATAAACATTATAAATTCTTTATTTAATTAATACATAGAATACTGTCCATCTTTCTTTTTCTTTCTTTTTTTTTACCTTAAAATTTTACAACGTAACTAGCACTTGGATAAGGTTTGTGTAGCTGGTCCTCATACACGGTGATCCAGTGGTGTATCCCGCTGGAGGGACACAGCCAGTGGCATTATATAGAGATCGCAGGTTAGTTACCTCCTAAGGTAGCGTAGTGTCCTGGTGCCCAGACAACGTCGCTAGCGTCGCTGCCGACCGGCGCTCAACCTAATACGTTCTTGAACCGACACGCCATCTTCGACGTGAGTTAGCTTGGCCCTGCGAACCTCAGACATTTCCACCTCGCCACAGTGATCTTCCTATACCGAAACTTACTCAAAGTATATTTATATTTCCGTAGCGACGTTGTTAAGCACGTAGCACGCTATTGTAACGCATCGCTTTACTGACGGTTGGTGATAATAGTTATTTATGTACCAAGTCAGTAAAGTGATACTTTATCGAACGAGTCTGATTTACGAGCCAAGCGAGTGAAGTGAGCGCGGCGAGTAAAGGATGAGTTCGATAAAGGTACTTTACTGACGTGGTGCATACAAAATTTGATCGCCAACCGTGAAAATTGTTGATTTTAAAAATAAAGATATAGTAACTGTTACACTCGCTAACGGTAACTAGAATAATGTCATCCGGTCGACAATTAGAAATGTGCCCGTTTGTCATAGTTTCACACCTGTAGCTTCGCCCAATTAAATTTATGAAAGTTTCGGAAATTTATTATGTGCCACCTTCAACCTGCCTTACCTTACTTCCCTAGTGTGCGTTGGAAAAGATGGGGTGGAGTCTGTGCCTCTAACTCTCGGTTTTAGGGGATGTGTCACTCAGAATACTGAAGGTGGATGACTCGTAGGCGCCAGCTGTCATTCTATTTCAGGCCCACTCCAATATGTTACTTATTCCGACAGCAAAAATAACTTAGGTACACTAGGTATAGTAAGACATTCATACACGATATAAACAACAATAATAATTTTATTGTTAGTAGTATGGAATCATAGAATGCACAGAGAGAATTATAATAACCCACAAATGGGTGGATCACCCTATATATAATACAAATTAAATTTTAAAAATAAACATCTAAATTTAAAGCATCTATACAACGCCAAAAGAGCATAAATGCGCTTAAAATTTGAAAATTCAGGTCTGGTAACCGCAAGAGAGCACTTAAGAAAAATTGAATCTTTTTTTTTAAAAAAAAACTTCATTCAAATCCTGATAATTAATTAACTTACAAAAGAAATTAAGGCGGAACGAGATCTCGCTTTACATTAATGCCTCTACAGACATTACACACTGTATATGTGTATTGAAAAAAACAAATTAGCTAACTATAAAACTATGAAACTTATGAAAACAAAAATTATGGAAGTCAATTAAATTAGAAATCTTCAATCAAGCCGATCCGTTTGGCATCCACACAAAAGTTGTCGAATCTTAAAGATCCCCTTATAACGTTAAAGAAATTAAAATTACAGGTAACAGTGCAACTTATGCCAACGAAATTAATTTAAAACAAAACAGATAAATAAATTTCCAATCAAAACAATTATCTATATGCATATCTTGACCGTGTAATTGAGCCACTCCAGACATCAGATCCACAGGCACCCTCACAAGAAATAGTTTAATTCGGGGTCCAAAATGATGGAAATATGCCAACAAGGCGGATATTGAAAGGGCGGAAGATGGTCCAAATATTCCCATATATATAAACGCCCACGTGCTTAGCAGGAGAAAGGTTAACGTAATGGCGGCGATACTTTCGCCCACAAACGTGTTCGTACAAATGTGTACTACAGTACGACATAGAATAAAAAGCTAAAAAAAAAGGAAGACACGAAACAAGCATTAATCACAAGAAATTACGAAAAGTTAGAAATCTTACCGATCCATTTATGTACTCCAAACTAATTAAATCCTGCGTAATGCAGCAAAAAAACTAAGTAACTACCAAAAATATATTGCCACTGTTAAACATCCACGATTTTAACGTGTGACTTGTACGGTAATTAGACAATTCCAGTCCATTAATTATACAGTGAGCACTGAATGAAGTAATTGGATCGCTTTTTTAATCCAACTAAATAGTTCGATCGATAACGGAAGAATGAAAATGAAGAACACGAAGTTGCGGTTGAAGAAGCCACCTGCTCAATGTGGAGCGACATCTGACCAGTTGAAAGAGAATTGTTACATAAAATATTTAACGGATAAGGGACAGATTAATAAGAACAAAACAAAGAAATAATTAATTAGAAATAGTTGCAAATCATTAGACATCGACGTAAGGAATATAGCAACATCAAACGGAAAGACATTCTTAATGCTACCTAATAGTATAACCAATGGTACACACACGAGATGGCGCTACCGCTGCATATTGAAGGAAAAATACCCAAATTAATTAAAAATGAAGGAAACCACTTAATTACACGAGGTAATTATTTAATTACGTATAATTATTTTCTATAATTATACGTAATTCCAACAGTAAACAAAAGATTAATTCAAGGCGTAACCTAATACGCACGGAAGAGTTCAAGACAAATATACAGCGACACTCGCGGGAAATGTACCAAAATTATAAAGTCTAATATAAGGTATAGGATTCAAAAAAAAATGTAACAACTTATGACAGTTTATGACAGTGACGATTTATGTTTAAAGTCATCAGTCATGGCTACGTTGATAGATATTAGCGGCTGGTAAAGTACTTTATTGTACAGTACGATAATGTGTTTGTTTACCTCCGTAAAACGCTATGGTAACGCATCGCTTTATTGACGGTTGGCAATAAAGTACTTTATCGACGACTAAACAATAAAGTGTGTATTATATTAATCGCTAATGGTTAATAATAGGACTCATAATACGGAGAGGGAATAATGAAATGCGACCGGGGAATAATGAGACATAACGTTGCCATTATTTTCTGCACTCCGCCAATAATAACATAACCTTCCCAACGTTGTCGTAGTAACGATAGACAAGTCCTGCCATTTTACTAACTGTCTAACCGTCAAACGTCATATTGATACAGTAATCTGACATTTTCGTTTAATTATTTTGATTTTTTGAAGTAATCTTCAGTTAGTCGTAGATAAAGTAGTATATACTAACTCGCAATAATGACTATTATTCCCTGGAGCCGAGTTACTCCCTCGCCGCTTCGCGGCTCGGTTCGTAAATTCCGCTTTCGGGGATAATAACTGTAATTATTGACTCGTTTGTATAAACTACTATTACTGCCGCTAATATCTGTCAACACAGACACGATTGTATGACATTATACTCCATTCACGTTAAGAAAACAGTGTTAGGTAAGATAGGCGATTATTTCTTGGATTCTGATTGGCTAATAGCCCAGGCAAATTTACTCCACACCTACACTTTCATCCCCTGGAGTCTTCAATTTTTTGAACTATGTGTAAAATTTCTTTTTAGTTTTCAAATAAAAAGATATGATAAAAAATGTATCGCATAATATTTGTTAATGTATTTGTATGTCAAAAATTTCTGACAGTTGATGTTACAGACAAAAATTTTTCGGTGTGATACGGTCGCCGATCGCAGCGTTAACTACTGTTTTCTTAAAATGAATGGACTATAAACATAAATCGTTTGTCGCTGTCATGAAATGTCAGAAGTCATTATACCTTTATTTTTTAAATTACGAATTTTTGCGGTTGACGATAAAATTTTGTATGTACCACGCCTTTATCGAATTCATCCTTACGGAAAAAAAGTAATAAATGCTTTTAACTGCGAAATGTCTGGTAAAAATCGCTAGGAGCCAGGTCTAGACTATAGGATGACTGATGCAAAATATCGAAGCCCACTTTATGCAGGGCAGTCAGCCCAACACGACTTGTCGACGTCAACATTGTCGTGCAGGAGCACGTCAATTTTCCCCTTCTTTTGTCTTTAATGACTTCATTTAACCGCTCCAGGATTGAAGCCTAATATTCTCCAGTTATTGAAACATCTTTATCCATTATAATCAATTAATAGGATTCCCTCCAAAAAAAACAGTAGCTTAGATTTTTCGGCCGACCGTGACACCTTAAACTTCTTGAGTGGTGGTGTGTAACAACAACTCAGTAACAATTCGACTCAATACACCATCCCTGATTTCATTTCTTCTTCTGCTTCTTTCTCTTTTCTTAAGACTTAGTCTTGTTTCTTCTACTCTTCTTAATCTCGTTCAGCCTCTTGGGAAGCAGATGTCCAGCTCTCGCATCATCTTTTCGGTGGTCGACCGGGGAGGGGGGGGTCTTGTTGAACTCGGCTTTTAATATTTTGCCCATCGGTTCTCTGTCATTCTGTCTATGAGGTCTCTCCAATATCGTCGTCTCGATCTCGTAAACTGCACCACATCTTGAATTTTGAGATATGCTCTTATATCTTTGCTTCTTATCTGGTCTCACAAGCTTACTCCCTCTCTCTTCGCTTTTGTTGTATTTGCTCGAGTTTTCACTGCATATGTGTGTACAGGTCTCACGGCTGTTTTATATATGCGGACTTTGCTTTCAGTGGACATGTATTTATTCCTCTATATGAGATCCCTCAGATAGCCAGAGATTCTTGAGGCTTTATTCACTTGAATTGTCACTTCCGGTTGTAAGGTTTTTGAGCTCGTTATCTCAGCCCCTAAGTACGTACATTGCATACATTGGTAGAGGGGTTTGTCGCCGGTTTACATCTAGTGGGCTCGTTTGCTATGACCATTGATTCTGTCTTTTCTATAGATATCTGCATGCTAAGGTTCTCCGCTCTTGTTTGAAACCTATATAGTAGTCGCTGTAGATCGTCTTCATCATCCGCCATCAAAATTGCATTAGAATGTTCCTGTGTGTTTTTGAACGATTTGAACCTCTGAAATGAAAGCAATTTTTGATGAGTTTATTTCAGAGGTCCAGACCCTTCAAAAACGCACAGGAATATTCTACACGCTTCTGTTTTTGCGGCGGCGTGAGCATTCTCGGCACCCATCTTCTCTGACCTTAGTCGTGCCAAGATGACGAGAGTTTTAAAAATTATTGTATCAGATTTATCAAGTTCTGGAATGGTCATTTTGGTAGGTCTGCCAGCCGGGGGTCGTGTTCAAGCGATTCCCTACCTTGCTTAAAGCGACTGTGCCCGTACACCGACGACATCTCTTCCAGTATGGCATGAAAGACTATCCTTGTTTAGAAGCAACTTGATAACGGCGCGATACTCGATTTTCTCCATATTTCACACTTTCTTCATTATTAAGTTGCTTGATAGTTTAAAGACTACTGACGCAATTGTCTTAAAACTTTATATTTGTACTAATAATGAGTCACTGAACATGTTATGACACGAAAGAGCTCTTCCACTACACCTCCATTCCACGAACTTAAAAATGCTTCTTCATATGTACATGTTCGATCGCTGCTGAAATGGAAATTTTAACTAGGTCAACTTAGGCTGAGTACTTGGAGGTCGGCGAATGATATGAGATCGATGAATAGTACTGCTACCGTTTCTAGAATACCGACAGGTTTAAGTCGTAGTAATTTTTTCGAAATACAACACGACCATATATTTTTGTTTATTGGAAACAAAATTTTTTTCGCTGAAGCGCTGCTTATGTTTTCTTCACCGATTTCTACAGTTCCAAAGCATTTATCACTATATGGGTGCTGCCTCCCCCTCCTCCCACACACAAACTGCATGGTATATCGTTTCATATATCTGTTTATTCAGGATTGTTTGCTTATATTTTAGGTCACAATCACAGTTAGTATTTCCGCTAGACTTCCGCCACCGTCTTAGAGGATGGTTCCTTTCCCTTTTATGGGATTTTCTTCTCTTATTTGCCCTTTTATTGCTTTCCTTGCGGTGAGTTAACCGCAAGATTGACTAGAGCCCAGTTAATACATTTGCGATCCCTATTCTTTTGCCGAGTAAGCTTTCATTGTCTTTGATGGTTTTATGACTTAGCATCTATTTTTAAATTAGTTGGTTCTTGCGTCTTGCGATAGTGGCAGCAGTGGATTGGACTATTAATCATTGGAAATTTGGTCCAGTTGTTGGCAACTGCGGTGATGCTTGCTTTTACAACAAGGACGTATTTATCAAAATTATAACGTTCCAACTTTCTCTTTAGCAGCTCTTAAGATTTTTTTCTGATAAATATGTGCTTTCTTTTTGTTATTTACTATGTCCAAGAAATTTCATTGTATTTTAGTCTCTGTTAGTTTTTGACTATTGATGATCATTGATCACATTGACCCATGTTTTTGGGATAATATTGTCCCATATGTGCAATCGGTAAATGTCATAACCCTGGAGTAGGATGTTGATTTCCACCCACCGAGCAAAGAAAAGCGCTTAAAACGATTGCCAGATGACTTCCTCGTTGGTTTTTTAGATTATCAGAAGTATAAGAAGAATAATGAGCATGATAAGCTGCGCGCACACTGCTCCGACCGGTACGGCAAAACTACCAATTTTGTGGAGGAGCGCACACTGGGACGACCGGTACGACCGATGGCAACGGAACGGACAAATTCTACAAGGTCCTTCTTCTCACTCACCACAGTAATCAAAACTCAAATGGCGAAGTTCTGTTTCGGTCGTAGGTACTGGTGACGCACGCTAGCACCGACCGGCGCGCAAGCGGTATGACCGGCACGGCACGCCGGTCGTACCGCCGATCCATATTTTGGGATGATATTGTCCCACATGTGAAACCGGAATAAGTTACACACTAACTCAGCAGTAGCAGCATTGTTGATTTTGATAAATGTGGTATTTACTCCTTGAGCAAAGAGAAGCACTTAAATCTATTGCTAGATGACTTTGTTGTTATCTACGAGGTAGGCGCCATAAATTCTCGGCCTGATATACAAAAAAGAAACTTGGAATAATATAAGACTTCATATTTTTCAATGTAATCTCCCCTAACTTTTATACATTTATTACAACAATTAATTAATAATTCGATACCCTTGTAAAGATAATCTGAAGTTTTTGCGTCAAAATGTTCTATAACAGCTGCTTGCAACTCACTGTCGTCCCTAAAACTACGTCCCTTAAGGTCTTTTTTAAATTAGAAAACAAACAAAAATCACAAGGAGCCATATCCGGACTATACGGTGGATGTTCCAATTTTTGAAAGCCGCATTCGCGGATGACAGCTTGTGAAATGGCGGCAGTATGGGCGGGAGCATTGTCGTGCAATAATCGCACACCTTTTGTCAATTTTCCACGACGTTTTGCACGAATACTGTCCCTTAATTTATGCAATAAAGACGCATAATATGTGCAGTTCACACTTGCATTGCGCTCTTTAAAGTCAATTAGCAGAATGCCCTCACAATCCCGGAATATTGTGGCCATCACCTTTTTCGTTGATTGAACGATTTTCGTCTTTCTGGGACGAGGTTCATCAGGTCGCCGCCATTTCATGGACTCCCTTTTCGATAGAGGAACAGAACCATTGTTTCATCCCCTGTGAAAATAGACTCCAAAATCGGTTTTGGGTCGTCTCCACACATGCTTAAAAACGACTGCGCACATTCGACTCTATAATTCACGTTGGAGAGCAGAAAGAAGTCGCGATACCCATCTAGCACTAATTTTATTCATATCCAAATGGTCATGGAGAATTCAGCGAACACTTGTTTCGAAAATGTTTGTTATCACTGCTAATTCCTTCACTTTCAAACGGCAATCTTCTAGCACTAAATGGTCAATAATTGAAGTTTGTTGAGGCGTTATCACTTCAATTGGTCGATCCGACCGATCAGCATCTTCCAGGGATTCTTGTTCTAAACGGAAGCATTTTGCCCACTTTTTTACAGTTGAATACTAAGAAGACGTTTCACCGCAAACGCCGTCTAAACGTTATTTAATGTGGTAAGGTGTATGCCCTTCTTTTGTTAAAAATTTAATGACCTCGCGGTACTTAGTTTTCGTTACTTCAGACATTTTCGTGCGCTAGTCACGTTGGTTGGCTGGTTACTAAAAACTACTAGGCTTCGAACCGTCATATTTAGAGTGTACACTTCGCGTATGTGCATGCATGACGTGACGGAGTTTGAACACGTTTGAACGTGCGTAAGCCTGTCAGGTCGAGAATTTATGGCGCCTACCTCGTATGATGATCAAAAGTATCCATGAGAATATCGAAGAGTGGATGTGGTGTGTTTTAAAATTTTGGCATTTCTCAGTGAGGACAGTTTATATGGAATATGTGTGAAGAGATGGGTGGGGCGAGAGATTAATTCTCCAAGAATTGCATCAAAAACATCAGTTATTCTTCGTGAATAAGACATATTCTTTGTGATAAGACATATTCTCTAAATGTAAACTTTATGACATAATGATGTGACCTTATCTTTCACATTTCTGTTTGTGAGGAGATTATTTACATTTTTACCAACTTTTATTTAACACCGCCAACAAGATCAATATTGTCCCAACTAACAGCAGAGGTTGATTTGTATCGTTTTCAACAAGCGGGCTACAGTTATTCCAAAAAAATTCAAAGAACTATTAAAGCGTCTAATATTCTTAATAATTAAGTACACTATATCACTTACAACTATTTGACGGGAATGGTGTAACGAAAAAAATATCTCGGGCAATACCAAGAAATTTTCGTTAGTATATAATTATTTTTGTTTCCTGAAATCATAAAAAATTGACTAAAGTAACCTTAGTTTATGGACACATACTATTCCCTATACATATACAAACGTTGTTTATGAATTCAGTCTTGTTTTTTTTTTTAGATTTCATATCTTCTGAAACGCCACTAATGAAATGCGGACTCACATTGTATATTGTTACATCTAGCGAATTATAACGAAATACCTGGATGGCTAGATGGAATGTTATTCTATGTATTAATTATTACTTCCCAAGATCCTGCTTGTAATTTCCACAAAAGTTAAGACCACATCCCTAATACCTGTTGAACCACAGTCATGATGATTTGTAAATACTATTGATGGATGTCAATCTTGAACAACTGTGCGGTTCCTCTTTAATCTAAAACAACTGATTCTAATGTATGTTCAGTTTATATACATCTCTATCGTTAATGATGTGATGACTTTTATTTTCCTATAACAGTTCCAAAATTTGATTTCTTGCTCTTCATCCGTCATTGTCATCAAATTTCTAGCTTCTGCATTTTCCCCTCCTCGTTCACGTTTCCCCATGAGGTCAATGCGCGTGCGTCCTTGAAAACTACACCGGCAACCGTTCTCCGCTTGCTCCTTTCCCGTACATTAGGTCCGAAAGCGCTGACGCAGCCCACCAAATTCACATAATTTACGAACAACTTTGTCTATTGTTTTGGTGGTACGAGGCTCACGCGATAATTTCCAAATATTTGGTAAGTGAATTACTACTATTACATTACTGATCCCGTATATTATCCAGCTGAAGGTGATTTTGTATTGTTGGTTGATATTTTAAGCGCTGATTTTCTTTTGTCTCACGGACACAGGCTTCAACGTCATCGGCGTGCTTAGATTGGTCGGTAGTAGTGGGGGAGAGTTTCTAACTGCGTAGTTTAGGTTTGTTGGCTATTACTAGTTACTAGCTTCTAATTTTTTGTATTTTGACGACATTTATTTAATTATTAAATATAATATCAGACGATTAGAATGATATATCACATTTTACTATAAAATCCTAAAATTAAAGAACTGAAATCTATAATTCATTAATACTATAATTTTATAAATATTGCAAATTTCAGTTAGTGCAATTGCTGTATTGAAAAGGGCAAATAATATATTTGCTATATTGAGCTAAGTTTTATTTACAATATTTATAAAATTGTAGTATTAATGAATTATAGATATCAGATGATTAATTGTTACTTGGAAGTTATTACAGTAACTGGAGTAACACTAGCACAGTTTAACTTTTTGAAAAAATAGGTATATTGGAAGAATATTTTCTGTAATTACACTACCATGACTAACAAAAGAAAATACAACTGATATAATGCCCTGAATAGAATGTGTAAAGCAAGCTGGTTAGGAATCTAGGAACAAATGTTTTTATGACAGATTTTGAGTTCTAGAATCATGCTAGCGAATAACTTCATATGTATGTTTTTACCAGGATATCCAAACATGAATTTCATTGTTCTAATATCATCTAAAAGCTGTTTTGTACTTATTATTTTTTTGAGCAAGTTTTTGATTCAGAAATTGTCAAGTTTTTATCAAGCTATAATAGAGTTGAGTTTGGTGGTTTTATACTAATCTAATAATTTAATATACTTCAAAGTTCCTTGGTGCATTAATATTACCAATAGTGCCAAAGTAGTAGTGGTTGAATGTTGAATATCGAAAAAAACTTTGCAAATATTGCTTTTGTAAAATTAAACAATGTACTTAAAATAATACATGTATTCGAATTAATTTGATGTTACTAGTTACTAGCTTCTAATTTTTTGTATTTTGACGACATTTATTTAATTATTAAATATAATATCAGACGATTAGAATGATATATCACATTTTACTATAAAATCCTAAAATTAAAGAACTGAAATCTATAATTCATTAATACTATAATTTTATAAATATTGCAAATTTCAGTTAGTGCAATTGCTGTATTGAAAAGGGCAAATAATATATTTGCTATATTGAGCGAAGTGTTACTTACAGTATTTATAAAATTGTAGTATTAATGAATTATAGATATCAGATCTTTAATTGTTACTTGGAAGTTATTACAGTATATGGTGTAGCACAGTTTAACTTTTTGAAAAAATAGGTATATTGGCAGAATCTTCTTCTTCTTCTTCTTAATGTGTTTTCTAGTTAGGCCTTAGGCCTTTTACTAATAATCTGTTTTGGCTTCATCTTTACTTTGAAGAATTGGTTATGTATTCTTTAGAGGATTTATTGTATGAGAGCGAGCCGGGGCCGTTTATGCGGGAGGTAATCCTGTGGATCGTATTTCATCTCCGGGGTGAGGGAGATGTTTGTGTTTTCATCCATCCTATGGTAGAAATCTGACGTGAGTTTTCTGATATGAGTTTTAATTGTTGGTGTGTTTGTTTCTCTATGGATCTGATTGTTTCGAAGAAACCATGGTGCCTTCAGTACCATTCTCAGTGAGGTGTTCTGAATGCGCTGAATTGCTTGGATGTTTGTCGTGGCGGCTATTGGCAGAATATTTTCTGTAATTACACTACCAAGAATAACAAACGAAAATACAACTGATATAACGCCCTGAATAGAATGTATAAAGCAAGCTGGTTACGAATCTAGGAACAAATGTTTTTATGACAGATTTTGAGTTCTAGAATCATGCTAGCGAATAACTTCATATGTATGTTTTTACCAAGACATCCAAACATGAATTTCTTTGTTCTAATATCATCTAAAAGCTCTTATATACTTATTATTTTTTGAGCAAGTTTTTTATCAAGCTATAATAGAGTTGAGTTTGGTGGTTTTATACTAATCTAATAATTACCATACTTCAAAGTTCCTTGGTGCATTAATATTACCAATAGTGCCAAAGTAGTAGTGGTTGAATGTTGAATATCGAAAAAAACTTTGCAAATATTGCTTTTGTAAAATTAAACAATGTACTTAAAATAATACATGTATTCGAATTAATTTGATGTTAACCTTAAATCTGTCACCAGGGATTCTAATTCAAACTAAATCAAGTAGAAGAAAAAAATTTAACATGTTCTCCGCCAATAAATTCGTGGTCAAGAAATCAGTCTAGTTGACTAGGCAGGTGTGATACAGGACTTGTCAATTTTCACTTGGTCAAGCTTTTTGTCAATAACTTGGTCAACAAATTGAAAAGTGTGAAACAGTTCAGAGATTGAAGGTTATGTTATTGATGAAGTTTAGAGGTTTTTTTACACTTTGGTGTTATACAGGCATTGTTTGTGTTTATTAAGTTTAGAATAGCAATGATGATCAAACCAGGATAGGTCTAGGATCGAGTAGAACACGTTTTGTATTCGTATTTTATCTCCAACTATGAACAAAAATTATATTAACTGCTGAATTTCTTTTATATTCTAAATATCTTTCTCTCAATTGGCCCACATTATTGTTAATTCCACATGCTTTGATGACATTGTGCTATTGTTTTGGTTGATTTTTCCTCTGCTTATAACTGACAACTGACAACCCCCATAATTACATGCGAATGCAAAAAGTAGTTTTAAGGGACATACTCCACATACATGGGCGAGATAGGGGAAGTGGATCCGATTTAACTCAGACTAGACCGACTCGTGTTTTGTCGGCTCTCGGCGAAGCCGGTAGGTAATACGGTACCCGAGAGCCGACAAAACACGAGTCGGTCTAGTCTGAGTGAAATCGGATGCACTTCCCCTATCTCGCCCATGTATAATTCTACATCCATCATAAACTTATGATTATGATATTAGATATTTATTGTTTTTCGACGAATGGGAATCTCGTAAATTGACGAAGCTGGAGCAAACATCAAAAATTCTGGTATATTTGTTGTTGTTTATGCTTTTTTTTATAACATAACGTTATCTGTGATATATTTTTTTTTGAATAAATGATTTATTTATTTATTTATCATTTATTTATGTAGCATATTATAGAAAAGGTGATATGTACATATATATTTGTATAAATCAACATAAAAAACGTATAACACCCAGTGGCGGCTCGGGGTGGTTCACATAGGGAGTGCATAATATCAAAATTAAAAAGTATAATACAAGAACGCTTACCCAATCTTTATAAGTTTCACCGACATACTGTTTCAGACAGGTACAGTTTGTTTTGAGGGAATAGTAAATATAACACTACAGTTTGATTACATCTGACGATAAACGAAGCCCATTTTGCGTGTCTTTGACTTGCAGAACAGTTCTATCACTTTTTCATTAAAATTTGGGAAATCATTTATAAATTCTTTTTCACAAGATAACATAGTAAGGGCATTTAATCTGTCTTCTTTCATTGTATTTCTCAGGAAAGTTTTTATTCTCTTCAGCCGTGAAAACTGGCGTTCCGCTTCAGACGTTGTCATTGGGATTGTAATGACAATTTTCAGGAGTCAGTTCTGAGTCATTTTGTTTAACCAACTGATTATCTGTGTCAGCGATTTCGGTTCGAATTTTTCCAATAGCGCGTTCAAAATTATCTAAATTATTCTTGATTTTTAATGCATCTGTATTGACATTTTGTAATTGATTAAAGAATATGTCCACATGTGGCATAATTTTATGAAAGGAAGTTAACCAATAGATAAAATTTTCCTCCTCTAAAATTCGCAAATTGGCACCAGCTTGATGAATGGTAGTTTGTAAACAGCTTCTCCCTCGATTTGTTCTAGAGCTTCAATTATTTCTTCTCGGTGCTCATATATTGTATTCACTGTCCTAGAATTGAAGTTCCATCTTATTTTTGAAGAACGAGGTAAGCTTTTTCTCTGAAGGAATTCTTCCAATCTTGCAGCTCGTTGTGGTGAAGTGGAGAAAAAAGTACATAATCCATGTAGCATGTGACATAATAAGATTTGTCTGATGTGCGTAACAATGTACAAAATTGGCCCTTGGATACTGGTCTTGGACATGTCTTTGCACGCCGTTAATAGCACCACTCATGACTGCTGCCCCATCATAGCTCTGTGCAATCAGTTTTTCTAGGTCATCAACAAGCAAACTAATTTCGTTAAGGATGGAGGCAGATAAAGAATTAGCATCATGTCCACTAGGCAGAAAAAATTTCCAAAATCTTTCGATCGGTCTCGTGTTCACAATATATCTTAAAACAACCACCAACTGAAACTGATTGGACACATCTGTGGTCTCATCAGCTATCACAGATATGAAGTCGGTTGCTTTAATTTCTCTGGAAACTTGTTCATGATACACGTTCAACATTGCATCAAGCAGCTCATTCTGTATCGTTTTTGATAATCCCTTAAAAACCGGTGCTGCTTCGATGTGATCTCTGAGCGATTTATCCAATTCTGCCGTAAAATTTATCAATTCCCGAAAAATGCCCTTGGTATTCGACGTTTGCCGTTCATCATGACCCCGAAGTGCCAGTTCAAACGCGCCACAAAATCTAATGCAATTTATTATTAAATTTAACACATGCCTATTTTTTGTTACCTGTTCATTGTGTTGTTGAACTGCTTTTCTATATGATGAATCTAAAACATTCTCAATGTTATTTTTTCCAACATTCTTAGACTAAATATATTTTTCAAATGCCCTTCGGAATTTTCATGTTTCGTAATTTTAGCACAAAGATGAATTAAGTCTTTTATTCCGTTCTTTGACTAAGACGGTTCACCACCAAACAAAAGACACGGAAAACAAAACAAAGTATTTTTAATTTCACACCCACAAATCCAGTCATTTTTCTGATAAATATTAATTTTGAATTTTCTTATAACGTCTTTACCTTTAACAGATTGTTTATTTTCTAAACATAATTGAGGCATCGGCCGTTTAAGATTTTTTATTGCGATTTTTTCATCATACGTTAACCGCGAAAACGTGTTATTCTGTAACGCAGACACGAAATTCATCTTACAACAGCGGTGAGCAGACTGGGGATCTTGCTCACAGGCTGTGTATTATACGATATGGGGAAGTAGAACAAAATACAGTTCTCCCCACCTTCAATGTAATGTTAATGGCTTAACGGAGCAACGGTTGGGCTTTGCTCATGGGTATGTTTCTCTCGGTGGAAGGGGTAAACATTCGAATAGTTTCTCGTGTGCTGTTAGTCGTCATTATATCTGTGACGACGATCGGTGCATGTAGGTTGTTACGCGAGCCGCACACGCCACGTTCCTGTTCAATAACTATGAATACGTAATAAATAAATACTTTCAGAGTTAGTCGCCGCTTGGTTTGTTTTATTTCAAAATTCCAGGGGGTGCAATTGCTCACTTGCTATTGTAGCACTGCACGAGTTAGCTTCGCGATGTAAGAAAAAAATCATAATATTCTCTTATTAGACTTTTCTTTGATAACTTGCGATGTTGATAGCAAATTGTTCTGAAAGTGAAGAAAGTTTGTGGGTACTGCCTATGTTTTAAAATATCTAACTCGATATTGTGGATAACCATACCTTTTCCTTAAAAAAGACGATCCATATAACTATGCCTATAAAAATAAATTTAACAATTTCTGAGAATTTTGTGGAAATGAAATGAATAAAGGTTATTATTGTTATTATTAATTATTATTATTTTTATTATACATGCGGAATTATAATCTTTTGTGAAGGAAAAATACTGCATATATTTTCCTTTTGTAGTTGAGTTGAAGTACAGTTTTTACAACCCTTCACATTACAACTTGGCATAATACCTGTAGTAGTTGTACCGCTGTAGATTTACCACGCACTAAATCTAAACACGCGGTATTAAATGGAACTGGAAGAAAACTAAACAACAGGATATGGTCGTTGCGAAGAATACAATACAACACACATCTAACATATAATTGGACGGTAAATGTACCTTACCATGGAATGGCATGGAAATAATTACTTTCAAATTCAAAAGTTTAAAATGACGCTTATCGGCTGACATGCAAGGTAAACCAATCTACGACATTTTATTCGCTGTGACTAAACGTCCGCCGGCTGTCTTCCCCGTATAAACTGAGTGTTCCACCTGCCGGCGGAATCTTTATGATTGTAGTAACGTGTCCGCCGACAAAGGCAGTGTTTTGTGCAGACACGGCGGTATGGGCATATTTGACATTTTAACAGTACCAAACTTTGGCATAAGTAGAATTTTATGTTAGGATACATTGGGCTTCTTACTTGTAAACAAAAATAGAGATAGTATCATGTATGTACGTACTTAAATTACTTTTACTATAGAATGTGAATTCTTTTCTCATTTTTGAGATAATTTTACAATACTTTTACTAGAGACTCTATAAGCTATCATTTAAAAACTATTAATCATTACATAATTTTGAAAGTTACAAGGATCGTATGCCAAGCAAAGTAAAAGATATTTTAATTTTCCCTAACTTGCATAGATCAGTAGTGTACTTGCAAAACTTATTTTCTTTAAGTTAATAGTAGCACTACTCACAGATTTATTAAGAAGATAAATTATTTAAAACTCAATATGAAACATTTTGTATATAAAAAATTAGGAACGCACATACGTATAAGATATTCCTTTTAACAACTCAGTCTTTACATGCTTTTTAAAAGGAATGAAATGCTATAAAAAATATTTTTTATAAATATTATACAATATATTTATATGTGACATACACTTTTTGTATTATTTATTTTTTTAATTAAAAAATATTTGTTTTATTACTTCACAAACAATAAATACTACTTATAACTTACTGAATACTGATTGTTTTTTCTACAAATTAGATAAAAACCGGCGGACTCATTACTACCATAGGAAAGATTCCGCCGGCCGACTGAACTCTCAAGGATAAGGCCATCGGAGGACATTTAGCCACAGCTTTTTTTATTAGCATACCCTCTATACTTTTACCATGTTCCTGCGAATAAGTTTGGTAGTGGTTTATTCAGCTTTGCCAAAAAGTATGTTATATATGAGACTATGTAATATACCTGAAAATATGTTAGTGTCAGTAATAGTTTCCCAGATATTTAAACGTAATTGAAGAAAGTTCAAACTTTGGTGTCTAAAATCCTTCGTGAGATTGAATCACTAAAAAGAATAGTTCTTATGAGGAAGTTACTCTATTATATAAAATTTCCTACAAATCTAAATGTGCGAGTTACCTGTGTTTACTTGTTTAGTCGACTAGAAATTACATTTGTCACTATACTTTTCGTGTTGTTTGTTATTTCATACGTACCTATTTGATTTTCTTTCTCGTAGAGAGTAAATTAAACGATTAATGAACTCAGGGCAACCATAACACACGTTGGTTTATTCAAGAAACGAAAGGAGATTGATGTTTTGAATGCAACTATAGCAGCTCATTTATAATTTACGCTTGAAAAATCTATTACGATGAATTAATAACATTTTGAACTGATTTCGTGGATATTACCTACGTAATTAACATAATAGTGAGACATACATATAGCTCATTTTATTGAAATTCTGTTATTGAGCCTGACCGGGTTGGTCGTCAAGCATTTCATGTGCTTTAAATTCATTCTGTTGGGTGTTGGATCAACAGCTGACGAAGAGGTGGGAATCTAATAAATAGGCCAGAATTGGCACGTTATAATTAGAACACGTAATAGTATGTTCAGGAAGCATCTCTAATAATTTTTATTGAACGAGTATGCCAAGAATTAAAAAATAATAATTTTGTTCCTGTCACACAACATATATTTTCTAAATTAGTAATAACAGTTAATAGATAGATTATTCCAGACCAAATACAGTCCAATTTAGTCATGCGCGCTGAATTCTTAGGAAATAGCGACGCGTCAGGCAAGTATATTGCTATCTTCCTCTGAACCGTTGCGATAATGGATACACAGTTCAAGCACTCCTAGCCCCCTCCCTTTAATGTTATAATGAATTGGGACAGTCAATTGTGATATTATTTCAATTTTATTGTTGTTTCTTCTATGGTTATGATAAAAATATAGAATTTGTAGATGTTTACAATATAACATTTTTATACATTTTCCTTTACAAATGCGTTATTAAATTTAAAGGAACATCCTAGACTCACAATGATGGAAAATTAAAAAAATATTTCTGAAATTTTTGCTACCATTGTATTAACATACTAGCGTTCGATTGCAAATTTCGGAAAGATAATCGGATATTAATACTTAGTATTCATAATATACAAATCAGACCTTGTGATCATTGCGTAACGTTCTATTTATATTTTCGATTACTATAAATGTATCTACAGAGAAATGTATAGATAATAATTTATGATCCACAATAATAAATTATTTGGTTCTATCCTGTCGTGATCAAAAATTGATGAACTCTATTATACATTTGATGATAGGTGTCAAACCTAGTACACTTTGCAAAATTTGCAACATGCATTTTCTAAATGACGGATGTTGTGCTTGAAGATTAACCTCTTACATACATACAAAATTCGAAACGTGTACTGATGTTGGTTTGCAAATCCAACGCAACCGTCACTCCAAATTTCTTCTCTGTCCTTTGTTCGTTTCCCCTCCGATCTACGTTGAATGGTTGCGCTTGCGTCCTTGGAACGCCATATTGCGATGCATTCTCCGCTGTCTGTAGTAGTTCATATAATTGTGTCGGAGATTCTGTAGCGATTTTCGACTATTCTCAACGTTTTATTTTACTTTTCAAAAATATATACAAGGTCCAACCGATAATTTTATGACGTTAGGTAAGTGAAACATGACTTGTAATTCCTTTTTTATATGTTTACGTTTGTCAATACTCGGCCGTGATCGCTGTGCATTGTGGATAGGTATAATACCTTGGAATATTCGCGTCGGTAGGGAGAGGATTTGTTTTGGTAAAGTGATGACTTGATGACTGATGACGTATGAAAATGGCAACACAGCAAAAGTTCTACAAACAACTTAATACTCACTTAAAGAAGTAGTTCAGTAATTTTGTTGAAATATATTTTAATGAATAATAAATTTCAGTAGATTTGAATTTATGTTGTATGGACAAAGTGACCATGTCATAATGTTATATTCCTTGTGCCGTAACAGTAATGGAGCCAATTTGCAATTATCTAATTTATTGACGCAAATTGAGACATTGCTTGGTTTGACTAGTTCATGTTGACATTTCATGATTTTTTTTGTTTAGAAAGCGTTAGCAATATCATCAAATATGGAGTTACTGTCTAACAACGTAGTTGTCAATTTTTCAATTTTCTAACTACTAAATCTGATTACGTTTACCAAAATATGTACATATTGACAATATCCCTACAGTGCGTTCTTTTTGACAGAACGTGATTTATTTTGTTTAAAATGGGTTAGTCATGTTGCCAAACGTTTTAATTCTTTTAACGTAACATCAGTTGAGTCAGTTTCTAACTACATAGTTAGAAGTTAATCAATATACATATATACGAATTTACATGTCTAGTTTGACATTTCATAACTTATTTTTACTGAAAAAAGTTTTACTAAATATTTTATTCCTTGTGAAGTATCACAAATGAAACCATCTACGTAATTTGATCATATTAATCAATATGTATACAAATTGACAACATCGCTTATAGTGACAAGTTCTTGCTGACATTTGTTTTTTTTTGTTTGGAGAATCTTAACAATATTATCAAATATTTAATTTCTTGTGACATAACATTAATGGAATCTCTTTATTTACATAATCTGATCATATTAATCAATATGTCTACAAATTGTCAACATCGTTAAATTTGACAAGTTCTTGTCGACATTTCATTAAGTTTTGCCAAATATTTTGCTGTGAGACGTAATTGGAGATAATATCTGACAACGTAATCTGATTACATTTGCTAATATGTATACAAATTGATAACATCGCGCAGTGTGACAAATTCTTGCTGACATTTCGTTATTTATTTAGTTTGGAAAAAGTTAACAATATTTCCAAATATTTTATTCCTTGTAATGTAACTCTAATGGAAACAATTGCTATCAACGTAATCTGATGACAAGTTCTTGTTGACATTTCGTCATTTGTTTTGACTGAAGAACCTTGACAATTTTATCAAATATTATTCCTTGTGATGTAACTCTAGTGGAAACACATTCTATATACGTAATCTGATAATGTTAATGAATATAACGACTTGACATCGTTTAGTTTGACAAGTTGTTCATGACATTTGATGCAGTTTTGCTAATTATTTTTTCATTGGGAAGTAAAAGGAGATAATTTCAAACAATGTAATCTAATTGTGATAAATAATATGAATACAAATTCACAACGTCGCTGAGTGTGACATGTTATTGTTGACATTTAGTCATTTGTTTTCCTTGGAGAACGTTAACAATAAAATCAAGTGTTTTATTTCTTCTCACGTAACATCAATGGAATCAGTTTCTGTCTACGTTAACTATATTACTAAATATTTATTTCTTGTGACGTAGCACTACTTGGGTCAGTGTCTAACTAGACAATCTGATGATGTTAATCAATATGTATAAGTATTGACAGTATCTTAAATGTTGACATTTCTAGAAAAGTTAACTATGTTACTAAATATTATATTCTCTGTGACGTATTACTAATGGAATGAATTTTTACCTACGTAATTTGATTATGTTAATCAATATGTATGCGAATTGACTACATTGCTTTCTTTGTCAAATTCTTTTTCACATTTTATGATTTGGTTTTCTTTGAAAAAGTCTTGCCAGTATTTTCTTCTTCATGGGTCGTCAGTTTCCAACTACGTAATTTAAAGACGTTAAATAATATGGATACGAGTTGACACAGTCAATGTCAGTGTGTATTCGCACTTACATATTCGTAACTAAACGTGCTTTTAAATAAAATAGTTTTATATAAATAATGCTGTTTTGCTATCAAATGTGCCAACGTTCTAAAATGTGCCAGCGTTACAAAATGTGCCAGCGTTACAAAATGTGCCAGCATTACAAAATGTGCCATCACAATAAAATATGGTTTTAATCTAAATTGTGCCAGAATTATAAAATGTGCCACAATTACAATAAATGGTTTTATTTTTAAATGTGCTATCGTTGTAAAATATGGTTTTGTTTTAGAACTGGTATTTGTTGTGAAACGTGTCTTTGTTATGTAATATGCTTTCTTTTTATAATTTTTTCAATAATACAACATATGTGCCAGTGTTCTAAAACGTGCTAGCGTTAAATAAATGTATTTCTTGTAAAACATGCCTTTGTTAGTGTACGTTAGCTTGAAAGTATACCAGTATTATAACAGGCACGTTAATTATAATTTCTTTTGAAACGTATGGTTGTTGTGATATCTTAATATCTTTTCTTATGAAATATGCCTTCTTCGAACACATACTTGTTAAAAATGTTTGTAGATATCTTTACATACAGTAGGTCGTAGGGAATTTATTTATGGGTAAGTGCAGGGTTTGTATACAGTTTTACTAATAAAAACCGGTGTCTTGTTCCCTGAATTATCATAGCAGACATATGTAAACTAATTGGTATTGATATATGTAGTACTTCGGAATATTGCTAAATACGTTAATTCAGTCTTGTCAGTTATACTAAAGCAATGTTTTCATCTTCTTTTAAAATTGAAAATTATTAAGCAGAATTTTAAAAGTAAGTTATATAATATATAATATACTTTGTATCTGCCATGAACTAATTTGGCATTTATTTTGAATAACACGTTAGACATATTTGTTTTCTCAGCATATCTCTTTCTTCGTAATTGATCGCATTGAAGAGGTTAACCAGTATCAGCTTAATGAGAAAACCCACAGGGTTAAGGAATTTAGTTCAACTATAACTGATTAATTACTATATATTTGGAGAAATCACACTACTATTAGATTAAAACAGCAATAAAATCAAACATCTTTAGTATTGACAAAGTGTGTATCACATCACATCTGATACATAATTTCTTTTCTGTACCAATAATATAGCTACTTTTAAATTTGTAACAGCAGTTTGTGGACTTCACCAGCCAAAGCTGTTCGTTTGAGTCATGCGTATTGGAGCTCTTACGAAATAGGTATGTGTCGAATATAATGTTATCTCTGTCCTGTTGTATGAACAGTTCAATCACTTGGAGCCCCTCCCTATATCCTCTCGATGTCGATTCATATTAAATTGCTGCTTGTTTATTTAGTTTTTAAATTTTTAAGATGGAATAGAATTCATTGGCAAGTTGGTAAATAAGGGAAAATTACTATTATAGATAGGTGTTATCAAGAGAGATTTACCATTTTCATGAATAAACTGTGCCTGACAATGATGACTGAAAATGAAGAAATATCAGAATAATGTTACAAGTATATTCTTTTGTTATCGCTTTTGAAGTCTGATATCCCATTACAAATTTCCACAAGATAATCGAGTTTGAATTGTTAGTGTTCGTAATATGTAAATCAGATCTCGTGATTTTTGCTTAAGGCCTCTATATATATTTCCGAAAATAAAAGCCTGCAGTCAAAATTGCAAGATATAGTATGTGAGTCACAACTATAAGATTTTGTATTATACCATATCGAGGCCGAAGTTAATGAACTCTCTTGGTAGATTTTAATCTCGTGCACAATAATTATTGATTGGAACTAGTATTGTTGGCGCTAATTGTCAAATGATTGCTTAACCTGTCGAAGATGAACTTTTACACGTGCAAAATTCGAAACGTATGCTGATTTTGAGTTTTAAATCTAACACAAGCTTCGATAGTTTCAAGTTTCTCCTTTGTCTTGTATTCCCTTCTCTTCGCCTCGTTGCTTGCGGAATTGTTGCGCTTGCGTTTTTAGAACGCCATGTTACATGCATTCTGCGTTTCTCCCTAGTAGATGGAACAATTTTGTGAAAGTCTGTGGCGATTACTAAACAATTATCAATTGCTATTTGTATACAGAACTCTTTTAATAATTTTCAGACATTAGGTAAGTGATCCTTAAATATCACTTATACTTCTTATTTTTAAACTTTGGTAGTGGGGGGAATTTCTAATTACGATTATGTCATCCGGTTTGTCCATGAATTGACAACGTTGCATAATTTGTTAGATTTTTGACGGCATTTCAATTTTTTTTGAATTGAATGTTTAATAAAGAAAAATAAGCAATTAGTATATTTTCAATTTTATTTATTGTAGTCCCTTATTTCTTTCGACATTAGTTTTTTAAGAAAATGAAATTATTGGTTTGATTTATGAATTTGCGAACTAAAATATAAATATAATTCTTCTCAGTGATAATCGTATATTGTCAATAAATACTCTTTACGCTAATTACATTGATAATTAACAGGTAGAATTCGATAATTCGTTCTCACTATCCAATTTGGAAACCTAGTAGTGGTTAGATTACCCATCCAGGCAACGAAAGATCTTTGGTTCAAAAACTACCTGTCGCCACAGGTAGTTTTTGAACCGAGAATCTTTCGAATTTCAAATAGAAATCCAGTTTAGTAATTATCGTTGTACTTGGTAGAAAGCGTGCTTATTTGCATATATTTATATGTTAAAAACATTATTTATCTACTTAGCCTTGACGAAAACAAGTGATGAACGTACATGTTTGTTCTTAAGTTGCTGTGGCAATATGTTGTTTAGTGACCAAATTTGGTTCGTATCCAAAGAGTTCTGTGATTTGTTGTGTAATCTTAACTGACAAAAGTTGAATAAAATTCAGCTAGAACCAAGTCATAATAAATTCTTGATGAAATAAAGAAGATGCACATCATTTTTACGATGAAATGTTGGTCTAAACAATTTTGACGGCGTAGGGAATCAATTTTAGATGACTCAAGATGCAGAAGGCCTGTTCAAATAAGACCAATGGAAACATCAAGAGATAGGAGTTTCAGAGTTTCAATAGTTACTTATGAACTAAATATATCGGAAGCCGCAATATAAAAAAACTTTAGAAACGAATAAGGTTTCAGCATGTTGGATTCCGAAATACCTTACTCCTGAACAAAAACTGTTTACCACACATTTGCAAAAAAGACTTTGGCGAACTGCGAAGAGCTTTTTCGGAAACAAGAATCCATACAGTGGCTCCTTAAGGAAGTGTCCACCGCCAAAAAAGATTTCAACAGAAAAGCTGTGACGACTATGTTTTGGAATATGAGACGAATCTTATTTACTGGATACGTGAAAAAGGCTCTACACTAACAGTAAAAGTTAATAAGTAAATAAGAAGAAAGTTGAATATTACCATACAAGAACAAAGGCCCTATAACTGTGATCAAAAAATTAAGCTACTTCATGACAGTTACGGAGTTCACAAAATTCAAATCCGTGAAGTAATTGACGAATGGGGCTTTATAAAGATGGAAAACGGACTATTATCTCGCTTATAAATTAAAAAAGCAATTGCGGAAACGCTGTTCTGTTTCTCCTTAAACCTGAAGAAAGCGGTGAAGGAATTTTTTGAAGATTTATTAACGAAATTTTCTTTGGAGACAGCCTTATTGGAAAAATGTGTGGCCGTTAATGGATCCTATGTTGAAAACAAAATATTACTTTCTTACAAACTGTTTTTCCATAGCCATATAAATAATACATACATCTTACGTTGTTATAGTCATATGGATTGCTCTATTATTATTACGGTTTTAAACACTGCATGCAATTTAATTTTAGTCTTTTAAAGTTTAAATTTTAAAAAAATAAATTATATGCTTAGTTTATACAGTAAGTAAAGGTTTAACATCAGAACTGTTGCTGAAATGTATGACGACTGTGGATGTTATCTGTGCGAAATATAAATATTTAAGTCTCTACAATAACAATACATATCTACTGTCTCAAAAACAAAAGAAATGATCTTATCTGTTATATTTTTCCATTTCATTACTTCAGATGGTGCTAATGATTATTATGTTATCATTGTTATTTTGTTTATAATAAAAGTATTCTATTTTTTCTAAATATCTATTATAAAATGTGCCACACTTATGATATAAAACGAAAGAGATCTTCAGAAAAATCTTTGAAGCGGCGGCATAAAGAGGTCTACATATTGACGAAAAGAAAAAAAAGAAAGAGTACTACATGTTGAGCATTGGAACAACTTACCCTAGAAGGAAGAGAAAATAATTGAGAAGCTATGAATTTGAGAAAGTAGACACCTTCAAATATCAAGGAACAATAAATGACATCAGTCGAAACGACATACCCAAGCAGGAAATAAAGCGTAGGTATTGTATGTACAGGGAGCTACTGAAAAACAGAAACATCAGATTTGATATAAAAAATCTACACAGCAACTATAAGACTAATAGTAAGTAACATATGCGGCAGAGACGGTGGTACATACAAAAAGAGGCGAAGAAAAATTAAGAATATTTGAAATATGAACAATGTATGGCCCAGAACGAGTGGGAGACGAACTACGAAGACTAATAAACCACGAAATTGGCCAACTAGTGGGTAAGAGAACAAGATGAAGATAGATAATTTGATGAGAGCAACAAGTGACAGAAAACCTAAACAAAATGGTAATAACAGACTGGAGATTGAATATAAAGAACAGAAAAGTAGAAAAAACAACATCACACAAAAACCTAAAAAATACATTAGTGGAAATGTGGGGTGACCTTTCACAAGAAAAGGATCAGAGAGGGGCGGCTTGTACACCGTAGGAGTGTACAGCCTATATATTTATATATATGACTTCTACAATAACAATACATAACGACTGCCTCAAAGACAAAAGAAATGATCTGTTGTGTTTTTGCATGTAGTCCATTATTACAGATGTTTAGTTTATAATAAAATGCAGCTTTAAGGTAGGAGTATTTCTAAGTGTTTTGTTATAAAATGCACGTTCATTATAAAATGTGCCAAAGTTCTAAAATGTGCCAGCGTTATAAAATGTGCCACAATGATGAAATATGGTTTCGTTCTAAATTGTGCCAGCATTATAAAATGTGCCATAATTATATGGTTTCGTTCTAAAATATGCCATCCTTATATAATATAGTTTCGTTTTACAACTCGGTGTTCGTTATTAAACGTGACTTTTTTTAAGATACGATTTCTTTATAAAACTGTAACTTTTAACTGAAATAGGTTTAGTTATATAATATGGCCTATTTATAAATATGCCAGCGTTGTAAAATGTGCCATTGTTATAATATGTACCATCATTGCGAAATATTTTTGGTATATAAAATTGTATCTTGTTTAATTGAATGGCTTTAGATAGATAATACGGCTTACTTACCAAATGTGCAATCATACAACAGGTTCCGTTATAAAACATATTTGTGCTATAAAATATGCTTTACGAAATTTATTAATTAAATATCTTGTTATATAATGTGACTTAGTTATAAAATGCGCCAGCGTTGTTAATTATGCCTTTTTTATAGTGTTTTTTTTTGAAATATCACTGTCATATAAAATTTGTGTTCGTTAAAATGTATCTTTATTATGAAACATTATTAAAAACCATTAACTCGTTTAGTTGCAAAATGTGCCAGAGTTGTAAAATGTGCCATTATTATAAAATATGGTTTTGATACGGAATGTGTCTTTGCCATATATAACTTTTTTAAATAAAATATAGTGCAGGTTAGTTATAAACAGTGTCTTCGCTGTAAAATATGCCGTCTTTGTAAAATATGCCATCGTTACATGGTTTCGGTCTAAAGTGTGCCACCGTTATCAAATATGGGATCATTATCAAGTATGATTTCGTTATTAGGTATGCTTTTATGAAATTGTAGCTTAAATAGCTTTAGATAAACTTGGCTTAGATATAAGATGTGCAACTGATGTAAAATGTGCTATCGTTTTAAAATATGGTTTTGTTATAAATCTCGGTATTGATTGTGAAATGTGTACGTGTTATGAACTTTGTTTTCTTTAACTAAAGAGACAGACAGATAAAGCGTTCTAAAATAGCCGACTACCCGGTTTTTGAAAGTTTTAGTAATGTGCCATTATAATAAAAGACTGTTTGGTTGTGTTTTTGCTATAAAATATTTCTTCTTTCTCTATGTGCCACACGTTTCCGTTATAAAATTTATTTCAGTTATCTAATTATCTTCGTTATAAATTGTGCCAGTAGTCTAAAATGTGCCAGCGTCCCAAAATGTGCCCTAGTTTTCGTTATGAATTTATTATAAAATATGCTGTCTTTAAAATGGGTTGTTTCTGTCATTATCATTTGGTTTTTTCTTATAAAATAACTTTAGAAAAGTTATAAGGCTTAGTTGTAAAATGGGATATTGTCTAAGAATTATAAGATGTGCCAGTGCCTTCGCAATAGAATAATATATTCTTTTTTTTATAAACTGACTTCTGATTATGTAACGCACCATTTAGTATAATTCTTATTCTTTGTATACTAATTATCTATATGAAAGACAGATAATTTGTGATTCTTCTTGCCTCTGACCTCAAGGTGCCGAACGCGATAGGTTTGAGATTTCAAAAAACGAAGACTTTGAGACTTGCATGTGTTTCCAGAAATTTACTAGAAACGGCAATATATTAAATATAAAATTAATCTGAATTATCAGCTTGACGTGGCGGCCTCATTCATCACAAACAGGAAAGCTAGTCAAAGAAAATGTATTTATAAGTTGCTGTTAGGTACTTTTATAATTGAATAGGTTAGATACAAAATAAACTAGATCATTATAACAACTGTATAGGTTCGAAATAGTATATAGCTTTTATAAACAACAATGAATAATAATTATTTATTCAATAATAACTTGGTATATAAGCAAGATAACTAATTCACTAATAGGGATAATGATAATTATGAATCTTCATTGTGGCAAGTTTTTTGCCTTTTTGCCAGTATTTAAGCAGTTTGAAAATGTGTCCGATCAATTTGAACAAGAAGACAGAACATCTAAAAACTTTCCAAAAAATTTTAATGTCGTGTTCCAATTGTAGTCACCAATAAGATGAAAAACCTTGGCGCTCATTGTAAAGTGCATTTACAAAAAAAATTATTTTTTTTTTTTTGTAAATGGAAATAGCATATTTTCGACATTAATAATCAGCAGCTAATGGACATATTGCGCCAGAATAAAAGCTGTTCATTTTAGTCATGCGCAGGTTACACGTAATACAATCCCGCACATATGCCTGGCGTATGTTGTTATCTCTGTTGGAACCATAGCGTTTGCATATGAGTTCAATGAGATCCCTTCTCTAGACGCTATAATAAAGTGGGACAGTTGATTGAAATACTTTTTTATTTGTTGTTTCTTGGTACGGATAAAACTATGGAACAGGAAATAGGATTTTGCAGACAATTAAGAACCTAGCTGTAAATTAGTATTTCATTTTATATGAAATGAATACAATACAGACGATATAATAATATAAAATTGCATTTTTTGTCAAATTGGCTTTTAAGTGAATTAGATTACCAAATAACGTTCTATACCAAAGATAATAATTGCTGTATTTATAATGTACCTATATAAATCAGATCTTCTGATAATTGCGTAAGGAAGTGCTATTTATACTTCGTATAAATTGTAGATAATTTGTGATCCACGATTGTAGAACATTTACCCGGAAATTTTATATATCATTTCATCATATCATAGACGTCAAAATTCATGTTATTATCGCTGAATTATTGATTGAAAAATATATTTTTTGACGCCAATTGGGAAATGCTCTGCTTGAGATGCTGAAGATGAACGTCTTACATGTAGAAAATTCGAAACGTGCTCTGTAGATTTTGTAATATTACAAATGCAACACGGCCCTAATTTCTTTCTACTTTGTTCCCTTCTCCACGCGCCGTCATAGCTTGTTGAATCATCGCGCTTGCGTTTTTCGAACGCCATATTGGTGATGCGTTCTCCGTTTCTCTCAGTAGACCGTAGAACCGTGTCGCGGAGTTTGTGATCATTTTCGATATTTTCGAAAAATACGCGGGCCTATCGTTTATTTTAAATCACTCGGTGGTAAGTGATTCTTAAATATCACTCGTATATACATACTGTATTTTTAGATTTATCGATATTTTCTTGTTTTCGTACAGTAATGTTTGCACATGGGTAATAACATTAACCTTGATGTGAATGTCTCGCGTTGGCGATAGTGGGGAAGTTCTTGCTTACGTAGTACCTATGACTCCGTTACCCAACTCGCTACTACATTGGCAACGTCGCAAACTTTGACATGTTTTTATGGGTATTTTGACATTTTTAAATTGAATTGAATGAATACTTCTACATTAATTAATTAGATAAAAATAACTTAAAAGATGTTTTTTTTTAATTTTTTGATATTTATTCTTTTTTTTTCTTTGAGTTGTATACGATATTATGAATATTTTTACTTGCACGATTGTTTGAAAACATCATGTCTCCATTTTGTATGGGCGCTTATGATGGTATGTTTTTATATTTAATTATATATTTTATATTATGTGTTTATGTATTTCTTGTGGATCATTATTACGGCTGTTTCCTTTCTTTCCATTTCTGATCCTTATTTCCGTCACATTTATCGCTGTTCAGTTTTCATCATATGTTTCAAGCTATTGTTTTTACTCTGTTGCAGCCCGCTTATCAGTTAACCTCGTTAGGATGTCAACAACCACTGGAGCCATCTAGTGTAATTTGTTCGAGTAAAGTGTTTAAAGTCTTTATTACTTTATCGCTACGCCTTTAGAGTGAACTATTGCTGCGTTGCATTTCCAACAGTTAAAAGGGGAACATAAGATTTTTTTTACTGACCAGACATTCGAACCTTCTAACACCTAGGAACGTTCTCAGTGATTTCTTATTCTTAATCGGAAGGCACATAGTGGTTATTTTATTTAATAATATCTGTTTTATTTTAATTCTAGATGTAAGGCCTTGATTTTTCCCGTTTTCCTTTGTCTAACTAGCCGCAAAATTGTTTTCATGATGTTTTGCTTTGCGGTGCTTTTCTTTTATTATTGTTATTTTGAATATTCGTTAGTGTGATAACTGGCTGTATCGTTGTTTTTTTTTTATTTTTTTGGTTATCTTTTTGGTTTGTCAATAATCTTTAGAAGCTCTTTCATATTTGTAGATTTAGAGGTTTCACTAGCCCATCAGTGATCCACCTCTCTGCCTTTTTCAACTGTGATGTATGTATCTTCGCCTTGATTGATAGAACTATTGCATACAGATATTATTAAATAACTGTATAGTACCAACATTTTTAAATAGCAGTGAATCACTAAATATGTTTTCTTTAAACAACTCCCACCAACAAAATATTTCACAGATTATAATTGAGAAACCTAATTGGAGACTGTGGCATGATACTAAACAAAATATACTAAAAAAACACCCTTACCGCATTAATGCACAGAAAGCTAGATACGCATTTCGATAACAATGTGGTCATCATCAGTAACTCTGAAGAAAAACTGCGTTGCGTGTACACCATAGCGTATATAGAACAGCACTGCTGCGTATCTAGAGCTTTCTGTGTATTAGTGTGGTAAGGTGACTTTAGTGTATTCTATTTAGATCATAATTGCTGTAGATAGTCTACTTTAATGTTAAGCTTATTTAAGGCAATTGATAGAATAAAAAATTGCATAAAATATTTAGTGAGGTTCAAACTAATTTGCAACTTCGTTAACTAATTTTAAATACAAATATAGATATATATGGAGTGTCAGTGCTTGCTTACACCTTTCATTGTAAAACTTTATTGTCATTGAAAAATGCACACACAATTCATGGGTGTATTTGTGTTCATTTTAGCTTTATTTCAAGATTTCTTGAAATCAGTCAGAAACAAATTAGTGACTTCTCTAAACCAATCGAATTGTTCCTTACTAGTTCGTGATTTATGTATGTTCAAACAAACCTTTTTTATTCTATTTTTAATTGTTGAGGACTAAATTAAATCGCATCAACATTCAAATGTAAATTCATACATATGTGGTACCTATGACTTTCAAAATTTTCCCTTTTTGTTAGTTGCCTTCCATTTCTACTAGTGTGTTAATTATGTTAAGAGTTATACGTTTAATGTCACCGTTTGACTACTTGGATTTCCATATAAAACCTGACCTCAATGTTCTTGCCTTTTCTATAAATACAAAAAACAAAGTTATTTTTCAAAAATTCTGGCTCCAAATTCTATCAAATTTATTTTGAACTTGTTCAGAGTTCAAGGTCAACTTTATAACTCTGTTTATTAATAGCTAGTATGTGTCACAATTCAACTCCTTTATAACTAGCAACAAATATAAATAAAAATATTAGGGTTCTTTGTATATAATTTATTAATTTAAAACAGCTGCACAACAACATATTTCAAAACGAATTCGTAGGTTACAGCTACGTACAATGTTAATTGTGAAACTTTTGTTGAGTATTATACATATACGTTTAACGTGGCTTGGCTACGGAATATTCCACTTTCGATCGTACTCTTTCGTCGAGCCTCGGAAACGTCCGTCATATCGCCTAAACAGATTAATAAACATGTAGGTTTTAGTTATTATTTTTTGACGGTAATTGCTTGACTTTTTTTTATTGGAAACTAGATTTTTCCGAAAATATTTATTACATTGTCAATCAAAATCAAATTTGAAGCAATGCAAAGCATTGGCGTGAAGATTTGATTGATATTCTTTCTAATTATTACGCAAATATTTTAGTGTTAATTAGGTATACAAATGGAAATGGAAAGTCTTAAAAGTGGGTTTTTAGGTTTTGCTTTTGTCTACTTTTTGTATTTTAGTAAATTTAGTGGATGTAAAATTACTTCTATTGATTGTTATATTACGAAATAATTATTATCCTTGAATATTTGGAAAAGAAAATATTTAAAATTTTAGAGGTTGGGGAGAGCATTACGCAATAAACATTTTGAAATTCAGGCGAATTATTTTTTATGTAATCCAGCCTTCCCCAATTTGTAAAAGTGGATATTTTAGCCAGGCACGTGGAATTTGTTGCGCATGGCATGGCGTTGACTTCGTGAGGCTCCATTTGGGTGATTATCGACGAATCCCGCGCTAACTTACTTTCTACCGTACTCTTGCCGAAATGTTTTTCTTTTTTGAAAGGTTTTCAGCATTTTGTTCTAATTGACGATGACAATGTATCTGTGCAAATTTAAATATGGTTTTTCATGCTTTTAAAGGAAATTCAATTTATTATGATTTGTGCATTGCTATAGGCACTGAGAATTAGAATAACTGCGAAAGGGACTGGTTGTCCTTGGTTATTATATTCATTCTACCTTCTCTAGATCACGTGGATGATTGCGGAAGTTAAAATATTAGTTTTTACTATTATTTTGACGTGTCGGCCCTCCCCCTCCTATTTTAAATACATAATAATGATCAATTAACAATGTCTAACCTAAAATTTTAGGGATACATTTTCATGTTATATAAAGCAAGATCGATCAAATTTTGATTGCACTTGATGTCTTATTGGGTTTTTGCACTGTTGCAAAGCCATCCGAAGGATATACAAATGAGAACACACAAGTGTAGATCTCGACTCGGTGCGCTTGCGTCTCCCGGTGCCATGTTGAGTAGATAGACGTGACCCCACAGTACACAGAAAACAGTGGCGGTGTTGCGCGTTTTTAAAGTAAATTGGTATTTTTTTGCTGAATTTTCGGTATAATTCATAACAATATTATTGTACTCTCTACCGGCTCATCATTGGTAAGTAAGCGCTATACGTGGAACGGTTAAAAATCATTTTACAACTATCGCAGTTGTTTATCGCGTTTCTGCTGTTTACGTCGACATGTTTAATCTGTCATAGTTGGTTGAATTTGACATGATTGATTGGTGTAAAGAGATTATTAAGACTATTAGGTATTTTAATTTATTTAATGCATCATTTTTAATATTTAAAATGAAAAAAAGTTTGTCTAAATATTTTATAATTTTTTGACGGATTCAAAAAAAAATGCAAAATATACAGGATGTTTAAAATAAAATATTCCGTGTGTTTATATTTTTTTAATTTTAGAGGACTCACACCAATTAATAATTCTAAAAATAACTTTGGGTTTTAATTTTTATTTAAATGTATTTGTCCATTTTACACTTTGCTATTAATTGATTGATTATTTCTAATAAAGCAGATGTATTTATCTATAAAAACATAATCACAGGATGGAAGGAAGGAGTTTTATATGTAATTACTTATTGTTAATGAAAACATTTTAAATGATTAGCTTCAACATTACATATTTCAAAAATTGTAACCTAATTTTGCGGATAAAAATAGCTGTCGACATTTACTGCATTATTGTATATACAGGTGTTCACTGAACATGCGACAAAATTTCATAGGGTTATTCCTTAGAGTGATCAGAGACTATATTAACTTTTTTTTCGTAGATGATTTGGAAAAAGAAACTTTGTTTTGAAGATACATGGCGATTTCGAATACAAAACAATATAATCCCCTAAAACTTCAATACATTTATTCGAGCATTTTTCCAATAATGCTGTACTATTATTGAAGTAATCATTCCGGAAGGTCTGCAAAATATGTATCCACTCTTCGTCATTTGAAGTAAAAGGCTTTCGAACCAAGATTTTTTCAGGTTTGGAAACATACTATTCTGAGGGCGATGGGTCAAATCTGGTGAATACGCTGGATGTTTAAGCTATTCGTACTTTGTTGCTTTGGATTTTGCAGTCGTCATAACACTTGTGTGAATACGTGCATTATCTTGATGAAAAATGGATTTCTTCTCTTTCGAAGTAGGTTTTTCCAACTGATCCAAAAGGTTACAATAATATTCAGAGTTTTTTTTTCTTTCTGATATGGACGATATAGTTATACGAAACGTTGACTGTAGGATGTTTTATCGCCTTACCACCACATAAAACTATCTGTTTGAGCACACCGTATACGCGCTTTGGCGGATAATATTACCTTCTTTTAGCAGTTGAACATAGTCGATTGAAGTGAATTTTATAATTACATAAGACATCCCAATTTTGGAATTTCGTTTTTTTCTTCAGTCTGTGAGTGGCAAAATAGACTATTTAATCTATTTAAGATTTACAGTGCTCACATCCATAACGCGATATTTTAAGGATTGTGGGTACCCCTTTCCTATTGGTTCAAGAGAAAGGCATCACTCACTATCAAAGGAAGATACTGATGTACTGAACACATTTTTAGTTAATTGAATTGCTTACATCAGTTCTAAGCAGAGTGCACAAAAGTAGTATGCTGTGGAACCTGTTTCGGAACTTCCATATATATTTTTCAAGCTGTCTCTGTTACTTATCTTTATTAAAAATTAAAATGCCATGTTAAATGAGAGTAGATTTTAAATTCTTGAGACCAATATGTGAGCAGGTGGTAATAACGGAAACTGATTTAATGTATGGCAGAATTATCAATTGTTCTGATCTCCATTTTGAGCAATGTAGCACACTATAATACTTGATTAACAGTCAAAAAATTAAGAGTTTTAGGATTGGCATTTTTTAAATAAGTGTTTTTGATTTTTCAAAATAAAATTCAGAATGATACATACAGCAAGAGAACTTGGACAGATATCATTTTAATTCGAATGTGATCTTTCAAATAAAAAAAAATATCTTTACCCATTCCAGAGACAGAACATTTCAGAATTTTGTCGAAAACCGCAATTGAGAAATGGCGCCCGAGCCGCCATCTTTGATGGCCTGTATCTCGGAATTTTAATAATAATAATAGTACGCACTTATTCTCCAATAACATTATAAGTATAAACAATTCAGTAAATAGAAATTACGACAAATAAAAGCAAAAAGCAAATAACCTATATATACCAGCTGCTTGCCTCCAAGTTGAGGATGTATTAACTATTGCTATAAAAGGACGACACTCAGAGTTTCTATAAGTTAGTACGAGAAAGCAATATACATACTGTTCTTTTGGTCGAGTGTATTAGAGATAACTATCCTTGTTCAATACATTAGATGCAACAAGAAATAGCGTTCTTTTCTAACACAACAAACATGCTTCTGCAGGTCAGTGTGTGTAGGAATGAAAGCAAATTACTCAGTGCAACAAGGATAGCAGTTGCACTTGCGCATATCATTTTACGTGTCTTAATTGCGTTTCGGGTAAGTGTTTAACGGTTGTTATTTAAAGATGGATTACTATACGCCAGAAGAAAAGCCATTTATGATAAAGCAATTTTACGGTGGTAACTCTGCGAAAGTAACTAGGGATTTGTTTGCAGTGAATTATCCGGAAAGATCCATTCCTAGCGCAAATACAATTCGTAAAACGCTTCAACGTTTTGAAATGACTTTTGCGTTAGTAAATAACAAAAACAAAAATGTTTCTGATGGGAACATCAGTGATTTGGAAGTGCAAATATGCGCACTGGCTGAAATAAATCCTAGTATGTCATGCCGACAAATTGTTGGCGAATTTAACATTGGTGCTACAACAGTCCAAATACTATTACGTAAAAATAAGTGCCGGTCCTACAAAATATCAACATCTCAAGAACTTCTTCCCGCTGATTATTACAGGCGTATGGAATTTTGCGAAGTAATGATTAATAAATATCACAATGACGAGTTATTTTGTTTTTTTGTTCATAGACGAAAAATTATTTCATGTGCATAACCATGATAATCGCGCAAGTTGTCGGTATTGGTCGTGTAAAAATCTACGTTGGAATATACCTGTGTTTTTTGTAAACTAAAAAACAATGAATTGAAACATTTTATGTAGTTTCATATAAATTTATCGTTAACTTTTAGAATTTTAGTTTGTCTCCTTTTCTATTTTATAATACTGCGAATTTTTTTACTTTTTATATTAATAAGAGTTTTGCTATTGTTACGTTTTAGAATTTTATATTAGTTATGTTTCTTATCTTTAGTATTTTAAGGAAAAAAGTATTAGGTTTTTAAGATTTGATTATTTCTTTTATTTACTCATACAATTTGCGAAGCAGTGATAAATCCGTTACCAAAATTATTTAGTGGAATACTTATATTATTTCGTGCGCTTATCTGATGCTTCAACAAGTCTCTACTTATAAATTATCTAGGTATTGTTTTTGTATTGTTAATAAATAAGTCGTAGACCATCAACACGTCCATAATAGCCTTACCCACAGAAAGCAAAACAAAAAATACCGGTTTCTTACGTAATCCTAAATTTTAACATATGTTAAACACATCTTAGACTATGAAAATAACCCCCTGCTTGAATTGATATACTCTGCGCCATTATAAAAATGTATAAAGTTTCAATTTCATTATGAGTAAATAAGGCAAATTGAAAAATCTTATCATGTTGATATTCCTACGTTGTATCAAAATATCCCTTGATTTCAGGGTACGACTTATATTTTGGACAGTTTTTATAAAATGTAAATTATATCTTTGTATTGTGTATATCGTTCAATGATCTAATTGCTTTTTAAAATATATTTATGTAATTATTTGGCATTAGATTTCCATTATATCTAATTGAGTCCCTTGTCCTAATTTTTATAACCTTCTTACGACCGGCTTTTGTTACCTAAGCAGCTAGTAAATGGACTTTGTCTTATTTGACCTTTACAAAGAGGTAAAGCTATGAATGATATTTCTCATCTACGTTAGGTTGAAAGCCCTCCTTATATTAAGTTCATGAACGGATTATGAACAGGTCGATGCATTTCAAGTAAATGCACTCTGCATTCAAATTTAGTTGAATAATTAGGAATTCAATTTATTTCAAGGTTATCAATACTATGAGAGTTAGATCATATCTGATTTGATCTATGAAATTTATTGCTAATGCTAATTTATGGTGATGGTATATTAATATGAGATATATTACAGTGCTTAAAGCATATTATAACGGTGTACGTACACTAATTTATAGTTACGAAATATAAGATTAATTGGTTATGAATCATCAGGTATTAATATTTAGTATATCGGTATTTTCTTGGAATATGTTTCCTTTAGTCAGTTGCATGTACCAACTGGTTAAGTATTTAAAGGTCTTGCCTATACATATTAGAAATGAAAGATTACAACAGTTTTACTTTCAGATGATCAGTAATTATTATGCTTTGCATAGACTAATAATTTTAATTATCATCACTTAAATAAACTGCATTAACATAATCACTATAAATAACTTAGTAATCGACTAAACAGCTGGTTATTAGCGCTTTGATAAGTACAAATTGTTTTTGCATCATACTAACCACGCACGAGTACTTGGTTTAGCACCATATGCACATTACAGCAGCAAAATCGTCTTCCTCTAGCAGCAGAAATAGTTCGAAAGTTAGTTGAAGTTTGATTTAAACTATTTTCCTCACAGGTAAAACGAACGCGTCCTATCTATTTGGATGTATTGCAGCAGAATTTCCTGTATTCACAATATCTCCGTTATTATTTGAATAGTTAACAGTGATGAGACAAAAACTGTTGTAACCAGATAAAAACTCTTCCAGTTTCTGCCGTTTTGGTACCATCATGACCACCTTTTTTCTCAAATTGCACCCTAACTGGCTTTGCAGATAACGATTGCTGACATTAACCCGAATACAGTGGTACATAATATACAGACAGTTACCATGTGCTTGTCGGCGACCTGCGGATACAGCTTACTATAAGATAAAACTACGACACCGAGAGTTTGTATGAGTTAGTACGAGAAAGCAATATACAAACTGCAGTACAGCTGCTATCTATCCTTGTTGCCCTGATTAAACGAGAGTCAGTCTATCCCGTCTAGCCTCAGCGTAAATGTACTCGAATCCCCTCTTTTCCAACACTACACTCGACCAAAAAGCAGTTTGTATATTGCTTTCTTGTACTAATTCATACAAACTCTCGGTGTCGTCGTTTTATCTTATAGTAAGCTGTATCCGCAGGTCGCCGGCAAGCACATGGTATACATATCAGCATATTATATATAACTAGCTGTTGTGGCGGATTTTTCAAACTCTTGTTTGCCTATTAACATCAATAACTTTTTTGGTATTGATAATTGTATAATGCATTTTATACTGATGCTTTTTCTAAACTTTTAATGCATCTTGTTTCGTATATTTTTCTCAATACTTTTAAATTTGTCTGTTTTGCAAATGAACACAACAAAAATGCTCAGCATATTATATATTACCGCATTGTGAATGTTAATACAATCGTTCCCGGCAAAAAAGTGAGGATGCCATTTGAAAAAAAGGAGTAGAGGTGATAGCGGAATCTGAAAGAGTTTTGTTGTTTAAAGCAGTTTTTGTTTCATCATTGGGCAACATCGTTATCACAAATGCGTTCGTTATTCAGTCAGGTAAAAGTAAGCGTGTTTGTAAAATTGAAAAAGTAACCAGGTTCAATAATGCGATTCAATTTTTTTCATAACCCTGATGAGTGACTAGGGCAGAGCAGGTTGTTTTACTACCTCCCGGAACATAACCTTAAGTCAGTGTCAATACACAGCTGTTACATTTTTTTGATACGAAACAAATTTAAACAAACCTGATAAATTGTATTTTGCGACAATTGCTTTTGACTTTTTAATGCAGTCTGTTCCTTTTTGCGTTGAGTTGCATACAGAGTATAGTATCATCGTCAGATTTAAGTACAAACAGACTTGCTAATAAAACTATTTTACGAGTATCTGGAGTTGGAGTTTTCACTGTGGTATCCATTTCACTTGTCTTTTTCCGGTACAAATTCTAAGGTATGAATATAAGTTATGTTTAGGTTACGTTACTGTAAGTGACCGCAATATGCGTTCGGAGATGTTTCAAATAACCGGGTAAAATTTGTGAACCTGTCAAGTACGTTTTGACACATTCACCGAAAACGCCTGTAGCATCTACTCAAATAACGCAGATATTAGCTGTACAGGAAATTCTGGTACACCGGTATAATGTATATTAAAACTAATCTCATTTGAATACAAATAAAAACTATTTTCATTAATTAGCTGATTGAAACATTTAAAAGTTTAAACCAGGAAAACAAGAAAATAAAATAATGGAAATAACCAGAAATTAAAAGATAAAATATTTGGTCTTTTATTTAATATTCAGATATTATAGTAAAGTAAACATTGCTAAATCTATTCGTTACTTTCGCTGTTCATTAAATGTTCAGATTTCTTAAAATAAATTGAATTAAATGCATCCAATTTTCACTACACGATCTGACTTTTATGATTAAATATAAATTTGGGGCTTTGTAACTTATAAGATACAGGTGGTCGAATGTTATCCTATCGATAACATTCTAAGTGTTCCTTAAGACATATATCTTTTTTACGTTTGATATGTCCAACATACATATTATGACGTGCATTACATATAATGTGTTGTAGATTCCAGGCGTTTTTAGTTTTACTTTTGTTTAAGCATATGGAAATGTTTTTCGTTAGTGGAGGGAGAAACCATTATCGATAGTGATTCTGTTTACGCAATTTGAGTTCCAAATCTATCTTTACTTAACGCAAAGTTAACCTAGTTTATGGGTAAAAGACATTAGTGAAGCGACGTTGTGCTGTTAAGAGTGCCTGTCTGTCATGATGAATTATTATTAGTTTCTTTTCTATAGATGTCGATTACTATTTTGTTATTTTTCTTTCTAATAATTCCGCTATCTACAAACTGGATTTATTGTTCACTTTATTTTATATGTGACGTGGATGATATAATGAGTATATTGGACTAAAAGAAACGTAATATAGAAACACGTTTTAAGGTACCTACCTATCATACTGAACATGTACATATCGCAGGTTGCTCAAACAAGCCGGAAAATTTAGATTATATAGAGAATTGGCGGCATATGAATTAATGTATGTATATTCGGTAAAACACAAAATTTAACAGATTTCTTTTTTTAACTTACGTAAAGTCTGGTCTTTACTTAATAATAATAGAGGATTTCGTATCTTACATATTAATTCTTTAAATTCATCTTCAACCGGCTTGCGAGTTTTACCGCTAGAAGAAAGCGTCCTCTTCCGCTGAAGTGCGCATTGAACAAATGCGTATATATGGTGATAGGTGTTGATGAAAGTGCTGATTTACAGCAAACTACAGTTCACAGAGCGAGACTTGGCCGGTGAGATGCCCCTCCCATAAGGTGCGCAGTTGATTCTTATAATATTACGATAAGCACAAGCAGTCTTGAAAAATTGTCAAGCGTTACACATCGAAGTGCAGTATGTTTTCTATTTCCTCTTCTCAGTATATTACAATTTCTTATCTGCATTTACCCCTTCGTCCAGCTAATGTATGTGATGTTATCATTTCTTTTATCCGAATACTTTCTCTGTCTGATACTCACCCATCCTCGCGCAGCGACAATTTCTCCCACCGGCCACGTCTCGTTCTGCGTACTGTACAAACAACAGCGCTAGTTATTAACCTGTACAGACGATTTTTAAACCAACTCTTACATGAATAACTATAAAGTATAAACAAAATGAAAAACGCGCGCTGGAACAGGCGTAGTTTCACATATTTACCTGCTAGTTGCCTATAATTTAGGATTTAATAATTTCCATTAAAAAATACAAACACCCCAATATTGAAACCCATAATTACAATTATTTTGTATTAGTCGAGGGGAATAGATTGTAAGCTTGAATAGGTAAACACATATCCATGAATTAAGTAGTGAGATAATTTGTATTTAAGAAGAATTAATCAATATGTGCAGTCATTGCAAAGGGGAATAAAACCTTAACTATAAATACCTAATGATTTTTCGCCCCACGTAACTGTAATTCATAATAATTTAAGATGTAATCATTATTTTGCCTTCCGAATTTTCGGTTACTACTTGTTTACTTACGTTATCCCTACTATAATATTTTTTCAAATAAATACACATTAGCGATCTCGTAAATAGCAGTTCTATTTGATTAAGATTAAATTATATAGATTTATGCCTTTAAACATTGTATAAATAGAAATATATGTGTATTACGTACTATGCATTCATGTAAATTATTATTTAGTGTAGTCTATGACATATATCTAGAGTTGGTGACACTGGAAGAATATTAATTATATTTTGACGGGTGTCATCATAAATGTTAATTTATGAATATTTGTATTTTCAAGTAGGATATTCTAAAAAGAAAATAATTTTATTGTCTACTAAGACAACATAATTTTACATCAAAAATATCATCAGCTTTTTATAAAAATCAGACTTTTATCCAAATAATAAAATGGATATATGACAAATTGAATATGCTATAGTTTTTAACATTTATAAATCAATTTTTACTACAGTAATATGTTTTATTTTCAGATTATGTCTTCTAAATAGCAAGAGAGGCGCACATCCTATATTCGGTAAGTAACTGAGAATTTTTTTAAACTTTTATCCTTAAAATCCAGTCAATTAAATATAGCTAAACTAACTAAATTAGAAATTGGAGAAGTGATACTATATACAGAAGAATAACTTTTCAAATCATGTCAACAACTACCTGATTTTTATTATAACGAGCAGTTGGATGTATTGCAGGTGTTGAGGAACTAGTAACTCAATCTCCTCCTGTGAAGTCTATTGAAATGCTCTCACAACAACAACAATTTTCAGATGAGACAGGTCAGTTAATTCTCAATGAAATATGTTCATAAACAAGTTTTATTGTCTTCAAGAGTTCTATCATCATACCAGAATTAATTACTATCACTGGTTTGAACATCATATAAATAATGATATGATCATAATAATGACTGTATCAATAAAATAAATAATAATGTTCATCTAGTCTAAATTTATCGAAACGCCTCTGGATTTTACAAAAAGTAAAAGTTTGACTTGCAGTTCCTCATAGACGGATTATTGGTCCAATATTCTTGAAGGATACTGCGAATACTGAAATTATGGGAATAATTTATTAACTCCATCGTAGATGTTTCCAAGAGGATAATGGAACACCCTCAAAGACTAGGAAAACAGCGAAATTATTGCATGCATTTATTAACAGTCGTATAGTAGACTTTTCGAAGGATATCCAGATTTAAGAAGTATTGATTATTAATCTAAACATAGAATATTTACAAATCGTTCTGAGAGTAGAAATAGAAGAACCTGAACGAACAGTTATAAAAAGAACGAGTTTGCATTCTATTTTCCAACTGAAATTATTCTAACGGGCATTTAGGAAAATTTGGGGTCAAAGTAATACATGGAAATTTGACATTATGTCTGACATAAGACAATAATTGACAAACACCGTTTGACATTTAAAATTTAATGCAAGGCATAGGTTTCACTTAGGTCCATAACCTGTTTGACTCGGATTTTTCTGAGCACTCGTATAGTCATTTGACAAAATATAGTAACCTGATCAACGTTATTAGTGGCGTCATTTACCAAAAATGAAGGAGCTCTAAAAGTATTTTTCAACTGAAACGTTTGTATACATTAGGTGGCGTAATTGATCTACGCATTGCAATTTAGAAAGGTTTGTGTTATTAATTCGGCACCTTGGAAACGTCTTTCTTCATTTGTTCTTTGATCATAGGCGCACCTAAATATTTAATTTACAAAATAAACATCAGTAATCATACTTCTTCTTCTTCATTGTTGGTCTCGAGTCAGGCCTATGACCTTTAACTGCTATTCTGAATGAGAATCATCTTGACTTTGAGTGTTGGGAACTATATCAGTTTATATGTCTTGATTAATGGATTGCCGGGGGCGTTTGTATCTCCATAGTACATGAGGATTGTAGTTGAGAGTTTGTTCTATGTCTGGGTTGGGGTGGGTTGTCATCTGGTTGTAAAATTTTGTTGCAATTTCCTTAATGTATCTGTCTATGGTTAATGTGTTGGTCTCTGCGTGGATTTTGTTGTTCCTCATCAACAGTAATCATATATCTAAATATATGATCATGCTTACATGCAACTATGACATTGCCAATATTATGAAATAGCATTAATAACCTGTAATTTAGAATTCATATTATGTTAAAGTTGATTAGTTCATGTCGGTAATTTAAAAAAGCACTGCACAGTTTAAAGGATTTTCTAATCCTTTAAACTGCGCTTATTTAATTCTAATGTCAAAATTGACAATTAATTTGAATTCACGCAGGCGCGAAAATTGAAAACGTCAAGATCGCTAAAATGCGAATGGATGCGTAGATTAGTTTCAGACACATTATAGTAATTTGACAAATTATCGTAACATGATAACCTTCATCTTAAATTTGAAAAAAAAATCAGCAATAGTGCGAAGTGAAAAGTCGCGACATCTATCAGAAAGGAGAAAGGAGCTCACATTCTGTTTACTTTAATCGAAGTCAAAGTAATCCATGGAAATTTAATGCCATGACGTAATACAAATTATTGACAGACATCATTTGACATTTAAAATGTAATACAACAAATATATTGCAGTACGAGAAAGGTTTCTTGGCCCATAACCTGTTTGACTCCGGATTTTTCTGAACATTTGTTCCATAGTTATTTGACAAAATAAAGCAATCTGATCAACGGTATCAGTGATACCTTTTATGTATGTAGTGATTTCATAATGTATAGTAACCTGATCAACATGTCACTTAGCTTATATATAATGCCGACTTGAATTTGAATTACCCCAACCTTGCCGGGTATAAAATTTTGATTTTGATGATGTGATGGTACATTTGGAAAGTTCAAAACTGAACCCTGTATGTCATACGTACCATACTAACTATGAATGCAAGTTGTATTTACTTGAAGCAGCAAGACTCAACCAAGAATTACTTTATCACCAATTTGTTTTGAAAAAAAAATTTGTTTGTAAACATTCTTTTGTGATTTACTTGGCCGTTGTAATTATTTTATATAGACTTATTTTGATTCATTTTACGTCTGCTATAAATAAGTTCTCTTGGGTTTCATCCAAATTATCTCTTCATTGAATTTATAACGTAATTTTTGCATCCTCTCAAATTATTATGTTATTTTGCAAATAAGCCCTGCTGATTATCTCCGTCATAATTCCTTATTATGTGTCCTTCAGTAGAATGAATCATTGCAAATACCTCAGGTTTTTATTCAACAAGAAGACCCATTCATTTTTAGAAGCTTCTTTAATATTCCCTCTTTCTGATTGCACGGTTTATCGTATGAATCAAAAAAAAGGTTTAGAATAATCTCCAGGCACGAAGGAATAGGTACTCGAATTCTCGAATAGTTACACGGTGCGACGCATGCGTCACTGAATGCCGGTTTCACTTCGTGTTGCTGGCAACATCATCCGAATAGAGCGCGATAGAAAATATGTTTGCTTTCACCGTTGCCCGCGCGAAACAGCCCAAGCATTCCCAGCAGTGTGTGTAAATATTCATCGTGTGGTTCTGCCTCCAATGTAATGGTTGATGATTTCGATATATTATTGGTACTTTATCAATAATTTCATTGTCCACGTCATCCGTTTCTTTTCTGATCGAGGTGAGTATAAGTTTGTAAATTCGACACACCGCTTTCATTGCAATTACGGCGATGACCTTAATTCGTCCGAACATAACCTCAACGCCTTGGTTCCGCAGTGGCTAGCGGTGGGGATAAAGTAGTTGGTATAGAACGACATTTTGTTTGAAACATGACAAAATGTCATTCGTTCAACGTCAGTAATATTTGATAGTATGTATTTATTGTATTATTTTATTATTTTTTTAATATAGCTAGAACGTGTGATGAACTACAAGGTTATTTAGAAATGTATTTTTAAATTTTCCTTACAAGATATGAAATTATATTAAATAAAGATTAATTGGTGGACATACAATGGAGTGCAAAAGTTTTATTATGGTTTGAGATTTTTTTTTTTTTTATTCTAATATTGTTAAACACAAATTTAAATGGGAAACAAGTTACAGTTTTACAGTTATATTTATGAAGAAAAAGTAGTATATACACAATCGGCAGAAAGTTTGAAAACTAGTATAATTTAATGGGGATATGCATAATTTCATTCGATATTGAGATGTTAAATATATCAGGATGTTATTAACAGTAGTATGTATAACACAAGTCAACAGTTACAGTAAAACACATAACAAACTTAACGGGAAACAAATTGCAATAAAAGCGGCTCAACTTTCATAAAAGTAGTTTAAACTTTTATTTATGAAGAAAACTGGTATATACACTGTTGGCAGAAAGTTTGAAAACTAGTATAATTTAATGAGGATATTCATAATTTCATTCGCTGTTGAGATATAAATTACATAAAGTCGCGATTAGCAGTAGTACAAGGTGGCGTAAAGTTGTCACCCGATGTTCTTTGGCTGTAATTTTTTTTAAGAATGAAAAACTTTGGTTCTGCTTTTGGATTGCGTTTATTTGATGTCTTAAATTTTTTTTCATTAAGTCGAGAAAATGATATCGGCCAAGAATTGATGACCATACGGGCCCGATTTATGGCATTTTCCATTACCCTTGCTTCAAGAGTCTGAGGTTTGTTGACATAGACTCGTGACAAAAAATCCTATAAAAAGAAGTCTGGAACGGATAAATCGGGCGATCTTGCCGGCCAGTGCAAATCGCCAAAACGAGAGATAAGGCGACACGGAAATGCGGCCACCAGAATATCGGTTGAGGCACGTGCAGTATGCGCCGTTGCTCCATCCTGTTGGAACCACATGTTCTCCAGTCCCAATTCATCCAATTGAGTGAAAGTCGATGAGCATGGCTCTGTAGCGTTCGCCGCCCACAGTAGTTGTTTGGCCCGCGGCGTTTTCGAAAAATAAAGGTCCAATGACGCAAACAGGACACGATGCAGTAACTTTGAGCGGGTGTAATGGCTCTTCGTCGGTTATACGCGGATTTTCGATGCCCCAAAAGCGATCATTTTGCTTATTCCCATATCCACAGAGACGGAAATGGGCCTCGTCGATCATGATGAGGATCGATGAAAGGTTATCTTCCTCGTGGTCGAGATCCAGTATGGCTTGAGCGTAGGTTACACGCGTTTGGCGGTCAACAGCTAACAACTGATGCACTCTCTATACTTTGTATGGGAACAACTTCAAGTCTTTCACCAAAATTCTCTGTAAAGATCGCCGATTGATGCCCATTTGCGTGGCACGTCGTCTGGTCGATACTCCAGGGTCTTCTGCGACATTTTCGGCCACATCCGCGATATTCTCAGCAGAACGGCTGCTCCGGGGCCGGCCAGACCTGATAGCATCTTGTGTTGTTCCATACTCTTCAAGGCGAGCGGCTAAACACCGTAGAGTTTGCCCAGTTCGTGTCGGACGACCGGGAAATCTGCGCCGAAATTCACGCTGCTCCAACACCACCGACGAATTATTCCACAAGAAAATCGAAACAATTATTCCGCGTTCTTGAGGAGTATTGCGATCCATGTCTTGTAGACATGTATTTTGTGTCTGTTTACATCACAAATGTCAAAGTAGAATTGACAATTGCCGCCATTTGCAAAAATTATAGCATCTTCCAATAGGGTGATGACTTTTGCGATATGATAATAATAATAATCCGTACCTTAACATTCTTCAACAGTATTAAGGTATTTACAGGAGGATTTGTCGGAGAGGACCTGTACTACTTAAGTTTGTGCTTGCGCATTCACCGAGAGAAAACCACAGAAAAAACCGACACTACGATAGACGGTACCAAGCGTGTAAGAAACTGTGTTACAAATATGCAATAACTGGTTGACAATTATCCTGGATCTGTGATAAAACCCAGACAAGAATTGAACCTCAGCAACTGCTATTTATATTTAATATTGTTGTGGACTAATACAACTAATTTGTTTTGAGAAAACTAGAACAAAACGCTTCTCGAAAATGCCACCAGCGCAGATGCAGAACTAGAATAGTCCGTTTCATTTGGTGCAGTTGCTAGCATACCGTAAAAATGCTATGTTAATTGATGTCCATTGAATAACTGAATTATAACAGCGCAAGTGGAAATTACGTAATTACGAAGACTGAAAGTATTTTGTAAATGAGCTTGTACGCTTTTGCCAGAACTGTATAATATATGCTAAAATGTGGATGCTGTCTAAATCATGTGCATAGTGTTACTTCACCTCATCGCTGTAAGATCGACCAGCTGTTGATTGAAGTCATCACCTGTTGGACAGATTTTTATATCGATCCGGGGTGAAAATGAAATTTATTACACCAATGCACGAACATTCAATACAAGATTTGGTTACTCTTACTAAAGGACCAACCTATCATTTCTTGCTTTAATAATCTGAAATTTACAAAATAACGAGCTAAACGATAAGTTGAATATTGACTAATGGAGTAATATAATTTGAGTAGGGTGAATAAGCAAATTGCTGCAACAAATGGAGAAAAATAAATTCGCCTTCAAAATTTATATGCTTTAATGTTTGGATTCTTGTCCGTTTCTACTGCGGTGAAAGAGAAATCGTGTTACAGGCAAAAAAGTAATCAATATTTTATAAGTAAACTTGTTTTGAATTGTATACTTTTCATATAGAAAATACTGATGTTCTTATTTGCATAGTCAGTTGTTCATATATTATATTTGACTTGCTACACGTGACTGTTTATAAATTAATAAAATATTGAACTACAATCTGGCATATCTTTTAAACTAAACAGCACATCACTGCAATTTCTTACAATCCCAACTCATTGCTTACGTAATACACCATGAACAATAGATTGAGAACAGATTAATCATTATATTATATATTAGCGTGACGAAGATGTTTTTACACTAACAGAAGAGTAGATAAAATTATTTCTTAATTTCATTTTCTGCTGTATCAAAATTCTCAGGTACGTAGTGGCTTACAATTGTACTACCGTGTGTCTATTGTTTGTTTTCTTTACTGCATTCCTCAGGATTCGCTATGCAAACCTGAAATTGGTGTTGGAACACTTGCGATTCAATTACTGCGTAGTTGTGATTCCATGATTATTGTTATCGTCAATTGACCTTAATTGTGCTGAACATTGAGATCTAAATAGTTCGAAATTGTTATTGAGAAGAAGGTTGTTCAAATGTATAAGTACGCATCATATTCTTCTGTATTTCTAATTTTATTCCTGCTTGTAGTAATATAATAGAAGACGTAAACACTTGCGCGAACCATGTATATAATTACTGCAAATCCTTCCAATGTAATCTCTTGCAAATTTGGCTTAGTTCATCGTTCCGCCACGACCATCACGGGGTCGCTAGTGTCGGGGAGAAAATCAATAAGGGAAACCTGTTAAGGCTACGTGGAAAATCTGCAGGTGTTGGTCCAGGAACTACTCCTTATATGTGTATGGTACGTAGGTATTCACCAAGTTGAAAATAATGAAAGCAATAATTGGATACAAGTACCTGTCTAACAGATATGCAGGCGAATAATTCTCGGAATATTTACGTATATAACTGTGATGACTTGCGCGTAGCTATCTAAAAGAGGAGAGAACTTAAACAGCTTCTCTTACCTTGATCAAAAAAGCGGTTTTATGCATGTGATGGGATCACCACATTTCTAGCAAAAACTTCGTAATTTTGACGTTTCGTTTCATCTGTTGTTTTGCACCCGTATTTGCTTTGGGCAGGGGAATTGTTTCTTATGTATGAGTACGGTATGAGTAAGCGCAAAACGGAACAGTTTCATGTTTACAGTTGTTTGAGAATTCGCAATAGCATCATGTGTCCTCGAATGAATACTAGATTTATGAGCGCATGTCAGTGTTTTATTAACGTTGAATCCTTGAAATAAGCACTTTGGTGATAATCGACAATCATTATATCTTTACTTATATGAGTCATCATATTAATTCTTAAATTCTTGGGACTACACTCTAGTAGATAGTTTGTAAAATGAAATTGAGATATTTTATCATTATGTTATGCTTATCTATTTGCACCAAATATTTTTACCAGATAATATACTTAACTCATATAGAGTTTAGTTACGTTCAAAATAAACACTATCAAGATTAGATTACTTAATAAAGACATGTTATAATTACAGTAATACAAGAAAAGTATAAGATTTTTTAATACGTCTAGGTTATTAGCAACATTTGTTCGTCATTTTTGCTATCAAAATATAGCCTTATTTATCGACATAAACAGTAGTCAACATTGATAGTCGAAATTTAATAAATGATGTAAGTACCTACAAACAAAAGGCAATAAACAAATCATCAACAATAAGTTTAACACAAGCATAACGCAACCATATAAGTTAGAAGTCGCCGACATGTCATATAACAAGTAAGTTAAGCTTGAATCATTGGTCTAAACCGTTTTCTCAATATAAATTTACGTATCAATCTTAATAACTATATAAAACAATAATCTGTTGCAATCTTTAACTGTATTCGATAATTATATCTATTATATTACCGATGTCATATCAGATGGAAACCAGATAACAAGAGAGATGTATTACCGAATTATTAAGATTATTGTTTTGATGTAGTCAATAAATAAAGCAACTTATGATTTAAATATAAAATGGCGGCATTGTTATTGTATAAAATTATTTTGGAACGGAGAGATTATTAATTTTAAATTACGAGAATAGGATTGAAGCCCATCTTTGGTCGAGCTAGCTTTGGAAACAATTGTAATCAACTGCGGTGAGGATTAGCAACTATTGCAAACTTCTACGCGAATAGAAGTAGTGAATTGAAACGAACGTATTGCGTAGACAAGAACATTAAGAAACGAAAAGCCTGGACGAAGGATAAGTTACGAGATCTGCAGCATATGGGGAAGGCCTGACTAGATAAAATAAATTTCAGAAAATATTGGTATGAGTGTAGAATCTGCCCATAGTGTTGGGTTACAGCATAGTTTACTATAGCGAATGGACACGAACGTATTGCGGAGACAAGAATATTAAGAAAGGAAAAGCGTGGACGAAGGATAAGTTACGACCTGGTGTATTGTATGCATGTGGGGAAGGTCTGATTAGATTAAATAAATTTTAGAAAATATTGGTATGTAATAATAGCGAGAAACTGGGTGTCATTTTTATGTACCATCCAGTAAGTTGAGATCATAATAATGGAAACATTGAAATTTACCATACCGAGTAAGTTCAAGACACAACTTCCTACATTAAAGGTAATGTTGACACGTTGTCTCGACCACGATGTATCCTAGCTGGCTTTAAAGAAGCTAAAGTAAATACCAATGCAAACCTATATAATAAGAACCTATATAATGAAACTTTGACCAAGCTTCTTCAAGCAACAAGACGAAAACATACAAGAAAGCTAAGATGTGGTGCATTTTGCTTCACGATAAATATTCGGCCACATCACGGATTTTAGAATATCCAACCAGATGTGCGATTTCGATATCTTTGTGCCCCAGAAGAACGCGTTAAAAAGACACCAAAGTCCAAAATGCTTCGGAAAAATTTTCAATCGGTAATCAGAATAATTCTGTGGGCAAGGTATACATCGGTTCCTGGAACAATGGAATTTGTACTTTAATTGTCGTGGTAATTATTTGCAATTATATTTTTTATTGTTTTTTTATAAACCATATGTTTGAATATTCCTCGGAATTTCTGTGTGCAAAATTTTCGCCAAGTAGTAAATCTCAGATCGGAGCATTTACGAAGAGCTGCAGGTGCATTGAGAAGATACTGGACACCGTATGGAAAACCAATATTCTGAACCATATAAAAAAAATCAGAGCCGTAGTTTATCTACAAATACTAAGGTGACTGGCTGGTAAATTTTGAATTACATTGGCAGTTTTAGGAATAAAGTGATGTGTGTGTAGCCTACACTATGTCTTGACTTGATTATTTTGATATGCAATAAGTAGATGATGTACATATTGTTAAAGCCCGCCATCTAGTGACAGATAGAATATTATCGATACATAAGCAACACTGATAATAAGATAGCATTTTATTGTGTTCTTGTTTTGTTGAAGAATTCGCCTCGTTAACGACGAAAATTGATTTAGAGTAGTTGTCCGCTAGTTTGCATACTAGTCGCATGTTAGTTTATACACTATTTTCTAATAGTATGCACACTACTTAATCGCTAATTTGTAAACTAGAAGGTGAACAGACCTAGTTTTCACACTACTCGCGCATTACTCACCCACTAGTTTGCGCAGTTTTCGTTTGTTACTTTACATACTGCTTTTTCGATAGTATACACACTACTCACTCGCTAATTTGCGCTCTTACACACTACTTTTGCCCTAGAATGCACACTATTCGCCCGCTAGTTTGCACATTTACACACTACTTTTCCGCTTGTATGCGCACTAATTGCCCACTAGTTTGCATACTAGTCGCCTGTTAGTGTATACACTATTTTCCAATAGTATGCAAACTACTTACTCGCTAATGTGTAAACTAGAAGGTGAACAGACCTACTTTTCACACTACTCGCGTACTACTCACCCGTTCGTTTGCGCAGTTCTCGTTTGTTAATTTACATACTGCTTTTTCGATACTATACACACTACCCACTCCCTAATTTGCGCATTTACACACTACTTTTCCGCTTGTATGAACACTAGTTGCCCGCTATTTTACAATAGTGTGCACACTATTTACTCGCTAATGTGTGAACACAAGCAACACTGATAATATATAAGATAGCAATTTATTGTGTTCTTGTTTTGTTTAAGAATTCGCCTCGTTAACGACGAAAATTGATTCACACCATTCGCCCGCTAGTTTGCACTCTATTCGCCTTATATTTTGCGCACTACTCAGCCGTTAGTTTACACACTACTTTTCCGCTAGTATGCACACTATTCGCCCGCTAGTTTGCACATTTACACGTTACTTTTCCGCTTGTATGCACGCTAGTTGCCCGCTAGTTTGCAATTTACACACTAGTTTTGCCCTTGTATGCACACTAGTCGCCCGCTTGTTTGCGTACTAGTCGCCTGCTACTTTGCGTACCAGTCGCATGTTAGTTTGCACACTATTTTCCAATAGTATGCACACTACTACTTGCTAGTTTGCACATATACACACTACTTTTCCGCTTGTATGCACGCTAGTTGCCCGCTAGTTTGCAATTTACACACTAGTTTTGCCCTTGTATGCACACTAGTCGCCCGCTTGTTTGCGTACCAGTCGCCTGCTACTTTGCGTACCAGTCGCATGTTAGTTTGCACACTATTTTCCAATAGTATGCACACTACTACTTGCTAGTTTGCACATTTACACACTACTTTTCCGCTTGTATGCACACTAGTTGCCCGCTAGTTTGCGTACTAGTCGCCTGTTAGTTTTCCGATAGTATACACACTACTTACTCGCTAATTGAAGAATTCGCCTCGTTAACGACGAAAATTGATTCAGAGTAGTTGTCCGCTAGTTTGCATACTAGTCGCATGTTAGTTTATACACTATTTTCTAATAGTATGCACACTACTTAATCGCTAATTTGTAAACTAGAAGGTGAACAGACCTAGTTTTCACACTACTCGCGCACCACTCACCCGCTACTGCTTTTTCGATAGTATACAGACTACTCACTCGCTAATTTACGCATTTACACACTAGTTTTCCGCTAGAACGCACACTGGTCGCCCATTGTTTGCGCACTACTCGCCCTTTTGTTTATACACTATTTTTCCGATAGTATACACACTACTTGCTCGGTAATGTTGAATGGTGAATAGACCTACTTTTCACACTACTTGCTCTCCAGACTACTTGATCGCTAGTTTAAACGCTACTTGCTTGCTATTGTTTGCAGAGTGTTCGCGCACTAATTTGTGCACTACATACTTATTAGTGTCTACACTACTCGCTCGCTGGTTTTTATCTCGAAAATCACACTCATTCTTTCTTTGCTATAAAAATATTATGTATTTAATGTCACTTTTGAACTTTATTATTATTAATAATAAGCTAGAAGTGGTGTTTTTAATATCAGCATTTCTTGTGTCAAGTTCTGTATTACCTTTATCACGTGAACATCCAGGAAATTGTGGAAGATAAAATGTGATATCATTTATTCTTAAGTATTATTCATATTGATATTAATAGCAGAAGAGACCAGTTATGTTCTACAATTTATACTATCAATAATTAGTTGGAAAATATTTGATTTTCTTTGAAAACAATAGTCAGCAAAAAATATGTATATATCTTCATATATCATTGTGCTGATGATTTTTTTTGCTTGGGTCAATGAAAATTTCAAAAATCTTCTCCTACACACTTTCAACACAATAAAATAAAATGTTGTATGTATCATTATGATTTTAAATTTCGGAAAATGGATTTTCTTTTACTAATTGGTACTGTATGCTCTTTAATAAATACATAAGAATAGAAAGTGTAAGTTCTTGAGACTTCTTTTTACCATTAGATAATAGGTCAAGTGTATTATCACTTGATCATGTTGATGAGTTTCAGCGCTTTAGATGCATCTAAACAGACGTATTAAGGTCAATACCCTGGTTTGTGAATATAGATATATTTCTACATTCTTGACATCAACATATAGTTTTGCAAGTTGGATTTTGCGCTTAAAATGACTTTTCTTAGGTAGTTAATTCGTTTTTGCTGTATAAGTTATTTAGATACAAGAACACTGATGATTGATCGCAGCAATCAGTGCCAAAATAAATGTTAAATGTCACCATAATAATTTGACATGTTTTTTGTCGAATTGATCCGTGAGTAAAATTGTGAACGACTGACTATCTTATATTAAGAACGACTCTCTTGGGATAATTGTCGTTCTACTACCTTGGGGCATTGACCCTTATATTCAGATATGTTTGATAGTAATATTTGGAACTGCATGATTCGAAAAAGACGTATTATCTATCAATTTGCCCAAACAAAATGAACAGTCACAAACTTTCTTCATACCTACTATGGTGGACGAAATATCAGAGAACGTCATTCATCTCGTAAACGCTCGATCGTTGCGCCCTCTGGCCACCTGTCGGCGCAAGCATAACCAGTGACGTTTAGAACATGGACGCAGCAGCTGCAACAGCATTGAAGGAAACGAGAATATCTGACATTGAAGTACATTAACCGTAATCATATACAGTGTGTTCTGGTTTATGAAATTTGTACACTTTCCGCGGGAGTCGGTAAGAATTCAAGTGCTTTTTGTTTAAGATCGATTTTATTGTAGCGTTACAACGGGGAAACGTATCACTATATTCGACGTATTTGTTGCGGTAAATTTAGAAATGTGGGCACGTTGAGGCCAAGCCATTAGCTGTTCGCGTGGCTTGGTATGTCACACTTCTCTTAAACCTGGTGAAGTAGTAGTGTTCGTCGCCATAATAATTTCTTCATATTTGGTATATTTTGTATCGCGCTCATATTTTTGACATTAAAGTAAAACTATTGACGTTTTCAAATTTAGCCAAACAAGAAAATGTGTTTTTTTTAATATAAAAGAGAATATTTAATTTTGTCAGAATGTGACATTTGATATTGATTGCACGTATTATAAATTATTGGCCTTTGTTTGAATTTATTTTTTTCTTAAAGCATGTTCCATGCATTGTTGTTGAACCTTTTGACATATGTCATTAGATACATATATCACTAAAATATTGAAAGATTTTGATTTTTTGATTTTTACGGTGAAATTTATTCTGTACAGGTTTTTTCTATATTCATGTAAACGTAACGTTAACATAAAAAGCGAAACGAAATAAAAAAAACTTCATACTAAATCTTTTAGATCGGTATCCAAAAATAGTTCTGCTTAATGTCGACTATTTAAATGTGTTTTGGCCAGAGAAATTTGATTGTATTTGAACAGTATGATAATATTAGGGGACGGAATGGAACGTTTTTTCAGTTTCTGCATTCTTATATGCGTAATGTATGACAGTATTGTAATGATGAACATTTTTGCAGTTGTCCGCATTTTGAAGTATATTGATAACGAAAACGTTATTGTGATCACAATCACCGCTAAACGGTCAAAGCCATCAATACCAAACTTTCTATTTGGGAGTATAATCTTCCTCTCAAGAAGTGAGGCGATTTCCTCTGAAACCGGTGGACCAGAAGTAGTACCACGCGATCATTTAAATTCTAAATTATAGCAGGCGGGATTTTTTTTATTAGGTTGTCCAGAATGTCAATTATTGATTAATTAACATTTTGAAACGTCACTTTGACAATTCAAATTGTAAATTAGTACTTATATACCAACTTAATTTAAATTTCACAGCCTGCTCTAATTTAGAATTTAAATGATCGCGCGGTAGTTTACTTCAGTGAAAAAATCAAATTTTATCAATATTTTACGGCAGTAACACATATACTCTTATCGAAAAACAGTTTATCCATACATCTGACAAACTGTGCATTCTATACAGATTCATCGTTCTCTTACATTCTTTAATCAGTGCTACTGATGATGCAACATAGTTATCGAAATACATATCTAGTTTTTTGTGCTTTAGTGTGATGTAAGGTGCTTTATTAGTGCTTTTGTTTAGTATCATGCCACAGGCATCAATTAAGTTTCTTAATATATTGTGAGTTTGTAATTTTTGATTGCGTGTTTTACTTTCTTTAGTTAATCTAGTGTTTGTACATTAGAATATAATTAATATTCTAATTAGGTTTGTTTTTGTTTCGCTAAGAACGATTCCAGAACAGTTCACGTCATGCGCAGAAATATGTTAAGTGTTCGGGTTTCCGGAACTGTTCTGGAACTAAAAATTTCGTGTTTTGGTTTCTGATTGTCAGTTCTGGAACCGTTCTAGAACTGTAGAACTAATTCGGGATAAAGGCATCGAATCGTTCGGAACCGTTCCCAGACCGTTCCGAACGGTGTACTATGACGCATACAGTTCTGCGCAGTAACAGAACTGTGTTAGAACCGTTCGTAATATTAAACCCGAACAAACCTATTGTTTAGCTATTTAAGTTCTCATAGACAAATTCTATAAAAATAAAAAATCTATATGTCATGGCCGGGAATAGAACTCGGAAACCTATGGAATTATAAACCGGTACTGGTTCACTAGTCATTAGACCATACTCGAATTTTATAAAGTAGCTGAATCATGGCGAATGTCGACCCCCACAATCTGTACGGCTAAGGCATGGTAATATTTATTACTCTTTCATAAAGTCTGTATTATGTAAATCATGCGCTTATGTGCTTATAACTGAAAAATCAATTTTATTTTGATCGATTTCTTCTAAATTAGGGGCAGGTAATTGCTAATCTTATAATCTTGCCATGTATACCCTGTCTCAGGGTATACAATTTGACATAACACGTAATCACTTGAGAATGTAGTAATTTATCAACTATTTTAAATTTTATTATTTGTTTGAAAAAGAGCAAACTTATATTAATATAATGATTTTACAAAAGTAACTTTTTGGATCAATATGTAAAATCTACTTGAAATTAGAATTAAATACGATGTTAAATTTAACCTACAATATGATCATATATTTGTACCCTCTAGAAGGCTATGAAATTATTTCTTGAAAATATTATGTTGGTATGTTCTGACTAATAAAATTCATCTGTCATTAATGTATTTATTAATTGACACTTAATCATCAGTATAATATAACCTAATAAGTTAACTTACCTTATGGTACCAACTTAAGTTTAAAAAATGAGGTGTGGCCACCACACGACTTTCTTATACGTATGAAAGTGTTACTTCCGGTCCGAATTTTGAAATTTCATTTATACAAAAAATATTCCAAATCCATCTCTAAATAAAGAATAAAGAACCAATGAAATCCCTTAAAAATATTTACCCGTTTTGGCGCGATATTTGAATCACTCCTTCTTATTTTGACACAAGGTATATAATGTGATAATAATTTAAGAGGGGCGTTTACTAACAAATAGAAACTTATGCAACTTATATTACTCGCGGGACGGGTAGACACAAGGGGATCTGAGTAGGTGGAGGTAGACGATATTCGGTTCTGTCACAGCGCTTCGGTTTTATTCACAGATTCTGTCATAGATAAAGCAATACTATAGATGAGAAACATAATGTATAAAGAATGAGTACTTAAGGAACTGTTGATGTTGTTATTGTTTTATAATAAGCCAATTTTCGCTTGCCCATAACTGCTATATTATTATACACTCAAATATTATAGGTATATATGACATTTCTTTTTAATGTCAAACTGTCACTCGGATTAAAGTTTGGAACAGCCGACCGATTCCGATAGATTTGCGTCTCCGCTAGGACCGGTAGAGATACCGTAAAGTGGGGATAGACGACGCTATAGCTTTGAAAAACACTCGGTGAAATGTGTGTGACAATGTTTACTATTTAATGTTTTTTATCTTCAAAAATAATTACAGAAAGTTTTTTTTTTTATATATCGTTCATCAAATGTGCAGCTGGCACGTGGAGGTTGTTTTTTTCTTTTGTGTATCAGCCTTAGTTAGTAGACATTAATTAAATTCATGCATTTTTGTCGTTATTTCTAAGACACATTACTTTTTTGAGAAAATAAATTAGTAGAAAAACTGACCTTGACATTATAAATTGATGCCTTTTGCATCACTAACCCAAATTTAAGATTCTAAAATTACAAAATAAATTCAAAACACGCGAAACGGCGATGCCTTAGTTTTCGATAGGTAAACGTACCTCTTAAGCGATGTTTACGTTTTGCAATCGCCATCCCTACGTTAATACCAAATTAATTGTCAAATTTGACATTACAAGCCCATAAGTGCAGATTAAAAGATTTGTTAGCAGTGATTATTATGAAATGATGTTTATATAGTAAATGAAATGTTTAGACACGACACTGACGGTAGAAAAACTGAAGGAAGACATGTTGTCGTTTTAATAACATGAAAATTTCTAAATCGCATTGCGTAAGTCAATTACAGACACCCACCATTTATATTCGAATCAATCCTAGTACTATAAATTATGACTGCATACATTTTCTTTCAAAAAACTCACAACTCTGTAAGCTTTCAAAGAAACTATTCGAGTTGGAAGAATTCTATGCAAAATTTTGTTCATTACTCTGACAATATACGAGTGTAGTTCCATCCTGTCCACCATTATACGGTATCATTTCCCGTGATTGCAAACGTATTTTGATGGTAATTTCCAAAACAATATGGTTCCCAATATGTCCACTTATAGATACCATACCACATTGCAAATTTGGTAACTTTCACTAAATGTAACATAGTGTCATGGATTAAACGAGGACTTTCAGTCCTAATAGCGACTGTGTTCGATTTCTTTACACCACTATACATACGATAGTTACTCAGAACACGAGGATTTTCTAAACCTAGACGAGTCCAAACATCTCTGCAATATTTTTATAAAGTAGCTCCCACTTGTCCAATCTGTGACACTTTTATTTTGCACATATTGCTTTAGACTTAGCAATGGAAGAAGTTGATTTGATTACTCATAGAAAACTGGTGGTTTAGTTAGTTTAGAAATTGTAACTATGGCAACTTGTCATTTTGACAGTTCTATAGTATGTGAATCTATAAGTGTTTGACAAGTGACATTTCGATTAATATACTTTTAAATGTGTTTCAAAGTTGACGATAGTCTTTTGGATTTATCTGTACTGAAGTACCGGGCGTAAGTGTTGATAATTCCTTATTATTTGGTAATATGGCTACTTTGAATGTTACTTATAATACATATTTTCCTTCAACGTGATGCTGTCAAATTAACTTTGGACATTTAAGGCTTTTTGATTAAAATTTGGGTTTTCACCAATAATTGAGCAGCGTTTATTATCGTAACATTTGCCGATAAATACTAAAATAATAAGATCTGTTAGAGATAAAATGTCATTGGCATTTGTTAAAGATACTAGTTATTACCGTAACCAATTTGTTCGAATCTATGACGTCAGAACTTAAAATTGAAATTAACCAATTCATGTTGGTAAAAACAAAAATTGTAATCGAGATGCCTTATTGTAATCATCCGATTACACATTATTCTGTAATGCAAGGTGTATAGTAATTATACACTTTCCAGCTATGTTCGGAAATTTAAGTTTATAAAATGACGAAATATGGGCGATCTTAAGGCAGTCTTATTCAGTAATTACTAAACGCAAGATTTCGTTTTAGCAAAGGAAGTTGCTAGAATACCGTCTTTAAGTGATTAGATAACAAGTAGTGTTTACGGAAATGAAATTTAATAAAAGTCTTGCTGTAAGACAAATTATATAAATATTACACTCTTTCTCAAGTTTCTTTAAAATATAACTTTGAGACGTCAATAAAACTGTCAATGTAGATACAGTAAATATATCCGTTTTTAGTTATTTGGCTCAGAGTCTTATAAACTGATAAAAATTCTTGCTTCATGTATAACCAAAGCAATATTTAAATCTTCAGTAAGGATTTTATTCAATCACGTTGTTGTAAGTGGTTTTAACGGCAGCCTGCGAACACGGTAGTTGCCATTGCTTTGTCTACTATTTCGTTCTGGCCTTGGTCATTGAACTCAAATAATTGTGATCTGGGATAAGTTCGTTAATAAGAAATCATTGTATTATAAAATTATCCAAATGATTTGTGTCAGATTTTGCGTTTTACTAAGTATTGCTGAAAGGGCAAAATATCAGAAAATGATACGCATATAGTGAATTGCTCGACTGTCGCGCCCTCTGGCAATCTCCTAGCGCAATCTCGCGCAGTGACGTGTAGAACATGGACACGGCAAGTGCCGAACCATTGAGCTACAAAATTATTTCTTCATCAAAATTGTACTAAATCACCGTGTTCTTATATACAGAGTGTTTCCTTTGTGACGATGTCATAACTTTGACACAAATACGGGTAAGAAGTGATATTCACATTTCGAAATCGATTTATGTGAGCTACAAATAAACGTACCTATAATACATTTCGGTATCCATGTTGCACTACATGTAGAGGTGTGGGGGAATTGAGACCAAGCCATTAATTGTCGAGACGACTTAGTATATCTCGGCTGGCGACTTATATTACAAAAAAATTTTTCGCTTTGAAATTTAAAAAGGAAATTTTGTGGAAAATATAGTCATTTTAAAATTGTTAAAGTAAGTTTTAGGACATTTTGGACCAAATCTTTGACATAACGAAAGTAATATGCAATAAGCATCTTATTAAATAATTTTCTGGTTTTTCAATATCATATTCACCAAGTTGTGTTTTTAAGTTAGAATTGTGTATTGCACCTGTATTGTAAAGCAAACCATTGGAATGCTGTATTTCTTAATAGCTTACTTACAATTAACATAACCATTTGGTTTAATTATCGTTCTTTAGTTTGTTGTTCATTTCGAGGTGTCATTATACTACATAATCTTTGATTACTTAATATTCTAGAAAGTATAATTTGTTATTGTCACTATTGTCACAGGAAATAAACATCCATCGTACCCATATGTGCCTGCACACTACATAGAAAAGAATAGAGCCTAAGAAGGAGATGTACAGATACAAAACAATTTTTATATTTGTCAATCTAGAACATTTTCTTTTATGAGATATTTATTTATGGTAGTTATATATATGTTGCTGTATTCTTAAAGTTTGAATTGAATAAGATCATTTTATCGAAGACAAAGAAACGAAGGTGTGTGGTTTATTCTTTTTCTTCATATTTCGTTTACATGTCAGAAGCTCGTGTGTATTCTTTTAATAGTTGTTGTATTTCTATATACATTTTGAGATTCTTCTTTGACGTTTTACTAAAACTTATTTTGTTAATGACGTAATAGAAGTCATTTTAAAATTTTATGTAAATTGGACCTCTCACATTATATACTGCTTCTACTTTAGAAATTGAGTTAATACCCAAGCTTAGTCGAATAAAATTTGTCTAAGGTTGCCTTATCCACACATTTTCCCTTTTTACACCATACAGGGCGCTATTTTTTTTTTGACAAAATATTTTTTAGTTTAGTCTAATAATGAGAAATTCAAAAGGGTTGTCTATCTAGTCTTGTTACTATATAACCAGTTTTAGGCATGGGCCGCAATTTTGGAATAAGTTCTAAGTTTATTGGTAAATAATATGTCAAGAAATGTATTCGTTGGTCATGAGATAAAGGCGTAGGTTACATTATGTTTCTTCTTGTACTTTCGTATAGGTCAATTAGAGTAAGTTGCTGAACACTGTGGAAAAGCCTGTACATGCCTACGAGTATGTGTCATATATAGTAGGAGAAGGATAAACACAATCATTTTGAAAAAAGTAACTAGAATCTGTGTAAGCTGTATATTATATTCTGTAAAGTAATTGCCTTGTTTTATATTGGGAACGAATATATAAAATAGTCGTTAAAGTACGAAACTGTTTTATCAAATAAAATGACATAAGTGAACCTTGTGCAAGACTTACAGTTTGTTTTTAATTTTGGATAATTGTTTAGTGCTGTTTATAGGTTATGTTGTGGTATAATTCTATAAAATTATAACTAAAGTTACATACCCCATCTATGTGTGAAACAAATTAACACGAGTAGACTAATTCTGTTGGTTGGGACTATTCTCTATTCGACAATACCTAAAAGATCCTTACTTTTAGGGAAATTTCCACTTTTTACCATTAAAACAACCTTCTGTAATGGTTATATAATTTTTCGATTTCTTCCGAATATGTTTTCTCAAATCCTTCAAAATTTCATCGATCCACTCATTAGAACCGAATCTCTCCACCCAACCATTTCTTCAAGTTCGGCAATAGACAATAATCGATAATTCATAGATTTTTGTCGGTGGTAACTTATTTATATTTGTGTAATGTAATACTTTTCTACTACAAGATCTAAATATAGGGGAAATTTTGGTTTTACAAATAAAATCTTGATTTGATACATTTGCTTCAATAGCAATAAAATTAAAACGTAATTTTCTATAAAGTAAACCAAAAATTAGATTTTCACAAAATATGACTATCACCAAAACAAATATTACATTACGACAGAGTGTGTGGTAGATATAGTTGATGATATTAGTATAATAAACTATCCTAAGCATTCAAGGTCGTGACTGGTTGTAACATACTTCCCTAGCTTGCTTTGCTGTTCAAGGTTTCACTTTTATAATTAGAACTTGTGGAAATTAGTAAAATTGGTAAATTGTCTCGTTCTGAAGGAATAATTCATTCCGAAAGCTGAAGTTTTTTTGTCTAAACTGAACTTAAAAATATGCATTGAACAGAGCTCCTGTCGCAATTGTGAAAAATTATATTTTTTTCCTCAAATCTCGGACAATCTAGAGCATTTGTAATTGAACAGTCCGAGAAAAATATTTTAGGCAAATGTATAAATGCCATCTGCAATAGTTCCAAGCCAAAAAGGAATGATCAAAAAAATCTTTTATGGACAAAGGCTCTGGGAATGCGTGAGTGAGTGCGCGACCGTTGCGCCCCCTGTCTATGTTCCAGCGCAACATGAACAGTGACGTCGTAAACATGGACGCGGCAGCTGTCGCCTTTCACAAATCACAGAATTCTGCCTGAAAATTGTATTAATTACGTTCCCATCGCTTTATATACAGTGTGTTTTTAGAAATGTGTACTGCTTAAAACTGAATTGGTAAGAATGGAAATTACAGTGTGCGCAATTGATAATTGTACGGTAATATCGCTTGGTTCTGCGTCTTTATTACAATATCTAGTATGGGCGAGCTGAGGCGAAGCCATGCTATCGCGTGTTCGCGCGGCTTGGTGTACCCATTTCTCTACTTAAAGTCGGTTAAACAGCCGCTGCCATTGCAATGGGCTCGCAATGACAAACCGTCATGAAAATGACATTTCACTTTTCTGAAATATATTTATTTCCTATTTCGAACATTTATATTACCACTTGTTTTGAATACTTGTGTAGTGTGTATAGTGTAGTTATATTTATCAAAAAGATAAAGTATATCTTTTTCGATTTAAATATGTAGCATGGGATGTTATCTATTTATACATGCCTTATTTAACTTTCACATATTATGTAAGTGCTCACTATTTTGGAATAGTGATACTAATATATAAGAAAATAATTATTTAATAAGTAATTCAGCTTTATTTTTGTGACAATTAAAAAAGCGTCAATATTAAATAAATATTTGTTATTTTTTAAAGTAATTTCTGATTTTGAACAAATTTCTTTCGTGATAATTTGCATAATTTTTAATACTTGCTCTAAACTTCTTAAGAAAATGACATGGGAAATTTGAAAAATATTTAATTGTCAAAATATAATAGGATTCATATATACCTGAAATTTGTTTTAAATAAGGATTTGTAAGACTTCTTCCCTGAAATCTGGAACAATACAAGAACATATTTAGCTGGTTGTTAGGGGTTTTGAATACTAGATTTATTCGTGTTATATGGATATAAAAATGTATTTCAACGTTAAAAAAACTTTCAATCTTGAGTAGTCTCTAGAATCAAGTTAGAGTAATTTTGTCTGTGTTTAAGTAGTGGGAGCTGACAGTTTATGACTGTTGACAATGTAGCAAAAAAATCGGGCAGTATTTAAAATTATATCATATATAACTCCTTATTTAACACTCCCTAATCTTATCTTATCTTATCTTTGCCCTAGGTTTTTTAAAAGAAAGTATTAATTGAAATTCAATGAAGCTGATTGACACTTGTCATCAGTCTGTCAAAATAATCCGATGTGGCACGACATCAGACAAGTAATTACTTTCTTACACGGTAGTATAAGAACATATTGTGATGATGAAAATTTTCGACTTCGAGATTTTTGTCCACATTTTGAAGTCCCCTGATACCGAAAAAGGGTTTATAAAAAATTTCTGTGTGTGACTACTATAGCACCCAAACCGCCATAACTATCAATTCCATATTTTGTATTTACAAGTATAATCTCCCTCTTGAGATCTGATTAGATTTTCAGTAAAATCGGCAGACCGGAAATGGTAGTTTACTTCTGAAAAAAAATCGAATTTTGCCAATATTTCGTCAACTACTAAGTTTAAACAAATTTATAAAGAATTCATATGTACTCAAAATTAAATTTGAAAAGAATTTTATTAAAAAAGTTTATCGAAATTCTTACCGGAAGTAGGTCTTTTACTCTTATCGAAAATTAGTTATTTGCGAATATGTCGCAAGTTATTCTTTTTAGACAGGTACGTTACGAGTATAAAAGTATTTAATTGTCAATACTTTTTGTATATAAAAAATTTCCAAATTCGGACCGGAAGTAACACTTTTACTCTTACCGAATAGCGATTTTTGTAAATATGTCGTAAATTATGCATTCTATAGAGCTTTATTAAGAGATAGAGAAGTACTTATAATAGGATTTTGAATAATTTTTAAAAAAAATCTGAAAATTTGTCATATTTTTCTAAGATAAAACTATTTAAAACAATTTTGTATAATTTGAAACGCTCATACGTATAAGAAAGTCAAGTGGTGGCCATACCTAATTTTTTTTTTATTATTTTGATTTGTGGCCGTAGAAAAATATAGTATGGAACTCGTTTTATAAACTTTTTAGTTAGGAGTTTTATAAAACTTGATACATAATATACTATTATTCATAAATATAAATAATAGTAATAAATTAATCTTCTGATTTAATTCGCAGGTAATTTTTTTTTTTTGCTGTTTATTGAATACTAAATTTTAATTTGTCTGAACGGCTAATTTTGTTACATGTCAATCATCAACTATTAATAAAAAAGTAATTTAAAAAAAATATTTTGAAAATTAATTACAACTATTTGCTTTATTCTTTTGTTACTTTTTTCGCTTTCAGAGCGCACATCCCAATGCTTTCTCCAATAGTCAGTACATAAATATCAGCACTCATTTCTTTTAATTATAAATATATTTCTATCTTATTACTTTCTTATACGTAGTATAAGGAAGTATTGTGATGATGAAAATTTTCGACCTCGAGATTTTTTTTATTAAATACATATTATTATTTGTTATATATTATTATTAGGTTTTTCCGTATTTAAAAATATGTTCATTCTTTGTTGCAGGGTAAACAATGGAGCAAGTAGCGATTATGATACCACCTCTAGTCAATAATGACGAATTATCCGATGAAACCGAAAGTATTAATTTAGACTTACACGTGTCTGACACCGAAGACTCTACAGAAAGTTCAAAAAGTAAGTATTCAAACAGAGCTGAGGTATATTGTCAAAGATTTTACAAAAGTAATTCATTAAAGAAATTTCGATTGCACCTGAGTGTGCCTGTCTTCAAGGCTTGTTACGGTAAACTATTATTATTATTATTATTATCATCATCATAACTTGGAATCGTGGAGTTAAATGTTGTGCACATGAACGGTTGTATTCATGTTAGTTAATTTTTTTCGTTTTACTATTTCTGTCCCTGCTCGTATTCAACATAATTGTCAAATTTGACATTATATTCTCATAAACGTAATGTTTTTAGCAATGATTTTGAACATTGACAACCTTAACATATTACGAATTTAATATTACAGATTTTTAAGGCTATTTTTAATGTTATAGTTGCATATGAGTATAAATTCATGGTTATTTCGTAAATTAAATATTTAGGCACGACTCTGGGGTAAAACAAATGACGAAATACGTTTCCTAGTTGCCGGAGTTAATAACATGAAACTTCCTAAATCGCAAAGCTTACAAACATCCCTTTATGTATTTAACTCCACTGGTCTGCTATGATTATATATATAATGATTGTGTATTTGTATGATATTTTCCACTTTAGAAAAGAATGTATAATACACATCATACTAGTTTGCATTTGGAATATTAATTGAAATATGTACACATATCTATTTTATGTCTTAATTTTTATATTAAAACACTCTTAATCGTATTAAAATACTAGCGTATTAACAGTTTATCTGATCTAAGTCACAAGGTTGGTGTTTTTGTATTGTCCGTCTCCATGTTTTGTTTTGTTCCACCATAAATGATTGCATTTCACGTGAAGTATTTTAATACATCTACAATTTTGAATATACAAAAATCATCTCATGTAATATATTATCGGATTCTCTAGAAAGTTAAGGAACTATTAAAAAATATGATGATGGCAATGATAAATAAAATACAACCCTTATATTATGCCAGTTTAACTTTAAAAACATTTTTAATAAATTACAACATTTTTCTTATCGAAAACTATTTTTAAAATAGTGTAGAGCTAGAGCTGGGGAATGGTGGATAGACTTGCCGGATATCTATAAAGAGATTTTCAAATTTTGGAGTGGCGTATATTAATTTGTGGATAATGATATAATGAATATAAAGTCCCGTGAAACATGATCGGTAATTAGAAAACTAGTGTTAATTCAACAAAGATGACCAATGAAGGTATCGCAGATGTTGAGGACCCAATAATTCATTCGCTTAAGAAGCATAATTGAGAGTTTTCACAGCAAGCACTCAGTCTCATGTGGGTGGTGTGAGTTAATCTTTTTCATAAATTTCTATACACCTAATGCTCTCATCAAAAACAATTTAATTGCAGTCAGTGGTTTCTACATCAGATGTATAAATGATGGCAATAAAACAATGAACATCTGCCGTAGGATTTTGAATACTCGAGACGACACACCAAATCTACAGTCTTTAAGCGATTGTCATATGCGTACTATTGACATTCGGACTAGTTCGTGAAGAATTATCATATGAGTTGATCATTCTCCACGAACTAATCCAAATGTCAATAGTACTCCAATCGCTAAAAGGCTGTAGATTTGGTGTATCGTGTCGACTTCTAGTGTTACGGTCATTGCCTAAGTAAATAGTTCTTGATACTTTAACGACCTGACGAACATCTTTAAGCATCCCTGAAGAATGTCCCCCCTAGTGAACGAAACGTCGGCATCTACATCAGTTTTGACACGGCTCCAACCTGAAAATCGAGATCTGCATTTATTATTGCAGTTTTGTTATTGTTAAACTTCTAATTTTTTCTCTTAAAACGTTTGTGTATAGTTAGTGTTAAGACAAAGTAACCTCATCTGTGAACTTATTTATAATGGGTATTTAAGTCCTTCATCTTTTAACTCAGGTATGAAGAATTTCGATCATAAATACATAATTCTCGATTTTAACTTTCATTTCCTTAATTATGTAGTGTATTTATTTACTTGCAAATGTTAAGCAATCACGTACTAGGATTAGAGTTAATAACGGTGGGCTTAAAACAAGCCTACCTTTCCTTACTTAATACTTAAAATCTACCTGCATGTACTACTTCACTTAATACAGTGAATGGACTCATTTTTAAGGTATTGTCAGCAATGTTTGACGTGCTGTTATAATATGTATGCAGTATGTCCTAGATTCCGTGTTCTGTTGCCCCCAAGAAAAGAAATTTTACAAGCATAACGCTGATATCGTACTTCAACCGCACGGTTACTTTCTCTAGATAGTGGGGTAAAAACGGTCAAGAGTGGAAGTGGTAAGTACCTGTTTTTACCCCGACCTCCAAAACTCGGTTCCGGCTTCGTACTTGGATAGGTACTATCCCATTTTCAAACGTGGTCACGTGTTTCTGATTTTTTCAATCACTAATATTACGTTAACGTAGAATATTTGATTTTGAGTGAATCATTTTAGGTGATAATATAAAAATACAATAAGAATATAGGAGTTTTTGAAGTTTTCATACAAGTTGTACCAACCGTTTTTCATCGATAATAATAGGTAAGTTCTTGTTTTATGTATATAATTCTACAATAGCTACAATTATCGACTGTAATACAAGGAATGTATGGACAATAAAAGATTTAAACTTGTAATTAATATTAATTAGCTTTGACAGTTTTCCAATATTACTTATTTACTTTTTATGTTAAAAATGACTTTTCACTTTTTGATTTTTTACATTTCCAGAATAGAACAGCACATATTTCGGTGTAATTTCTCTAGTGATGAACATGCGCAATACAATGTTCGGTAAATGGTAACCTTTGTTTATTTCAGAGCGCAATAGTAAAAGTAAATTTAACAGTGAAATTATTGTAATGATGTTAGTTGTGTCTTCATCCGTTGTTCGTATTTATATCACAACTCGACACACTCGTCTGATGCCCAAATTTCTTGATCTATTTATAATAACAATATACACAGTTGAGGTTATGTTTTTCTGAAACACAATATGCTTGCTTATATAACTCGAGTGCAAAATCAGAAACGAAATCAGGTAGCCTGAGAAAGAATTCGAGACTATTTGTATATGTTTCAATTATATTTGTCAAATGGATAATCAGACACCCTTGAAGCCTGGCTGGCAAAAAAAAGCGGATCATCCCAATATTTTCACTTTATTCCAACTAGTGTTGTCATTCTGTCTGGTACATGTTTCAAATTACCGCTCTTAAAGTCATGAATTTTACGTATGTACATGCCTCTAAAATGTTAAAAAACATACACAACCTTTTGAATAATAAAAAGTTTACAGTACAGAAAAAGGCCAAAATTTATTTTTCAGTACTGTTTTCTTGCTTTTGAATAAAGGAATTACATCACTTATGCAAAATTGTTTATTTTGGCTTCTTCACAAATTAGTTTCCAACAGCTGCTATAAATTCATCAACGTTTTGTCTCCGAGTGTTTTTTTATTATTATTTGAGATTCAAAAATAACAGTTTTCATAAAATGCCACGTATTTAGTTTTTCGCCTGCTTCGAAATCAGCAAAAGTATTCTTGAAAGTCTCGACTTATGCAGTAGGTAATTGATAGTTACTGCCACAAATATAAGAACCGGCAACCGACCTTTGAACATGATCTACTGCTGAGGAAGACTACTTTTTCTATCGAGATACACCAACGATTTTTAACCAATACTTTGTATGTGGTGATAACGTGCTAAAAGTATTTGAGAAGTACAGTTACGGCAATAAAGTTAAGAACACTACGAAATATATTATTGCTTCCGAAAAAATGTACGTGGATAGGAAGAATTCGATCAAACCAAAAAGAGGAACATTATATAACACTGTAGCAGTTTACCAATATAATGACATGGTTTTGAAACACAAGTATTGCAAGACAAAATAAGAATCTTTCAAACTCGCAAAGAGATAAAATACCTGAAGAAATACCAGAAATTACTAAATACAATAAGGTGAAAAACGAAGAGAATGGAAGGAGGAAGTTAAAGAAGAGTAAATGGTGGAGAAAATATAAACAAAACTAAAATAGGGAGAACAATAATAGACAGGATAAAAAACAAAAGATCAGATAGACGTGTGTAGTTTAAAACGTGGTACGATGGGTAAGACAATGAAGAAGATTATGGGTACGAATAGCTTACGATAACGGACGAAAATAACCTCGCACGAATGATTTTTGTATGTAACCGATAGCACAACGATTATAAGGAACTATAAGACTAGTGAAGAAGTGTGAAGACAGCTGGCAATCCATTTTACAAGACTAAACTTTGTGTGAAACCGAATATAAATAAATACATCGTATGTCTATGGTAAACAAATAGAAAACAAACAAATCACTCATTACAAGGAATGGAAATCATTGGGGGCAAAATAAAAATTAAATTTAAGACTGAATTCAGAGAGACATAAGGGAATTGGAAAGAAGAAAATTTGTGCATTGTCTTTGAGTAATTTCTGGGGGCCGTATTAAGCTTACCTCTTGTCACTCTTCACCCTTTTTCATATAATCCATTAAAACCCAGGCTGTTTGCCATTCTCCTCCTCAAGAAGGTTGATCTTGAACTTCACATGCCAATGCATCAACTTATGTTTCGACACCGAATCACATTGATGACTTCACGTTCCATTATGTACAGTGACAAGCTGGTTTATAATTATATTTGGTTTTTCTATACTTACCATGAATTTGTAGTAAAGTTTGTCGAACCTACTTTTCTAATCTCGTGGAATTTGTGTAGAGCTATAAAAATTCTGAAACTGAAAATTAATTAACGCTGATAATTGTAACCCCCGCAATTTTACCTCCTTCATTACCGAACACGTGAACGCAGAGCGGCCTCAACAGGAATCCAATAATTCCAGTAGTCAATTTAGAAGAACAACTATTTCCATATATAACCGACTGTGCGAGAATAATGTTTTTAAGTGTTGCCTTATTTTATAAAGAATTTTATAATCGGCCGATTTTATTCATATTGATAAAAGTATACGAGCAACCAACACAGACTGATAGACAAATTAATACATTACACTTGTATTGTAAATTAGCATACATAATTTCTTAAGAATTTTAAAATGGTATTTGTCGATTTAATTAGTGATATTATTCCTTGTTATCTATAGGTGTACTTTATTAATAAGTAATAAGTATTTTTGTAGAAAATGGTTCGAAATTATAAACGTAAAACTGATCGACAGTCTTGGTCATCAAAGAACATGGAAGAGGCCATTTCAGAAATATTAGCGGGTAAATTGCATTTCAGGAATGCATCCCTTACATATTGTCTACCACACTCAACTTTAAAAGATAGAGTTAAAAGAGTGAGATCTGGAATGTCCATAGAAGATGCAGTAGCAAAAGGTGGTAGGTATAATGATTATAAATTATGTATATTCATTTATTTTAATAAACTGTACTTTTATATTATTAATATTTCAGGAATGGGTCGTAAAAGTATATTTTCGCGTGAACAAGAGAAACAATTGATTCCGTTTTTAAAACAAATGACTAATGTGGAATTTAGACGTTACGTCTATCACTTTGCAGAAGAATGTAATTTAAAACATAGGTTTGACGATACGAAAAAGATGGCCGGAATTGACTGGTACAGGAGCTTTCTGAAACGCCATTTAGAATATGCAAAACCTATTTATGATTCAACGAATGATCAAAATGTTTCTGTCGATTCAGAGAGCTTCATTGACGGAAGTTGTTTTGAATTGTTCCTTGGTCTTATGAAAAAATATGAAACTGAAAATTCTTTTGACAGTAGTATTGATATCGAAATTACCACAATAAAACAAGGTATTTTTTCGGCACATCTTTCATATTGTAACTGCTTTTCTACAAGGGAGCGTTTTTAAGGTCGTGGAGTGGAGGGGTTGGATGGTAGTGGGAGACTTCTTTCGTGTCGTAACGTGTTCAGTATAAATATAAAGTTTTAACGCAAGCAACTTAATCCAGAAGAATGTGTGAAATACGGAAAAAATCGAGTATTGTGCCGTCTGCTTATACCATACTGGAAGATTTATTGGTTTACGGGGATTCTTGCTCGGGAAAGCTATGGTTTTTAAGTAGCACAGTCGCTTAAAGATAAGTACGGAATCACTTGAAGATGGCCAACGTTGGGGCGGGCTATTGAAGTGTTAAAAAAGTCGAAAAACTAATAATGGAAGATGCTCAGCTAAAAAGACACAACTCGCAGAAATGACTGGCTTTTCTGATACAACCATTTTTGAAACTATTTATGATCTTCTTCGGAAACTAAGCCAGCGCAAGATGGATGCCGAGAATGCTCGTGCCGCCGTAAAAACCGCGTGGAAAATTCCCTTTTGTTTATGGACCACCGTAGTGGAGGCAGGGATGGTGTGTGGAGTCGAATTGTTACTGGGAATGAAACATCCTAAGTAAGACTCCATTCAGTGGTATAAAAAAGGCACACCACCACTGAAGAAGTTTAAGGGACGCAGTCGTTCGGAAAACTCATTTTTGTTGGGACTCGGAAGGAATCCTGATAATTGATTACAAAGATAAGGGCGTTTTCATAATTGGAGAATACTACGCTTCAACCCTGGCGCGGTTTAAACGAGTCATTAAAGAAAACAGAAGGGGGAAATTGACGATAGGTCTCCTGCTCCTGCACGACAACGGTAACTTCCACAAGAATCGTTGCGTTGGCTACCTTGGATTAAGCGGGCTTCGATATTTTTAATCATCCACCGGATAGTCCAGATATGGCTTCTAGCGAGTTTTACCTGTTCCCTAAAATGAAGATTGTGGAAAGAAATGTACGAGCGATGAAGGCATATTTTTCAGACAAATCTAAAACATTTTTTTTATGAAGGCATACACAAGTTAATTGAAAGATCTGAAAATTATACTAGGGTTGTAGGTGAATATATTAAAGAAGAAAAATAATTTTGTATTTTTATTTTCTCACTTTTCCCCCCATTCGTCGAACTTAAAAACGCTCCGTCGTAGGTATATACATATTTTTAGAGTTATACAAAGAGATCATTTTGAACTGTTCTGGATTGGCAACAAAAAAGTCCCAGTATTATCAAAACTAGGAAGTATTTACTTCCGTGAATTGTCCATACTAAGTTTACATGTCAAATGTCAAAACCACAATGTATTGAAGTATTTTGCACTTTCCTATTTTCATTGTTATATTGTCGCTTTTCTGTCTATTTCAAGACAATATACCTTGTATACGGTACTTTTTACGATACCACAGGATATGTTTATCGTAATGCAAGAGGATGGATTATGGAAATATCCATTGGGATCATGTTTTCAGCAATTTGTCACGGAAAATGGAAATCTGGAAATAAACTTGGACACATTCACTTGTCGTCGCAATAGGGTGATTGAATGGTTTAAGGAAACGGGGAGTGTTTGTAAATGTAAACCTGAAAAAGTACCAACAGTTTTAACTGAAGATGTCGCAGACATTAGGCAGCGAATGGAAGTTAGTCCCACAAAATCTGTACGAAAGCTGTTTTCTCAAACTGGTAAACAAATCTAATTAAGTTAAACGTAATTTGTTATACAGCATTATGTATTTAAATTGTTGGTATTTCCGACGGAAGTACTCATAAGGCACTGAAAACAAACTTACATATGCACCCATATAAATTTTCTGTACTACAACATTGACTGTACGACATCTCTTTGAGCAGAAATTGAATTATTGCAACTGGTTTAATGAAATATTACATGAAGAAGACTTGAATCGCACTTTCTTGGATCCATTTGTCGGGATATATCACAAAATTACCGTACCTGGTCAACAGAGAATCCACATGTTTTTGTTGAAAATAATCTCAATCCTATCAAAGTTGGTGTTTGGGTTCCAATGTCGAAAAGACGGATTTTTGGAGCAAATTTTTTTCATGATGCAGTTAATGCAATACGATACCGAGAACAAATATTGGAACTCTTAACGGAGATGAATTAAACCTGGTGTACTTCCAACAATATGGGGCAACTGCACATACTGCGCGACAAACTATTTTTTATTTGCAACGATACTGTGGTGACTGATTGATTAGTCGAAATCGATGGCCAGACAATTCTCCTGTTTTAATGCCACTGGACTTTTTTCTCTTTGGCCATTTAAAAAATAAAGTGTTTCAGAACAGACTGCATAATCATGAACTTGATGAGGCAATTACAATAGAATTGCTTATTACACTGGAAACACTCCACAATGTGTTCATTAACATGAGAAGACGTGTCAATAATCTATGCATTGAGAATAACGGTGGACATTTCAAACAACTTTTATAAAATGTTTTCATTTGGTGACATAATTATGGGATTATGTTTTACAGTAATAAAGTTGTAACATATTTATTATTGTTTATGATAAAAAATAAAGTGCAATTACTATATTTCTAAAAAATTCTATCATATAATTCAACTTAAAACTAACCCTATTTCATTGACATTTATCACAGGAAAATTTTAAATAGTAAACCTAACCACAAAAATAAATAAAAAAGGCTTGTCAATTACACTGTGTTTCCATATCAAAATCAGTATGGCCAACTCAGGACCGTTCAAAATGATCACGTAATATAATAATACAAGAATTCTCGATAATGTTCGTTTTGCGTTGATATTTTCTATTTATAAAGTAAAAAATTGTGAAGTAGTGTTACCCTTCCCCCCTTTAATTCCGACTGGCCTGGTTAGTACATTGATCAAAGTGAATATTGCAGTTTTGCCTCTACAAACGGGTAAACCAGTTTTTCTACAGTTGTTACATCATAGAAGCTTGGAATATTGTGCTGTATTTTTACAGTACTTGCGAGATAGGGAGGGTAGCTTCCTATATTTACAGTAACAATATTATCTGCAGAATGTTACAAAATGAAGTTGGCGTATTATTTTAAACGCTCATCTAGAAACGAATTCTATGGGGTTTGAAAACTACTTTTTCTTAATTTAAATTAGTAGATTTATTGAGTATATGTGATTTTCTCGGTTATTACTGTTTTAAAGCCTGATTTACGACCTTGTCGTTTTCGTTACAGTTAACGCTAGCAGTTGCCGTTCGTCCGGTTGATTTCTTTCGAAAATAGCATTTATAACGAACAGCGAATGAAAACGTTGACAAGTAAATAAGAGCACATATAACCTGCGACTATGTATCTTTCAGGATTTATATTTAATTTAAAAGGATTTTCAAAAAATGGATTAGTTGATAGAAGATAATACGAGGTTTACAGCATTATTGTACGTGACTGTTGTTTTCTCTGTGTTTCCATCTTTATTATGATATTTTCGATCATATGACTGTGACCTGCCCTTTGATTGGTTAACCATTCGACGTCAGCAAACGGTGACGATAAAACATAAAAGTTGCGTTATGTAAACTTTAACCGTTAATTGGAGGAATACAAGGAATACATAAAGATGCGCCACTACATTAAGCGCACCCAAACTGGATCCGACATCTAAAGCGACTGTACCAGTCGTTTGAATCCGACATTCAAAACAGCCGGAGATAGCGGTTATGTGTCTAGGCAAGGGGTGTTCGGGACGCTATTTTGCGTTGCGCATCTTTATGTATTCCTTCAATAAACGCTTCAGTATCAAGCAAACGAAAGTTTAATAGTGAACTACAATGGTAACGGAGTTTATAAGTGGCCTTTATAGCTTCCCGTGTATTTAACTTAGAACAGGATTGCACCTGCGAACTGTAACGACAACGTCAAGTTTATAAATCAGGCTTAAACCATAGTTTGCTGTAATTTAATAACACTGGTGAACAAGTTAGGATAATTTTATGTCATTGATTCCAAATAAATGTTATACAGAATTGAAAAACCTCGTATTACATTATAAAGTTTCTTTTGTATGACTTTCTGTTATGAGGTTTCCTGCAGTCAAAGACTGAATCAATTATCGGTAATATTTATATGTCCTACCTGCCTTAATATTGGTCCATCCTTCTGATAACCTTTAAAATACAGATGTATATTTATTATTGCACTAAAGAAATGTATACTCCTGGTGTAATCTCTTTTTATTCGTCACTAAACGTGCCAAAATTTTCCAGAACTAAGTCACATAAAAGGAAGCGTAACTCTAGGATGACGGTGTACAAAAAACAGTTGTCGTTATGTTTTATCTGTTTCCTCCACCACAAAAGAACAGTAAAATTTAAACTTTTGTCTTTACCGTCCTACAACTGTTGTAAATACTACAAGGTACGCAAACTTTAGAACTGAAGATTAATACATACTGTTGTCTCTAAACGAGCACATGCCTAACTTAAAATATAGATGAATATTATATGTCCCTCTGTGAAATTGTGCCATGAACTACAATATTTGGTTGTAACTACAACATTTACAACAAGCCGTCTTGTTGAGGGAGAATAATAGTTATTGTATAATAGTCTATATTTTATATTCAAATTAAAGCCAACCTGGGAAAAGTACTTTAGGGGTTGGGCAATGCAACTTAGAAAATCAAGTAACAATTTTTTTTATTCGTTCAAATCAATGTGCAAAATATGTCTAAAGTTATTTATTTAATTATACATGCACTTGCCCAATAAAATTCTCCAACTTCAATAACCCTACCCAAGCAGCAAAATCACAATTTTAGAGAAGGATGAAAATATATATTTGCCAATGTAGAACAAGTGTGCATATAGTGATTTTGCTACTAGGTTACATACTCGTTTAAGAGGTTATACTACACTGACTTTCTTATCTACGTGGTACTGACGAAGATTAATAGTCAGAAATACGTGTCCTGTTGCAGTAGCAAAAGAATAAATAGATGTATCGATGATAATCAGGTATTTTTTATGATCTCCCAAGAAAATAATCTCTTTTTGTTGTCTTGTCTAATAAAAAATAACGTTAGTGGGAATAAAAATTGCCCTTGAAGTGTAAAACTTAGAAGCAAACGAGACTTACACTTTATTTACAAATGCAATCTAGTATGTAAATGTGTATTTATGTATAATATTTATTTTGATGTTTATGAATTTTTTTTTGACATTATTACAATAAATAGTTATCCAAAAAAATTAATTTTACCATTACATTTTTATTTGTGCAATTTTCTTAACGTTTGCATTCTTATAAAATTACATTTCTTTTTTACAGAAGGCGATGCTGAAATTAACGAACAGACTGAATCAGAAGAAGACATTTTAAATAAATACATCGATGATGGCATTGATACAAATACTTCGAAAGAAGGTAAGGAAAGAGAAAAACCGATATTGGTCAATGGAATGTTGGCAAAAGATAATGAAAAACTCAAAAAATGCAATGGAATGCTTTCACCTCCAAGTCTGAAAGAAATCGAAGATGAAGGAGATGAGTTAATGGATACTCTAGTACATGAAAAAAGCAGTGAAGACTTAAACGGAGATATTGATCAGGAAAAAGATAATAACGATGATACGATAGTTGAAGAACAAATCTCCGAAACTAAAAATACAGCAGATTCGAGTCCGCAGAAGAAAAACTCCAAGGAAGAAGCTAATAATAACGAAAATACAGTGTTAAATGACACTTCTAAAGAACAATGTGAAGTAACAACATCTAGAAATGTAGATAATAGTGATCGGACTGGTAGTGATAAAAAGGTGATTAGTGATGATAAAATGGACATCGATGAATCGAATGAAAGTGAAAAATTGTGTGAAAAACCGCAAGAGCCGAGTACAACAGAGACACAAAGTGATGATAATAATAAAAGTGGTGTAGTGTCAAATTCAACTGATGAAGCTAGTAGTAGTAGTAGTAATAGTAATAATATAAAAAGTAGTGAAACAAAGACTGATAGCGATAATAATGAAGATGATGATTTGTTGTGTGTCATGGAAGAGAAAACCCTCGAAGAGGCAAATGAAAACAAAGACGATAATAGTTGCAGTGCCAGTGAAAAGGACGATGATACGAAAGATGGTGAAGACAATAACGACGAGGAGACCAACGAAGAAACAAATGATGATACTACTAACGAGGAAACGGAAGAAGCTAATGAATCTCACACGGAAATAGACGTGGACTCGGGTGAGTGCGCCATGGACATTGAAGAGAGTGATATTGGTGGTTTAGTGTACGCGGACGAGAGCAGAGTCGTAGAAGGCGAACGGTTAAACGATAGTGCAACTAAAATTGATGGTGATAAAGATGCCAACAAGGAAAACGAAAATGGTGAAGCCACTGGCGTCAAAGATACACCTGTAAAAGAAAATGGTATTATTGATTATGCCCGAATGAACGGAGTTACGGAAGGTGCTAATGAAGATGCGACTTTTGAAGGTAGACTTAAAGTTACATTTTTATTATTGTCTCCACAACCATTTTCTTTTGAAATCAATGTTTTAAAAAACAAAAACATATCGCAATAGTTTGAGAAAATTTCGTGACTTCTAACCTAATTTTCAAAATGAATGCTATAAATAGAAAATAAACTAGCAGGCCTAATTTTCTTCATGTGATTGTTCAATAGATTTGGATGAAATTGATTTACGAAGTTTTTGATCAAATTAGCAGTTTTCTTGCATGATTGAAATTATCATTTACACTGTGCAAATTAAGCAACGAATTAATTCAGTAATTCCGTCAATATACTGTTCTGGTAAAAACTACAATTATAGCGATTACATGAAATCAAATGTTTGTTATTTCTTGTAAATGTGTTATTTTCAAGGGAAATGCATTTCCTGATATATATGTATTAGGAACCAAATTAGATCTCGATTTAAGTAATTACTAGTGGTATAATTATTTTTGGAAAATTAAGACCAACACTATCGACCGTTTTGACTATCAAGTACTATTGATACAATAAATGCCAAATAGAATAAATAAAACACAGGAGTTCAACTGAAACTAAAAGTAAAGTTCTAAAGACTAATATCGTATCCTACCTTTTACAAAAATGAACCGTTACATCTTAATGCTGCAATTAAAAAAATAATGAACACATAATTTAGAAATGGGGAAAACCGACTTGATGTCACCCGGATTTATTAACGCAGAATGTATTATATCTGTCTGGTCATTAGGAATATTGCCTGTATGCAAAAGTAACCCCTCTTTAATATTAACCTTCTAAAACACTCATTTTTTACTTTTATTTAAATTGAACAGAACCTCCAAATTTTCTAATGAACGTCGATGTCCAGTTCATAAAATATGATTTGCTACACTAGGATTCTCATAATTCCGAGAACCTTACTTTAAAGTTTGGCTATATACAATTTTTCACGTTAATTGTAGTGGATGGGAAAAATTTTAACGTAACTTTAAAGTAAAATATAAATTACTTTTAAAATTTATTATGAAAGTATCTCAAAAATACAAAAACAAAGTTATAAATATACAAATAGGTCACTTTCATTATCAGTAGTTGCAACACAAATATCAAATGGGTCTATACTACTTGTTCAACCATTCTTCAAAAATAATTAAATTAAATCATCTCAACATAGTACTCAGCTGTTTTTGACTAATACATCTAATTCTCGTATTTTCGAATGCATGTCCTTTGGCTTTTTTTTAGGTCTTGGTTTGCCAGTTTCTTAATATTCTTTAATTATGCAATATACACTTAATATTCCCAGCCCTATAGTAATACATTCTTTATAATATATTGTCGTTCAAATACTACCATCGTACTTGAATGTTTTGGAGATGAAAATTGCGTTTGTTGTCGTCTGAAATGCGCCAATAGCTGACGCTATTTGGATGGTGAATCTGACGCTGATTGCTAATGTTCGTGACGTTCTTAAAAGCATAGATTAATAACACAATAAAATACAATAGTCAATAAGCCAAATCAAAAATGTCAGATAAAGTTTACAGGTTATGGTTTGGTTATATTATAAAATATGGCGGATATCGTGTACTCATGTTTCTTTGATAAATTTGCCTGCACAAGAACCAATGAAATCTCCTAAAATATGTGCCATTTTGGTGAGATATTTGAATCACTTCTATTCTGAGACAAGGTATAGTCACACTGATAAATGTCATTTACCAATTTTTCTCTTTTATTTGTTATTTGTCTATTTGTATCTTTAAAAAGTCTCTTTAGTTTAAATAAAGCATCGACTGTGGGTAAAGTGCCAAAACATGCTGTCCTGTTACGGGTCGCGTTTGAAAACTACCTGCAACAGTATCAATATAGGCCGCGCTCTTTTTGGCTATAAACCGAATCTTATTACAGGCTGCTAGGATGATTCATCAATTCCCATAGGTCTAACAATATGCAGAACTTCCAATTGCCAAACAAACACCTGTAATATTTCTAAGACGGTATTTATAGTTTAAAATATATTAACAATACATTCTTCGTACTTAGCATCACGTAGGTCGGATTTTGACGATATTCCGATCAATGGATGTAGTGAGTTCCTGTATAATAACACAATTTGAAAATTAAAGTTGCAATGGATTATGTTGAAATTATTGAAAGTGCTAGGGGAAATTCTCAAGCTCTCTATGAAGGATTTTAAATATTGTTTGAAGAAAACTAATAAAATTTTTACCACAAACTGGAGATGTGTAAATAGCACCTCAAAGTTAGAATGCAACGGCAGAATTACAACGAACAATGAAAATAAAGTTATCCGTACCAGTGATCACAATTGCTTAATAACATCTAACGTGGCGTATACCGAAGTTGAGAAGTGCAAATCAATTTGTCGAAAACGTGCCAGACAGGAAATGACAAGCATACCAAAATTGTTTGAAGAAGAATTTCATCAAAATAAAGATAATATGTTACAAAAATGCCCAGCATATGAGTCTATAAAATCATCATTATACCGACACAGAAATAAAGCTCGAGGGGTGCCTGCGTTACCAAAAACTAGAGCAGAATTTATAGTTCCCGATTATATAGATAAAACTGAGGATGGCGAGACTTTCACAATTTTTGATCGAGGTGGAATCTATAGCCTTCTCAAAAAAAAAAGATTTATCATTAAAAATAAGGTTAACAGAGATACAATTATAGTTACATTTCTTTACCAGGCAATTTACATAACCAAAAAATAAATCCAATCGAATATTAAATAAAATTGTGTCCTGGGCGCATTTACTATCATTGCTACAAAAATAATTTAAAAACGTGTTCCATCGTTTCCAAGTTTAGAAAATAAATAAGCAAATGCCGTGCCAAGAAAAAGAGTATTCAAATTTAAAAACGTTGCTTTGTGATTGGTCGATGAACGCCATCTTGTCAAGTCACGTGATAATATGGCGTCTTAACTACTGACACATTGATTGTTATTACTATGTATATATAATAAGTGATCATGGAGTCATAAGTGCAAGACTTGAGGAACCTTACTTTTAACGAAATGATAAAGAATTCAGTTTTTCAAAATAATAGCATACACCAAACCATGTGAATAATTGAAGACCGTTTTTATCGAGATGATTCGAACTTTTTATTTCCGTTATTTTAATATAAGGATATTTCACTTCTTCAAAAAGTATATTTAAAATGGTGGACTTGAGTAAGTGCTTCATATTATTTTGTATTGTGTGCGTTTAATTGATAAATAATTGAAAAGTTACCTTGAGGATTTAGTATTTGGTAAGCTACATTTTCTTATTTAAAAAATAATTAATAATGTTCACTATTTTTTGTTTTTCGGAAGAACAAGACCAGCAATTTAACGTAACCTGAATATTAGTAACCAGTCAATAGTGTTTTACTGTGCATTTTAAAACTATTGTAGTGGGAAATAAAGAATGTTTGAAGGGTATAAGGATGTTGTTATCTAAATATATTATTATATAACTCGCATCTGCTTTTGAACTGCATCATTAGCATTATAAATACAATATTTAACCGTAGTTGGTTGTGGTTATGCATTTCGTAAATCTGAATGTCCTGAAGAACTGTTATCATCCGAACACCGTTTGACCGTTTTTTGGAAATTGTACCAGTTGTTTTAAACCAATGTAAATGCGTTCATATACTGTTCGTTTTTGGCAATCATTTTGGTGTAATAACAAGATGATATTTTGACAGGTGTTACATATGGTTTTTCTAGCAATTATTTTTGAATTTTTTTTTGCAAAAATTATTCCAAATGTAATTACTTTTTTTTTATATAAGATTTATATTAACATATTTACATTACAAAAATAGAATACATAATTTGCGAAATATTTATATTTATATAAAAATTGATTCAAATGAACTCAAAACATTTTTTTAACCTTCTGAATTTTAAAGAAATATTCTCGAATTTACTTTTGAGTGTTTTTCTATTCTTTATATATTCATGTAAACTTAATAATTGAATGGATATTGGCAAAATTTTAATTGTTTCTTTTAGTATACTACTACTTTCGGTTTACCGATTTCCCTGAAAATCAAATCAGATCTACCGAGGAAGATTATATTACTAAATGAGAAGTTAGGTATTGAAATCTTTGACCGTTTAACCACTATCATGGCCACACAAAGAGATAGGCAAACACTTTTTAAAAACCACTATCGTTGTTTGATTTCTGTATTATTTCCGTAATATAATGGATCCTAGTTAAATGAAACAAGTTACGATTGTTTAAATATCTACTATATCCTTTCACCTACAATAGGGTATGTAGATTGTATTCCGAAACTTAATTCGTACTCTAAACGGTTTTAATTTGTGTATGGTTTTATTCTTCACTCTTGTATAAAAATTATATGAAATGTGTTGAACGACGTTTGTATATTATAGTTACATAAATTAACGGAAGAACGGCAAAGGAATGTTGGACAGACAATGCAAATTGTCACCCACAAGCGAACTTATCTTTAATTAGTTACAATCCATTGTGGGATGCGTAACGATGGATAATACCCAAATAAATAACAGTTTCTGAAGCTAAAGTGCTAGTCATCGAAGTATAGGTGTGTAAACTTTCTTCTAATAAAAGTTGAAAAACGTGGTTACGTACAGTTCGTCTAATGGATCATTAGACGCACGTCATTAATTTTTATGCGTACGAATCAAATAGGTACTTCCAGTTCAAGTTAAGCACTATATACATAATGCATTAATATAAACTTCACATTTTTTCAATTGATTAATGCAGTAGTCTAGATATGATTTGTATTGCAGACATACGTATTTTCCGCACTTGAATATTCGACACCGATATTAAATAAGGATAGATAGACTGACCGACAATCTTTGCTTATGTTATCAAATAATTACGTGCGTCTAAAGATCCATTAGACGAACTGTATGTACCTAAAGAAAAACATCACCCAAAAGCAAAATATCATCGAGAAATACTTCAATAAACAAACATTAATTATAATATGAAACGTGAAACTGCAGGCGATATTATAATGATAATAATAAGTGACACATCAAAAAAACTTATTTCAAAAAAAAATATGACATTAGTATCACCGGATATATACCATGTGCTTGCAGGCGACCTGCGTATAGGGCTTACTGTAAGATAAAAAGACGACACCGAGAGTTTGTATGAGTTAGTACGAGAAAGCAATATACAAACTGCAGTACAGCTGCGCTATCTATCCTCGTTGCCCTGCTTAAACGGAGAGTCAGCCTAGCCCGTTCTAGCCTCAGCGTAAATCTACTCGAATCCCCTCTTTTCCAACACTACACTCGACCAAGGAGCAGTTTGTATATTGCTTTTTCGTACTAACTCATACAAACTCTCGGTGTCGTCGTTTTATCTCACAGTAAGCCCTATACGCAGGTCGTCGGCAAGCACACTGTATATACCGATGACGAAAACAGATGCGAAGGACTCGGAAGAAAGACATTTTGAAATCAGAAAATATTATAACCGAGAAAGGTGAAAATATTCTTAAAGTTTTTGTAAATCTAACCTTCTTGTTCCATATGTGTCTGTATCTATGGGTGTATTTTAATAATTTGCCGAATAGCATGCGTAATTTAGTGATATTTAGAACATATAATTTGTGCCTCTGCCTTGTTTTCAAACATAGTTTGCGATTAATTCAATTTTAACCCAGGAACACAAACCCTAGGACTTCAAATCCGCTAAAATACCTACGCTTGTCGGTAAATCACTTACCGATATGTATTTAGAAGGCATATTTTTTACTAGCCCAACTATTTATTACCTATTTGCATTTTATTATTATACATGTACTGTATAATGGCACCGGTGTGTTGGTATATTGGTTCCCAAAGGTTAATACTTAATCCCTGTTAACAATAGGTAAATTAGTTCCTACACCTGCAAGGGGTTTTTGTTAAATTGATTCCTTTAAATATATTTACTGCTAAGAACTATTAAATCTGCATTTGTGAATAACTGTCATTATGGGCTATTAATACATTAACAAGTTTATAACGGGTGTATATTTATAAGCTAATGGCTGCTTGTAGGGGGATTTCTCATTATTTAGAGGGTGTGGGAGGGTTGTTCTAATATTTTGTTTATTCTCACTAGTTTACAGTCAGTGTGCGTTTGTTTTCGAGTTGTTAACAATATTATTTTCAACCATGAATCCTGAAATAATTTTGAGTGAACGAGGAAAACAGTTATTAACTATCAGTAACTATAAGTATGGTTTTGAAAAGGCTCTGAAAAGTGGTGAGAAGCGGTGGACATGTACAAATAGAAAATGTAAATCATTCACACTTACTTCGAATGAAGGTGATAACAATATCACAATTACAAAGCACATACAAGAACATCGCCATGACGCAAATGTGAAGTACTTAAACCGTCAAATTGTTAATTCTGCCTGTAAAAGAAAAGTTGTAGAGGACGTATCCGAAAAGTCTGCTGAGATTATTCGTAGGGTACTTCAAGAAAATCTGCCATCAGCTGTCACTACATCAGATGTTGCTTGCGTCAGAAGAAATGTATACAACACTCGTAGAAAAATGCAGCCAGGTTTGCCGAAGAACATCGGGGAAACTTTTGACTTTCTGGACGAAGCGAACATCCAGACCAATAGAGGGGAGGAGCATGGTACGTGTGGAAGATTAAATTACATTTTATCTCCAAAAGTTATTCGAACGGAATTTTTAAGCTGCTATTCATAACTAACCAAGTACACATATTTACATAATCTTAGCATTTATGAACTGTAATAATATATCTGGTCTTCTTTACTAAACACTAAAAGTGGATTCTTCACTACCAAACTTTATACGTAGTTACGAGTGTAACTTCTCGAGATCTGATTAGATTTTTTATTGAAGTCGGTAAAACGAATGTAGTAGTTAACTTCAGTGAAAAATAAAATATCAATATTATAGCTGCTAAGTTTAGACAAATGTGTAAATAATACGAATGTACCCGAAAGAGAATTTGAGAAAAAATGTGCAAAAAAAGAGTTCTACGAAATTCTTACCGAGTATCTGGCAAGCCATACAAGGGGCCCACATACTGCGTTTTTGTTGGACTGTTTTGTTCGAAGAACAAGTCTGTTCGAACAAAAATGACGTAAAACCGAAGTGTGTAGGTCGAAAACAGTCGTTGATGCTCGCGCACAAAGCTGATGAAAATAATCAGGTTCGGCCTGTTTATGTCCGTCGAACTTGTTCGACAAACGTGGCATTCCAACAAATCTGAAGTGTGTGGGGTAAACAGTTTTAAAAGACGACGATTTGTACAGTGGTGTAGTTCTATATGGGGTAGTTGTTAACCAAGGTTTTGCGAGTTTGCATTTCGCATTGAATTGTGTCAACATGATGCATCTTCGGCAAATTGATAAAAAGTTTTTATTAGAATTTATAATGATTAAATTAGACTTTAGTTGTAACTAGAAACCATGCTCCGTTAATTCATAATTTTTCGATGCAAATGTATTATAAGACAAGAAATACACAAATGTTGTCTACTTTTTAACAGCTGGCTAATTTGATCCAAAATTTTAGTATGTTCAAGAAATCAACAATTATAATTTGTAAAAAGTCACTATTGCAGTATGGCAGATTATATGTATATGTTACCGTGAAAGACCGAAAGTAGTGAATGTCAACATCCGCCGGTGGATGTCGACAAATACCAAATGCCTTGGTGAAAGTCCGAACATTTCTTAATTGTATTATAGATTCGGACTTTTACCGGTATATGTCGACAAACACAAATGAGGTCCGGTGAATGTCGGAAACGGCAGGTCGCAACAAGTTTTTAGACGGTTCCAGCATCTTGTTTCAGTTAGCTTTGCCTTCGTCAGTCTAACGCAACGTTTGACAGCCTGCGGGCACGCTCCCTAACCTAATTTAATTTTCTTATTAGAAATTATAATTTGTATTCAATGGCTACTACAGTGAATCGTGATAAGTTTTTTGAAAAGTTACATGCCTTAATTGGAAGTAAACGAGAAGACAATTGTTTTTATTTTTCACAAGAAAAGTACTCTAAAATCGTTTCAGAAGTAATTTCTGCTAAAAGTAAGTGTAGTACACCTTTGGACTACAGACGTTTAAAACGTTTTGACATTTTAAAAGTTAGTGATGAAGAAAAGTTAATTGTGCCATTAAAACCAGGAGAAACGAATATCCAGTATTATGTTACTAATGATGAGTTGTTTACAATACTTTCTGAAACTCACATAAGAACAGGCCATGGAGGAAGAACACGAATGCTTAAAGAATTGCAAGTTAGATACAAAAATATTACTTATGAAGTTGTAATGTTGTATTTAAATTTGTGTAAACAATGTCAAATGAAACACAGTGCGCCTAAAAAAGGTATTGTTGTGGTGTTTGTGCAATTCGAAGTGTCATGGTAGTTTATGTTGTTGCAATAAATAAGATATTGTTATTATTTTTTATATTTCATTTTATATTTTTATGTTCTACTGTTTGTTTTGAGTTCAACAAAGTCTTTTTCCCATATTATTTTAATAAATAAAGACCTATGGGGTTTTTTTTTATTTAAAAAAAAAATGTTTTTAACATACACCATGAGTGCATGCTGAATGTCGACAATCGCCGGTGTAAGTTAGAAATAATGAAATTTCACCAATATTTCGGACATACGTCAAGCAACGTTGAGAATGTTGACATTCACCGGTGAATCTCGACATTCACCAGATTTCGGTCTTTCACAGTAACATATATACAAGTATACCATTTCAATACTACACATGCTTGTTCAATTACTCAAAATTACAAAACTAGATTTAGCTTGTAGGTGCCTGTAACTTATATTATGACCTATATGTTTTTGATATTATATATTAACTTTCACTAAGTGACTGTATGTTTTTACAGGTTTTGATGAATCAGAAAAGGACACATCGAAGAAAAGTACAAAACGACAATTATCAGACTCATCGACGGAAAGCGAGACTGCAAAGAAAATAAGGCTCGAGACTGAAGTTGTCGAGAAGGAGCCAGAAAAAGAGAAGCGCCCTATCAAATTACTGGATAATTTTAAAAAGTTTATGCTGGACAAAAAACTGAAAAATCTGTCGCGCTTCGAGCTGGAAGAGCTGTGCATACAGAAAATGTGCGAGTGTATAGTAAACAAGAGTGAAATTGGCGAGCTCAGGCAGAAGATCTCGATTCAAGAGCAGACAATCGACACTTGGAGGAAAGAAGCCGTCGTTGTGGCCAAGCAGACGCGAGATCTGAAAATAGTGCACGAGCGGCTGATGGCGGATTTGAAATCGATGCGAGAGCAGTCCGGAAAGCCTTTAGTTCCTGTTAAAATTACTAGATCGGTCGGATTACAAGCAATCATTGAAAATCCACCTAGGGTAACACCGCGGCCTATTCTGAGCAATCCGGCACCAATTGTACAACAGCAAAGAAGTCCCGCAGTTACGCAGCAGCAAAACAAAACCGTTCCGTCACCGCAAAATCGTCAGCAAGTAGCAGCTAAACCAAAGGTAGGTAGCAGGCAGTTGTCGTTATAATCTTTATTATTTTAGCATGAACCATAGATAATTATACTTCGTATTAGAATGCCAAATGGGATGAAATTTATTGTCTACGTTATCATTGGATTCTGCATTTTTCACATTAAAAAAATTGACATTCACGATGTTTTTTTTATATATATATATATATATATATATATATTGTTTATTTGAGTGGTATCAGTGTCTGAATGCTGTCTTTCTTCATGCAAGTAAAAGCATGAACTGTTGAAATAATACCATAGTCTTTATAAGTAATTAATTTAGAACAATATCACATATTCCTCATCGCCGAAAAAATCGATATGAAATTGAAGAATGAGTTCTTTTAAGAGGAATTCTTCAATAGTGGGGCAAAATCCAGACTATGTACGCTTGTAGAATTTTCCACGCACTTATTGTAATCATAAAAGCATGAATTATAATCTTGAAAGTTCAAGCTTCTAGGTAATATTATAATTATTGTCTGGAACATGTATATCATAATTATTTTCAAGTAAAACATGAAAATTGTAACAGCGGAATAAAGTTATTATTGCATTTTAAATATATAAATTTCGGAGAGTAGGATTTGAAAAAGCAAAGTTTTTTTGAGGTATTGTCGAGTGCAACTTATACCAAATGATACAGAATTTTCTTGGCTACAAGCACCAATAAAGTTAATGTTTCTACTTTTAAAACAATGTGAAAATGATTTTTTTCTGAACACGCGTTTTGGTCAAATATTTCCAAAAAAAACAGTTGAATAGACAATTTAAAGCAGTACTAGAAAATCCAAAAATATATAGAGAGAGTCATTTAAAAAAATTAAGTTCCATGCATTTGAGATGAATGTTTAGAAAATTATTATATTTTCAGTAACCTACATAATAGGAATAACTATACATATAAATATGACAATAAATAATCACTTGCTGCAATTACATTTTACCTGAAAAGTGTACAAGATAATACAAGCCCTATAATTCAAGTGGATTTTAAAGCAGTTGCTTTTTATTATTAATAGTTTGCCTTCCTCCACAAGAGATGTTGCTGAAACTTTATAGGTACTATATATTTTACATAAGGTGACCAGACGTCCCGATTTTGGCGGGACAGACCTGATTTTAAACAATTTGTCCCGCGGCGTTTTAAAGAAGTCCAGATTTTTGAAAAGAATGCACGACACGCTAGGGAACGGCGGGAGAAACGAAGAGAATATACGGTTTTCGGCGGCCATGTGACTATTTCGCCAGAATATGAGTTTTATATTATTTTTGGTGATTTTATAATGTAAAACTTTAATAATAACAAATAATTATTGAGAACTGATTATCGAGAACTGCTTATCAAAGTTCGCATTATTGATCTGTTGTTAGAATACGACCACCATTGTTTGGACTTAATGAACAACGGCAGTTTTTGGCCTAGTCAATGACGAAACCATTTTGTAACTGTCACTTAAAATTTCAGTGTCAAGAGCGGTTAGAAAATAATTTTATTCCGTTGACTATCCGTAATAGTGTAAGCCAGCTAGAAGAACAAGGTGCAATAAATCGTGCAGATATCATGAATCACGTTAAAAAGTTCTATAGTAACTGCATACATTATTTAGAAGAGTGGACGGTATGTACCGGGTGTTTTTTTATCTTTGATATCATTTTGATTACCTGCAACTTTTTTGTTTTTAAAAATATCAGAATGAAGCAAAAATCATTTTGCATAGGTATCTATGAAGTTTTTTACGTTTTAAAAAATAAAACAAAACACTAACGTTTTTCCAAGATATTAACCTAACTTATATTTTTTTAAATGGAAAGCCCTAAATATTTTCGGATATTTCGCTTTTACATGAAATTTCAAGTATATTTTATAAAGCATACCCCATACCTATCTTCAACGGTTTGCGAAAAAACGGCGTTTAAACATGCAACAAAGAAAAATTTAGTTTTGTAACCCTGTTCTTAAAGATGTCGAAATCAAACAGAAATCATTTTTCATAATTATTTAGAAAGTTTATTTTTAATAAAACAAAAGATTAACGATTAACAAAGTAACAAATTATTAAAAAAAACAATTTTACAAAATTAAATTATTCTAAAAATGGCATGTTTAAACGCCGTTTTCTCGCAAACCGTTGAAGATAGGTATGGGGTATGCTTTATAAAATATACTTGAAATTTCATGTAAAATAAAAATATCCGAAAATATTTAGGGCTTTCCATTTAAAAAAATATAAGTTAGGTTAATATCTTGGAAAAACGTTAGTGTTTTGTTTTATTTTTTAAAACGTAAAAAACTTCATAGATACCTATGCAAAATGATTTTTGCTTCATTCTGATATTTTTAAAAACAAGAAAGTTGCAGGTGATCAAAATGATATCAAAGATAAAAAACACCCGGTACATTACAATGGTATTGAAGATTTTCATTGGATTATTATTTCCGAAAATTATCTTTTTAATGAGGTATCATTATTAAAAAATATATTGATAAGGAAAAGGTTAAATCTTGGGCATCAGCAAAAATCACAACAGAGAACAAATGGTTAGAAATATTTCATGATTTTGAAACAAACCATATTCCATACAATAATGCCCTAAAAATTGTGGAATACTATCAGAAAAATCAAAATTATGTGTTGAGACTTTGAAAGCCATTTTATGTGTGAAATATAATTTAACAAATTCTTGTGAAAAATTTCATGACCTTTTAAACGACAGTGATCTACTACTACTATACATATGTATTACTTTCTTATACGTAGTATAAGGAAGTATTGTGATGATGAAAATTTTCGACCTCGAGATTTTTGCAGATGTCCACGTTTTGAAGTCCCCTGATACCGAAAAAGTGGTTTTTAAAAAATGTCTGTGTGTCTCTGTGTGTGTCTCTCTCTGTGTGTGTGTGACCACGATAGCGGTCAAACCGCTGTAGATATCAATTCCAAATCTTGTATTTACGTGTATAATCTCCCTCTTGAGATCTGATTAGTTTTTCAGTAAAATCGGCAGACCGGAAGTAGCAGTTTACTTCAGCGAAAAAATCGAATTTTGACAATATTTCGTCAACTACTAAGTTTAAACAAATTTATAAAGAATTCATATATACTTAAAATTGAAATAGAAAATAATTTTATTTAAAAAGTTTTTCGAAATTCCTACCGGAAGTAGGTCTTTTACTCTTATCGAAAATCAGTTTTTTGCAAATATTTCGCAAGTCATGCTTTTTAGACAAGTACGTACGGGTATAAAAGTATTTAAAACATAATTTTCAATATCTTTTTTTTATAAAAGAAATTTCAAAATTCAGACCGGAAGTACCACTTTTACTCTTATCGAATAACGATTTTTTGCAAATATGTCGTAAGTTATGCATTCTATATATGTTTATCAAGAGTACAAAAGTATTTAGAACTGGTTTTGCAATATTTTTTGTATATATTAAATTTCAAAAGTCGGACCGGAAGTAGCACTTTTACTCTTAGCGAGTAGCACTTTTTTGATAATATCTTGCAAAGTATGCATTCTATAGAGATTTATTAAGAGAATAGCAGTACTTAGAATAGGATTTTGAATAATTTTTGTATAAAAAAATTCTTTAAATTCTATAATTTGAAACGCTCATACGTATAAGAAAGTCGTGTGGTGGCCACACCTCATTTTTTTTTAATGTATTATATTTGTAATATTTGTAAATTTTACTTACGTTGAAATTAAAGAATATATTACATTACTATTTTTCATTCTTGTTGCTCCATATAGACCAAATTTTTAATCCAGACCCCCCCCCGTAGGGGTGTCCCGTTTTACCAGTATTAAAATCTGGTCACCTTAATTTTACATTAACTTGGCATTTTTATATGAAGTATAATTATGGTATGAACTTGTTTTGAAATCATGTTCGGGCAAGGTGTAAAGATAAACTCTTATTATAAGTTTGCTCCACATTCGAGAGTATTGAACAATTGAAAAAACAGTTGTTTGCAAATTATTCATCCTATATTTATGACAGAGACAAAATGAAGTATTCCAAATTTGTTTACAAAATTCAGAAAGTAAGAATCATCAGGAAAGGATTTTGATTGGAATATCACTGAATTACTGCAGTCTGGGTAAATTTATAAACAATACATGAAAATGCTCTTTGAAGCCAATTTTGAGGTTAGGTACTGATTTTGTTCAAATGATAAATTGTCATTGGTAATCAATATGGACATTGGACTTTGTATTGAACAACATCACCAAATATTTATAGTTTAACGGTTTACTTACTAGATCTGACCAATGCATTCATATGTTCGTTTATATTTATATTTATTTGTATGTTTGACAATTTAATTGTAATGGTGTTATTACAAAAGCTAAATATATTATTATTATTATAGATAACTTTAAACTCTTATCTTTAACATAATAATTAATTCATTAAAATGCTTTGGTTTAAGTTAGAATCAATCAACAGTTAATAATGACACACACAAATACAATAAAAAAATTATTATTAATAACTTTAGAGATTGAATGTATAAAAATTAACATATTTGATTTTTACAGACACCACAACTCCAAAGATCTAACTCGGTTAATAATAGACCGTTGCAACCGATTTCCCAAAAAGACAACGCTAATACAGCCCCGAAAGCCAGACAATCCTTGCCGTCTCCACAACCCAAAAAGACTGCAGATCCGAAGGCCGTCATCGATCTGACGGACGAAGATGAGAAAAACCAATCTGCCAAGCAGACCACGAACACGGCATCTCCCACCGTTAGGGTATTAAACAAGCAAAACGTCAATGGGCCGTCAAAATCGACGCCCACCACTACTAGTGCGCCAACCTCGAAGATAATGTTTGTATCGCCCGGTGTTCTACCAAGAAATTCCGCAGTTATGGTTAAAATGAATTCCAATGGATTAGTCAGTAAGTATTAGGCCATTCATTACTCCTTAATCAAATATATCGGTTAATTATCCAAGTAATAAGATGTAGGTTAAAAATACACATTATAGAACAATGGAAAGCAATTTTCTTTAAACTTAATATTGTTAAGTAAAAATACCAATACAAGGACAATGATTACTAATATCGAGGTAGAGTTTCTTAGAAACAACAAATCGCAGCAGCAGACATGCGCCTTCAATTTCTGCACAAATTCATACAGACTTACATATGTGACAGCAGTTGTGAACGTGTGTTTATTAAAGGACAATGATTTAGTAGTATTGAGCATGACAACTATTAGTTAGTCAAGTAGAGTTTCTTACAAACGGAAAAAATCAGATAAAAATATGTCTTCGATTTCCGCACAAATTCATACTGGCACATGTGACAGTGGTTATGAACGTGTTAACTCTTATTATAAGTGGTATGATAATACTGTTTTTAATGTTTTCATATACTTATGGGTTTTTTCATTTCCAGGTTCTGCAAATGGTATAACAACAATACCTAATGGACAAGTGTCTGTTGTAACCACTCCAGTAGTGCGTACCGTTTCTCAAGTGCGAGTTCCTATATCATCCGTCAGCGCTGTTCGGACAGCATCACCCGCGAAACAACCCATATATAAACATCCCGCTCCATTACCTGCTGCGCCCATTTATCAAAACAGTCTTGCCGGTAAAAAACCGATCCCTCCGAAACCACACCTCAATCTGACGCGTTCCAGTTGCGGCACCGGTATAGTTCTGCAATGGAAAATGCCTTATAAGTTAGATACATATGAAACGATCGTCAGTTATCAGTTATACGCGTATCAGGAAACGAAATCTCCGCCGAAAACAGACAATTGGGGTAAAATCGGTGACGTGAAGGCACTCGAACTGCCGATGGCCGTGACGTTAACGCAATTCGCGGTGGGTAATCGATATTTCTTCGCCGTCAGAGCCGTTGACGGTCAGAAGAGATTGGGTCCGTTCAGTGACCCTGAAAATATACTCTTGTAAAGAAAGGAAATAAATAAAATAGTGTAAAGTAATATGATAAAGAAAGAAAATTGATTAGTATCTATAAAATTGTATGTAAGACTAATTTGAATGAAAACAGAATGTTACGATTTGTTTTTGTATTATTTTAGCTTAAATGTATTTAAAATGTTTTATATTCTATTATTTTAAATAAATAAAATTGTTTTAAAATTCCCTCTACTGAGTTTTATTAATTATTAGAAATACGTAAACGCTAAGATTTTCTACTTACAGGCACTTCATTTTAATCAAGCTTTCAGACCGTCTCAAGGCTTGATTTTAGACTTTCTTATTTTCCTGATAATATGAAAATTGGGGATTCTACTCTTGTCCTTTACGATTTATAATAAAGCCCAGCTTCTTTAGGAACTTCTGTGCATTCACTATCCCTCGCAGCTATGCTATATATACTTCTAGTGCCCGCTAGTACTCATTATCGGCGTCCGCCCGATGTACATACGTAAATGTTTTAACACGTAACAAGTATAAATCCTATCGTTCGATATAATTTGCATTTAATTGAGATCGTTTAATTTTGAAGCGACTTTCAATCCCTATTCATTTGTTATACACATAATAATTTACTTACTTTAAGGACTTGTTTTCTTTTTAAACATTTTTTTCCTTTTAATTCGTTATTTCGTATTTAACCCACCAACCATGTATCCCGGGGTCGACATATGTTAATTTCTGATACGAAAGTAGAAGGAGGAAAAGAGCGCGACGAATTAAACTAAAGATAAACATAAGCGAGGCTGCCGAGAGTACACTCGCGTGAGAGTCGCCCGACATCGACACTGCGTTGCTCTCCCACCACTGTTAGCAAGCAGGCATCGCTGCATATTATAAAGGTCATATTCTGCATGCGATAGAAGTGGAAACCGAAATTAAAACACGGTATACTTAATTGTTTGTAATATGAAAACAATTTTCGCGGAAAGTATACTCAAAATAAAAACCTTGCTTACCACCTTTTCCGCCAGCCCCGGTAAAGAAGTACAGGGCTCGGGTATGAGTTGGTTTACGCGCGCCGTTCAACCCCTTCCGCTTGCACAGTCACCCTTGCTAGGATTAGGCTTGCTGAATGGGTTTCATTCGCGCCGCCGAGTCCTTCCCGGAGCGGGGGCTACATCAATTTAGATAATCACAGCATAGGCGGCTACGTAATTGTATTGGGCTGAGCTAGATTCGTTCAAGTTTTCTTCACCTTACATTACCTGTGTAAGTCCTTGTTCACAATGGACATAAGACATAAGCTGTACGTAACATAAACGTAACGCGTAAAGTTAAACGTATGAGAAACCAATGCAGCTATCCACAGTGGCCGTAGTGCTTATGTCACCTTATGTTATGTTTACGTATTCCTTACGTAAGAAATACATAAAGTTGAAATAAATTCAACTTTATGTTTTTCTTATGTATTTCTTACGTATAATTTTAGTAAAATAAGCTTTTTGAAGTTTCACAACTTAAACCGATTGGTAACGATATTATAAAAAACGCGGGAAGCCTGTATAATCCCATACTTTCGAATCCTGTCAATTTGAATTGCGACGATTTTGTTCTGATAACGTGAAAAATACAAAGGCTTTATCGATTTTAAATAATATAATTTAATATATGTATCTACTACAAATTACTGCAATAAGTTGTAATTACTCCATATGAGTAAATATTTGTTGGTGCCATTTACATATTGAGTAAAAAAAGTAAATATGATTTAGATGATGGAAAGGGGGCAAGTAGATATAGAACTTCTTTTATTTCAGTTGGTCAGAGCTGAAGCGTATTTATATCTAACAAGGCACATCGGGGCTACAAAGATGTGATATACCAAGATGTCTGGAAAGGAATAGCCGAAACACCAGACATCACAAGTATTTTAAACATTAGTTATAGCACTGGTTTACAAAGGCGTATTGAATATTATCAATGAGTGATATATGCGAAAGAGCATGGAACGTTACACATGAGAAATTGTTAATTCCAAAGTGCTGTTTGAAATATGTGTGGAAAATGACTGGGATTGTGCTATGTCGAATACCTCCACATACTACTTGTGAAGCATCTCAAGGCATACAGCAATACAAAAAATAACCTATACTAAGTATTTTTACTTTAGTACTGAAACCACCACCAAAGCCGAGCACCATGGTGCAGCATATAATGCTTTTGCTGTCTTTATAACCTTTCCTAAATGTAACAGTGAACCAAATATTCTTGAAGTGTGATTATAACATTCATTGAATTAAAGTGCATTGTCTAATGCATGAATGCGATTAAAAAACTAATCAGCATATAACATGGAAATGGTTAAGGATTACGATGTTAATAATTTCATTGTCCGAGGATGTAATAGTACATTATAATGTAAAAAAAAAATGAAAACAAGTTACAAGCCTAAGATAGAGCCTTTAATATTTGTGTATGTGTGAAAAAAAATTGTATGTATAAATAAAACACGATGGTAAAATAAAAAACTAAGGGTTTTATTTCAAATTAAGAAACCTGTGTTTGTAAAATACAGATACAATGATTCTTAGAGACTTCATAATGTAATTTAAATAGATAAGCTTTTAATTTGTGTGGTTAAATGAAGTTCATTTGATATATTTGAGAATACATATTATAAATTAAATAGGTTTTACAGACTGGATTTACTCTTCTTGTTTTTACCGGCTAAACCCACTTGTTTTCCTTTGACATTTATTTTTGTTACTTTTCGTTAATAACAATAAGGGTAATATGCAGATTATTATCCATTCTTCAACAGAAATTTCAGTATGTAGTCAGAATTTTTAGAAATTACTAACCTTAAAACGTCAAAATAAATAAAACAAAATATCGCTATAGCGCATGCGCAAATCCTTACGTTTATGTTCATTGTGTACAGTACTTAAATTTTACGCATTATGTATCTCTTATATAAATCTTACGTCTATGGGTTTCTTATGTCTTATGTTTCTTATGTCCATTGTGAACAAAGACTTAGTTGTGCTGGTATGTTGCTAACAAGTACAAAAAGCTAGATGGAAAAGTGTGCAGGAATACTTCCGTTATTTAACGAAGCTGCCATGTGTTTTAGTTCATTTTTATTATATTCAGACAATACCAGTTTTAAATCTATCGGTAGCATTAACACAATAATTACTAGTTGGTCATATGGTATATGATGAAAGAGTCGTGTTCATTTACTGTAATTTACATATTGCTTGCTAGCACTTGCATTACATTTTAGGAAAATCAAATGCAGTAAAAAAATGATCGGTCGCTCCCTTATATATCGAACACATTTTTATAAAATACATTATATGGTAATTCTCCCAAATAAACTCAATATAATTTCTTAATGAAATATAAACAGTGCACGAACTTGATTAATTAACATACAATATTGACTTTATTGCATATTAACTAAATAGCAATATAGCACCATATTATATCTCTAGTTCTTCACTACATTAATAACGTAAGTTAGTATTTCACTATGACGTTTCTATCTTGATTAAAATTCCATTTGTCATCTTCAGTTAGAGTACAGTGATTGATCAAATAAAAATATTGATGCATAACATATCAAAAAAATTATACTATACAAATGTATACTCTATAATAATTATTGAAAGGTAAACCAATATGTGCAACGCTATAGTAAAATAGCGTGTCCTTCCGTTAAGTCCTCCCGCAAACCCCTTGCCGAGAAACATCATGGCTGTCTCGGGCTGTTTCGAATCTCGGATCCAAACGACTGATGCAATCGCTATAGATCTCGGATCCAGTTTGGATACGCTCAGTGCTATGTAGCGGCGCATCTTTATGTATTCCTTCAATCAAATGGTTTATAATGGGTGTTGTAGTAGACTTCCGCCTTGCGATTTAGAAATTTTATTTTATTGGAATAAGGAAGCGTCTTCCTTCATTTATTCTACCGCTAGTGTCGTGCCTAAATATTTAATTTACAAAATAAACATCACTATGTCATTATCAATTTGATGCAATAGCATTAATAATATGTAATTTCGAATTCATATTGTTGATTGGTATATAGGCGTTTTCGGAAAATGTATAGCATTAACCTGACCCGGTTAGAAAGTACCTAACAGGTTCAGTAACTTTACCCGGTTAAATGAAATATTTCCGAACGCAATTGCGGTCACGTTGAGTAACTTAACGTAAACGTCTGCATATAACCTTATAAACACCTATCTTCATAACATAAGGTGTTTTCGGAAATTAAATCCGGTCATTGGGGTTACAACACGGTTAGAACGAATGCGTTCGTTAATTCAGTCGGGTAAAAACAACCTTGTTCGTAAAATCTAAAAAGTAACCGGGTTCAACAACCCGGTTCGATTTTCATAACCCTGGTAAGTGAGTAGGGTAATGCAGGTTGTTTTACCCCCTCCCCGGTCCATTTCTTCTGTCGTATTGCCAGTACAGCTAAATTATGTTATGAAGATACCTATTTATAAGGTTATATGCAGACGTTTACGTTACGTTACTCAACGTGACCGGAATTGCGTTCGGAAATGTTTCATTTAACCGGGTAAAGTTACTGAACCTGTTAGGTACTTTCTAACCGGGTCAGGTTAATGCTATACATATTCCGAAAACGCCTTATGATGATAATTTTCAAAGTCACTGTTAGAAAACCCTTTAAATTGCGCTAATGGGATTCTAATGTCAAATTTGACAATTAATTTGATTTTACGTACAGGAGGAAATTAGGAAACGTAAAAATCCATAAAATGCAAATGGCGGCGGCGTAAATCAAGTACAGACATAATGGTCACATTCAGCAGACTGATCGGGAACGATCCCGCTCCAACTGTTCATATGACTACAGTTGAGTGTTCGCTGGACAGGACGTTCACCTTTATGTGATCACCTTCCATTTGGTACTCTTCACTGCTGCCATATGTTAGAATTATACTGATTAAACCGGCGTCGCTTTTAGTGTAAGGGCTGGTCTGCAACCCCGATTAAAATACTCGGTTAACTCCAATATTATAATACTTTTTTTTCTGAACAATACCTTAATCTGCTTATCTTACTTTTTTAGTAACTTTCTTCAAAATTATGTGTTACGTTGGTGTTGGAATGCGTTAATGGCGCATGCGTACAGAATACGCTCATTAAGTGAGCGTAGAGTTTTTCCGCTCGCAAAAATTGCTACCGCTCTGCAACATGTTCAGAGTGAGCGTACTTCATCTGAATCCGATCACAAAACAGCAGAAGAAATTAAGAAAGACGTTTCCAAATTGCTTACTAAAAACATGAACGTTTCTAAATCGCAATGCGTAAGCCTTGTTTATTAATACTATAGTTATACAACTGAAGGTTACTTCAGGTAGGTAGCCAACAGAGGGGTTGGGCAGTAGGATGTGCCCATTCATAAATTTCTCCCGCTAAATTTGTTATAGTAAAAGCAGTCTTCTCGTAATAGTAAAGAGAAGCCAATGGGAGCTTCAAGGAAGTGACGCAATTATCCAATTACACCAATCGTGCTTGTTACAATTTTATAGGCGTTTTGCTTTAGATTTAAATATCTTAAAATAATTTCAATTAAGAGATATGATAAGTCTACTGACTCTAATTTTTTAAATTCCAAAAATAAGTTATGATGTGATTGTGGATGTTAAATGTTATTCTGAAATACATATTGCAAGACCACGTAACGAAAAAATGTCATTTTTCCTATACATTTTATATTTATTGCAGTACAAGCAGAAAAAGGTTCAAAGTACTCACCTTTAATCATTAATAAAATCTTTGCTTTGTTAGGAACACAGTTTGTTAGGAATTAGTTTGTTTGTATAACTTGTTGGGTATTTAGTATCCTCAACAATAATTGATGATTATTCATCCAGACTTGCATCATGGCAATTGTTGTTACGATTCAGGCCTAGATAAAATAACTAGAACCATAATAAAATAAATGTCAAAGCTGAGTACATTTCAGTGTGTATCTAATTAACTTTTACGAAGTGATGTACCTTGCTTCAATGAGTATGAAGTATGAAGGCTAAAATTCTACATATATAACACAATAAAATCCATAAAGACTTCAAACAATTGCAATTATACGTGGGTGATAGAAAAATTAAGTTGTAGAAATACAAGTAAACTAGTTTTGTTTGATAACCCCAACGTAACTTCAATTATTAGGAATTACTATTATTGAAAGCAATTTTTAAAATCGCAGGTAAATACAAATTGAAGAAACGTCCATATACAGACCACGTGTAGGCAGTACTTACTATATTGATAATTACCAAGAATGTAAATGTATAATGAAAGTTGCTGCGACTTCCCTGACGAGATGATGTATTGTGGGTGTAAAAACAGGATTAATTATAACACTTCTGCAGTAAGAAGGATAGTGTTTCTATTATAATAATAAATTTATTGTATCAAAAATAAGATTTACATACAGTTTACACAATAGCACATTCAAGCAAAAATGTGATGATAACGTCAACACAGGTAATCAAAGGGCTAATTTATGTCATTGACATTGTAGAATGCTTCTTGAAGGAGAATATCCTTTATTTTCTCTTTAGATACGAAAGTAGAAAGATGTCTACACATAGCTTTGATTTTGTTAAATAATTACCAGTGACGATGTTGTACTGAAGTGGCTTTTGTCCTATGTAATGCGGGATGTGCAGCAAATGGTTATGAGGGGTGGAGACTTCTGTAATCTCACCCCTAGTCATCAGGTGTTATAGCTTCTTCAAAGCCCTCCTTAGTTGTTGCAGAATATGTGTCTAGGCTAATGGACTTATCATAAGCTCTCTGAAGAGAGGTATGCAATGGATAGTTTGTGAAACACAGACGATTGCTCGAACAGCCTTCTTCTGCAGGATAAACACCTTTTCTACATAAGTAGGCCTACTTACCCCATATTTGTTAAACATTGTTGATATGTGATTAGTCCATAGTATGTCGTTATTCCAGTAGACTATCAGTTATAAATCTGATATGTCTAATTGTATAAGTAGCAGAAGACAAGTGTTTGATTAATTCATCTATCTGCGGCTTCCATGTTAATCTTGTGTCTAGTCTAATATCAAGGAATTTTCAATTCGGGAATAATTGTAGTTGAGGTGTCGGACGATTTTTGCCAAAATGACTAGTGTACCTTATAGAGGACCTCTAATTGAACAACTTTTTCTTATAAAATTATCAATGCAAACGTACAGGAACGGAGATAAAAAATAAATTAGGTACTCATCGAGTCAATTTTGCAGGTTACATCCCATGTAAGATATCCCATACAGAGCATTGAAATAATGAAAATCACAATAATTGATATTTATTTAAGCTCACAACACAACAATTACCTTCGATTTGGACGTTCTTTTGATTGAATTTTAACAAAATTGGTAAATACCCAAATCATAACAAACAAAATGGTGCATGTGAATGAACTGGTATCATGACTGGTATAAAACTAGTGACAAAAGTCACAATCAAAGGTTCGTGTTGCATCGGTTATGCTTCGTTGAATCAGTCAATAGAATTACTACGATGTAGAAAGTCATTTAAAATAGGATGTTGGAAATAGTATTAAATGTTTATTGTTATGAAAATTACTAATAAAATTGAAATTATTAATAGAAATGTTGTTTTTGTTAGTAGATGGAATATTAGATAATTAGTTTATCAATTATATTTACGTATAAATAATATTTATGATTGGTATTTATTTATTATCTGTAATTTGAAAATACATATTGAAATTGTAAAATGTATCTGCTCTTACTAATAATTGGTCTTTAATGTGCCATGTCAGTGCATTTATTTTAGAGAAAATCACACATTACATATATTTTGTAAATATTAAAGTAAAACAAAATTAGTTAACTCATAAGAATTTAATGAAACATAAAGCACGTCTTGCAACTATCAATATTGAGCTCAATACAGATATAAAACAAGCTTAAGATATACAAATGACATACATGATTTGAATTAGTTATTTTCCAATATACTGTCTTATAAAAAAGTAATTGTCATAATAAAATAGCAAACACATAAAGAAGCATATATTTGATAAGTGATAAGTAACAGTACTATATATGTTTATATAGTTTAATATATCAATTATATTTTGTATTACATACAGCCTTAAAAAATAACTGATTAATCATGAGCATTTATAATAATGCATAACTAATGTTACTTATGAATACAATATACCTTAGTGATACAGGTAAATATCAGATAACTAAATCAAACACAGTACAAATACGAATGTACTTAATAATTATTCGAATAAATTTTTGGCAGTGTATTCAGTCAGAGGAAATAAACACTATCAACTACCATTAGTTAGTTTTTAATTCAACTTAAAAATCATTGTTTAGATTTAATGTAAATATTACTGAACGTGTTATAAATGAATCAACGAAGTGGATTAAATATTTTTATATTATTGTCTCTGCAATTGTTAATATGAAATAACTCAAATTTATCATAATATATTTTTTTTAAGAAATAAAATAGTTATTTGAAAAGTTTACTTCCATGTGAAGAAATTTTATTTATCTATAACAAGTACAGTTGGTACTTACTGGATTTTATTTAATAAAAGTGAGTTATTGTTTGAAAATCGGCCTCTCCGTTAATTACAGTTAAGAGTGAAATATGATGACTACAGTGGAGTTGTGGGGAATATGCAATGGGGACCGTTTTGCTCTTGCACAGCAGCTCCAACGTTGGGGGTAATTCCCCAACATTGGAACTACAAGCTATGTGGTTCCGAACTGGAATTGAGGGTGGATAATTCCCGCTACGTATTGTCACTTTTCGCTTCGATTTGACATTAGCTATTGGGGATTTTTAGTTTTGAATATAATGATACGTTTCACAAATTGTTTATAAAATATTTTGTTTTTGTGATTGAGCAGTGTCAGTAGAGAACACAATCACCAATTAAAAATGTACTGTAACATATTTTCAACATTACGCTTACACAATACACTGCGAAAAATTTATTGGTATAATTATTACATTCGTATTTGTACTGTGTTTGATTTAGTTATATCTAATATTTACCTGTATCACTAAGGTATATTGTTATCATAAGTATCATTACTTATGCATTATTATAAATGCTCATGATTAATCAGTTATTTTTAAGGCTGTATCTAATACCAAATATAATTGATATATTAAACTATATAAACATATAATAGTACTGTTACTTATAACTTATCATATATGATTTTTTATGTGTTTGCTATTTTATTGCGACAATTACTTTTTTATAAGACAGTAGGTATCTTGGAAAATAACTAAATCAAATCATGTATGTCATTTGTATATCTTAAGCTTGTTTTATATCTGTATTGAGCTCAATATTGATAGTTGCAAAACGTGCTTTATGTTTCATTAAATTCTTATAAGAAAAGTCAACTAATTTTGTTTTCCTTTAATATTTACAAAATATATGTAATGTGTGATTTTCTTTAAAATAAATGCACTTACATGGCACATTAAAGACCAATTATTAGTAAGAGCAGATATTTTACTATTTCAATGTGTATTTTCAAATTACAGATAATAAATAAATACCAATCATAAATATTATTTATACGTAAATATAACTGATAAACTAATTATCTAATATTCCATCTACTAACAAAAACAACATTTCTATTAATAATTTCAATTTTATTAGTAATTTTCATAACAATAAACATTTAATACTATTTCCAACATCCTATTTTAAATGACATTCTACATCGTATTAATTCTATTGACTGATTCAAGGAAGCATAACCGATGCAACATGAACCTTTGATTGTGACTTTTTGTCACTCGTTTTATACCAGTCATGATACCAGTTCATTTACATGCGCCATTTTGTTTGTTATGATTTAGGTATTTACCAATGCTTTCATTCAGCAGGCGGAGCGGGAACCGATCCCGCTCCAACCGTTCACTTCACAACAGTTGAGTATTCGCTGGACATGACCGCTCACCTTTCTGTCATCGTCTGTTATCTGCTATTTTTCATTGCTGCCATATGTTAAAATTATAGAGATTAAACTAAATAAACAATAATAATAAATTGTTTTTCTGCATTAAGGTTTGACGTAGTTTTTAGTGGAAGGGCTGGTTTTTCCTACCCCGAATATAATACTGAGTGAACTCCAATATTATAATACATTTATTACTGCACAATACCTTTAATTTGCTGTATTTTACTTTTCTAGTAACTTTTCTCAGAAGTATGTATTAGGTTGGTCTTGGAATGAATCAATGGCGCATGCGTACAGAATACGCTCACCAAGTGAGCATAGAATTTTTCCGCTCACAAAAATGGCGACCGCTCCTGAACATGTTCAGAGTGAGCGCTCGTCTACTAGACATGATCACTGAACAGTTGCGCAACTGTTGCGTCTGCTGAATGAAAGCAATTTTGTTAAAATTCAATCAAAAAAACGTCCAAATCGAAGGTAATTGTTGTGTTGTGAGCTTAAGTAAAGATCAATTATTGTGATTTTCATTATTTCAATGCTCTATATGGGATGTAACCTGCAAAACTGACTCGATGAGTACCTAATTTATTTTTTATCTCCGTTCCTGTACGTTTGCATTGATAATTTTATAAGAAAAAGTTGTTCAATTAGAGGTCCTCTATACGGTACACTAGTCATTTTGGCAAAAAACACCCGACACCTCAACTGCAGTTTACCCAAATGATTTGCTGTGAACCATTTAAATGTCTAAATTCTGGAGATACCAAAACCTTAAAATAATGTGGTGTTTATAATGCATTTTCTTTGTAAAACGTACTACATTACTGGTTTGAATGCCTCACATAAACCAGTCAAGTTGATAAAACCATGCAAAGCAACTTAATAAATGTTGTGGTTCGGATAGCTTTTAATTACTTTTTCTTCCTTTACATAATATATTTAGTCATACGAAATATATAGAAGACTGTTTTAGACATACCTGTTGAACACAGAAAAAAATGAGAATAACCCAAACTCTGAACCCGAAACAGACTGACATTTCATGTAGGTATTTAATAAAAATGCTGGCTTTTTAATACCGTTTCCTTGTTTAGATTTATTTCTTTAAAGAACATGAATACGTTTTTTAAAAGCCTTTCGTAAGTTACTTTTCTTTTTTATTATGTTATAAAAGGGTAATTGTAAGTACAATATGGGAAAAAATAGTAATCCTACGATTCTTCAATAAAACATTTACTTAATATCGCTATATAGGTTATGTTGATATGTAATTCAAGGGCAAACGATATGAAAAGCAAATCAAACAAAATATAGAAAATATTAAATTTTTTTATAAACTTCCGGATTAAATTGTGAGAGTGGGGTTAAGAATATTTCATTGGCTGAGCAGTTTCATTCATTCATATTAATCCATTTGTAAGATATCAGAGGACGGCACTTTACTACATAAGAAATATTTACAGTTTTCTCTAGGTTGTATAACTATAGTATTAATAAACAAGGCTTCTACTATGTGTAAGTTTCTATAGCTGAGTCTACAACTAGCTGAGTCGCTCCCGCAACAGACATGCGCCACCAAATTAAAATGGCGTCAAATTTGAGATGTTGCAAGTTGTCAAGTAATATAACCAACAAAAGCCATTTCAGGGCTGTCATAAATAATAATATTCATACACTTTTTGACATTTCTCATAATTATTTTTTGACGTTTGTTATAATTGTCATCTAAACATTTTAAATTTGTCAACAATGCTTGCCTCCTAAACAGTATAGCCAAATATTATATAAAATATAGGTGCAGAAAAAATAATATTTAATAGCTTTATTTATAATATTTAATTTGTAACTGGATTTTATGTAATAGTATTTTACTATGGTAAGGTATATATCCTGAAATATTAATTAATTAGTTTAATTTTATTGTTTTGAAATTGTTCCGGCCGATCAAAATTTGAAGTGGTATTGAATCGTCGTCTTTAGTTCGTGCTTTGACCGTGTCGGTTGCCAAAACGACTCGACTATATGAATATGTTGTGGTTTGACGACTATTGACGGACGACACTCGTGCGGTGGTGAGGACTCTCGTTACACAGTCCGTGATACAAATAATCTGTGCAATGATTTATATGTGGCAATGATATAGTCCACGTTTTGATATTCAGGTAATAAACCCAAGTGGATTATATGGTAAAGAACAGTACCACGTAAGGGTTGTCATTAGACACTCTTCATGGAATTAGACTAAAGCATAATTATAATAGTGAAGTTAACATTTACTATTTATATAAAAATAAATTTTCATGCTTAGTAAGTAGAAATAGTAAGGTAAGAGTAGGTTTTAGGTCTCTGTTTTTAATTAATTAGGTTTACTTTGGTTTGGACGTATAGAAGAAATTACTATCAGTATTATTGATATTACAGTCAGTGTCAGGCAGTAACAAAATGGGTAATAAGCGAAACAAAAGACCCTCACAAAAACAGAAGAGGAAGCGTTTTATGAGGGACATAGGAAGATTAGCAAGAGAAGTAAGAGAACAGAAAAAAAACAAACTAAAAGACGAACATGAAACTGGAGTGTACATCTTGGGATTTTATAATGAAGGTAATATTGAACAATTAATGAAACCCCCATGCTTTTGAAATATAGATATAGAAAAGTAATATTTAATAGCATTATTTACAATATTCAATTTGTAAGTAGCTTTTGTGTAATAGTAGTATTCTAGTAGCAGAAGCTATATCTTTAAATATTATCAGCCTTATTCATCATCAAATTTAGTGGCTACTAAGATCCAGCAAAGAAAACTTTGTATTCATAATGGTATTTAGTTGTGTACTAAGCTTTGTAGTCAAATTGTTAATGGCATTTAGGTGTATGTTAAAGTTACCGTGCCTTCAGATACTTTCCTCATCAGAGTAGGCTGTTTTTTAAGTTATTTAAGTAATCAATGTTGGTGTACATGCTAAACTTTTGAAAACTTCAAATGCTGACAGTTGTCATACTTAAATTCAAATTATAGATGCTTATTATTATTTACATGACTTAACCAAACTATCAAAGATAATATAACGAGATCTTGACAAATAGTCGACTATTTCATTGTGATCAATTTTTCGAGTGTGCGCTACGGTCAATTTGACGAGACCAAAATTGGCATTAATAATTTGACTATAGTCCGTCTCAACCTTATTATGCAGTACAGGTCTTATGGGAATTGATTTCATGGTTGCCAAATCGTCTCATTGTATAATGTCGTTACAGTTCCGGTTCAATATCTGACATTTTTTGTAATCAAAACATAACCTATACGACTGTTTGTCATTCAATTGATGCATACTGCATACAAAAAATTAATAGTAATTTGAAACACTAAAAGGGGAGATATATGGGAAGATGGATTAGTTAAAATATTTGTAATAATATAATCCTTTGGGATTGTTCTGTAAAAAATTATTTAAAATCTAACTGAATATAGTAAGCCCCAGAGTAAATGAATTTATATTTCAAAGAAACACTTAAGGTATACAATTTTCTTTGTTACTGAATATTGACATCTTAATCAACTATCCACTATAAATTCAGACCAAGACAAAGTTAATCACAAGTTTATTTTTCATAAAAAGCTTTTCTATTTATAAAAACAACTTAAATAATACATATTTATGAAAAGAATAACAATAACCACACACAACATGTACTTTTATTTTTTAATATGTTACATGACTTATATAGTCTTATTGAATATTAATATGTTAACCTACATTGCGTTATACACATTTAAAGACACAAATTCCTCACAAATTCATTTTGAAAAAACATATTTTCCCATTTATAAGAACAAGTTAATAATACATGATAACATTTATGAAAAAACTAACCATGATCATACAAAGGAGTAGGTACACATATTGTTTTATTTTTCTTCATCACTTAAAGAATCTTGATCTGATGATGAATGTGTGACGTTAATTATAAACTCTTCAACATCGTCTTGCAAGTTGGGAAGGTGGCCAATGTAATTCCGCCAGTTGTTCATTGTTACATTCTGATAACCCTTCACAATTAATTGTTCAATATCTCTTTGTTTGAATGTCGTATTGTGCATCTCAACGTAGTACTTAACTTGTGCCCACACCATTTCAGTTGGGTTTAATTCACAATGATAAGGTGAAAGCCGAAGAACATAATGCCCTTTATTCTTTGCAAATTCATCAATTTTGTTTCTCTCATACTTAGACCTAACCTCTGACACGCAAGCCAGTAAATCTCTTTTTAACATGTCATTATCAAGTGGAATATTCTTCTCAGTGAGCCATTCAATAATTTGGTCTCCGTGCTACTGCTGGAAACTTTTCCAATTTTCTCGTGTGATATGAGGCATTATCGAGACCAACAACCGAGTTCTCTGGTATATTTGGAAGCAATTTATTCTTGAACCAATCTCCATATCTATCTGCATCCATTTCGCTATGAACATCAGCAGTATTTTTCTTACAAAGAAATGTACATTCAGCACCAATAACAAAACCTTGCTCGCCTCCAGCATGAATTAATGGAAATCGAGGCCCAAGACCATTTGGTGATTTTAAACCAGTGCTGAGTCCTTACGTAAAAGCTTGTCGACTGCTTTGAACAGTAACGTCAGTCCACTTTTTATTTACCGAGTGTCCTGCATTCACTCATGATTCATCAGTATATATTATAGTTCTACCTAAAAATAAAACAATCACAATCAAACACAAGCAAATAATAAATTGCGTAATGAACATAAAAGTATAACAAATTAAATGATAAACTATACCTTCGTCTCTGAATTTTCTGATGTCTCATAAGTATTTATGTCTCCACCTAATGATGTCATCTCTTTCAATAAGAATACTCTATCGTCGCACTTTTTAAAATTCAAACTCATATCATGTAACAATCTGTAAAAAGTATATGTATGTATATGTATATAGGTTAGGTATCACGTTAATCAGAATTATAGATCTAGGTATGCATACCTACTTACGTTTAAATGCTTGAAAAAGATAATATGCTTGCTAAAAAGAACGATTTAACAGAAATTATATATAGATAAATTAAAGACAATATAAAAGTTTACACACTACGGCAAAAACTGACAATTGACAGCAACGATTACTGGTATATCCATCATATACTTTGCATAATAGAGCTTGCAACAAGGCAACCGGATATAAAGATGTCGTTATTAAGAGACTACTAAAGATAATAAGAGATGCAATATCCCTATTAAACCTGTACTGCATAATAGGGTTGAGACGGACTATAGAGCACGAGAGCTTTAGCTCGAGGGCTTTAGTCTTTAATTATTAATGCCAATTTTGGTTAAGTCAAATTAAGAGGCACACGAGAAAAATTGAAACAATGTAATAGTCGACTACTTATCAAGCTCGAGCTATATTTGTTAAGATTATTTCCGAAACATCGCTAAATCTCTTTTTGTCGGACATTTTCATCTATTTGACACGTTTGCCACTTAATGAAAAAATACATACTTGACTTGTTACCTACATTGAATAGTCGATTTGTAATAGTCGCTGATATTAAGAACCGGTACCGTTCATTGGTTAATTTCAACTTCAGTTTTGATTGTGATTTGACAAAATTTAAATTTGACAGGTGAAGGAAATAATCAAAATTATTCACTGTCACCAACCACTAAAGAAAAGCATGGCATACTCTAATGAGGAAAGTATTTGAAGGCACGGTATAGTTCATTGTTAAAGCTAACCTAAGAAAACAAATTGGTATGCGTATGAATTAAATGTGATTGGTCACAAAAAAAATATTGTTGTAACGGCACTATGCTACACAAATACGGTTTACTTTTCATGTTTGGTGTGGATTAATTGGCTCGACGATTGTCGGACCATTCTTTTATAATGGTACATTAACCGGGCAAAGATATTTACAATTCATGACTGAACATTTAGGAATATCTTTGGATAACCTGGACTTGGCTACTCGGCAACATATCAAGATGGAGCACCAGCACATAATCATCGCGAAATACAAAATTTTTTAAGCGAAATGTTTCGGAATAAGTGGTATGAATGGACCAATTCAGTGGCTACTACGGTCCCCGGATCTAAACCCTATGGACTTTTATTCTTGGGGATATTTAAAAAATGAAATTTACAAACGGAGATATGAAAACGTTGTAGAGCTGCAAAATAAAATAATTACTATTGCTAATAACATAGACGCAAGATAGATTTTAAAAGTAACTCGTAATGTACAACATAAACGAATTCGGAAGTGCATTGGACAAAACGGTGATGTCTTCGAACATCTATTATAATAAACATATGCACAATGCTTGTTTAATATTTGCTGTTTTTTTTATCATAGCCATCTTGACTTTATTGATATGAATTGCTGTACAAAATAGTGGGTAACTGCCGCAATTTTCACATTTTGTCCATAATGTATGAGAGCTTTCTTTTTTAAAATAATTCCTTCTTTCAATATATGTAAAAATATACTGGGTGTTCCATTTAAAACAAAAAAGTAACTTTTGTAAATAGCGCGAAAATTAGAAGTTCAACTGTCTTTTCGGTTCTGCCATCATTGTTTACGATAAAAATACTACTACTTTGCTAATTTAACCGATACTGTAGCTTCATTAATAACAAAGTTAGCAATAGTGCCGACTTAATTTATAACACCTTGTGTAATTCAGCGTGCAGGATCTATAACATATATTCACCGATTGATTATGATGTTCTCATCCTCTTTTCTCATTCTATATTTTGTATGAAATTCCCTGTCATTATTTGTTTCCAGTGGATAAAACCTTTAAGAAAATTTTTGGGTTTAGGGCCCCATTAACTTGACCTTCAACTTCTTGCATTTCTGCTTCAACATCTATTTTTGTTAATCTGAAATTATAAATTCTAACCTTCTTTTAATATTTGCGATATTTATACCCTGATGAATTCAGCAAATTTAAATTTGTATGTTAGTGCGCATGATCGTTCTTCATATTATGATATTACCCTGTTGGCATTTACATTTTTCTTTTGATATCCTACTACTTAGCAGCCGCTAAATAAGCGTTTATGGCTGAGGTAAATTAATAGCACCTTACTAGGATGTTAGTAGCTACTTACTAGTAGCGTACTAAGTTACTAACACTATTAGGGTTATGATTATGTTTGTGTGAATTCGTTACCGATTTACCGTGTATTGAACATGGGTATTTTCTCATGAACAAATAAAAAGCGATGGTCGAATTTCTTGAACAAATTTAAAATTGTATTTACACAAAAATGTGCACAACATTTATGGGAGAATTTAGTGCTAAAGTTAAATTTATACCTATCGGATCACGACAGGATTGGAAGCAGTGGCACAAAGGTAAGTACTATATACTTTATATTTTAACTCACCTTAATTTTTAAGTATGTCATGATCTAAGATCAACAAGTAACGGTAAAGAAGCAAGAGCATAGGAAGTATTCAGAGGAAATTCCATCAATGTAACTGGGATATCAGTAGCAGAAATACATACAGAGTTTGTAAGCTCAAATAAATATAATGTAAATGCATTATTAATAATTTTATATGAAGAAATTTTAGGACTTTGACTGATTACCAGGAATTGAAAACACAAACTTGTAAATCTAATGTATAAATTTCTCCATGTAGTAAAGAGGAGTAATAAGGAGTAAATATAAATATACAATGTATAAAATGAGTGACCCACAGAAGATAAACACGCATTTTATGAAGAACTGGGTGTAAAAAACAAAATCAATGAGTAAGCGTACTATCACATGTAAGTTTATGAGATATTAATTAAATATATTTTATTTAATTCAGTAGATTCACAATCAAGCACATCATTAAACCTCTCACCAAATTCTTAGCCACACCTCAATTATAAAGTAAATATAAGTACAAATGTATATTATAAAATGATACACATGTATGTATTTTACACAGCATATGAACATGGAGTTCAATACATAGATATTCCACATATGGGTGAAAGAGAAAGAAACTCAATGAGTAAGTGTACTATCATAAGTCACATAAAATATTAATGAAGTACATGTATTGGCTGACAGGTTCACAAAAAGGAGGAAAATAGAGGATTGTGATAGTACTTCAAATGAATTGATGGAAGGAGAAAGCACCGTCAAGAGAATGAAGACACCAAGAAAAACTATTATTATTTTATTATTTTTAAGTGTAACAGTTATAAATACCTGTTATTATGGTTCAGTACCAATCATTGTCGGGATGTGACAAATAGCATGTGCAATCACGGAGGTTTTGACGGGCCTACATTCATGCGCTTCTTTTTTTGTCATTTGACAGGCACATATAAACGATGCCGGGCAAATTTTAGTCCTTTTTTTTTAAATGGTAAAGAAGCCTAATAAGACACTAAGGTAAGCTCAATTGTTATTAATATCATTTAATTAAAATCTCAAATCATCATGCTTCGTGATGATAGTAAGTAATGCACCTGTTGATTATTGTTTTGTAATTTCACAAGCGCTATTTGTAACGCATGTATTTGTAACCTCAAAAGCACATGTTGATTGTTACTTCGACTTGTTATAGGCATTTTGGTAAGGAGATTATTTTTGTAAGGAGATTATTCTCGTAAGGAGGATCCTCGTTGTATGGAAATCCTTGATACCATTTAAAACAATGCAGTGCAAGTAACAATATCAGCAGAATATATGTAACCGGCAAATGAACCTATAGAAGTGAAATACTCTATGGAACGTGTTCTCAAAAACAAAGTGGCAAGCTATTAGACCGAAGATGCAGTCATATGATGTATTATGAAATAGGCGACAACATCTCGATATGCGCGACGATGTGCAGTTTGCACAGTGATTAGAGAGGCCAGGCGTAGCTGAGACTTATTATAACCCTACAATTACATATGTTAGCGAACGGAGGGGCAAAGCGCAGCTAAGAAATATTATACCTTAACACCTTGTATGAGGCCAATGTTTACTCGTGCAAGACCACCGACTGGTTGCAGATGTGAAACAGTGTGAAGCAGAATAACAGACTTCAACCTACAAGATTCAACGAGACCTTCACTTGTGCAGATTGTATAAGCTAAGTAGTTTTAACTGTAGTTTTTTATTGAATGCAAAGACTCCAAGATACTGTAACTAATTAAGAACGTTTAGCCTTGTTGTTCGGAGATTCTTTGAAAGAACTCCGAATTAACCTATCTTTAGCATCGTTGTATTTTGGAAGCTTTGTAGTTAATTGTATTAGTCTTAAGTATTAAGCGCATTATATCACCTAATGTGAGTTTCTTATAAGCCTAAAGAGAGATATCGAACAGCTGTTACGAATCAGATCGTGTTTATTTAAGATTATTGAGAACCGAGTTCATTAAGTGACTACCTGTTGACAGTCTTTGTGCGTGTATTATACAGTCGATGTGTTTTCATTCATATATATATATATTTATTATTAATTATACAGTTAAATTAGATCTTGTGTGTTTGATTGCTATTGCTATAAGTCCTAATCCTAGTTTTCATGTTTTTGTGTATTTAAGAAGCATGTGGCGCTTATAGACGACCCATAACCTTTTGCACCGGCTAACGAGTTACAGGGGCATCGTTTTTGATTTTTGCTTTAATTATTGAGCAAGTTCATTGACATATTAAAGTGACATCCTTTTTATTGGACCAAAACATCTAGTCAATAACAAGGGTGGTTACATAATTACTTCAAAAATTGAACAGGAGAAATGAAAATAATATAAAAATAGCTACAGCTCTTGAAGATAGCCATCCATGCTAGCTATTATTATAGTTCGGGTTGGTTGCAACTTATTATGCTGCTGCGTCACTTATTATCTTTCATAAAATTAAAAAACACTTGCTTTTGTTTCACTTAATTTATTGGAATATCTCTAACAATATCGTTTCGGTATGTATGATATTCCAATAAATTAAGTGAAACAAAATCAAGTGTTTTTTAATTTTATCTACCTTAAAGTATATATAAATTATGTTTCACCAAGAACCGACAGCTATATCTATAAATAGAATATTTTTCTGCTAATATGTTTTTTGTAGTATTTAATCCCTTTTTGCATTTCTCTTTAAAAGCGTAGCAAAAAATTTGATTCAGCTGAGTCGAAAAGAAACAAAAATATGTCAATGTGTAAAAGAATTTTTGTACTCACCGCCTGTAAAGTGACATTTGGCGCATGTGTAGCTCGACTGGGAAATACGTTTTCCCGGTTGAGGCGACTGTTAAAATTGAAAAAAACACTGGTACTTTGGGACATTTAAAAAAAATCTAACTTGGTAGTAATAAGATTTAGTCTATAAAATACTACTTCCCTTCACTATTCTTCACTAAAAGTTGGGGAAATAGGAGTAATAATTAAAAATTCTTCCAAAAAAATTGTGGCGCCATCTATTTGACAACATTTTAAGCGACATCTTAAGCAAAATTCAAGCGCCATCTATTTGAACCACATCGACATTCATATTGGCATATTGGAATTGTTTGTATTTAAACCAAAAAACAATAAATGTACTATAAATTTATAAATATAAGAATAAATACCTCATGTTTGCCATGTGTAAGAATATAATAACTTAATTTTATGGAAAGGTGAGTAATAGTTACGTACATGAAATGCTTAAATTAATTAGGTAATCTATCTTAGGTTAGGTATGATACCAATGACATTAATCAATAATACTTTTTTAATTTAATGTTCGTACAAAAAATATTGTACAAACCACTTGCGTGAAGACATCTTCCACGCATTCGCGCAATTAAAAGCACGAGCGACCGCAGGAAGCGAGTGCTTACAATGTGCGCTCATGCGGGAAAATAGACTTCCCGCACTTGGTTCGTAAATAACTATTAAAGTGTTTAAAATAATATTTTTTTCTCCGATTCACTACTAACTATCAATCAATCAATTCTTTATTTCGAGATAGTGTACAAACACAGATTGGCAGTTACATCAGAAATTATACAACATATAAATATATAAAAAGACACTACAAAACAGTATAGATTAAAATCTTCAGTATATATAAAAATTTAGTATATAATTCATAAAATATATACGTGTCAATAAAATTTAATACATAAAAGAAACCTAAACGCAAGTGATCAAAAACAGAGACTAGCAGCCTCAAACAATAATGATATGGTACCTTTTGGCTATACAAGTTTAACAGCTGGTGTTAGTCGTTTCCAGGCCACGCAAGCGCGTCTACCATAGCCTAAAGGCTTTTCAGATGACCAACATCAACCACTACCAGTGCAGTTAGAAGAAAAACCCTAAAACTCGGTACCTTGCAAACTAGCTGATAAGACCGTAAGCCATTGTACAAATACCTGTAGCCTTCTGGTAGTGAATAATTCTTGGTGTAATAGACTTACCTAAGGGGAACGTAATTTGGTGGCCACAACAGTCTCGCTTCGGTAATAGAAGCTGTCATTCTGTATTGTTAAGCTTATTTTATATCTGTCAATTTATTACGTAAGGTGTAGGGGTTTATACGCGTCAATTATATGAACTTTTAATTGAACTAGAAATTGACAGATGTAAACACATGACTTGGCCGAGCCTTATACTTACCTATGCCCGTACAGCTCCACATACTAATTGATGTGTTTTACGCTCTCTCTGGGAAGACTACATTTGTTGACTGGTGTATGCCTGTCGTACTGTTAATTTCTCCTGCTTACATTCCACTGAGTGCTTCCCGATCAGGTGTACAGTCACGGACTTGTCTTATTAATTAAAGGGCGGGGGGCTTAAATTTTAGTCCATCGTCAGACATATTTCGTCAGACCCACGACCGTCTCCACTGAGTCAAGCGGCGACAGATTTACTTGTTTTAACGTTCGAGAGCGGAAGGAAAGTTACAGGTAAGGCGACAGATGTTTTGAGTCAGGTGTAACACATTTTATTAGGATTTTTGTAATAGTAATTAGTAACTAGCAACCGAAAAGGTTAAATACTGCGTTTTCTCAAATGAATAAATCAAATAGATCGACTTTGAGAAGTAGGTGCGCCATTCTCGTTTGTCACTATATTCCGCTGATTATTTCCTGCTAACGTAAACGAGGCGGACAGAGAAGTAATCTGCGATAATAAATCAATGTAATTATACATTTTATTCTGACATTTTGTGTAAAAAATGAGTGCGCTATGGAAGTGACATTTCTTAGTGAAAAGAGATTCAATATATATAAATATATATATTAAAGAAATGGATGTAAGTAATTATAAGTGTATGTAAATAGCGTATTGCTAAATAAAGATATTATTATTATAAGAGTGGTGTCTGAAACATTTTTTAAGACAGTACTGTCCGTTAGAGATGTGTACATAAATAAGTGTCTCGCAAAATTCTACATACCAGGTGGTAGTGATATTGCAAGTGTGGATTCAGATTTAAATCATTATCACCCACATGACGAACATCTTCAAATAATAAACAACATTGATAAAACCTTCGAGGAAAGAATAGAACAGGAGAGATAATAAACTGGTGGGGGAATAGGTATTATTTAGACGGAGTTACCACTTTAACGCAGGTCGTTATGGCAATATTGACCAATCATAGTTTATAAAATGAGTATTTTGAATAAATTGTCATATATCTGACACTACATCTGACATGTAACATACATATTCTATGCATTGAGGCAGCCATATGGAGTTACCACATTTGGACAAATATTATTATTAAGGAGACTCTCCTGTTCTATTTTTTACTCGTAGGTTAAAACTTTGACCAATCAATATTAGAAACCTGCAAAACAAATACATCAAGAACTTTCATTTGAAAAAATGACTTTGAAGTTTGCTCGGCATAACGTATACAGGTGCAGAAGAATTCAACCTGAAGACCGAATTGTAGTGGTACGTTTATCCAAATAATCCAAATTTTACAAAGTAATTATTTTATGCACATTGAAACATTCACAAAATAATTTGAAAAAATTGAAGAATGTTTTTATTAAGATTCTTGCACTAATATTTTTGAAGAGATTTTTTACTTAAATTATTATTTTCATAGACTGATATTTTACTTGTTAAAAATATAACATGATTCACATGGTTAAACCATTTCTTGTTCTTTTGTTAACTTTAATACAAAATATTGTTTACATAATATCCTACCCATATTTCCAAAAAAGTTTAACTCTACTTTTTATTTAATAATGCAATTACCTATTAGGTATTTATAGTTGAAGACGTTTAGTCAATTACATGTCAATCTAAAAGCCCAAGTATTAAAAGTTTCTTATGGTGTGCATTCTGTTAAATTTGATTTGATATCACAGTTTATCACACCTTTTCTTTTGTATTTACTAAGAAGGTATTTAATTCAGCTAATTTTTTATATATTGTGTTAAAGTGTCTGTTAGCTAAAAAGTCTATTCTTCGCATCGTATTTTTAAAATGCATAATATTTTTTGAAACATTATATTAGAAGAATTTGCCCTGCAATTCCTCACCATTAACTTATAAACAAAGCAAGTTAAAAACTGGACCATTTCATGATTTTCACGTGCCACACATGAATTTTGTGTATGTAATTACAATATTCTATTTGCATTTAAATGCCAGTGACAGTTTGTAATTAAACTGTCACTTGCATTTAAGTCTATAATAGCCGACCGATTCCGATAGATTTTCGTCTTCGTTGGGACCAGTAGAGATACCGTAAAGTGGGGATAGACGACGCGTAAAACCTTGTGTGAAATTTGTGTGACAAGGTTTACTATTTAATGTTTTTTATCTTTAAAAATAAGTGTATAAATTTGATTTTTTCTTTATATCGTACATCAAATGTGCAGCTGGCGCGTAGAGGTCGTTTTTTTTCTTTTGAGTACCAACCTTAGTTAGTAGACACTAATCAAATTCATGCATTTTTGTGGTTATTTCTAAAACACATACCTTTCTTAAGAAAATAAATTAGTACAAAAACGGACCTTGACATTATGAATTGATGCCTTTTGCACCACTAACCCAAATTTGAGATTCTAAAATTACAAAATAAATTCAAAAAACGCGAAACGGCGGTGCCTTAGTTATCGATAGGTAAACGCCCCTCTTAAGTACATATTCCAAAGTAATAATATTTTTCGACAAAGTAATCTTGACAATTTGTTTAGTCTACGTCCTCGAAACATCGGTTAGAATGTGTGATTATTCAGTGATATTGTTATTACTGGTTTCAGTTTTCCCGCTTTGCAAATTTGCCGAATCTAAGTTATTAATTTTGTATTTATTACTCTGAAGGCAAATAAATATTTTTTTCGTTTAAAGAAATATTTTTATCCCAGATTCTAAGATTCTTTTGGCTGAATATATTCATAAATGTAACTAACCAAGAGAAATTGAATGTATTTAATTACTGTATATAGGTACATACATAAATTTAACTCTAAAAAATTGTTTGGAGACTTCTTATTATTCATTTCGTAATTTATTATACATACAAGTATACTGGCGACGCGTTAAGTTCAGTTGCACGTCATCGATGACGTTTACATGTTGTCATAACTATTAGAGAAACTAAAAAAGTTACTTTGTTAAATTATACCATATGATCATATATTTCTACCCTCTAGATGGCTATGACATTTTTCTTTTTTAAACTTAAGTTGGTACCATAAGGTAAGTTAACTTATTAGGTTATATTATAATGATGATTAAGTGTCAATTAATAAATACATTAATGACAGATTAATTTTATTTGTCAGAACATACCAACATAATATTTTCAAGAAATAATTTCATGGCTTGCTAGAGGGTAAATATAAATGATCATATTGTACTTGAGGGCATGTATTTCATTAGCTTAAATAGAAGATTTATAAATTGATCGTAATATACGCATTCATGGCAAATAAACACATAATTTCCGTTTCAATATTAAATTATTGTTTTACATATTTTTATTAGATATAATCTACGAGTAAAGAATAGAACAGGAGAGAGTCTCCTTAATAATAATATTTGCCCAAATGCGGTAACTCAATATGGCCGCCGCAATACCTAGGCGTGCATAAATATTTTGTATAGGGTATATGTACACTTCCTGTGTTCTCGATAATCATTTAAAATAGGTTGTTAGTCCAAAAATAATTAAAGAAATATCGTGAGTGTATTATATTTTCAATTCTTTTCTTCTTTTTAATATATTATAAACGGGTTTAAAGGAAATCTGCGTCAAAAATATAACAAATATTAAATGACTTGGATATATATGTTACGACACTGAACACATAATCAGACACGTCGGCGAAATTCGTGATAGATCACCTTTAGAGTTTAGAGGATCTGTTATCTACTCTACTGTCACTCTGTGTTGTCACATACTGTTAGAGATGAGAGAAGATATTGGTCACAGTGATTTTCTAATCACTGTTTCCACCGTTTGCAAATTCGTGGAATCACAGTGATTACTTTCGTATTTATTATGATGGAAAGAACCCTCTTTTCAATAGGGGCAAATAAATATCTTTTCATGTAAAGAAATATTTCTGTCTGCGATTCGAAGATTTACTTAACTTTAAATAATATATTCAATTTGACATAAATATGTTTCACACTGGCTGTAACGTAGCAAGTCGAAGTCGAAGTTCGATTACGTTCTAATAAAGTTGGTAAACTTTTTTCATAATAATTAATAATCATTAGTAATTAATGCTTTAATAAATTAATAATTAAAAAGTGCCCAAGTAAACTTTATATTTAATAAATATAATATTAGAAGAGACACTGAAATGTATTTAATTATTGCATATAGGTACTTTAAACTGAACAAATAATAAATAAAATATACTTCATTGCCTGGAGTTCCTTTTTACTTATTTTCTGTTTTGTAAGTTATAAATTTATTATCCATAGGTACACATTTTGTACAAATATGTATGTACAGTTCTGTGCAATAAACTGACGTACACTTATTATACGATTATGTAAATATGACTTTTGTTTGAATATCTGTGATGTATGACAAATTGAATTGACGCTATAATTCAATTTGTCATACTTAACTTAAACCACTTTCACAATGGCAAAATAATGTCAAAATTAGCAATAAGACGTCTACGCCATTTTATTGCACAGACTGTACATACATGATCATCTATATAACTAAAAATAATTCATCATGTTACTTACTATATATTATTAATTTAAATCTTTTTGCACGTTCGTGTGTTTTATGGTTTTATATAGGTACATAACTTATAAAGCATAAATTAAAAGCAAATACCTACTGATATACTTACATATGCGTATATTAATATTTTATAACCTCGTTAGTTTATCAACAAATCAGTAATTTCCATTATATAACGCGAATTTGTGAAACATGGGCGAAAGCAGAAACCGTTTATTTTCACCGCTCACGGTAAACAGCTCGTAGGAACCCTTTACCACACTTTACCATGCGCGGTGAAAATAAACGGCTCCTGCTTTCGCTGTGATTAAAAGAGCTGTTTAAAATCACCGCGATTTTGAAATCACCGTTTGCTTTAGAACGGTGAATGAAAAATCACCGTTAAGACCTACTATCGCTAACACAAAAAACTAGGACAACTTTGTTTTGGCTGTGTAAAACCGACGCATATCAATAGCTGTCAGTTAAAACGAAATTATTTGAAGCTGTCATTAGTCGTGCCGCAAGTCAGTTTGATTGATAAAGTAAGAATAATTACTTCTAAAAAAACAACGACAGCGACAACTGTCCTATACACTCTGCACGGAATGTAACCACATGGTTCCCAGATAGGAATATTGAACTAATGCCATGGTCTGCACATAGTCCTGTTCGCAACTCCATCGAAAATGTTTGGAGTTGTATGATAAAAAATCAGAAAGAAATCGTCAGCCGGTAACCGCAGAAGAACAAATTGAGGGCACATGGAATACACAAAAACAAGACCAAAATTTAATAAGACCTTTTATGTCTTCCATGCCTCTTCGTTTACAGAGTGTTACCGACAAAAACGAAGGAATGACTAATTGTTATTTTATTATTCTTTGCTTTTGTTAATTGTATTTTCTGACATTAAAAATTAAATTACATAACCTCATATTATTTTGTGTGACAGAAGTGCCAAAAGCCTGAATGACATTAGCACAATTAGCAAAATTCATGGCTATCTGGAATAATATTTGTCCTAGTTTATTAGGCGCTTTCCTTTTACTGAGCTGAGCTAAAGTGATGTGAGTGTCTCTGCTCACTTGAAGTGAGGAAGGTTCTGACCAACCTCACTTCGTCGCAGTCAGCTGATTACAAAAGGAACGCGTCAAAATATAATCTCAGCTAAAGTGAGGTGATATTATCTGAGATTTATGTCAAAAGGAAAGCGCCTTTTATGTTACCGATAGTACATTACATACTGTTCTATTTCGTACATGATGAGCGAGGTAGGGGAATACGGTCAGTATCTTTTAGACTAGACCGATTCGTGTTTTGTCGGCTTTCAGGCACCGAATTACCTACCGGTTTCCCCGAGAGCCGACGAAATACGAGTCGGTCTAGTCTGACTGAACTGGCTCGTATATTCCCCTATCCCGCCCATGTATTATGTTTAATGTTTACCCCACACATTAAAACATTTGTACATATGTTTGCAATTTGAAAATGTTTATATACACATAGGGGCTTTATGAGTAAACAGTAATAATAACAAAGACTAACTATTATACCTATTTAATTTTTGCTCATGATTCCTCTTTAAAATGTAACATTGGAGTATTTGACAACGCTGCGAACCACAAGATACAAGCCAATACAAGGTTATTGCTGGTGCCCCAATTCTCGACTTGTCGAATTGTTTATCATCAACGTGTTTTAAATTAATTACAAACAATACACCTAGGCAGACTAAATTGCGTTACAATGGGTTATGGGTTATACTTGTTTCGTTTGTGGATACTGTGCTGAAAAGTCAATGAATACTAAGAGGTCTATGCATAGGTAATGTAGTGCAATAATTTATGATTTTCAAAATCTAAAAAAACATTTACAGATTTCCCCAGAATAAAGTAAATAGATCGGCCTGGTTCAGAGTTTTTAACTTAACTGAAGGTGTAGATAGAGTAAATACGATTCGAGTATGTTCCGCACATTTTGAACAAAATTGCTTTGAACCACAATTAACAATAAGCAAAGATACATATTTTCACCGATTGAAAAGTGGAGCAGTCCCCACCTTACTCAAATTAAAATCACGCAAGAAGTCTCATTCTTCAGTTAAATATAATAGCCCTGTTAATACATCAACACCACCACCATTAAGTGAACGTCCAACTACCACCCCGCTTATGGATAGGTCTGATCTATCAACTTTTTACATATCGGAATTACTGCCATCTACATCTCATACAGGCATATGTAGAGAAATAGCACTGCAACTTTTAGAGGAATTTAATAAAGGTATGTAAGAAATAGATTATGGATAACTATATATAATCATTGAAACAATAATAGCAAACTTTATTCAGTTATTTATACTCGAATTTTTTTTAAGTGTTACATAAATTGTAAAACATGACATTCCGTGTTGATATAACAACTTCCAGCAACACAGGAAAATTTATGTGTATGACATCGTAATGAAACATAAATATCTGAGTTTGATATGGCATATAAAATAAATAAATACATTTATGTGATTGCAAAGATAATTATATTAACTGATAATTAATAGAATTATTATAAGACAATTAACAATGTTTCGGAGTTTTGAATAAAACATTTTGATTTTAATAGGTGCCAGCTATTTTCTCGCCATACGTGACGAATTAACATGCATTGCCATTAGCTTAAATACAAAATTTATAAATTGATCGTAATATATACGCATTCATTGCTAAAAAAATACATAATTTACGTTTCAATATTAAATTTCTTTGATATATGTTTTTAATAGACTAATAGTTCAATTCGGTGTTGGCAGATAAATCATCTGTCAAAAAGGCGTGTGTTGTGTATATTTTTCATGTTTATTTTTGCTTTGATATAAATTGTTTACAAAGAGTTCTTAGAAGTGTACATCCCGGGGAGTTATTCAGGAGAATAGCGATTCGATACCACCATTAGCGAGAGTAAATAGCGATAGCACGTGATATCGCAAAACACAACATATTAGAGAAGTTAACTCCGACTACTTAACTTTTTAGTAACATTTTTAACATTATGTTTGTATTACGAACATGAAATTGGTAATAGTGGTGATATTATCAGAAAAAGGACATTTACATTTATGGTGTTGATGTGTGTGTTTGTGAGTGTATAAAGTGTATTATTATTCAAACATGTAACGAAATCGAGAAGAGAAGATAAGGCAGTCCGAAAAGGAGCATTTAATATTGATCATGTCAATACATCTACTAACAGATGCTTGGCTAAGAGCTGTTAATAAACTACTGCCAACATGTCTTTGGTAACTACCATGACCAAGAAAAGATAGTGTACATAGAACCTGTGCAAAGTTATATATATTTATTGAATAAAAAATATATAAGGCAGTGTTTTGTTTATTATTTTAGATTCTATTAAAAATCATACAGCTAAATATGTTGGAGCGGATGTAGCAGCAGGCTTTTGATTAAATATGATTTCGTTATTGTTAATCAGATCTCTTGCTGCTGCTTTTGTCAAATGGAAATTTCTAATGAACTCCTCATCTGTTATTTAAAAGGGGTCCAAAGTATCCCTTAATCCTTGTCTTTGTATCCTTAACCTGTTACTTTTGTTTTAAACTTTTATTCTACATTTATCAAATGTCAACTAAAAAAAAGCAAGTCGGTAAAATAATAACAGTAATGAAGTTATAAGCATAACATAGACTTATCGATAAATAATAGCGACCCCATTCTCGGTCTCGCTAAATATAGCGAGACATCGCTAAGTTATGACGTCAAAAAAATTAAGGCGAATCGCTAAGTCTGCAGAATACCTCGTGGCGATATCGCTATTGACGTCATAAACTGGCCTTGACGGATGCGAATAACCCCCCCCCCTCCCGCTTATTATTTATTTGCGTCCTTTGAATATAATGCCGAAAGGTTTCTGTAAATAGACGATGGTTTTTACAAACTTTTCTATAATCATCTGTTAAATTTAATGTGAATAGCGTAAGTATTGATTATTTTAAATTTAATTATGGATACGTTATGAAAAATTTAAGGTTTTTCGACAATCTAAATCAATATAATACATAAGTTGAGAATGACTGAAGTCTTAGAGCATTTCAATTACTAAATATATTACGTTATAGTTATTGTATTGTGAATAATGTTTTTCTTTGATTATATCAAATGTCACTGACAAATAAAAATAGATCCGGCAACATATACAAGACGAGTCGTCATGGATCTAGTATGACGTGCCATTGAATGTAACGCGTTTCCTCTATGAAGATTTTAATGTAAATTCAGGATAGGAGTGCGTGCACGTCATTAATGACGATTATGTTATGTTTTTCACATTTCAACATTTGCAGGTTATGTTAAATGTACTTGTAAAAATTAGCACAAGAAATACCCGAAATATGACCATGAATCATGGTGTATAATAGTGTCAGGTGATGGTACGAGCGCGGCGAACACTGCAGTGACAATGTTCCAGTTTTGTCACAAGATAGAATCAAAAGAGACAGCTCTACCCAGTCTTATACCAGCTGCGCGCTCTCTTTTTATCTAGTTGCCAGTCCATTACAGTGCTCTCCGAGTGTTTTCTGCTTCTAAGTTTTTCAACAAACTAGGGAAACAATGGGAAGAAAATGTGTAGTACCAAACTGTAAAAGTTGATATGCCTCAAATAGTGAAAAAGTATCATTGTTTAGTGTTCTTGAACAGAAAATTGATCAATGGCAACGTGTAGTATCTCGGCAAGATAAAACAATAACCTCGAAAGATTATGTGTGTGAAAAAGACATTACACGATTTGTTAAAACCGAGTGTTATGTCGAATACTAAAATGAGAAAATCTGTAATACATGTAGACTCTAAAAAGTTGACGTTTAGAGTCTACTAGCGTTAGAGATTCTCTTAATTTTCTACGATGGCACATCTTGTATAGTACATTAACTTTGTTGTCAAATCTACTGTATAATTAAAACGGTTAACGGAACAGATTTTGCGAAGAAGATTAATAATATCATGTGACGTTAAGTTGATGTCAATAGAAAATATGTCGAAAACCAATCACCAGGAAGTAGTGGCGCCCCCACCCGGTATACAAGGCGTATGGAGAACTTGTTCGCTATAATTGTTTTACTATAGCCTATATTAAATTACACGGCATGGCAGTCGCCGGCCTCGGTTGTCTGTCTCTTTCTCGCATCGATGTGACTATTTCGGAACACGATTCGAGCCCTCGTTAGATCACCTGACTTTTTACCACCGTGGTGGTACAAACTAATCAAGTTTAACCTAGTATAAATTCAAAATTACCGGTTATTAATGCTATTTCAACATATAGGCAATGGCGATTATGAATCGTGTTGATATAGAATGTTATTTCTTAGAACTTGCCATAGTAAATGCCTTCATTATATTCAGAGACCGACCAGTTAAATATTTTTTTTTTTATTAATCAGCGCTTTGTTAATCTTACTTACATGCCCATAAATAAAGAAAATATTTATATTGGTAAAATTTCTGTATCATTTATTACATAGCATTCCAAATAACTAGAATTTGCTAAACATTTTACAGAATTCTGGCTATGTGAGTTTTTTTTTAGGTATCTTTACCTTTTTAATATAATCCAGATAAGAAAAACAACTGTATTTTTACACAGCTGTTAAGCATCCTAAATTTTCCAAAACTAAGTTTTCAATTGTATCTTTTGTTCTTATTCATTCTTAATTGACGTGGCAGCCTGTAGATGTGGTTCCCCTAGTGATTATTTTTATATTGTTGCAGTTTATATTCCTCCGAGTATTTCCCAGCTCGATTTTGAACCCGCCTTGGTTTACTGAGCACGTCATACGTCACCTAAAGTTGAAGGCGGCGATGGAAGTCAACAAAAACCAATTATTTTCACACCGAGTTTAAGAGATTAAGCGGTCTATGTAAATTGCTGATTGCGAACTCTTATAAATCATACATGGATGCGGTGGAATCGTCAATCTTAAAAAATCCTAAGGAAGTATTTAAGTATATACATAGTAGGAGTGGCACTTCACGTATAGCGAACATACTATATCATAACAACCAACAAATTGACTTACCACAAGATATAGTTAACGCCTTTGCTAATATGTTTTCATCCGTATATCAGCATAGCTCTCATTTGATGATTCTCAACCAAATCAAGTTCCATTTACATTATCCAGTGTTACAGAAGACGAGCTAATACGAATAATGTCGTCTTTAAATCAAGATTATACAGCTGACGATGACCAAATCCCAAGTATATTTGTTCATAATGCCAGACTTGCTTTAGCTGAGCCTCTGGCTATAATAATGAATACTTCAATAAGAACAGCTACTTTTCCTTGGCGCTGGAAAAGAGCAAGAATAAGCCCAATCTTTAAAAAAGGTGACAGAACTAGAGTTGAGAACTACAGGCCAATATCCATTCTACCCAACTTTGCAAAGGTTTTTGAAAATGTAATTTATTCCTGCATAGCTTTCAATACAAAATCTTTGATTTCTGAATGTCAATATGGTTTCATTCGTGGACGGTCTACAGTTACGAACCTACTCACTATAACTCAGGCTGTCTCTCATGAACTGGATGCTAATGGCCAATTAGACGTGATCTACACTGACTTTAGTCGCGCGTTTGACACGATAGATCATTGTATCCTTCTGAAAAAGCTCGCAGCAATTGGATTCAGCCCGTCTCTGCTCAAACTTCTGCATTCATATTTGACAAATAGGCGCAATTATGTCTTTTACAATGGATTTAGATCATTTGACTTTACTCCCTCATCCGGTGTGCCACAGGGCTCTAACTGGGGACCTCTGTTATTTACTCTATATACCAACGATTTGCTTAAATCAATAACATGCAATGTACTCGCATATGCGGATGATATAAAGATCTACTGCTCTATACGAACTTGGAACGACGTACTTCGTCTTCACGAAAACTTGAATCGTATATCGACTTGGTGTTCCAACTTCAATTTGAAACTAAATGTAAGTAAATGTTGTTATATGTCTTACTCTCGCAAAAATAGTAATATACCATCTACCTATTCTATTGAGGACAAGCGGCTTAGGCGGGTGGAAAGCATAAGGAAAGGACCTTGGCGTGTTCTTTGACACACATTTGAACTTTTCCAGTCATATATTTTCATTTGTTTTGCGCAGTTGTAAGTTTTTTTAAAATCCACTGCTCCTGAAGGCTTTGTATTTCAGTTTTGTCGTCAGTAAGCTGGAATATGCATCACAAGTATGGTCACCTCAGTACATATATCTACAACTAGCCATTGCGAGAGTGCAGCGGCGATTCCTGAAATACTTATCTTTCAAGGATATGGAAATTTATCCGGAACGTGGCATTGATTACAATCTCTTGCTGCAGGCACATGACCTCCAATCACTGCGGGATCGCCGGGAGCTTCATGGTGCTCGCTTCATATGGAAGCTGTGTAATGGCACAATTGATTGCCCACATCTCCTATCATGTTTGAATTTCTACACTCCCAGAATTTCCTCTCGCTCCTCCTCCACGTTTTGGTTGCCCTTTTCGAGGACTAATCTTCTTCGGGGATCGCCACTGGTCACCATGTGTCGTGCTGCAAACTTACATTATGATGATATATTTTTTGTTTCCAATTCAACAAATAATACATAATTCTGCAACTCTATAAATAAATATATGTATATAGTTGTCAATTTTTTATATTACAAAAAAGAATATAATTGATTTGTATTTTATTAATGTACGTTTAATTCTTTGTCCTGTAGTTGGTTTGTTACTGTTGGACTGAATAAATTATTATTATTATTATTATTATCCTTTTATTTTTTTTTTATTATATTGTGTTAATTGAGTTCAACTTATTATTATTGCTGTATCATATTAATTCATATCCCGCTTCGGGATGTTTGTTCGTTCTCATTTAAGATGTATGTAACTATTTTATATCATGGCATACCTATTGTTTTTGACACTGTACATAACTCGTGGTTGTTACAGGCTTTGATGAATCGGAAAAAGACATTTCAAACAAAAGTACAAAGAGACAATTATCAGATTTATCGAAGGAAAGCGAAGCTGCAAAGAAAATAAAGCTTGAAAGTGATATCGTTGAAAAGGAACCTGAAAAAGAGAAGCGCCCTATCAAATTACTGGGTAATTTTAAGAAGTTTATGCTAGACAAAAAATTGAAAAACCTATCGCGTATCGAGCTGGAAGAGCTGTGCATACAAAAAATGTGCGAGTGTATTGTAAACAAGAGCGAAATTGGAGAGCTGAGATTGAAAATCTCGATGCAAGAGCAGACAATTGAAACTGGGAGAAGAGAAGCCGCCATTTTGACCAACCAGACGCGCGATCTGAAAAGATTGCACGATCGACTGATGGCCGATTTGAAATCGATGCGACAGCAGTCCGGAAAGCCTTTAGTTCCCGGTAAAATTACTAGATCGGTCGGATTGCAGTCAGTCATTGAAAATCCACCTATAGTAACACCACAACCTACTCTGAGTAGTCCGGCACCAATTGCGCAACAACAGAGTCCAGCAGTTCATCAGCAACAGAACAAAACCGTTGCTTCACCGCAAAATTGTCAGCATGCAGTTAAAGCAAAGGTAGGTAACAGTGGTCGTGATATTTTAATTTTTTGATTATGAATTAGGATAGCTTATCATTTTTACTATTAAAGAAAAGATTAAACGTTTATGTAAAAAGCTACTTTGATTTTTACAGTCGCTACTCCATACAACTAATTCCATTATTAACGGACCGTCACAGCCGAACTTCCAACAAGAGAACGTCAATAACGTCGTAAAACCTAGTCAGTCCTTGCCGTCTCCGGAACTCAAGAAGACAACGAACACATCTCCCACCGTCCATATACTAAACAAACATAACGTGAATGAAGCATCAAGACCTGCACCCATCAGTTCTCAAGACTCTAAGAGTATGTTAGCATCGCCCGGTGTACCACCAAGAACTTCGACTGTTATGGTTAAAATGAATTCGAATGGATTAGTCGGTAAGTGTTTTTTTTCCAGATTTTGTCGTCGGTAATGCGGACATTTTTTGATTACTCGACGGACTGTACGTATGATAATGGCTGAGTCGCTTTGGCAACCGACATGCGCCAATGATTTAAAATGGCGTCAAATTTGAGATGTTGCAAACTTTGATCTGTCAAGTAATATAACCTACAAAAGCCATTTCAGGACTGTCATAAATAATAAAATTCATACAATGTTTGAAATTTGTCATCCAAATAATACAAATTTGTCAATAATGCTTGTGTACTAAACAGAAGTCAAGTATTAAATAAAATATAGGTATAGAAAAGTACGTTTATAATATTCAGTTTGAAACTACCTTTCATGTAATAGTATTTTACTAGCCGAACCTATACATATCGAAATATTAATTAATTAGTTTAATTTTATTGTTTTGAAATTGTTCCGGTCGATAAGAATTTGTAGTGGCATTGAATCGTTGTCTTTAGTTCACACTTTGTTTGGCTCGTTTGCAAGAACCATTCAACTATACACTTGCTAAAGTCCTAACTCTCTCCTTAATTGCACGTGCAGATGCTGTTGAATTTGATGCTTTATGTAAAACTGATCTCCGTATTCTGTTGTTGCCCTCGCTTTGTGACCTTTTCCGTTTTTGTCATAATTTTCGGAATTTTTCGGAAAATTATCAATCGTCCAACGATCTCGATTTGTTTTCCGTGCAATTTTTCGGTTTGACAAATGTTCATGTTTAAACGCAAGAACCATGCCTATCTCTAACTTCGTTCACGTTTTACTTCGCCCCATTTCAATTATGATGGAAGAAAGATATTAATAATACCAATATACTCCCACTGCTCGCCTAATTTGGCGTTTACTGTACTAAAGCGGGTAAGGCCGATTATGCCTTTATGAGTAAAGATATTACGAAGCGGTTTTTTTCTTGTGATAGCTGCTCATTAGGAGCACATTTTAAGAATATGTTGTATTATACAGAGTGTTCCATAACTTGGTGGCTAACCGTAATTATATTTTTTTAAATGGAACACCCTATATATTATTGCATTTTTGTATTCCCCGTATAATTTTTAGTCAAAAAGTATTACAGTCCAAATCAATTGATTTTTCGCTATATTCATAAGTAATTCCGATATCGTCAATAGAAAGTTCGGTTGTCAACATGACATTTCTAATCTCCAAATGAAAGTTCTATTATTCAAAAGAAAGTCCGCTATTATCAAAAGAAAGGACGGTTGCTGTCAGCTACAAAAAAAAACCTTAAGGCGCGAAGTAATAGAAGATTAATTTTGTTATTTGTAGAACATTTATATTTATTATTTATGTGTATCTGTTATCTAAAACATATGGAAAATAAAGTGTTACTCAACAAATCCATTTTCTTATGTATTTAGGTAAACCGAACTTTCTTTTGATCATAGCGGACTTTCTTTTGAATAATAGAACTTTCATTTGAAGATTAGAAATGTCCTGTTGACAACCGAACTTTCTATTGACGATATCGGAATTACTTATGAATACAGTGGAAAATCAATTGAGTTGCCTAAATCTAAAGTTTTTGACTTATTACCATTTTTCTGAAAAATTCAATGGTTATATAAAATTATATTTCTCGAAAACGATGTATTAGATGGACACAATTTTTTGCAGTATTGTTTACAATAAGAGATCCTAATAGAAGCATATTTTATTTTTTTACAGTTACTAACTGCATGTGCAGAAAATTGGATTAAAATTACATGACACGTTTTTGTATAAGAGTCAAGTTTTTTAAATGGAACACCCTATATATCAGTTTATTTTTGAATTTCTTATTACATTTCACATCAGAAACATGTAAGACGTTAATACTTTAAAAGTGACTATTACTGAGCGACAAAAATGCAATAATAAATATATATAGGGTGTTCCATTTAAAAAACTATAGCTATGGTTAGCCACCAAGTTATGGAACACTATAATTTTTAATACAACATATTTTTAAAATGTGCTCTTAATGAGCAGCTATCACAAGAAAAAAACCGCTTCGAAATATCTTTACTTATAAAGGAATAATCGGCCTTACCCGCGGAGATGACTCAACCTGTATATCAAAACACCTTTCGCATCGAATGACTGAAACAGACTGGTGAGGATAATAAAGTGACCGTGCTCCAATAGACGAATAATAGAAGAATGGGATTCGCAGATCAACTGTAGTTGTAGTGCAGTACGATCATTTTCATCGTCGGTAGGATACAATAGAATATATAAATATTGAAAAAATATTTCAAAAAGACAACGTTACTATAGTCGGATTGTTTTCGCAACCGACATGGCAAAACTACGAACTAAAGACGCTGATTCAATACCACTACAAATTCCAGTCAACCGGAACAATTTTAGAACAATAAAATTCAAATAATTTATTAATATTTTAGGATAAATAGCTACGGCTAGTAAAATACTATTACGTGAAAGTCAGTTAGAAATTAAATATTATAGATAAAATTATTAAATCAATATTTTATTTAATACATGGCTATTCTGAGCATTGTTGTCAGATTTGTATTTTCACGGAGCTGATGACACTTGACAAGCGTAGCGAATATTAATGTGAATGACATTGTGGTCATCTTTATTATTACAATTTTAAGTCCTCCTAGAAAATTTCAAGTATTAAATCCTACACCGTACAAAAAACAGCTTAATGTCGTTAAGTTGAAGCACTCAAGTGATCCCAACTATCGCAAGATTATTTGCAACCTGTGTTTGCAAACGATCTGCAATGAGCAAGATTATGTACATGAAACGGAACAAAGAACTTTTATTACACATAATTACATTCTTAAACAACCTCATTAGAACTAATCAGCACGCTTTCCTGTGCAGAAATAAATCGAATATATTGATCTAAACCAAATTATACCGGGTCGTCCAAAAGTCTGGATTCACGTGGATTTTGAGTAAACTATTCACTTTTTTGGAAAACTGAATTCTGTATCTTGAATGGGAATAAAATTGCAACTCAATAGTATTTTTTATTTCAAAAAAATTGTTTATAATTTTGAGATAAAGTTAATAACAATGTTTTTTTAAATGGAAACCTACCGTGATTTTTATTTCAGAGAGAGTACTTTCGATAAGAATTGCATTGGCATAGAAATTTTGGCTATAAACCTTACGATTATTGTTTAAATTAATATTAAATTTTCGATCCGAACACTCGTTCGCGCTTGTTCGGAAAATACACGAACGTGTCTTCTCTTACCACGTTTCCAACTGTAGGCATGGGTCCACCCCCTAATAAAGCATTCTATTGAAGGCGTTACGTTTATCTTGAATGAAAGCATTTTTTTTTTATAAAATGGAGATCTACCGCGATTACGATATTTAAACGTTATGAGAAAGTACAACGTAGTTTAATAAAAAATAATTTTATGGTCTTTTTCCGTTTTTAGACACTTGGAAGGTCCAAATCTTATCTCATTCTGTTTTTGGTATTACTAGTGTACGTTTACGGAGCGAATTTGAATTTTTATTTTCTGTTTTCTTGAACGTTTTGTTTGTTGTTAATTGTGTTGTTTTGGTATTGACTTTATCTATTATTTTTGTGATTTTGAACAATTTGCGTAAATATGGAACTGGTAGAGAGAGAACGGATAGAAATTCTAATTATGGTGGGATACGGCGACAAAAAGCGGTAGATCTCCATTTTATAAAAAAAAAATGCTTTCATTCAAGATAAACGTAACGCCTTCAATAGAATGCTTTATTAGGGGGTGGACCCATGCCTACAGTTGGAAACGTGGTAAGAGAAGACACGTTCGTGTATTTTCCGAACAAGCGCGAACGAGTGTTCGGATCGAAAATTTAATATTAATTTAAACAATAATCGTAAGGTTTATAGCCAAAATTTCTATGCCAATGCAATTCTTATCGAAAGTACTCTCTCTGAAATAAAAATCACGGTAGGTTTCCATTTAAAAAAACATTGTTATTAACTTTATCTCAAAATTATAAACAATTTTTTTGAAATAAAAAATACTATTGAGTTGCAATTTTATTCCCATTCAAGATACAGAATTCAGTTTTCCAAAAAAGTGAATAGTTTACTCAAAATCCACGTGAATCCAGACTTTTGGACGACCCGGTATAAGAGACGGTAAGTTTTATCCAACAGAAATGTTTGGTTTTACTTGTAATTACTTTGTTATCTAGCATAATCAACTGATAAAACGAATGTTGCATATAAAGAATTGGAGATGGATTAAATTGAGTATCTATATCAAAGATAGATTTCGGAATCTGTTAACATATTTGTTTATAATGCTTCAGCAGAAGATTACGATAGTTAAAATAATTTGTACTTACATTGATCTGTAGAAGTAGGTGACTCTCACTAAGATACTAAATGTTTGAAGAACACATACTGTTTAGAAAATTTTCAACTTTAAGAAGGTATAGTTATGTTGACTAATAGAAGAATGGTGAATGATTGATGTCAGCACCTGTCTTTCAAACATAGACGGAAAGCATAACGAAACACTAGGAAAAGTTAGGCATGACAAATTGTACGAGACATGTGTTCCTATTAGGAACTTGTTAGGAAATTAACTGTTGTGGAATAAAGTGTGCCGATTCTAAAATTAAATAACTGAATTTAGTTTTTCTCAAAAAAATTGATCCAGAATAAAATAATGATCGAGTTTATTAATGTGACAATATAAGCATTTGCATAGCGGAATGCAGTTAAAACATATTTCTGTTCTATTATTTTTATAGTTTTTCGAAAATAACTTTTTTATATTTTCTGTACGCTTTTAATTTTGTAATTATATATTGTTATGAATGGAATTAAGATTATATAATTTGAAAAATATGTGATAGTATTGTAATAATATTAATGTAGTGCATAATAAATTGGGATAGTAAAATTACTTGTTCATTATTGTATTGTAATTTAAAGTTGCTTGGAAAGTTGAATTCTGATCAGTACAAAAATTCAGCTTAAGAATACTTAACATTTGAAATACTTTAAGATGTTGAATTGTTTAATTCAGCATTAAATATAATCTTTAACTACAAGAAATGTATACTAGTTTAAAGCTTAAATAAATAATTATGATTGTGTATAGCTTAATTAAAAGTGTGATTAGCATGCAATCAAACAGTATAATTAATGTTCACAGAACAATGGTACCGTAATAAGACAGAAAGCTATCTAATCGAAGAAGCAGGTGATTGTCACATAATAATAAATGTTTGAAGATCACATATGTAATATGTGATATATTTAAGAAGGGTTAAACACGTTGACTGTAATAGAAGAATGGATAGAATTTATACTAGTTTAAAGCTTAAATAAATAATAATGATGAGTTTAGCTTAATCAAAAATGTTTGATTAGCATGCAAAAACTATGTTGTAATCAATGATATACCTGCGAGAAATGTTTCACAAACTAGTTACTTTTAGTATGTCAGTGATTATGGTAATAATCAGAGTGAACAGTAAGAATCTGGCAAAAAAGAGTTTTTATAATAGGTGTAATACTTTTCTGACCTTCTTGTTGTTGCATGTAAAATTACTTTAATGTTAATGCATTTAATGGACAAGCAATATAGCACTACTGGTAACGATTGTACAACTGTCTGCTAGTAAATATCTTTATTGTCTATAGTAAAACTAACGAACATATTTTCTTAATGCATTTCTGAATTTAAATGAACCCCAAAAGTTCAATTCTGTCTGAAAATCTTACCTTTATTGTACTTATATTTAATTATTAACAGCAGACAAATTCATACAAATATAAAACAATCATTATATTCGGTTTCTAATAGTACTTAAGCCAAATTATTATCAAATTAATAGTTACATATTACAATTATTGTCGGTAGTGCTAAAATCACAAGTCTAATTGATTATTTAGGGTTATAGTATCAAAATTAATATTACTTGACAGATCAAATTTTGCAACGTCTCTAATTTGACGCCATTTTAATTTTGGTGGCGCATGTCGGTTGCGAGAGCGATTCTAGTATATCTTACGATTAGTATTAGAATCTCAGGTGAGGCTAAACAAATGTCCGGGAATGTACTATCTGTCCGTCGTATCTTTTGGCTTACGTCATTGATTTTCATCCACATGAATTAAATCAACACTTCTGGCTCAAATTAATTACTTACAAAATAGAATTAAATATTTAAAAATAAAGAGCTTATGATGCTTATATCAAATATTTTCTATATTTTACAACATGTTTTATTCATTGCTTAAAATTAGCTATATCTATTATAATTAAATTTAATAAAACAATAATAACCGCTGGTTATGAACAAAATTTGCTTGACTAACGCAGTAACAGAGTGTTATGGCGGTATATTTTCTCTGTCTGTCTTATTACTCTTGCGGGGAAGACAATCACAATTTCTATCCTTATTTAGTCATTGAGATTGGAAATAAATGAGTATATATACATTGCAGGTACCGATGTCCGTGATAACGCCACGCAATTGATAACGTGACCCAAAAGATCCGATGAACAGATAGTATGTGACAGCACTCGTATACCTGTTAATCTTCATTAACGATCATATAACGACAGAAGGAGCAGTATTTTTAATGTTTTAATGTATTTTTCTTAAATTTCCAGGTTCTTCAAATTGCATAACAACAGTACCTGATACCTCCATTGTTGCCACTACAGGAACGAGTACTGCCACGCAGGTCATAAACACATCTCCCACCGTCAATATACTAAATGAACAGAACGAGAATGGAGTATTAAAAACCACACCCACCATTTCAAGTTCGCAAGACTCGAAGATTCTGTTAGCATCGCCCGGTTTACTACCAAGAAACTCGGCAGTTATGATTAAAATGAATTCGAATGGATTAGCCAGTAAGCCATCATTTGTTACGAATAATATGTTTCAGCTTAGTCACACGAAATCGCTGACATAAATATGTGTCGGCGATTTCTACTCAAATACATACCGTCACTCATATGTGACAGCAGTCGTGTACGTGTTAATCTTCATTAGCGATCATATAACAATAGAAGGAGCAGTATTTTATAAAGTTTTCATGTATTTCTATCTCAAAATCCAGATTCTGCAAATGGCATAACAACAGTACCTAATACATCCATTATCACCCCAGCAGAGAGTACTGCAAAACAGGCCAAGATCACATCTCCCACTTTCAATATAGTAAATAAACAACACGAAAGTGGAACATCAAAAATGACACCCGCCATTCCGAGTTCGCAAGAATCGAAGATTATGTTAGCATCGCCCGGTATACTACCAAGAAACTCGACAGTTATGGTTAAAATGAATTCGGATGGATTAGTCAGTAAGTGTTAGGCCATTATTTGTTATTAATAATATGTTTCAGCTAGCTTCGTTACACACAAAATCGCGGAGACAAGTATGCGTTTGCGATTTATGCTCTAATCCATACCGTCACACATATTGCCGTGGTATCTCGCAAGTTTATAAAATAAGAATAGCTTTAAGAATTAGTTTAAGTTTTGAAATGAAATAAAAATGACAAAAATCGTACTTGGATGTGAAGAACAATATTTGCAACAAATTACATGAATGTATATAAAGTTGCATACACATAGTCAAATACAAACACATAATTTAAAAGTCATTATTATTCAATTGAATAGTGAGTGAATGTAGAATAAAAATATTAAATAAGTATGAAATAAAAGACAAGATAAATATAAGCAATATATTTCTTTTGTAGAAAGAATACACAAGATGTATGGTTTACATATCATGAAAAAGATCAAATACTATATGCAAGAAAGATAAATATGGCTGAATAAATTATTATGATTTACATGCATAAAGTAATAAAACTTTATGAAAGAGTTTAAAAACTAAATTATATTAAAAGATAGAAATTACCTTAGCTTATGACTAGAGACTAGAAAAGGATATAAATATATATAAAACGTAAACCCGATCAGCAATAACATTTTGTATAAGAAGGTAGCTGATAACATAAATAAAAAGTGTGTGTGTTTATGATTTGTTTGTAACACAATGCTTCAGAGACTGGAAACAGACGGGTACAGTTTCATGACCTACAAAAGATAACAAAATATAAAACTTGTGTAAAGTTTATTGCAGATAGACATATCACCGATGGAAAGATCATCGATAGAGAACAGAGATGCAATGGAGAAACAATCGTGTCTTCCAGGTGCAGGCAGTGTTGAAAGAAAAATATTCGTTCTTTCCAACGTATTTCCAATCCTACCGAGTCACAATCCAGCTACAAGAAAAGTGAGGATAACATTAATAAATGGGAAAAGAAAATATGTATTGAACAATGAACAAGGCAATAGGTTCATTAATAAATACAAAGAAGGATGGTATTAACAACAAGAATAAACCTACCGTCGGAAATGCAGTACGAGGCAGTGAAAAAGATTCTTAAATAAGAAAACAATTTTCGATGTGTTGACGTTTGGTGAATAAGAACTGTCAGAACAATATGTGCGTGTGTGTATCACGGCGGCAACATGTGGGCAGCGATTTCACTGAAACATATACTCCAATGCCAACCTAAAAGATGGACTAGAGGGCGACAAGAAGAACTTCTTATTACGACTTCGGGAGAATAAGATGCTTTCAAAATAATTGCGATTGATATTTTTGTTAATTGTTACATAGTAGAATAGTAATTTCATTATTTTTTTATCACGTTCATTCATAATAGTTTTCTTTTATCAATACATTTAAATTCTTTTTGAAGAGTTCAAGATGGACATTCAAAATAAACAATTTGATGAAATGTTTGAAAATAGCAAGTAAGTTTTTCTTTGGAAAAGAGTTATTTAAACTGTTAAACAAATATTGGTTTTGCGTGCAAATGATTACTCAATATAACGTTGAACAGTATAGATACGCAAATATTATCCTGTAAGGTTTTTAATTCATTAAGTTGTAATAAAAAAAAAAATAGGAATGATGAAAATGCGAATGAGTACTTTCTTCAATACTTTGTCCAGGTATCATTAATCTTTTTCAAGTCATGTTAATACATAATTAAACGTTTTATACGGCAAAGATAAAAAGCTAGAAACAACGCGTGCAAATGGTTGTCTAAAGCAATTAATTGAAGCCAATATCAAAACAATTACGTTGATAAATAAAATTATCAATGGACAATAAAAGTTTTCATTTATTTAAATACAGGATAAATATTTTTTTTGTTTAGCATCATGAATGCATAATAAAAAGATTTACATACATTATAACCGGCATCTGATATAGATGATATATATTTTCAATTATGTATTTGTATAGAGCATTAAGGTGTATAAAGGTATTTGAATTTACAAATGATTAAATAAAAAGTATATGATCATGTTATATAGACATTCCGTTTTTTTTTCTTTAAACAAAACTATTACCTCGTCCCTATTATAAGTAAGAGAAAGGTTACCAGTGAAGGAGAAGGAACCACATACATTGCCAGAACCCACAATAGTTATTCGGTACATGCTATTACAATATAAATTAAATACAAAACCAATTATAAGCTTTTGGTGTAAAAAGGATAATTTTTAGAGCACAGCATATACAGATGACTATACCCACAACATATAGTGCAGCATGTTCTCATATTTTTATAAGAGGGCACTGCAATATGTGTCAGCAGTCGCGTGCGTGTTAATCTCCATTAGCGATCATATAACTATAGACGGAGCAGTATTTTATATTATTTTTATGTATTTTTTCTTAAATTTTCAGGTTCTATAAACGGCATAAAAAGTGTACCTAACACCACCGCTATTATCACTCCAGCAGTGAGTACCGTTTCTGAAGTTCCTGTATCGTATATTCGGGTGATGTCCTTCGCAAAGCAGTTTACGGACTCTTCATTACCAGTAGCTTTACCAGAACAGTCTTAACGGTAAATAAACTGGTCCCTCCTAAACCACACCTCGAACTGACGTGTTCCAATCGTTGCACTGGCACAGTTCTGTAATGCAAGAAGCCTTACTAACTGGATACTTTTGAAATGATAGTCAGTCATCAAAATCTTTACTGAGAACATTGGGCGAAGTGCTGAAACCATCAATGGCTGTGATTCTAACGCAATTTGGGGTCGGTAATCGATATTTGTTTGTCACCAGGGTTGTTGATTAACTGAAAGACTGATTGATTCACTAGCCCCGAAAATCTACATTGTGAATAGGGAAATAAAATAAGTAATGTAAAGAAATATGATAAATACAGGAAATAAATTAGCATCTATAAAATTGGATGTAAGACAAATTTGAATAAAGACGAATTGTTATAATTTCTTTTTGTTTTATTTAACTTAGTCTTAGTGATCAATTTTAAAAAGAAATGTACAAGCCAATAAAAATAAACATGTTTCCCAATCAGGTCATATACTCTTGACTCATAGTTTAATTAATAAAGCCCTATTAAAAGTATTCCGAAGAGATGAGTTGTTTTGAGCTATATAATTTTGTTTCAATTTCAAATTTCTTAAAAACCATCAATTTTGTAAATATATCAATGTCCCTTACATGAACAACTAAAATTTAAAAGTCACATTAGCACATCCATATTCAAGTTCAACTTTTTTGTGACCGTGTAGAAACATATGGATGAGATTTAAACACCTTCATAAATATTCAAATACTTTACTGGATTAAACTATAGTCTTACTTACTTATTCAGATAATTTAATCAATTCAACAGTTTCACAATATATGGGAAACGGGCATCACGTGACCAATATGGCTGCCTGGAGAATAAACACGTAAACACACATTCATTCACGGCATTCATTTTAGTACTGTCGAGTAGTGATTACGTGTTTTAAATAGTTTTAATCACCTGTATTAGCCTTTTTCGTTGTGGTTTTGTAGTTTTTTTTAAAAATTGAAGTGATAATAATGGCTCACAGTGACTATTTTAATTCTTTAGATGATATGTGCAAAGCCCGTTATCTAGAAAAAATTAAGGTAATTGGTGATGTTGATCCTTACACAATACACATCGGGGTTCCTTTTCCTCCAACAGAACCGCACTTTACAACGGCACAAAACGTAGGCTTTTTTACTTTATTTCAGGAACACAATTCAGGAAGTAATGTGTCAGTTTTGTTTACTCTCCAGGCAGCCATCTTTCTCAGTCGATGACGCGTGTTTCCCCTTCCCCATTGTTAAATTTCATATCATTTTTGTAACCTTGACAATATTCAGTCTGACACATCGCTGACCTAGCATTTGCATTCAGTACTACGCTAGAACTCAGCGCTGCAGCTAGCGGACGCCATTTTTTCTAGCGGAAAGAAAAAGCGCTGGAAAAGTGAACGAAAAATTTGGAATTTTAGTATATGTATTACAGAACATAAGTTTAAACAATGGAAAAGTAACAGGATTAAAATAATAAATGTTTACCATACGTCGCATTGCAAATTAAACCGAATATTTCTGCGAGCAAATGTTTTGAATTTTTGGGCTATAAATATTATTATATTAATACCTTAATAATTTTTTTGTACTCACCGCCTGTAAAATGACATTTGGCGCATGTGTAGATCGACTGGGAAATACGTTTTCCCGGTTGAGGCGAGTGTAAAAATTGAAAAAAAACACTGGCACTTTGGGACATTTAAAAAAAAATCTAACTTGGTAGTAATAAAATTTTGTCTATAAAATACTACTTCCCTCCACTATTCTTCACTAAAAGTTGGGGAAATTGGAGTAATAATTAAAAATTCTTCCAAAAAAATTGTGCCGCCATCTATTTGACGACATTTTAAGCGACATCTTAAGCAAGATTCAAGCGCCATCTATTTGAATAATATCGACATTCATATTGGCAGTTCGGAATTGTTTGTATTTACCAAAAAACGCAATAAATGTACTATAAATTTATAAATATAAGAATAAATACCTCATGTTTGCCATGTGTAAGAATATAATAACTTAATTTTAGGGAAAGGTGAGTAATAGTTACGTACATGAAATGCTTAAATTAATTAGGTAATCTATCTTAGGTTAGGTATGATACCAATGACATTAATCAATAATATTTTTTTAATTTAATGTTCGTACAAAAAATATTGTACAAACCACTTGCGTGAAGACATCTTCTACGCATTCGCGCAATTAAAAGCACTCGCTTCGTGCGGTCGCGCGTGCGTACAATGTGCGCTCATGCGGGAAAATAGTCTTCCCGCACTTGGTTCGTAAATAACTATTACTTACGTTGCTTAGATAAATTCACTAATCTATACCAAAATCAATGGTTTAAATCCCAATTTATTATCACCACAGAGGATTTTCTTATTTGAGTTATGTGCAAAACGCTAAAATTTCAAACCGCCGAACTAGATCAGCCCGAGTATTTATACACCATTCAGTACGACCTAGCGCTGAAACTCGCAGCGCTTAGTGATTAGTCTGGCTGAATATAGCTGTTGTCATTTAAAATATTAAGATAATTTATCGACGATTAAACAATAAAGTAGGTATTATTATAATACCTATGAGTTAGTAAAATGGCCGAACTTGTCTATCGTTACTACGACAACGTTGGTAACGTTATGTTCTTATTGGCGGAATGTAAGGAATAATAGTAACGTTATGTCTCAATTATTCCCTCTGGGTATTATGAGTCCTATTATTAATATAATAATTATATTAATCGCTACTGGTTAATAATAGTCCCATTATTAACCAATCCAGTCCATCCCGGATTTTGACAACAAAGTCATAGACTTCTTTAGCAGCATCAAAATAGGAGAATGGATTTTATGCACAAAAAACATGTAAGTTTTTTTTTGTGCCCACCCTCTTTCATAACTCACGAGCCGCTACTGCCATTTTTTGGATTTTGTATCACTTATTCTACTCAGCGGTATGTTTCTCTACCCACTCTGTATTTATCAAACACAACTGTGATACAACCCAACATATGTTGTAGTTTTTTTTCCCAAATAACAGATGTCTCACAATCAGCGTTTCAATTAGAGTGCCTTTATAATGAGAGTGGTGATAAGAGCTAGGAAAACAATATAAACCAAATAGGCCATTATGTAGGTGCCCTGGGAGTATCTGTCAAATGGTAAAATAACTAATAATTCAGTACCTATCATAAAACATGGATTGGTTATAGTAACCTATGATTTGCATATTAAAAGGATATGTATTAAAAAAACGTGATATATAAAGATAAGAATGTGATTGTAAAATAAATTTTGTAGAAGACGCCATTACGTAGGTACAATTTGCGTCAAGTAATCAGAACAAATCTCATCTTGTCACCACTCTAATTATAAAGCCACTTTAGTTTGAATAAGAGTGTCTTTATAGTGAGTGTATATGTGCAGGTAATTGTTTAATATTTAAATATGTTATATCTTTCAAAGGCTAATCCTATGCAAAATAATTGTGGATATGATATGTTACAAAAAACTAAATATGCCGCCACCTTCTAGATGGCGTTATACTATCCATCTTTATTATATGGCAGATGGCTTTTTAATTACATATTGTGCATTTCTTGTGTTCTTAATTTTTGTGTGAATTCAGTGGGTAATTCTTTTAAAATACTCTTTCAGAAAGTGTGTGCTAAGCGAGATTGTTTACAAAATACAATAACGACCTTTAATTTTAATTATATAATAACCAATTTCATTTCTGTAAATTCAGTATCGTAAAAAATTGCTTTCTGATAATTCACTATTATTGTATCAACAAGTATAGTTGAGTCGCTTTCGCAACCGACATGGGCCACTAATTTAAAATGGCGTCAAATTCAAGATGTTGCAAAATTTCACCTGTCAAGTAATATAACTTACAAAGGCCATTTCAGGATAAATATTAATATCCATACACCTTTTGACATTTGTCATAATTATCTTTTAACGTTTGTTATAATTGTCTTCTAAACATTTTAAATTTGTCAACAATGCTTGCCTCCTAAACAGTATAGCCAAACGTTATATAAAATGTAGATGTAGAAAGAATAATATTTACTTTATTTATGATATTTAATTTGTAACTGACTTTCATGTAATAGTATTTTACTATGGGAAGGTATATATTCTGAAATATTAATTAATTAGTTTAATTTTATTGTTTTGAAATTGTTCCGGCCGATCGAAATTTGTAGTGGTATTGAATCGTCGTTTTTAGTTCCTGCTTTGGTCGTGTCGGTTGCCAAAACGATTCGACTATAGGCCTTGCAATATGGCTGTATAATGTATTAAATGCAGTAAAGCGTTTATATTCCTTAAAATTACCTATTAGTTCTTTTGCTATGGTTGCTCTGTCTGATTTATAAAATTCACTAAAACAAAGGTTATATTGAAAAAATTAATATTTATTACCGAAACTCGGAATTTTGTTTTTCAATGTACTTATAATTATCAATTCGATGTAGCCTAAAATAAAACTTCTTTGTTGACGATATACATAGGTACACCCGTTATACTACCAACTTCGTCACGGCGAACTATAAGTACGAATCATTGTAACGTCTTAAATTATCTTATTTAATTATCATTATAATACTTTTTTAAAATTCCTGAAGTAGCTGAGGATTTGGATATGATGCATTACGTGTAAGAAAGTCAGGTGGTATGTTTCAAACAATGATCTAATAATATAGAACTACTAGATGGACTGTAGAGAGAGAGGAATTGACCTCTACATACAAAAGAGACAGATATAGAAAACCGTTAGTTGTGGGCAAAACATGGCGATATCGCATGGTTTTGTATATAAACTTTCTCAATTTTGTTGATTTATATATATTTATTTGTCTTTTTGGTAATTTGGATTATGTATTTTATTAATAGATTTCTTCTAGTATTGATTTTATTTCATACACCATGGACTTTATTTTTATTTAAAGAAATACGAGTATAAAGACAACTGTGGATTCATGATGATTCAATCAACTATTTTTATTTATAAAATTGTGATTGTAATTAGACACATTTTAAGAATTTCATTTTTATTTGATATAGGTAATGTATATAAATTGAGAATCATCTAGAATATTGGCAAATGTTAACTTCAGCTTATAATTTAACAGTGTTGTTCTCATGGATTTAGTGTAATATATTTGGTTAAAAGTGCTATTATCAGTAACAAAATTACAAATAAATATTTTAAATTGTTGAATATTATATATACCAGCTTCGCAGTGCTTGGAGTCACATATTTAAGACACAATGGTAATGTCATGTGCAGCGTATAGTTGTACTAATAGGGCAGAAAAGGGAATGAACGTATCATTTCACAGGTTAACTATTCTTAATAAAATACATGATTTGTAGATTTGATATAAAAAATTATAGTTTTCAATCTAATCAAGTACTATGCAAGCAGTGGTTAATTTGTACTAAACGAAAGGATTTTAAGCCATCAAAATATTCAAGATTGTGTTCAGAGCATTTTGCTCCTGAAGATTTTGTTGTAAGTTATGGAAGAAAATATTTGCCCCAAAATGCAATTCAAAGTATTTTCAATTTTCGTGCTCACTTGAGAAAAATTCCCTGTAATAGCAGATCTCAACGATTAAAAATTACTGATGCACCAGAACTGTTAAAGTAAGATTTCTATTTGTAGTTATTATTCTACCTAGATATTTTTAATGTTCTATTTACCTTATAGCTCAGAATTCCCAAATGTAACTAATGTTGAAGTATTTGAATTAGTCACAGAAAAAACACCTCACGAAATAATACAAGTTGTTATTCTAGCTTTATGTATTTTTAATATTTCTTTCTCCATTTTTCTTCGATCACATATTTACCATTTACGTATTTGTTAATCCATATTAATTATATTTTAATAAAAAATTAAGCATTAATTGTCTTTTATTTTGAATATATCAGAAGTTGTAAGGAACACCTAAGAAAAGCTGTCAGTTTCTATATTTATTTTTTCAGAACATAATATTTTGAAAAATTGTAGTGGTCAATTCAAAATGAAGAATGGCAACTAGCATAGACACCTTTAAAATGTTATTAAACAGAATATATTTAATACCATATTAATAATATATATTTAATTATTAATCTTTTTGATTATTAAAGTTGCAATACCTTTACTTTCCTCTTAATATAGCATATTTTTAACAAAATAATACTTTTAAACATTATAAGCCATTACAAGCTATAGCAACATATTTGAATTTTGCCCACATAAAACGGTCAATTTTGTTCATCCTTGTCAAACTTTCGACTCTCATATATTTTCCTTCTTTCTCGTATGGTGTGGGTCACTTCCTAATCAGCAAGACATAGCGTACAATGCATCTAGTAGTATAATAGTATTAGATCATTGGTTTCAAAGGATAGGCTGTATTACACTTATCAAGTTCTTGACCAAGTTATTGACCAAGAAATTGTCGGGAAGTTCTTGATCAAGTTATTGTTGACCTTGGCTGTATTACACTTATCAATTTCCTGACCAAGTTTTTAGGTGAATTAGCAGTACCAATAGTGTAAAAGTACGAAATAAAAAAATTAATAAAGTTACCGAAGATTTGCGTTTGATATTGAATGTGAAAATAACTACACAAGAGATCCAAAAGAAAATAAATAATTTGCGCACACAATTCTTTCAAGAAGTGTCAAATTAACATGTCATTTTTAACAGTATTCTAAAATGGAATTTGTGTTTTCATTTTACACAGTTGGTAAAAAACTTTATAACATGAATATTACTAGAAATCACTAAAAACTTGATCAAGTTGAGAAGAAAAATAGAACATGTTCTAAGCCACCAAGTTCTTGGTCAAGAAATTGATCAAGTCGACTTGACAAGTGTAATAGACGACTTGTCGTCAATTTTAACGTGATCAAGTTCTTGGTCAAGAACTTGGTAAGTGTAATACAGCCTGATTATTATTATTATTCCATTGATTATGTTATGTACGAGAACAAGAGGGAGTTTGTATAAATAAATTTAAGGAAAATGTTGGGAATGTGTAGATGTAATAAAACAAAAACTCTTTGGATTTAACAAATACATTCATATTTATTTATATGCAATACAAAGAGAATCAATTCATATACTTCTATTAGAATATATTTATAATATAAAACAATTCCGGTATCTATTATTTACAGTATTTGTACTTTTGAGCAAATACTTGTATTGCATTGTATGTTGTGTGTTTTAAAAAAAATAAGACTATTGTACATTGTCGGTTGAGCATTAGTAACTGTATTATATTGTAATGGCAACATTGAGGTGGCTTAGTAGTACAATTATACAAAGTAAAATATTATTTCATTTAATAATCAAGTATATTGAAAATAGAACAAAAATGAAACGTCATACTTATATATTTTTTATTTATTTATACTTAATAATTGAAATGATTCTCTTGAAGTCATGCTGGACGCAAAAACAGTTTTCGGTTTTTCATCTTTTTTTTTAAAAACACATATTTATATACCGTTGAATCAATGTAGTTGAGTTCACTGTTTTTTTTCATTTTTTTTAAAACTCGTGTAATGATAATAATTAATAATGATGATAATAATAATAATTAATTAATAATTATATTGAGATTGTCTCACAAAAAACATAAATTAGAGCATTTATTATTATAATTATAAAACACTAAAAAACGCTCGAATTATTTCATTCATATATTCACACCATTTCTATGAAACGTATTATAGAAAATAATAATAATAATAATAATATACATTTACATATCAATTCGCACATACAAACACTCCTTATCTCTTTTTCTCAACTTCCCCGCTTCCTCGCTCTCAAAACTTAAAGTCAAATCGTTTCCCTATTTCTTTTTCTGTTTTTATTTTTCTTTCATCTTTCTCTTTCTCGTTTAACCCTGTTCGATAATATCCCAGTCTTTTATTGGTTCGCGTCGCTCGGATCTCACTCTTTTGTTACTTATTTCCACTATTTTTTTTTTTTTTGATTTTGCCAAGATCGATGCTCCCAATTTAATTGAATTTTCTTTATGTATTTAATTTTTTATTTACGTATTTTTTTGATAAAAATTAGGAATCTGTGAGATTTTTTTGGAACACTGAGATCATATACATAATAATATTGAAGATTTCAGTAATCTCTTTAAATAGAGAGAGTTAATAATTATGATATCAGTTGTAGAATTTAAACACTTTACAATGGCGCCCAACAACACATTATACATAAATATAATTTCAAAAAAGTTTTAATTATTTCTCTTTAATGCATTTACAGTAGAAACGTGTAAATAATTATCGTTATAGTTTTTAAATGTCTTTAGTATTGTAATATGAGCATTTTAAGTAGACAATGGGGATGTTAAAAAAATCAGTTAGATAACTGGCCGCTTTTCATACGTTAGGTCATGAGGATACCTTTTCAAGCATGAGTGGGACGTACAACGCCATCTGATTCGAATAATTCCTTAGCTGTTACAGATTAAAAGCGCCTCACAATAAGTTTCAAATTGGTAAAGGCTAACAACCCAACATAGAAGATACTAAATTTGCAGAAAAAGCCTTGATTCAATTCATTTTGGTTATAACGGTGTTTTAGAGCGCATCAAGTTATTGACGACACTTATTACTGAGATTAATTAAAAATGGTAAGACACAAAGTCGGTTCTTGACGATATTTGATGTTTGAAAATATAGCTTAATCTGGAGAAAAAATCAAGAACAGTGATAATTAAAATAGATGATTAATATAGAGGAGGCAATTGCAGATTGAAAATAAATAAATGACTTTAAAAGTTCTAGATGAAACAGAAGCTTAATATGACGCGTGAAAATAGTGAACCTAAGAGACGTTCTTCTTTTTACTTCAATTCGTTATATTTTCAAAACGTTGTACTTATGAAAATATAAAATTTAATCGCCAATCGATTACAATTTCATAATAGGCTGAAGCACGAGATGATCTATCCAAAATAGTCTCCTACGGACAATAAAAAGTGTAAATTGGGCAAACGTTCTTACTTTACTTGTTCAAGAAGCAACAATCACACATAATTGCAGTTAACTTAGAAGCTCCAATTATCTCCTATTACACCTTACAATTAAATGGGAAAAGTGTCTGTTAATATCGATAGAAGTTTTAGATTAAATTGAAGAATTAGGTGACCTATTAAGAGTAACTCATGGGATAAAGATAATTGGGAAGCAAGCAAATGTTCATGCTTTTGCATCCAGTAATCTGCAAAATCGTATCTCTAGTTTTGATGATAGACCATCTGTTAAAATTGCTTGTGAATTTGGACCAGTATTCTGACTCGAAATTGTTGCAAGAGTAATAGATTTTATGGAATTATATTTCATTTTAGGCTCATTAAAGTCTGTTCAAATGAGGACTTGGAAGCAAGTAAAGGCTTGACAAGTCAATATAAAATTTAATACTGTGATTACCTGTTGTTGATACAACTCAAGTCTATTAAAAACTTTTGAAAATATAGTTTGTATTATACATCGTAAAGTGTTTTCACATATTAGCACACTTTTTTTTATACATATTTGAATATCATTCATCAGTCTTTATAAAAACTATACCTAATAAGGAAAGTCACGATAGTTTGTTTTACGAAGTCAATTAGTATATAGTGAATAAAGCTAATGTAATTGTCTTTTATAGTAATGTTATGTACGGAATAATTTTTTATCAGATAGATCTGTCTCTTTTAGATGATGTTAAATGGGAAGCACTGAAAGAAGACTTCAAAGAACGGCATGAGGTTAGTTAGAAAGATTAAGGAAGGCAATGTCTTATTAAAAATTGAAGATGAACGTACAGGTGTAACCAAGTTAATGGACGTAATTGGTAAAGGGTAGGTAGCAAAGGTTAAGATAGTGACCGTAGGTGGAACCAAAGAGAACATTTTGCACGTTATGGGGGTTGATGAGATCACTTTAAAGGAAGAGATAATAGATGGCATAAAATTAGCCTATAAAGGCAAAGATGATTTTGCGATAAATTAGGAAGACCAGCATACATTGGAAGTGGGCGAATAAGACACAAATCTCTTGCTATGCGCTGGAAGAGTGAAGATTGGCTGGTTAAACTGAAAAGATGCTGTAGGCGTTAGGAGTCTGGTCACATTACAAGATAGTGCACAGGCCCCGATAAAGAATACAAGTGTCTAAGGTGTGGACAAAGCGATCATACAATTAAAGACTGCCTCGAGGATAAGAAAGAATGTTATTTTTCATGTAATTTAGAAAGTTAGTACTGGACAGGAGGGAAAACGAAATAGAAAATAGAAAATAATGAACAGTGTTCAACACATTAAAATACGTAATCTGCCTTATAACTCAGATGCTCAGAAAGATAATCTTCGCGTTGAAGAAATACGCAACCGGTCTAGAAGCAAAGGCGTAGAGGAGCGAGGTTTGTATTGGGTATACTGGGGCCCACCCAGGAGTCCCACACAGCGAGCGAAAGGAAGAACCAGTATCTGGTGTATATTTTTTCCTCCGTCAAAAGTTACATCTTATCAGGCACATTTACTATATCACTACTGTGTTTCATGTTGTATCGTTTTTATTGCTCGCGTCGGCTTCCACTCTGCGCTCCTCTGCGATGGGTCTTGTCTTTTCGGCTGCTGAGTACTGCGCTCCAGTTTGGTTAAACAGCCCACATGTACATAAAATAGATGCACAGCTAAATAACACCATGAGAATGATTGCTGGTGTCATCAAACCAACTCCCACACATTGGCTCCCAGTCCTAAGTCACATCCCACCCCCACAACTGCGACGAAAAAACGCTCTTACGAACGAATACATAAAGATCGTGAATAATAGAAATCTACCCATCCATAAGGATGTCGAAGACGCCAACCTTAATCGACTTCGGTCTAGACGACCCCCAACAAGAACGGCAAGGGTGGCTGTGGAAAGTGGGTTCAATCTGACCGAAGCATGGACTCAAGAATGGACCGCACAACAAAACAATGATATGCCGTGCATCACACACAAGCCGCCGGGTTTCGATCTGCCACGTAAAACATGGTTCACGCTTAATAGAATTAGAACTCAACATGGCAGATGTGCATACTCTCTACACAAATGGGGCAAGCAACCGTCTCCCCTCTGCGATTGCGGAGAAACTCAAACCATCAGACATATCATAGAAGAATGTACCAGACGATCATACAGTGGAAGACCTGAGGATTTCATGGTAGCGACTCCAGAGTCGATAGACTATATAAATAAATTAGATGTTCGTTTGTAGCCTTTTAAATTGTGTCTCATACTTTATGTGTATATATTCTATGTTGTACTGTACTTTAATGTGTCTAATAGCCATACGATAAATAAAATATTGCTCAATATTTGACAGTTGTTTGTTAATTCCTTCTTCTTCTTCTCGAAAACGAGGAAATTTGCATTTTTAAATGCCCCTCTTGCATTAATGGGCTGAGCTTCCTTAAAAATAGCAACAAACTTGAAGCCATGATTTGGATTCTGGTTCAATCTTTCGCAGTGAAAGGAAAAACGACACAACCGCTCGCCAAACATAATTTGTATTCTTTTGCGTTGCTTTTATGTCTTATGTACCAACCATTCAAGCATCATGAGAGGCTTACAACGCATAGCAATTAAAGTATTACTCTTGATAATAACATAAACGACATGATATTGGAACGATTATTAGAGAAGGCAGTTTATATTGGATTTGTTCTAACAACTTTACTTTATTCACTATACTAACTGGGTATGTATTTAAATAGAATGGAATTATTTAAAAAAAAAAGTATTTTGCTGGTTTAACTTATTGGGAATGTATACTTGTCCGTTAACTACTACATAGGAATTTAGAAGATTCCTTTTCTTTATCAAGAAATAAGTCGAAAAATTATTAAATCCATTTTTTCTTTGTTATCCGGTACATTCTAAATTTTTAATGACAATGGCAATTAAAGCATCGATCCCATATGAAAAATACATTATTTACAATATCAATATACATTTCATTCCATATAGTATGTTACACACATATATATCTGTAAAATTATGTAAAATACATAAATGCAGTAACTTTCTTTTTCATTTTCTGAAAAAAAAAACCTTGAAAAATAAATGTATGACATCTGTATTATTTATATCAATTATATCCTTAAGCTATGGCACTTGTTTTGTTTGAAAAATTATCATCTTGATTATGTTGTTTTTGGTAAGTGTATGAAGTTATCGTTTATTGGCAAGAATGGCATATATGGCATATATGTTGCATCTATGTAAGAGTCTATATTTCCACAAAAATATTAAACGATAACAGAATAGAATGTTAATTTTTGTTTGACAAAAATAATAGTCTAAACTTTTTAACGGCAGTGCAATTGAAAGTTTAGCTGATTTTAGTTAATTTAACTAATTAAAAGATAATTTTACTATTTCACATCTTGAATATTCTTCATATGCACAACAATATATATTCATAATGTTACCGCATGATAGATAACTTCATACGCTTTATACAAATATTATATTTGCTCTAATATGCTATTTTTTTCAAAGTAATTTTATTTCATCTATTTTAATAAGTGTGCAGAAATATTACAGATTTGTTGTTGTACAATGGCTTCCTTATATACTTATTTTTCTATATATATATATACTTTAAAATTATTACTTTATTTGTTTTTTAGAGTAGTTAAACTACATTTATGAACTTGAAGAACACAGATATGATAAAAATGTAAAATAAACAAATTTTGTTTTGTTTATTTTTTTGACGATTCATATTAAGTATGCCTAGATAGGATAATTTTCTTTAGTTTGTGGTAGGATATCATTCCTTCGTAAGTTGTAGTTAAATAATGTTCTTTCATTTCTAGAATTTCGGTAAAATTATAATTCGATTTCTATAGTCACTTTTAGTTTACGACAACTAAGGAATTAATTGTAATACTAGAATTTCCTAGTGTGATTCCGATAATTTTTTGATTCATGTTTGCTTCGCCATGTTATTTAGAACCTGCATATTGTACTGAATATCAACCTTGTGTAGAAAACACAGAGTGAAAACAAGGTAAAAACCAAGGAGATTGTGGGAGGGCAAAGTAAAAACATGTAAAAAAAACGGAAAAATTGTACAGTGCTGTAAGAAGGAAGTGCTGGCCAATACTAAAAGCCAATGAAGAATCAAGATCACGAAACAAAATGTAAGGTAAGTAAGGTACTTTCTTATGTCATTTTTGAAAATTGATATATATATATATATATATATATATATATATATATATATATATATATATAATATTGATGTGAACTTGGCCAAATTTCATTGGAAATGTTTCAACATGATCAAATCGTCGAGCAATGTATTGCATAATGACAAGTTTTAAGAAGCGAAGTTTAATAGTTTAAGTGTAGGTACTGCAATTAAATTCCAGTCGAATACGTTTCTCTTACTTAAGGCCTGGTCTTTTATGATGAATATTTTGAAATTAAAGAATTACAAGCAATGTAATCTTTCGGTCACAACTATTCGTCATATGCTTCTTGATCAAAAAAACAATAAATAAAAATTAATGAAAAACCTTTCTAACCAAAGTGAAGAATCACTTCCAAAGTGGCTAAAAGTGATTCATTATAAAAGCTACTACTCCAATTTTCAGTTCAATTTTCTCCTCTGAATCTACATATTGTATCAATATGACATATGAATAAACTGATCGAAGGTCAATAAATGAATAATATAATAGTGAGGTCACAGAATATGCCACAACAGCAAAGGTATGTATTGCAAGTTAACATGAAGACAAAGTCGTGTTTAATATTATCGACCAAATAAACATTTTCTGCATCAAATGTAGATTGAGAAATAAACAGAACATAAGATAATATTAGGAAAGCGTACCCAATCTATATAAGAATTTAAGTGGCATTTTAAGTTAGTTATGTTGTAGTAGTTTCTAGACTGTAAGTTAATGTAACGCAACAATAAACGTTCTAACCAGAGAGATGTGTTTCGATCTACAAGTCCGAAACCCAAACTAGGAACAGACATTACATGGTGATTCTGATATTACAATATGCTATTAGTAGGGCGTGGACACGAACGGTTGATGACTCATCGCCCATGGGCGTACTATTGAAATGTATTTTTAAAGAGGGTTTAATTTTATTTATATAATTGGATAACAAGTGGCTGGTGATCTATAAAATACAAAATACCTTATTATTTGTTCATTTTCTCTTCTGTAAGACTTGTTTTCTTTGAATTAAGTACATCCTTGTAGATAGAAAACGTCCTTTCTACATCGCAATTGGTTATAGGTGCGTACTGGAAATATTCTTTTATTTCAGCGTATTTAGCATACACAATTGCCGCAATGTTATTAAATCTGGATTTCTATTAAAAACTGCGTCTAACTTTTGCCGAAGGCCACATTCGAAGTCACTTGGTATACTTTATTAATAGCCCACTTCTAATGTGGTTAATCCATTTTTTAATTTTATATTTCGATTTTCAAAATATGTGATTAGTTTAGGCAAATTTGGGATTTGTGTTAGTTCCCTGCACTCAGAAATACTTCAAGCATCGTCATTTAAACATGTAACGAAATTTTGTATACTATCGAAATTCTCTGCATAAAAACTACTTCTGTGTATGTTTTAGCAAAGCTAAGTGACGAACGTGCGATATTTTGGCATTCTGTAACGATATTTTACAGACTTTGTAATAAATTTCGGAATCACTGACAATTCATTTTCATATCAGAAAAAGTAACATAAACAACGTTCTAGATCTAAATAAATGATAACTAAAAATGTACGCGTATGTTATTGAAACTAAACGAAATCCAGTGCACACTTACGTCTAGATAATTGGGAGAAGTCGATTCAATAAACCGGTATTAAATAGACTATTACAAAAATTACGAAGTAAGTACGTAATTAACAGTCAAAACAATGAAAAAATGAAACTAAATAAGTATGATTGAAAATGTTATTTCTCTTGCGAAATATAAGGTAAATATAATGAATTTTAAAAGCCCGTCACGCTCCTATCTACGCCGATGAAAAAAGGATTTTACTCATAAATTCCTTATTTTATGGGCATTTATTGCTCTCATTCTCGGGCGTAAACAGATGTTGCAGTTCACCATATGAATTAGTGCTATTCAGTAAGCGTGTGTTGTTTACATTATTTCTTTGCTCCGTTGTAACTTCGTCGTAGTTTAAACCGGTCATGTCCGCGCCCTGGCTATTAGTATCAAACCAAAATGAATGTGCAGGCAACTTTGAAGAAAATGAAGCTCTAGCTCTGAGATATAAAAATAATGATGTACATCAAGCTTAAATATATATAGTTTTCTCATTTCGCCGGTGTTTTTTCTTTGAACATAATAGAATAGACGCGCCCGTTGAATACGCGATTATTTACGAAGTTGTGTGAACAAAATCACGAGAACTTTCATTAATCACTACTTCACACTGAAGTACGCTGGTTGTCGAAAGGCTTCTACTTGACAGAGTTTCTGGATGCTAGAGATGCAATTTTAAAAGAAAATTTAATGAAGTGGTTACCAGACATTGCCTATTTAATAGATTTGTTTACTAAATTTACTGAGGTTAACTTGCAGCTGCAAGGTGACAGTGTAAATTTGATTAAAACAATATCCATTATATCAGCGTTTCTTGCCAGAATTAGGCTAGTGAAGCAAAACATAGGACGACGCCAATTTCCCCCAATTTGTCATGGATACACTGCCAGGAGACGACGTTTCAGCCTACGTTCAACATTTAAATGTCCTCCATTCAGATTTTGAAACTAGGTTTGAGGTTTTGGATATCGGAAACTCTGGGTTCAAAAAAGACATACCTATTACTTCTCCCGTATTATGGAATATCGCGAGAAAGTTATTAATTGATTTTCCATCCTCATACAAATCTCCTAACAAAAAAAAAAGAAACAGACTGAACATCATTAACCGAAGAGATTTGAGACTGAATTGATGCCAAATGTTGAAAATTTATTATTAAAGCATCAGGTTCATCCCTCCTACTAAAAGCATTTCTTTTTTGCTTAGTTATTTTGTGTAACAGATACTAAATTTTAATTTGGTTCGTTTTAATTTAAATTTAATTAATAAATGTATAAAACTCAACGTGTGTCTTTTTAAGTTTTTCACACTACATTTGAAGTTTATAAATTACAAAAAAACAATACTCAACCCAACCCAACCCAAAACCAAAAAGCATGACAAGTGGTCTACGAGACAAATAAGTTTGGGGATCTCTGGTATAGGATCAAGAAGCGGTTCGATAAAAATGCTCGTAGTTGGTGTATTATTAAATGTTGAAAATTAGAATGGATCGCAGAAGAATTGTTTATAAAACGATTGAAGTTTTTGCGAAGTTTTGTAGTGATTCACCAGTTCGTATTCTAGTAAGACATCCTATAATTTTTGAAAAACTAATGTTATAAATATGATACGTTATTCGAAAATATATTTATTCTATGAAATATTGGCAAAAATATAATCTATCGTATAATTAGTTCAACAAAAACAAATTAATATAAAGCTTCTATAAATGTAAAGATTTATAATAATTTGTTTGTTTAAGAAACCGGTAAATTGTTTTGAATATCCTCAATAGAATTATCCCATCTAAGCAAACAAGCACATTTTATACATTTCATGCATATAATTTTTTAATATTATAAATGGAAATATTGCACATTTTCTTTTTTTTTTTTTTATTATTATTAAGAAATTCGTATACGTCTTTTATTTATTTTCTTAAATTTTGTTCAACAACATGAATATATGAAACGCCAAAAATTATGGCTAACATGTCTTCATTATAATTTCTAAATAATTTCTACTCAACACAGATTCATTAAAGCGTATTTATACAATTTAAAAAAGGAAACTCGTTAATCGTTCGAAATTGCACTAAGTTTACAATATTTATAGTCAGAATAATATAAAAAAAGGCCAAGAGAAAGAAAAACACATTTTCCTTTCTATCTTAAGTAACAAAGAAAAAAAAATTACAAAAAAAAATCATTAAAAAACAATTATCAATTATTATACAATAGTACAAAACAATTTGCCCAACTGGGATATCACAATCATTCTCGTAAAGTTGTAAAACACCTATTCTTTGTATAATAATATTATTAATATACATAAAACTTGTAACTTATGTATGTACTTACAATGTTTAAAAACTATTTAAAATGTATATATGTAATTCATATATATATAATAATATTTACACAAATTGGCTTAAGAACTAATATTTAAATGCTATCACGTTTTAATAAGTCTTATAGCTCAACGAAAAAATCATCATTTTCAAGTTAGGTATGTAGTACATCTTTTAAATAATTCTGCTTGTGACCGTTACGGCCAAAGAAAATCCCTTAATTGTTATTTAATTTGATTAAAAATATTTCAGAAATAAATAATAAACAGAAGAACATATACAGCTGTCCCGAAATTCATTCTCTAATTTCAAACAGTTACAGCTTTTCGAGTGATGTCTAAAAAGCAACTAAATTGGGTTCAGAGTTTTTCAAGTAAAAATTTATATCACTGAAAAGGATAATTTTCAGGAAAAAATGCAATGGAATTTTGACAAAGCTTATTGTAGATGACATATGGTATTCTTGATGTCTTGGAAAAAGTTATGTCATGAAAGGTTTTTTTTTAATGGCAACCTCTCGCATTTTTAATTCAGTACCTATTTAATAATAAAATTTATAATAAGAGATTTTCCAAAATTATTTTTTTTGTTCTGCAATAAAAAAATCGGTATATTTGAAATAATTTCTTATGTGAAATGGTAATAGTATAGTAAAACGCATTTATGACATCATAGCTCTTTTAAGGTCACATATACTATTAACACGGAGCTTTTTGTAAATACTAATTGCCCCGCTTTAATTTTTGTCTCAAAAAACATACATTAGGCTTTATTTCGGTATTTCCAGATAATTTCACACTGTGTATATGCTATAGTTTTATATAATTAATGCTTTTAGAGTTATTTCGTCAAAAAAAGCGTCGAAGTCTAAGACGATAGAGTTTCTTTAACTTTGTTATTCTCCTAATATAATAATTTCTCAGAATTATTAAACTCAATCGGGGACTATTCAAGGTGTAAACTTATGACGACTTCTTTCTTCATTTCTCTTTTTGACGTATTTCTTTTTTGCGTATGATTTCAATATTTTGTGTTGGCTGTCAATTTCAGAAAATAAAAAAACTTGGGGTTTCTAGAATACTTCAAATAGTTCTTATTTTGAAGGATATCAAAAAATGTGTAAAGATTTTTCTTACTTAGTTTTCGACTAAGAAATCATTGTCATCATTCTTTGATCATTTGTTAGCGTCTAGATAATTCACGTATAATTTACTCTTAACATAACCTGACTTTGTTGACAGGTGACAGTTAACAGTTTAGTCTCTACGTGAAATTAAAATGTTACTGCTTTCTTTAATTGTTTTATACTCATTACGTTTCAATTTTCACTTTTATAAACTTTCGCATATTTTGAAAATATACATTTTCTGATTTGCTCTATAGTAGTTTTTTAATACTGAAGCATCATTATGATTTTAAATCCCTCCCATGAAGGGTTTGTTATCATGTATCCGAATCTAATGGGAGTTACGATGTTTCAAACTCTTGTAGAGAGACTGGTCTCAACCATTTTTCTGGAGGAAGTTTTCCTAAATTTAAGAAGACTCTAAGTGATGATAACAATAATGAAAAAATGGTATCCAAAGCTAATCTGGTGTAAAAAAAATATATTTAATACAAACCATTGTGGTGTTACACAAAATGTGTTACTTTCTGCACACGTTTGGAACATGCAGAAGTGTTATATAAATAAGCAATAGAAGAAGTCCATTTTCAGTATTTGACATCGAAAGAATTAATTTATTCGGTAACTTAAGTGATAATGTTCCAAGAAATATTAAATTGATGAATTGCTTAACATTTATGATACTGTGTAAGAGAATTTCTTCAAAAACTTGTGGGCCTTCGTTTAACAGTTTGGTGATAATTAAATGAGAAGGGTATAAGTATGTAATTTTAGAATTAAAACTTTTGTAATAGTAATTCTCACAATTTTTTCTTATTAAAAAGACCAAGCCAACTGCTATTTTTCTATGTATGCAATAAATTACCAAAGTAGAATATTTCAGAAATGTATTTAAACTGGAAAATAATTCCTATTACAAGTGCTTATTTTAAAGACACTTGCAACTTATAACACTCTAATTTACTAAAATTGACGGCAAACTGCTAGACAAATTAAAAGGCACAATTTCTGCACTTATTCTCTACCCTATAGGATCAGCAGAAATGTGCCATCATAGGTTAGTTCTTGTTTATTCCTTATTCATATTAAACACAAATAAGTTTAATTGACGCCATTAGTGTTACGTCACAAGAAATAAACATGTACAGTACACAGACCGAGTCCTGACCGATGGGAGGAGCCTCGACCTATAAGTCGCGCAGATTTACAGATCAGTGTGTGACAGAGAAAGTAATCGGAAAAAAGGAATGATAACATTTGTTCATCATCGCATACATTAGCCGGACGAACGAGCAAATTCAGATAAGAAATTGTAATATTATACTGAAAAGAGATACATATATGTGTAACGCTTGACAATTTTTACAGACTGCTCGTACTTATCCTAATATAATAAGGATCCATTGCGCATCTTGTGGGAGGGGCGTCTCACCGGTCAGCTCTCTATTCTATTTTTTTAAAAAAGAGAAACCACTGTTTGAATAAATATAAGCATTTGAGTTTGGAGTGTAAATTTCGGGACATCTTGTATTTCATAACTATATTTTAATTAAAAAAGGGACTTTGGAATTTGATTTGTTTACAATTACTAAACAATGAAAAATACACAAAAAACAAACAAATTACAATCGTATACGAATATATAAAAAATGAAAAAAAATATAAACAAATATACACATTTATCATCGATTTGGTTGTGCATGGTAGACAATTTTTTCTCGAAAAAATACAGTACGAAAATCTAAGATTATTAATAATATTTTACATATAAACAAAAATATCGTATATAAACTACACAGGATAAAAGAAATGGAAAATAATAATAATAATAGTTGATTTTTCTCTATTTAATTATATATTTATGTATGTTATGCATTATATTAATTAGGTATATATTGTTAAGTATATGCGACATAAAAAAGATAAGGTATTTTCTGTAATTAATAATTATATCATTACTATTATTATTGTGTTTGTTCCATCTGTTAAATAACGACGATAATATTTTACTTATGTATTGTAAAATTTATAATCTTGCAAGAACATATGGTATGTACCTATCGTATGCATTTGTGTAAAAACGAATAACATTAATTAATTATTATCACAATTGATAAGTTCTGTTCAGAATTATTGTAGTTTGTAGTATGTATAAATGTTTTGTTTTATGGCTATAGAATGATATCGCAATTTTGAACCTTATGCATTTTCTGAGTTGTAACCATACCTACCCAGGACGTTTTTTTTGCTAATGTTTTTATGGACTATTAGTCACAGTAATAATAGCTTTGATTGTGTAATGTAGTGACGTCTGTACAGAGTTGCCAAACTTGCGCTCTCTGATTGGTTGGATTGACTAGTAAATGGTCGCATTCGGCAGACGCAACTGTTGTGGAAACGCTGCTGGATGCATACGCTACATCCAATTACGTCACGATTACATCGACTATTTTACGGAGCGGATTGCCAACTTTTATAGCTCATTCTATTATCAACATGTTCAGTAAGATTTTCTTTTGTATTTCATTGCAAGTTTATAAACTCAAATTTTTGCTACTGCTATTAATACAAGGTTATTCAAACTTAAAAATCGATTTTCGAAATCCAAAAATAAAAAAAAAGGTCAGAAACTAAAAAGAAATTCATGGAATTCTTGTTTCTGAGAATTTTCTCTCTCTGTTTCCATAAACTCTAGTGGTTGGTCCAATTCAATTGCCGAAAATGGCTCTATAAATGTCGTTTTTTAAAGGTTTTTCTTTTTGTGCAGTATTATAAATCTGATCTACCTAAGTCATTTTAGACAAAATCACAAATGTTATTAACAGCCAAGACTGCTCCAAACAAACGAGAATTGTTTAGCTGCTTTCTGTCAAGTTTGTTAGCAAGTAGTACATCCAACGACATAACATTAAATTTTGAATTTCACTCAACTGTTGTCGATGTAACGTCCGCTGCCGATCAAGCGGAGCATGTACTTCTGCTGAATGCGACCAATGTCAATGGTACAGAAAGATAAAAAAAGGCTTAACAAGAATGGATTCTTGTTATCATACTTGAAAATTTTATTTTCTGTTGGAAATCTTCTAAAAGGAAATGATAGTTTGTATAGTAGTCAATTCTTTTTGTCTTAATGAAATCACACACGGTGTGTACATAATGGTTGCACTAAATACTTTACAGAATAAAAAAGGGTAGCTTATATAAAAAAAAACGCTAGGACATGTCAATTTCGATTAAAAGCAATATATACACTGCGACTTTAGTTACATAGACATGACTATTAGTTTATTCAATATTTGAAACCTACATAACATCGTAGATAGCTTACTGTTGTACCTTTTATTCGTAATTTGGGATAATTTTTTGAATTATCAGTGGCGGGATTCGTTGTTTGGTCATTCTTCAAAAGAAATTATTGCGTACTAGTTAGGTCAGGATCATAAATCATGAGGCGTAACCTATGCCTCTGAATAAAAACCGTGTTGTCCATACACCGTAGCGTAGGCTTTTAATCAGTGCTACTGAAGATGATAACATAGTTGTCGAAATACGTATTTAGCCTTTTTTGTGCATTAGTGTGGTAAAGGTGTTTTAGTGTTTTTGTTTAATATAATGGGTGTTAGAAAATTTGTTGTGGACTATCGAGAACCATTCCAAAATTAAAAATTAAATGTTTGGGCCGATGTTGTAGATACTTGTACAGCCATTTTTGAACATGTTTTAAATGAAATAAAATACTTGAAGGTTTTGCAAAACTATTTAATAACAGCCCTGGCTATACTACATCAAAATTAGGAAGATCAAGCTTACATAATGTATCAAAATGATAAAGTTGCATGACACTGCTAATGTTCTGCTCAGGAATACTTAACGATATTTTCGTGGACCCTTGATTGACAAAAGCAGTATCCAAGTAGGTTCCGTGGTTTAACAACAGTTCCTTTTACCTTGAGTAAATATCTACAATGAAAAGTCTTCTCAACAACCCTGACTCAACAATATGTGTCTCACAAGGTTTTCCTAGAATTTCAATATCGATTAGGATATTTCTTGGAAATTTTTTTTTAATAAAATTCGACATATTCTATTTAAGAAACTGGTTTTTACTTTAATTTTTAGGAATTAATTTTGCAAAAGCTATCAATTCTACAGTGCTCGGGTTTTCGAGGCATATTAAGACGTATTTTACGCTGTTTGAAGAAAAGTTCAATTTTTCCTGGAAATGTTCAACCAAAACTAGTTCCAACCATGGGGGAAACATGGCATACATGCAGCACTGTTATACCAACCCAACCCTTAATCAGCTGTACCGGGATTATATAGACCTTCCCTACCCTCGAAAAACGAAAGAAGGAAGGATGGGGAAGGGATAGCGATGGAATAACCAAAGCTGGTATGCAATTTTTTAACGGTCGAAGAGATGACTACTTGCCGCGCGACAACGCACCGCAATTTCACTTTTATATTATCGTCACATATTCTCGAAACCATTAACTATAAGAAAATCAAAATAAATCGATGTTTTGATAGTTCTAGACGTGGAAGAAGCTTAAATACTATAGGCGTTTATATCAGCAGTATTTAGGATTTGGAATTATAGAATAAGAAAAGAAAATTCGCTAGTGTAGTAGCTTCTAGATAGATCAACCTGTATATGAATATAATATATACTTAATAAACCACAAAATCTACCTACTCGAGCTTTTTTTTTATTAACTACTACCTGATTCTTCTGCTAAGGAAATTATTCCGAAGGTAAGATAAATAAAGATATTGTTAGAAAAAGTTGAATTTTTGAGTATTGAGTATTTTTATCAACCATATTTAATATTGTATCTAGATTTCAAATATTGAATGGATAATTATAGTTTATGTTTAGTACAAAAACAAGTTGACGTCATAACGTTTACATGAGTCAACCTGTATATGTACATTCATTCCTTTTAGTCAAAATCATCCCGCCATTTCAAATCAAAATCGATATGAAGTATGTATGTGTAAATAGAATATTTATTAGGAAAGCTTATCTTTTAGTAAATAAATATTAATTTAGAGTTAACGTTAAATTTTCTGGTAATATTTATTTTGCGAATTGAATTAATAAGTGCGCTTATAATCAAATTTACGTGTTGCCAATATTCTGATACGAAAAATGTGCACGTCTTTCATTAGTGACATATAAATATGTAGCTCTACTTCAAAAACTTACAAAATTTAATTCACTGATAGAGACTCAGAAGACATATATATTCTAAATATTTTCGTATAATTTATGCAAAATATCTTCTGTATTTACTTATCTTATTGGTCATTGCTATTATGAGCTATTATTACAGTACTGCATACATATGTACGAGGTATGGTCACATATTACAACATAAATTTAAAATTATCACATTTTGTTGCTATAAATATTTAGTAATTCAAATTAAATTTAAAAATAAACAAAACACGCATGCTCTCCTTTACTAATTATAATTGATGTCAAAAGTACGATATCATATGAGTGAGGTTATGTTATATATTGTAAAAAAATCTTTTATCGTTTGTTTTTCGGCACTGTCTCAACAATCACATTTGCACAAAATACATCATCAGATAGTTGTACATTTTAAACTAAAAACAATTGATATTTTCATATCCATGTATATCTCTATCTATTACTATTATTGTTAACAGTTTTATATCGATTTAATATAATATGTAAGTATGTATGTCTATTTTGCATTAAATGTTTGATAATATGTGCGAATGTGATTGCTTATAAATTGATTAGGTACAGTAGGTGTGTAGACCCTGTATGCATAAAAAATGATTCCGATTGGCTATTTTATAATATTACCTATATACCTGTATATATAGAATATATGTGTATAAAAAACTGTAGACAATAAAAAAATTGGATTGCTGCGATTACTATGGCTCTTTTACGTATTTTTCTATAAAAAATCCAGTCGAAAATATACAGTGTAATTATTAGATTGGGGTCCAGCAGACCACACGTGTTTTGGTAAGCTTTTGCGCACAGAAGATTTACGTTTTTGGAAATAGAAAGCTGGAGAAATAATCGGAAGAATATATTTTATAAAGGACACATGTTTACTGATTAAAATCTATGGAAAGAGTTAATTATATTGGTCCCGTAATCTATGGCTTAAGCATCCATATTCTAATGCTTAACTGTTCCATTTTGGCTTAGCTGCATATGTAATGATGTTCCGCTGAATCATTAGATACATTATTATCTGCTGTAGTTATTAATTTTTGTTAATTTAACTTTGTCTGAAAACAAAAAAATTTAATTAGGGTATAGTGACACTTCGAAAATTATATTAATCAACGTAAATAAAAGTTGTAAAATGACGAATAATGTCCCCTGAGTTTTTTCAAGTTAGAAAATCATACAATGAAAACGAAAAATTTCTAAGGATGTGTATAAGTTTATTTAAAAAGTTGCGAATAATAAAATTAATACATAAAATTAATCTTTATTGTATTGAATGTGGTAATTTAATTGTTAAATCTTTAGATACTCACTACCTAAAAGAATAGACAAATACTAAAATATTTTTCCAATACATTTAAAGTAACGTTGAGGATTTTTGGTGAAGAAATTTAGAAAAACGAAGAACGAATGATGCCCAGATGAAGCTTAATAAGCAATAGGTACAATTCTTACGAATATACTGCCATAGATTATGCAAAATATGCTTGACCATATCATTAAATATTGTTAATTATTTAATGATATGATCAAGAAGAAATAATTACTAAAAAAAAGTAAACCAGTTGATGAAATATTGCATATTTTTAATTTAACGATCAATGGAAGAACATGTGGGTGACCTTGTGGTTAAAAGAGCCTAGCACTGTGAAGTAAATTTTCGCACGTTTCAAGATGCCAATAGGTTCGAAACTCCCAACCGGAAGTTTGGATAAAAATTTGTTTGCTGAAAAATTGGTACTTCTCGTTCCTCTTTAGCTATTGAGGATACCATTCCACAGTCATTCCATTCTAGTGTATAGGTGAAGCAATAAAGCCATTAAACACATTATACTAGGTCGTTCCACTAGGTTTAATAAATATAAGTTTAAAACTCATGAGTCAGATCCACCAGAGCAAAAAAGAAAAACAATTTGCGATAGAAGAAAATTCCAAAAAATATATTACTCGTATTAATGCAATGCAAATGAGATTTTTTTTAGAAAGATTGGAGGTAAAACTAAGTTATTAAGTCTATATTAAAGAAAACAATCGATCGGGTACAAAATCAGATAAATGCTGGTGGGGGATGAAGGAAGGTTCGAACGGAATGTAACGAGAAATGTGAACGGCAGCCTAGTCAGCATGGTGCGGCAGAGGTCTGAGTCCTTTTGAATAGTTCCAGTCTATTTGTTTCATCTAAGCAATTACAATAACATTTTTGAGCAATATAATACTAATAATTCCATAAGCACAAACTATACAGAAACAAATCTGTTATTATATTTTAAGCACAAACTATACAGAAACAAATCTATTATTATATTTTAATTTTTGTGGTAAGGGATTTTTCCTTTTGCGTTTTGTATCAGATTTTGAACCCCAGTCTCCACCCATTCATTATTGGAACAAACTACAGTCATCAATATTAAATAACCTTTAGGTGGCCTACATTTTTAAAGTGTTGGAAATATTGAGAAACACTTCATATAGGTGTACTCTTAGACCATTTATACATACAGACACGCCGTTTTCCGTCCCGCCTTGAATACGAACTGAAGCAAATATCGCCCACCCGTGACGTCACATTCACGGGTGGGGTTGTTTCTGCTGTTGTATGTCTAACGTCTAACGTATATTTATCAAGATTATAATGTTTTTAAACAAATATTCTTCAAATAAGAAGATTGGGGATTTTAATAAACTAAAATGAAGGGTATTCTTTACTTTTGTAGTACAACGTCTAGGTATGTAGTTGCATCGTGCCCACCCGTGACGTCACCCGCGTAGAATTATGTTTGCTTCACTGCTTGATAGTTAAGGCGTGTCTAATGTACACATATGGTTTTGACAGGTGCATATGGTTTTGACAGGTGCTGGATATTTATATATCAGTAAAGAAAATGAAAAAAGTAAGAGTTTTAATGTTTATAACAAAAAAATCATTTGAATTACAATGTTAGAACACGTGCGTCTTTGAAGTTTATAGAAAAATGCAGATGAGGTATCTGTCTAACAAGAAAATGACCTAATCTAGAGCATTTTAATATACCACAGCAATTCACTTGACACGTACTTGTGGTTGTAGTAGTATCTCTAAAATTTAATGAATCAAATGATGATGTGTATAAGGAAAGTTTAAATAATTAAGACAGGATTTGTCAAACCTATACAGACTTTAAACAGTTAATTCAAAGTGCATGTAATGCTAGATTACGCTGAAGGATACTAACTAGTGTATAACTTGAATAAATATGTAATTAACATCGCTTTATGATTTTGGAAGAAAACAGAAGCACCTTCCACTTCATATAGTAATAAAAAATACTTATGGTTAGGGTCGTTAGGGATATTAGATTAAAGCCTCGTTCACATCCACTTAACTTAACTTAAACCTTAATTAACGTACCGTAAAATTAACACAAAATACCACGCGATCATTTAAATTCTAAATTATAGCACGCGGGACTTTTTTTTATTAGGTTGTCCAGAATATCAATTATTGATTAATTATCATTTTGAAACGTCACTTTGACAATTCAAATTGTAAATTAGTACTTATATACCAACTTAATTTAAATTTCACAGCCTGCTCTAATTTAGAATTTAAATGATCGCGCGGTATATGAAGTCGTTCACATTGCCTTAATTTATGTTAAGTGCGCAGGCGTATGAGCAGTTGGACTGCCAATCGCATAGGTTCTAAAACGGCTTTTTATCATATAGATGGGGATAGCGATGCACTAGATCAATTAAAACGCCGTCGTTCATGATAATATAAGACAGCAATGTACAAAATAATAAAATAACTGTGGCAAATTGTGCAGCAAATTTCGCAAATCTAGGTTATGCTAGTTTAAAATGACAGATTAGAAAATAAAAAAGGACGCATATACAGCTATACCTACCGTTTCTGGTGGTTGCTGTTTGGTGGAATTAATAAACGTAAATTAAGAAGTTCCCTTAAGTTGAAGTTCGGCCAACTTAGTACAATGTTAATTTACGTTAATTGCAATAATTTTCATTGTGACCAGATACATAAGTATCCATGTGTTTTAACTTTTGTTAATTTTGCTACTACCTTAATTAATGTTAAGTTAAGTGGATGTGAACAACACTTAACTCGAAAAAATTACTCTGCAAATAGGAACACTGTGCATTAAACATTTATTTTTATTAGAAGGCTGCGAATAATTAGAGTGCATGGCTCAATAACTCAAAGGAAAAACAATAATGGAAGACTCCGGAAGACGTACATAGATGGAGGAAGTTAAAGCGAGGGTAATAAAGAGGAATAATATAAAATCCACCAAAGATCTGAAATTATAAAAATCAAAAGTACAATTCCACACTTAACGGTAGATGCTGTACCAACCAATGCAGAGGATCATTCTTCGTCGAGATACGGTTTCAAAATATGTCTTAATTTTAAATGCACTTTCGGCATTTCTAATTACAAATATAAGAGATTGTATTTGTTTGGTTTTCAGACAAGTTATATTTTGTGTTAAAAGATTCCTAAATGCAAGTTGATTTGTTATTGAACAGATTCAAATTGCCAAATTGCAATAATTGCATGAGAAACATTAACTCTAATCAGCAACACAGAAAAAAAAAAACATTTCTCTGATGTATTTTAGAGCGTTCGACGATTTGAATCTATTACTTCTTCATTTGTAGAGCAAGAGGTCGTGGGTTCGAATCTTGCTTCCATTTTCTTTCATAATAAAATTGCATCGTTGATGAAAGTAAAAAGCTATATTACAATCGAATAAAGAGGTTCCTAATTAATATAAACATTGTTTGTGCTTATAATTCGCATTCCATAGCGAAAATGGATCCGTGTGGTCTGCGAGTTCCCGTTAATAGCTGCATTATCGACGCAATAAAAAAAATACGAAAATCGTCTCTAATAATTCGAAAGTAGGAAATATATTTGTATATAAAAAAAATCATCGAACAATCAAAATAGTATAAGTAGAAAAAAAGATTTCACTCGTATTCACTCCAATCATCATTTAAAAATTTACATTTAAAGAGATCACATAATAGTTATATCCTACATCGCTACAACAATAATAATTAATAATAATTATAATAATAATAATATTATTCATAATAATAATATAATATACGCGTAATATATTATATTATTTTTTTTTGTTTATTTCGTATTTCATTCTCTCTTTATCATCTCCTTTCCTTCTTGTTCAAGCATTCATTCATTTCTTTTATTATTCCGATTAAAAGTATTGCCACTAATTGTATTTAAGTAAACAGGACACGTTTCTTCTTTACTTGAATATTCTTTTTTCTCATTAAAATACTTTCACATATTATATATTTTTTAAATATATAATATATCTGTATATACTCCTTTTAAAATTTTCTTATATTTATAGGTATTATATGTATACTTATGTATCTATCGCGAATATGTCATTCTCTCTTCATTTTATCTTTTCTATTACATTCCATGTATCTATGTACTTTTAAAGCCTGCTTTTTTTTCTTCTTTACTTTAATATCTATTTATTTCGATTTATTGCAGCACCATGTGAAAATCACCCGACAAAATGCATCCAATCTCCATTCTAGGCGAATCCGCGGAAAATTGAAGCATCGCCGTTTCAAACGGACGTTGATTCTCCCCCGTCTCCATTTTGTCCTTCAGTTTTATCTGTGTTAAAACGAAAGCGAAATTTATTTGAAGTTTAAATCCTACTGGTAGGCAATGGGTCACCCAATACAGGGACCTAATTGCCAACCAGCCGTTAGTCACTGGGCTGGAAGTCCGTTAGGCGGTTTAAATTCCGGCGTTGGTGTAGGAAATTGCCCCACGCTCGTCGGCGGATTAAAACTTGGCGCGTAACATTGGGGGAAGTACAGTTCTGGTTTGACAACCGTGGTCGGTGTCAAACCTCTGGGTAACATCCCATTGGTGTGTTTGCTATCGGAACTGGTGGAATCTCTTCGATTCTTCGCGGCGTGCGGATTCATGTGATTATCGATGTGCTTCTTCACTTCGGGTTCCGTCGCGAATCTTCTTCGACAGTTAGGCATCGGACAGCAGAATGGTCTGTCACCTTGGTGCGTGCGCGTGTGTTGGTCTAATATCGCTTTCTGTCTGAAATCCTTCCCGCATTGCGTGCATTTATATGGCTTCTCGCCCGTGTGTATCCTTAAGTGTTGATTTAAAATAGTTCGTTGTCTGAAGTTCCTTCCACAATAGACACAACCGTAAGGCTTTTCATTGGTGTGTATCCTCAAATGCTGCGTTAGATGCGACTGCTGTCTGAATCTCTTCCCACATTCTGGACAAGGATACGGTCTTGATTCGATATGTATACACCCATGCTGGAGTAAGGTGGATTTCTGTTTGAACTCCTTCTGGCATATGGGACACCTCACGTACAAAGGCATCCCCGCGGACCTCCCGTGTTGTATGACGTCCGGTAGTTTGGTGCCTTTGTTTAAGTATTGCAAGGCGCCGAAGTTCGCCGTCGATCCGAAGACGCTGTGGCTCATGCCCTTGTTGTCCTTGAAGTAGGCCGGATACTGGAGGTTGCCGGCGACGCTGTTCGGGGAGAAACAGCCGCCCCTTTCGTTCTGGGAGGCGGCGTCTCCGTCACCGTACGTCGAGGCGACTTCTTCTTTGCCGTCTTCGGAGGGGAACGGCACGTCCTGGGGCCATAGCGTAGGATTGATGCCGTTTTTGAACACGAGATGGGGACTCACATCTGAAACGAGATGAATATCTGTCAAAAATCGGTTCACACTTAGGCTTTCGTTCTTTGATCGTTCAATGGATATGTGTTTTCAACAAATGTAAAAATTTGGATGACCTTGTAACTACTATGAGATTTTTGAAATACTAGGAAAAGGCTTCGTAGGTCTATATTAATGTTTGATTACATTGACATTTGTTACAGCAGTATTAGTTAATCTTAATTAGCAAACCTTCGATTAAACGTATTTTCATTGTACCAATCGTCATTTGATCTAACAGCGAGTTACCTAACATCGGTTAACAAATGCGAATGCACATTTTTAAGAAAAACTAATTATAATTTTGAATCGAAGATGCTGAAACCAATTTGTGTTTTTACTTCGAAATTATATATTAAAACTAGCTGACCCGGCAAACGTTGTTTTGCCATATAAACTATTTCTAGTGAATATTTTGGTCGTCTAATAAAAAATATGTAACTTATTGTAAGTGTGTGGGGATGTGGCATATGACTGAAAGAGGTATGGAGCGCTGTGAACGATGACGGATTATAAAAATAACAAAACACCAAACATTCAGTTTTTGAATTCATTGTACTTTTATTATCTTAACTAATAAATTTCTAATTACATCTCTATCACAAATAATGACAATTAAAAAAAAACTTTATCAGTCTCTTAGTGCAATGGGGAGTGTACGATATTTGTAGTGAGTCGATCTTCAGCCAACACAAACAAACTGGATGGTCTACCCACGCGAGAACATGCCACGTATAATTGTCCGTGTGAAAAACACGGTGCGCCCAAATCTAAGCCACAAACAGACATCGTTCGGCCTTGATGAGAATATACTTAATATGAGAGTTGCACTGAGAAAGTAAAATGATAAATATAAGCGTCACTGCTACGATCGACGCACAATCAACAATAATGGCCGAAAACGGTTTAGGCTCTAAACTTTAGTGAGTGAGAAAAATTTTATTGTGTGAGAAAGACAGGAGACCGGCTTCGTTCTCATCCCTACTCTGTGCTGTTTACGGGGTGAGAAGTGACACCGGTAGACGCCTGGCGGGAATAACTGATCGAGTGGTAACTGATTAATTATCGACCGCCGAAAGTAGAAAATTATTAAAGTACTAATATCGCTATTAAAAATAGGGGTTGATGGTGGAAGGGTGAAAATTTAGGGTTGTATGTATTATTTAATGCCGAATCCTAAAAAAAATAAAATACAAAATTTTGTCCAAAAAAACAAACAAAATTTTTTTGGGGTGGACTACCCTTATCACTTAGGGGTATGAAAAATAGTTTACGTCCTATTCTCAGACCTGCTGAATGTACACACAAAATTTCATAAGAATCAGTCAAGCCGTTTCGGAGGAGTTTTGGGACAAACACTGTGACACGAGAATTTTATATATTAGATAAATAATGTTCTTCAAGCAATGCACTTCTTAATATTATTAATTATTTTAAAATTGGTGCTGGCGTATCAGCGCTGCTAACGAAGAAAACAATTACTATTTCAGTAATCAACTGTGAAGTTAGCTATCGCTATAGTTATGGTGCTTGTGTTATATTTATAGGTTAGTGAACCAACCTTCTATTTTGTTGCCAAATCTTTCATCTACCTACATGTTGAAAATTAACGAAGGCATCAGTGTATTTAGCAAAAGAATTTGATCATTGTGTTATTAGTGAGTATGAAATAGATATAAAGCGATGATAATTATGGCAGCTGTTGGCGTGCGATAGATGTACACAAAAATGACATTCTTGATGATAATCGTCCGTTTTAATTAGAACTCGATTTGGTGGATTACGTGCTGGAGTATTTGTTCGTTTTATTTTCTTTGTGTAGAACATTTCAGTCTGTATTTATCCTAAACCGTTAGCATATACATTTTTAGCAGACAAAAATACATTGTAGGACTGGACTGAAATGAATAATTAATTCGAAATTGGGCAAAGTAATCACACTATTCTCGTGATATTAACTTTTAAAATGTATTATTTGACAGATAAATACGCAATTCTAAAGCCTGCGATACTTTCAGTGATTTATTGATAAGTTTAGTTGTCGATAAGTTTGCAATTGGAACTCCATGGGATTGCTCTTTATAATTTCTTAATAATCAGTGCAGTGTGTTTCGAATCACCATCCTGTGGCTAAATACGCAATCACTAATTAATTTACTTGCAGAGAGCATGAGTAATTTAAAAGAATTTGTTGCAAGCGCGTTTAATTCGTATTTTTTCTTTTATTTTAATTAAGTAGGTATGTAGTTACTAAATTAGTTTCATTATTTGTGAAGGTATTTTAATTTTTTTAACATTTTGTATTCGTTGTTTGCCTAGTTTAGTTTTTAACTTTCGTATACAGGATTCAACCAAGTTTTCGATCGCTATATAGCGGAAATGTCTTACCAACAGTTGGTAAAATAATCTGCATGCGCTAAGCGTTAAGTGCTAAACGTTAAATAATAAAAGTTAAGCTACAAAAGTTAGACGATAAACGCATAAAATAAACTTTAAATGCTACACGTCAAAAGATAAACATTAAACGATATACGTTAACCGATAAACCTTAAACGATAGACGTTAAGCCATAGACGTTAGACGATTTAGAATAAACATTAAATACTAAACATTAAATGATAGAAGTTAAACTACAAAACGTGCCTTAGAATTATCATATCCCAAGTCCTTTCTTTTTAAAAAACTACATTATTTATAGAATATTACCTTATTTTGCTGTTTTTTTTGATCTTGCTTATGTTTGGTGTCTTTATTTTTAAAATAAATTATGGATATAGAACAAAATGGTAAAAAAAATTGATAATTTATTTTGTATCCGTGAAATTTAACATTATATTATTATGTTTGTGAGTTTATTATTTCTCATGCACTATATTATTAGCAATAATGACTTTTTTAAATCTTTAATCACGAAATTGAGATTCAAAAGAGCAAAAATATTGCGCGTGCGCTTGATATCCATCACGAGAAAATATTATTTGTCCTCGATGTACGATTAAATTAAGGTCAGTAGATGAAACTACTTAAAGGACGCAATATTGCAAAATTTTTAGGTTGGGGTGATGGACAGCGACACGGCCAAAACGTCTACACATCTACTCGCATCTAAGAGACTCGAAAGAACTAATGCAGAATCTATAACATGTAACGTAACTTCGTGTTTGAAATCGCTATGGGAGATGGAGCTAGATATACAAGAGAAAATCATATATAACGAGATTGGTGCTATAACTTTTTTCACAACTAGAATTTTATAACACAAAGAACAGAACATGAAACCACCATAATGTACTTATCCACAAGTGGGCTTTAACTTTTGCCCTTTACTACAAATTAATTACTGAATTGTCAGTGTTTGACGTACCCCTCGAAAAAATGAGAGCGGAGCAAAGATATGTTATAAAATTTAGTGTTTGGTTGGGCATAAGTCCAACTGAAACTTTTGAAATGATTTAAACTGCATAGTTAGATGATAGTTTATCACGATGTAGAGTGTTGGAGTGGCATAAGAAATTCAAAGATGGTTGTGAATCAGTGCAAGATGAATCTCGACGCGGGCGACCACCAACTGCACAGGTTAATTCAAAAATTGCATAAGTTAACAACTTGATAAAATGATCGTCGGATTGCCATATATAGAATTTCTGACATTGTTCGGTTCCACTAAAAGAAAACGTAGGGTACCGGAAGATGGTGGCAAGATGGATTCCAAAAGTGATGATTGATGAACAAAAAGCCAATCGAGTTACAATTTGTTCGCAGTGGAAAAAGCAACTGCAACATAATCCACAGTTTAAACAATGTGGTTACATGTGATGAGAGTTGGTTTTATCATTACGATCCTGAATTAAAGTCTCAAAGTATGGAAGCACAAAGATAGTCCAAGACCGCAGAAGGCGAAAAATGTGAAAAGTGTCGCTAAAGTGATCCACTTAATTTTTTTTGATAAATGGGGCGTTATTTATTATAACATTGTACCTAGAGATATAAAGTAACTGGAGAATACTATTCTAGTGTACTTTGAGGAACCCTAAAGGCAAAATTAAAGAAAAAACGGCCGCTTTATCAAGACAACGGTTGGTCCTGCACAACAATGCTCCGGCCCACAGATCAGCGATTTGTCAACGAAAACTTGAAGAATTGGTGTAGAAATTATGGTTCACCAACCCTCCTCACCTGACCTTGCTCCATGTGACTTCCATGTGTTTCCTGAAGCCAAAAAAGAATTGAGAGATGGAAAATTTGAGTCGAATTTAGGGCTCAGCAAAGCGGTGATGGCTATACTAAATAGACTCTCAAAAAATGGTATTTCAGATGTTTATGACTAGTGGGCAAAACGATGGGACAAATGTATTGCACAGAATTGAGAGTACTTTGAAGTTTTCTAAATAAATATTTCATTTTTGTACTATAGCTCTAGTCTCGCTATTTTCTGATTACCCCTCATATGTGAAGGCGGTTGGTCGACTCTTACAACAAACATATAATAATATGGCGCACATTATGTTTCGCATGCTGTCTTCGTCAATTCATTTCCTAATTATCTGATGCTGTTGTCGATAATGTCAAACAAAAATTTGAAGCAGTTTTAAATAATAATTCAGGAATTCGTACTGTACGCAGAATTGTTGACTTGTTCACTGATAAAAAAGTAGATTTTTCCGAACCGGGGATAAATGTGCAGACAAAAAATTATGTTATTTAAATATGCCGCTACTATAACGGCCGTTTTTAATGTATAAATGTATTTTCGAAGAAAAAACAATTATTAACACCTCAGCATATGGAACAATTAATTGTGATTTACTTTCATTTGAACTCGCAACGTGAACAGTGAACAGTCAGGGCATGTGATATGTTTTATTTACTGTTACTTGGTAAGTATTTTGTTTCTCTATAAAAATATCAAATCGCGATTCATGGTATCCTCGATGCGTCCTTGGCATTGACGTCATGTAAATCTGACATCCGATCACTAGGGTAAAATAAACTGAGGAAGTTTAATTTAAGTAATCCTTAATATGTATAATATTAATGCTATAAATTAAAAGCGCATTCTCATTTTGACGTGGTGGACTAATTTAGACTATAAAATAAACTTTTTGAGTTTGTCGATCGGTATAATCAATATAATATACTTCAGTTATCTAACAATATTTTTTGTAAAAATGTACTATAGACCGTCTCATCCTTAGTATTCAGTATGTGTCTTATGGAGACAGACAGTTCGACAATGACAGGTTAGGTTGGTAACTCATTATTAGGGGGCGGACATGACCGGTTTAAACTACGACGAAGTTACAACGGAGCAAATAAATAGTGTAAAGAACACCCACTTACTGAATAGCACTAATTCATATGGTGAAGGGTAACATCTGTTTACGCCCGAGAAGTGCCCGAGAATGAGAGCAAAAAATGCCCATAAAATAAGGAATTTATGAGTAAAATCCTTTCTACATCATCGTAGATAGGAGCGTGAGGGGTTCCCAAATTTATTATATTACCCTTATATTTTGCAAGAGAAGTAATGTAAATATGTATATACTTACTGTTATTTAGTTTCAATAACATACACGTATATTTTTGGTTATCATTTATTTAGATCTAGAACGTTGTTTTTTTCTGATATGAAAATGAATTGTCAGTGATTTCGAAATTTATTACAAAGTATGTAAAATATCATTACAGAATGTCAAAATATCGCACGTTCGTCGCTTAGCTTTGCTGAAACATACACAGAAATAGTTTTTATGCAGAGCATTCCGATAGTTTACAAAATTTCGTTAAATGTTTAAATGACGATGCTCGAAGTATTTCTGAGTGCAAGGAACCAACACAAATCCCAAATTTAAAAAATCAGTTGTTATTCCTTCTGGAACACTTCTGGAAATTTACCTAAACTAATCACATATTTTGAAAATCGAATCTCAAATTAAAAAATGGATTAACCACATTAGATGTGGCTATTAATAATAATAATAATTTCAAAAGTATTCCAAGTGACTTCGGAGGTGGCCTTCAGCAAAAGTTAGGCGCAGTTTTTAATAGAAATCCAGATTTAATAACATTACGGCAATTGTGTGTGCTAAATACGCTGAAATAAAAGAATATTTCCAGTACGCACCTATAACCAGTTGCGATGTAGAAAGGACGTTTTCTATCTACAAGGCTGTACTTAATTTAAAGATAACAAGTGTTACAGAAGAGAAAATAAACAAATAATAAGGTATTTTGTATTTTATAGATCACCAACCACTTGTTATCCAATTATATAAATAAAATTAAAACCTCTTTAAAAATACAACATTCAATAGTGCGGCCATGGGCGATGAGTCATCAACCGCTCGTGTCCGTCCCCTACTCATTATAATGACACGACATTTTAAATACTTGTTGGTTAGGATATTATTCTATATTATTATATTATAATATTAATTTGACACTTGGCAGGAAGGTTATGTTGTGATACTTACACCATACCGATAATACCAACCATAAACTTAATAAATCGATCTGACAAGATTGCCTTGAAATAAAAAAAAGACAGTTTATTACAAATTGCTTACGCTAGTAAAAGAGATACATATATATATCCCATTAGAGGTCGAGATAGATAGAGTCGAATGTTCTACAAACATCGAGAGGAAGATGGAGTTTACGCGAATGCTTCCAGATGTTTCGTATGTGTATATAAGGCGGCTGGGTCACGGAGATGATTCAATTCCGGAATAAGAAGTTCCTTATGTAGTCGACGCGCGGAACAGACCAAAGTCGAAATAAATATAAGAAATAAATAAATAGTTCCTCGAGTGGTAGCCGCAGAAAAGACATAAATATTAGAGTGTTATAGAAGTGATATAAATACGGTGCAGTTTTTATTATAGTGCAATAAAGATATAAATATTACAGACATATAAATAGTACTGGTAAATAAATACCTGTGTTAATTTAAATCGTAGTAGTTTAAGTGCGATACATTAGTTTTACATTTTTATATTGTAATTAATTTTACGTGTATGAATATACAGACTGTTTTAAATAAATAAATTGCACGAGTTCTTTATTGCGAACCCGAAAACGTTACAATATTATAACTACTCTTCGATTTTCGCAACTACCTAGTATTTGTCCGCAAGTACCTGGTATTTTTATAATGCATTCTCAATACTCGATGTCGAAGACTGAAGAATAGAGACGGTTCCCTGTTATTTATTTCAAAGAGTAAATTCGCATAGCAAGGTAAATTTATATGCAGCTGATTTAATTTCGACCGATGCGTCGCAAACAAACGATTCCCTCCCCCTGTCGATGACTTGAATTCCGAAAATATTTATGTATACCGAAATTACTAGGATGTGCAGACATTCACTTGCGTGTTTTGAATACACGAAATTCAGTTTTCGTGTTTAAATATCTATCTAAATAGGCCCCGTAACGTCGGAATAAAAATAAGCGAACTCGGCTGCGAGCACACGATAGCGATTGTATGTTTTCCTGATACGTCTGTCTGCCATCGCACCAGTTCGTTCATGATAGGAATTATGTAAAAAAAAAAAATGCCGAAAATGTATTTTAGTCACGTATAATGATAAGCGACATTTAATCAGTCATTTTTGCGAAACTGCGAAAAACACGTAAGGTGTTCTATTTTACTAATTCGCCAAAAGATAGCAACGATAAAATTGAAAAATAGCAAACGTTTGGTTGTGGCACCATAATAAAAACAGACAAATAAATGGTGGGGTGCACATACTGCGCAGTATTGATTACATAGTGCAGTTTGTTGAAAATATCCAATTTAAACATCGTTGTTTTCCATACGAATCTGTTTTTTTTGGAAGGACAAAACCCTCACCACTAAATCCGGTCTAAAAATAAACCTATTTGCTGTGCAAGTTTTACTTTATTAGGAGCATGAAACTTGAAATATTATTTTGTGAAGAGATATATTGACTGCAGTGACGTGTACGATGGAATTTTCCGGATAAGACTGAGAAAATTTATGGAAACGTCAAGAGGATGATAGAAGAAATAATTTCGAACAAATAAGTCTATGGTCGTCCGATTCTGATCGATTTTGAAGGTATGACGATTTCTGGGATTTTATGATAAATTCAAGTTTTTCGTCAGAAAAAGAAGTATTTTTATAGTAAAAATGGAGAAAAAGAAACGATTTATTTTTGTTATTTGGAGATTCTTTTCAACATATTTCTTTTCTCATCTAATACACAATCTGGACAATTTACGAAAATCTCACCTAATTTCTTAATTTTCAAGAAGCTTGTGTAATTGGATATTTTCCCCCTGTATATTCCTTCTGCCAATAAGAAATTTCACTCTCTACCACACCCCTTACTCTTACACCATATTTATTACTTCCAATTATTAAACACATATATACTTATTTTTTTTCATTTAGGTACTTCTAATGAGTATATTTTATTTCAATTACAGACCGTACGTACCAGGTTTAAATTACGACGGAGCAAAGAAATAATGTAAACAACACGCAGTTACTGAATAGCACTATTCATATGGTGAACTGCAACATCTGTTGTTGTCGCGAAAACGACAGCAAATAAAGTCTATTTTACTGGCAAATTCCTTTCTTCATCGGCGTAGGTAGAAGCGTGAGGGGTTTTTAAAATTTATTATATTTACCTTATATTTCGTAAGAAAAAAGAGTTATATATGTATACACCTATTCATACTTATGTTAGTTTCGTTTTTTCATTGTTTTGACAGTTAATTACATACTTCGTAATTTTTGTAATAGTTCCTGTTTCATTGAATCTACTTCTCCCAATTATCTTGACGTAAGTGTGCACTGGATTTCGTTAAGTTTCAATAATATACGCATACATTTTTAGTTATCATGTATTTAGATCTAGAACATTGTTTATGTTACTATGATATGGAAGAACGTCGAGAATCGCATCGTGAAACAATGGTGAGTTGGATTGGGGGTCATACTGAATATATGTCCTCCATTGTTAGTGATTCTAAAATTTATTGCAAAGCCTGTAAAATATCGTTACAGAATACCCAAAAAGCGCACGTAGAACGTCACTTAGCATTGCTAAAACATACACCGAAACTGTACCCGTTGGAAGCTGACAATTTTAACGAAGAACTCTGTGAAGCTTTCATGGCGGCTAATATTCCATTAAATAAACTTGACAATCCCACTTTAAAAACATTTCTCCAAAAATATACTGGTCGAAATGTTCCTGACGAATCCACCTTACGCAAATATTATGTTTCTAAGTGCTTCACGAAAACAGTAGAATGCATTAGAAGACATCTTTCAAATCAGTACCTATGGATAAGTGCCGACGAAACTGTCATATATCGCATATGTAATAGCATCGAAAGTTATAAATACAGTTAATGCAAACCATTGACGAGAATTTGCACAAAATGCTTCATTCGGACGACAGGTACAGGAAAAAATACTTTTATTTGTTAGTGACAGTGCCGCGTATATGTAAAAAACAGGAAGACTATTAAAGGAAACATCCTTATATGCTGCATATTACTTATGTAGCACATGCTCTTCACAGAATCTGTGAATATATCAGAGACACCTATCAGGAAGTTGATAGACTTGTATCCGCTTTTAAAAAAGTTTTCAGAAAAGCACCATCGAGAGTAGCTCTTTACAGGGAGAAACTTCCATCTTTGTCACTGCCTCCCTCGCCACTAATGGCTAGAGGTAGAACATGGTTGGAAGCTACTAGTTTTTATGCAGAGAATTTCGATAGTGTACAAAATTTCGTTACATGTTTAAATGACGATGCTCGAAGTATTTCTGAGTGCAAAGAACTAATACAAATCCCATATTCAAAAAATTAGTTATTATTCCTCCACGAACACTTTGGAAATTTGCCTAAACTAATCACATATTTTGAAAATCGAAATCTCAAACTATATGCCAGAATATTTTAGTCCTTCGTTCAAGCAGTAGCCAGAAATGAATTTGTTTTTTTGAGTATGGCTCTGTTGATATATAGTAGTTTATACAACGAGTCAATAATGACAGTTATTATTCCCGAGAGCTGAATTTACTCCCGAGCCGCGTAAGCGGCGAGGGAGTAACTCAGCTCGAGGGAATAATAGTCATTATTGCGAGTTAGTATACACTACTTTATCGACGACTAACTGAAAATTACTAAAAAAAATCAAAATAAGTAAACGAAAATGTCAGATTACTATATCAATATGACGTTTGATGGTTAGGCAGTCAGTAAAATGGCCGGACTTGTCTATCGTTACTATGACAACGTTAGGAACGTTATGTTCTTATTGGCGGAATGCAGTGAATAATGGTAACGTTATGGCCCATTACATGTTCTTATTGGCGGAATGCAGTGAATAATGGTAACGTTATGGCCCATTATTCACTGGTCGCATTTCATTATTCCCTACGGGTATTATGAGTGTTATTATTAGCCAATATTGATTAATATAATACATACTTTATTGTTTAGTCGTCGATAAAGTATTTTATCGACGACTAAACAATAAAGTATGTATTATATTAATCAATATTGGCTAATAATAACACTCGTCGATAAAGTATTTTATCGACGACTAAACAATAAAGTATGTATTATATTAATCAATATTGGCTAATAATAACACTCATAATACCCGTAGGGAATAATGAAATGCGACCAGTGAATAATGGGCCATAACGTTACCATTATTCACTGCATTCCGCCAATAAGAACATATAATGGGCCATAACGTTACCATTATTCACTGCATTCCGCCAATAAGAACATAACGTTCCTAACGTTGTCATAGTAACGATAGACAAGTCCGGCCATTTTACTGACTGCCTAACCATCAAACGTCATATTGATATAGTAATCTGACATTTTCGTTTACTTATTTTGATTTTTTTTAGTAATTTTCAGTTAGTCGTCGATAAAGTAGTGTATACTAACTCGCAATAATGACTATTATTCCCTCGAGCTGAGTTACTCCCTCGCCGCTTACGCGGCTCGGGAGTAAATTCAGCTCTCGGGAATAATAACTGTCATTATTGACTCGTTGCATAAACTACTATTATAATATAGTACATAGGTGCATCAACGGAGCATTAGTAAGTAGTAAAGAAAATACAAGCGATTATTTCCTTCACCTGTCAAATTTAAATTTTGTCCAATCACAATCAAAACTGAAGTTGAAATTAACCAATGAAAGGTACCGGTTCTTGATATCAGCGACTATTACAAATCGACTATTCAAATGTAGGTAACAAATCAAGTATGTATTTTTTCATTAAGTGGCATACGTGTCAAATAGATGAAAATGTCCGACAAAAAGAGATTTAGCGATGTTTCGGATGAAATTATTGATAATCACATCGATTTGACAACTCATTTTTTATTATGAAACTTGGTTTAGGAAATAATCTTAACAAATATAGCTCGAGCTTGATAAGTAGTCGACTATTACATTGTTTCAATTTTTCTCGTGTGCCTCCTAATTTGACTTAACCAAAATTGGCATTAATAATTAAAGACTAAAGCCCTCGAGCTAAAGCTCTCGTGCTCTAGTCAAATTATTAATGCCAATTTTGGTCTCGTCAAATTGACCGTAGCGCACACTCGAAAAATTGATCACAATGAAATAGTCGACTATTTGTCAAGCTCTCGTTATATTACCTTTGATTATTTTATACGGAACTGTTTGACTTTGAACAAAATAAATTGATAGTACTGTTTAAATTTCACGTTCTAAGATTTTATTCTCTGATGCAAGCCAATTGTAAAAATAATGAAAGAAATTCGAAAATATTTAAACAATTACCAACTGTTCCGGGTGAATCGAAACTTATTCAACTTGTATTACTAGCGGGACGATAGACGCAAGGGGGTGCGAGTAGTGGAGTTAGACGATGTTCGCGTTTCTATAAGAGCGCTTCGGTTTTATTCACAGATTCTGTCGCAATGTAGATCGGGGCAAATACGCCTTGTGAAGGAAAAAATGAGGTGTGGCCACCACACGACTTTCTTATACGTATGAGCGTTTTAAACTGTACAATTTTAAGAATTTTTTTATACAAAAGTTATTCAAAATCCTATTCTAAGTACTTCTATTATCCTAATAAATCTTTATAGAATGCATATTTTGCAAGATATTCGAAAAAAAGAGCTACTCGCTAAGAGTAAAAGTGTCACTTCCGGTCCGAATTTTGAAATTTTATGTACCTATACAAAGAATATGCCAAATATAAATATAGAATGCATAATTTACGATATATTTGCAAAAAATCGCTATTCGGTAAGAGTAAAAGTGGAACTTCCGGTCCGAATTTCGAAGTTTTTTTTATACAATAGGTATTGAAAATTAAGATGACGAGCAAAATATTTGCCAAAAACTGATTTTCGATAAGTGTAAGAAACCTACTTCCGGTAGGAATTTAGAAAAACTTTTTCAATAAAGTTGTTCACAATTCAATTTTAAATATATATGAATTCTTGATAAATTTGTCTAAACTTAGTAGTTGACGAAATATTGGCAAAATTCGATTTTTTCACTGAAGTAAACTACTACTTCCGGTCTGCCGATTTTGCTCAAAATCTATTCAGTCCTCAAGAGGGAGATTATACTACTAAATGCAAAATTTGGAATAGATATCTATAGCGGTTTGACCGCTATGGTGGTCACACACAGACACACAGACATTTTTTAAAAACCACTTTTTTGGTATCAGGGGACTTCAAACCGTGGACATCTGCAAAAATCTCGAGGTCGAAAATTTTCATCATCACAATACTTCCTTCTACTACGTATAAGAAAGTAATTAGCGCAGAACCAGTTCAAACACATTTATATAATTCTCTACATGTAGTGGCTATTTACCGCATTTTTGGTCGATACTGAACATTTTTATTGTAAAAAATTGACCAAAATTCTTTTCAAACGTGTTTTTAAACAAAAACAACCACCAAACCCGGAAACCACGTTAGATATCGCATTGATTCTTTTTTTGTTTGAAAGCAAATTCATAAGCACAGATAACGCTATTATTTCCGTTTTGCATAATGTAATACTTTTTTCGCTGAAAAAAAAAACATCTCATTCTGAGTTTGATGTAACGATTTTTTCGGTATGTTTCTAACTTGCTTATTTGTAAAAATATATGTATCTATACATGCAGCGAACAACTTTGAGAGAAAGGTCCGAAATTATTTTTGAAATAAATGCAAATGTCATACAAACTTTGATTAAAAAGTTATTAATTCTGAATTCGGTAAACAAATTTTTGTAAAATCTGCAGTGATAATGTGCGACATTTCTGTTTCGTTTGATAAAAAATGTGTTGTTATACACTCAAATTATAGGTATATATTGGCATTTCTTTTTAATTACATAACTGTCGCTCGGATTTAAGTCTGCAATAGCCGACTGATTCCGATAGATTTGCGTCTTCGCTAGCCCGGTAGAGGTACCGTAAAGTGGGGATAGACGACGCGATAGCTTCGAAAACACTTGTGTGAAATGTGTGTGACAATGTTTACTATTTAATTTTTTTTAACTTCAAAAATAATTACATAAATTTGATTTTTTTTATATCGTTCATCAAATGTGCAGCTGGCGCGTAGGGGTTGTTTTTTTCTTTGTGTACCAGCCTTAGTTAGTAAACATTAATCAAATTCATGCATTTTTGTGGTTATTTCTAAAACACATAACTTTTTTGAGAAAATAAATTAATACAAAAACTAACTTTGATGTTATAAATTTTTGCCTTCTGCATCGGTAACCCAAATTAGAGATACTAAAATTACAAAATAAATTTAAAAAACGCAAAACGCCGATGCCTTAGTTTTCGATAGCTAAACGCTCCTCTTAAACTCTTTCACTATTTAAAAGAAAATAATTTCATAAGAATTGAGGATAAACACCAATATTCTGTCGTTTTCAGATCAAGTATAATTTACAAGTAAAAATTGAAATAAATTCAAATTGAGTTCAAAACAGTTTTATTCAATTCACTACAATTGTTTCACCCTACTAGGGCTTCATCAGGTGATGAATATTATAATTCTACATTATAATATTCATCACCTGATGAAGCCCCTAGTAGGGTGAAAGAATTGTAGTGAATTGAATAAAACTGTTTTGAACTTAATTTGAATTTATTTCAATTTTTACTTCTAAATTATGGAGTTTCAACACGTATCTCCGTCTTCAATCAATTATTCAAGTATAATTAATTTATTTTTCTCTGGATTTTCTGTTTACAATCTGTTTATATTTTAAGTACATGTCGTTTGGCTACATTCAGTCACACGGCAAATTGATCTGTTAAATCTAAATATATTTATTGATTTGTACAACAAGCAGTCCGAAACAAAAAAATACTCTTCAGAGTTGTTTACGCGTTGCGAAAGATTATTTGTTTTAACTGTTGTGTTAATGCATGTGGAAATTCTATGGACCGGATTAAGTGAATTTTATACGACAAAATTCCACATATTTCATGGAAAAAAAAATTTTGAAAATATCTTTTTACTGTATTTCCTTTATATCCTATAGGTATGTCGTAAGCTATTAAATTAAATATATTAATGCAGATTAAAATGTATCTGCATAAGTAGATGCACATTTCAAATTATTCAGGAAGACTATTATACATCTACATAATACCACTAACTGTTATTCATATTACACATATATAACAACAATAACATATCCGTAACTTTATCCACCTCGCTGCAGGTATAATATTGTAGCTACCTAATTTCCATGTCATATCACACGCAGCACAGTTCATTACAACATTAGAAAGAGACGTCAGATCGTACCGTGTCATGCAACGAAATAACAACACCGAATAATGGGGGAAATTATATCTTCTATCTATTCTACTACAACTACACTCGAAGAGAAATACGTATTATATATGTGTGTGATGTTACTTGTTACTTCTACTCGTCGAAATGTAATAAAACCGCTTTCTGGGCATAACTTGTGTCATCTCATGTGTTACGGTGCCGTCAAAATATCCCAATTAGCGGGGAATTGCGAAAAGTGCATCGATTAGCGGAAGGTCTACGGTGGAAATGGCGGTAATTGAAGTCGTATCGTCGTAAAACACGTGCAAATCGATCGGTTGCGTTGCGTGGACGACGGCGATGACGTTCGATTCAACGCGGACTCTGTCGCGATTCCCGCGTCTATATCACCGCACCCCGAACCGCGTACTGTCCCGTACTGCCACAACAGGAAAAAATAAATTGTCTTCGCGGACGATGTTGCCAACGTGACAATCACGAAAGTTTCTGAGTCGTATTTATTTTGTTTGAACGTGTGTCACTTTCATTTTCTTTATTGTTTTTTATCCCTTCTTTTTTTTTTTTGTTAGTCGTAGTTTTATGTCACCGTAACATGGAGTGACTTTAGTGACCCAAGTTTTTCTTATTTTTTTCAAATTTGTTACAAATATGCAAAACAACTTGTAATTAATCAACAATTCACAGAGAATAGACCGTGCATTCACTTAGAATTTTGAAAAGTTATGATTAGGGCGCGGACACGAACGGTTGATGACTCATCGCCCATGGGCGCACTATTGAAATGTTGTATTTTTAAAGAGGTTTTAATTTTATTTATATAATTGGATAACAAGTGGCTGGTGATCTATAAAATACAAAATACCTTATTATTTGTTCATTTTCTCTTCTGTTCTCTTTGAATTAAGTACATCCTTGTAGATAGAAAACGTCCTTTCTACATCGCAACTGGTTATAGGTGCGTACTGGAAATATTCTTTTATTTCAGCGTATTTAGCATACACAATTGCCGCAATGTTATTATATCTGGATTTCTATTAAAAACTGCGTCTAACTTTTGCCGAAGGCCACATCCGAAGTCACTTTTTTTTTTTTATTGGAAAACAAGTTAATACACAATATTAAAACTGGTCTAGGACCAACCATCAATTTGAGTTTGACATATCTTAACCTAAAAAAAATTAATCTAAAATTCACCCAAAGGAGTTCTTTTAGTTACTTCTATTTTGTAGGAGATACACTGTACTCTGCTATTCACTAAGCACTGCAAAACTACACACTAAACTGCACCAGATCGTGTGGCTTAATCCTGTTCAGCCTTCTGACGAGGTTTTGGACATTACGAAGATTGTTTGCTTCGATATTATTGTGTTCAAGCAGTCTTGCCTCGTGTTTGACGGCAGATCTTCCTACTTCTCTGACTACATCCCTGATTCCGAGATCTCTATGTAAATCACTGTTTCTAACGTACCAAGGTGCATCGACCATATTGCGTAAGACTTTATTTTGAAATCTTTGTATTTGTTTAAGATGGCACAATCCCAAAGTTGTATGCTATATACCTAGACTGGCTTCAGAATTTGGTTATAGATCAAAATTTTACTGTGTAGTGGGAGTTGCGAGTTACGTCCCAACAGCCAGTAAAGTCCTCTGTACTTAAGATCCAGCTCAGTTCTTTTCTTCTTGACATGCTCCTTCCATCTCAGTTTAACGTCAAGCGTCATACCTAGATATTTGGCTGAGTTTTGGTAAGAGACAGTGTTACCATTTATAATAATAGGTCTTAAATCTGTTATATTTCTGTTGGTAAAGTTTATATGAGTTGACTTCAGCTCATTTAGTTTTATTTTCCAGTCGTTGGTCCACTTCGAAATCCTATCACATGCTCGTTGCAACTTATTTCTTGCCGTTTGCATATTATTATCTACTGCTAAGATTGCCGTATCATCAGCAAATGTCGCCACAGTCAAGACGTATAAAGCAAGTAGAGAACCGGTCCCAGGACACTTCCCTGTGGAACACCAGCCTCAATCGTCTTCAAACCGGAGTACTCTTCCTCTATTTTATTCTGAAAAATCTGTCAGAAATGTATGAATGCAGAAGTTGCGCATATGCCTTGGGTAAGAGTTTGTTCAATTTACAGTTAAGGCCTTCATGCCAGACCCTATCAAAGGCTTGAGCCACATCTAAAAAGATGGTTGAGCATATAAGTTTTTCTTCTAGGGCTTCTAGTGATCCGGTGTACTTGATCAATGGTAGAATGTCTTTGTCTAAATCCGAACTGGTGATTTGGAATCAGTACTTTACTTACTACGATTGGGTTCAGTCTTTTCAATAACAGTTTCTCAAATAGTTTTGAGATAATCGGTAATAGTGATATAGGTCTGTACGATTTAGCGTCATTTGGAGGTTTGCCGAGCTTTTGTAGCATTATTACCTCTGCGACCTTCCAACTGCATGGCACATGTTTTAGTCTGAGAGCTGCATTAACTAAATAAGTAAGCATAACAATAGCTTTCATGGGTAGTTGAAGTCACTTGGAATACTTTTGAAATTATTAATAGCCCACGTCTAATGTGGTTAATCCATCTTTTAATTTGAGATTTAGATTTTCAAAATATGTGATTAGTTTAGGCAAATTTCCAAAGTGTTCCTGAAGGAATAACAACTGATTTTTTAAATTTGGGATTTGTGTTAGTTCCTTGCACTCAGAAATACTTCGAGCATCGTCATTTAAACATGTAACGAAATTTTGTAAACTATCGAAATAAAAACCATTTCTGTGTATGTTTTAGCAAAGCTAAGTGACGAACGTGCGATATTTTGGCATTCTGTAACGATATTTTACAGACTTTGTAATAAATTTCGGAATCACTGACAATTCATTTTCATATCAGAAAAAGTAACATAAACAACGTTCTAGATCTAAATAAATGATAACTAAAAATGTACGCGTATGTTATTGAGACTAAACGAAATCCAGTGCACACTTACGTCTAGATAATTGGGAGAAGTCGATTCAATAAACCGGTATTAAACAGACTATTACAAAAATTACGAAGTACGCAATTAACAGTCAAAACAATGATAAAACGAAACTAACGTAAGTATGAATAAAAATTTGATTTCTCTTGCGAAATATAAGGAAAATATAATAAATTTTAAAAACCCCTCACGCTCCTATCTACGCCGATGAAAGAAAGATTTTGCTCATAAATTCCTTATTTTATGGGCATTTTTTGCTCTCATGCTCGGGCACTTCTCGGGCGTAAACAGATGTTGCAGTTCACCATACGATTTAGTGCTATTCAGTAAACGTGTGCTGTTTACATTATTTCTTTGCTCCGGTGTAACTTCGTCGTAGTTTAAACCGGTCATGTCCGCGTCCTAGTTATGACCAAACGGGAAATAAAAACCATTTGAACAAATAATTTTACACTTGAAATGGGGTGTCTGTATGAAACATTACTACTATAGATGGATTAGATTAAACTCGCCTCATTTTCAAATCGACTCTGCCGATTCTTTCCTCTTAATAATTTTGCATGTCGGGTGGCTTTGATAACTTTGTAGAAAGTATTAAATTTTATTATTATTACTATTACAAATACTAAAAAAAAGTTAGAAGTCAACCACATCCATCTTATACGCTTAAACGTACAAGTTTGGTTGTCTTCTTGAGTCGGAGTTGGTAAAACTGCAATAATATCAGCAATGTTGTTTTTTCTGCATTGGTAGGTTTTAGACCAACACGGTCCGTTCGTCGTTTGAAAATTGTTCTTGAATTGTATACACGTATCTATAAAATGGTGGCGTTTCTGTGTCGGGGCAAATACTTTATGAGAACAAATGTTTCTGGAAGAACCAATTGCGTTCTTATATCGCTACTTCACTTCCTTAACTATTTCCCCTATGACGTCATCAACTTCCTGATCTTCGACTTCCTTCTGTTCGTTATGATCACTATCTTCGGAGCTGATACTATATGGTTTACTGACGTTACTTGCAGTTGATGAAGCACTAGATATACTTTGTCAAGGACTTGGTCTTTTATTTGATTCTCGCCTTTTCTTTAACGGGTGTTCATTTCAAAACATCCCACCCAAAATTTATGGAAATCTATGAAAAATTTCCTGAAACACGTTAGCCCAAAAGTCTTTTACAAGAAGATATACTTAATTTTTTACTAAATGCACCGGATGAAATCTACTTGATGACGAAGATAAGTTATGCAAACTTTTCAAAACCAGTTTCATATGAATGGAGTAATTATTTTAGATTTGTGTTTTCTTTGACATTGCTGGGGCTTTATGCAATGAAGAAATTTTCATTATAAAAGTTAAGTAAGTGACACAGAGCACAAAGAAACAATTCTGGTTGTTCATGTAATTAAAACAAAGACCAACAGGCCTTGATTATTTTTGGTCACAGTTTGAAGGAAAAGTAAAATCCATAGAATTATTTAACAAATATTTAGTTCTGCGTCCTAAGCAGACGCCACAAGCCCGATTTTTTCTAACTTGTAGAAGTGGTAAATGCACAGTCTAGCCAGTTGGATCCATACCATGGAAGTGAACTAAGCAAAATTGCCAACTATCTGCCTTTGCCAGAAACATCTCTTTATACGGGACGTTGTTTTCATAAAACGTCGACCACTATCTTTGCCAACGCAAGCGGCAGTAAGAAAAATTCGCCACGAAAAGTGAAAAAGCGACACGATTGTGGAGTCCTATGCTGGAATCTGTGTTCAATAAAACGAAAATCGCACAAACGATTTTTGGTCAACTTCAAACGAACAACATAGTTACGTTACCAAGTTCTACTACAAGTTAGTAATATAGATAATAATCCTCAAACATTTTCAATTCAAACTCCTTCGACTTCAGGAATTAATTTTTATAATGCGTCAGGGTGTACGTTCACGTTTAATATATCGAATAAAGCAGATTTGTTTTGTATTCGCTGTTATTTTTCTATCTGTTTACTTTGTCATAGTAAAATGTGATAAGTTATACGTATAACCCTTTTTTAAATTATAATTTTCTAGGGTTGACTATAAAATTTTGTACTACGTCAGTAATGGCCTTTATCAAACACGCCTGTTACTCGCCTCGCTCGCTTCGCTCGCTCAGCTTATAATCACAGACTCGTTCGATAAAGAATCACTTTTCTAACTTGGTACATACATAACTATTTTTAATATTAATGTGACTACAATTATGTATGTATGATAATAAATATTATTACTAACACAAAAATATGAATTAATTCACGTTGATTATTGTCGAATAAAGAAAACGATGCTGATCGATTAGAAGACATTAAATACTCTTCAGAAAACAATACGAGAAACAAAACATTACGGCAGCGATCAAACCCCAATCAATTTTTAGAATATTGAACGATTCCAGTTGTAGTGCAGTAAAACAGTGTTCCATACTGCCGATCCCCACTCAGCTGTAGACGCTCCGCTGTCGAGTTGGGAAAAGTTTAGAAAAACAAAAGATTCACCAATCTGTCTAACAAATCGAAATTCAATACGAGGAAATTTACATTTTAGTTCGCTTATTGAAGCACACCGTGTGTGTGTGTATGCACGTGCGCACATACAATGTACACAACAGAATATTTTTGTGGATTGACAACACTGTTTGTTTCATTTTTTCACGTTTAAAGTTCTGAAAGTTTTCTAATAAATAATGTTGTGAAAAAACAAGAGGAAAAATGTATATGTATGGCATACTACGATTTAAAAACCATTTAACCAAGTAAGAAGTAATTAGACTAACATTTTTAAAAAGAACACATTAATTTAATGCTCTTAGAAAACGTATTTATTATATTTACACTGGACGGTAATGCTTCTCTTATAGTACAAATTTAAAATACACAAAACAAAGTGTTGCAATAACTTTAGATTTTATTTGGAATTTAAAATGATAGAGGTGTGATGGTTTTTTAAAATCGAAAAATGCAGTGTGCAACTGTGCAACCTTGCACAAGGAAAATGTTCTTTTTCTTCTTCTTTATTGTTGCTTTGAGTTGGACTATTTAGTCTTTTACTCTTCATCTGAGTGCGGCGAATCTTCGAATGTTGGAGTTGAGTTTGATTAGCTATTGTTTATCTTTATTTTGATTAGGACTTGGAAAATGTTCTGTTGCAATAACAAGCTCCTTGTCAAATTTGGACGTTTCTAAGATTGACGTTTATGTTTTTAATTTTATTTTGTGATATCATTATTGTTCTATTTTATGATGTATACCTACGAGTAAAGAATAGAATAAGAGAGAGTCTCCTTAAAAATAATATTTGTCTAAAGTGGTAGGTAACTCAATATGGCCGCCGTAATACATAGGCGTGCATAAATATTTTGTATAGGGTATATGTACACTTCCTGTGTTCTCGATAATCATTTAAAATAGGTTGTTAGTCCAAAAATAATTAAAGAAATATCGTGAGTGTATTATGTTTTCAATTCTTTTCTACTTTTTAATATATTACAAACGGGTTTAAAGGAAATCTGCGTCAAAAATATACCAAATATTAAATGACTTGGATATGTATGTTACGCCTCTGAACACATAATTAGACATGTCAGATACATATATGACAAATTATTTAAAATACCTTTTTTTAAATTATTATTGCCTATGTTGAATGCCAATGAAATAACTTACCAATGAAGAGAAAAAGTGATATTCTATGTTCTTGCCGTTTTAGAACGACCACAAGCCACACAATTCACCATTATAGAAACAATAAAACGTCATTTTTGACATAACAGGATATAACTGACCTTCCTTAAAGTGGTAACATCCGTCTAAAAAATACCTATTCCCCCACCACGTTATTATCTCTCCTGTTCTATTCTTTACTCGTAGGTTCCAAGTAAGGCAAAAGTTCATTCAGTGCTAACACAAAACCTTTTACGCGCCGTTTCCTGTAACAAAAGTACGAATATTGTATAGAAATGATAATGTGAATAATGTTTTGCAATTGAATTTTAAACACAATTCAACTAAAGCCAGACCGCATATTAATTGTAGCCACGAATGATTGCTTACAAGAGACGGAGTATTTAATAGCCATCATTTCCATTTTTGGGCGGATAAGTTAAAAGGGTTTCTGTAATTGTATGGTTGGGCACTTTAAACCATCGCATTGTTGAACCAATATTTCTTCCCAATCTTTTAAATGCAATTTAGTATGTGAATGTCTTAGAGGAAGTACTGGATGATGTACCATTAAATTTCAGGCTAAACGTGCTTTACATGCATGATGATGCATCAGTTCACAATTCTCGCCTTTCAAGGGCATGATTAAACCAAATTTTTTTGAAGGATCGGGTGTAATGGACCGATATTGTGGTCAGCAAGGTCTCCAGATATTAATCCTCTGGACTTTGTTGCTAGCAATTACTCCTATTTCTGTAAAAATTCAGGAAAGTGATATTTAATAAGTAAACCAAAATTTATTACTAAAAACATCGATTTTTTTATATGCCCCAAAGAGAGATTTTCTGCAATTTATACATTCTATACCTTATTTCAAAAAGAGAAAGACGAAACTCTGAACAGACCCAAGAGACAGTTATTTCTTAATGGTTGACAGCAAGGCCTATTAACACCGTACTACATTCGCTTTTTGCTGTCAATTGTCAAATATTCTGACATCTGTGTTTGTTTTCTAGACAATTTATTTAATTTCATATGTTGTGACTATAGTCCGTCTCAACCTTATTATGCAGTACAGGTCTTATGGGAATTGATATCATGGTTGCCAAATCGTCTCATTGTATAATGTAGTTACAGTTCCGGTTCAATATCCGACATTTTTTGTAGTCAAAACATAACCTATACGACTGTTTGTCATTCAATTGATGCATACTACATACAAAAAATTAATAGTAATTTGAAACACTAAAAGGGGAGAATATATGGGAAAATGGATTAGTTAAAATATTTGTAATAATATAATCCTTTGGGATTGTTCTGTAAAAAATTATTCAAAATCTAACTGAATATAGTAAGCCAGAGTAAATGAATTAATATTTCAAAGAAACACTTAAGGTATACAATTTTCTTCGTTACTGAATATTGACATCTTAATCAACTATCCACTATAAATTCAGACCAAGACAAAGTTAATCACAAGTTTATTTTTCATTAAAAAACTTTTCTATTTATAAAAACAACTTAAATAATACATATTTATGAAAAGAATAACAATAACCACACACAACATGCACTTTTATTTTTTAATATGTTACATGACTTATATAGTCTTATTGAACATTAATATGTTAACCTATATTGCGTTATACACATTTAAAGACACAAATTCCTCACAAATTCATTTTGCAAAACCATATTTTCCCATTTTTTAAGAACAAGTTAATAATACATGATAACATTTATGAAAAAACTAACCATGATCATACAAAGGAGTAGGTACACATATTGTTTTATTTTTCTTCATCACTTAAAGAATCTTGATCTGATGATGAATGTGTGACGTTAATTATAAACTCTTCAACATCGTCTTGCAAGTTGGCCAATGTAATTCCGCCAGTTGTTCACTGTTACATTCTGATAACCTTTCACAATTAATTGTTCAATATCTCTTTGTTTGAATGTCGTATTGTGCATTTCAACGTAGTGCTTAACTTGTGCCCACACCATTTCAATTGGGTTTAATTGACAATGATAAGGTGAAAGCCGAAGAACATGCCCTTTATTCTTTGCTAATTCATCAATTTTGTTTCTCTCATACTGAGACCTAACCTCTGACACACAAGCTAGTAAATCTCTTTTTAACATGTCATTATCAAGTGAAATATTCTTCTCAGTGAGCCATTCAATAATTTGGTCTTCTCTGTGCTACTGCTGGAAACTTTTCTAATTTTCTCGTGTGATATGAGGCATTATCGAGACCAACAACCGAGTTCTCTAGTATATTTGAAAGCAATTTATTCTTCAACCAATCTCCATATGTATCTGCATCCATTTCGCTATGAACATCAGCAGTATTTTTCTTATATAGAAATATACATTCAGCACCAATAACAAAACCTTGCTCGCCTCCAGCATGAATTAATGGAAATCGAGGCCCAAGACCACTTGGTGATATTAAACCAGTGCTGAGTCCTTACGTAAAAGCTTGTCGACTGCTTTGAACAGTAACGTCAGTCCACTTTTTATTTACCGAGTGTCCTGCATTCACTCATGATTCATCAGTATATATTATAGTTCTACCTAAAAATAAAACAATCACAATCAAACACAAGCAAATAATAAATTGCGTAATGAACATAAAAGTATAACAAATTAAACGATAAACTATACCTTCGTCTCTGAATTTTCTGATGTCTCGTAAGTATTTATGTCTCCACCTAATGATGTCATCTCTTTCAATAAGAATACTCTTTCGTCCCACTTTTTAAAATTCAAAACTCATATCATGTAGCAATCTGTAAAAAGTATATGTATATGTATATAGGTTATCACGTTAATCAGAATTATAGATCTAGGTATGCTTACTTACTTTTAAATACTTGACAAAGATAATATGCTTGCTAAAAAGAACGATTTAACAGAAATTATATATAGATAAATTAAAGACAATATAAAAATTTACACACTACGGCAAAAACTGACAATTGACAGCAACGATTACTCATATAATATACCCATCATATACTTTGCATAATAGAATTTGCAACAAGGCAACCGGATATAAAGATGTCGTTATTAAGAGACTACTAAAGATAATAAGAGATGCAATATCCCTATTAAACCTGTACTGCATAATAGGGTTGAGACGGACTATAGTACATTTAGATACCATTCTGTTGCTTTAAGAGGAGCGTTTACCTATCAAAACTAAGGCATCGCCGTTTTGCGTTATTTGAATTTATTTCGTAATTTTAGAACCTCAAATTTGGGTTAGTGATGCAAAAGGCATCAATTTATAACGTCAAGGCCAGTTTTTGTACTAATTTATTTTCTTAAAAAAGTTATGTGTTTTAGAAATAACCACAAAAATGCATGAATTTGATTAATGTCTACTAACTAAAGCTGGTACACAAAAGAAAAAAATGAGGTGTGGCCACCACACGACTTTCTTATACGTATGAAAGTGTTACTTCCGGTCCGAATTTTGAAATTTCATTTATACAAAAAATATTCCAAATCCAACTCTAAATACTTTTGTACTCTTCATAAATATATATAGAATGCATAATTTACGACATATTTGCAAAAAATCGCTATTCGATAAGAGTAAAAGTGGTACTTCCGGTCTGAATTTTGAATTTTTTTTTATACAAAAGATATTTAAAAGTATGTACTAAATACTTTTATACTCGTAATGTACCTGCCTAGAAAGCATGACTTGCGAGATATTAGCAAAAAACTGATTTTCGATAAGAGTAAAAGACCTACTTCCGGTAGGAATTTCGAAACACTTTATTAAAACAATTTTTCTCAAATTTAATTTTGAGTACATTTGAATTTTTTATAAATTTGTTTAAACTTAGTAATTGACGAAATATTTGCAAAATTCGATTTTTTCACTGAAGTAAACTACTACTTCCGGTCTGCCGATTTTGCTCAAAATCTAATCAGTTCTCAAGAGGGAGATTATATTCGTAAATACAAAATTTGGAATTGATATCTACAGCGGTTTGACCGCTATCGTGGACACACACACACACACACAGAGAGAGAGAGAGAGAGAGAGAGAGAGAGAGAGAGAGAGAGAGAGAGAGAGAGAGAGAGAGAGAGAGAGGGAGAGAGGGAGAGAGAGAGAGAGAGAGAGAGAGAGAGAGAGAGAGAGAGAGAGAGAGAGAGAGAGAGAGAGAGTTTTTTAAAAACCACTTTTTTGGTATCAGGGGACCTCAAAACGTGGACATCTGCAAAAATCTCGAGGTCGAAAATTTTCATCATCACAATACTTCCTTATACTACGTATAAGAAAGTAAAAAATGAGGTGTGGCCACCACACGACTTTCTTATACGTATGAGCGTTTCAAACTATACAATTTCAAGAATTTTCTTATACAAAACTTATTCAAAATCCTATTCTAAGTACTTTCATTCTCTTAATAAATCGCTATAGAATGCATACTTTGCAAGATATTCGAAAAAAAGTGCTACTCGCTAAGAGTAAAAGTGCCACTTCCGGTCCGAATTTTGAAATTTCATGTACACATAAAATATTGAAAATTCAACTATAAATACTTTTGTACTCTTAATAAATATATATAGAATGCATAATTTACGACATATCTACAAAAAATCGATATTCGGTAAGAGTAAAAGTGGTACTTCCGGTCCGAATTTTGAAATTTTTTTTATACAAAAGATATTTAAAATTATAATCTAAATACTTTTATACTCGTAATGTACCTGCCTAGAAAGCATGACTTGCGAGATATTCGCAAAAAACTGATTTTCGATAAGAGTAAAAGACCAACTTCCGGTTGGAATTTCGAAAAACTTTTTTAAGATAATTTGTTTCAAATTTAATTTTGAGTACATTTTAATTCTTTATAAATTTGTTTAAACTTAGTAATTGACGAAATATTGGCAAAATTCAATTTTTTCACTGAAGTAAACTGCTACTTCCGGTCTACCGATTTTACTGAAAAACTAATGAGATCTCAAAAGGGAGATTACACACGTAAATACAAAATTTGGAATTGATATCTCCAGCGGTTTGACCGCTATCGTGGTCACACACACAGAGACAGACAGACAGACAGACAGACAGACAGACAGACACACAGACATTTTTTAAAAACCACTTTTTTGGTATCAGGGGACCTCAAAACGTGGACATCTGCAAAAATCTCGAGGTCGAAAATTTTCATCATCACAATACTTCCTTATACTACGTATAAGAAAGTAGAACAACCTCTACGCGCCAGCTGCACATTTGATGAACGATATAAAAAAGAAAAAAAACGTTATGTAATTATTTTTGAAGATAAAGAACATTAAATAGTAAAAATTGTCACACACATTTCACCGAGTGTTTTTCAAAGCTATTGCGTCGTCTATCCCCACTTTAAGGTATCTCTACCGGTCCTAGCGGAGACGCAAATCTATCGGAATCGGTCGGCTATTCCAGACTTAAATCCGAGTGACAGTTTGTCATTAAAAAGAAATGTCATATATACCTATAATATTCGAGTGTATATAGCAGTTATGTTTCCCATCTTATAGTATTTCTTTATCTATGACAGAAACTGTGAATAAAACCGAAGCGCTGTGACAGAACCGAATATCGTCTACCTCCACCTACTCACTCTCCCTTGCGTCTATCCGTCCCGCGAGTGATATAAGTTGCATAACTTTCTATTTGTTAGTAAACGCTCCTCTTAACTGTGAATTTATCTCTATCTACATACAATTTATTTTGACACAGATTTTATATTTCAGACATATATGTAAATTTAATTTTACCGCCTAAAATTGATTTCACCAGTTATAGGTTGTAATTTGGTATAGTCGATCGGGAACTAGACCTTGCTAGCCGAGTGAAACAAGCGTGAAATATTACAGGAAGTGAGTACAAGTATGTTATTATAAAATACAACATTACTTATTTTATATTTATATGGAGAAATATCAGATCATGTGGTTATATATATGTCAAAAAAGCAATTGCTAGATTAGAAGAAACTTAAATTTCAGGTCATAAAACTTTTGTCAGCGAATGTAGTTTTGAAACTACATTCGTTCTTATCAATTCTATTTGGTTGGACAATAGGTGCAAATATGTCACGTATCTAATGGTGGTGCGCAACGTTTCCCTTGCAAGATGTTTTTTAATCCTATGTATTTCGTTAATACATTGATCTTTGTATTTAGGCGTGACTTCGTATTTTTTTGGTGTACAGTTACTTACAAGATCGGTACAGATACGTTGTTTCAGAGCTAGCATTTTAATGCGTTAAGGAATGAAGAAAAATAACCTTTTAAGGCAGCCTGGTGCAATATACAAAAGGTAAGGTAGTTAAGTTTCATTCTTTTGCATCATTGCATACGAAGAGATAGAATGGCGATGATCATGTCTCATTCCATCCATCGAACAAGAAGAGAATGAAGGGGGCAAGGGAAACGTAACGATTTCATTTTAACGATCTTTCTGATTGTAAGTAACTGCAATTCTGAAAGCTCACTCGCCAAAACGTTGCACGGGAACGTGGAAAAAGGAGAAACACACATTTCAGACGGACGAATGCAACGTCATTACGTAAGAATTAACGTCAGTCGTATTTTGGAGAACACTTTAATGGCCCGTGCGGCTAAAGGATGTCTTCGACATTGTTAGCTGCAATTCTGGCATACCATTCGCCATTGTTACTGTAAATTGCTCTGTAGTGGAGTGTGCGCTCGTTTATACTGATTATGGCGCTAAAGATCGTCATGTGTAGACGTGTAATCGTTAAAGCACACAACATAGTGAATATAACGCAATATCTGTATGTATGTTGACGCGATTAATAACCTTTTATAAAACATACGTTTTATAAAAGGTTGATGACACTAAATGCAATGTTATAAATCATAACCTCAATGTGTCCGAATGCCTTTAGCATGTTTGTGTCCGCAGAGATGATTCATTGCTTGCCTGTTTAGACGCGGTTTTGTGTATATTCAATAAGAATGCTTCGCCGTCAGAATTTTATAGTCAAATTAGCACGTAAATATGTATGTTGATATATAACGGAAATAGATTTAAAATGACATATCTAATAAAGTGATATTATTTTCAGATTAACAAAGATCTTTAACGGTTAGTTAATTATTCGACTATCAATGCAGAAGCGATTCTAATTTGTAATTTGATTTGCATTGTGCTGGCATTGGTGAATTTGTAGAGTAAATAAACATCGTCATCATTTTCAATACAGTATACATTTATCTAAAGATAATTACTATTATTTCCGTTTATGGATAAACATGACTTACAGTTGAAAGCAAAAAAAAGTAGACAAGAGATATCGTACTTTGTAAACCTGGCTTTATTTACTTGTCATTAGTGCCAAGTCATTATCACTGATCTGTATAATATAAATGGTTAAGCAATAGCATGTTAAAAATTGTGATCAAATACGAACTGCGCACGGGGCTAACGCACATGCGCAATAATATAAAATAAAGGCGATAATTTGAAATGCCTAAAATCTTTGAAAAGTATTTAACAGAACATGAACTTTAAAATTAATATCTGAAAAAAATACATTCCTTTTGAAATATTTACTGGTTATAAAAAAGTATTAATTTGGAGAGCTTTTTTCTTAGAAGTTCCCCACGTTCTACATCTGTTTGTTTCTTTGCATCTCTGTGCATCGCACAACATTCTTAATTACAAGAGAAACGTGACTTTCATGTAAAATAGATGAATAAAACATATGTATATCTAAGGATACAAAGTAAGTACTTATTTTCTACTAACAAGGTAATAGAAATTGAACGTACAAATAGACCAAAAAACACTGCCTCTACAGGAAGTTTTGTACAAGAATATGGTGTACTTGGACATCTTGTGAAGGACGTATTAAAGCACCACGATTTTTTCTATTCAAAAGATGAAAACTAGCATTATCGACAGATGTTTGTGAGATTTCTTCTAGTACGGACACACATTTAGCACACTTAACAATGCGCTTCAATTGTTTGACAACAAAACCAGAAATAACAACATTTTGGGATAACAATGTCTGTGGTGGTATGTCGAGAATTGTATAATTATAATCCTTTTCAATGTCTACCGCATCTTCCTTAATAAAAATACTCCAAAAATATAAACAAAAAGCTAATACCCCGAGTAGCAAAATCACTACATGCAAATATATATTTTCATCCTTCTCTAAGATTGTGATTTTGGTACGTTGGACGTCTATTGAAATCGGTGTTCGGAACTTTAGTGACTTCACATTCGAATGTCAAAAGACTAGGGACTCCGCATACTCGTAAGCCCCGAGTTAAGTATTCAATTTGGCATAAAAATTCCACGCGCGTCCTATTGCATTGCTCATCCATTTATATTATAGAGATCAGTGGACATTTTTCTAAGGAATATCAAATAATTATCAAAACAGCTTCTACCTGATTAATACGAATCAAAATACTAATTAAAAGACATCATAAAGAAAACATATATTAATATCTGGATATAGAGCCGTTTTTGTTTAAAACTTCATACAATCTATTTGGAATAGACTTATAAAGGTTGGTACAATTATTTTGATTTTGATTCTCTCATGCTGTGTGAACTATTTCTACCAGTTCTTGTTTATTTTGAGATCTTTGATTTAATTTATTTGATCACATTAACTACCACATATTTTCGATAACATTTAAATCAGGACTTCTTGGCAGAAAATCCAACACATTGATATTATTTTCTCTGAACCATGTTTGCACTCTATTCGATGTATGGATGGGACAGATGTTCAAGTGCATATCTTACGCGAGTTTCTTGGTGGGTTACATTCAAATTGTTTTTCGGTAGTTTTATACACCGCAAATTTAAAATCTTCGTTGGACAGTAAAAACAAAACCCAGAAAGTTATTTACATCAGCTGCATTCACTACTGTGGTAAATGGATTTTCAATAAGCACATTTGTGATATGGCGGTCTGCTCGGCTGTTGATATTCCTTTGCGGTCGGAACCAGAAATTCTACAAATTCTATGCTGATCTCGCCATATTTTAATAATTCTAAAAGCTGTGCTTTTATTTATATTATTTCTTTTTGAAACCGTTACTCAAATGTGTAATAACATTTAATATCTTCACTTATGGAAGGTATCTATAATAAGCTTAATATCAAGTTTAAGGTTGTCAATTTTGAAAGATAACCAAATATTGACATTTAACTTTGAAGACGCTATTACACTAATCATTTTGAGAACGCCTATGACAGAAATCTGCATTTTTGTCTACTTTTTTTTTTTTGCTTTCGACTGTAGGTACTCTGTAAATTAGGTAACTATTGGTAATTTTGCTAATTAGTTCTGGTATGTACGATGTTAGGTAAAACGAAATACCATGTACCCATTTAATTTTAAGCGAACTATGTTATTTTAGGCGAGTGCTTTGATGTTCTCAAAAGTTACATGACATTTGATCGTAAAATGTTTACTAAACACGCCAGAAACTAGGAAATGCAGTATTCGAGTAAAAACTCAATAATTCAGTTGATAGAAATGACCAATGAATTGTCTTGCACCATCGAAGCGGTTTGCTGTTTCTTACGCAACTTTGTGAAAGGCGATTTATATTAATATTTTCACAGCGAATGGAAGCAGATTTAGTCCATTATATTCAACGTCGATCAAATATGCTTTTTATTCTTACAGGATATAATTCGTCGTGGCAAATAATATTCCCTATCGCTATTTAAAAGAAAAAAAACAGTAAAGTTAGGTATGGCTAACTGCAAAATTTCAGACTGACGAACCTAAAATTGCTTTGAAAAATACTATGAACTACTAAGGGCCAGGCATTGACTTTTAGAAGAAAATAAAGTATGAACTCAGTGACGTTACACTTGTAGGTACTCTACTGCTGTATCAATAAACAAGGGATGACGAGAAAACTCTTCAAAGCTTAAACATTTCTAAAAGAATCCACATACTTAGCGTCTTAGCATTAATTTGGTATTTCCCGTATTGAAGTACGCTTAAGAAACTGGACTTATTATAATTTGTCTACCATTTTACACTTATTGCATTCCATCACGAGCAGTAACCATTCAAGAAATACTCAAGTGGTTAAAAACTTATCCCGGAAGGGTGGTTTGTCCTTTTTGGAGGTATCGATGGAGAATCGGCAACCAGTGCTGTAGCAACAAAAACTATTTTTTAATTTGTATTGAACGACTGAATGGGAATACTAAATCAACCTACGCTAAGATTTAATGTTCTTTCGGACAGTGTTAAAGAAACTAGTGGGTGTAATTTGAAAAAGAATGATGTAGGTTGTTACTTAAAAAATGTCGTTAAGGTTTTTTAAAAAAACCCTAATGTATCAACAATTATAATCACTTCACTTTGTTTATTGTTTCCTGTTCTCAAGTTATATTTTGCCAAAATTCTTTTGCTGCATCAAGAACATCTTGGTCTACAATCTTCTTGATAGGTGAAGAAGAACATCTTAAAATCCGACAGAAATGGAATTTGTTAATGCATCACTTACTTTTGATTACTATAGTAAAACTTATAAGTTGGTTTACCTCTAACATGTTAATTTTTTGATTATTGAATAATTAAATTACAATTTGTACTAAATTCTTGAGCATTCTGAACGAAGAACTGCAAAATGTAAGTGTTCGATGAGTGGCGTAATTGTTGGTTGTCGACCAGAAACGCACGCGCAAGATATTTCAATGCAATGCTTAGTGATGTTTAATCGCACTCTTCAGGACTTTTTAAATCGATTCAGTACTATGGAGGATAATATGGATTCACTACTATACACCTGAGTCGAAATAACAGTCAACGCAGTGAAGAAGCGTGACTGAAGAATATGCTCTAAAAAGGCGAAGACTATGTTAGCAGTTGCGATGGTTAGTACCGTTTAGGATTTCCAAGGATTTATCCTGGCCGAATAGGAGATGGGAGAAACAATAGCAGAAGCATGTTATCCTAGATTATTTGATGATTTAAATGAAGATCTGAAATAATGACAGCCAAGGCTAACACACACAAAACTGCTTGTTTACCAGAAGAATTCAACACTTCTAAAATGGACCACTGAAATCACATAATTGTAGAAATTAGAGTTTGAATTGGTTACCCACACACCTATTGTCTTGGTTTGATCTCGTGCTATAATTTTTGTTGATAATTTAAACATTTAGGTCAGTTGGGAGAAATTAGTGTTGAATAATAATATAACTGCTGCCGTTAATGGATATTTTGTAGACTAAGAGAAGAATTACTCTTCCCTTTATATTGTATGTCCATATCGTCGGGTCATCTCCGAATTCGAATCATTTTATTAAGTGTAAATAATCTACAATTAAGACTCTAAACTTGGAGTATGTGGCTTAGTACTAATTAAAAACACTAAAACACATTTACACAACAAAGCATAAAAACTAAATACGTATTTCGACAACTACCTATGTTGTCATCTTCAGTAGCACTGATTAAAAACCGCATTGTCTATACACTAGCGTATACAGTGTATAGACAACACTGAACACTGAAGCGTATACTGTTTTCTATACGCTACAGTGTATAGACAACGCGGCTTTTAATCAGTGCTACTGAAGATGACAACATAGTTGTCGAAATACGTATTTAGTTCTTTGTGATTCATTGTGGTAAAGATCTTTTAATGTTTTTGTTTAAACCTAAAATTGGTTTCGCGAACTAAATGTTTCCTATCGAATTTTTTTTTTTGGCCTAACTTTTCTATCAGCTCTGATTATTTTCACCATCACCAAAATGGATGGAAGGATGAATATTACTAACGCGGTAATAAACAGAACACTTGTATTTAATGGTTGCTAGTAGTAAATAACTACTAAATGTTAACAGACGCGCAAGGTCACTTGCTTATAACCACTATTAATAAGTTAATGTCGAAAAGAATGAAAAAACAAAGCCGACTAGTGTTTTTTTCTCTTTATTTTAGTTTCTTTGAGAGAACATTACGGATGTAAATAATTTTTGATTTTCTATCCATTGAACGACCATTGAAAAATCGCCACAATTGTATTATTACACCTTATCACCTAATATGTATAATATACAATCTGATCATGAATATGTTTGTATGCGTACTTATATAATTATGTACAAAGTGTGCGATAGCATACAACTATGACATGTGGCGGGTTTCGCAAAAAAAAGTCGTCGCACCCAATTAGAGAAGTGGTCCTACTTTTTGGCTTGCAAAACAACGACACCAGTTACGATAATCTTGTTTCGGGTATTCAAGAAAAGATGTCAGAAAAGAAACATGAAAATTAAAAATGACACTCAAGTTTTTATTTTTTTTTAAGTGGAATTAAATTAAAACCAGATTTGTCGTAAATTTATTTCGTGCAGAAGAAATGGATTTTTGCATTGATTTAATTTAGAATAAGTACTGTCAGGGACAAAATTGTGTCTATTTTTGAACACTATAGAGATAATTCGTCTGTTATTGATATTGAAAACATTTTTAAATCTCAAAAAAGAATATTTTTTGCCTAAAAAATATATTTTATTTTCGTAAATCTTCAAATAATCTTCTGTGTGAAACCTAACGCACATTTAATATTTTTATGTTTTTACTTTTATTTTTGTCTTGGACATTGAAAGATATCTCCCTATAGGTTATTTATAGTATGTTATGTATTATTTTTCAAAAATTTTTGAATAACTTCAAACTTATTAGCGACAATTAGGACGAATTTTCTAAAGGTAAATCAACCTTTACATCTATCAATATTTTTTATAGTACTCTGAACCATGGAATCTTCTTGAAGAAATTATCCGTAATTGAACTTAAAGGCGTGGCTTTGTCAAGGCATATAATATATAGCTCTTTGCGAAAAAAATAGCAGTGCATATAAAAATACCGAAGGATTTAATTGCATCCGAGAACAGAGACATCTATGTAACAGATGATGAACTGACATAAACTGTTCCTTACCAAGTTTATTCTAAAATCCGGGGAAGCACCTGTTTTAATAGAACACTAGATTTTGGTACTGTGGAAAATATAGCAGTTATAGCAGTGCTGTGTAGAAAATCGAACATTTCAGGTGCAAGGTTGTTTTATGGATGGTATTAAAGTTTTGTGCGATAACATGGGTGGAGCGAAACAATTGTACATCGGAAAAGCATGAATTAATTCAATAATTAAAGAGGACAAAGAAAACATACAAATTCATTCAAGAAATGCTAACATGCTCAGCGAAAATGATTTCTAACGCAATACAAGATCAAGCAAAATACATTAGTGTGGTAGCGTCTTATCTGTGTATTTACAGCTAAATTACTTGGATATTTCTGGTACAATAACTTTACCAACTACTTAGCAGGTATGTAAAATTTTTTATCCACAATCACTATATTATACGGTCATAATTCAACTGCTTAGCAACCTTTTATGGGGTCTATAAAACACTAGTGTTTTATAAATCATAAAACACGCTATAAAACACGCCATAGTTAGTTAATGCGAAATTTCAATGATTTTTGAGGTGACAGCCGCTGTCAGACCGAAATGTCAGATCATTGTTTCATAAATTTCGGCGATTCTGATTATAAATAAGTGTGATTGTGGATAAAACGTTGTATTGCATACGGGTTTTAGATGCATTTTATTCACTTAAGAAAATTAAACGCTCGAGCAAGCTCTCGCGTTTAAACATTCTTGCGTGAATAATATGCTATCTAAAACCCTTATACAATAAATAACTATATTATGGTTTTACTAAAGTACGTTTTTTTTTGATTCAATTAGTAGAAACATACAAATTGTATTGATTGAAATATAAATGTACATTATAACATCAAATTAAGCCCGGTAGTTAGGTCGTACGTTACAATACACGTGCCACACATACCCACAAAGATGTGTCTTACACTTCGGGCATGATGGCATACGTTTACTATGTCTATGATAGCATCACACCAATGTGGAGATGTTTATAAGAACATTAATGCTTTAATGTTGATAGAAATTATAATTTTCTATTTGTTATAGCATAAACGACATGAATAACAAGCAAGAAAAATCTTCCAAAAGCCAGCAATGATCAGCTGATACTATGTGAGAAGCTATAGATGCTATAAATTCGAAACATATGAGATGGAAACTCGCTTCGAAGACATTAGTTTAACAAGAACACTTCGGCGAAGGGTTTCAGATAGTAATAAGGTGCTAAAAGATAATGATGTAGGATTTTTGGGAGGTAGATTACCTATCTTTAATAAAGAAAGAGAACAATAAATAGTTGACCATATAAAAATGTTAGAACTAAGGTTCTTTGGATTAACGTGTACTGATGTGAGAAAATTAGCTTTTCAACTTACTGAAAAGCTAAGTCTAAAACATAACTTTAATAGCACAAACGAATTACCTGGGTGGGACTGGCTTCGTAGCTTTCTAAAGAGAAATCCTTCCATAAGTCTCCGAATTCCTGAAGCAACCTCTCTTACACGAGCTCAAGCATTCAATAGACCAAATATCAAAGCATATTTTGAAAATTTGACAAAAGTAATTGAAGAATACAAATTTACGCCTGAACAAATTTTTAACATGGACTAATCTAGATTGTCCACTGTTCAATCTCGTTCTGAAAAAATTTTTGCCTGCAAAGGAAAGAATCAAGTAGGCTCATTAACTGCTGCTGAAAGAGGTCAGCATTTCACAGTAGTTTGTTGTATGAATACGACAGGAAATTTCTGCTTAGGTCAGAAAAACTTATCAGAATCTTCTGTAGTTGAAGTAAGTAGCGTGTCATCAATAAAGATTCCAGTGACTTCTTCAAATGAGACTGATTTTATACAAGAATTATCACCATGCCCTCAAATGGATTCAATACGAAACAGAGAAAACGCAAAAGATCAGATGCGCAAGGTGTTTTGAATAAAACACCCACTATTGAACTACTAAAACTCAAGCAAGCAGACCAAAAAGCAAAAGAACTGAGAAAGTTCGCAAGAAAAATTAAGAAAGCGGTTGAATTCGATGTTGATAGTTATAAAAATCTGGATCCAAATGTACCACAATTTTAAGATGATTCTGATGATGAAAATCCTGCTTGCATTAATTTTTTTATCTATTGTAAATAATTAGTATCTACCTATGCCATCATTACATTATATAGGTATATGATGGCACACTTGGCAATAAAATCAAAATACATATTTTATAGAAATATATTAATTTGGAATAGCTTAGATTGGTTATTTATGAAACTACTTCCTATTCTTTGAATTTTGCGATGGTTAAATATCTCTGCGGTTTAAATGAACATTGTTACTCATATTTATAAAAAAGGATGCCATCATAGCCGTACTTCCTCTAGAGATGAGCGACGCATTAAAAGATTTCTTTAATCACACCCTTTTACAACTTCCATCCAAATAAAACAAACTTAAGATCTTCCAATTCACTCATCCACTATTCGAAAATGTTTAATACAGGAGGATATATTGCTTAAGAGAAAAGTGATTTTTGCTGAAGAAGCGACATGTTCAACATAGATTACTCTTTGCTAGAGATGATTTAAATTGGCCAGTTGCTAGATGGCGAAATATCTTGTGGTCAGATGAGAGTAAGGTCGTATTATTTAGATCTAAAGACTCAAGGCAGTACCTATGGGAACGGAATATAATCTCAATTATACTATAAAGACTGTCAACCATGGAGGAACAAACCTCTATTATTATTTATGGTAAATGCTTCCCAACGCCGAGGAAAACATCTCTCCCTCCTCTGGGTGTACGATAACAACCCGAAACATGCATGTCGTAGTGTTACGGGAGGCTTCGGTTGAGATTCTGGTGTGGTCTCCAAAATCACCAGACCTTAATCCTATACAAAATTTGTGGACAGACGTGAATGAGGTCACTTTTGTAGCATCATCCACATCGAGACAAGAATTATGCGTACAATGAACATCTAGATTATATTTTTACTCAATAAATTAAGTATAACTACATATTATATAGAGTTTATAATGTCTTGCTGTTTACTTTTTAAGTTCTTTCAATGCAGTGTTATTTTTTTCGCACACAGCTGTACATATTTCAATTTTAAATTCTACATGCTTGGATAATAATTTGGAAGTTCCACAGGGACCCGTGTTGGGCCCTGTTTTGTTTTTGCTATAAGTTAACGATACTGAAATGAGTTTGAAAGGGATCGTGTATAGTGATTATCACCTGGCTGCATAGATCATAATTCTTTATTGTGTTACCAAACAAAATCAAGGTGTGTTGTCAGGTGAATGATTCTAAAAGACTGTTAAAGTATTATCTAGTTGGTAAGGTAACAACTGGGTAATGATAATTTAAAGCCAGTAGGTATATGTGAGACTCATTTTAACGATCCTCGCTGTTTAAATTTATATTTATTTATTTGTATATGGTATTGACTTGTTCTGTACCACATGTCTGTTAGTCTGAAGAACCAAACAAAAATATTATTATAATAAAAAAAAATAACTAACTCAATAACAGATTTAGGACAATGGGATATATGAAAAACTAATTTCATATTTAAAAATGGAAAGCAGGTCCCACACACTCAAAATGGCGAGACTTTTAGGAAGACAGCGTGAAAAGAAATGTTTAAATGACACACCAACACCCAACAAATAATGACGAAGTTATTAGTACTTTGTTATATTTGTTCAAAACAATTATTTCCGTTATTACTTAGGATTAATAATGTAAATATCAGGTGCTGCCACTTGTGAAACGATAATTAAGGACATAGAAGATATGAAGTGAGGTACTGACATGCTTCCACACCTGAAATAAACAGATATCAACGATCAACGAGAAGTGACACACACGATAAAAGTATTGCCACCGACGCCACGCCGTCCCTAGTGTCTCCTGTCCTTGTTGTGGTGGACTTGGTTCTTTATCACTCAAATTCAACTAGGCGAAAGTGGTACACGGAATAAAGAAGGATCCGACTATACTGTCGCTTCTCGTTGCTTTTTATTCTTTAAACACAAAGCCGAATGTATTGAGAAGTTTTACAATAGTTAAAGGGAGGGTTGAAATAAAATTATCAGTTGTTTATGTTTTATATTGTTCTCAATTATAAAAATAGAAAATGCAAATCACACCAGATGGAATCAATCCAAGGCATCACAATGAATTGCTTCTTTTTTCATCTACCTTCAGCACAATCACAAGCATGATAAGGAATAAGGCGTCCCTTAGGAACATACCTATTCGCGGTGGATGAAAGCACCTGAAGAATATATTTAATAACTGAAAATGTCCAGGAATATACAAGATCTGAGTCAGTCAGTAACCTCTGCCAGTGAAACAAGTAGATCAGTTCCTCCTCTAGATGATAGTAGAACTACGCATAGTATAAACATAAGTTCCAATTCTCAAAGATCATACGAATAGCAAAAAGACAAATTTACAAACTTTGAGATTAATATCAAAATTCAGTTGTAAAAAATAGTAGATACTAGATGCTGTCAGTCCGAGGAAAGGAATTTTTCCTTCCTGTATTACTTTATTTCTTTACTTGACATTTGAAGACTTCTCCGACCGGCACCTTCAGCCACCTAAACTGTTAAGTTTGTCAGTAAGAATTCAACAAAGTTAATTTGAACTTGCAACATTGGATTTACCATATGAAATCGTGCTGTTACGAACCGGCAGGTTATAAATAGGAGGCATATAAATAAATTCCTAATGGAACAAGTTCGGAGCACCAACAAATTAAGTAAATAATTCGTGGCATAATACTTTGGCGCTACGATAATGAATTTGGTATCGTTCATCAGTGGATACGTATTTCGACCATGCAATATCATTAGTTCTGCTTCAGCGAGGGAACAAATTCCTATAGTTTTAAGAATTACGTGAATAGAAAAACTTTGAAACATAAGAGGGAAGATTCTCTGATTATTACCAGTGTTATTTTTATTTGTAAACGTTTTGATAACGTTTCATTAAAGGTTTCAATTATTTGTAAATAATATGTATTGGCTTAGGAAAAAGGTAATATGTGTATGATAAAATTTATGTCTAAAAAATTCGAGTTTCTACTTGTAAGTGGGTATGGTAGATAAATGCTTGGGCAGAGGACATATCTTAGTGTTAGTCGTATCAGTATTTGAACTGGTACAGGAAAGCATCTCATATCATAACCTTCTTTTACATTTTTAGCAAGTAGCTAGAGGAATATTTGGAGTAGAAGGATTTGTTCTGCAAAAGGATGCAAATTTGTAACAGTGTAGATGATTATAGGCATATAGTGGTGCTAACTTAGTTCATTGATTTGGACGTTGTGGACTCCTACTACATACGGTTTTGCATATTTTATTAGTTGCAGGTTACATTTTCGATGAATATGCGCTAAGATTTAGTAGCAATAAATTAAATTCTGAAATAAATATAAAGAAATATTTTTTTTATGTTTCCTATGTAGCAGAAAAGTACATTAGCGTCTAAGCTAGTGTACCTAGACGCAAAAGGGTGGGTTCTATTACATATTGTAGGAATAAAATGTGTCTATTTCACTTAGATATACATCGCCAAATAAGTATACTGATTTCACTAAAATATATTGCAAAACATTCCAATGTCCAGATTTCAACATTTCTATTTTTCTACATAATCCTGATATTATCGTCAGTCATTAATATATGGTTGATTATATTATACCTCATTTACAACGAACTATACCTTGTCTCAGAATTAAATTTCGCACTAAAAATGTATTTCGTTGGTTTTTACGTAGGCAAATTTAATATGGAAAAATAACCAAGCCATAACTTATGAACATTCTTTTACATTTTTGCTTTGGTTTTATTATATTTTACTATGTTATTAAATACAATCTGTACATTTAAGTACGTCACGAACATTAGTGACCAGGCAGGTCTAAAAAAACAGCTGACTACCAAGATGAAATGATAATAAAAACATATGAATCATAAAATGTCATCCACATAGAGTGGGAAGGCTATTAGAAAAAAGAATGTGGCTGGGTTGATGGATGATATAGAACCATTTAATTGTTATTTGTGTTAATAGTGATAGTGAAAGTTTATTATTGTCCAGTGAATCATAGTAATTTCTGCAGCTAATTTTTCTGTATTTATAACTTTGTTATTGTATGTTTGAGATACTTTCATAATAAATTTTGCTTATACACACACACATCGCTTTCGATGTCGCTTTTGGGTGACAGATGTAGTTGTGATGTTATCGGCAGTCGCACATACACTGAGGAGGCCTTAAAGGCCGAAACACGGTGTCTGTGCGTTGATTGTCGGTAATGACACTAGATGTGCGTGTATATCCTAATACATGTGTAATATACATATACATTTTGCGTATAAATGTATATATGTAAATAGTATGCTAATAATCAAGGTTTGTAGAGAGCAGGTTGCGCCGTAACTTGTTGGTGAGTGGGGGTGACACTATATTGCGCGTCACTCGGAGTACACATTGTTTACATTTGTGCCTGTTTGTGTTTTCAAGTTAGTTTATCAGTATTTTTGTAGAGTTTTAACCTAGTTAGATTACCTAAAACATTTTAAATGTTATGCTCTTTATTAGTGAGCGAGTTAAAATATCTGTGTGGTGGTTAACAAGTAAAATTAATTGCAACCATTTACATTTGCAAGAGTCGAAATAACTGCCAAAGTGAGTTGACAATAGGTAAGAATATTCTTTTTAATTAATATCGTAGTGCTCAATCCTGGAACTGGATGCAGTGTTCCTATTTGCAACAGCAATATGATAAAAGCCAAAAAAGCGAGAGAAAAAGGAAGGTTTTTCAATTTTCCTAAAAGTGCAGAAGTAAGAAATAAGTGGATAAAGCGTTGTCACTGAAAAGATAAATGGAATCCAAATACGTCAAGAATTTGCAGTGTACCAGTGGTAATTACGAGGATAGTTTAAAGGCGAAGCTCATGAATACTACTCCTAGAAAATTAAAAGCATTAAATATATAAGTGTAATAGTGAGAAATGAATTTGCGTTAATAAAATACTTTTAACTTTACCATCATTACATTTATTGCCATAATCTATATCAAAAACATTGCCTAGTAAAAGAGTGCAAAGGGCTAAAAGTAAAGAAATGCTGCGAACTAGAGGTGGATTGCATGACCATCCTTTTCCTTTGAATGCTTTATACAGAATACGCATGATACTTTTGTGGAAGAACTCAGGAATGGTTCATGCCACTGTCCAGTCGCTCCCTGGAACGGAGGATGAAAAATATGTTGTCGCTAAGGCATTTCAGCATGCAAAAATTGGTGAACTATCCGTCAAGGAACCAGAACAACTAGAGGAGAAAATGTCTGATGTTGCCAGTAATACAAGCTCCGATAGTACTGCTTCAACAGTAGCAATGACAAACGCGACAGAAAACGATGGGTTCTGTATGTGTCAGGTTACCTGGCTAAAAAGCATAAAAAAGAATTTCCTGAATTAGGAACTAGGACAGAAAACACTGATACAGGTTTGACACTCCATCATTCATACAGCATCCCCTCGTGGACCCAAAGTTTGTCATACGGTGGCCTGATACAACCGTCACAGCTATGGCTCGATAATGTACGCAAAATGGAGAATCGCTTTAGAAAACTCCATGAGGCCAAATCTTATTCGAAGAACAATAGATTATATACTTGCAAAAATGGACTTCCCCAGAAAGTTAGTCACTTTGTTTAGTCGACAATTTTTTTTTATAAGAATAAAATATCTTAATTCTCAAAGAAAAGGGAACATGAGTAAAGGACAAAGTAGGGAGACATCAAGAAAATTGGCCAAGAAGATTAGGAAGACCATACCTTAATATTTTAGTACTTTTTGTTTGTCTTTCCCTTTAATCATGTAACATGTTATCAGTATACCTACACAATTATCAAATTATAATTCTACAAAACCTATTGTTTGTTTTAATTTATGTTCCCTTTTAACATTTTAATAAAAAAAAATTTGAGGTTTTGTTTTTTAATGCAAAAATGTTAAACAAATTGTTGTACCGCCCAAGGGGTACGAATGATTGTAATCACTTTATTCTGCCAATTTAATTTATTCATTTACAGTGTCAGTCATAAGAACGAACTTGAATTAGGTGTTTCACACCTTAGATGCTTGTGCTAAATTACTCGTCAGAGACAATGATATAGAAATTATTTAAATAAGTACTCTGGATGACGTTTTCGCGCCGCGTTCTCTCATTGCACAGAGGAGTATTTTCGACAAAAACGTGGCCATAAATCAAAATTATAAACATTTTTGTATACAGCTGTGGTTGCGTCCGTAAATACCTAGATAATTTTGCCGTTACATTGTGGACTCCCCACCTTCGGTAACCCAACTAGTCCCAGGTACCTGCAGTCGTAACCAGTCGTAACCCAGCACTAGTTGGATACGTACGTCTATGTTCGAGAATTTCGTTGGGAAGCATCTTTTCGATGTGATAATTTTTATGTTGGAAGTGATTTTAGCGGCAAAACTTATGATGGATATTGTTAAACAAGGTACGTACATTATATTAATCATATTTTTATTTATATAAAAATCTTTTATACATGTTTTTACTGATCTACAAATCTGACTAAAAACTCTTCGGTTTTCATTACTTTCTTTGCACATATTAGTGTTTTTAAACATATACAACTCATCGCGACAGCATAAAAGTTACTTGTTGTTAAACTTCAAGATATGTAGAATTACTATACCGCAAAAAAGTTTTCACAAGTTTTCACATTAAAAAAAAATTAAACTCCAAATATAGGCCCCTGCTTGTTATTTAGTTAATTCCTTTTTCGTTTGTTCCAGACTTTGTGGATTCCTTCAAAACTATGACTCGAAAGCAACTGCACGAGTTAGTAATAGATAGCACAAAACGGTTGTTTGATGAAAAACTGAAAGATTTAGAAGGACAGTTAGTGACCATTACAAAGTGCCCTTCTGAGAAAATTGATGTACTCCAAAATACCATCAAGAAATTTAAAACAGTTTATAAGCGTAAATGGCTCGCGTGTAATAGTACAGAAAACCGTTTCCTGGAAAAGCATCAAGAATGGCTAAATGAAGTAATTTCATTACCTACAGCTCCAGTTCCTCGCGTTTCCAAAGGTCGACCAAACAAAGAATTCCTGGAATTAAGTGATCGATCAAAGCGACGCAACACAATGGATCTTAGAATTAATATCCCTCTTGATAAATTAACATACGCGACACAGATGAGTCAGCGAGCTGCAGGTAATATTAACACCGCAAAATTAATTAAAGATATTACTAAATCTCCAACTAGTGCAGGGAAGTTTCGTAAAGCAGCCGCTATTGGTAGTCAAACAACTATTACCAAGAAACACTCGCCAGAAGAGGCTCTGGCAATATTTGTCGAAGCTAATTTGACCAAGAGTCAATACGAGGTGATCCAACAGGCCAACAGAGATGTATATCCATGTTATACGTACGTGCAAAAAGCTAAACACGATTGTTACCCACAAATAAGTGTTGGCGAAACTTTTGCCGAGGTGAAATTGCAAGATTTCGTGGATCATACAGTTTTGAGACTGTGTAAATATTTGAAACCAGTTATGGAGAATCTTCAAAGTGGAAACAAAGATTTTGTGCTTATATTTAAGTGGGGTTGTGATGGATCCCGACAAAACCAATATAAGCAAAAATTTGAAGATTATAGCAACAGTGATGGTAACATTTTTCTGAGTTCCCTTGTGCCAGTGAGACTAATGTGTGGGAAACAAAATATATGGCAGAACCCTAACCCATCATCACCAAGATTTTGCAGGCCTATCAGAATGAGGTAAAGAAACTAAAGACATCTCTAATGACGAGATTGAATACGTCGAAAACCAGGCCAGAAATCTGCAGGCAACAAATATTAAGGAAAATATTCAAATAAAACATTTATTACTGCCAACAATGGTCGATGGAAAAGTGTGCAATGCTGCCACTAACACTACTTCGACAATGCGCTGCTACGTTTGTGATAAAACATCGAAAACCTTTAATGACTTGACAAAGGGAATCACAGAAAAACCGGAAACGTTTAAATTTGGTCTGTCAATACTGCACGCCAGAATTAGGTTTTTCGAATTTCTGCTTCATCTGTCATACAAAGTAAAGGCAGAAGTACATACGAGTCGCGTTACATTAAAAAGTGACCAAGCTAAAATCCAAATTGCTAAACAAAACGTGCAAAAGGAATTCCGAGAGAAAATGGGATTGCTGGTGGACATACCGAAAGTTGGATACGGTAATACCAATGATGGTAATACGTCACGTAGATTTTTTAACAATTCAGAAGTAGCAGCTGCTATCACAGGGATAGACTTCGCACTAATAAATAGATTTAAAATAATATTAGAAGTGTTATCTTCTGGCTTCGAAATAGACGTGGAAAAATTCTCTAAGTACACTATGAATACGGCGGAGCACTACGTAAATTTATATCAATGGCACCATATGTCACCAACAGTGCATAAAATTCTAATACACTCAGCGAGTGTTATAACACATGCTCTATTACCAATCGGACAGTTATCAGAAGAAGCTGCGGAAGCCAGGAACAAACATTTCCGTCAGTACAGGGAAAGCTTCTCACGAAAATTTTCCAGAACGAAATGTAATGAAGATATTATGAATAGGCTTTTGTTAACCTCAGACCCCTACTTAAGTAGCTTAAAGCCTAAAAATAATAGAAAAAAGCAGTCCTTTACAAAGAAAGCACTGGAATTTTTTAAACAAGATATTGATTTCAATGATGATAGTGACACACAATAGACAGCAATTTTATACGATTTGTATGATTTGATTATATTTTCATCGTATGTGTATGGTATATTTTTCATAACAAATACAATTTCATATTGAATTGATTTTTTTAATTCGTAGCTGCCCTACTTAAATGTTTACTTTTACATATGAACACCCATCAATATACTTAATATCACTAGTATGTAGTTAGACATGACTTTTTTAGTCTTAAACTAACCGTATAACGTAGAAAAAACGAGAAAATATTTTTGGCCAGGTTTTTAGCACAAATACCCCTCTGTGCATTGGTCAAAAGTTACGGCGCAACCTGTTCTCTACAAACCTTGTGCTAATATTACTTTCATATTTAAAAGAATATTCCATGAAATATTTATACGTACGGCTTTAAGGTTCGGTTATGTCAAACAACGTAATCAATCCAAATTTTGAGTAGTTTCTTACATATTAATCCAAAAAGTCACTCTTGTACAATCATTTATTAATATATTTACACTTAGAAAAGATAATAAAATTTGAAATTGTGACAAATTTATTACATTTTTGTTAGATGTATTTTCTGAGTTTTGGCGGGACATTTGAATCACTTTTCTTATTCCGAGATAAGATGTAGTGAGTTTATTAAGTAATTTAAGTTATCACTGCAGTCATGGCTTCATAATATAGACGTGTTGGATAAAATATTTTTAATACATTTTTCCTTGTCTATTTCAAATTAAACATCGTGAAACTAATTATGTCCCTGACTGTACGTTAGGTAAAATCTAAATTATTTCTTTTTAGAATTTGATCCTTTCAATTTTAAATTTGGGTTGTTGTGATAAAAACGAAATATCAGATGAAATGCGATTACGTGGTGAAATATACTTCGTTAGAATTTTATACTGACATAAAATTTCTTAAAACTGTAGTTCGATTCCACTGATAGTTTCTGCACGAACTAAGTGAAACAAATGTGAGTTTTATTTAATTGTCGAAATAAGTACGCGCTTAAGTACATTGTACTTTTGTTTGTAAAGCATAAAAGAAGAACAGTTTATAATACAGGGGGAACACGAGCCGACTCTGTCCGCCCGTGCGTCACGGCAGGCACGGGCCGGGAGAGTGGTCGCTGTTTAAAGGAGGGGCGCTCGCCTTGGTGTGTGCGGACGTGCTGATTCAGGATGGCCTTCTGGCGGAAATGCTTCCCGCACTCCGGGCACTCATATGGCTTCTCACCCGAGTGGATGCGTAGATGCTGATTGAGGATGGCCCGTTGACGAAACGTGCGCTCACAGTAAACGCAGGCGTACGGCTTCTCATTGGCGTGAATCCTCAGGTGTTGAGTCAGATGGGACTGCTGACGAAATCGTTTCCCACATTCAGGACAACCGTACGGTCGGCTATCCGTGTGGATTCGTTCGTGCTGGAGAAGCGTGGACTTCTGCTTGAAATCCTTCCCACAGGTGAGGCACTTGAAGAGCCGCAGTTCACCACCCAAAGAGCTCTTGTTCTTATTCAGCCCGTTCTGTTGTTGTTGGATGACATCCGGTAGTGAGGCCGATCGTAAATCCTGCATGTTATTGGTGTACTGATCCAATTGGCTAGCGGCATCTGAACCTAACGAGGTTAACATCACGCCCGGTTGTTTTAAGTAATGCAGGGCCGAGAAACTACCAGCGCCGAGCATGTGAGGCGGTACAGGAGGTGGTGCTGCCGGTGGCGGAGCCCTGTACTGCTGATAGGGCTGCTGCTGTTGTTGTATGTCCGTTGGAAAACACTGAGACGCGGGTCGCGGTTCGAGATCCATTGTGGGCTGTTCGGTGGGGATGTCATCGTCACGAGGTTCCGCCTGGGTGGCCGGATACGGTGACGGAGCGGGTGACGGTAAACTTTGATCGCGTGGAGGTACCGCATCCGCTTCCACGCCCAGGGGAACCGTAGGACCGCACGCTTGTTGGGGACTACCCGCACCAGATGTCGTCTGTTGTTGCTGTTGTGGTTGTTGCTGCTGTTGCTGTGGCTGTTGCGGTGCTGAGTAAGGATCTTGTGCGCCCCACTGAGCCTGGGAACGTTCGATGCCATCTTTATATAACACATATGGAGCTGATGTGTCTGAAACAATGAAGAAAAACGAGATGAATAATATTGTACACAGCCGTTAGTTACTAATTAATAAATAAATGCTGGTCCATTTTTATAACTTGATTGCTGACTACTTTATATGTCTCCACTAAATGTCGCGTGATTAATTATAAGATGAAACTCCCTAATACGTTAGGATATCCAGCATTGTTCTGCCCCATTTGCAAAAATTGTAATGACGAAAAGTTTTTGTTATTGGTTTAAAATGGGAAAAGAAAATTTTTAACTTTATGCAATGTTTGTATAAGTGAAAAGTAATACCTAAAACTTCGTGAACTATATGAAAAAAATAGAGTTATGAATTATTGTCTGTCATTATAAACTAAAACTAAACTGTAGAAAATTTCGTATATATGTAGAATAAATTCATTTTATACAAGCTGCCCCACCGAAAACGAAAGAGACTGAATATCTCGAAGGATAAAACTTTTTTGAAAAAACGCAAAAATAGGTCAATTTTTGATCCATGGGGGGGCACCCTTCCATCATATCTTCAACTGTTATACGTCATTCCCCTCCCCTCCATCACTCCAACCATTACAATTTAAATAGGGAAAGTACTAAGCACGATACATCATTGAAAAGACAATTGTTCGGAGAATTCAGAAAAGTGATTGTTGGTTGCGCTATTTTTGATTTTAGCGCCCTCTAGCGGCATAAAAAACGGTTACGAAATTCAAAATGTGACACATCATTTCAAAGCTAATTTTGTTGTTGTTTTGTTTAGTAGCAATTTAATGCACAATTGAAAAAAATATTAACTTAAATAATTATAGAAAAACCTTGCAGAGCTCTAATATTAGAAACTACGAACTTAATTAGTTTACAATAGACGCTGACAGTCGGTACTTGATAATGATGACAAATAAATGTCAAAAATATTACGTATTTAGTTGGTAATAAAATTAGCTTTGAAATGATGTGTCACATTTTGGAATACGTAACCGTTTTTAAAAATAGCGCAACCAACAATCACTTTGCTGAATTCTCCGTATCGTATTTAGTACTTTCCCTATTTAAATTGTAATGGTTAGGGTGATGGAGGGGAGGGGAATGACGTCTCACAGTTGAAGATATGATGGATGCTACGAGTAAAGAATAGAACAAGAGAGAGCATAACGTGGTGTGGAAATAGGTATTTTTTAGACGGAGTTACCCTTTTCGGTAGGTCAGTTATGTCCGGTTATGTCAAAAATGACATTTTAGTGTTTCTATAATGGTCAATTGTGTGGCTTGTGGTCGTTCTAAAACGGCAAGAACAAAGAATATTAATTTTTCTCTTCATCGGTAAGTTATTTCATTGGCATTCAACATAGGCAATAATAATTTAAAAAGAGGTATTTTAAATAAATTGTCATATATCTGACATGTCTGATTATGTGTTCAGTGTCGTAACATATATATCCAAGTCATTTAATATTTGTCATATTTTTGACGCAGATTTCATTTAAACCCGTTTATAATATATTAAAAAGAAGAAAAGAATTGAAAACATAATACACTCACGATATTTCTTTAATTATTTTTGGACTAACAACCTATTCTAAATGATTATCGAGAACACAGGAAGTGTACATATACCCCCTACAAAATATTTATGCACGCCTAGGCATTGCGGCGGCCATATTTAGTTACCAAATTTGGACAAATATTATTATGTTCTATTCTTTACTCGTAGGATGGATGGGTGTCCCCCTTGGATCAAATCGACCTGTTTTTGCGTTTTTTCAAAAAGTTTTCTCCTTCGAGATATTCAATCTGTTTCGTTTTCGGTGAGGCAGCCTGTATAAACAGTAAACATTGATAAATATAAATAGGAATACAAAAAAAATAAAAGTGAATTCAAAGTGATAAGGAAAAGCTAAAGGAAAGATGAACAAAACAAAACTAATATTTACTCACAGAGTGAATTTGTTTTAGAAACTTATCACAATGTTTTACTTCTTTTTTAAAATCTTTACAAGTATTGCAAAACTGCATTTCGATATCATTATTGCTTTTACTGAGTCTACATGCAGTTGTGATTTTTCCGATGTCGTAAAATGTGACTGTAAACATCGGCATGCACGTAGAATGAAAAGAGCAAAAACGCGCGAATAAAAATATGTAATCGATTATAATATTCACATATGATGAATTATGGTAATTCCGAACATTTTCCGGGACATATATCAATGCGGGACACGGGGCTTTAATTTAAGTTTAATTAATTTTTATTTAGAGCTCAAACATCGATATCTGGATAATATAAGCATTTATATTATCAAGATCTAGTAACAAAAATAATTAATATCTTGCTTTGCTTTTTTAATAAAAATGTATGTTATTTGTATCTGAAATAAATAGTTTCTACTTCCTCCTGGCAACTATTCAATTTTAGATTGCATTTTTTATTGCAAATTATATAACGTTTATCAGTTTTTGTTTATATTGATAAAATTCAGGAAGTAACTTATAGGTCAGTTTAATTCTAAACAAAGTGGGATTCACAACACACCTCTTGCGAAATAAACACATGTTGCACGAAACGTAAATAAAACAGTGCAGTAATTTAATAAAAGTAATAATAATAAAATATTCATTACGATATGAACATCAATAATCTGTAATAATTACCGTTTTTGATCATTTAAGTACATCTGTGATGTTTAGTGAGGGATTGCTGGGTGTTTTTCTGCAGCAGTACCGCTTGAATTGGGTTTGTTTATCTTGAGCCTTTAAATTCTTCTTACGCCCGTTTAAACGTATTTTACACAATATAAAGTGCATAACTAGTCGAGAACGTTATTCTTCGTCAGTAGATTTTGTTTATTAAACTTTACTTTAACATAATATTTGAGGTTAGTCTAATACATTTGTGTCAATGAAGAGTCAAAACAGTATTTTATAAAATAGTTATCTACTACTGTCTTTGTACGATAGGTTGTATCTCTGAAGTTGTAAGACAGAGGGCGGTAGCATGTCTGTACGCTTCAGCGCTTTTATATGTCGGATTATAATTTGCTTATGAACTTTATTGATATTTGGTCAGCTTTATATTCAGAATTTTAATATATAGTTTTTGCTGAGACATATGTTCAACGTTTTTTTTTATATACAGGAAGTTAGCAATTAAAGGAAGTATTTAATGAATTCACATAGATATAAAGGTTATGGTGATAAATTATACGATAGTTAGTAATTAATTAATTGCTTTATGATTTTGTTATTCAACTGTCAACTATTATAATTTATAGTATATCATAATGAATAGCTTTACTAAAAAGTATGTATCACGTTCAAGTTCAAGTTCAAGTTTATATGGTAAAATTTATTGCCACTGGTATGCATTATATTTGGATATAATATACCGGGACCGGTTCTTGTGTTCTTATACTACACTCTTTTCCCAGCACGTGATAGTGCCATTTGTTAAAGTTTTATGCAGTTTAGGAATAGGTATTACTTAAAAAAAGTTATTTAACTTATGTGGCCTGAAAAAATATTCTTTTTAACTACAGTATCTTTCTGTAAGCAATTTTTAAATAATGTATCTGTATAATAAATCAGTTTAGAATACGCGGAATTTTTATATGACTCAAGCTACACATTTATCTAAACATGTTAACTGTCTCTTTTTATCCAAACCACTGTTCTAATAACATAATAAACAGCACTCTCCAAAGGTATTTCCGTTTCATTGTAATTTATTCACGCTATGGAAGTAATAAAATGTTTGCATAATATTTTTAGAAAAATCACCTTGTTATTTTGAGCTGGTACTTTGTGCAATCATGGAAGGTGAAAAAGAAGATATACCTATGCAATACAGTGGAAGAAGTAGTGGTAATGCTTTAAGGGGAGCTACATGCATATCGCCAATATAATAACAAAAATTTTGCAACAAAATTAAGAGATAAAATAGAAAAGTGTTGTTATTTCGGAAAATATGTCATTGGAAAGGGTTAGATGTTTTCCTATTCACCTTTCAATCACCTGTAGCAGTACAATTAAAATTAAATACTTGTTTGTCATATTATTGAAGTGTAAACTTCTTTGGGCGCGTAGCGTTGATTGTGGGCACTGAACAAGACTGAGCCGTCACGCTCGTCTATGTAACGCTCGTTCGGGTAAAGTCGGCTCGAGTCGACTAAGGGAACGAGAGAAATATATCATATAGAGGTATTTAATTTCAATTAAATTGAAATTTAAATGAATAAATAAATTCATGCCCCCGAGTAGATTCGATCCCGAGCCGCACGGGTGAGAAGCCGGCACGTTAGCATCAGATCAGCGCGGGACTCGTAAGTGAGTATTCATATCGTCTATTTATATATACCGTAGGCGTCAAATTTTAATTTCGGTTTATACTTCTATCCCATGCAGAAGATGACCTTATAATATGCAGCGATGCCTGTTTGCTAACAGTGGTGGGAGAGCAACGCAGTGTCGGGGGACCCTCACGCCTTACATTTCATAGGAAACATTTGTCGAGTGTACTGTCTTGGCAGCCTCGCTTATTTTTATCTTTAGTTTATTTCGTCGCGCTCTTTTCCTCTTTCTACTTTTGTATCAGAACTTAAAATATGTCGACTACGGTATATAAAAAATCGTATGTCCTAATTTATTAAGTCTATGATTTGTATTAAATATTAAATGTCAATTGTTGTCTGTCAATAATTGTCAGAATCTACTCTACCTCAGGCATGACTTCAAATTTTCAGGGATTACTTTGATTTCGATTTTTATGAACACCTGATATAATAATTTTGTAATCTTAACTTCGTGAACCCTTCTTATACAACGGTCATTATTTATTAGATATAACAGCGCCCTTTCTACACGATTATATGGTTAATATGGACGTTCAAAGACGTATGGTAGATGGAAGTTTTTTTCCAGTAGGTACTTAGTTAATTGATATGTTGTGAGATAAATAACAACCTTAGTATTTGAATATGAAGGCTGAAATCAATATTTTAAGTAATAAATGTCTCGCTTCAACGTCATTCCATAATGAACACATGAGGTGTGGCCACCACACAACTTTCTTATATGTATGTGCGTTCCGAAATGTGTATATAAAAGTTCTTCTATGGTAAGTTTTAAATTCTATATCTTTTTAACAAAATAAAGCTCTGGGTAAAAGTGTTACTTCCTGTCCGAATTTTGAATTTTTTTTATACAGAAATTATCCCAGATTCAGTTCAGAGCACTTTTGTTTTCTTAATAAATTTCTATAGAATATATAATTTGAGAAATATTTGCAAAACACTACTGATGAGTAAAAGGTTACTTCCGGTTTGAATTTTGAATTTTTTTTATACAAAAAATTTTCCAAATGCAGCTTTAAACACTTTTGCATTCTTAATAAATCTCTATAGAATGCAAAATTTGCGAGATATTTGCAAAAAACTGTTAAGAGTAGAAGTATTACTTCCGGTCTGAGTAATAAAATTTCTTTTAGACAAAACTGTTCCAAATCTAGCTCTAAATATTTTTATACTTTTATACTTATATATCTGTATAGAATGCATAATTTGCAAGATATTAGCAAAAAGATGCTATTCTATAAGAGTAATGGTGTTACTTCCGGTCTGAATTTTGACATTTTGAGATAAATACTTTTGTATTCTAGATAAATATGTATAGAATGCATAATTTTCGAGATATTTATAAAACTGTTTTTCGATAAGAGAAAAATATCTACTTCAGGTAGGAATTTAGAAAAACATCTTTTATAAAGTCTTTCTAAAATTCATCTTTTAGTACCTTTGTATTCTTTATAAATTTGTTTAGTTAATAGTTACGAGCTATAGTTGTTATGAATCGATATATCGATTCATAACATAGTAATCCATTATTTTCTTGATAAACAGATCCGTATTCTGAATTTTTTTATTTCTCTCAAATATTCACGGTCTCTAACATTGTGATCTAACTGATTTTTTTGTTTTAAACATTAAACAATCTTATTTGTTTTACTTTCTTTACTGGTATAAATATAACAAAACACATCTGTCAAAAACTACCATTTCGTGTCTTTTTCTTGCAAATTTACATGAGGTATAATGAAACAAATTATTTTTAATCTATTGTCTTTAAAAGATACATGTTTCGAATGTCAATAGTAGATAATTACAAGCAAAATCGTAAGGAACACTTATGTCAATATGTCGACTTGAAGTATCTTATTGGTATTTCTCAAACCAGCTTATGGAAAAGGCGTCATGTGTTTTTGAAGCGAGGCAGATATTCATTTTGAATTTATCTGTCTGTATTGAAAAAATAGTCAATCTCAATATAGCTTTTAATAGCACTTTACACTCTTTCTGGCAGGAATGGCAGATATTAAAATATATATCACACATTATAAAAAATGCAATGGATATCATGAACAGACTTAATCCCTGTGCTATTGAATTAGACGGCATGCAACGTGATCAGACGACAATTGGAGTTGCAATAGAAATATGGCATCAAATGGAAAAAGATTTGAAAGTGAAAGATCAACCAAGTACGGTCAAAAAAACGTTTGTCAAAAGAAGGGGTATAGCATTGGGATTACATAACTATTTGGCAAATATGCTCGATATATATCACAGATTCTTAGGACATAATTTAACTGAAGTTCAAAAACGACAGGATTTTGATCTTCTAAATTCAAAATACCCAAAATTTGTTCCGCTTGTCATGTCTCTTACAACAAAGTCTTCTCCATTTCCAAAGTACTTATTTTCCGCACAATTCCAAACAACAAATCCAATGATTTGGTGGAAATCAATTGCAAAATGGCAAAAAAAAAAGAATTTCTTCAATTAAGTGAGCAGTTATTCAGTGCAGTAGTGGTAACAGCTGGTTTAGAAAGAATTTTTTCGAGCTTCGGAATAATTCAATTTAAATTAATTAAGAAATCCTTTGGGCAACGAATAAGCGAGTAAACTTGTATTTAGTTTTAAATTTTTAAATCAAAATACTGATAAGAAAGCCAAACACTTGGAATTGTCGCAAGATGATGATGATATTCCTCTTTGTTACCATAATAATTTCTTTTTATATATTTAGCGTTTTTTTTTTACATTATGATATTCTGATATTTACATAAATATCGTGTTATTTGCCAGCCCTACTTTCTTGTGTAATTGTATGCTCTAAGAATATTACAACTAGGAACAAAAAGCAAAAATAAACTGTATATGCAAAAGTGAAGAAGTAATAAGAAGTTATATTTTTATAAAAACCCGTAGATATGATATGTATGCACATTTGTACGTTGGAAGGAAATATTTTCCACTTAAACAAATGATAATTATCTGATTAGCATGTATTTTTTTTGCTTATCACACATCCGTGTCAAAATTTGACGCATTCGCTCACCATTTGACGAATCAAGCGGGCGACAGATATCGTTGTCCATGTATATTTGCAATGCATGCATGCCGATATATGTGTGCACATACATATTAATGCACAATTCAACCAGAAGCAGTGATCTCAAACAGATGACCGCAGAATTTTTATCCGATAATTTGCATGTCAAGTGCAAGTCGTCCAATCCAAAATACATTTGGTTGGTACCAGTCTCAAATGTTGTGGTGTTAACCTTGACCTTTTATTTTAAAATTAGATAACTAAATTCATTTCTTGTAGATTATGTTGAACACGTATTGCAATTGGTGTGCTGCATGCATGCATACTATTTACTTGCAGATATCTACGAATGTATATTTACTTTTAACTCAAGAGACTGCAACCAGCACATTCTTATTATTATAAGGTACAAAATTACAGTAGTACGTTTTACGACCAGCGGAAAATGTTTTTGAAAGCTGGTTAGAAATTTTCAAAAGAGGAAGAAACTGCAACTGATGAAAATTAAGCTGCGTCTTTCGATAAGCGAAATATACAACATACAATAAGTATGCTCACGCTGGGTGATTGTACAAGAATGGATTAAGCACGAAAGAGTGAAATGAAAATTAATTATCTTTAATTAAATTTTATTTAGAATAGCTCATGAGTGTAATTATATAATGGTATGGTCATCACACGAGCTTTTAATACGTAATGCATTCGGTCCAAATTGTCAAACATGCCCTTCAGGAATTTTCAAAATTATCTTCACGAAAATTGTTTCAAATCAGTTATTGATATATGAAACAGTTTGTATATATTACAAAATTACGTAACTCTTCGAAATTCACCTATACCTAGCTAGTTCGGTAGGAATTTTGACACGTTTCTTTATTTGTCATTTAAATTTTTGTACACTCTTGAGTACTTTCGTAATCTGTAGAATTTTGTCTATATTTTAGTAGTTGACGAGACACTGAAAAAAAATTTTTTTCAACAAAGTAAAGTTGTTAGTTTATTTTGAGCAAAAATATTAAATTTTAAAGTTTTTATTGGTAGAACATTCATTCAAAAAACACTTTATATACCCGTCTTTCATCTATTCTCATAATTTTCTATCAAAAGAAGTACATTCAAACATGCAGTTCAAAGTAAGTATGTTTACGGTCAAAAATAAACTAATTAACTTATGCTTAAGTATATAGCTTTCTCGGCCAATTTCAATGTGCATTTTGCCTCTTATATCGAGGTATAACCATCGAATTCCATATATTTGAAAGGAATAGTGTTTCATTATTATATACCACTCGATTTTCATAGTTGGCCCCGAAACTAATAAAATTGCGTGTAAAATTGATAGATTTTAACCGGAAAATAGTGTTTTTTAAGACGAAAATTTGATACTTTTTACTCTTTTGCTTGCAATGAAACTTACCTGTTTGGATTCTGTATAAACGTAAGCTTTCATCATGTTTTGGGGCGTGTCAGTGGAGGGTGAAAGAGTTTTCAAATTGCAGAAATCATGTTTGCACAGTGTGTTTGGGCTACATCCTAGAAGTTCATGTAGAGACTTATTTAAAAAGTATGAAATATTGACTTTGCCCGGAATTTATATTTTCGAGTGCGCGGTGTTTGTGCGGCACAACTATGAACTTTTTAGGGAACGAGAGATGGTGCATGGATATGACACTCGCGGTACCAAAGAGGGGCACTTAATACCACCTCAAACGAGAAAAGCAATTGTTTTTAAAAGTCTGGCTACACAAGCCACAAAAATATATAATCATCTTCCCTATGAGATGAAGCAGGAAAGACCCGAAAGATTCAAGACTCGCCACCGCAAATATCTACAAGGGATGTGTTTCTATTCTGTGAATGAGTTTTTCTCAAATAAAGTTTTAATTTGATTTTTTTTAATTTTAAAATTAAATTTTATTTTAAAATTTGACAAAAAATTAAACATTGAATTTGTCTGTTTTGTCTGTTTGTCTGTTTGATATTTGTTTGTTTGTATGTATATTTATTGCTATTTTGTCTTAAATGAATCTGTTTTTGTTTTGTACTTTAGAATATTTTACAATGTGTAATACGTGTGACTTGTTCAATGCCATTAGGCATTACTGAATAAAGATTTTTTTTCTATGTATCTACATACACTAGAGTTCCGATTAACCAAATTTCCGGATTAACCAAATCAAGATTCAGGCAATTCTTTATTTCTCTAATCAAGATTCGGGGAATTTTTCTTAACTTGTAGAAGTTACATGTACTCTTATTTATCAACGAATTATTTGCAAACAGCTACGCCAACGTCTTATTTCCCGGAAAACTGCGATGCGTAGTACATACCGTATGTGTCAATTTTCATTAGGTATAGGGATTCAATGTTTACGTGCGATTTATACGTATACAAGTAATGCGTGGCAACATGGCACCCCTACTGCCCGTCACCAAACCCGGCAACAATCGACATCACAACGATTTTCTCCGATCTTCCCACTTCTACATTAAATGTTTAGCTGCGAACACGTTGCGATCTAGTCTGCAATAAAAGCCGTCTTATTACTGGAACGGGAAACATCAAATGGCCGCCGCGATCTCCTGATCTAGTAGTTTATTATTATTTTCAGAATCCTTTTTTATTTACCTTATTTTTAATTTTATTAGAATTACGCTTTTGTTTGTGTCATGCAGCGTGAACGCAGTTTAATAATTCTCTGCATTTACTGAAAGTAAAAAGAAAAACAAATCCTTGCAACTCGTAAATATTATTTCTGAACGCATTACAAACACCCAAGCCGGTGGTCGAATAGTTACTGCTAACCACGCTAACTTGTATTTACGAACATGCATTGGTCGTGGTGGCATTGGAAATGAAAGAAGGGGTACTATGTTGCCACGTACTGTATGGATTAATCGCCTATGGCTAATGAAAATTGACACATGCTGTATGTACATACAGCTAACAGACTGAAGTCTGGCCGATGAGATGCCCCTCCCACAAGGTGCGCAGTGAATTCTTATAATATTAGGATAAGCACGAGCAATCTGGAAAAATTGTCAAGCGCTACAGATATACATATGTATGATGAACAAAGGTTATCATTTCTTTTTGCGGAATACTTTCTCTGTCACGCACTGACCTATAAATCTGCGCGACTTATAGGTCGAGGCTCCTCCCATCGGCCAAGACTCAGTCTGTGTACTGTACACAGATGTTGGTTTCGGCGTGCAGTTCAATTTCTGTGTTAGTCAGTAGCAATTCTTTTGTCTAATAACGTGGCTATCGTGGGTCTAGAGTTCTGCGATTATGACGAAAAAAAAAGAAGTTCTTGTGATAATGAAAAAAAAAAACGCGTTAGTTCGCTTAGATATGGGACAATTAGTTAAAAAAATCAATTGATTACGGAGTTGGTGCAGTAACAGTTTGCGATTGGTAAAATAATATGAATCACATCGAAGATCTGTGTGCAAAAATGGTTTCAAACGACGCTTTGGGCTGTCGGTCGACAATTAAAAAGGCCAAAAACGATTCTCTAGACGAAGCTCTTTTTATGTGGTTTGAACAGGAACGTGAACGTGGTGTTCCGATATTTAAAGAAAAAGTTTAGAGCTTAAATACAAAATTGGAGGGTGATCCCAATTTTTCCGCCAGTATTATAGGCTGACTTGCTAGATGGAAGAATCGTCACGGGGTGCAACAACTGTCAGTGACTGCGGAGAGTCTCTCAGGCAACGTAGATGATGCAGGAGGTTTTAAGAAGACATTTGAGAAAATGATAGCAAAGAAAAATTGACGCCGGCACACACTTATAATGCCGATGAGATATGAGACCTAAACTATAATAATAATAAAAATAATAAATGTCTTTATAACGTATAAAGAAAAATGAAGTACAAAGTACAAATAACAAAAATACAATGACATGTAGAAACGTAATCGCAAGGCGAACCTCATTAGAAGCTTTTTACTTGACCTTGATAATAAATATGTAACAGTATGGGACAAAAGATACTGCTTAAAACTAACTTAGGCTAAAGTTCGATGATGGGCACCTTGAACTGAACATCACTAGTGAACATACATAACGAAAATCAACAAGTAGCATGCGGCAACCCATGACCGCAATAAAAGGTGCGACTGGAGTCTGGATTTAAACTTGGATACGGTGAGAGACTAAAACTCAGATGGTAGGGGATTGTAATTTCAGTATACCTGATATGTAGAAGATCTGGTGGTCACATTGTGTACATCTGACCTAAATCTAATCCTATTATAAATATATGGTGGAGGCGTATGTAAGAGTATGCCATGATAGAGACCCAATGCCAGCAACTTCCTACGCTCCGCCATGTACAACCATCGAGTAAAATGTCGATTTTCATATAAAGCGTCAGTAACAGTACTGAAACAATGTTAGAGACCAATACACACATTCAGTGCATTGCATCGGAATAGAGCAGGTCATTCTGAAGTTATATCCTGCTGTAATTTACACTATTATGGAAGAAATATGTATGTGATCAAGCCTCTGTGTTGGCAAATCAATTGTTATACTATGATATCAAAAATTAAATTGGTCAATGTTGGTCATGGAATGTAAAACGCTTGTCTTAGTTTAAATCATCCTTTTGAAATAATTCAATCATTGTCAAGCTACACTGACATTATCAATAACTTACAAATGTGTTACCTACTTAGTTCAGCTGTAAAATAATAATGAACAACAAGTTATGAAATAAACAACGTTTTTATTAACCAGAAAAACTAAATTACAATAATTGTTGGAAATGTCCCCCATTTTGTTCAATGCACAAGTTTACGCGCCTCTTCATATTGTGAAAAGCGTTTTGCAGCATTTCTGGCGTTATGGTTGCACATTGCTGAACAATTCTTTGTTGCAGTTCTTGCAAATTATGTATCGGATTTGCGAAAATCTTATTTTTTAAATAAGAAAAGATAAAATAGTCCATAATTGTCAAACAAGGTGATCTCGGAGGAAACTCAAACTTATCTGCCGGTCATCAAAAAACTCGCGGAGAAAAGCAAGATTTTCTCGTGTAGTACCTATGTGCTGTTGCACCGTCTTGCTGGAAATAACCGTATTGAAGTTCATCATCGTCTAACTGTTGCACAAATTTAGTCAAAAAAATATTTCTGTACCTTTCTGCGTTGACGGTGAAATTGAAAAAAATTGGTCCAATTATTGTTCTGCGAGAAACTGCCATCCAAACACCAATTTTCTGAGCATGTAGTGGCGTTTCAATAAAAATATGCGGGTTATCAGTGCTCCACATTCGCATATTCTGAGAATTGATGAATTCCAAAAGGTGGAACCAAGCTTCGTCAGAAAAAAAAAGTTAAGTTCAGCAGATCGTCATTCATTAAATTATTAACGAACTAATGGCAGTACGCAAGGCGTCTGGGGTGGGTGCAGGCAGAAGAGATATGATTGCATCTTATATGGCTGCATGTTCAGGTCCTTCTTTAAAATCGTTTGGCATGTTCCATAAGCAAGCCGAATTCTTGAGAGAGACGTTTTAAAGGTTTTGTTGGCTCTACTTCCATACGTTGACGAACGTCATTAATAACTTCTTCTGGACGAACTCTTGGTCTACCAGCACCTTTTTATGCGTCACAGAACCAGTTTCGCGAAACACTTCAACACACTTTGTAAGGCATGCATAAAAATTGTCCGGTAATACTGCTACGGCTGGGAAGTGCTCTCGAAAATTGTCCAAACACAAACGTTGAATGTATTCCCAAGTTCCATTAACTAGCACACCCGTTCGAAAATAGGCTTCAATCATGTAAATTTTGTGCTCTGTGGTGAGAACCATGATTCAAAAACCCTGCAGGATTAGAACACTTCAACACAATAACTCGACAGATTTTGACATTCAAAAAATTATGACATACCTAAATGTACGATGCACGCTACGACAATAATTTTAAAATCCATGAGCACCATTGACCAATTTAATTGTTGATATCCCGGTTTATGTTGTGTGTTATTATACAGCAATAAATTGTAAGAATCTCTATGTCAATTACAATTAATTGCAATAAATGAGTTTTAGTAGACAAAGGCTTATACCTTTCAATTATACCTATGATAATTTCTATTTTATATAGAAACTACTTAACTCTACATATTTTAATCCTGATACCGAAAAAGTGTTTTTTAAAAAATGTCTGTGTGTCTGTGTGTGTGTCTGTATGTGTGTGTGTGACCACGATAGCGGTCAAACCGCTGTAGATATCAATTCCAAATTTTGAATTTACGCGTATAATCTCCCTCTTGAGATCTGATTAGTTTTTCAGTAAAATCGGTAGACCGGAAGTAGCAGTTTACTTCAGCGAAAAAATCGAATTTTGCCAATATTTCGTCAACTACTAAGTTTATACCAATTTATAAAGAATTCATATGTACTTAAAATTAAAATTGAGAATAATTTTACTTAAAAAGTTTTTCGAAATTCCTACCGGAAGTAGGTCTTTTACTCTTATCGAAAATCAGTTTTTTGCGAATATTTCGCAAGTCATGCTTTTTAGACAAGTATTAGTATTAGTATTAGTCAATATCTTTTGTATAAAAAAAATTTCAAAATTCTGATCGGAAGTGCCACTTTTACTCTTATCGAATAGCGATTTTTTGCAAATATGTCGTAAGTTATGCATTCTATATATATTTATCAAGAGTATAAAAGTATTTAAAACTGGATTTGCAATTTTTTTTGTATATCTGAAATTTCAAAATTCGGACCGGAAGTAGCACTTTTACTCTTAGCGAGTAGCACTTTTTTGATAATATCTTGCAAAGTATGCATTCTATAGAGATTTATTAAGAGAATAGAAGTACTTAGAATAGGATTTTGAATAAGTTTTGTAAAAGAAATTCTTAAAATTCTATAATTTGAAACGCTCATCCGTATAAGAAAGTCGTGTGGTGGCCACACCTCTTTTTTTTTAATTTGTTTTAGTGAATGTAATATCTACATATTATATAGATCCATTATAATATAACCAAACAAAACACTTAATTTACTAATTGTATTTGTTTATTTTGTGTTAACAATTTAGGTTTTCTAACATTCAGCAAAAACAGAAAGTTTTTAAAAGAGACTGACGACTCAAAGAAATGAGGGTTGAAAATCGATTTTCATGTATTCTTAAATTTATTATTATTAAATTTAATTTTGGTTTTATTGAATTTATTCTATACTAAGCCTCGCACCGTATATGACTGTTCTGTAACATCAAATACTATATCAATATACATAATGAGTCTGTAAGTGTTCTATGCCGCCGCCATTTGCATTTTAGAGATTTTCACGATTTGCATTTTCCTCCCCTGCGTGAATTCAAATAAATTGTCAAATTTGACATTAGAATCCCATAAACGCGGTTTAAAGGATTTTCTGAGTTACTTTGAAAATTATCGACATATTCTAATCAAATTTGGCATAATATGAATTCGAAATTACAGGTTATTAATGCTGTTTCATCATGTCAGCAATGATATAGTTGCATGTAAGCATGATCATATAATTATAAAATGATTTATTTTGTGAATTATTTTGGCACGAAACTGAACAAATGAAGGAAGACGTTTCCAAGTTGCCAATTTAATAAAATAATTCTAAATCTTTAGACGTAAGTCGATTACTGATAACCATTACTAGTATATTTGATTACACTAATTTGAATATTGATACTTTTATGTAAATGTATTTTGACGAATGCAAACGTTTATTGCTAAAAGGAAACAATCTATCATACTTTTTCATTTATCTTAAGTCTATATTTAAGCAGTGGCGGCTGCTGCAGGGAGGGCAACGGAGCACTGGCCCCCCGTGATAAATTTCTTTTTACAGATAAATTAATTATAAATACCTAATTTGTATGTAATTTTTATGATTTGTTTGATAACAAATAATATCCCAAGCAGCAAAACCACTATATGCACACTTGTCCTACATTAGCAAATATATATTTTTATCCTTCTTTAAAATTGTGATTTTGCTGCTTGGGATTTTTTCGGAAGTAACAGTTCGTCTCTTCAACGCGTTTAAAAAATCACAGTCTGACGTAGGCTCCGCGGGGCATCTCGCGCGACTGCACCGTTTGGGGCGAGAGCGGTATATGTTAGCGAGCGGCCACTACTCTGTGATGCCGGATGACATCCAGTATGTAATATCACAGAATAACAGAAGTAACGAAAGCCTCACTTGCATAATTCCGATATTTGTACTCAAAATCAAACAAGGGCACATTTCAAAATGGCGTGTTTTGTTTTTGTTGTGTACTTGTATATTGTTGTATAAATATAACCTGTCTAAATTTTATAACTTATAATTTACGAAAGAATAATAAGTAAAGGTGCCAGTTAAATTGTTGTTGATATAAATAATGGAAACTGTACGAAAGAAGAAATCTGGCGTACGTAGATGTTGTATTTTTACTTGTAAAAATGTTCAGCAACAAAATATATTCTACAGTTTCTTTTCGTTTCTTAAAGAAGAAAATCGGCAAGTTATAGCTATTGAGTAACAGTTAATTTGTAGTAATTCAAATTTTTTCTAGTGTCTTACAGTGGATCACCAGCTGTAACCGGAATGACCTTCTAAGTAAAGATTTGTCAAAATTATGCCAAACAACATTTGTGTGTGGTAAACACTTTGAATCACACATGTGTTTAAATGATTTAAGGAATCCAATGCAATTCCCGCATTATTTCTCTCACTCTGCACGGAAACACCAGAAACTTCAACAGCTTTTGATGCAAAATTTCACACGGGTAAGTTATTTTTCATAAAAGTGTTTTTAATATAAACTATCATAAAATTAAAATATTTCCAAAATTATTTGTTAGCATTTTTCTTTTATATATTCAACAATTTTTGTCTATATTAAGTTGCAATACCGTTGCATTGTAATTTTAAAATATGTAACTTCATACATCATCATTGGAGTAGAATAAATATAATAACATGACTTTATAATTTGAAATATTCCAAAAAATTTATACATGATAATAATGTTTTACTTTAATTTCTCTAATAAGATATTTCATGATTTAAATTTGTAAACTTATTTACTATCTACAAAAAATATATGATCTTATTTATCATTGTTAAATATGTTTTGATAAGGTTTGCACTTATAATTAAAGTTTTTATTAAAGATGAAGCATGGAAATAAATACTTCTAATGTGGTTTTTATCTTTTTGTATTAGTAAAGGAACCTCCTACGAAAATAAGAATTTTACAGAACATCGTTATCTCTCACAGCCATGACCATATTGAAAAGAAATCAATTCAAACCTCACCGGTTGAGAAACTATCTACAGGTAAATGTTTATTATAAAATATTATTTTATAAGAACTAAGTGTTATTAGAAATTTTAAAAGCATACTAATTTAAAAATGTATTTTAGAATGTGTGGAAACTATGAATGTTCCTAGCACAAGTGATATTGGATCCCAAAATTTAGCAGGAAGTGAACCACCTATAGGTATGACAATTAATATTTACAATACAAAATTATATTATGAGCAAAACATAAAATGCGTTTAGTTGTTTAACTAAAGAATTCGAAGTCATTTTTGAACAAAAATTCAACACATATGTATTTAACCTAGTATAAAGTAGAATAATTTAGTTTTGCACTGTATTTGTCCACCATGTCACGTGGCTTGTGTTTGTTGATATTTTACGTTTGAATTTTATCTAAATTTTATCTATCATCATCTTATTTTAACATGAAAACTACCCATCGAATATTTTTGAAAGATACTATAAAACCAGTATTTGTATCTGCATACATCTACTTATGACACGAAATACTTTGAAAAATCATTTGACTATTCTAGGTTGATGATGACATAATGTCGAAACTAGTCCCTTAGAGTATATTAGAAACTATTGTAAAGAATAAAGAGGATCCATCATTATTTTTGTGTTTTTGCTTCAGAATAATTTAGAACTTTTCAGTTACACACATACAATTAATCTGTATTTAATGAAATGTATAATTTTTTAATTGTATTTTAGCAGTTATGGAAATTCCTACTACAAGTGATGTTGGGGTTCAAACAGAAAAAAATCTCTCTGCCCATACCCCCAGAAAGGAAAGACTGAGAAAATCTCTAAAACAGCATCGAGTTGTAGCTACTAAATCTAAAATGAAATCCTATTCTAAACAGGAGAATTTACAATATTTTCTAGGGCTTTGTGACAGATATTTATTAAAAGAACTGGCAACTGTTGTTAAATTTAATGCAGTTAATAAAAATAAGAATATTGCAATATTGTTTTTCAACTTTGAAGAGAATAAAAACATTTTCTAGAAATACCATGCAGGAAAGCAGACTATGTGCCTCAGCAATGTGTTCCATTGAAAAACAATTACTGACATCAACACCAAACTTCAATGAATTAGTTATTAATCGTTTTACTAATCGTAAGGAACGGCGAATGGATTTTATTTTCAAACAAGTGAATTAAATCTTGAGTTTATTTTTTGTCTGTACTTAATTTTTGATATTAAACACTCAGACCCCCCCCCCTCCCGGTGCCCTCCCGTCCCAAAAAATCACGGGTCTTCTGTATTTAAGTCTTTAAATACAGAAGAAATAGATACTCCTATCATGGATTCATTACGACTTAAGTAATACCGAGACTAGTTTTTTTATTCCCTCTATCGATAATCTTGATAATCGTGGCCTTTTATCGATGTTACCAACAATCGGCAACGTTGAGACGTAACCGCTTTTTTTCTTCCATTTGCCTTTTTATCAGAAATTACATTGGTATTAAATCGATGTGCCTATTTTGTGTTCTGCTCTTCTTTTGTTTGCGTCTTTAGCGCGATAAGTCAAGTGTAACTGGGATTTCATGGTAGCACACTGGTAGGTATTTTAAACCTCTCCGCTTCTCACAAAGCCTGTATAGTAAAGTATGTAAAACGTTTTACGGGTTCGTAAAAAGGCGTAAGTCCGAAAGAAAAAGTTCTTTGTTCGTTATCCGTTTTTTCTTGCGTAAATTAAACGTGTTATTAATGTGACCACTTTTTCCCGTCCGGATAGTGGATTTTGATTTAAATGGAGCTTGACTATTGATTTTTTTTCTACGAGCATTAATTAGTAATTTTTCAGATTATTTACTTACGAAATGGTTTTAATTGAATGTAATTTTTTTCTAGCGCATTGGAAGTGTGAATTTTGGCATTTATTTAATGGGAATGTAATAATAATAATAATAATAATGAGTTATTAAATAAAAAAGGAAATATTTTTATGAGATGTGATCAACGAAGTGTAAATTTAATTTAAAAAAATATTAGTAGATATTACAATTACGATTGCCCAAGCCTATTTGGATAATTACCAGGAATTTAAAATTTTTCACTTCGTAAAAGATATATAGATAAGTCGTTTTTGTAGTTGAAAGAGTTCATAATTAAAAAAACGTTATTGGAAGCCATATACGAGTATGTCTAGTTATAACAATAAATATTTTTCTAATTAATTAAAAAAAAAATAAAATAGTAAATTATTTCACGTGTAAAATAATAAAAATTATATAAATTTTTTTCAGCACATAATAATAATAGGTTTGTTCAGATATCCAGTTTTAGACCCGTTCTTGAATTGAAGGGGTCAGTGATAAAAGTGACTAAGTCACATTTTTATGTTTTCGAGTAATTGCAAGTTGAATATTGAAATATCTTTTGATTTGGTACTTAGAAGTCAGTCGCTGAAATTTAAACTAAAATCTTCACTTATTTACCGGTTAACTATTTTTACTTAACGTATGTCACATAAGTTTTGGGAAAAATAATTAAATTCTTTAAAGTAAGTGTAACGTAATTTATTCAAATGACCACTTTACCAACATTTTACCTTATATTTAAATTAATTAAAACTACAATTAAAATAATGACAAGACGCAGTTTTTGTCTTAACTTGTCCCATCATGTTTTGGACGATGTTTATATCAATTTCTCTTATCTTTTGATATATTCTTCGCCTTAGTTGAGCTTCATTTTGAGCTTCCCACCCATTATCATATACTTTTCTGGTCAATAGTCCCCAAAAATCTTCGATGGGTCGAGCTTGTGGCACATTTGGCGGATTGTCTGCTCTTGGCACAAAGGGTATGTTGTGAGCTTCTAACCATGTTCTAGTCGTTCTTGCATAATGGCAACTTGCTAAGTCCGGCCAAAACATTATTTCTTCACGTGGGTGAGTCGTAGTAATAAACTGTAGCAACTTCTACGACAACACATTGGAATTCTTCGTAACTGGTCCTCTGTATAACGTGGACATTTACGTCTTTTACGAAACTTTAGGCCTTTTTTTTTCAATACCCTTCTTACAGTTTCATGAGAAACATTAAATCTGCTGGATAACTTTCGGCATGACGTTCCAACGCGGTCTTTTGCACTTTCACAGATTAGGTTGGCGCGATTTTCGGTCAACATTCCGGGACGTCCGCTTTTTGGTAAATTGAGGCATGGTATACCTTGTTCACATTCTGCAATTGTTCTATAAATGGTTGTCTTTGAAATATTTTGATTCCAAAATATGTTTACAATTTGTTGCTTGGGTACATGTCCAACCAGGTTGTAAATGCTTTTCCGTATTTCAAGTTTGTACGACATAATTGGACAAATTATTTGACATCTATGAAATGTGATAACAAGTTTCCATGGTTACTAGATTGCAAGTTATTTACAGTAATTTTTACGCCGACGAAAATTTTCCCAAAACTTATGTGACATACGTTACTTCAAAACCTTGCTTCACAAGGTTCCTCATCAGAATCACTTTCGCTTCCCGATGTTGTTTCTTCAACACATTCGTGCAAGTCTTGAAAATTGTCCTACCAGAATACTAAAGGATTTAGTGGAAGAATATGCTTTCTTGAAAACTGTTGGCTATGTGCTACAGAAAAATAAATATCGTCTATGATCCTAGCTACAAAATCCAAAAAATCTACAAGACAAGAAAGCTCGAATGGAACTTTTTTCTAACTATTATTGACAAATCCAATTTAAAAAATGATTTTTTCTTTCAAAAAATACTATTTAGGGATGAGTCGACGTTTCTCAGGAGTTATGGTGGCCGTGCACCATAACTCCTCCGTAAGTCATTATTGGCCTAAAGAAAATCTGCGTATAACTTATGATGCTAGAAGGCAGTATCTGGTACGCCCATATTTTGTAGATGCAAATTTAAAGGCGAAAAGTATTTTCTTCTTTTACAAAGGAATGTTGTGCCGTATTCAAGATACAGATATCAATAATGTATGGTTCCAACAAGATGGTTGTTCTCTACATAATTCTATAACCGTAACTTAATATGTAAAAAGTGTCTTTCCCAACAGAGTAATAGGCCCAAGACAAAATATACCAAGGCCAACAAGATCACCTATCACCCAACGTTTCTTTTGTGGTGGTTTGAAAAAACACAAAAATATGGACAATTCTTAAGTAAAATTCTAATTTTGAATAGAAAAATTTGATAAAAGACCTACTCTATCTAAAGAAGAAGAAATTTAATTCAGAGAGCAGCCTGCAGGATTTCTACAAAAAATTGGACCGTGAGAGGTACAAGAATCTTTAACTTTTTGTGCACTTGGAATCACTTACTCGTATTATATATGCCAACATATATTTTAAATTATGAACATCAATAAATGCAAGCAACGCTCATGTTTGAGTGATCATTATTTAGAAGCCATGTTGAAAATAGCTACTTCCAAAGGCTCTCCTCAATACGACAAACTTGTTAAACAAAAATGATGCAATATATCACATTAAATTTATTTCGTAAGTCACGAAATATTTTATATTATTATTATTTTCTTAATAGCCTTCCCCTCCTGTCCAATTTCTTCTCGGCCCACACAAATTTTTCATAAAGTATTAAGGCCCAACTTGAGTAATGCAGGCCTGGTCTAGAGAATTAGATAAATATAAATATTTGGTCTCTGTATATGTAGCGTTAATATCCATTACGTTTGACGTTTGTTTTTGGTTTTTCTTTTTAAAAAAATTTAAAAACAGGATTATTATAATTATTATTATATGAGATGGGTTGAAGTTAAGGATATATTCACTATTGTTTTAGAAGGACGACAGAAAAGAATATACAAACTGTTCTTTTGGTCGAGCGTATTAGATGTAACTATCCTTGTTTAATACATTAGATGCAACAAGAAATAACAACGTTCTTTCTAACAAAACAAACATGATATCTACAGGTCAATGTGTGTAGGAATGAAAGCTAGTTAATCAGTGCAACAAGAATAGCAGTTGCTTTTACGCATTTCATTTGAATTTTGTTTGCTAGAAACGGCCTATCTCCAGTCGACTACCACATTTGTTAATCGTGTTTCGGGTGGGTGGGTAACGGGTATTATTTAAAGATGGATACATCCTAACGCAAATATAATTCGTAAATGTCAGTGATTTGGAAATGCAAATATGCGCTTTGGTTGAATTAAATCCTAGTACGTCATCCCGACAAATTTCTCGTGAATTTAACATTGGTGCGAGGTGATGATTGATATAATGACTAGATACTTTTTAATAATATCCTGTTCAGAGATGAATATACATAGCTACTCGAACAAAGTCATTGTATCGGACCTTTTTTATTAACGGTAATTTAAAGGGAAATAGGTACTAAGAGTTGCTGCAAAATAAAATTATTCCAGCTGTATGGGAACGACTTAATATTAATGAAATACGGTTTCAGCTGGACGGTTACCCCACGCACAGCATTCGTAATGTTAACCGCTTTTTAAATAATGCCTTTGGAGATAGATGGATAGGCAATTCAGGTCTTATTAAATGGCTATTACGATCTCCTGATCTAACCCCCAATGATTTTTGTATGGCCCTTTTTAAATAATTCAATATACGGCTACGGTGATCAACGTCCATCTAATTGAGAACGATTACCCGCCAAAATTATTGAATTTTCGAATAATGTTACCCCTGAAATGTTAACAAATGTCCGTCGAAATTTTTATAATCTACTGGATTACTGCTCAGCTCAAGAGGGGGGCTTATTTGACCATTTAATAAATAATTAAGTACTTGTAGAAATTCATTTTTCTTTAATAAATTATTAATTTCCAATTAAATTCATTGTTTTTGAGCTTTTATTATAACATTGTTAACATTCAGAATTTTAGTTTGTTTCGTTTTCTATTTTATAATACTACGGAATTATTTACTTTTTATCTTAATAAGAGTTTTGCTATTGCTACGTTTTCGGATTTTATGTCACTTAGGTTTCTTATCTTTGATATTTTAAGAAAAAAATTATTGTTTTTTAGTTTTTAAAATTGTTGATCATTTCTTTTATTTACTCATGCAATTTGTGAAGCTGTGATGAAATCCATTACTAAAATTATTTAGTGGAACATGTAATGGTAGAGTCTATTTTATTTTGTATTATAATTTTTATGATATTAAATTAAATTAGATAAATAGTATTTTAAGAATATTTTAAACATATTCGAAATCAATGAATATATTACTGTAATATTAATTCACATATAGTCATAAGTTTTATTATGTATTTATGTATAAGTATAGTGGCGCCTAAACATCCGTGTTTATTTAAGATTGGTGTTGCGCTCACACGGTGACTTAACTATTTGTGTGTGAAAAAGTAGCAGGAAGGCCCGGACTATTTAAAATGCGGGGAATCACAGGCGTTCACTTATAAAAAGCAAGAATACGTGTTGCGACGGAATGAGTCAAAAGCTAGACTTTAAGTCGGATGGCAAACTCCGATATAGACTCCTGTAGTGGGTCGGCAACAGCCATAAGTGTTGTTGTTAATTGTAATTTAAATAATAGACTCCTGTAGTGGGTCGGCAACAGCCAGAAGTGTTGTTGTTAATTGTAATTTAAATAAAGAATCGACAAATCAGTGTAAAAAGTGTATCGATTCCAGTAATTACTAAAACAGCGGTTGAATAAAAGTATTGTTAGAAGTAAAAACTAGTAAAATTAACCGCATATTGCATATACATATTAAATGTGCAAAGTGTTATATCTTTTGTGATAAAAATATTGTGCTCCAATTGACAGAGTAGGCCGATTCTTCACGTCTTGTTCGTGAACAAAGAAGATTCCGTTGGAAAGCAGCGAAGAAGAAAGAAGACAGAAAAAAGCTTTAATATAAGGTATTATTTAAATGATAAAAAATTATTGTATGAAAATGTATTCAGAAATAAAGAATTAAACATTATATATCTGTTAGCAATAGAGACGAAATAAGTAAATATATTTATCAGGGTGAAATAAATATATTTGTCAAATAAACATCGTCTCCGTAATATAAAGTGTAATGTAATTCAATATGTCTCAGCATTGTGTTGTACGTATATAAATAAATACGATTTTTTTGTAGCCTAAGTTGTTATCTCTTGCTGCGTTGTCATTTTAAAATAATGAATAATACACGTAAATATTATTCAATGTAACCATTACAAAGTTGTATTTAACCTATTTGTGAATTTCTTTCCTTTTCTGTTAGAAGATGTATTGTATAAGATTTTTCTTTGTTTGTAAAACATATAAAATCATTGATTTTTAATATAATTATTATTTAAATTATACAAGGGAATTTTATTGTATCAACACCCAATGATATTTTAGGAACCTTTTAATTAATCATCTCTGTTAATCTGAATCGCCCTCGAGATCAAGAACTGAGCTTAGCAGGCAAATTAAACAATAAATTTTATTTTAATTTAGAATTTCCATATTATTTTTTAAATTCAATTTTAAAGGTTCTATTTACATATGGTGTCCAACTTTGGGGCAATTTGACTTGTACTATTTCATATGGCTCCACAACGTGGGACCATTTTTACATAATAATAAATTTAATTTGAGTGGTTCCTTTACAAACACTAACATTATTCAGTGCGATTATCTGATGCTTTACGAAGCCTCTACTTATATATAAATTATCAAGGTAGTGTTCTTTTTATTGTTTAATATTTTATATTAAAGAGGCATTTAAATGTCATGCAAGCATTTATGAACATATTTAAAAGGCCATTTAAGGATAAACGCGCATTTAAGCTAAATGATCGAATTGCACCACTTAACTACTAAAAGGGGAATTAACGCATGCGTATTTGTTTATATATTATTTTTCGGATTTTGGTATAAATAAATAATTTATAAAAGGAATTTGAAATGGATTTTCATCAAATGACTTTACGTTTTCAACAGATGAAGAATTAATAGAAATAATTCGTAGAGGAAACCGACCAAAAATATTTAAAGCAAGATCACTACCGTTTAACATATTGATGATAATTTTTTTTTGTAAGATTTCGATTTACGAAATTTTAGGCTATGTTTATCACTAATGAATCAATTAGTCTTAACTCTAAAGTTTTAGGCATGTTGATTTCTGTGGGTGATTTTATTGGTGTAACAAAAGCAACAGCTGGAAGAATTATAAAAAAGTTTCACACAACTACTAGAAAACGTGCTGATAGAGTATGTACCTATGTACATACTCTTTCATAAAATCTGCCTGAGCTACTGTAAGTAATTATACAAAATATTTGTGATATCAAACATGTCTATTCATAGGTTGAATTGATTGAGTATGATGTTAACACCGTTCTAACAATTTCTGGGATGACGTCCATCATTTCATTTTGCAATGCGCACTAACACACAATATTAGTGGTGTACACTTCGTATCTAGTGGTTACTTGTAAATAACGGCTCGCTGGATTATGTATTAATTATATTTTTCTCTCCGTCTTCTGTGGTCGTGGAGAGATGTGGTTGTTGCTGCTGCACGCAGGAAAAAATCCGAGAATACTGTTACCGTAACAAGTTTAGGTTTTATGTAGATCGAAATGAGCTCGTAGGTGTCAGATAACGGACTGCAAAGATTGGCCGTAAGAAATTTGTAACAATCGACCTATTATTGGAAGAATTTTTTCGTTAGTAAACAATATGTATCTATAAGCGTCTTGTCGGAGGTTTTCATGCATAAATAATATGCATATTATACAATTGTTAATATTAAATTAATTGTGTCCATTTCAATGTTTGCAAAAGAATTGAGTGAGGTATGTACGTATATATTTAAATCTGAAATAAATATCTAAGCAGTCAGGGACGGATCTGCGTTTTTCAGGGCCTAGAGCTTAAATGTATCCAGTGAGACCCCATTTATGTATTAGATGAAGAATTTATATATTGGGGGGGGGGGGGGGGGGGTTAATATTCATTTGTGATAACATTAAATTGAAATGAAATAAAGAAATATTATTCACAAAAATGTATAAACAAACACAGCAGAGTGCTGGAATTAATATATACAGGGTGGTTCACCGGGAACTAAATCGATCGATTGCGGAAAAACTGTAGCCAGGAATGATCTGAAATATTAAAGTCGATAGGGGCCATTCGCCTAAAATATTTTCAAGATGGCGGCACTCCGGGCTATATCGGAAGTAGGCACCAACTTCCTAATTTTAAATAGAATATACTGTATATTGTCAGGTTTTTAGATTCTACGTGAAATTCTAAATATATTTTATGTATAATGTCATGTATCTAAGTGTAACCCTTTTTGACTTATTGAAATTCTTATGTTAAATTTGACGTTTGCACACAGAAAATCAATAGCACTTTTTCCATGTAAAGATGAATTTATTATTGAATTTGATGTAGGTACATTCTCAAATAGATGGTCTAATTAAATACTATTTGTATAAAATTGTTACAATTATTAATACACAGTGTGCGAATTATACGCCTGAAAACGAATTTGGAAAAATTGCCAAAAGACAATTTTTTTAAATGGGAAGCGGCAGCTTTTATAATTTTATCTTATTCTGCATTCAAAATAAGGATAACTTTGTGTAAATATGTCTATTATAAAAATTGGTAGTTTTAGAAATATTGGCAAGTTAGTGTTTTTATATATATTCTACAATAAATACTGTTTGCATTAGTTCTTTTTACTTTCTTATACGTAGTATAAGGAAGTATTGTGATGATGAAAATTTTTGACCTCGAGATTTTTGCAGATGTCCACGTTTTGAAGTCCCCTGATACCGAAAAAGTGGTTTTTAAAAAATGTCTCTGTGTGTGTGTGTCTGTCTGTCTGTCTGTCTGTCTGTCTGTGTGTGTGTGACCACGATAGCGGTCAAACCGCTGTAGATATCAATTCCAAATTTTGTATTTACGTGTATAATCTCCCTCTTGAGATCTGATTAGTTTTTCAGTAAAATCGGTAGACCGGAAGTAGCAGTTTACTTCAGTGAAAAAATCGAATTTTGCCAATATTTCGTCAATTACTAAGTTTAAACAAATTTATAAAGAATTGAAATATACTCAAAATTAAATTTGAGACAAATTATCTTAAAAAAGTTTTTCGAAATTCCAACCGGAAGTAGGTCTTTTACTCTTATCGAAAATCAGTTTTTTGCGAATATCTCGCAAGTCATGCTTTCTAGACAGGTACATTACGAGTATAAAAGTATTTAAATTATAATTTTAAATATCTTTTGTATAAACAAAATTTCAAAATTCGGACCGGAAGTACCACTTTTACTCTTACCGAATATCGATTTTTTGCAGATATGTCGTAAATTATGCATTCTATATACATTTATTAAGAGTACAAAAGTATTTAGAGTTGAATTTGTAATATTTTTTGTGTACATGAAATTTCAAAATTCGGACCGGAAGTGGCACTTTTACTCTTAGCGAGTAGCACTTTTTTTCGAATATCTTGCAAAGTATGCATTCTATAGCGATTTATTAAGAGGATGAAAGTACTTAGAATAGGATTTTGAATAAGTTTTGTATAAAAAAATTCTTAAAATTGTATAGTTTGAAACGCTCATACGTATAAGAAAGTCGTGTGGTGGCCACACCTCATTTTTTCATTAGTTAGCCATCACAGTGTTTACAAAATTATAAATTGTCATTTGTTGAAGAAAAGTCATTTACCTTATCATAATTTCAATAAGTCATGCCGGGGCGCTTAAATTGTACAAACGATGATTATTTAAATTTATTTATTATTTATGGGGAATGTAATAAAGTTATGTCAAGAACATGTGATGCATTTGCATTACATTATTATCGATATTAATAACTGGTTTATTTCCCTGAATCTTCGCCCTCACGCATCCAAAGTTTCTGAAGTTTTCTATAATACGTTTAACGCTATTGGTAGATGGTTACCGTTTTTGCGGATATCGAGTTGCAAATATATCACATGTTCTTGACATAACTTTATTACTTTCCCCATAAATAATAAATAAATTTAAATAATCATCGTTTGTATAGCTTAAGCGCCGCGGCAAAACTTTTGTTCAACGAATGACAATTTATAATTTTGTAAACACTGTCATGGCTAACTATTGAAAGAAGAACTAATGCAAACAGTATGTATTGTGTTATAGAAGATAAAAACACTAACTTGACAATGTTTCGAAAACTACCAATTTTTATAATAGACATATTTATACAAAGTGATCCTTATTTTTAATGCAGAATAAGATAAAATTATAAAAGTTGCTGCTTCCCATTTAAAACTATTGTCTTTTGGCAATTTCTCCAAATTCGTTTTCAGGCGTATAATTCGCACACTCTGTATTAATAATTGTAACAGTTTTATACAAAAAGTATTTAATTAGACCAACTATTTGAGAGAATTTACTTCAAATTAAATAATAAATTCATCTTTATATGGAAAAAGTGCTATTGATTTTCTGCCTGCAAACGTCAAATTTAACATGAGAAATTCAATAAGTCAAAAAGGGTTACACTTAGATATATGATATTATGCATGAAATATATTTAGAATTTCACGTAGAATCTGAAAACCTGACAATATACAGGTATTCTATTTAAAATTAGGAAGTTGGTGCCTACTTCCGGCATAGCCCGACGTGCCGCCATCTTGAAAATATTTTAGGCGAATGGCCCCCATCGACTTTAGTATAGTGTTAAAATTTCAGATCATTCCTAGCTATAGTTTTTCTGCAATCGATCGATTCAGTTCCCGGTGAACCAGCCTGTATACAGGGTGTCCAGAAACTCTCCTGACAAACGAAGACCGGAGATTCCTCAGATAATTTTAAGACAATTTAACCCAATTCACCCTAGTCCGAAAATGCTTCCTAAGGTCATAGGCGTCCGTTTTGGGTAGGTAAACGGTTATTTTAACGCATAACTTTTTTGTCTTTAACTTTTAAGCATTTGTGACACTAGATTATTACATTTTCAGGTATTCTAGTACTAAAAGGTACTCTTACTTTAAGTCGGTAGGATACACCGTTTTCTAGAAAAATCGAGTTGAAAATTTTTCGTTTTTTCGTCATTAAAATTCAATTTATTATTTTTTGCACTAGTTCGCTCTGAACTGCCAACAGAAATAAAACCTACGTTTTTAATTGTCAAATTGTTGTCAGTTCGCGAAGTTGAAATGACGAAAGATGAAATGACGAAAAAACGAAAAATTTTCAAATCGATTTTTCTAGAAAACGGTGTATCCTACCGACTTAAAGTAAGAGTACCTTTTAGTACTAGAATACCTGAAAATTTAATAATCTAGTGTCACAAATGCGTAAAAGTTAAAGACAAAAAAGTTATGCGTTAAAATAACCGTTTACCTACCCAAAACGGACGCCTATGACCGGTACTAGAAATTCGCAATTGATGGAATCGATTCATGTCTGGAGGATAAATAAGCATACCAGTTTTTGTTTTTCTAAATAGAAGCGTTCGGGAGATATTAAAAAAAACTAATTACAAGGCGCTATCTTCAAAGAGCTCTAGCTCCCTTAGGAAGCATTTTCGGACTAGGGTGAATTGGGTTAAATTGTCTTAAAATTATCTGAGGAATCTCCGGTCTTCGTTTGTCAGGAGAGTTTCTGGACACCCTGTATATTTTTATTTTTTTACTTGAGTAGACTTATAATATCACGTACGTCAATGTGGTCCATCCTTTAGTTACCCGAGGGCCAATCTAACTTTAGTATAGGAATGTGAGGGCCACAGACATTCCAGAAACGTAACGAATTACATATTTTATTCAAAAATTGTTATTAAAATTTATATTAAAAGAAGTTCAATATACCATTTCATTTTGCAGTTGAGAAATCAATGATTGGCATTCCTGATACAAGTTTATCACTGTCAACTGTAAATTCAGGCTCGATTCTTCGACACTTTCGCACACATATGTACTGCCAAACAGCGATAATATTTGCAGAGAGAATTTAAGCAGTTTAGGAAAACGTTCTTTTGAAATCAGTTTCCAGAAATTTTCAGGGATGGCACACTTTCTAGTCTGGTAGAATGGCTCTGCTTGAAGATCACAAATTTCCATATGAAAGTCGCAGGGCACCTTACTCACATCAATATCCATGGGGTTGTTGAACAGTGCAAGTTTTGGTTTTAGGGAGTCAAAATCTTGAAGTCTGTCCTGGAACTCTTTCTTGATATCTATCATTATTTCATGAAGCACACTAAAATTTGTGGCACTTTTTTCTTCCTTCAACTACTGACAAGATGGCAAGTGTGCCGTATTATTTGCCGTCAGTGCAGCTTGTATTACATCAAGTTTTTTGCGGAAGCCCTCTTCAATATGTCCATAAAGCTGGGAAATATTTTGTTTTCTGCCCTGTAGTTTTAGGTATACAAAGCATTTAGATGGTATGTTAAATCTGCCAGGAAAGCAAGATTATGCAAAAAGTGGAGTTCTGCTAATTTTTCTTGATACTAATGCCCAATGTTTTCATTTTTGAGAAAAGCAAGAATTTCATCCTCAACCCAAAAAACTGTTGCAGGTAATTTACAGCACTTAACAGTACAATGAAGTGTTACCATACTCAGCTTTTAAATTGTCCAGGAATGCAATAAATGCTCTGTGTCTATAGGTTTTATTGCCCCCCTTTCTTAAATGTACAGTATTTACAACAGTTTTTATTGTCTCACTGAACCTTATAATTTTTCCACAGAGAGCAGTGGAAAAATAAACAATTATTGCCTTTTTCGTTATAAAGTCCTACTAACCCAGTTTTATGACCAACCATTGCTTTAGCTCTATCTGTTACAGTGTCAGAGCACTTCACATTCTGAAACGACATTATTCCGTGTGTTGAATATGTCAATAACTTTTTTGGTGATTTCTAATGATTTTAATTCCAACAGTTCTTCCTGAATTTCAAATTCTTCGTTTATTGTTCTGACAAAGATAAGGAGGTGGCTAATGTCAGATATATCTCTGCTGTCATCTAGAGCTAGAAAGAATTCCAAAATGCCCTTGAGAGAATTAATTCTGCTACTTACTCTCTGATGGGTCAAGGTCAAACTGCAATATAGACGGTGTATTGGCAGAAAAGGGGCACACCGTTTAAGGTTTTCAACCTAACCCCGAATTGTACCCTACAGAAAAAATATGGGATATTGTCAAGAATAGAGTGGCATTCAAAAATCAACAACTAATTTTCGAGAATTAGGCAAAAAACTTTATCAGGTACGTACTTTACATGCATTTGTATCGACAATATTATAAGACTGTTGTAAATAAATGTAAGCTTGTTTCTTTTTCAAAAAGCGGATTTAAGAAATTGAACCAAAATATAATAAATTAAATACTAAAATGTATTTATATGAAATCAGATTTCATACGAAATCAATATAATAAATGTAATATGCTGCTACTTCTACATTCTACATTCCGGGTACAAAATTTAAATTTAAAGTGCGGACCAACGTTTTTGAAGAGTCTTGTGAAGTTAGCAACAGAATTTGGAAAAATATAATATTTCATCGGTGTTCCCGGTAGATATAGAATAGTTCTAGAGTACTTTGCTCAAATTTCAAGAGTTCTACTGAATTTAGCGAAAAAAAATGGCAAACAGCGATTATGAGCTTGGCGCCCACTTTGGAAATATAAACAGTGCGTTTTAGACATATTTCTGCGCACCTTGACCATAGCTCTAGAGTTCTTTAACAATTTTGCAAAAAGTTCTGCAAAGATAAAAATTTTGCAAAAAATGTTAAATTTTGAAAATCGCACATTCTCGTTGGAATTGTAAGAGTTTTATCGAGAAACCTAATAACATTTTTCTGTCAAGTTGAAAATTCAAAAGGTATTCGAAAAAATAGAGTTCATGTTGCTATATGGTGAAAAGAAAAAAGAATCGCACAACAGTTTTGATTGCAGTTCTCGCTAGAACTCTAAGAATTCTATCGAAAATCCTAATAACAATTTTCTGTAAAGTTGAAAATTTAAAAGATATTTTTCGTAGAGTTAATAATTTATTCGAAATTTAGCGAAGTGAGAAAACACTTTATTTATTATTTATGATGAAAAAAATGCGTAACAGTTCTGTTTCGAAATCATGCTAGAACTTCAAGATTTCTGTCGTTGCAAGTGTCGGTTTATTTCATAAAGAATATGAACAGGCAATGTGTCTATACCTTCTAATTGCCGTTAAGTATTCATATCGAAGTTTCTGTAACCTCGGGCTTTCCATAATTATGCGACGTTTATATATAGTGCCAAACTTAAAACCAGCTTTCTTTAGCGTCCGCCACAAGGTTGTTTTAAAACACTGCATATTTATAGGTTCATCACTGATTCTTTTATGTAAGCAGTCAAGTGTAGATACAACATTTCCTCTGTAGAAGGAGTATACTTGCTGCCTAATAGTATCAATTTCATACTCTTCAATTTTTCTCGGTGCTCCTTTGTCTTTTCTTTGCCTTCGAGGCCCTGCCTTATTCTTAATTATCTTATATATCGTTCCAAAAGGCACCTTGGTTAATTGCGACGTTCGTTGAATGTTCTGGGTTTGTAGTTCGTTATTTTCTTCCATCAGTGTATGATAGACATTGAGAATTATCTGTTATGCATCTTCTGATATATGCTTTCTCTGTCGTGCTCCAATAGTATTAACACTATCCACATCATCATCACTAACGTTCAGCAAAAGGTCGCCACAGGTTCGGGAAGTAAAGAGAGAAAAATCAAAATGTATACAGCAGTAAAGATTAACAATAAATGATAAATTGACTCAATATTAGATGTAATATACAGGGTGTTTAAAAAAGATGCGACAATATTAAAGGGGTTGATTGTCCAGGTCATTTTATACAAAAAAGTTTATAATAAACAAGGTCCGCAAACGCTTCGTTACCGATCTCGATGAAGTTTAATTAAAAGAAACAGTAAAAATTAGATTTCTCCAAGACGGCATTAAAGATCATAATGAAATTTTAGGCGTGTTATTTTTCAAGAAAAAAATAGGACGCCGCTGATTTCTCTAAAAATAAAAATATGTTTCTATTCTTTGTTCAATTGTGAAGAAAAAAGCTCTCTTAACTTTTTATCGTACGACGTAACGTTTTTTAGTAAAAAAAAAAACACATTTTAGTGCATGTACATTTATCATGCTATCAAAAATATTTTTAAACAGTCACTGACATATTGAATGACATATGATTAATAATTTTGTATGTGTCGAAGTTGTTGAATTTCCTTATCATGAATCGCTATACAAATGCAGAGATGACCGACATGCACTACATTTATGGACTTGCTGATGGAAATGCATTAGAAGCTAGACGGTTGTATACTGAAAGATTTCCTGGCCGTATTGCTCCTGATAGAAAAACTGTCGAAAGTATACATCGGCGTCTTTATGAAACAGGCACATTAAGACGAAATGGAGGAGCAGGAAGGCCAAGGACAGCAAGAACGGTAGAGCTGGAAGAGGATGTGCTAGACACGATTGAAGAAGATCGAGGTACTTCTACTCGAAAAATTGCTGACGCTTTGGATGTAAGTAATGGGACTATTTGGCACATTCTGAAGAAAAATTTGTTGTACCCATTCCATATACAACGCGTTCAAGCATTACTTCCTGCTAAGAAATCAGCGGCGTTCTTTTTTTTTCTTGAAAAATAACACGCCTAAAATTTCATTATGATCTTTAATGCCGTCTTGGAGAAATCTAATTTTTACTGTTTCTTTTAATTAAACTTCAACACGCTGTAGATCGGTAACGAAGCGTTTGCGGACCTTGTTTATTATAAACTTTTTTGTATAAAATGACCTGGACAGTCAACCCCTTTAATATTGCCGTATCTTTTTTAAACACCCTGTATAGCAACTCTCCTAACTATATTTACTTAAATTTTGTCATTACGGACCTCAGCAGTTTGTTTGCGTAAAAGATAATCGTATTGAGCGGCCAGGTAGTTATTGCCGTAGGTGGTGCAATAAAAGCATTAGAGCCGTTCAAAGTTATATTCTTATAATTTGAAATAAACTATATATATAGAGCTAAAGTTTAAATGAACATAATATGAATTTTGACTTTCTGTCTATAAATATTTTACAGTGATTTTTATATCATTATCCAATTTTCCCCAATTAATATAATACAAATAACTAACCTTATTGTGTAATGATTTTGTGTATTCTGTAAGCTCCTTAAATGTAAGATTTCTATATATCCATCCTTCTTCAATTGCTAATGTAATTTTCTATCATGTAACTGCTAATTCAATGGTCCTGGTATCGGTACACTTGTTATTCAAAAGAACACTCTCTTCTTAATTAATTGCTTAATATAATTTTAATTCTAGCTATTTATATACAATATTTTAATGCTGCAATTTTCTCTAATTAATAATAATAATAATCTCCCCGTTTCCAATACGATATAAATCACTTGTATGGTATCTTGCACAGCAAGCTTTTGTTATTAGAACTCCAATGTGCAATGTATTATGTACATTTTCAGTTCTCCTTTATAGCCAAACAGTTTCCACGCTTGTATAATGAACATGTGTAAAATTGACATCTTAAATAAACTTTAATAATCATGAATATGTTTTACTATTGTTAGTTCTTTTTATTATGTCCCCACTCATGGCATTGACTAAATTTTATATATACATATTAATATACAGGCTGTCTCTAAAAGGTGCGGAAAAAACGCTACCACACATTTCTGAGGGCGATCTAACCCAACTTACCTCAGTCCAAAAGTGGATGCACCATTGCATTGAATTGCCACAAGAATAACACCCAAATTACAGAAGCATATGTGTCCATATACGGAATGAATTTTTTATATCCAGATTACTCATAAACGGCTGCTCCAATCAACTCCTACCAGGTATACCTTTTCTAGGTAAAAAACATTGGAGAATAAGAATTTTTATTTAAAAGTTAAATACAGTGTGTCTCAAAAAAGTTATTACGTTTTAAATGGATACAATATGCCGCAGGTGGCGCCCTCTACATTTTGCAATGAAAATGAGAGCAGATTTAAATTTTTTACCCCACGAAACCCCTCCTACCCAAATATTGTGACAATATACCAATTATTACAGAAATTATTTATAAAAAACTAAAACCAAATTGAACTTTTGACACTCTGTATCTCCGAAAGCATCCACTTTTGGACTGAGGTAAGTTGGGTTAGATCGTCATATTTTGCCCTCAGAAATGTGTGGTAGCGTTTTTTCCGCACCTTTTAGAGACACCCCAGTATATGCTGTGATCTTGAGACTGGGATCGAATTGTAAATAAGCATAATCAAGATCACTTCTAGATTTAATTTAGTTAATTATTATTTTATTTATTTTATAATGATCATTGTATATAAACATTTATTAAATTAGTATTATATAAAATTTAAATTAATTTAAGTAAAATAATATAGGAATGTTATTGTAATTTTATTCAAGAAGCTAATATTAAAATAAGCCTGGTATATCAGGTGAATATTCACAACAAATTGTTTCCCGCAAGCTTTAACGCAGGAAAATATATTATGACCCAGACCGTGCGACAGATGGGCTCGGCGAAACAATATTCTCCACTGGATGCGATTGACGATCACGGATGTAAACAAATCAATTTTCCAATAGATGTTTGTTTACGTTTTTGAAAGGCTAGTAATACACCACTTTATCGAGTAGTACAGCACTGTAAAAATGTAAATGGAGAGGTGGAATCGGTATCGTGCCGAGGATAACCGTACGTTTTTGTTAAGAAAAGATTAATATAAGGAAGGACATGTAAATTTTGAGACAGACGGCTGGTGCAAACCGCTCTTAAAAATAAAAGGTCTTTTGAAGACTGGTGCTTATACTTATCAATTATTAGGAATTAAATAAGATTTTGAACGTCATCATTCGGGACTTATAATATTTTTCCGAAATATTTAGTTGAACTTAGAAAAATTTTCAATAAAAGTGGGACTACACATATGATCTGTCACATATACTGCATGACATGAAAACTGCAACACCAAGAAGGGGTGCGGATTTTTTGACCAAACTTGGTAGAAACGTATAACTAGTCAAAGGCAATAATTGATTAAAATTTCAAAGAAAAAAAACAAAAGACTAACACAATTTAACATAATTTTTATTAATAATGTGTTGAACCGCCCCTATTAGCGTCACACTCTCTCACTCTTCGTGGCATTGATTCGACTAGGTGGTCGATATCCTCTTAGGGTATGGTGTCCCAAGCAACCTGTAATTCATGCCGGAGAGCTATTAGTGTCTGCGGGGGATTGGCTAAATTCATAAGTTTTCGTCCCATAATGTCCCACACATGTTCTATTGGCGAGAGGTCGGGGGATTTGGGTGGCCATGGCAAGATATTGACATGAGCCTCTTCCAAGCGATTTATAGAAATTCTCGCTACGTGGGGAGGGGCATTATCCTGCTGGAAAAGTGGGTCTTCGAGCGTTTGAAGATATGGTAGAATATGGGGTTCTACCACCTCATCAATGTAACGCTGGGCGTTCATGGTGGTTTGGATGAACACCAATTGAGACCTACTCCCATATGCTATAGCACCCCATACCATAACACCCACTGATCGATGCACATGCCTTTCAACGGAAAACTGAATATCACGACGTTCCCCACGTCTTCGTCTGACCCTCATACGGCCATCATGCATCCCTAGACAAAATCGAGATTCATCACTGAATACCACCCTGTGCCACTCCACGTTCCAGTGCAGTCGCAATCTACACCACTCCAAACGTTGCTGTCGGTGTTGAGCCGTAAGTGGTAACACAAGATGTGGACGATAAGATTGTAAGCCGAAACCCCTAATTCGACGATAAACGGTTCGAAGGGTTACAGGACGACCAATATTACCTAACCACACGTCAGCAATTGATCTGGTACTGGAACACCTGTCTCTTAGTGCCATTAAGCGAAGGCGGCGGTCCTGTATCTCATTAGTTCTTCTTCGGCCTCCGGTTCCTCTTTGGCGTCTTTCCTGACCTTCCCTAGTCCATGATTGATAACAGCGCATAATGGTGGATTGGTTCCGGTTAAGGCGATTTGCAATTTCCCTGTATGAAAAACCACCTTCTCGCAAACCAACAATTCGACCTCTGTCGAATTCGCTTAATTGGCGATAATTTCCACGTTGCCGCACTCTAGGCATAATAAAACTCTTTAAACACGTTAAACAAAGGTATAATAAGACAAAACCGTTGAAATTAATTTCAAACAAACAATTAATACACCACACATTAATGTCAGCGAAAACTGAATGAAGTGTCAGATGTGTCATGACCACTTGATCTATCGCAACAAAATTTTAATCAATTATTGCTTTTGACTAGTTATACGTTTCTACCAAGTTTGGTCAAAAAATTCGCACACATTCTTGGTGTTGCACTTTCCATGTCATGCAGCATATATAACCAAAATCTAAGAATTATTACCCATGTTTAACGTTGCAAAAAGAACATTACACAAGTCAAGATTTTCAATATAACTCTTAGAGTTCTAGCGAGAACTGCGATTAGAACTCTAGTGCGATTTTCTTTCTTTTCACTATAAAGCAAATGAATTCTAATTTTTCGAATATCTTTTGAATTTTCAACTTTATAGAAAAGTGATATTTGGCATTTACGATAGAACTATGGTCGAGATGCAAAAATATATCTAACACGCACTGTTTTTCTCAAAAGTGGTTGCAAACTCATTATTCGTGTTTGACATTTTCCTCTAAATTCTGCAGAACTCTTGAAATTTTCCGCAAAGTGCTCTAGAACTATTCCATATCTACCGGAAACTCCGATAAATATTATATATTTGCAAATTCGGTGCCAACTTCACAGGACTCTTTTGAGGTGGTTGGTATTCATGTTGCCGGATTCTCTCGCGCAACTTGCTTGGTGTCTTCTGAAAGCAATTCTACTCTAAAACCGACATCAAACGATGAATGGCACATATCCCTTTATATCATCATAAAAAGCAGTAAAAATAATTTTACATTGTTTGAAAGTTCAATTGTTGGTCGACAACAAAAATTAAATTTAGGAAAACTGAAAGAAGAAATCTGAAAAATTACCAAATTCTGGGTAGAAAGTGCTTTTAGAAAGTGGGTTAAAAGAAGTGTATTTTACCATAAAAAATCATTCATTTAAGAAAAAGGAATTTTGTACATTTTCAACGGTTAATAACGCTCATTACATTGATAATTTATCTACTCTAACAGGAACAAGAAATGCTTATATAGGAACAAGATTACACGCAGAAGAAAAAAATAATCAAAAGCTCCTATAAAAAAAACCATATAAAGTTGCAAAAAACAAAATTTTTGATTAACCAGTAAAGTGTTGAATTTAAAATAGTCAGATATCATTTATTACACAATAGTGAGTTGAATAAAATTTAAAATTTAGACTTAAATATAATTAAGAGAATTTTATAAAATATCTTTCAGGATACACTTACGTGATGTGTTTGAAGCGTATCTTAGCGGAGACGAAGTGTAGTCTGCAAGAGAAAAAAAGGTAATAGTGCAAATATATCAATAACACGTGCACTATATATTAAGTATTACTATAATAATAATTTTCACAGATATTTTAGCATATAATATACACAAGCATGAAAAAAGAAAAATAATTGCACATTTGATTACAAAAGTTCCACATATAATGTGAAATTTATGTACATAGTAGTGGTAGTTCGTCCAAATGTTTTATTTATCTTACTTTGAATTGAATATCTTTCATTGATAAATAATCTTGAAATGCGTTTCCATTTATCAGCTGTAGCAACAACGTAATCAACAGATTATTATTACATATTTTCAATGATATCATCCTGTATATGAAATTTTAAAATTGTGAAGCAGTTCAGACCTATAGTTGAATCGCCGAACAGATGCAGTAGCAACATTGCATTGACGTAATAGCTTAAAAAGGCAAATTTACAACGCTTAACCATAAATTTTTGACATTAAGCGTTATAAACAAATATGTAGTTCTAACCCCTATTTCGAGCTAGAAAGACGTAAAATTTTCTAAAAAGAATAAATTTTTGGGATAGCGAGGGTCGATACACTACCTTTCAACTCACGATTAGTTTATTTGTATTAAGATTTAGAGTTCAATTTTAATTTAGTTTTCCTCTTTAAATAATTTTCATTCAATTATTTTTTTTTTGTATTACTAATTTTTAAGATGGAGGATATAAATAAGGCAGAATTTGATAAAATATATGACGAAATAAAGTAAGTTATGAAATAAATGATTCAATTTGGGGATAATTAATGGTGTGAGACGTGCTGAAAGTACTATGTGAAAATATTTGCTTTTAGTAAAACGTTCAGCATTATTAATTAGATGAATATTATCTTGTTTAGTAATAATAATTCATTTTTTTTATAAAAAGGAATGAACGGATAGTTAATGGTGTTGGACGTGCTGGGAGTACTATGTGAGAATATTTGCTTTCAGTAAATCATTAGGCATAATTAATTATTATATAGTCATTTTAATTTAATATTTCAAACAAAATAATTAAGAATAAATGGGGATGTTTTTGATGGGCAGGTGCTAAGCCGCACAATGTGAGAATGTTTAGAGAATTCGCGTTGCAAAGTTCTAGATTACCAAGGCACTATGTGAAAATGTATGTTTTTGGTGAAATAGAATCAGTTTCGTATTAATAATTTTCTTATCAAGAATTAATAATATTTCTTTTATGTAAAAGAACAGGATCATTATTCTTACAACTATCATTATAGATATATAAGCCTTACACAAGCATTATGACTCGAAAAATGGGTATAAATGTTTTCTTTTCTCATTATTTGTAAAACAAAAATAGATATAGATACAGTATAGCAATGCTATTTACGATTGATATTCTAATAAAATATAAATATATTTTCTATATGAGATTTAGACGTTTGGTTTAATTTTAAACCTTATCCCAAACAAAAACTGAATAAGAGGTATACCAGAAAAGAAGAAGCAAATCACTGCAAGAACTCACAATTACTTTTGAAATACTATGCTGTTAAGGAATAAGCTTACAAGTAGACCATTCTAATTTTTTTATTATTCATAAGCATTGTTGCAGTCAGAGCATTAATCTTATGGCTGTGCCCAACGTGTGGTAATGTTACATTTTCATTTCAAATAAGAAATTTACCATTTTATAACAGTGTAACAGCTACAGCAATATGTTTAAAATACATATCATGCGAAGATTTAATATATTTTCCTTTGTACACGCTTATACTTTAATTTCCAATTGATAATAAACAAATTTGAAGACAACTTATTGTTGGATTACTTGATTAAAATGTGAATCTTTTGAAATCGCAGATGCATTTCGTTGAAAATAAATAACCGAGGTAATGTAAAGCATATTTCTTCAGTTGATCACGAAAAATTACATATTAAACTTGTTTAAAAACACGGTTGAAGAATTAGAAAAGGAGGGCGCTGTTTTCAAGTGTTTCAAAGTGATTCTTCCAAAAATGCTAAGTGAAGCGAATCTTAAAGTATATTCTTGAACCGCAAATCACAAAAATACTGAAAGATGCGTAATTTGAATATTTTGCTGGAAAATCCACTTCTTGCATTTGCGTTTTAACCTTTTCCTTTTTTTTTTTGGGCAGCAGTATTAAGGGAAGGGGTAATTATTTCAGGATATATTGACAAAAAAATGAGATATTCACCATGATCAAAAGTAGCACTTGGTAAAAAATTCAACCACAGCAAGTTTAAACATATGTTTATGTATGTGAATATTCTTTAAGAAAAATGCGAAATAACTGATTTTCTATTATTAATTTTACAGGTTAGATTAAGTAAGTTATTTCGTACATTTAATTTAACTCATTAAAATTCCTGTCGCAAACATTTAGCTGTATAATCTGTTATCTTAATATCCAATTGCTCGAGTATTTTAAAACATTATATGTAGTATATACTCTTGTCAAAGCTTTAATAACATCATCAATATTACACATCATCAGGAGTGATCTCATTCCCTTACTTTGACGATAGCAAATTCAGATTATCATATTAAAAAGAAGGCATGTACCTATAATGAATTACAGGAATGTTTCTAAACGATAACGGAAAACATCGCTAATCGATATACAAATTGACCTGTTCTGTGGCTAAGTAATTATTAAATATGGAGTTCATGAAGTTCATAAATATATAACATCAACATAAGCATTTTATATTATTCATGAATTTATACTAAAAGGGCAGACGTTGATAATATTTATACAGAATGTATAGAAAGGACTTGACATTTAGGTTTCAAATATAGTAAAATGAAATTGTTCACACAATAGTTATTTACATAAAAGTCAAGAAAGCGACACCTTTCGTGTATTGTATTTCTTTTTTGAAATCGAATAATTAAATTTTAGAGAATAAATTAATATTAATAATTTAATGCATGTGTAAAAAAACCCATAAGTCGGAATTGTTTTGTCACTTTGACAGCGATAAAAGTTTACCTTAACTTTTATATCGGCAAAAAAGTTGTTTACCTTTGGTTGGCCTGACAACAACTTTTCTCGTTATGTCATAAAATCAACAAACTGACTGTCAAAATGAAATGTCAAAGTCGACGCAACCTTAAGCTTTGCGTACTATCTTTGGTTGACCCGACTTCAATTTGCTTACTTTATCATCATAGTGTTCGTTGTGAAGTGTTGTTATGACAAAATTTGCAAACTCATTGTAAGTAATCTTCACAAAATGTATAAGAACTGTGTTTTTAATAACTGTATGATTACTATGTAATAAACTTTTCAGTAATTGTTTACACATTTAGTAAATTATCTTACCGAATTACATTCGAGCTACACAAAAACACTAAAACACCTTACCACACTAAAGCACAAAAATGGCTAAATACGTATTTCAACAACTAAGTTGTCATCATCAGTAGCACTGATCAAAAATCGCGCTGTCTACACACCGTAGCGTACAGAGCAACACAGTGTATAAGAACTGTGTTTTTAATAACTGTATGATTACTATGTAATAAACTTTTCAGTAATTATTTACACATTTAGTAAATTATCTTACCGAATTACATTCGAGCTACACAAAAACACTAAAACACCTTACCACACTAAAGCACAAAAATGGCTAAATACGTATTTCAACAACTAAGTTGTCATCATCAGTAGCACTGATCAAAAATCGCGCTGTCTACACACCGTAGCGTACAGAGCAACACTGTGTGTGTGTTTTTTTCTCTCTCTCTCTCTCTCTCTCTCTCTCTCTCTCTCTCTCTCTGTGACCACGATAGCGGTCAAACCGCTGTAGATATCAATTCCAAATTTTATATTTACGTGTATAATCTGCCTCTTGAGATCTGATTAGTTTTTCAGTAAAATCGGTTGACCGGAAGTAGTACTTTATTTCAGTGAAAAAATCGAATTTTGCAAATATTTCGTCAACTACTAAGTTTAAACAAATTTATAAAGAATTCATATGTACTTAAAATTAAAATTGAGAACCATTTTATTTAAAAAGTTTTTCGAAATTCCTACCGGAACTAGGTCTTTTACTCTTATGGAAAATCAGTTTTTTGCGAATATTTCGCAAGTCATGCTTTTTAGACAAGTACGTGACGAGTATAAAAGTATTTAAAACATATTTTCAATATCTTTTGTATAAAAAAAATTTCGAAATTCAGACCGGAAGTACCACTTTTACTCTTATCGAATAGCGATTTTTTGCAAATATGTCGTAAGTTATGCATTCTATATGTATTTATCAAGAGTACAAAAGTATTTAGAATTGGATTTGCAATATTTTTTGCATATATGAAATTTCAAAATTCGGACCGGAAGTAGCACTTTTACTGTTAGCGAGCAGCACTTTTTTGATAATATCTTGCAAAGTATGCATTCTATAGAGATTATTTAAGAGAATAGAAGTACTTAGAATAGGATTGTGAATAATTTTTGTATAAAAGAATTCTTAAAATCCTATAATTTGATACGCTCATACGTATAAGACAGTCGTGTGGTGGCCACACCTCATTTTTTTACTGGTAATGGAGATATAACATTTCACAATTTAAAAGAGATTTATCTCAGAAAGACATAATGATAATTCTAGGGTGCTGTTTGCTAAAATAACGAAGAAGTGATTTCTAAATAATAAACACGATTTTAAAAAATTTGTTGTGAGTGCTGAGTGTGTGGCTCCCAACTTCAAATATCTACAATTCTGAGAGTTCACTGTATTATTGAGACAAAATGTGGCCTCATCGGAAACAAGAAAGTCAATTTTCTTGCCACTCTTCCATCATGGTTTTACAAAACTATAGTCACCAATCGGAGTAATTTTTGCTGAGTTACTGCAAGAATTGAATTTTATAGTAATGATATATTTCTTTCTTTATGATACGTAGCACTGTCGTTTGTTTAATTTCATTTATAATGTAGCCAATCGAGAAGTTTTCTCAAAATTCTTTCCATACTTAACACAGGTTCGTTTTTGATGTTCACTAACTTTTTGACATCCAGGTCTACTTTCTCGAAATACCTAGCAACAACTTGGACGTTTTCGATGTCGTTCTTTGGAACTTTTACTGTTAATAGCATAGAAATGTCATAAAGTGCGTAAATAAATATTTTGTAGGTTATAATTAATATTATAATATAGACGAAAGTCACAAAGGCAATAAATAATATATGTAAAATATATAGTGTGAAATATATTTTCTATTTTCTTTATTCTAGAAATTACTTAAAATGCATGCCCCTATACACTGCACGTTATATAACTATTTGTTATAGGTCTTACCAACATTAAGTTCTTGGATATCTTCTATCATCGGGCTGCTAAATAATGCCATGTGCATATTGAATAGTAAATAAATAGCACTGTATATAACTGTTTCTTCAGTAGATTCATATGATTTGCAAATATTGATGTATGATATGACACTTGACATAATGCTTTGGGTGTGCTGCATCACAAAGAGACTGAAAGCACGCACTTATATTTTTAATGTGAATGTAAGTGTTTACAATTAATTTAAAACGAATGGGTTGTCTTGTATACCAGACTCTAGCCTTTAAAATAATGTACATATGTAGTATACTAGAAGTAGGATATATGTGCAATGAAACTTATGTAAAAGATTTATTGGAAAATCCTTGATTATTTTAAAAATTCATAGTAAGTATTTGGCAAAATATTAAATTTACAATATAGATTTAACAATTTCAATGCATTTATTTAGTAAACTATACAAACTCATATAATACTCCACAATCACTACACTTTTTCGCGGATGTTTTAAGTTTGCACCGGACACGATATATAGAGGTGTACTCCCTGATATTTCATTGCAAAATTAGTGAATAAAAATGTAGTTTATTCAATAAATGTTTCTAGAATTAGTCTACCTGTATTCTATTCGATTGTTTTGTTAGAAGGGCAGGTATAATGAAGAAATAATTAATTATCGTCCATGAGTCGATACATTTTGCAAAATGAAATATGCTTTGCTGTAATTTACACTTATCTCATGAGTTTATTTACTTTACTATAAACCTCTTTTGATATAGAGATTTCATTTATTTTTTGACCTATTTTGCCAAATTCAAAAAAATTGTTATGTGTCAATTTGACTTTTATCCAGTATGGCAATGTTAGCGTCAGTTTATTGTAAGTCAAAAGCGTGCACAATTTTTAAAATACCTCAATTAACGAACTGAAAAAGTTAATAATTAGAACTAGGCTAGAGGACGGCATGAGGATTAGGCATATCGCAAATGAAATAAACGTTGATAAAAACACGATACTTTCGACAAAACGAAAAATTGAGGAAGCTGCAATTACTAGAAGAAAGCGACAGCGTACGCTTTTTACTAATTTTACGAGATAATCTTACAATGTAGTAAACTGTTTCAGAGCGGCAAAGAATATCCCCTGATGAAGATATGCGTTTAGTTAATTTTTTAAGGGAGCATCTTTTAGTACCGCAATAAGGGCAAAAGTGGAAAGCAATTTCTACGAAATCAAAGTGCTGCTAATAAGATATTGTTCTCAGAAGCAAGTAGATGAAATAACTTTTATATCATGCAGTAATGGACGTGTTCATGTTTATCGACGGTTTTCTGAACAATATGTTCATAAAACTATGCGCATTTTCTGTGAATGTTTGGGGGTGGGTGAGTTCCCTGGCGTCGTTATAACTAAAGTGAAGACCGGAAAACGTAAATACAGTTGCATTTGCAGCGGGTGAGAGATCAGATGTTTATCTCACACATTTAGAGAGAAGCACCGTCAATAGACCTGCAAAAAAAAACCATTGGAAATAAAAAAAAGCATTCACTGATTGTTTCAATAATGAAGGTTTTGTACCCTGGCAATGAGAAGCTATAAAGAAATTCAACTTAACTAACGCTAGTTTTATTTGAAGAAAAATAATAATTAATCAATTATTTCACTACAAGTATCTGCATCAACAATGAAAAACAATAGTTTTTTGTGACATCAACCATTTCTTCTCAGGTTGATTTAATATGTTCTTTATTTCGTGTTTGATGTCCTTGATTCACATATTCACCGTATATTTGAGACTCTATTTTTTCATTTGGAGCTGGAGCTATGGTGGTCACAGAAGAACGGTGTAGCCTTTTCCCCAATTATGGGATCAGCTGCTTCATTTCTTTTTCTCTTCCTCGCGCTCACACTCTTGCTGGTGGCAGGAGTGCATGTTTCGAATGGATCAAAATGTTGATCCTCTTCATTGATTGTTTGTGGCTGAGAATCCACGATGTCTATGAAGTCTTCGTCATTGCGTGTGGACTCCGTATCAAACGAACTTTTTGTCTTCCTGGCCTTAGTAAATGGTACTAAAAGTAGCAGTGTTTCGTATAACCAAACTGATGGTTCGTAACCGTTACACAATGATTTGAAAATGCTGAAGTTGTGTGCTATACTCTTTCCGAAGACACGCACAATGGAGCAAAATGACGATTTGATAGGATTTTGTTAAACGCATCCAAAACGAAGGGCCAACCTAGATGGTAACCATCGTCACGGAGGAGAAAGTTGGGTATTCCAGTATGAGCCCGATACTCGGAGACAGGGTAAGCATTGGGTAGAGAAGAGTAGGAAGCGTTCGACAAAAGCTAGAATGTCACGGTCTCATATCAAGACAAAGGTAATATGTTTTCTTTTTGACATCGGGGGCGTGATTCATAAAGAGCTCGTGTCACAGGATAGGGCTGTTAACAGTGCCTTCTGTCTTGATGTCTTATAGCGTTTGTGTGCCAGAGTTGCTCGGAAGTAACCATCAGAACTGGCCAAGACTGGGTAGATTCTGCATCATGATAATGCCCCTCCCCACACTGCGTTTATTGTGCAACAATTGTTAACTAAACGAATATTCCAGTGATCCTTCCCCCATAGCCCGGATCTGGCTCCTGCAGATTTTTTCATGTTTCCCAGTATGAAAACCTTACTAAAAGGCTACTAAACTGATACAATTGAAGATATCCAAAGACGTACGGCTGTGTTTTTTAAAAGGTGTATGTTGTTGCGAACAGTAGCACTATTTGACGCTGATAAATTGTTATGTCAAACGCGGTATGTTCATGAGCTCGCCACCCACGGGTTGTAAGGCCGTATAGGCTATATTTGTTAATTGATCGGCGACAGTTAGTTGGATTAAAAGACACAAACTCACAAAACTTCGTATATTTGCGTAGATAGCTTAGCAAATCAAAATGGTAAATGCATAAGTTTTTAATTATTAAAATAAACAAGTATCACACTAATAATATTATAGAAATAAATTACGCATTACAAACTGTATTGTTGATTTGGTATTACAGAAAATGCGGAGCTCATGTTAATGATTAGAGGTAACTTAAGGAACTGATTTCAAATATGAATTTTCCTTGCAAGCAGAGTTCGCATGATATCTAACTGGGGTTTCTAAGAAGTAAAACAAAAACACAATTTCTTGCTAACCCATGTCATATACACTATAAAAACAAATATTGATTTATTGCCGCAAAGGGATGAGTAAACTACAATACATAAAATCACAGTTGAACTATCTTTAAATAGTTTTAAATGCTTAAAGGATTTATTAGGTTAGGTCAAGTGGTCCCTTCGTTTCGGTGAGTACCATAAAGTATTAAAATAAGATACCATAAAGAAAAAGTTGAGTGCATATTGGGAACAATTTACAGTGTCTAACAAATAGCAGATGTGGTACATGCAATTCAAGAAAGGCTCCGGTTCCAAGATTAATGTAAATATTATGTACAGAGTGTACAAAAACAAAAAGTGAATTAAAAGTTTGCTCGGGAGTAAACAGTTTACTTCAGATGATTTTCGACAATGCTCCAGCAATGAGAGTATCGCTGGAACAAATGTATCGCACTCGAGGGAGATTATTGTGAAGGGATAAATGCTTAAAGCCATGCAATTTTTCTTACTAAAGACTACAGGGTAAAATTATCGTTATTTAATTGCTACACCTCGTATATTGCTTATTCACACAAAGGTACATGAAAGAAGATATCAATAATTTTTATGTTGGTGTAAACCAACCGGTTATCTGCTTTAATTGCTATACCACAGTAGCTGATCTATTTTCCCATTCCTATGTAATTATTCTGTTTGCTGAAACATTTGAACAACAGTTATATGAATAAATTACTTTGATTTCACCTTCTTTTTTCCATGTCTTTACTTCATCTACGTGTACCGTGTACAGCTCTTCGGGCGACTTACTCCTCCTTGTTCTTCTTGTTTTGACGTAGTAACAGTCCGCGGAGCTCACTGAAGTATCGAGGAAAATTAATCAAATCGCCATTATGATTACATTCTTTACTAATAGCGATCTAGCCGGTGAACTGGAGTGTGGACCGATTTACTCAATAATTACCGTCGTTTTGCGCCGTGCGTTCTGATGGATACACACAATACACGTACATACATGCATAGATATAACACGCGGTCGTTTGGGATTTTTATGATGACTCGAAACGAGCCAATTTTATTTAGAGTTAATCGTTGCGGTGATCATTTCAAGCTTTCCACATCTACATCTATGCACGGTTGATGATTGTCGCTAATTTGCGGTATGATTTCCATTAGTTCTGAATAAATATGGTCCAGTGCGAATATGAACTGTTTTGTTTACGTGTTGCAAAAGAACGAACAGTAAGTAGTAAGTAGTAGTTTAGGAAAATACGAATCCGATACTGCTGAAATTAGATTTCTGAGAAGTGATTGTTGTTACTTTTGGGTTTTCGGAACCGCACAATAATAATTTACGATGTTTTTCAATCGACACTTGCTTTGTTTATAGTATTATGTTCACCATCTATAACGTGAATGTATTAATATCGTATGGTTGACACTTTATACTGCATGAAGCCATTTGCAATATTTCTTCAAAATTATTTTATTGACTTTAAAAGTGTTAATTCACACATTAGTGTAGAACAGTTAATGTGGTTATACTCTTTACGCAGCAATGTATAGATGAATTTTCGTCCGTATTTCTCAATTTTGCTGTAACATAATAATATGATAGTTTAAGGAAATGATGCAACAAGCTTCGTAACAGGCGCAACATATGTACATATAAGACAATTCAAATAATTTCTAGAAGAGATCTTCATAAATGTCCATACAAGTTTATATGCGTGCGGAAGCTTTTCTATAAATGGTATGTTATACAATTACTGTAAATGAGAATTGCTTCTTCTTCATCAGGAGATGTCAATAAACAAAGAATCTGCATCTGGTCTAGTTAGTAAAAATTTACCTGAAGTTATTGAAACGTTAGATTAAATCCATTGAATTAAACCTCTCTCAGAATTGCGAGAAGAGATTTTTATATGATCTATCTAGCTTGAAATGAAAAGAAGTGATGATGGAACAGTTTTGCTGTCAAGTTGATATTTTCACGTCAATTGACTAAATCATAGATAAAAGAGCTTTGTTGTTTTCGTGCAAAAATGAGTCAATTCAGCGCGTTAAATTCTTGACGAGGGAAGGAGATTGACCCAGGCGACACAATAACTAAAGAAGTCCTTAATGAAACATCAGAAAACTGAAAACTGCCATTCAGCAAAAAACGTTTCCCAACTGTGATCAAAAGAATATCCTACCACATGACAATTACAGAGTTTACAAATATTGAAGGTATTCAACGAGTGCGGCTTTCTAGAGATAGAACATCCACAATACAGTCAAAATTTGAACTGTGTGACTATTATTTCTTTCCTAAGTTTAAAAAGCACTTGTGAGGACGCCATTTTTCTTGGGATGAATACCTGCAAGAAGTGGTGGAGGAACTTTTTGAGGGCGTATCAAAAAAGATTTTCGTGAAGGCATAATCTTATTGGAAAAACGTTGGAATAAATGAGTGGCCATTAATAATAGATGATTTGTTGAAAAATAAAAAAAATACTATTCTCTAAACTCAAATTCTCCCTTTTATACTTTAAATACCTAATGTGTATTTAGATGTCATATGCAGATTCGTTTATTTTATGTTTTTTGTAATGACATTTATTATGTTTGCTTGTGTATTTTAAATATTTTAATGTATGGCGTATATGATAAATGTTAAAGAAATGTATGAGGATTGCACAATAGATGATAACTTAATTACTTCGTAGATTGTAACAGATGAAGTTTCTTGACTCAGTGCTGTCTGAATACACTGACGTACTCTATTACACCAAAGCAAGATAACTTAGTGCAGGACATGTTTTCAAGCGAGTATGGGAACCGAAAGACAAAATTAACAGAACAGAAGGCCGTGAAATTTTGGTAAATGGTTGGCTTTCGAACTTTGCCTTTTCCACAAATCTTCTGTGTCAGATAAACAAGTTGAATGTTAAGCTGCAAGGAAGAAACCATTTTATTTGAGATATCTGGGGCCATCTGAAAGGGTTTAAAATGCAATTTAGTTCTATTTGAAAAACGGTACCTGAAAGAAACCCGTGGTTTAAAAAAAATAGTCTTAGTGGTAGAAGACAAGGTCCGAGAAAAGCGTAGGAAGACTTCATGAGGAATTCGAACGCAGGATTCAAGACATTAGAAATACTGAACAAAACTTAAATATTTTCAGTATAATGTTTAATTTGCACTGTGAAAGAGTGAGAAAAATTTAGTTTGAACTAAATAACATTGAGTTGAAGCAGAAGTTTTTTAACTTCCCAAAAGTGGTTACATGTCGCTATAAGTTTCCCAAATTTGAGAACTCGTGCTCAGAGGACAATTACTTTGTATTAAGTCTGTTCAAAAAGCTTTATATATATATATATATACAGTGACCGGCAGAAAGTGCGCAGCATATGGGAAAATGGTTTACCTTTGAATATAGCAAAATTATTTTATTGCATCATGTCTCGGCATGACTTGAGACCAAAATAGCACTCGCGATTTCTGCCGAAACTCTCATCGTATACGAGGGAGAGTCAAAAATACAAAATTACGCTTAGAGTAAAGTACCCCCATTTTTAACATTAGACTTTTCTTTATTAAGCAATAGTTCTTTGGTTTTAAAAATGAAAGTAAAATATCGAGTTTCATTCACTTTTGATAAAACATTTCAGTTTACTGTTTATTCTGAATTACCCTGTATAAGAAATTGAGCGCGCTCATACAATACGCAAATCTTACTCTCTGTAGACATCGTAACAGAAAACCATAAATAATACGTCGCAAAAGTCAGCTACAAAAATAATATAGCTCTTGAAAATAAAAATTCAAGAATGTGAAATAATTTTGCTGCACACCATATTTTACGTTTTCAGAAGTCAAAAATTTTTATTTAACTCAAATTGTGTGATTCATTTTAACTTAATCATCTTTAAAATTGTAATATTTTTCATAAAATTTGCAACACTTCTTTTTATTAAGGTTTTACTAATAAACGCTTGACGAGAAAGAGCGACAAAAATAAAAAAGTTAGTCTCAGCATAATCCTCGACAGATGTTTTTTCGTACTGCATGTGTTTGATTTTAAAAAACATGAACTTAATTCAATAAATGTCATTTAGACATTTAGTTTTGCTATAAAAATGGAAGCGGAAAGGTTATCGGTACAAGAAAAGGTAGAAATAGTTCTAATTCGTGGTGAAAATTACTATAGCTATCGCGAAACAGCAAATATTTTTAACAATAGACACAATAAAAATATTCACGATTCTACTGTATGCCGAATTGTGAACAAATTTAAACAAACTGGTTCGGTGGAAAGTAAATACAAGCAACCCCATGAGAAAAGTGTAACTAATGAAGAAAATAGTTTAAATGTGTTATTGTCAGTAAATGAAGTTCCTACTATGCCATTGTATGAAAGACAAGAAGTATTAGGTATTTCCGAAAAATCGATTAGAAGAATTCTTAAAAAAAAACAAGTACTTACCATATAAACCAAAATTCACCCATACTCTTCAACAAAGAGATCTAGATGCTAGAATTGACTTTTTTTTTGGTTCCAAGGCAAGAAGGAAGATAATCCCCATTTTGGAAGTCAAATATTATTTACTGACGAAGCAACCTTCACAAGCAACGGCGTAGTAAGTTCTCAAAATTGTAGGTGGTGGGCTAATCAAAATCCTAATTTTACAATTGAATGTAAAAGCCAATATTCATTTAAAACAAACGTTTGGTGTGGTATATTGAATACTCAAATAGTTGGACCATATTTTTTCCGGCAAAATTTAAATGCAGGTAGATATTTACAATTCTTGCAGAATGAATTTAGCGAGTTCCTAGATGATATGCCTTTAAATCTACGAGCGAATATGTATTTTCAACAAGATGGTGCTTCGATCCATTCTACATTGCAAGTAAGAGAATGGCTTAATCAACAATTTCCTCAAAAATGGATCGAACGGTTTTCAGAAAATCATTGGCCTGCAAGATCGCCTGACATTACCCCAATGGATTTCTTTCTCTGGGGTTACTTAAAGAACCAAGTATACAAACATCGACCATTTAGAAATCTGGACCATTTAGAAAATACGATTAGGCAGTGTGTCGTTCAAATTAATCCGGTTTTTTTAAGAAACGTAGCACAGGACAATGAAATGTATTGAGAATGGGGAGCTCACGTAGAAAAATAATGTACTTGTAAATAAATATTTTTGTTTACGATTTTGAGTTTTATTTCCTACTATTATGTATCTTTACTATTATTATTATTAAAACCTGAATAAAAAGAGGTGTTGCTAATTTTATGAAAAAATATTACAATTTTAAAGATGATTAAGTTAAAATGAATCACACAATTTCAGTTAAATAAAATTTTTTGACTTCTGAAAACGTAAAATATGGTGTGCAGCAAAATTATTTCATATTCTTGAATTTTTATTTTCAAGAGCTATATTATTTTTGTAGCTGACTTTTGCGACGTATTATTTATGGTTTTCTGTTACGATGTCTACAGAGAGTAAGATTTGCGTATTGTATGAGCGCTCTCAATTTCTTATACAGGGTAATTCAGAATAAACAGTAAACTGAAATTTTTTATCAAAAGTGAATGAAACTCGATATTTTACTTTAATTTTTAAAACCAAAGAACTATTGCTTAATAAAGAAAAGTCTAATGTTAAAAATGGGGGTACTTTACTCTTAGCGTAATTTTGTATTTTTGACTCTCCCTCGTATACGATGAGAGTTTCGGCAGAAATTGCGAGTGCTATTTTGGTCTCAAGTCATGCCGAGACATGATGCAATAAAATAATTTTGCTATATTCAAAGGTAAACCATTTTCCCATATGCTGCGCACTTTCTGCCGGTCACTGTATATGTATATAAAATGTGTTTTTGTATTTTTTCTAATAATTTTACTGTCCCGCCTAGATGTTTTATTTTCCTTCAGGCTATTTCCTAGAGGTATAGTGATTGCATATACATACAATGTATACAGTATAAAATGGGTGTCAATTGTGCTTCAATTGTGCTCAAAATGTTTATCAAATATGCTCCACTTGTACTCAATTGTTGTTAGTTTCATTTGGACTCTACTGTTTAAGGAAATTAGAAAAAAGATCGAAAGTGGGTGAATGTCATTCAATAACAGTAGTAGAAAGATCTGAAAATTTTATGGAGCACATACTTCTTAAGAATAATTACGTATCAAAAAAGTTCTTGAGTTATTACAACTGGAATGAAAGATTATTTTGTTAAGATTTATTTACTTTTATTTATGTTCTCATTTTTCGTTAAATCTGAAATAGTATGCCTTAAAATAGCCAATGACGTTCTGCTCGACGACTCCAAGGGGCCCGGTGTAAGCGATGATGCCACCTAAGTCATATTTAATGTCATCGATACTAATAATCTTTGGTACATTATGTGAACGCACTTTCGGTATTACCGGCAGTATAATGTTATTTCTGATAGTTACTTCTATCAACATGAACTGCTTCTTGTATTAAATTGTTGTTGTTGTCGCACCTACACATTCAGTTTTACACATATGTTGCGTCTGTCACTTCTATCGAAGTACTATCGCTAACACAAAAAACTAGGAAAGCCTAGTTTTAGCTGTGTAAAACCGACGGAAATAAACGTCAGTTAATTCAAGATTATTTGAAGCTGTCATTAATGATGCCGCATGTCAGTTTGATTGATAAGGCAAGAATAATTACTTGTAGCGAAAATGGTATGACAATAAGACAAATTACTAATGACTTTGGCATTAACAAAAACACTTACATCCATTATACGACGATGGGAAGAACAAGGCGATTTCACCAGGAAAGCTGGTTCTGGAAGGCGAAGGGTAACAACTGCAACCCATAATAATGCCTTAACTGATTATTTGCGCCAAAATTCTTTTGCTACGGCCCGTAAGGCTGCAAATGAAACACATTTTCGTGCATGCATGATGACGATTAGTCGCAGAATTCGCGAAACGAATTTACGGAGCAGAGTAGCTGCTAAGTAAATTCATTTGACGAATCTTGGGAAACAAATCCGTTTATTATTTGCTCTTAATAACACTTATCGTGAACCACAGTTTTGGGAAAACGTCGTATTCACCGATGAAAAAGTATTCCAGTCTACTCACAACGGATTTGTTAGGATTTATCGTCCTACAAATTTGAAATAAGCATATTCGCAAAACTGCAATAGATCTGGACGATTCTCTGTCAATGTGTGGGGATGGATCAGTTTTCGGGGTATGGGTGTCTGCTGCAGAATTGTTGGGAGGATCAATACTGAGAACTACTTACATATTTTAGAGAACACCATGCTACCTACTGTACGAGAATTATACCCCGACAACAATTTTGTGTTCCAGCAAGACAACTGTCCTGTACACACTGCACAGAATGTAACCGCGTGGTTCCGAAATCAGAATATTGAACTAATGCCATGGTCTGCACATAGTCCTGATCTCAACCCCATCGAAAATATTTGGGGTTGTATGACAAAAAAACTCCAGGAACGAAATCGTCAGCCGGAAACCGCAGAAGCACTTTGGCAGCAAATTGAGGGCACATGGAATTCACTAAAACAAGTCCAAAATTTAATAGGGCCTTTTATATCTTTCATGCCTCGTCGTTTACAGTCTATTATCCACAAAAACGGTGGAATGACTAAATATTGATTTTATTATTCTTTGCTTTTGTTAAGTGCATTTTCTGATATTAAAAATTAAATTACATAACCTCATATTATTTTGTCTGACAGAAGTGCCAAAAGCCGCAATGACATTAGCACAATTAGCAAAATTCATGGCTATTTGAAATAATGTTTGTCCTAGTTTTTTATGTTATCGATAGTACTTTGTTAATGCCGCCTGCAATTCTAGATGTGAAGCACTGTTTTTTTAGGTATAACTTCGAAAGTGAGTGGTTGGCGGAAAAACCCTATACGGCACAATTGCGCACAATTGGAGTGCTTTGCGAAGGCACCGAGTTTTTTTGCGGGAGGAGGGGGGGGGGCAATCGTTAAGTTAGCCCCCTTTCGATGCAACTTGACAGAGCTATAAAATTCCGATAATAGTACTCTCTCGTTCTTTCGTCATATTTCCCTTTACCTATGTGTTATTTAAATATTTTAAAGATACAGCAATTCATGTTTTCTTTAACAAGAAACATTCTTAGTAATAGCAATAAAATTATTCAACACATCCGAGCCTTAGTCGATTGTCTTTAATTAACTGCTTCATTTACATTGATTTTCAATAAATAGCAAAACGAACACGTGTGCACACAGGTAGAAGTTTCCTTTATACGTTGATATGTTGCAAATTGCACTATTCCGTCGTACAGTACTTTATGTAAATCTTATATCGAACAACTCTGTTCTGAAATTAGTCCTTCCTTCTTTCTTAGTTTACATTAAATGTTGTTATTAAAATGTTAATAGGCTGCTTGCTGCCTTCCCTGGTGTTTTTGCTATAAAAACATGTAATGTTCTGACTAAATTACTGCAAGCTAATAATACCTCAGACCAACGATAAGAGAATAATAACGGTAATTGTATATTTAGAGTTGAAGAAAAGTATGGTCAATAGTACTTACTGATCAATTAAATTTATATACAGGGTGTCCAGAAACTCTCCTGACAAACGAAGACCGGAGATTCCTCAGATAACTTTAAGACAATTTAACCCAATTCACCCTAGTCCGAAAATGCTTCCTAAGGGAGCTAGAGCTTTTTGAAGATGGCGCCTTACCCAACCCAACCCAACCCAACCTGTAATTAGTTTTTTTTTAATATCTCCCGAACGCTACTATTTAGGAAAACAAAAACTGGTATGCTTATTTATCCTCCAGACATGAATCGATTCCATCAATTGCGAATTTCTAGTACTGGTCATAGGCGTCCGTTTTGGGTAGGTTAACGGTTATTTTAACGAATAACTTTTTTGTCTTTAACTTTTAAGCATTTGTGACACTAGATTATTAAATTTTCAGGTATTCTAGTACTAAAAGGTACTCTTACTTTAACTCGGTAGGATACACCGTTTTATAGAAAAATCGATTTGAAAATTTTTCGTTTTTTCGTCATTAAAATTCAATTTATTATTTTTTTTTTCGGGAGATATTAAAAAAAAATAATTACAAGGCGCCATCTTCAAAGAGCTCTAGCTCCCTTAGGAAGCATTTTCGGACTAGGGTGAATTGGGTTAAATTGTTTTAAAATTATCTGAGGAATCTCCGGTCTTCGCTTGTCAGGAGAGTTTCTGGACACCCTGTATAATGTGTCTGTAGCTGATTTACGCCGCCGCCACTTGCATTTTAGGGATCTTTACATTTTACAATTAATTGTCAAATTTGACATTACAACCCCATAAGGGCAGTTTAAAGGGTTTTCTAGCAGTGACTTTGAAAATCATCGACATAAACTAATCAACTTTAACATAATATGAATTCAAAATTACTATGGCCAATTTCGGATTACATTATCCATGTAAGTCCAGTCCTGCAATGTACCCCTAACTGCCGACCCCTAGTAACGAACGTGCTACCTGAGTGAGCGGGCCATCCATAATCTTCAAACCACATATTTCCTCTACATTCCAATGACATCTTTTCTAATTTTTTGATTTTTATGGTCCACTCCGAGAAACTTAGATTTAATCATTTTATTTTTGCCGAATCATTTCTTATAACTATAACTTCGTAACCAAAGACCGTATAAATTTGGGGTTTCATCATTATCTTCCGTTAGTTATGTTCTTTAATAATATGGTATTAAAGATATATCGTTCCATTTAAAATTTTAAAGAAAAGGCAAATAATAAGTATAAATTGGAAACTGCATCCCCTGTTGTTTTTTGTGCAACCATACAATCTCTACTATATACATTTCAATTCCATGTACAATTCTCTATCTAACGAGCTTTGAAACATTAAAATCCCTCAAAGTAAACGAAATTTGCGGTTATATAAAGTCTCACCCCTATATATGTACCTTCATCGAGTATAATTTATCAATATAAGCAAGTAATAACAAAAACACACTTGGTATTGTTTCACAAATAAATATAATTAAATACTCGATGTACATTTCGCCTTGCGGCATCATCAGGAGTTCTCGAGAAACTAAAGTAAAATTTAATATACTGTAACTACCTACTTCTAACAAAAATGTAAATAAAAATGTACAAAAATAGAAAATTATGAAAAGGTCATGGCTTATCTGGAAAGACCGTTTTTACAAGGCTAGGGTTTATTAGCGGTGAATTTATGAGTTCTGTTTGTTCATTAAGAACATTGCCTGGTTGTAAAAGTAAACTTTCTTTTATAAAATAACCTTCTAGAACACTCATTTTTTTACTTTTATTTAAACTATACAGTACTTCTAAATTGTCTATTGAAAATTGATGTCCCGTGTCTAAAACATGGTTAGCTACACTTGAATTTTCATAATTTAATTTAACGGCTCGCATATGTTCTGAGAATCTTAATTTGAAATTTCGCCCTGTTTGACCTATATAAAATTTACTACAATCACTACAATGAATTCTGTAAATTCCTGATTTGTTTAGTTTAGGATTCACTGTTTTATTGTTCGTTAATTGACTTTTTAAAGTGTTATTATTATAGAAGGCTATTTTAAAATCCAGTTTCTTTAAAACATTACTAATTTTCATACTTATACTACCTAAATATGGAATTTTAACCCATTGTTTTAATGTCAAGTCCTGGAACGGGGGAAATGCTGATTTTAATGTAATTGATTTGTTCATTCTATTGACTAATTTATCTATTAGAGATGAGTTATAACCATTATTTTGTGCAATTATTTTAATAGTTTTTAATTCTTTATTAAAGTTAAATGTGTTCATCGGTACTTTCAATAGTCTATAAATCATTGAATTAAACGCAGCATGTTTGACGTTAGTGGGATGATTGGAGGTATTTGGTATCAACGTATCGCAAAAGGTAGATTTTCTAAAAATACTATAATCTAACTTGTTACTAATCTGGATTTTTAAATCAAGGAAATTTAAAGATCGATCAGGTGCTTCTTTCTCTATAGTGAATTGAATATTATTATTAATTTTATTAAGTTGTACTAAAAAGTTATCTAGCTGTCTATCTGAACCTGACCACAAACAGAGAATATCATTCACATATCTAAACCATGCTGATACCGGTGACGTATTTGTCCTGTATTTATCAAACAAGTTAACTTCGAAATGGTCCATGAAAATGTCTGCTAGTAATGGTGACAAGGGGGAGCCCATCGGAAGGCCATTGTTCTGTTTATAAAAGTTGTCACCAAACTGGAAATAATTTTGTTCCAAACATAAATTCAGCATTTCCTCTATTTCTAAAGATTTATCCGGGCAATGTTTCTTAATTCTAGAATATACAATATTTTTTACTTCCGGGATGGGAATGGAAGTAAATAAACTTTTTACATCAAATGAAACAAGTTTAGTAACGTGACTTACATTAGTATTTTGAAGTTTATCTATTAAGTCTAGGCTATTTTTAATGGTATATTTAGGTTTAAATTCAATTAGTTCGGGTAAAATTTCATTAACCAATTTACAAATATTGTAAGACGGAGCTTGGACATAACTAACCACCGGGCGTAAAGGTATTTCTTCTTTGTGAATTTTAGGTAGCCCATATAGCTTTGGGGCTACTGGGTTCATGATACTAAATTTGAATTTTTGTTCTTCTTTTATAAAGTTCGTTTTCTTAATCAAAGATCGAATATCTTTTTGATAACTCTGGGATGGATCTTTTTCTAACTTTACAAACATCTGGTCAGATAAAATTTCATTCATTTTTGTTTTATAATCAAATTCATTAAGAATAACTAAAGTATTACCTTTATCCGCCTTAGAAAAAATCAATTTGTGAGTCTTAATTTTACGTTTAACTGATTTTAATAACAAATTAAACTTATTACATTTAACACTATTACAATCTCTTAAGTTACTTGTTTCATTTGATATAATATTCATGCATAAGGCTTTAGTGACTAACGGTTGCCGAGTAGTGGCTACCTCTATATCTGCTAAAAAATTATTCAATGTTTTTTCAGCTAAGGTTCCATCAGAAAAACTCATGCCTTGGTTAAGTAGATCCATTTCATCTTCTGAGAACACCACATTCGTCAAGTTTCTTATCCTGGGTGCGACCTGTTCTTCTGTATTCGTTTTAGTCTCCAAGTGAACAAATGGGGTTGACTTGTGTTCTAGCAATTTAGACACTAGAATGAACAAATCAATTACATTAAAATCAGCATTTCCCCCGTCCCAGGACTTGACATTAAAACAATGGGTTAAAATTCCATATTTAGGTAGTATAAGTATGAAAATTAGTAATGTTTTAAAGAAACTGGATTTTAAAATAGCCTTCTATAATAATAACACTTTAAAAAGTCAATTAACGAACAATAAAACAGCGAATCCTAAACTAAACAAATCAGGAATTTACAGAATTCATTGTAGTGATTGTAGTAAATTTTATATAGGTCAAACAGGGCGAAATTTCAAATTAAGATTCTCAGAACATATGCGAGCCGTTAAATTAAATTATGAAAATTCAAGTGTAGCTAACCATGTTTTAGACACGGGACATCAATTTTCAATAGACAATTTAGAAGTACTGTATAGTTTAAATAAAAGTAAAAAAATGAGTGTTCTAGAAGGTTATTTTATAAAAGAAAGTTTACTTTTACAACCAGGCAATGTTCTTAATGAACAAACAGAACTCATAAATTCACCGCTAATAAACCCTAGCCTTGTAAAAACGGTATTTCCAGATAAGCCATGACCTTTTCATAATTTTCTATTTTTGTACATTTTTATTTACATTTTTGTTAAAAGTAGGTAGCTACAGTATATTAAATTTTACTTTAGTTTCTCGAGAACTCCTGACGATGCCGCAAGGCGAAATGTACATCGAGTATTTAATTATATTTATTTGTGAAACAATACCAAGTGTGTTTTTTGTTATTACTTGCTTATATTTCGACATGTTTCACCAAGAGATTTCCATCACTTCATTTAATTATTTATAATTTATCAATTTTCTGCTAACAGTATATGTGTCAAGGCCGGAATATTGATTTTCTTCATGATATAGTTTGGTAATTGTAATTTATGCCTTCGAGTGCTATCTGTAGTTCTACTTTTGTTTACGTTTATTATCTTCAACAACTAATACATTTTGGTTTCTTATGTAGGCTCTGCTAATCGGTCCTTTGTTGATACTAATTTTTAAAAATTCTAGAATAATTTTTAACGTGATTTTCTATCATTATTTTGTATTAAACTTTACTTCTTCGTTTTAGTTTTATTAGGCGTGCCGATCGCGCACGATTCCCTCATTAATGGGACATTTTGGCCATTTTTAAGTAAAACTTGCCACTTTTGTGATATCGCTCCAAAAGGATAGTTCATTAATTAGTTGAGCTAGTGAAGTTATTGACCAGTGCTTTAATGTGATTGCGGTGTCCTTCGACTATATTTCTGGTGTAGTAATTACCGCGCTGTTGCCAGATTTTACGGCAATCAATTTACGAAGAGTTTGTCCTTTTGCCATTTTTGGTTTATTTTATAGTGAGGACGTCCTTACTTCGCTAATGAAGCGGATCTAATTAAGCATATATGGTTAAAGAGAAGTCAGTATTGAATATTCAGTCATTAGTTAAGTTGTTTGTATTATTTGAATCAGATATTTATGATGAATTTTGCGTAAAATTTGGATTTTCTGTGACTCAGATTATTTACCTTCTCTTTATTGCTAAACTAAACTACGTGTTTTGATGCTCTCTTATGTTAAATAGTTAACATGTTTTCTCTTATAATTATAAATCCTTGTTAGTTGCAACATATCAAATAAAACTCGTTTGGTTTTCTAAATATTTTTAACGAAGTTATTTCTCTTTGTTTGGTTTTAAGTCCCCTAAGTCACCCTTGATCATACAACGTTTATACAATTCGCGATATTACATCTGCTCTTCGTCGACGCGCTCTAAGCGCCATATTTTGCGCTACCTGATTCGACCCTGACCAACACCAACTGAGCCGGCGGCAGCCCGACTGAAAACTGTAACTTTAGGTGGGTTGGCTAAAAGAGTGTTTTTGTAGTTAGGTTTTCCTACAGCATATGTACATTTCGGCGTCTATTTATACTGCTACGCAGGCTCTTACGACTTTTTCATGGCGAATTTAAAAACATTTTTGTTGACTTACTGAAAAAAGACTTTTTTCAAGAAGGCTTTATGATTCAAGAGATATGGCTGGTGGCAAATCTCAAACGGACACCTCATATATGAAGTAATCCATTTGTCTTAGCGAAAGATTTTACAACTGTTTATATAGGGCGTTCCAGAATTGCACGGCACTATTGTTGGTATGTGTTCGCTAGCATAAAATAAACGAAAAAGTCTATAGAAAAATGTGTCTTAAATGAATGTATTACCAAGATATTGTAGGTTGAAGATGTTAATCAATTAGCCGCGTTAATAAACGTTTTGAAACAAATGAATATCTTTATTTATGTGACAGATGATTAAGAATCTGTCAATTAGTATTTAACACTGTTTATGTAAGTTACTGATCTGTGTTACTACTTCTGTGCATTTTCCTGTGAATGAAAACTGTGAAACAGTTCAATTTTAAATTATTATGGTAAACACCACAAACTGGTTCACTTTTGCAGAATAAACAGATGTGCTTTTAACTTATGGCGAGGTAAATGGAAATGGTGTGGCTTCTGTTCGAAGATTTTCCTAACCAAAGTATACCAAATCGTAAAACGTTTGAAGCCATTGCAAGACGTCTTAGGGAAAGTAGAACGCTGAAACCTATACTAGTAAATGTCGGTTCTCCTAGTGGTTACTTCCACAATGCACACGAGATCCTAATTTCTTGCCTGCAGGTTACCAATGAATCTTGGTTTACAAGAAATGGGTTTACAAATTTTCGAAACACCCATATTTGGGCAGTAGAAAACCCTGATACGTCTGTTACTACACATTACCAACATACCTTTTCATTAAATGTCTGGTGTGGTCTTCTTGGCACCAATCTCATCGGCTCTTTCATTTTGCCATCTTGGCTTTCATGAATATCTTATTTGAATGTTTTGCAAAGTAAATGCCGGTTCTTCCATTGGTTACTTCCACAATGCACACGAAATCCTAATTTCTTGCCTGCAGGTTACCAATGAATCTTGCTTTACAAGAAATGGGTTTACAAAGTTTCGAAACACCCATATTTGGGCAGCAAAAAACCCTCATACGTCTGTTACTACACATTACCAACATACCTTTTCATTAAATGTCTGGTGTAGTCTTCTTGACAACAATCTCATCGGCTCTTTCATTTTGCCATCTTGGCTTTCATGAATATCTTATTTGAATGTTTTGCAAAGCAAATGTCGGTTCTTCCATTGGTTACTTCCACAATGCACACGAGATCCTAACTTCTTGCCTGCAGGTTACCAATGAATCTTGCTTTACAAGAAATGGGTTTACAAATTTTTGAAACACCCATATTTGGGCAGCAAAGAGTCCTCATACGTCTGTTACTACACATTACCAACATACCTTTTCATTAAATGTCTGGTGTGGTCTTCTTTGGACAATCTCATCGGCTCTTTCTTTTTGCCACCTAGGCTTTCATGAATGTCTTATTTGCATGTTTTGCAAAACAATCTTCATGAGCTTCCAGAAGATATTCCGCTTGCCAATTTGCGTGGGCTTTGGTTTATGCTCACTATTCTCAAATTGTCGTTGATTATTTAAGCACGCGACACATGGTAACCGATGGCTTGGTCGAAACGGACCTGTTCAATGGCCAGCACGATCTCCCGATCTAAAGCCGTTAGATTTTTTTTGTGAGGCTGAATGAAGTCCATGGTTTATTCTTTGTCTATTGACACACAAGAAGAGCTTAGGAATCGGATCGTGGAAGCCGCAGCAACTATCAAGAATCGTCCTGATGCTATACGAAGTGCCAAAGAAGCATCGATTCGTCGTGCTGAATGCTGCATTCAACAAAATGGTGGCCACTTTAAACAGATCTTTTGGATGTTGTATTGTTAAATAAATATCTTTATGCTCCAGTATCTTAGTAATAAATTAATTTGAGACATATGTTAATAGTGCTGTGCAATTTCGAAACACCCGGTATATTAGGATTGTTGAGAATTAATCATAGAATTAAGGCTCTCACAACAAGTAAGATTCAAATTCATTCCAAGAATATTCGATGCGTGATACCTAACCATTGGGTTATTTAATCGTTCACCACACGAAATGAGTACAATTCACATTACATCGCTTTGGGCACGAAAAAAGGGAATCAAAACAGGATATGCACGTGACCGTTGTTCCATAAATTACACCTTCTCACCGGCCTTTATCGCAATACAAAATAATTATTAATTGTAGCCGCCATATAGGCACGCACCACTTCGTTATGTTCAAGTATTCAGGAAGCGCGCGTCAATTAATTGTATACAGCGAAGGAATGATCAATAGTTGGGTGTTTAGAAAGAATCTAACCGAGCAACAAATTCCATTCTTCATCCGGGCACAATAATAGATACAATTGGTGTACAGTTAGCACTTCTGTAGAGTATTATAGTTTTGTATATACTTCTACATATATGCTTGTATGTGTGCATAGTTAACGCTGTAGTAGTCGAATAGTTAGATGAATGTTTGTTCTCGTGCTGCGCGGCTACGTGTGTGTGTATTTGTACCGTTATTAAGCTCTTTCGTATACGTGCAGGCTTATTTGTAATGGTAACATTGTTGGTGCGCTTATAAATCCGCCCGTTGAGTGAAAGTTGCGCGTTCTACAACGGAACATTGCGGTCGTAAATCCACGAGATAGTACATAAACGTATACCTCTAGTGTAGAATCTCGAGGAAAAGAGAGCGATCCGTTTAAAATGGACTCTGTAAACGATTTTTGCACTAATTCGAACGAATACGCCTTATACGGTTAAATGGAGTACATTCTAGGAGATAACTACCGCTTAATTAGTCGATTGATTGATTGATTAACTTTTGATTCATATACATTTTATTTTAACTACGCGAATGGGTCATTTAAATCTGTCATTTACGTGCGAAAATACATCTAAATTAATGCAATAGAGTAGCGACTGTGTTAAAACAGATTCGATTATTACCAAATAGCTGCGATGCGATAGAATACCTATGTTGTGTGGCCCTCACGTTGGGCGCCATAATCTTCACGAACACCAAAAAACAATTAGGAATTAGTATTAAACAAGTAATATGGCTATGATGACAGTATTATATCAGAGTATCGTGAGACAACTTATTTTTCCAAAAATCGATTCAAATATTGTACTTATGAAAGTTAGTATATCGCATTAAACAGAGATTCTTTCTTTTCTGTGGTCCCCACGTCGGGCGCCACAATCTTTATAAAGTCGATTCAGCTCATTTCAGTCTTCCAAAAAACCTGACCCATTTATTATGGTTATTGAAATTAGTAAAACTATAAGAAAAGATATATCAAATGTCACTTGACGACTCCTGACAGAACACATTTTCCAAAACACCCTTTGACAACTAAAATTGTATCTGGAGATATCGAACAGCGTCGTTCTGAGTTTGTGAAGGGTCAATGGTAACAAGAATTTAGTTTGTATATTTAGAATTTAATTATTAAACTTGCAACTTATATACATATTTCATGTATCATATACAGGCTGTTCGGAAATAGGGACTCCTGTCAATTTATTTTCTCTGACACTTTTTTTTTAAATTTAAATAAATAATCATTTGTTACTCTTATAAACCGTACGTAATTCAGTTTTTTTTTATTTATCAATCAATTAACTTACGAATTTCATTTGACTGTAATTTTTATAATTAGGCAACGACCCAACATTATTAAATTATTGTTGTTTGGAATTTGTGGTTTGTCTTGTCTTGTACTACCTGAGTATTTGAACTGATTTTTCTTCCGAATCAAAGTGCATTTTGGGAGAGGAAATAATACACAACAGGAAGGTGGCGTCCGAAAATTCATCCAACTAAGATTCTGTGTAATCTGCGGCCCACAAAGGCCGATTGAGCTAGAGCGCAATTCCTTCTTTCCATATTTTACACCGGTACACAAAGGTAGTATCACGTAAGGCATCCTTGAAAGTGTAAGTACAAAACTTTTCGAAACTTTGGTGTTTTATTTTGCGGTGATACAATTATTTTAGCTTGGCCAAAACGTTTTGCTATCAGTGCCGAACGGATGAATCATTTTAGTTTCCGTCGACGCCATTTTTACTGTGCCTTTTATTTTGACAGATAATTAATTTTATTTTTAACTTTGGAACGGCGTAGTAAAATTTTCTATTAAAGATTTAACGTAACAAAACTCCCCTCCAACTAACAAGAAAGTAATTTACTTGTAAATTACTTAAAGAATAAGCTATACAACAGAAACTACAAGTACAACAGACCAAATTTCATATGGCATGGTTGGTATTACGTAAATTTTATAAAGATAATATGTCGGTAATGGTTGATTGTCACATTGACATTGGTGGTTATGTTCAAATATTTTTCCCGTGAAAATTACGTCAAGCGACTTGATAACGTTTTATATACCAAGAGTCCATACTTCGATTCCTAGGTGGAGTAGACTATAAAGCATTTTAATATTAACTTATATATAGTATCTTTATTTATCTAACAGATACAAGTCTAATTTAGAACAAAAAACGATATTTTTGAAATCCACTTCTTTTCTAGCATCCCCCTTTAAAAATGTAGCAAACCAGCACTCAAAGTACCTTCGAGTTCATACATTTAGACTTATCGTTAATATTAGTGACCAAATTTAAGAATGCTGCTTCACTTCAGTCCGGCAATTTTTTCAATAGAATTAAAAAAAAATTGTTTTCACACCTATCAATATTAAAATCTTTCTAATTTTAACTTAAAAATGCAAAATTGTGGCTATTTAGCAAGAATTTTCCTTGTACTACATTTCAGTTAATTCTCATTTTCTGAAGTAATTTGAGAATTACCTGCGTTTTGACTATTTTGTTATGAACTAAATGATCACAACAACGACCTTTCTTCGGTAGAGAAAATTTCTATATGTACACGCCTACACTTTCAGAATCTTTTATATTAAATATATAACAACATTAAATGGGAGGTTGAGAGTTCTAATGAGCCAACTTTTTTTGTAGAATATTTGTAGTATTAGATGAATCTAAGTAGAAAAATAGGTCGTCAAATATACAAAATAAATGTCAAATCAGTCAACTGTCGATGATTGAGTAATAAACTCACTTCACTCGTCTCCGGTATAATCCAATCATTTCCATATTTTTAGCACGTGATTTTAAAAGTACTCTGCGTTTGCCAAATAGTGTATAATGTTTTGAATAGATGGCGCCAGTCAGAAGGCGGAGTTTTTAGTTAGTAGATTTAGTCAATGTTACGGCAATGATAGCGTGATAGTAAGATATAGGTGGCTATGATGACATATCTTAATAACGCCACATAATGTCAAAGAAAACTATTTTATGGATAAATTTACTTAATTATAAAAAGGCAAGCCAAACTTTTTGAAATTGTTAGGTAAGAGCACAGGTCATTAATTATAGTAAGACTGTCAAAAAGAAATATATTTTTAGAAGCACGCATGATAGTGTCGACGTCCTAGTGTCAGATTAAACTAAAGTGTAAATGGTTGCGTATCAACATATTGTTTAAAAGGTTTTAATAAGTTGCCTATTTATTTGGTTTTGTTATTTTTAATCTTATCTATATAAATCAAAATGAAATGCTGTTCTTCAGTAATCACTTGAGAACGGCTGGATTGACTTGGCTAATTATTTTTAAAAATGTTCGTAGTAGTTCGAATGAGGTTATTAGGGAAAGAAAAAATTGAAAAACTTGCCCGGAAAATTGGAAAATTCGGGAAAAACTGAAAGTGCTTTTTTCTATAGGATTTTTGTATGAATTCACCATTCGAAGGATAGATATGCGTAATTTTGTTTTATTTTGTTTGTTATGGTCGTAGAAAAGTTTTCAGGAAAAACAAATCGGGATAATTACAAAGGTAAGTCGGAAAATTCAGACAAATCTTTAGGATTTGGAGAAAAATCTGGAAAACGCATTCCAACCTAAATTGGTGCATCTGTTACGATCGTGTAACTTCTGAACGACTTGACCACTTCAGCTCATATACCGACATGATTTATATGTACACAATATGTTTGCGTGGTCATCACAATCGTTTTGGTATATGCTACTGTTTGATAGATGGCGCTATTTTTTTGGTAGAATACTAATCTCGCCAGCTATCGGAAAGGGCGGAACAACGTCTGCCGAGCCTGCTAGTTATTAATAATAATAACAATTGATAAGTAACAGAACATTTTAGTAGAAAATCAAAAATTTACAGAAAATATTTTAATAAATAAGTACGAAAACTACTAAACTAACTTTACTGCTTTCAAACACTTTTAAACATACTGTCAGAAGATTTTGCTGTTTGCTTATTTTGGTTTTGAGGCATAATTACAGGCATCACATTCTCTTTTCTATCAAGATTTTCAACAGTTGTTGATTTTTCGATTTGATTGAAATTTTCGGTATAATTTAGAACTCCATTGACTCCATAAAGAAAAATCGACGAAACGGCATATTTATCTAGTTTTCTTTTCTGCGTGCTCGTAAAGAAACGTTCCCTATATACGAAACCTTTTTATAATCTTGATTTTAGCTCATATGATTTTGGGAATTTAAAAAAGTTATTATTTTTAGCGTTAAGTCTATAAAACGATTCGCATGTATAATTTAATATATGCTTAATATAAATTAAAATTTTGTACTATTCTGTATTTATATAGGTACTGCATATATAACTAATCAAATTTGTAAAGCTTTTAGTGAAAAATATGTAGGAATTTTGAATGGCATTAAAGGGACATAACAACAAACTGTTCATTTTATTAATCAGCTTTATATAATCAACATAAATTATCGATAGAAGGAACGAAGAGATACGATTATTTAGTTTGGTCTAACGCTCAACTAGCATGTATTGCAAGTTTCAACTAATTTCATATATTATGAGAAATTGGAGCTAATATTTCTAAAGAGATGTGACTACAAGTAGGTTAGGCTAATTGAATTGCTACGTGCTCTATCGTTACATCCATATTAAAAGGTATTTAAATTATTTCCGTTATATAGAAATATGTGTGTCACCTTTTTTTTATAAGCCTGATATGTAATTGTTGTAATTTATTAAGTTGGCTAGATGGTTGCTTACTTACTATTCATTATTTTAATTAGAACATTAACTTGTTAGCAATTCATTTGGTGATTATATGCATATTTTTAATGTAAATCTTTATTCATCTATATTTAAATATATTGCGCATTGTGTATATTGTCAATTTTAATTTTTACAGCTACAGTTCAATATTTTAATTTTTATGGATGTCTTACAAACAGAAAACGGAACGATTTTAATAAAGTTTTCTTATTAAAACTGTTTCGTTTCTAGCAAAATATAAAAGCAAACAGAGAAAACGTTTGCGAAGCTTTTCATATCATAAAGAGACGATCTATCGCTTTAATTAATCAATAACACAAAAGGTTGACATCCGTTTCATGTTGGTGCGATTCAGTAGGGCCTATTATTACACTCGTGAAAAAGAAAACGTATCGGATATTTAGGCCAAGGCGATTTTAATTCTTTCTTTCTTTGCTCTCGATAATGCGTTCAAAAGTGACGTTAAATTGGACACAGTATGAACCAAAAAAAAAAAAAAACGTAAGAAAGAAACACAAGAATAAACGCGTCAAGCATGCAACAAAGAAATTAAAAATAACGCAAACATCAAGTGCTAGCAGTATCCAGTCTTAAGAGTGCAACCGTCTTCGTTTTTAACGACTCTAAACTGATTCGCGAGACAATTGAGGAGAATTATTTTTGTGCATGTGCATTGCGAACTCTCAAGTGAGTAGAGCACTTGCAGAGGGCATTATAAGGGTTAATTTAGCGAAGCGCGTCGTTTTGGCGGCCATTTTACCATGTACCCAGAATAAGAATAAGACGAAATAGTACAAAAAGGAAAAAGAAGATTGTAGCAGTGACAAAAATAGAATTGCAATTAAAATTAGTGTATGTATAATGTATATGTACACCACATTTACAAAGCATATATAATGCCCTTGTTTCTAGGAACATCAGTACGAGATTTTCTTGCAGCATAATAATTAACTAGTAGTGTCGCATCAACTATCTATCGATTTAATCTTAGAAATAATGAGCTTATTGTATTTCATTCAAATAACGATACCGTATGATCAAAACCTTTAATGATGTCAAAATCCGTTAAAATATTTCCTCAAAAAGATTACAGAGGCATTTTTTGTATTATATTGGTTTATTTATACTCGCAAAACTATCACAGATGTTGAGGAATGGATAGTTATACTCTAAAGTTAATTCTTAAAAAATATCTCCATAAGTTTCGTATACGAGATGTGACAATTAAATAACGCGCTTGCCCTAGCGGCTAGGCTTGGTCAGGGAGAATGAGGATGGAATGTGGTTGTTTAGTTGTTTGTTACTCTTTAGTTGAGTAGGCAGTTGTTTCGATAAGTTTCAAAATAGCGCAAGACATTAATCTCAAATTGCTAAGAAAAAACAACTGAATGTTTTCAATAATCGATGGAACTATTCGGCGATAATTCCAAATAGCGAAGGGAGCTTTTGAACAGTGGCGGCTCGTGATTTTTTGGGACGGGAGGGCACCGCGGGGTCTGAGTGTCAAAAATTAAGTACAGACAAAAAATAAACTCAATATGCTATTTAATTAACTTGTTTGAAAATGTAATCTATCCGCCGTTCCTTACGATCAGCAAAATGATTAATAACTAATTCATTGAAGTTTGGTGTTGATGTCAGTAATTGTTTTTCAATGGAACACATTGCTAAGGCACATAGTCTGCTTTACCGCATGGTATTTCTAGAAAATGTTTTTATTCTCTTCAAAGTAGAAAAACACCGTTCACTTTCAGCTGTTGTCATCGGTATGGTGCAAATTATTTTCAATAGCTTCACAGATTCGGCAAATGTAGTTGTTAATTTATTTTCATAGAAACATTACAGTAATGTTAGAGCAGATGAAGCAGTTCCAAAATCTGGTCTATTATACAAAATTACCAATTCGCATCGAACTATAAAAGCTAACTAGGAAAATGTAGCCGAATCTGTCGTCTCGTCTGCTTGTATACCGATATAATGGGCTTTGTTAATTTCGTCTAGAATCAAAGTGCGAGAAACTTCGTAGATACTATCCAGCAATTCATTTTCAATTGTTTTTGACAAACCCATAAAAACTCTATTATTAGACTTGTGGGTGCTGTCAATTCCTACAAATAAATTATCCAATCCACAAAAGATCCCCGGATTCGCACTGTGTTTCGTCATGGCCCATTAAAGCGATTTCAAACATGACACAAAACTTAATGCAGAATGCAGTCTATTAATTTTCGAAGAGTATGTCTGTTTTTACTGACGTTTTCATTGTGCTGAATTATATTTAATCTATGTATATGCAGTGTTCAGCTGGCACATTATAGGTATTTACCTTTCCCAAAACTGAATATTCTATCATGTTACTAAGATGTTTTTCACTTACTTTATGTCTTTTTACTTTCTCACCAAAGTGTTTTAAATCTCTACTACCGTTAGAAGTCCAGACAGGGTCGCTTTGTGGAGTATTCCTAATTAAGCACACATAACAAAAAACAGTATATAAAACTACAAGTTTCATAACACACGATTTTTGCGCACGCGTTTAAGTTAAGAACAAGAACAAATGTGCAAAATGTGTTATGAAACGTGTATTTTATACTATTTTTTTCTATTTTGGTTATTGAAAGTTCATAAAAGCTTAAAATGAGAGACATGTTTCGTTCGAACATTTTAAATATTTTAATATATATATTTAGAATTCGATGTAGAATTAACAAATTAAATAAAAAACATGTTTCCATTTGAAAAAAAAAATTGATGGTCGTAACTTATTTTTGGACCACCTTTTGTACATCAATTTACCATAAAAAAAACCGCAGCTAAAAATAAAAAGCGACCTATCCGAGCGTTTTTCCATAAAACAAAACCAAAAATTTTAAATGAATTTATTCCAACCCGCGCGTCCTCACTGTATATTACATACTGGACAGCCACGCGGCACCATAGATGAGTGCCCCACCGCTGACGTATATCTGCGCGGTACCCGCGCCAGTTTCATCGCTCGATTTCCAATACAGACGGGGCCTCACGGGGCAATCGCGCGAGATGCCCCGGAGCGTACGTCAGACTGCGATTTTTAAACGCGCTGAAAAGTCGGACTGTAACTTCCGAAAACATATTATTTGTTATCAAACAAATCAGAAAAATTACATACAAATTAGGTATTTATAATTAATTTATCTGTTAAAAGAAATTTGTCATGGGGAAATTTGTCACAGGGGGGCAGTGCCCCGTTGCCCTCCCTGCAGCAGCCGCCACTGCTTTTGAATGGCAGAAACGATTTTTGGACGATCTGGAGAAAGTTGAAGTTGATGAAAATTTTGTGTGATACAGAGACAAATATTTGAAAATGACGAAAGTTTGGGCAAACACTGTATCAAAAAACTTCACGCGTGGGCAAAAGGGAATCAGAAACAAGACCTACTCTGACATCATGGAGCGATTTACAGTATAGTTTGAAAAAGTCATCCTATATGACAAAATGTGGATTTTCCAATACGATCCTAAAACAAAGCGTCAATTCATACACTGAAACAGCAAAAAAGGTAATATGAGCAAGTAATATGTTTTTTATTTTATTTAGTCTCTGGGGTGAAATGGTGTATCCACGTCTCATCTACGGTTACAAAACGTCTAAAAAAATCTACAGGATTACGATGTTGATGTAAAATGTAATGTACCCGGTCAGATGATATGCTTACTGCCTCGGCGATCATTCGACATGATTTCATAAAATTTTCTGATGGTTTCTCATCAGTTTAACTTCACCAATCCAGTTCGCAACGGCGGCATACGCCGGCGAAGACTCACCAAGAACTTCGTCTAATCAAATTTTATATCTTTAGCATTAGTCTTTTAAAAAAAAATGTTTAATTAGTGCATGGAATTCGGTATTATTCATGATTAAGAAAATGCGCACACTGTTTACTTTGCTTGGCTATACCGGCTTTACTATATGCACGGTCTGTCTAAAAATTTGACAGCAATTATATATTTGATGCGACACTCAAAACCTCCGAGAAAAGAATAGAACAGGAGAAATAATAAAGCGGTGGGGGAATAGGTATTATTTAGACGGAAGTTACCACTTTAAGGCAGGTCAGTTATGTCAATACTGACGGCTTTAGTGCATTTATAGTAGTAAATTGTGTGGCTTGTCGCCGTTTTAAAACGACAAGAACGTAGAATCTCAAATTGGCATTCAACATAGGCGTGTTTTTTTAAATGTTTTCTTTAATACAACGATTTGCTTCAATCAATAACATGCAATGTACTCGTAAATGAGGATGATATAAAGATCTACTGCTCTATACGAACTTGGAACGTTGTACTTTATCTTCAAGAAAACTTAAAACCGTATATCAACTTGGTGTTCCAACTTCAATTTGAAACTAAATGTAAGTAAATGTTGTTATGTGTCCTACTCTCGCAAAATTAACAGTATACCATCTACCTATTCTATTGAGGGCAACCAGCTCTGGCGGGTGGACAGCCTAAAGGACCTTGGCGCGTTCTTTGACACACATTTGAGCTTCTCCAGTCATATATATTTCATTTGCAATACAGCTTCAAAGGCTTTGGACTTTGTTTTGCGCAGTTGTAGGTTTTTTAAAAATCCAATGCTTCTGAAAACTTTGTATTTCAGTTTTGTCGTCAGTAAGCTGCATCACAAGTTTGGTCACGTCAGTTACATATGTCTACAACTAGCCGTTGAGAGAGTGCAGCGGCGATTCCTGAAATACTTATCTTTCAAGGATACGGGAGTTTATCCGGAACGTGGCATCGATTACAATCACTTACTGCACTGACCTCCAGTCACTGCGGGATCGCCGAGAGTTTCATGGTGCACCCTTCATATGGAAGCTATGTAATGGCTACATCTCCTATCATGCTTAAACTTTTACATTCTCAAGATTTCCTCTCGTCCCTCCTCCACGTTTTGATTGCCCTTTTCGAGGACAAATCTTCTTCGGGGATCGCCACTGGTCACCATGTGTCGTGCTGCGAACTTATATTATGAAGATATATTTTTTGTTTCTAATTCAGCAAGCAATGCATACTTCTTCAACTTTATTTTAACATCCAGCAGTAGTCCGCCATCATCGTTATGCTCCATCTGCCTTGGTATCGCCGTTCCATTTCCTTAATGTCTTGGTGAAACCTCTTTCCCTGTTCTTCGCTAACTGCTCCGAGATTTTCAGGAAAATAGTTCAAGTGTGAAAACAGGAAATGAACTTTCAAGCTCATATTACAACCTAGACGATGAAATTGTTGTAACATATTTTGAACAATATTTTCGTAGTTTTCGTCCTTAGAGTTCCCAAGAAACTTATCAATTACTTCTTTAAATGAAACCCAGGCGTTTTTCTCGACATTGGTCATTGTGTTTTGAAAATTCTTGTCTTTGCATAATGTTCTTATCTGCGGTCCAACAAAAATGCCTTCTTTTAACTTGGCATCGGATAAGGCTGGAAATTTCTCGCACAAAAATTTGAAACACTGTCCATTTTTGTCTAGGGCTTTAACAAACTGCTTCATCAAGCCAAGTTTGAGATGAAGAGGAGGCAGTAAAACTTTTTTGGGGTCAACTAAGCTATCTCTTAAGATATTTTTGCTACCAGGTGTAAAGCTTGTTCTAGAGGGCCATTCTATTTGAGTCCAATGTCTGTCCCTTGCTCGACTATCCCACTCACAAATAAAGCATGGAAATTTTGTATAACCTTCTTGTTGTCCTAGTAGCATGCACAGCACTTTAAGGTCACCACAAAGCATTCACTGATGTTCTTGGTAGTTTATTTTCTTTAAAAGAAGTTCTAAATTTTCATACGTTTCCTTTAAATGTACCGAATGGGCAACGGGAACCGAGGCCAGTTCGTTACCATTGTGCAATAAAACGCCTTTTAAACTACGCTTACTTGAGTCAATAAACAGGCGCCATTCTTCTTTTACATACGGCACATTTCCTAATTTTGAAATTAAGTCAGGAATATTGTTGCAATACACTAGCGATCTGTCTTGAGTAAAATATTGACATAACTAAAGCTTGATGTGACGTCAGGTGCCAGTAAATGCTTCTCACGAAGCCTGGAAGCTAACAATTCGGATGCATCCTTTGGAAGGTGCAAATCTCTAATTAAATCATTTAGTTCGCACTGGTTAAACACTTCGGGCTCTCTGAAATCTGGTGTGAAATCTGAGTCATCTGGGTCGGAATTAGATTCCTCTGATTCTGACGATATGACGTTTTCTAGTGCTTTTGGGGCGGTAGGTATCGGTATATCTGGTCCATGAGGAACTGGTCGAATAGCAGAGTCAAGATTGGGATACACAATTTGTTTCTTATTTTTTCTGTTGAATCCTTGAACATTACACGAACAAAAATAACAATCATCACTGTGATTTCTAGGCTCTCGCCATACCATAGGAACACCAAAGCTTAAACATTTCTTCCTACCTTTTTGCCAGTTTCTTAATGCTTCAACGCAAACGGAACAAACAGTATGAGGGGCCCAGGACTTGTCTTGGTCGCCAATTTTTACACCAAAATAAGAGTGGTATACATTTTTCACAAAAGAAGTTATAGTTTGCCTCTGCTTTACTACGACATAACTACCACAGATATAACAAAAGTTATTCGGATTGTTCACACAATGTCTTCTTTCCATATTTATACGTTCTAAAACACTAAAAATACGCAACAACGAAGACAACAACCACGGACACAGTAGCACGACGACTAACACAACCAAACTGCACATAAGTGTCAACGTTGTATTGACGCTTCTGCGCCGACGCTGTTGCTTTGCTGAGAAATCTAATATTAACCAGTGTTGCCAAATCGCATTTAATTTCATAAAAATCAATTCATTTCAAAATCATGCCTAACATGGAACAAACATATTCATGTCATAGGTATGTATATTAATAAAATAGCATTTTTAAGATATACAGCGCTATAAAAAAAAATTACGTGATAGAGGAAGAATATGGCGTTTTTTGGAATAAGGGCCTCCAAACATATACAAGTTAGCAAACAGCTTTCAAACATCAAAATCACTGTAGGCCTGTGTTATCGAGATCATACGAAGTGTACATATGCCCTATACAAAATATTCATGCATGATTATGCATTGCGGCGGCCATATTGAGTTACCACTTTGGGCAAATATCATTTTTAACGAGACTCTCCCTCTTTCCTCAAAACGCATGACCGGTGCGCGCGCATAACGCCATTTTGTGGTTCGTTCTAGAAATATTGCGACCTTTTGTCGTATTCTCACAAATCCCGCACATTGACAGAACTGAAGGAGGCAATCAGGGAAGAAGTGGCTGCAATCGATGGTGAAAAGAGGTGTTGGCCGATTTTCTGCGAAGACTGGAAAACTGCATTTAGGAGGATGGACACCATCTACCCGACATAATCTTTCACAGGCGAAATTCAGTTTCAAATGGCTTGTAATGACAAACAATTTTGTGTATTAAAATACAATTTTCCGTAAAAACTAACTGTGTACTATTCATTCAACGTCAGGTTCTCGTCGGTCGACCTGTATAATTACTAGTGTTTTTTCGCTAGAAGGAGGTAACTTTGTTTACCGATATGCGCATACGCTGCTTAATTTTCATGTGGCTATATGGTGCTAAAAGAATTTGTGCAAAGTGCAAATGTTAATGACTTAAATAGACATATGAATACGAATGTTTCTTTTTCAAGGCTATATACATTACGTAGTACACTCCTTGTCATATAAAATAAATAAAGCCGGTTCTGTTTTTATCAATATCCACGTCGTCTTACTGCGCTTGCCGAGCACAAAATTCCTTCATTTCACAGTCCGTCCCTCAGACTGTCCTATTCAGCCGGTCGGCTCGAACTCGAAACTTTCGCTTTCGCGTGGTACCATCCCATTTGCATCATCAGTTTTATTTTTTCGTCTTCGCAGACCATTCTGTGTGTACGCTAGCGGTCCGACAATCGGTTGTATATGTATATACCTCGGCTTGTGTGCGTTGTTATATTTATAAATCGACCGTCTCTTGGTGTTCTTCGTGCTTGAGTCTGTACGGAGGATACCTCTCCGTTTCCATCTCTTTCTCTCTTTTTATATGAGTGTGCTGCATGTGTGTGTGTGTGTGTGCATTTCGTGTATACGCACACGACACGCCAGGGTCATGGCAGTTTATTCTATATGTGTATAGTAAACTTGGTGCAGCTCAAATGTGCATCAGTTGAGCGTTCCTTTGAATAAAAGGGGTCCAGTCCCGCGATTGCATGGTGCAGTCACTCTCTCATCAGTGTGACCAACTTAAATTCAATTAGCGACGTAATGTGAACGTTTAATGTTGATGAATGTCACTCGGAAATTTCTTTTTTTTAAATAATAAAGTGCGCCACAGACAGAGCTCGCTCTTCCTTTTTTTGATGAACATATATACAATGTGTACATACACACTTGCCGTCAAATATTTTAAATTTATTGAATTGATTCATCCTTTAGTTGATGCAAATTCATGTTACTGTCAATCAATGAAATAACACAAACAAGATTGTTAAAATTTACACTTTTTGTGATATAACATATTTGTTTCGACACAAGCAATAAAGAAATACTTCCATTTCAGTATTTATATTTGCATTATTTGAACTGTTTGGTAATTTATTGTTACTTATTTGATTTTTTTTAAGTTTAATAATTTTTAGACATTTTAAGGGCCGGTGTTTCCAGCTCGAATTAAAATTGCAGTTAACTAATAATTGATTAAGCCTAAAGCTATAATCGTCCTTTTTCAATACGTAGAAATACGCCTAATATCTAAAAAGTATTTAAGGATTTATTGTACAAAGTTGGCAACATATAATTTACACTTTTTGTGATATAACATACTTGTTTCGACACAAGCAAAAAAGAAATACTTCCATTTCGGAATTTATATTTGAATTATTTGAACTGTTTGGTAATTTATTGTTAGTTATTTGATTTTTTTAAGTTTAATAATTTTTAGATATTTTTACGGCCGGTGTTTCCAGCTCCAATTAAAATTGCAGTTAACTAATAATTGATTAAGCCTAAAGTTATAATCGTCGTTTTTCAATACGTAGAAATACGCCTGATATCTAAAAAGTATTTAAGGATTTATTGTACAAAGTTGGCAACATATAATTTACACTTTTTGTGATATAACATACTTGTTTCGACACAAGCAAAAAAGAAATACTTCAATTTCAGAATTTATTTTTGAATTATTTGAACTATTTGGTAATTTATCGTTTGTTATTTGATTTTTTTAAAAGTTTAATGACTTTTAGATATTTTAAGGGCCGGCGTTTCCAGCTCCAATTAAAATTGCAATTAACTAATAATTGATTAAGCCTAAAGCTATAATAATTTTCGTTTTTCAATACGTAGAAATACGCCTGATATCTAAAAACTATTTAAGGATTTATTGTACAAAGTTGGCAACATATAATTTACACTTTTTGTGATATAACATACTTGTTTCGACACAAGCAAAAAAGAAATACTTCCATTTCAGAATTTATATTTGAATTATTTGAACTATTTGGTAATTTATTGTTTGTTATTTGATTTTTTTTAAAGTTTAATGACTTTTAGATATTTTAAGGGCCGGCGTTTCCAGCTCCAATTAAAATTGCAATTAACTAATAATTGATTAAGCTTAAAGCTATAATAATTTTCGTTTTTCAATACGTAGAAATACGCCTGATATCTAAAAAGTATTTAAGGATTTATTGTACAAAGTTGGCAACATATAATTTACACTTTTTGTGATATAACATACTTGTTTCGACACAAGCAAAAAAGAAATACTTCCATTTCAGAATTTATATTTGAATTATTTAGAACTGTTTGGTAATTTATTGTTAGTTATTTGATTTTTTTTAAGTTTTATAATTTTTAGATATTTTAAGGGCCGGTGTTTCCAGCTCCAATTAAAATTGCAGTTAACTAATAATTGATTAAGGCTAAAGCTATAATCGTCGTTTTTCAATACGTAGAAATACGCCTGATACCTAAAAAGTATTTAAGGATTTATTGTACAAAGTTGGCAACATATAATTTACACTTTTTGTGATATAACATATGCGTTTCGACACAAGCAAAAATGAAATACTTCCATTTCAGAATTATTTGAATTGTTTGGTAATTTATTGTTAGTTATTTGATTTTTTTTAAGTTTAATAATTTTTTAGATATTTTAAGGGCCGATCTTTCCAGCTCCAATTAAAATTGCAGTTAACTAATAATTGATTAAGGCTAAAGCTATAATCGTCTGATATCTAAAAAGTATTTAAGGATTTATTGTACAAAGTTGGCAACATATATACTAGTGTATATATCTTAATCATATTGCAGTCCTAATTTGTTTTGGTAATATTGGCTCTATTTCTGAACCGATTCTTTGAGCTTTTTTTCCTTATTTTAAGTTTTTAAGATTGTTTAGTGTATAATTAGGAATTTCATTTTAATAAATAAATTGTAGACATTTATCTTTGAATATATGACGTGTGAGGAATATATGACGTGTACAAAATCATAAAAGTGGGAACAGTTTGCTGAAAAAGAAAGGTTCTACGTCTGCGTTTTCCAGCTTGACTATCAATTACATTTTAACGGTATAATATATTGCATTTTTCATTGCTGTATCTGAGGTAATTTAACGCGCACCAAATTTCTCTAGGATGAATAAAACTAGGAATATCGAATATTAGCGATTTATTAAAAACATTGCATTGTAATTAATTTTATTTCCAAATTAAGTTGAATGAGAAAACCTTGTTTTCGAATTGGTTTATATGATTTACTGAAAAAATCGGAGTGAGCTTTACAGTGCCAGTAATAATTGTTAATGAAGAATTTATATTGAAGTTTTATAGATAATGCATAAATATGTTTTTGTTAATATGCTTCTCCTAAATGAAGACTAGCATTTTCTAAATCCTTTAGTATATGAGAATACATAGTTACAGGAATAGCATCAACATTAATTTGGTTAAATTCTTAATAATTTATGAGTAAAGAGATTTTTGAGTTAACATCATCCATATATGTAAATGGATGACAAAAGCTGATACAATACTACCCGTAATGAAGAATCTAATAATGGTTTTTTAATCGTTTTTTCTTGGTGTAGCGACATGTTTTTAATATATAAATTAAAAAACGAGACGCATGACCATGAAAGTCTTTATATTAAACGTTTCGACAACTTTATTTATTGTCTTTATCAGTATATATTACAAGGGAAAGAAAAACCACCTCAGTGTTTTAATTTTTTAACATGTGATGTCAGGTTTTATGTTGTATAATAAGAAGCAATCAATTTTAATATGTACTGAGGAAAACAATAAATAGAGTTGTCGAAACGTTTAAATAGAGACTTTTATTGTCATTTGTCGCCTGTTTTTAATTTATATATCAATTTTTTTTTGTACTCGCTTATCAAAACCTGTCATTTCACAATTCGATTTGCGTGCGTAAAAAGTCACTTTAAACACGAGTGCGTAAAAGTAAAGTTGGTACTTCCTAGAACTTGATTAATTTAGTGACATTTTAAAATCATAAATTCCTAACCTTAATAATATGCTACCCAGTTCGTTGTTTTTCTATGAAAATAAAAGGAAATGAAATAGAATTTTTTGAATTTGATAATTTTAAATTAAATGTCACTTCAAATAATCAATACTGCCAATTCAATTTTTTTTAATTAATATCAAGAGATTAGTAGTGTGTCATAAACGATAACGTATTTAACAATATGTATTATTATTATAGTTCTCGTACAAAAAATATTGTACAAACTTCGTGCGTGAAACATTTTGCGAATTCGTGTCCATAAAGCGCTCGCCTTTCGGCTCGCGCTTTAAACTGGTCACTCATTCGCGAAATATGATTTCACGCACTTGGTTCGTAAATAACTATTTATCAAAGGCTTTGTAAGATGGCATTAAAACAAATCTGTCTGTCCACTGGACAATTGTAGATTTAAAAAAACCGCATACGAAGATAATTTAAATTAAAATTTAAACATTAATTAATTTCTTAAAAACAAGTTGAACCGATATTTCGCTCAAGAACAGCAATTCTTTTAAGTAGCTACAGGAAGGAATTTCAAAAAACTTAAACAACAGTCCTTATTCAGTAACGACTGGTTTATTTTTTTTCTTTTCTCGAAACCTCGTGCCGTAAACCTTGACAGGATTTAAATCGATAAATAATGACACCACATAAAACGTCTTTATCTTAAATATAGAAATAAAGAAAGGCAACAAAACTGGTAAAAAGGACATTTAGAATTCAGGTAGCTGAAGATTGTTATGGCAAATTTAAAGATTGTATTTATCAATCAGAACCTAATGTTACCGTATTTATTATTAAAGGTTGGCATGTCAGGCGATGCATCTAAGTAGGTCTTAATGTACATTTAATTTGCTGCGAAAATTTTATTTTGCTGCAATTATAGTCCGGAGATGTGATAAAGAAATTAAAAATGACTTAATTTTTTATTCCGCTTTTTATATTATATGTGTATGCATTTAGGCAGGTAGTATATTTAAATTAGTTGCTTAATGAGAACGTCAAAAATATATATGGTTGATATTTGTATCTGGCAATGCACATCGCGAATGAAATTATTTCCATCTCGTAATATCAATTTCTTTTTTATTCAGAATATGAAACTTATTAATTGTTGGATAAGGTGTGTTTATAATGACTAGTGGCCCAGTAGTTGAAATTTGACCATTTTATTTAATTAATTTAATGTATTTTTAACACATATTATATATAAATTTCATCTTTCTTCACGTATTAATATATAGATTCTTTTATCATTTAACAAACTGTACCAAAGTAATGATTATTGATGATTAATGAGACCGGACACAAGCGGCCGATGACTCATTGCCCACGGGCGCACTACTGAAATTTTGTATTATTAAAGAAGGTTTAATTATATTTATACAGGGTTAGTTAAAAGTATGGAGACGGCGATTTATTGTCGTTAATATTCATTTTAGAGAATTATGTTCAATATAAAAGTTTGTTAGGATATTTTGATCTACATTTGAGAATATCTGATTTTTTTTCTTTAATTGTTTTTAGTTACGCTTGTCCGCGCAGTTTTTTTAAATGGGAACTAGTAAATTTTACTTTATCATTCGATAGAGAATTTTTTTCTCTTTACAATAATATTTTTGTTTTTTTAAAATTCATTTTAATAACTTTTTATAAGAAAAGGCCGGTTCAAGTGTTTCACAGATGTTCGGTACATCGCAGATAGATAGAAGCGATGCGATAAACAAACTTGAGCGACATAATTTTATCAGTGGTTATTGTGTACGTCAAATCTTTGACAGAAATAATTCATTTGTGCGATTTGTTGCTGTTAATATTAACAATGGTGAGTTTAAGTGAACATGAACGAATTGAAATACTTATGATGTTGGGTTATGGAGATAGACGCAGAAGTTTACAAGACGTTTGTAATTTATTTAATGATACGCATCCAAATAGAAATCCAATTTCTAAATCCGTTGTTGGTAAAACTTTAAGACGCTTTGAACAAACTGGTAGCGTTAAAGATTTGCCAAGGAGTGGTAGACCTAGAACAGCAAAAAGCGATGATAACAAACTGGATATTTTATTGGCTGTATCTGAAGATCCTCATTTATCAACCAATCAATTAGCGGCCAATTTCAATATTTCGCAGTCATCGATCGTGTCATTTTTAAAAAGTGAAAAGTATAAACCTTATAAGGTACACCTTGTACACGAGTTAACGGAAGATGATTTTGATAGGAGATTACAATTTTCTGAAGAAATGTTAAATATTTGCAATAATAATGAAAATTTTGTCAACAATATTCTTTTCTCTGACGAAGCTACTTTTTGCCTTACCGGTGAAGTAAACAGACATAACTGCAGATACTGGTCATCGGAAAATCCCTTTTGGTTTTTGGAGCACCATACGCAGTACCCCCAAAAGGTTAATGTTTGGGTTGGCATTCTTGGCGGTCATATTATCGGTCCCTTTTTCATCAATGGCACTTTAACTTCGGGTCTGTATTTGCAGTTATTGCGAAATGAAATAATACCTGCTTGTGCTACGCTCTATCCACATGAAAACAATGAACACCTGCCCAAAGACAGTATCTGGTTCCAGCAAGATGGCGCCCCACCACATTATGGTGTAAATGTTCGTCAATATCTGGACAACGTTTTTCCCCACAGATCGATTGGAAGACGAGGAACCATTGAATGGCCAGCCCGTTCGCCAGATTTAAGTCCTTTAGATTTTTTTCTTTGGGGATACGTAAAAAACCAAGTTTACGAAGATAAGCCCGATAACGTCGAAGATTTACAAATCCGAATTACCAGAACGATACAAGAAATTCCCCGAGATTTTTTACAGAACTCTGTTCGGGGTTTTGTAAATCGATTGGGTCATTGTCAAATTACTAATGGACGACAATTTGAACACTTACTTTAATTTAATTTGTTATTAATTTGTTTAATTTTTCTTGTATAAGTTATTAAAATGAATTTTAAAAAAACAAAAATATTATTGTAAAGAGAAAAAAATTCTCTATCGAATGGTAGAGCAAAATTCACTAGTTCCCATTTAAAAAAACTGCGCGGACAGGCGTAACTAAAAAACAATTGAAGAAAAAAAAAATCAAATATTCTCAAATGTAGATCAAAATATCCTAACAAACTTTTATATTGAACATAATTCTCTAAAATGAATATTAACGACAATAAATCGCCGTCTCCATACTTTTAACTAACCCTGTATAATTGGATAACAAGTGATAGATTTTGTCATTGTTCCCATACACAATTGCGCAGTGTTATTAAATCTGGATTTCTATTAAGAACTGCGTTTTTAACTTTTGCCGAAGGGCACATTCCAAGTCACTTGGAATAATTTTGAAACAAGTAGCTTCCAACCCTGCGGCACTCTCTATTTTATAGGAAATACATATGAGGATTCTACCATATCACTGTGTTGGGTTTTATAGGAGCAGTATGACTTTATCAAATTAATATGCTAACGTTTCTAGCAATATATCCGGCCCGACACTGCCAAAGGCTTTGCCAAGATCTAATTTAGGCATTTCCCTATACATGCTCTAAATATGCGAAATATAGTCCATAAATTAAAACAGAGCTCTGTCATTTCCTAATATTATCACAGTTTAAATATGGTTCACCTGTCTACGGGCCTTGTTTGACTGTGTAGGCCACAGCGTGTTCAAAATTCATGCATTCGGTTAATATTTGGGTTACAAAAATATGATCACGTGTCCCATAAGTTGATTGATCTGGGCTGGCGGAACACGGGTAATAGATTACTATTTCAGACAGGTATGCTCTACTTTCGTATCATGGTCACTAGGACTCCATCATATTTATACAATAAGCTCAGATTTCGCGAGGATGTCTATCACCTTGGCCTTCGGCACAGACATCTGCTGATCATTCCTAGTCATAGGACCTCTCTATTTCAACGTTCTTTCTCATACAACATTGCTAAATTTTATAACAATTTGCCTTTTGAGGTCATGGGCTATTCCTTCTGCAGGTTTAGGACATGGATGCGGGAGTACCTGTTGGCTGGTCAGCGGTAGGCCTTGTTCCGGTTTAATTGGGTAAAGGGTTCTTTCTCGTAATGCCATATGTCTAATGGGAAATGCTTTTAACTTATATCTTTGGTTGTATATCTATGTACCTATATGTATACGTGTGTATGTGTATATGTATTTGCAGTAATTTGCATCTGTAAAACTAAATAAATATTTGTCGAATTCCAGAATAAATATTTAAAGAGGGAGTCCATGAAAATATTAGGTTAAATTGGCTATAGTAATGTTATTATTTTTGCTTGTTTCAATAGAATATCAAGTAAAATTGGAAAGTTTCAACTGCTAAAGACATTCTTTTCACAAAAGTCACAAAATATATTCTTAATGTCAGTTGACATTCTATTTATTATTATTATTATCTACTTGAGAAGTTAGTTCTTCAATTAAAGTAAAAATCATGTTACAAATATATACATGATGTAGGTTGCTCGCTTAAGGCTATATACAAGAATCTAATTTAATCAATCAGTTTTGCTTATTTTCGTTGAGTTTAATGATGCATTTTTTTAATGTAACATTATATCTAAACTAATTAGTTTTTTCTTTTTACGAAAGAAACAAATATAATTTTCACACAGGAAATTATGATGTTAAAGTGAAATTAAAAAATATATGGACTGGTATTGAAAAGCTTCGTTTAAATTTCTAATATTTTGGTTAATATAGTGTGTTCGTTAGTATCTTTTTTCACCGTTATCGAGCTGCTATCTAATAGAAAAACGAATAAATCGGTTTTATATCATAACGGAAAGTAGGCTAAGATATTTGCTGACTTCTCGAAATAATTTGAACAAACTCGCCCAGATAATTGAATTTTATTTCGGTTCACACACAACTTCACCTCGATTAAAGCCAACTACCAAAATAAGACAATGTAGGCCAATTAGATTCTTCCCTTCGAGCAAAAGAACGGTCGGTCTGTTCAAATTTTTAATTTTGCTTCTTTTTTTTTATGTATTAAGCATCTGCTTTATTCAACTTTTATAGTTAGAATAATAAAACTAATTTGAAATTATTGATTATGAATTTAATGTTAGAATTATAAACCGCGATTTAAAATATATATACTTTCTTTAAGCCGTACACGACTCCAATAGAAATGCGGAATGTTGATTAAACACATGGTTTAATGAATAATATGATATTTTTGAGATAATATTACGAAGGAAGATTCATTCCTTCAGAAAAGTAAAAGCTATCAAAACCTTCCTATGACTAATAGTTGTTGCATTAAGGAGATTAACATTTAATGTGAATACTGAACGTTACAGCTACATGATGCACACTTTTTTACGTCCAGAACTAAGCAGATTGCAACTGGAGTTGGAAAAAGCTTTTTTCCAAACAGGATGGTGCCACCGCACACATTGCTCGTGTGTTCGACGCATGGTCCCAGAAAGGATAGTTTCAGGTTTTGCGGACGTCCCATAGGGTGGGGGTATCGTAAATCGCAGGTACCTATACGAGGGAAATACGATCTGAAAGATCGAATGAGACAAACAACACCACTTTTCGGGATAAAATCATATTTATTTTTCTACATAGACTCCTTTTAACTCAATACATTTAGTCCAAAGTTTTTCAATAGCTTTTATTCCTCCAGAAAAGTAAGAGCTATCAAAACCTTCCAAACGTTCATTTACCATTTAGGCAGAGCACCCAGATATGGAAGCAGAACTGTATTCATGGTTTGCAAAACAAAGAGGCAAACACGTTGTAATCTCTTCCGAGATTCTAGCTGAAAAAACTAAGCAGCATTACAGTAATAACAAATTCTTACCAAGCAGGGGATGGGTTTTACATTTTCAGAAAAGACATGGCATTAGGTTTTTTAAGGTTAGTGGGGAAAAGCTTTCTAATAACGAACAAGCTGTGGAACCCTTTGCTAATGAACAAAGTGGTGATCATGTTACTAAACTAGAATTAAATGAGTGGATAGATGGAGATAATGATCATCTGTATGCTGACGACGACCTACCTTCAGAAGAGGCTATCACTGATTCCCAAAAGCTCGTAAACCACGAAGATGTTTTCAATAACTTATGTATTGTAACGAAATATGTATCAGCTAGACCAGGCGACGTTAAAAAAAAGGGGTTATAAATCATCTCGGCACGACCGGTAAATATCGTAAATGCAGTGAGTCATCTCACAGATGTACGACGTAAGCAAGGAAGAGTCCAGATTTCTACTGGTATATTGCCGAATTTACTGGTACTTTTCGAGAACATTTCATGCATGTGTACATAAGGCGACTGGGTCACCGATGGATTCATTAATTGCGGGATGAGTAATTCGGGATAAAGAAGTGGTCTCGTGGGAACAGTGGAAATAAATAAGTAGCCAAACAAATAAATAGTTCTTTAAGTGCCGTGTTATATAAATAGAACTGTTATATAAATATACAGGACGGACATATTAGTAATGGTAATAAATAAATACCTGTGATAATTAAATTGTAGTAGTTTAAGTGTGTTACGTTAGTTTTTATATTTTTATATTGTTAAATAATTTTAAGTATATAAATATACAGACTGTTTTAAATAAATAATTGCACGAGTTGTTTATTGGAACCCGAAAACGTTACAGTATGTATATGTCTACAATGGGCAGAAGAGAATAACGCTAAAAATTAACGAAATATTAGTTTTGAGACACTTAAAAGAAGAGATGACAAATAAAATCAAGTAAAAAGAGTCTGCAAACAAAAATTACACTTCTTTTGGAATGAAATACGTATGTGGTATAAACAGAATTGCAATGTTAAATGGCTTTTCCTTGTGTTTATGTTTCTTATTATCTGTTTATAATTTTATTTTTTTAATAATTAGTTATGTATAATTATAAATATGTAGTTTTATTTATGTACAACAACGCTTTTTGAGTACTTCTAATAAATGAATTTGATTAAACGGATTTTTGCCTATACAGATTAAAGCCTGCATTAATTAATCCGGCTAATCAAAAATATACTGTACTTGTAAAAACTATTGTAAGTAAGTATTTTATAATTCTAGATCATTTTATTATACAGGGTGTCCCAGAAATAAAAAGACGGAGTGGCAGAAATCGCAAGCTAGATTGTGTAAAAACGTACCCTCAAAATATCAAGTCTTTATTCGTGCGCAGACGGCAGAAAAAAAATAATAAAGAATTCAATTGGCCTTACGCCGACCCTGCACTAAATATCCACCTGCTTCACTTTCACAATCGGCCCTTTTCAGAACCACCATATTACTTGTGTTAAAAAAAGGAGGGGGAATAGATACTTTATAATAAATATCAAACCATTAATTACTTTAATTTTACACCTGCTAGAAAAAAATAATTACATTCTTGATATTTACCGTAACATAGGCTAGAAAAACTACGATTTATTGGATATTCTAAAATAATAATAATCAACTGTTTCCGACTACAAACACATTAAAGAGCAACAACCTTCCTATTTGAAAAATAAAAACAATCTTTTATTGTCTGCAATAATGTGGGTCGTCCATTTGGGTCAACAACCAACTACATAGCTGCGTTTCCTAGACGCATCGGGCAAAAAATATGTTTTATATGAATGAGTACGATTTAACGTTTTTCCCCCTTTTTCTACAAATAAAAGCGTATTTTTCTATGAATGCGTGTTCGTTTCTATTTACAAATGAGCATTCTTACGTGTATTTATAAACATACATTCTGTGCCAGGTCCGTAATGTAATTTTTTATCTAAAAATATCATATAAAATTAAATTTTTAATTTCTTCGTTATTGCGGTATATTAGGGTCTGTTTCTGTTCGGACTTTACATACCTGCTACTCCGTCTTTATATTTAATATACATATAGTTATCTCAAAAAGTAACCTTATTCATTGAAAATGTCCAGTATCTGAATTTCAGCAAGAAAAGTATTACAATATGAAATTTTAATTTCAAATTCAAATGGATACAAAAATTTAAAAATCAACGTTATTAATATATTTACAAACCTCGTAATTTTAGACCTTTTCAAATAAAGGTAATATCGGTAATAGGTAAAAATGTATTTTTAGAGAATTACGTAGTTGATGCATTTTCAAAAAATTGCTATTAGACTTTTCACTTGTAGAGTAAACCTACGCGAAAGGTTTTCTCAAGAAGTAAAATCGAGACCTTTTGCTTCAGCAATCAATTACTGTTCATTAGAAAAGCGGAAACATTAAATATATAACAAATAATCCCATCCTTTGTTTTAAAATTGATTAATTTTTTCGTCTATCTAGTAAATAGAAGAACACACAAAAAAAACCGAACCAGCCAGAGACTATAGAGCAACTTGAATGTATGTATATATGTGTCTAACCGATTTTAATTAACCTTTTTTGTCACTTTTAATTTTACAATCCTCTGCTGCGGGTCAGAGAGGAGGAAACACACACACACACACATACACACAGAGACACAGACGGACCAAAAAGCAATTATCCACGTAAAAACGTTGAATTCATCTCGCGGATCAAGTCCACACAATGACGCGACTGGCCAGGTTTAATTATCTGGCCGTACCGCTTGTTTGGGCGTTCATGCACCGCGTTTATTGGAAATGAGTCATTTTCAATGGGACACGCCTTCTCACTGTCTGTGTATTTTCAGTCCGTACGGCTGTTTTCGTAGGCTCATTGTCTTTTAAATGTAAAATTATTTGAACTATTGTTACGTTCAATTCAAACCATATTGTACTCGTGCTATAAGTACGTCATTTATTTTGCGACAATCAAAATTCAAATATTATTTACAGTCATTTTCTTTTGCTTTTCTGCATTTGTCGATTGCGTTTCATTATTTGACAAATGACTTTCCATGTTTTTTAAATGTCAGTGGAGTTAAATCAAATGGAATTCCCTTTTTGTCAAATTAATTATCAATTGCTTTTCTTGTTTATATGTAGGTATGTATACCTCTACCGTTTTATAATAAATATAGGAAGTTACACATTAAAGTGAGAAATTTATTTTGTATTTAGATACAAACACAGTGTAACATCTATGTAATACCGGGATATCAACAATTAAATTGGTCAATGGTGGTCATGGATTTTAAAATTATTGTCGTACCGTGCATCGTACATTTAGGTATGTCATAATTTTTTGAATGTCAAAATCTGTCAAGTTATTGTGTTGAAGTTTTCTAATCCTGCACGGTTTTTGAATCATGGTTCTCACCACAGAGCACAAAATTTACATGATTGAATCTTATTTTCGAACGGGTGTGCTAGTTAATGGAACTTGGGAATACAGTCAACGTTTGTGTTTGGACAATTTTCGAGAGCACTTCCCAGCCGTAGCAGTATTACCGGACAATTTTTATGCATGCCTTACAAATTGTGTTGAAGTGTTTCGCGAAACTGGTTCTGTGACGCATAAAAAAGGTGCTGGTAGACCAAGAGTTCGTACAGAAGAAGTTATTGATGACGTTCGTCAACGTATGGAAGAAGAGCCTAGAAAACCTTTAAAACGTCTCTCTCAAAAATTTGGCTTTCTTATGGAACATGCCAAACGATTGTAAAGAAGGACCAGAACATGCATCCATATAAGATGCAATCATATCAAGCTCTTCTGCCTGCAGACCACCCCAGACGCCTTGCGTACTGCCATTGGTTCGTTAATAATTTAATGAATGACGATCTGCTGAACTTAACTTTTTTTCTGACGAAGCTTGGTTCCACCTTTCGGGATACATCAATTCTCAGAATATGCGAATGTGGAGCACTGATAACCCGCATATTTTTATTGAAATACCACTACATGCTCAGAAAATTGGTGTTCGGATGGCAGTTTCTCGCAGAAGAATAATTGGGCCAATTTATTTCAATTTCACCGTCAACGCAGAAAGATACAGAAATATTTTTTTGACTGAATTTGTGCAATAGTTAGATGATGATGAACTTATACTATATGAACAATACGGTTATTTCGAGCAAGACGGTGCAACAGCACATACTACACGAGAAAATCTTGCTTTTCTCCGCGAGTTTTTTGATGACCGGCTGATAAGTGTGCAGTGATGGAAATCTCTTGGTGAAACATGTCATTTCGACATGTTTCACATGACATGTTTCACCAAGAGATTTCCATCACTTCATTTAATTATTTGTTAAGTGCCAGTAGTGCAAGATTGAAAGTGTTATTTAAGAAACTAAAACTAAAGTTTAAGAAGTGTAACAACCATCTTTGGTTTAATAAACAGTGTTTAAGATATAAGGTGTTCCCCAATTACATCAAGATCAGATGCAATAATTCATCTTCTGAGGCGAAGAATGCAGTAGCCATGGCGAAAGACATGTGGTTAAATTCCGAACTGAAGATATGGTACAAAACTAGAGATAATATCAGTTTTTATTTAAAAGTCATTCATTCAGAGTTATCGTGGCGCCTACACCCATTAGAGTTCGATCAACTTTTTATTAACATTACAGAAGAAGTTAATATATTAGCGCATCAACAATATCTGAGACAGTCAATTAAATTGTCTAAATTGCTAGAACACAAGTCAACCCCATTTGTTCACTTGGAGACTAAAACGAATACAGAAGAACAGTTCGCACCCAGGATAAGAAACTTGACGAATGTGGTGTTCTCAGAAGATGAAATGGATCTACTTAACCAAGGCATGAGTTTTTCTGATGGAACCTTAGATGAAAAAACATTGATTAATTTTTTAGCAGATATAGAGGTAGCCACTATTCGGCAACCGTTAGTCACTAAAGCCTTATGCATGAATATTATATCAAATGAAACAAGTAACTTAAGAGATTGTAGTAGTGTTAAATGTAATAAGTTTAATTTGTTATTAAAATCAGTTAAACGTAAAATTAAGACTCACAAATTGATTTTTTCTAAGGCGGATAAAGGTAATACTTTAGTTATTCTTAATGAATTTGATTATAAAACAAAAATGGATGAAATTTTATCTGACCAGATGTTTGTAAAGTTAGAAAAAGATCCATCCCAGAGTTATCAAAAAGATATTCGATCTTTGATTAAGAAAACGAACTTTATAGAAGAAGAACAAAAATTCAAATTTAGTATCATGAACCTAGTAGCCCCAAAGCTATATGGGCTACCTAAAATTCACAAAGAAGAAATACCTTTACGCCCGGTGGTTAGTTATGTCCAAGCTCCGTCTTACAATATTTGTAAATTGGTTAATGAAATTTTACCCGAACTAATTGAATTTAAACCGAAATATACCGTTAAAAATAGCCTAGACTTAATAGATAAACTTCAAAATACTAATGTAAGTCACGTTACTAAACTTGTTTCATTTGATGTAAAAAGTTTATTTACTTCTATTCCCATCCCGGAAGTAAAAAATATTGTATATTCTAGAATTAAGAAACATTGCCCGGATAAATCTTTAGAAACAGAGGAAATGCTGAATTTATGTTTGGAACAAAATTATTTCCAGTTTGGTGACAACTTTTATAAACAGAACAATGGCCTTCCGATGGGTTCCCCCTTGTCACCATTACTAGCAGACATTTTCATGGACCATTTCGAAGTTAACTTGTTTGATAAATACAGGACAAATACGTCACCGGTATCAGCATGGTTTAGATATGTGGATGATATTCTCTGTTTGTGGTCAGGTTCAGATAGACAGCTAGATAACTTTTTAGTACAACTTAATAAAATTAATAATAATATTCAATTCACTATAGAGAAAGAAGCACCTGATCGATCTTTAAATTTCCTTGATTTAAAAATCCAGATTAGTAACAACAAGTTAGATTACAGTATTTTTAGAAAACCTACCTTTTGCGATACATTGATACCAAATACCTCCAATCATCCCACTAACGTCAAACATGCTGCGTTTAATTCAATGATTTATAGACTATTGAAAGTACCGATGAACACATTTAACTTTAATAAAGAATTAAAAACTATTAAAATTATTGCACAAAATAATGGTTATAACTCATCTCTAATAGATAAATTAGTCAATAGAATGAACAAATCAATTACATTAAAATCAGCATTTCCCCCTTCCCAGGACTTGACATTAAAACAATGGGTTAAAATTCCATATTTAGGTAGTATAAGTATGAAAATTAGTAATGTTTTAAAGAAACTGGATTTTAAAATAGCCTTCTATAATAATAACACTTTAAAAAGTCAATTAACGAATAATAAAACAGCGAATCCTAAACTAAACAAATCAGGAATTTACAGAATTAATTGTAGTGATTGTAGTAAATTTTATATAGGTCAAACAGGGCGAAATTTCAAATTAAGATTCTCAGAACACATGCGAGCCGTTAAATTAAATTATGAAAATTCAAGTGTAGCTAACCATGTTTTAGACACGGGACATCAATTTTCAATAGACAATTTAGAAGTACTGTATAGTTTAAATAAAAGTAAAAAAATGAATGTTCTAGAAGGTTATTTTATAAAAGAAAGTTTACTTTTACAACCAGGCAATGTTCTTAATGAACAAACAGAACTCATAAATTCTCCGATAATAAACCCTAGCCTTGTAAAAACGGTCTTTCCAGATAAGCCATGACCTTTTCATAATTTTCTATTTTTGTACAATTTTATTTACATTTTTGTTAGAAGTAGGTAGTTACAGTATATTAAATTTTACTTTAGTTTCTCGAGAACTCCTGACGATGCCGCAAGGCGAAATGTACATCGAGTATTTAATTATATTTATTTGTGAAACAATACCAAGTGTGTTTTTTGTTATTACTTGCTTATATTTCGACATGTTTCACCAAGAGATTTCCATCACTTCATTTAATTATTAATTATACAATTCATATGGCACTTCAGTTCGCACTCTTCAAATTGTATATATTTTTATGTATAGACAATATCTGAAAAAGAAACTTATTATAGTTGTTGTCAAAGAAATGTTAACTGTTATTAATTAAAGATAGGACATACATTCATTTAAAAAAGAACAAAATTCTATGTGGCACAATAATTTATAGAGATTTCACTATGTTTCTAATACAAACCAAGAAAATTACGAAATATAACGATAGAGATATAGAAATGAAAATAATAAAGTATGTAAAGATTTAATGTGGAATAAGGAATATGGTTATTTGGAGACATGTCAAAATATAATAAAATTTATCAGTCAATTGCAATGTAATAGTTAAAGAAGAAGCTGCAATACCAGTGAATACCAAGAACAGAGTGGACGAAAGATATTTGATCGAACTACATTTACACAAATATTATACAGATAATAGTTGTAAGTGAATATTAAATTATAATTATATTTCTTTTAAAAATTTTCAAATATATTATTATCTAAAAAATAACACTACAAATGGCGCCCAACGTGGGAGCATGATTAGACGCATAATTCTTTTTAAGTTTATAATTCTGAGAATTTTTTTTTTAATTACTATATGTCCAATTCTAAGTCACTAAATAAAGATAACACTTCTTTGAAAACAACTAATGTTATTGATATATTGTCTATACATCACAAATTCCGACGATAAATATATTCTCAATACTGCACTTGCAAATGCGAAAAAGTGAGCAGGTCAATAATAACAAACAGTTTTCTAATAATACAGGGTTTGCGAACACTCTGTATACCTAACAATTAAAAGCCGAACTTTAAGTTTATCGTCCTGATATATTTTTAATTCGATTTTTTAACGGGTTCAATTAAAATTAAACGCGTCTCAATTTAGTGAAGTGTTTTAAATTAACGCAGAGAAATAACTTAAGCGTAGTTTATTATATTAATATATAGTTAATAAACACATCATTACGAGTCCACTTTTTTTTATATATTAAGCGACTCGGAAGCATCCGCGTCGACTTTTTCACATATATTTTTTGTATAAATGTTTGATACACATACAAAGGAATACAAGAGAAAGTCGTCCGATATCGATTTTTTCAGATAAAGCCTTCAGATAAGGAGACATAGACGCCAATTATTATATATAAGTATATGTATTTTTTCTGGGTTAAAGCGTACCGACAAAAACCACATTTTAAAAGTTCAAAATATAATTACCTGTTTCTGTAATTATAAGAAGAAATGAATTGTAAAAAAGGGGACAGTTTTTTTCTCCCGGTTTTAATGTGCGTTGCTAAAAAGTGATAGTAATTGTATGTTCAAGTAAATGTTATGATAATAAGAAACTTTCATAAAAATTGTCGTCCTTTTATGGATGTGTTGTAAGTTGCAAAATGTTTATATTTTTCCTTGAAATACTGTAGTCCCTCTTTGTCTTTAGATATTTCCTTCCTTATCAATTTTATCCTTTCAGCTGGCTTTTTATCGCAGTAGAGGAAAATTGTGTTTGTTCTTCTAGCATACAAATCGGCTGATCACTCTTTATCTGCACTATCAATCAACTTACGCTTTACTTATGCATTTATACTTCGTTTTTGCTTTCTATTAGTGTTGGGTACTTTGGGTAGCTTTGAATGTTATCGATAGTTGCTATTAACAATTTTTTATAGGATTATTCAGATTATTATTAATAATACAGTTGAAAAGCCAAATATAGAGCACAATTATACAGCGTGGGGCAGAAGTATAAATCAGCTAAATATTTTGAAAACGGTTTATTGAAACTCCCTGAAATTTGGCACACGGTTAGAAGGTTTTAGACTCCATTATTTGAGATTTTCTTCAGATTTACACCATCATTTGTTTTCGAGGTACAAGGGGGGGGGTCAAATGTAACATTTTTGAAAAGAGTGTCTTTTTCTCTATTCAGTGATTTCCATAAAAACTGAAATAATTTTTTTGTACGAATTCAATTTTGAAGAAAAGTTAAATTAAGTTGGCTTTGGAAATGATGTTATTAATTTGTCGTGAACTGTTTGACAACCTCACTTTGACCAAAAATAATAAAAACATCGAATTTTATTAAAATTGAACTCTTTACGTTAAAGAACAATAAAAAAAATGTTTAAATTTTATAAATATTTTATTTTACAAAATATGTTCAAAATGCTCTCCTTTAACGTCTTGACAGTAATAAATGCGTTGAAGAAAATTCAAATGTGCGATATTTAATGGTGTGTTTAAATAAACTCTTTTTTTAATGTCCCTACAGGAATCAAATGGGGTCAAAGCAGGTGTCCTAGCTGGACATTCAGTTGTTTCCCTCCGTCCTATCCAACTATCGGGAAACGTTTGGTTTAAATATTGGCTTACTACACGACCAAAATGTGGCGGTGTTCCGTCTTGTTGAGACCATATGATTTATGCTGGTATATTTCAGTTATTGTAGTTTGGGAAACAATATTTTGTTGTAAAAGTTGCAAGTATCTTTCAGAAGTTAAAATATTTCTTTTATACAAAAATTATTCCAAATCCAGCTCTAAATACATTTTTGTACTCTTGATAAATCTATTAGAATGCATAATTTACGAAATATCTGCAAAAAATCGCTACTCGAGAACAGTAAAAGTGTTACTTCCGGTCCAAATTTTGACAATTCTTTTACACAAAAAACTTTTTTGATAAAATATTTCTCAAATTTATTTTTGAGTACATTTGAATTCTTTATAAATTTGTTTAAACTTAGCGTTCACGAAATATTAGTAAAATTCGTTTTTTTCACCGAAGTAAGCTACTACTTCCGGTCTACCGATTTTACTGCAACACTTTATTATATACCGGGTGTCTGTTTAAGCTCGGCCACCGGCCATATCTTGGCAACCGTTTATCGTACAACCTCGCGGAAAAAATCTTGATAGTAAAATGGATGACGGGAATTACAACAAAAATATTTTTAAGTTTCCAAAATGATCGCAAGGGGGCGCAATTCTCAAGATGAATTAAAAATTCGATAATTTTTCATTAAATTCTAGATTATGATAGATGAAAAAATTTACTAGCAAAATTTTTAGACGTTTTTATACAACTTTCATTTGAAACTTTTTGATCTAACTCCCATACGAAGGGGAGAGTGGAGGGGGGTATATCTGCGTACAAAAGTAGGTATAACTTTGGTTTGCCCCAACGGATTTTAATGTTTCTGGGCTCATTAGATAGAGAATTTTACAAGGAATTGAAGGCTATATAGCACGAATTTACGTGGTTGTCAAAGAAAATAACAGGGGGCGCTGTTCTCAATGTATGTACATTTCTTGTTTTTTCTTTAAAATTTCAAATGGAACGGTATATTTTTAATATCGTAATATTGAAGCACATAAAAAACTGAAGAGAATGTTGGAAACCGGAAGTTCCTACCTTTCTTGTTGACGAAGAAAATAACAGGGGGCGCTGTTCTCAATGTATGTACATTTCTTGTTTTTTCTTTAAAATTTCAAATGGAACGGTATATTTTTAATATCGTAATATTGAAGCAAATAAAAAACTGAAGAGAATGTTGGAAACCGGAAGTTCCTACCTTTCTTGTTGACGAAGATATAGTCAAACGAAGACAATCCAGAAAAATAAAACTCTTTAAATATAAATTTATTTATCTATTGGGAGTAATAATTTAATTTCAATTTTAATAAGGTCTCTAGACAGTGTATAGTACGTTTTTACTTGAAATTTAGTCATACTCTTCGCTTTTTTCGAAATCATGGGAATTCAAAACGTGGACATCTGCAAAAATCTCGAGGTTGAACATTTTCGGCATCACAATACTTCCTTATGCTACGTATAAGAAAGTAAAACATTACAAATTCAATTCTAAACTCAATTTGTAGATAGTCACTTCTACGGAGTCCAAAGATTAATTTTATTATTTAAAATTGTTAAATAAATATACTATGTTTAATGTTATATCGCTCTTTCTTTATCTTCAACCGCACACTTCTCATAGATTTTAACATGAGATAATTTTAAAATAATTAGATTTCTATTCCTACAAGAGTAGGATAAATAATTTAAAAGTAAATTAAAAGGAGATTTCCACGAAAAGTACTTTGCGTCAACATCTGTATAGTTATTTTAAATTTTGGTCTTATAGTTTAATTATATTTGTAATTGTTTTGAAAATTCTACTTGATAACAAATTTGTTATAATTAATTTGTAATATTTAAATAAAAAAATCATAGAAATTTAAGGAAAACGAAATATTAAATACAATCCGTTATTTTTTAAAACATGTTCCATCTCAGATATGTATAGCAATTATTGAGACAGACGAAATACTAGTTGACCAAGTTAAATAAACATCTCCATTCATTGTATGTTATGTAAATGTTTCATGTGGAAATAAAAACTGTCCTATTTATTTTATATGAAACGACTTCGCAAGAGCATTAATGTATACGATTTTCTCTTACATCCCAACATACACTGTAACTAATCAACTGGTTACTTTTCACTCCATATGACCTTACATAACTAACTGCACTACGTGGCATTGGTGGTAGTCACGACTAAACAACCAAGGTCGCCTCGCCTACCGAATATACTGGGGCGTTTAACTTTGTCGCTTCTTGATGATAGTTATTCTCTAGTTCCAGTTTTCAATTTTTTGAAAGCTCGTGTTTATACCTACTTAGAAAATAAAGAACTCTATTATGAACACACTTTATAATGTTTTACCTTTTTGTGAAGTAAATAGGAATTTTATTTATTAATGACAATAAATTCTGATTAAGATGTAATATTTATTGATTTCTATTTAAAACTACGTCCAATAAATACATTGTCAACTTTTGAGTGCGTTTCTTAATATATTAAAACAAATTATTCTGTTATAAGTTATATGAAAAATAGTGTATAATATCTAAAACCTATAGCTTTTAATAACTATGACGCAGTAAAAACATATAGAAATAGATAGATGCTCCACTGTATTGTTTTCGTTTATTCACCTTTGGATGCAAATACTGTATTTATGTATATTTCTATGAAGAAATATCAAAGTACATAATTTTCAATGTCAAAAACGTAACTATTAGGTTGGAATAAATTTAAATTTGATGCCATAAAAATTTTGTGCTGCTTTGCGTATCAATTTAGTTGTATAACAAACTTTATATTGACCACCAATTTACATGTCGAGTAGATATAAGCAAATTTAACCAACAACTCAGAAAAATGTTTATTTGAAGAGAGAAACATTAATAGTAGTTATTCAAACAATAACAAAAAATATTTATCTTAGAAATAATTACGAAAATCAAAGGTAAACATTATTTGTCCATAATATGATGCGTTAGTGGCTCGTAGTTTACATAATAAAAGTGTTCAACAATTGTAGCAGTTAAACAGATGCAAATTACCTTTGATATAATACAGTAGTACGAACTCAGTGATTAATATTTATAGAAACATCATATGGCATTATGCGCTGCTAAAAATTCAATTACTTCGCACGCATCTACATACAATAAACACTCAATGGAGATCGTAAATATGATTGTAATGAAGATATTTTAAACAAGAAGCTCGTCTGTTGTTCTTGAATGATATTATGTAATGTTTCCTGCAGGTAGGTAAAAATCAATGTGCATGAATCTTGTTTTGCGTACGAGAACAACACTAAAATATGTCTATTTATTTTACTTATGACTTTCGATTTGTATTTATGTGAGAACGTCTTAAAAAATCTTAACATTTCTTCAATCTAATATCGTTTAATGTTGTTCCAATTTTTTTTCGGTATTTCAAGCAAAACAGTCGTTTTCTATTTATATTATTATAGTCCAGAGCAGGCGCGCACCCAGAAAAGAATTTCAGTTTTCAGTTTTTTTCATAGATTATGTTTATACATTAAATAAAAGTTAAGGTCTAATCTTCTTTTATTTTAGGACATTGAATCTAAAATGTCTTCACTTCTATATCCCTGTGAATGTTTAAGAGAGCATCATTGAGCCCCTCTCTTCCAGTTTTATTTCTTAGATATGTTTTCCGTCTTCGAAGTGAGGAAAATGAACGTTCGCTTGAGGCGACACACACTGGTAACGTTGTAACACTTTGCAGTTATCGACTGATTGATATAAATATCCTTGCATCGCAATAATTTTGGGATTCTATGAATGTATTAGCCAATTTGCCTGATTTAAACAGTGCCTGAAAATATGCCAGTCAAGAAATCTTCAGCGGAACCTTCTCTATCGTTAGGACATTGCGATTCCAAACACGAACTGTTTGCTGCATCTGTAGGTATATCGTTGAGATTAATGCGTTGTGATTGCAAGAAGAATAACTAAATATCTAGATAAAAACGGCTACGTCACAGCTAGTCAACATGGATATAGAAGAAAGAGATCAACAACAACAGGAAGTATGAACATTATACAATCAATCGTAAATGCATATGATGAGCAAAAGCAAATCCAGTTGACTTGTTGTGATTTGAGTAAAGCTTTCGACTTAGTCAATCATGAGGTTCTGTTACACAAACTACAACAATATAGTATTAGAGGCACTCCACATGATCTTTTAGTGCCCTATTTGAGGGATAGAGAGCAAGTTGTTGATTTCAATGGACAAACATCATCTTTAGAATCAACAAAGAATGGGGTTCCACAGGGCTCAATCTTGGGTCCCCTTCTGTTTATACTATATATCAATGACCTGCGGCAGTGCTTAGCACCGATGGAATGCTGTTTATATGCGGATGACACTGCCTTTTTGGTGACTGCAAGAGATGAAGAAGAGTTGAATGAACAGGCGAAGGACATAATGCAGAAAGCCAGGGAATGGTTCCTTTGCAATGGTCTACAACTAAATGAAGGGAAAACACAACAACTTACTTTCTGTGAAAAAAATCAACCTTCGAACGGCAATGTATGCTATCTGGGTCTGACGCTGGCTTACTTGGGAGGATCATGTTTCCAGTCTGGCTGATAAACTTGCAAAGGAAACATACACAATAAGACGTATGAAAAGTGTTGCAACTCACGAAGCTGCAACAACGGCTTACTACTGCAACTTCCACTCTAAAAGAGAGCTGTTCGAGCGTTGTATAGTTTGGGACATCGGGATAGTTGCAGAAAATATTTTGTAAAAGGGGCTATACTTACATTACCATGTATATACATATATATATATATATATATATATATATATATATATATATATATATATATATACAACTGCATTAAGTATGTCATTTTCAATGAGGATGAGTTTGCCGCAAATGGGGACTCCCACCAGTATAATACAAGAAACAGGGATAAACTGCGAACCCCTTATCACCGTGTGCAGACTGCTCAAAGATATGTGGACTACTGGGGGCCAAAGATTTATAACAAAGTGAAGCACCTGCATACAATTAATGCTAATACTTTCTTAAGTAAAATATCAAAATTTTTACTGACAAAAAGTTTTTATTCAATCAATGAATATTTAAATAATAATTTTAATGATATACAATTTTAATCTGTTTGTTTGTTTGTTACTGTATATTTTGACTTTTCATGTAATGATTTTATTACACTGAATAAATATTATTATTATTATTATTATTATTATAATGCATTTATTTGGTAAAATATTTTCAGTTTTGGACAGCAGCTCGCGATGCTTCAAAAATCGTTCTTGGAGTTGCTCCAGAAAATTATCCGAAAACGGTATATGAATTGAACATCGCTAATATTCTTCGAGTTCGCCTTCGTTATTATCCCGATTGGTTTCCCGACTAACCCAACATAGAATTTTTATTTAACCATCTACTTCTGGGGCGATCTTTTTACTCTTTCAAAAATGGGTCAAACCGATTGTTCGGCATTTTCACGCATTTAATTTAATTCAATAAACAAGTTATTTGCAACATCAACGCAATTGCTCAAAATTGCTCAAATCACAGTCGACTTGGTGCAAAACTTGGCTTAATTTTGTGATAAAGCAAAAATGGGCTTCATAGCAATAATAAATTGAGGAGAATAGTTGGCAGCTTTAATATCCCCTTAATGGAATAAAGGATTTATTATTATGATTACACATTCTAACATTAATACATCTGAAAACATTCTACTTCCTAAATCTTAAAATATGTAGAGACATATATGTTAATGTTATAATAATTTGACAACAAAATACTGTTATTTCCAATTATCGTAGTAGCTAGATATAAGTATGTTCATAAAAACTTCTCGTACTGTATAATAAGACGATGTATGAAAATAAACTAAATAATTTCCGTTAATGGATTCATTAATGGAAGCGTTTTATTTTCTGTTTTAATTTTTATTAACGTAATATTCCTATGGCGGCACCGGAAACCACCAGTTATAAAAAACACATCACTAATACAAACGAGAAAGCAAGCTGTGTCAAAACCGTGCTTCCAAAAAAATGGTAAGTATATGAAGTAGGTATGTATGTTTATAAAATATACAAATTTATTCAGATTTTTTTAAACAAAGTTAGAGTTCTATGCAGCGAGTAATATTTTGAAATATTTGATATCTAACTGGAATTAAACTGATGTAAAATCGGCATGCTTTATATGGCTGCTGTTAACTTTAACAGCAGCAATAATCATATTGTAATGATAAAATCCCTATACCTACGTTGATTTAGATAATGTCCGTAAAGCTAAGTCAATATTTTTCTTTTACGAAAAGCATAAATAAATTATAATTACAGTAAATTACAATTATAAAATGCTTGGCTTGATTTATATAATCACTTTAAACAGTTAAGAGAGCATGTGAATTAATTATAAACAAGCGGCGTTTATCGATAAGTGCAGACCTCTTGGACTACTAAAAACCAGAAACTGATCCCTACTATACAGAGTGGCCGCCTAGGTACCCGATATACTTCATATATGAATTCAATGACTAATTCTAAGCAAAAATGATTCTACTCACTTTTCCCGAATTCCTAACGATTTTTGAAATATCGGAGTTTGAAGCTGAAGTAAATTACTAGAGGGTTTAGGAAAAACTGTGGTTTATTTTAAGGAAAGCGTAAGGACTGTGCAATTATTAAAGATGCTCAGTGTGACCAATGCCTTGTGCAATGCATAACTCAATCCACGGTCGGAGCTTCCGTTCCCAGTTGTACTTGCTATATTGTTTTTCACCTCATAAAATGCTGCATGAATCTTATGAATGAGCTGGTCCCTATTATTAGGATTTCCGTTTGAATAGGTAAGTGTTTTCACATGTCCTCATATGAAAATTTCTATTGGGTTGAGATCCTGAAATCGCGGTGGCTAAGCAATGGGATCAGCACGACCTATCCATCGATTTGGATACTGTTCATTGCGGAAATTAGTTACATCTCTTCCATAAGGGGCCGGGGCACCACATGTAAAAACAACATCGTCCTTCTGATTTGAAGAGGATTGACCTCAAGTGATAGAGGTAGATCGTTCTCCAAAAAAGCCTGATACATTTCACTGTTCAAATTTCCGGTGAAGATATATGGTCTCATAACTTCATTATTAATTATTCCGACCCAAACGTTTAACGCGAATCTTCTCTGGAAACAGGTTTCTCGAAGAACATGAGGGTTTTCGATTGCACATACATCTTCGTTGCGAAGATTGTTGATTTTACTTCTTGTAAGTGTAGCTTCGTCACAGCAAAGGGTCCCTGAAAGAGTATCCACATAGTTGCTTCACCATTCACGAACTCTTTGGGGAAGATCCGTGGGGGAGACGTTGTACCGGTTGGCAACGATTGGGATGCAGTCCGTTTTCTCGCCAAGGGTTTTGCACAGCCCTCGTAGTGTCTCCGGTAAGTACAAAAATTCTTCTCTGACTAACACCAGGATTATTTTCAACAACCTCATTTCATTGTTTCTTCGCATAAGTTCTCTTTCACAAGTCGGTTTAAGGGGAACGCACCTGTTAATCGAAGAGTTGTGAAGGTCTACTGAACGTTTGCTTGCTTGGAAGACGGCGGATTGGGTATTGTCGTTGATAATCCCTAACTGAGGCGGTGGTACTAGCGTTGCAATATCCATACACAAAAATCATGTCCGCGTATTCTTTATTTGAATAAATTACAGGCATGATTTTAACACAAATGACACAATAGAAAATAACCAACTCTCAATGATGACAATTAATGAATTGACAATCAAAAATTTTTTAAGATCTATCCATACGACGTGCCAACTTCAAAATCCGATATTTCAAGAACCGAAAAATAATGAACACGATATACGAAATATCCCGGATACCTTGGCGGCCATCCTGTATATAATTTGTTGTTCTACGATTACCTTATTTTTTACATGTCTCGCAAATACGTAACATACATATATTGTATGTTTTTCCAATCAAATATTAAGTTTGTTTATTTGCCATTCTAATTGAACATACTAATTTATAGAACACAAATGTTTATGCAATCCACCTGGTCATTTAGCAGACGTAGAAGTTGTTTTTCGGCGGTTATTTTTAAAGCATCATCTATTGTTGTTTTTTTCTTCAATTTTGCATACCTGACTCATTGTTTACATTAGAAACTGGTAAATATATGCGTATGTGCATGTATGTGTGTTATAAACACAACGCAATGTGTTGCTCCAGAGTATTTTCATGGATATAAATTCCATTTGCTCACAGAAGTATGTATACAGGTGTCCCTATTCTATTTTCCTACGTCTTTGAAACTAATGGAGGTAAAAACTTGTTTCAAATTGAAGTGAAATTCAGTTGATAATAATAATAAAATTCTATGGTTATGATACCCCTGGCATGAAATCCTCTTGTTTCAAGCTGAAGGAGAAAAAAATCGACACTTCAAAACCAGTTAGTCACCAAGAACAAGCAGAGGTAGCCTACAAAACAACGGCAGTAGATAAAATTTTATCCAAAGGTGATGTGCACATCAAAACTATAACTTTCGATATGCAACAGTGCTTGCATAGTCCAGTAGTTGAAAGTTCGTTGGCCTTCTACAAAAGACAACTTTGGACATATAATTTGACCGTTCATGATTGAGACTAAGGGCAAGCTTGCTGTTATAGGTGGCACGAGTCCACCGCCAGACGGGGACCAAACGAAATTGGTTCATGCCCGTACAAATATCTTATGAATCTACCACATATTGTTCAACAAATCACTATGCACTCCGATACCTGCGTCGGTCAAAATATGACCTGTCATATATCCGCGATGTGCATGGCAGTTTTGAAAAATTCTGAAAATTTCGAGACAATTAACCACAAATTCTTAGTGTCGTTCTCATATGGAAAGTGACTCAGACAACAGTATAACAGAAAAGATAAAGGAAAAATATAATGGAAGAACTGAACATCCACATGATTGGGTGTAACACGTCCGCCAAGCTGGAAAAAGGAAGCTATTCGTAGTACACAAAATGATGCCTGAACACTTCTTTGAATTTTCTGAGCTTCTTAAAGGTCCTTTTGTAAATAGAAAAATCAATAATGACAAGGGGAAAACTTAATTGGAGGGAAGTGAAATGGCTGCACTATGAGAAAAAAAAGGTGGGCATTTTATACTACAAAACAAGCTTAGAAGAGAACGAAAATGTCAAATCAGTGAGTTTTAAAAGAAGAGGTAGAAATTATGTGGAATTGCTTCGATCACTGGTCAGCTATCACAATCCAATCTCCATCACTGTTAAGAAGAATAATTGATGGCACTTCTTCCATATATGTCTAGAGTTTATTGGGACTTCTACAAAAATGTTCCAACCGCTACAATCCCGACATTACTAAGGAGAAAGAAGATGTAGAATAAGACACCGTTTTGTTTGCTTTGATTTCTTTTTTCATTGGTATGGTTTCTTTCTATTATGTTTTCTAAAATATCCATATAATTTTAGAGCTACGAATATACTTTAAATATAATCGACACATTACTATTAGTATTGTTATATTTTTAACACTACAATCGATTCTTTTATGTTTTAAATTCAGTGCATATATACAAACAAGTTTTCAATAATATAATATGTAAAACAGGTTATGTCGAGAAATGTCATACATGTTATATTTATAAAATAAATAAGTTACGCATAGTTAGAGAAAAATGTAATTTAATATTTGCAGTTACCGTATAATGGAATAATGACGAATCAATAAAAGAGAAAAATCTACATCTGATTTATCGTTTACCTTCAAACTTTTCTTTCCATTTTTATAAGTGTCGTTAAAATTGACTTAACCCGCTCTGCCCGCCCACTCGCGAATTGTTTTTCTGTGGTGGCAATAATAATTATTTTTTGATTAGTTTCATTTATTTATTTTTTTAAGTTTCGTTTTTAAGGCTAGAAAATGCTATCAAAATTTGTATTATTCAAGGAATATGACGACAATGTTTCATAAATATTAGATCCGGTGTAATGCCCCTGGCGAAGCACTGGGCTCAGAATGTATGTACTGAATAAAATAAATAAATGTGACATAGACTTCGCACAATATATTAAACATACATCGCACAACATATTAAACAATACTTTTAGCGTTTTTATTCGTTCCGAATTTGCTATCCGAAATCTCTTCTTCTTTGTGAATTGTCCTTCTGCCACTGTTGCCAAGGCATTTTATTTGTTTTAGCGCAAATAATGACATGCACCAAATACAAACAATTTGTTGGTTATGTTCATCCTTTTGCATTTATACTTGTTAATGTTCATATTTTGCCATAATCATGTTACGTTGTAACATCTAGTTTTCTTTATTTCATAAAACACTGTATAAAGAAATTGCTCGTATGGTATGATTTTAGGGGTCGTTATAGGTCTAATAATGAAGACAGGTTTCTATATAAAATATTTTCATCGACAAAATATTTATTATATAGTGTATGTAGTTATAGAACTGGTTTTGCTGAAAACCTCAGCTGTCAAAATTGCATTTTGTAGTTCAAGTCGAGTAAACTCTCCGTACTTTATTTATCTTACGAAATATAATAAATTTTAAAAACCTCTCACGCTTCTACCCACGCCGATGAAGAAAGAAATTTAGCAGTAAAATCGACTATTTTTGCTGTCTGTTTCTCCACGACAACAGTTGTTGCAGTTCATCATAGAATAATGCTATTCAGTAACTGCGTGATGTTATACATTATTTCTTTTGTCCGTCGTAATTTCGGCCTCATACGTCCGGCCTATATTTAGTATATTTGTATTTTATTATTAATAAAATATCTTTATTTTCTTCATCAGTTTTGTGATATTAAATAATCAAATAAATAATATTTTATGAATTCATATATATATTGGAAATCAATGAATATATATTATTAGAAGTTTAATTCCCATGTATTCATATGTATATAAATAAGTTTTAGTATGTATAAGCATTGTGGCGCCGAACGTTTATGTTAGTGTAAGATAAGCGCCGCTATATCTATAACTTGTCACGGCATAAGTGAATTTGTGTGTGAACAGTAACGCGAATACCTAGACAATATAGAAGAAGGGGAATCCCAGGCTTCAAACTATAAGAAGGAAAATATGTGTTGTAGGAAGAGAGTCGGCAAGTGAACTGCAAGAAGGGAGTCGTAAAGTAGACTTCAAGCAGAGGGTCGACAAATAGACCTAAAGAGTGTATCGGCTCCAACAACTACGTAAACAGCGATTAAATAAATATATAATTACGAGTAGAACCTTGTGAAATCAACCGCGTATTAAGTATTCAAGTTGAAGTGTTCAAGTTATTATATCTTCTGTTACAAAGATTTCGTTCTACAATTAGCAGTGTATGCAAATTCTCAATGTCTTGTTCGTTGAAAGTAGAAAATCTAACAGAAAGCTGCTAGCGCCTTATTCATCGAATAAGAAGATTAACTTGAAAGCATCGAAAATAAGAAAATTCCCATCGAATCAAGAAAGAAGAAAGAAGTATTAAAATAAGGTATTTAAAAAAATATTGTATGTAAATGTATTAATAAAATAAATAACTAAACATAATAACGCAGTTTCAAGCAGAGACGAAATAAATAAATATATTTATCTAGATGAGATAAATATATTTAATAATTTAACAACGTCTTCAAAGTGTAATCGATAATGTAATTTGATATATTTTTAGCGTTGTGGTATGTACATGGACGTATATGAGACACGCCTGAGTTGTTATTTCTAGCCTGTGTTGTTACAATTTTATTATAATGAACAATATGCGTAAATCTTATAATCTTATTAAATGTTACCATTATAAAAGTGTATTGAACCTATTTGTTGATGTGTTGTTTTATAAGTATGTTACTTTGTTTGTAATAAACTATAAAATCATTGATTTCTAATATAATTATTATCTAAACTTATACAATGGTATTTTATTATATTACACCCAATGATGCTCTAGGAAACTGTTAATTTATTATCTCTTTTATCCGGATCGCCCTGGAATAAAGAATTGAGCTTAGCCGACAAACAAATCAATTTATTTTATTTTATAATTCTATATTATTATTAATTTAAATTTCAAATACCAGTTTCTTTACATTATGGATTCCAACTTTTGGGGCTTTCACTAGTTCATTTTACATTTCATTTATTATCAATTTAATTTTGTAAGGGTGCATTTTGCTAGTACCTTTACAACAAATATAATATTAATACGTATATAGGAAAATGCTGTAAACCTTATAAACTCGGTGAATAATTGTGTGTTTTAGAGGACTTTATAATTAATAATAATTACCTATATGAGTAAGTATTTCTTTCAATTTTACGTTAACATTCACATATATCAAAGGAAAAAACAATTATATCTTATATTTTCCGTCTAACTACATAAACTCAATGAAATTACGTAGAAACAGGTATATTTATTGCAATTTAAAGTCATTAAGATCATTTTTAATCTTTTGTCGATATAGTAAATCTATTTGCAAATTCAATATTATGTTGAGGTTATATTTATCTTATTAGAATGTTTGACCTGATTCAGTAAAATTTATAATGGAAAATCTGTTTTATACTATAATCAACTGTATTGTCCATAGTTTTGATAAAAGTAAAGATTGTCTTTGTAAACATATAGTACATATTATTCCTAAACATTAGTGTTAGTTTATTTAGCTACAATAATGCAATTTCTAATGATATGAGCAAACAGTCATTATCCAAAGTCCATTTTTTTTAATGGGGATTGTTGGCTTGGATTTGATGATAAGGCAGGAACAGGGAACAAATCTTTCGGTAAGGCTATTTTATATCTTGAACAAAGTTTTATTCTAATGTACGCATTATTTCTATTTCTAGGTTAACTTCAGCTTCGGTACGCACAGGATAATTTAAGGCTTCTCAAACGTAATTAAATTATTTTCGGGAAACATCGCAATGTACGCTATTATAAAGGAATTTCAAGTATTTGAAAACTTTATTTTAGCTTTATTCTTTGAATACCGACAATATTCGCCTTAGGGTCGTTTTTAGCTTCGCTTCGGTTAAAATCTAAATTCTTGTCCCCAATTGATTTTTTCACGTCGTCCATTACTATCTCGTTGTTATAAAGTTATATTCTAGATATATTATACACAGCTTATTATGTATTGTATAATATGACGACAATTATATTTTTAATATACAGATTGATTATAATTTTGTGTTTCGAAATCTTATTTTAACTTTACGATTTCATTAAGTTTGTGTTTACATTAAAAATACTTATAAACAGAGCTGGGCGATAAGGATTACGATTACAACTTGATTACGATTGCAGTAATCCTTATATAAAAGAAAATGTGATTACGATTAATGTAATCGTTAATCGAACAAACTTAGATTACGATTACAGTAATCGTAATTTTGAAAAAGTTTAAATTACGATTACTGTAACCGCAATCTAAGTTCGTTCGATTAACGATTACATTAATTGTAATTCCGTTTTTTTAAATATAAGGATTACTGTGATCGTTGGAAAGGATTACTGTTATTAAATATTAGAAAAATCACTTTTATTTACTTTAGAAAGTACATATATATTATTGTTGTCTATTACATAAGTACCTACATTCATAGCATAGATTATTCACAATATTCAATATTAGCTTTTAATAATACTAATTTCTCGAAGGAAAAATCGGAAAGAGCATGACGACGTGGAGTATTTATAATACCAGCAAAAGAAAATAATCTTTCTACCGGTGCCGACGAAGTTAGTGGTGTGTTGAACTCCAAGGAAGCTTCTTTCAGTAGCGGATATTTTGTAAAAATTTCTAAACTAGTATCAGCATCGTTCAAATATTTAAAATTCGATTCCTGGCCATGGTTGGGATGTTTTACTTTCTTATACGTAGTATAAGGAAGTATTGTTTTGACAAAAATTTTCGACCTCGATATTTTTGCAGATGTCCACGTTTTGAAGTCCACTAATACCGGAAAAGTGGTTTTTAAAAATCTCTCTCTCTCTCTCTCTCTCTCTCTCTCTCTCTCTCTCTCTCTCTAATCCACCCAACCCCAAGGGTGGGTTGGGTTTTGTTTAAGTCGAGCTGGATTGGGTTTTATTTAAGTTGGGTTGGATTGAGTTTAGTTTGTACTGTTTCACGCATTGAATAATACGTTGATGGGATACTGACGCGGTGCTTCATTGAACGGGCACTAATAATTTCGACCGCGAGATATCCTAGTCATGAGGGTCCAGTACGTGCAAAAGCCGGTCTGCGAGTAGCACCTTTTTTCGAATATCTTGCAAAGTATGTATTCTATAAAAATTTATTATGAGAATAGAAGTATTCAGAATAGGATTATGAATAATTTTTCTATACGCTCATACGTATAAAAAAAGTCGTGTGGTAGCCACACCTCATTATTTTTTTTAATAACTTTTTGTTTTTGTTTTTTCTTATTCTTGTTCGGATAATTATTGCCTTCATATATAACGCGTACCAGTTTAATTGAGCTGAGTTTAGCTCTCGAACATTTTTTGAACAATTTCGATTACGATTACTTAGAAAATCGTATTCAAAAATTTTTGAAATTAGGATTACTGTAATCGTTAATCGAACGAACTTAGATTACGATTACAGTAATTGAAATTTTGAAAAAGTTTAAATTATGATTACTGTAATCGTAATCTAAATTCCATCGATTAACGATTACAGTAATCCTAATTTAAAAATTTTTTGAATTACGATTAAAACAATCGTAATCCAAGCCGCAATCAATTACACCTGTAATCCTTATCGCCCAGCTCTGCTTATAAATATATACATACATGTTATGCACATGATATAACAATTTAAATAAAATATAATCTCCGATACAGTTGTCAATTATATTTTTTAATGCATTTTTAAAAGTTATACATATCAGTTTCTTTCATGTTTAGATTTTTAATAAGTGTATTCACACATATCAATCTTACTTTTATCCAATATAAATTGGTCTTCCTGTTTTACTCCTATTGCTAAAAAACTAAGTACTTCGACTTACGTAGGTTTAAAAAGTCTGGAAATATAAACTGTAATTTACGGAAGATAATAATATCTTAATAAAAACAAACTTTATTTTTAGGTGAAATTACATTAAAATACATTTGTTATATGTGTTGTGTTTAAAATTGATTTAACAAAAATCATTCTTTCATATTTCAAAAAAGCCGATGGTGTCTAGTTATGACGTGAGGTTTACGTAACAGAAATTGTTTTATTTTCATTCACCGGACAGTTTAAATGAAATAAATTAGACAATATCTGTTATTTTTAGCAAATGATAGTTAACCAAGAAACATCTACGCAGAAAGCTATATCTTAATTGTTCATTTGTTAGGACAACGTCGAAAATTATGTTTACCGCTGTACTGCAAACGTCATCAATGCGGATTGCGAATGATTCACCCCGACTAGCCGGTCTGCTAGTTTAGTTAGAAAAGGCGCACAAAACCTTGATCTACGACAAAGGTTACGCGACTTTCAAGGTTGACTTTTAACAACATTGATTTCATCTAGCACATTCATGAATTCATATAGTGTATCTGTAAACGTATAACCGACTAATGTCGAAAGAAATATCAATATTTTCTTATTTAAAAATATGATTAACGTTTTGCATTTAAACTTGTTATTATTTAAATTGCCACTAGAGGCATTTACTTATTGAATCAAAGTTTATCTTAACAACCTAAATAAATGTTTATATTATAAAATTCCCATTAAATATGCATTTTTTAGTACTGATCATTTAAATATGTTTAAAGCATTTTTTGTCTTTCCTCGATTCTTTTGAGCTCCTCTGTCTTTAACAGTTAATTTATAGGCACTCGTTCTATATCGTAAGCCAATTATTACTGCCTTAACTTCCTAGTATTTTAATTTTTTTTTAAGTAACGTGTATTTATAGTTTACTGTCGACCTTCATCCGATTTCATGCTATAGGAAAGTTGATATTCTAATTTTTTATATTATTGTTTATGTTTAAGCGCAATTGACGGAAACAGTATTCACCTAACTAAGATTAACAAATTTACTTTAATGCTTTGCATAACAATTGTGCAATAATATTGATTTAAGTCTGTAAATATATAGTTTTGTATAGATATATTCAGCAAAAGATTAGCAATAGCCATGAAACAAATATGTATTAGCAATGTGCTAAAATACAAATGTACTTAATTAGTATTTAGCTCCTTAAAGCTTTACGCACGTCAGAGGCTTTAGCTCTGTTTAGAACAAATGACATTTGGGATGCGCGAGGCGTGACTTAAGTATGTATTAAGGCCTCTACACACGCTCTGTCTTACCTTGATACTTGAATGCGCTGTTCTACTCTCAAGATAGGTTTGAAAACTATTAATGTAACCATACGTATCGTGTTCAGTTTATACTTTTGTTCAGTTCTTAATTATCGCGTATAGTGATTATGTCTACCTTTTTCAAGACTCTAAGAAAAAAACGTAAGCCCCGATCTAAATGGTCAAATTCATGGTTCCTGAAACGCACCAAATTATCGCACATAAATTTACTAAATAAATTAAAAATAGAGTCGACAGTTTGGTACAACTACCTCAGAATTGATAAAGCTACATAATTAGAACTTTTACATTTGGTGTCACCGGTTATTAGGAATTAATTTTCTTAATAACTGAATCTTTGGTTTGCATTGGCATCTTTTTTTTTAAAATTTTCACAGAACACATAATATGCCGCATTTTTCTTAATTCGATTAGAATAATCTTTGGTTTTAATTTTCCATAAACAGAAATTATGCCTATATAAATCAATAAATTCGGTTATATACTCCAGCGGATAATTTCTCAAGTCCCCCATATTCAAATCACAAAATCACACACGTATTTTTGAGAAACTCAGCACAAAACTGATGGCTTTGACTCGAACTGATGTTGGTGGCTACTACACACGTTCAAACTTGTTTGCGAGCCTGTAGGCTGCCATCAGTTCTTAACGGAACTGTACTGGTGTAGTTTTGTCTCTGTGATGGGTGTACAACTCACAGACTGAGACCTGGCCGATGAGATGCCCCTCCCACAAGGTGCGCAGTAAATCCTTATAATATTAGGATAAGCACGAGCAGTCTGGAAAAATTGTCAAGCGCTACACATATATGTATCTCTTTTCAGTATATTACAATTTCTTATCTGCATTTACTCTTTCGTCCGGCTAATGTATGCGATGATGAACAAATGTTATCATTTCTTTTTTCTGAATACTTTCTCTGTCACGCACTGATCTATAAATCTGCGCGACATGTAGGTCGAGGATCCTCCCATCGGCCAAGACGCAGTCTATGTACTGCACTAAGCTTTGTCGGTTTATCTTTTCGTCGTTAGAGGAGTAGCACACTTGAATTGTACCTCCAACAGCTAAGGGGAGTGAGGAAGTAAGTACGTATCTACGAACGAACAGGTTTCTTATAGGCATTAACAAATAAGTGCAGGATGGAGGCGAAGTTGTATAACGTTGACTTTTGGTTCGTATTTTGACATTGTGGAGCTTAACTATTTTACAACAAGACTTGAATTTTTTTGCGTCTCTAAATATATTAATTAATAATTTAAACCAGTGAATACAATTCATCTTTCTGTCTATATTAGCCTGTAGTGGTTGAGGTGTCCACCTAGAGAAGCCACAGCATAGGACGGCATAGGTTTTAATTCCACTTACGTCGGAAGCAGTAGCGTATACAGAACAACACTGATTTCGAAAATCAGTGTTGTTCTACGTTACGATGTATAGACAACGCGGTTTTTAATCAGTGCTATAGAAGGTGACAACATAGTTGTCGAAATACGTATTTAGTTTTTTGTGCTTTAGTGTGGTAAAGGCGTCTTAGTGATTTTGTTTAGTATCAATACACAGGCTCCAAGTTTAGTTCACTATTCAGCTGTAGTTCAAATTGCATTTTCTTTTCGTTTGTGATTGATTTAGGTACGTAGTTTCAATGCATTATTTGGTTTTGAGAATGGCTGTGCTCGAGTGAATGTGGAGCCAACTAAAACTGAAAAAAATTCAGTATTATAATGTGATTTATTCTCTCGAGTAATTTTTTTTTTATTTATCTGATAGGGATATGGCTTGCATTCAGTTGGTCATTGTCCATACATATAATAAATAAATAAATAAATTTTAGAGATAAAAGTTTAACTAGCCTTTATTCAAAACCCGTGAAAATGTATAATAGATACAAAAAGATTTGGAGTGTCAAAAATTAAACAACTGACTTCACAAGTTTAGTCAAAGTAAAATGAGTTTTAGATTAAAAGAAATATACCATATAAATATGTTTTAAGTGGAGTCAATTGCAAATAGTATGGAACATAATTCAGTAATAAAAAAGGTATGTGAAAAATCCATCGATAATAGAAATTAAATCAAGCAAAAAGTAACTTTTGGAAAAAGACTTAAAATAATTACTCTTTACGTTAGTTTATTTGATTTATATTCTGAATAATTGTTGACATAAAACATATTGTTCAAATAATTATTAAATACATAGGACAAGGAAAAAGCAAAACGAGCGTGGAATGAACATATAAAAGAATAAATCGAAAATACTAAGAATGTGATAAGGAAAATTTATTGAAATGCTTCTGTTATTTCTTGCTGTTTCTCGTAGATTGTTATAGATACACTATTCACTAACAATACTGCGAATGCGGAAAGATCGCTAAAGAATTTATTACAACTATTTTTACACCAATTGTACTGTAAATTCCGTTCAGGGATATTTCAACAAAATATCGTAACAGTCCATAAGACAAAACGAAATAATAGAATTATTGCATGAACTCTTTGACGATAGAGACTTTTGTTCACGGTTTCATTATTTGACAATCATGGATGGTTTCATTATCCACATCTAAAAAATAAGATATTTACAAGTCTCATGCAATAGAAAAACTGCCAAAGCTATCCGGTACAGCTATGAACCAATTATTATAACACAGAGTTTAAAGAATATCTGCAATAGGCTATGTAGCAATGAAATGAAAAAGCTCACTTTGGACACTCATATTTGTTATTAAACTTTTATTTTTTCAACTGAAACGTTTGCATGTAGTTTCTGTCAAATATTGTAAGCAGATAACGGCGATATTTTATTAAGTGTCAATAGAAAAAGGTTAAGTTAAAGTATTTCGATTATATGAAAAGAACAGGATTCTTCGGATAATATTTTGTGGTACAAAAATATTGACTTGTTACCGCACCCGTTCGAAAAATATGCAAAGAAAGCTTTACATTTCTAGAACGTTGCAATGTTGATGGTTCTCAAAAAATAAAGCTGTTAGTGATGGGAAGAACCAAAAATCGACAAGGGCATTAAAAAATATGAACATATCTGTTGACTACAAATCATCTGCTGCCAGTACATGGATGCTGTCAAAAAAATACGGGCTATCAACAACTGAAAAATATCAGTGAAGTGTTGCGAAATAAAACAACTCTTAATTTCTATTTCTACCAATAGTGGCGTGTGATGTCGAGAGTTTTTTCACAGTCCAAAAGCATTCTAGCCCATAATAGACGCAAATTTTTTTATGAAAATTTGTTATATCACGTTTTAGTTAAATGTGATGATAAATTTTGTTTCTATAATCACAATAGTTTTGAATTTAAAATATTGTTTGTGTATTTTAACGGGAAGCTTAAAATGTCTTCATCTGAAAAGTTTGTATTTATTGAAGTGTAAACTTCTTTGGGCGCTTTGCGTTGATTGTGGGCACTGAACAAGACTGAGCCGTTACGCTCGGCTATGTAACGCTCGTTCGGGTAAAATCGGCTCGAGTCCACTAAGGGAACGAGAAATATATCATATAGAGGTATTTAATTTCAATTAAATTGAAATTTAAATGAATAAATAAATTCATGTCCCCGAGCCGCACGGGTAGGAAGCCGGTACGTTAGCATCAGACCAGCGTGGGACTCTTAAGCGAGTATTCATATTGTCTATTTATATATATATACATGCGTCCGAATCAAAAATCTCTCCGTCGAGGAACCCTTTAAAGTTGTCCGTACACCCACGCGATTATATATCGCAGCCGCTGCCATAGCAACGGCCGCGAAATTGTATTTCGCGGACTGTGTTGCGTTCGCTCATTGGTAGCTTCGCGGGCGGTTAACCAAAAAATTTGTTGTGTGTGTGAGACATTATCTCTATAATAATATAATATAATATTTCGCGCTCAGGTAAGTTTTAGCATGTTTATTAAAATGATATGGATGGCTCGGAAACTGATCAGTATATTCCGGGTGTTAAATAACGTCCACACGCATTTACTATAATTTGTATACCAATGCAAAACAGAAACGTTGAGAATAGAGCATTGCTTTAATTGCTCATTATATACGAATTTATAAGCATTTAATTCTTTTCTGTTACACAGGATGGATGAAGAAAATCAAATCGATGACAAGTTAAAACGAAAAAGGGAATTGTCCAATGCGCGCGTGAAGAAATATCGTCAAAAGAAGTACACTAAATCTCAGCAACTGAATTCGTCGATGCAGGATGACCCTAATGTAATATAGAACGAAAAAAAAAAGTTGGTTTTCTTATTATTAACCTCGCCTTGATGGAGTTTTCACTTCTGCCGTGTCGTTTTAAGCACACCCATTTTCTTGTTTTTTTAAAGTTGATTTTTAGTGCATATTCTGAATGTTTCTGCTGCGTATTTGCATGCATATTTTGAAGTTTATTAGTGCATAATTATTAATGTTGACACTACTCCTAAACCAATCCGGCAGTTTGTTAAATAATTTGCCATATTAATAATTTTTTTGGAAAAAGGACAGTTTTGTGTTTGCGAATGATCATTACGTAAATTTCATAGAAATTCCTCATCACTGTACATTTTCAATTCACTTTTTGTTTCATAGCCAAATTATACGCCTCGAGTATTGGCAATTAGATTACTCGAAAACATTTACATAAACACAGATAGGCATTATTTATTGCTATGTTAGAATAAATTTCGCATTTCAACACAATTTAAGAGATCTTAAGAAGACTATTTACAACCATTTATTTATTTCAGTTGTCCAGATATCATTTTATGTTTTTTCATCTTCCTTGCGGTCGACTCTGTATAAACCCCGGTGAAGTCTCCTTAAAAGATTTGAGTTTTATTGTGCAATAAAATGATAAACGTATGTTTAATAAAACGGGTATAGATAACATAAAATTTGCAATAAATTTAGTTTTAAAAGGGGACAAAATCCTAAATGTCATTAAGATATATATTTTTTTTGCATATACATGCAAATCTTTTTTATGTGGTAGCGCGTGTATAATTGCATTTATGCAAATGAGTTTGATATAAAAATTCATTTTTTATGTCCTGTGGGCCAATGCACTACCGTAACTAGCCATAAAGTATACATGTACAAAATTTTGTACCTACAAAGTAATATGACCATGAAGATGAATTATTTGATTAATTAATTTTATGTAAATTATTAAATAAGTAATATATTTTCATATTATATACATTCACCGGACAAAAGACGCAGCATTGAAGTGTATTATTTGAGTTTTTAGCATCTTACATTTGTTTATAAGCATTTATTTATAAATTATTATTTTAATCAGAAGACAATAAAATTTTTAAAAAAGCAAGGAAAAAGTACTTAATTTGTCAAGTTCTTATCAAGGAGAAAGGAAATACGCATTTTTTCCTTTCACCTCTTGTCCTTATTACGCCTCCCATATTCTTCTTTGCATCCTTTGAATATATTTTTCAATTCTATCTAAAGGTAATGCGCAGGTTTACATTCACCGGAATGACCGCGTCAGCTCTTTTGGTTTATTAGCACTGCGGCATCTACCTATTAAAACTGGTCCGTAAGATCAACCATTAACGTATCTTTAAAAACTCTGTAAATACTCATTAGCCAAATTTAGTTCAATAATGCTCTTGAGATAATTTTGTTGTTTAAAACTAAGCACTACAACCTTGTACAATGTTCTTCAGTTTTCATAACAGAATTAGATTTTCCAGAAGCTGAAGAATTTCTATATTTTCATGTAGGTGAAGACTTTCTTCATGCGTCTTCGCTTATATTTTAATTTCTGCTTCTATTATTGAAATGCCAAGATACCACCATTTCCAACATATTATGATATATTCATCATTTCACGTAGGACTTTGGTTTGATATGCTTGCATTATCGTGATATTATTGTCTTTTGCACATCTCCAGTGTTGTATTCCCATACACTACGCGAAAAACGTTTGCAACATATCGATTGCTCCCTTCGTTTTCCACAAGTGTTGCAGCACTGATTAAAAACATTTTTCGATACAGAATATAACACGTTAGTGTGGACCAAATGATCAAAATAAACAATAACAATTGAAACCATAATGCAGTGGCAAGGTTTTGGGGCGGCGTGAAGGGGTGGGGATCTTGACATATTAGGGGCGAAGTAAAGACATCATAACTGGGCGGAAAACGTCACAATATCATTACATTTTTTGCTACCTGTTTTGGTAAAAGGTGGAGTAAAAAATGAAGAATAGAAAATTCCTTTTACTGGATGGAGAAGGAAATGATGAAAATCATGTACTTTTTCAAAAGTATAATATTACCAACATACATAAACATAAACAAAAACACAATTTTCTTTTATCTTCCGAATATCGTTACAGAAATTTTTCTTTGAAAATCTTACCCGTTTTTCGCCAAATTTCTGCAAAGGATATTGAGACGATTTTGTATCATGATTGATCTAAACCATGTTTGCACACACTTGTGACTACTCTATGTCCTTTCAATCGTTGGTGTCGTGCACGACTACCCAAGACAAATCATCAGTGCCTATCTTGTGTGAGGGGGGAAAGTGCTCTGTTTCCTTCAAACCATCAAGAATGTAGAGTGTTTTAGATTTTCTTTTCCCAAGTTGTTTTCTTTTCACCGACTGAACCGCAGCTCTTAGGTAGATTATAAGAGACAGCAATTTTTGTTCTTGTGATTTTTAACATTTCAATGTAAACACCAGCGCCTTTTCATCAGAAAAACGATATTCGAGTAAGTTCTTGAAAGAGTCAAGATATGAAATACATATAGATATTTGAAATACTCAGTGTGGCTAGTAGGTGGAGGATTCGAGAGGTTTTCCTGCCTATTCAGAAGTCTAGGCATGCTTTTTTCGAATCCAAAGGCTTCACCGATTTTTTTGAGTAATCAACGAGGTCTTTTACGTGTCACTCGCAAACATCACAATAGGAAGTAATAACTACGGATCAAAAGTCAGGTTTATATTCCAGGACTAGACTTAAATGAATAATGTAATTCGAAATTGGTCACAGTAATAGTAGTAATACTATAAGACGTAACAAGCTGTACATTATGTAATGTCTTAATTTACATTATACGAATTCTTCCAATTCGGGTAGTCTTCAATAAAGATGTTTACAACGTATGATGTGTATATATAAAAGTAGTTGCATCTATCTTGACGAATGTGGCGGGTTTTTGTGCCGAGCTAAATCGTAAACGCTCTGTGTAACGGGCCGATCTATTTGTTTACTTTTATTAGTTACAAGTGTCCTATTGCGTAAATATATCCCGTTGATAGGTGAATAAGAGATATGCTTGCGCTAGAATTCGACGGTATTTAAGTCCGCTGTAAAATTTGCAATTTATTACTGTTGGGGAAACTGAAAACCTGCGTGGTAAAGCATGTGTCGTCGGATACACATAAAACACGTATTGCTCGCTCAGCAACTGCTTATGAACAGCAGAAAGCATTTAATTCGAATCTACTTAAAGAGCTAGTAGCGCGTAACATCCATGGAATACGGTGAATTATAATGATTTTCTCACTTTTTACAAAATTGTGTTAACGGTAAATATAGTGGCTTGTACTTGAGGAATCCACCTTAAGAAAATATTTCTTTTCTTCGATAGAAGATGAAATTAAGACCTCAATTGTCAGTTTCGAGACGGCGTTGTTATCGGTGACTGATGACTTGCTAACAGCTGTGGTCAAAGATCTTATTTTCTGCCTTGTGTTGCTCGACTACACTAAGGCATTTGATACAATCAACCATGGCATTCTTGTGTCTATGTTGAAACACACTGTTATGGGTAGCAGTACGTTTGCGCGGATTAAAAAATATTTGACTGATTGTAAGTAAGCTGTGAAACTAAACAGTAATATATTTGTTATACTTATCTTCATCTAACGCGAGGGGTCCCATGTTGGTCCGTTCTTGGGACTATCGTATTTACACTGTATATTAATTTTTCATTTGAGTCTTCAAATTGGCAGATCGCCGTGAATAACATTAATTCCGACCTTAGGTTATTCAATTGCAACTCATTAAACCATTGTTTGGGTTTGACTCTTTCAAAATCACAAGCGATCGTGTTTGGCTCGAAGGAAACGTGTCATAATTGGAGTAAGATTATAAATATTACTCATATATGACATAAACGATAAACACATTTGGGTGTCAGTATATGAAACTACTGATGTTAAAGGACGCAATAATGCAAATGTTTTGGTGCGGGTAATGTACAGCGATATGACAATGTCTCGAAAGAACTAATGCAGAATCCATATCAAATAATGTAACATCGTGTTTGAAATTGCTATGGTGTGAAAAGTACGATAAGAAAGTGCTATTATTTGTAACAGATGGAGCTCTATATATGAAGGCGAGTGGTCAACTCTTACAGCAAACATACAGTATTATGGTGCATATAACATGTTTCGCATGTTGTCTTTGTCAGTTCCTGCATGCCGAATTATTGATTTGTTTACTGCTAAAGAAGAAGATTTTTCCAAACCGAGGATAAATGTACTTACGGTAACATATAATAAAATTATTAACACCTGAGCATATGGAACAATTAGTGCTGATTTATTATCGTTTGAACTCTCAACGAGAACACTGAACAGTCAGTATGTTTAGTATGTTTTCTCTGGTGTAATCTTGCCGGATGCTGGAGGTTGTGACATTCGAGATATGCATTCGAATTTGCCGTTATTGAATATTGGGAGAATTGCATATGATGATGTACTGAAACAGCTGAAGAAATCAAAGAATAGCTTTACCTGCGGACATGATAATATTCCCAGCTTCCTGCTTCGTGATTGTGCGTCTATTATTGCTCAGCCTCTTTACAGAATACTTAATTTATCTCTGCAGACATCTGTCTCTCCTCAGTCCTGGAAGGTAGCTTGTGTATGTCCTATACACAAAAAGGGAGATAATACCAATATTAATAATTATAGACCAATATCAATCCTACCAAACTTTGCCAAGGTGTATGAGGCTATACTATATGAACATATATACAGCAGTATCAAATCATTTTTGTCGCCGTGCCAACATGGTTTTATGTCCAAGAGGTCTACCACTTCGAATCTCGCCACATTATCTCAGGCTTTATGTGCAACACTAGACGATGGGGGGCAGATGGATGTTATTTACACTGACTTCTCTCGAGCTTTCGACACCATTGAGCATGCCGCTCTTCTGACTAAAATAAGTTTGTTCGGTTTCAGCAACTCACTGTTTACACTTCTTGGTTCTTACCTTGCTGAAAGAAGTAACTTCGTTTACTATAATGGCTACAAGTCAGGGAACCTCTGGAGTTCCTCAGGGTTCTAATCTTGGATCCTTATTATTTAACATCTTTGTCAATGATTTGATAACTTCAATCGATTGTAATGTTTTGGCTTATGCAGTTGATTTAAAAAAATTTCATCGTATTGATGGGGCTCAGGATGCTGCCTTTCTTCAAGAGAACTTGGATCGAGTCACACATTGGTGCTCTTTAAATAAATTGAAGTTGAACATCGATAAATGTTGTTTTGTTTCGTTCACCAGAAGACCCAGTAGATTTTGCGAGAATTATTCTATTGACAACATCGCAATTACCCGCAAAACGCATGTCAAAGATCTCGGAGTTACATTTGATGAAAGGCTTACCTTTGCCGATCATGTTTCCCTAGTCACTGCGTCAGCATTTCGAGCATCGGGTTTCATTATTCGCACCTGCAGAGATTTTGAAAACATAGCTACACTCAAGTTACTTTGTTATGCACTGGTTGTTAGCAAGATGGAATATGCCGTTGTCGTGTGGTATCCTATATATAATTGCTATATTAATGTAATTGAATCAGTACAGCGCAGGTTCCTAAAGAATTTATGTTATAAAGTAGGTGGATCTCATCCTCCTCGTTTGGGTTTGACTATGAGTTGCTCCTGGATCGACATGAGGTTGGGTCGCTTGAAGCAAGACGACACCAAATTAGTGCTAATTTTGTGAAAAACATCATTCTGTTTAAGATAGACTCTCCGGATTTGTTAGCAGAAATTGGCTTTCGAGTGCCTCGCCAGGAACTTCAATAGCCTTGCTGATGATATTTTTCATTAGTGGTATTTATTTTAATATTTGTTATTGTCAATTTTCACATATGTATTATCTTTATGATTTGTTTATATTGTCTGTATTGAGGTGACCTGTTGGGCACTTTAATAAATATTATTATTATTATGTTTTATTTACTGTTACTTGGTAAGTACTTGTTTCTTTATAAGTATTTTGATTCGCGTGTGAAAAATATCCTTAGTGATAACTGATGTAATTATCTTAATTTAGGTACTGTGTGCATCTTACTAAGTTAAGAGGTTTTAAATACAGGGACACCACAGCCCCTGAAGTGCACTGTCCTGGTAGCCGTGCACTCTCATCAGCAACACTGGTAAATGCTCCCACATCTGTTCTCCCATGGCTACGTAAATGTAAACACTCAAATCATACAAGTTTCTTGGACCGCATGATTCAATAATTCAGTAATTGCGACTTTGTTGACAACCTAATAATGGATATTTCTAACCGTAATGATACCCAAAATATCGACATGTACAGAAAACTTAAATCGATAAGCTAAATTTAGATTATGGAATCGAGTTTGCCCGAAGGAAAAACATTGAGGATGGTGCTCCTTTTTTAATACCTATTAATATAATTGTGAGTTTTCCTAAAGTATAAGCAAGGTGGACAACTCTGTTATATAAATATACCGTATGTGTCAATTTTCATTAGGTATAGGGATTCAATGTTTACGTGCGATTTATACGTATACAACTAATACGTGGCAACGGGGCACTCCTACTGTCCGTCACCAATCCCGGCAACAATCGACATCACAACGATTTTCTCCGATCTTCCCACTTTTCTCCACCAGATTTTACATTCAATGTTTAGCTGCAAACACGTTGCGATCTAGTCTGCAATAAAAGCCGTCTTATTACTGGAACGGGAAACATCAAATGGCCGTCGCGATCTCCTGATCTAGTAGTTTATTATTATTTTCAGAATCCTCTTTATTTACCTTATTTTTAATTTTATTAGAATTACGCTTTTGTTTGTGTCATCCAGCGTGAACGCAGCTTAATAATTCTCTGCATTACCTGAAAGGAAAAACAAAAACAAATCCATGCAACTCGTAAATATTATTTCTGAACGCATTACAAACACCCAAGCCGGTGGTCGAATAGTTACTGCTAACCACGCTAACTTGTATTTACGAGCATGCATCGGTCGTGCTGGCATTGGAAAGGAAAGAAGGGGTACTATGTTGCCACGTACTGTACGGATTAATCGCCTATGGCTAATGAAAATTGACACATGCTGTATATGTAAAACTAACAGTAAAATATTAGTGTTATTTTATTTTATTTATTTTAGTACATAAAAGTAAATGTGCGACTGTCTTTAACGAACAAGAATTAGACACACATGTTCGGGCGGATGAAGTTCGTGGAAGCTCTGTTAAATCGTAAAATTCGTTTTGGTTAAGAGGAGTTATGACGAGCCACGTTTTTCAGAATACATCTGTTTTTCTTTTTATAATCCGCGTTCATCTTAAATAAGCAAATATGTACACAGCAAGTTATAAACGTGCAGGTTTTACGAAGAAACTAGAAAAAAATAACTCTTCCTTTGTTATACAGGGTGAGGAATATTTTATACGAAAAAGTTAAAAAGAATAAGCGTAATATATATTACAAGCTCAATAATTTTAAAAGATAATTTCAAATTTACCCCTTCTTATAACTAAAATAGTTTGTCCCCACACGAGATGTCGCTAAAATCCTATGCTATATACTTTACATTATCTTGACATTCTATTAGGAAGTATTAATTATCATCATCTTTGGTTAAAATCAATAATTTGCTTGTCTACATATGGCCTATGTGGCTTCACGAGGCTATATTTGCAAGTAAAAGTCACTTATTATAGACAATCTCGTTTAAAAGCAAGACGGTATAGCACAATCATATTGCATATTTTTAGCAAAGATAAAGGAGCTCCGCGGAATTAAAAAAACTGAGTGTAATATACAGGGTCGGGCAAAAAGAGCGGAACACCGAATTTATGGCTTAACTAGCACTTTTTCGAAAATTTAACCTAAATTAAAGTTTTTGTATACTTTATGTATTATTTATTGGTGTTTGCAGATTTTCCGTTTTTGTCACATTTTTGTAGATATGATGTCACCGGATAGTATTTTAAATGAATCACCCTGTATTTATATTTTTTTTTGAGTAGATATTTTTTTCCTGAATTCACTAATACCAGGTTTAGTGAGTCTCTGACTTATGGTTTCATAAGAAAAAAATAAAATGTAATGGCACCTAAATATTTATTTAATAAAAAACGAACGACAATAACTGAATCTACGTACATTTATTTACAATAGGTGTTCAAACTGAAAACCTTCGGCTGCCTGACAGTATCCTAATCTGTCAACAAATGACCTTAATGAATTTTGTATCATTTCAGGCGGTGTACTATTTTGTACCGCCGCTCTGATTCGATCTTTTAGTTCTTGAAGAGTTTGAGGTAAATCCTTATAAACTATCGACTTCAAATGACCCCACAGAAAAAAATCCAGGGGAGATAAATCCGGTGACCTCGGCGGCCACTCAATATAGCCTCTTCGGCCCACCCATCTCTGCGGAAATACTGTGTTCAGATATTCCCTAACCCTAGCCGCATAATGAGGTGGAGCACCATCCTGCTGAAACCAAATTTCTTCTGATAACTGTAGCTGATTAATACGATTGGGAAACAAACGAATTAATTCTGGAACTATCTGATGGCGTAAATGTTGTAAATATCTATCACCATTTAATGTTTCATCTATAAAAAAAGGTCCAATTGTATTTTCTCTAACTATTCCACACCACACGTTCAGTTTTTGTTGATATTGTGTGTGACCTTCTTCCATCCAGTGCGGATTATTATCCGACCAATACCGGCAATTATGTCGATTTACAAATCCGTTTAGGCAAAATGTTGCTTCATCGGAAAACACAATGTTATTCATAAACATATTATTCATAACATTTAAATTCATGATGTCTTCGCAAAACTGCATTCGTTTATCAGGATCATCTTCATTTAATGCTTGGTGTAATTGCACTTTATAAGGATGAAATCTATTTCTTTTAAGTATCCTTTTTACAGATCTCTCACTAATATCGTTATTTATTGCAAGTTTTGATATTGAATTTTTAGGTTGTTCGTGTACACTTAGAATTACATAAAGTTCATTATCTTCATCTGTAGCTGTCTTCTTTCGGCCATTACCGGGAATATTTTTTACACTGCCAGTTTCGTTAAATTTCTGTAAATTCCGAGACACTGTTGACTTTGAAATTGGAGAAATTCTGTCAGGATATGTAGCATTAAATAAATCAGCGGCTTCTTGTAAAGATCTCTTTCTATCTCCAAAACCAACAATCATCAATAAAATAATTCTTTCACGTTCACTTAGTTGAGACATGACAAATAATGTATTAATGTCAAATAATTTGTAAAATCAAATGTGATAAAAGAACTTAAACAAACTGGAGTTTTTGTACCTAATAGTGTTATTCGAATGTACGTTTTTACTTTGACAGAACTCAGAAAAAAATATTGTAGATAAAAAGTTTTTGGTATACCTACTGCGATAATTACTTAGGGCCGATATCATAATAAAAGTTAATGCTGCATTAAAAGTTCATGTCACCTTTAAGCGAGAAATGAATTTCATAATCATTTGTTAAAGTTAATCGACGCTTTAATGAATAGAATCTTTAGTTATTGTCGTTCGTTTTTAATTAAATAAATATTTAGGTGCCATTACATTTTATTTTTTTCTTATGAAACCATAAGTCAGAGACCCACTAAACCTGGTATTAGTGAATTCAGGAAAAAAATATCTACTCAAAAAAAAATATAAATACAGGGTGATTCATTTAAAATACTATCCGGTGACATCATATCTCCAAAAATGTGACAAAAACGGAAAATCTGCAAACACCAATAAATAATACATAAAGTATACAAAAACTTTAATTTAGATTAAATTTTCGAAAAAGTGCTAGTTAAGCCATAAATTCGGTGTTCCGCTCTTTTTGCCCGACCCTGTATATTAAAAAGATAGTTCTCGGGAGATTCGTTTTTTAGTCGGTATTCCAAAAATACCCCAATCCACCCGAATTGTAATAATAATAATAATAAGATATATTTATTGTCATTACAATTCCAGAGAATATCGACAGTGTCATAATTACAATCCATAGTAAGTATAAAATACAACAAAGGAACCTCCAACTAAGGTATAAAATTAAGAATTATTAAGTTATACCTATACAATTACTTATCCACTACACAGATCAAAATATTTATCAATAGAATAAACACAGTTTTGAATGCCCCAACACACGTTGATTCATTATAATTTGAAGTCTCTGAGGCAAGACATTAAACATTTTTAAATCTAAAACGTGGGGACAATTTATAGGTAAATTCAAAGAATACAGAGGTATATGATCTAGTGCCATCGAATGACTGTCATTACTCGAAACTCGTACTTATTTCTATGTAAATTTTAGTTCGTATAGGTATATGTATAGCAGGCATGGGCAGAATATTTCATTGCTTGAAATAAAGCCTACATGATTGCCTGGAACTAATTCCAGCCATAATTTGTTTTTGTTCAAAAAATACATTATTAGCAGCATATGATGCTCCTCAAAGAGTAATGCCATACATCAATCTAGAGTGATTACTAGCAAAATAAACCGATAGCAGGGATTTAAAGTCAATTATAATTTTCAAATTACGTATCAGTAAGTGTTTCATTCATATTTATACCTAAAAATTTTATGTTACTCACACGTTCTATGTCTTTGCGCAAATAAATCCAACTGAGTCTTATTTTGTATTGTATGAAAAACCATAAATTTTGTCTTGTCATTATTTACATTTAACTTATTATTAGCAAAACAAGTAATGTGTTTTCTAAAAGAATATTTTACTATCGTTCAGTTTCAGAAATCTTCGAAGCCGACACAACAGCGCTAGTATCATCAGCATATAAAGTTATTTTGAAAATTACCAGAAAATCTGCAACATCGGCATCGATAACAGAAAAAGAATTGGGCAGTAAGCACTACCCTGAAGTATTCCTCTCTCAATCGGAAAGGTAAAGATTTCATGTTTCTAACGTAACTACCAGCCTTATTTTTTATCCTTACCAATTGAAATCTATCACGCGGATAGGTTTCAAACCATTGCGCAGCAACATCTCGAATTCCGTACCAATACAGTTTACCAAGCAAAATGTCATAATCAACACAGTCAAATGCACGGCTTAAATCGCGAAAAATTCAACTGTATGTTTTGTTGTGTCCAGTCTTAATAATGTATTCATACAGAGCATGGATTCCTGTTAATTGTTGAAATATTAGCACGATAGCCCTGTTGTTGACTTGTTAAAATTTTATTATTATCTAATTGTGAGTGTAATCTATCCAACACGGCATATTCAAAAACTTTAGAAAAACTGGAAGACATCACTAAAGGATGATAATTGGTCATCTAGAGGCTCTTTTGTATAACGGCAGAACACAAGCAATTTTTAATTTTTTACCAAATCTCCAGTCTAAAATGACACATTTACCAAAAACATCAGAGGCTTAATTAGTAATTCTGAAATATTTTTAATTAAGCTGCTCAGTACTTCACCCATACCTGCAGATGGTGTATTTTTTAATTTGTTGAACAATTTTTCATCTCAATCTCATTGGGAGGTGAAGCACACATACTACGGGTATCATGAATACCTAATTTGTATGTATTTTTTCTGATTTGTTTGATAACAAGTAATATGTTTTCGGAAGTAACAGTCCGTCTCCTCAGCGCTGAGTTTAAAAATTGCAGTCTGGCGTAGGCTCCGGGGCATCTCGCTCGACTGGACCGTTTGTATTAGGAATCGAGTGCACTTCTTTGCGGTGCCGATGACGCAAGTCCAGTATGTAATATACAGAGGTGAGTGTATGTTGTAATTTCTATCGGTGCAAATACAACTATGAATTGCGTTAGTAACATAATTGAAATGATAGAAAATAACACACTGAGCTATGACATTAAGATAGAATTAAAAAATCTAGGTCCCCTAGACCAGATTTATTAATTAAACTAGAAGATCACAATTCGAAAACTAATGAAACCTTGACGAGAAAACTCAACAGAAGCTCTTACAGTTTATCAGACTGGTTGTGTGGGTGTAATGTGCAAAATGCTTTTTTTTTATGTGTGCTTAATTAAGAATTCTCCACAAAGCGACCCTGTCTGGACTTCTAAAGGTATTAGGGATTTAAAACACTTTGGTGAAAAAGTAAAATGACATAATGTAAGTGAAAAACATCTTAGTAACATAATAGAATATTCAGTTTTGGGGCAGGTAAATATAATGTGCCAGCTGAACACTGCATATAGATTAAATATAATTTAGCACAATGAAAACGTCAGTAAAAACAGACATATTCTTGGAAAATTAATAGACTGCATTAAGTTTTGTGACATGTTTGAAATCGCTTTAAGGGGCCATGACGAAACACAAAACCGTGCGAAACCCGGGATTTTTCGTGAATTGGTTAATTTATTGACAGGAATTGACAGCACCCTCAAGGACCACATCAACAAGTCTAATAATAGAGTTTTTATGGGATTGTTAAAAGCCATTCAAAATGAATTGCTCGACAGTATCTACGAAGTTTCTCGCACTTTGATTCTAGACGAAAGTAACAAATACAAGCAGACAAGACGACAGATTGGGCTACATTTTCCCAGTTAGCTTTTATAGTTCAATACGAGTTGAACGGAAATATACAAGAACGATTTCTGTCTTTTCTGCAATTAGAGAATCATAATGCTGATGGCATTAGCAAATGTTTATTGGAAGAACTTAGGAAAATTAAATTGGACCAAACGCATGCAAAATTAATATCCCAAAGCTACTATGGCGCCTCAGTAATGAGTGGTAAAAACAACGGTGTTCAGGCAGAAATTAAAGATACAAAAATGCAAATGATATTTACTGTTACGCGCACCAGTTAAATCTGATAGTTAAACGGGCTGCCTCACATAACAAACAAGTGCAAGTTTTCTTTTGCAATCTAGATGGTTTTTCTACTTTTTTTTACAAGATCCCCAAAACGTACTGCTATACTGGATGAGGTTGTGAAAAATCGGCTTCCGCGGGCAGCACCAACCAGATAGAACTTGAAATCAAGATGTGTTGTGAGTGTCTTCAGATATAAAAAAGATCTCATCATATGTCTGACGCGGATCATAGATGATGATTCTAGTGACCAGTCGACAATAAGGAAAGCTGTAGGCTTGAAAAACATTTTATATGATTATGATGTCAATTACTGGTTATATTTTTTTAATAAAATCATGCCGCTTTGCGAAATTCTCGACAACCAATTACAACATCGTTAAATTGACAGTATTAATATACAGTCTTGTGGGTCATCATTTAAATCGTCAATTCAGCATGTGAGGAACTCAACTGATTACGATTATTACAATGAAAATAGTGATAACGATGAAAAAGAAGTGGAACATTATTATTAACAATATTGATGACCGTTTCTTGTTTAGTGATCACCTATCTATAGCTCATCTTGTTCAACCACACTTATTTTCAACATATGAAAATTCCTTCCCCGAAACTGAATTCCAGATGGCCGTGAAGACTTTTAATTTGGAATCAATTGCTTTTAAACATGACTTGGTAGTTTTGTGTAATAGACCAGATTTTGGAACTGCCTCATCTGCTCTAACATTACTGCAATGTTTCTATGAAAATAATTGAACAACTACATTTGCCGAATCTGTGAAGCTATTGAAAATAATTTGCACCATACCGATGACAACAGCTGAAAGTGAACGGTGTTTTTCTAGTTTGAAGAGAATAAAAACATTTTCTATAAATACAAAAGCAGACTAGCCTTAGCAATGTGTTCCACTGGAAACAATTACTGACATCAACACCAAACTTCAATGAATTAGTTATTAATCATTTGCTGATCGTAAGGAACGGCGAATGGATTTTATTTTCAAACAAGTTAATTAAATAACATATTGTGTTTATTTTTTTGTCTGTACTTAATTTTTGATATTAAACACTCAGACCCCCCCGGTGCCCTCCCGTCCCAAAAAATCACGGGCCGCCACTGTTACTAATAGCAATATCCGACACAACTTCACTTACACACTCAATAAAATACCCATTGACAACCTCAGCAACTTGTTCAGGATCATCTATAAGTTTACCATCAACACTCAAACACAGCAGCATCTGCAATAATAATTAGCAGTTTATGTGTAGAGCATCTATAATCTAAAATATTGATTTACACATTAACTGCTAACTATTTCACATAAATTATAATTTAGTTTAATTTACCTATTATAGAGGATTATAAAATGTTAAAAGTCTTTCTTTCAAACAAATAAATATATTTATATACTTAATTAAAGTATTCCTTTTTTCTGCACCACAGACGATTGATTTAACAATCACTGACATGTGTAGACGCAAATGGACTTGCTCTATTAATACATAGAAACAAGTAAAAATCCAAAGATGGTAGGTATTCTGTATACGGTGTGGCTTGGCGTGGCAATGTGTGTGATCTGGTGTTACATTTCTCAAACTTGACAGAGGTTACTCCGATGCGAGTACGTAATAATAATGCCAGTGAATGGTCGCTGGCACAAAAAAAGGGAAATGTTGAAGAACGGGTTTATTAAGTCGCTAAATATTGTTTATGTCTTCATGAAATTGTATTTTAATGAAGTCATTTTTTATGCGCAATTTGAAAACATTCACGGGACACGTCGTGAGTCTCTAAAATGTATGTACTTGTGGAAAAAGCAAGTCGTATGTGATCTCCAAATGGATATTCTGTGGAATCTCGGAGTTATAAGTGCATCTGTAATTAGCAAACAAGTTGATTATAAGTACTTAAATCATAAAATGACGTTACGAAAGCTTAATAATGTAGTTATACTAACGAGGAAGATATGAAAAGTGTAAAATCGGAAAAAATACGTAGCAGACGACGTAATTAGCAATATATGAAAATGGTAATTATATAAGCACAGACTCTGCTTTTTTCGTCCTTAATTAGGAGCGATAAACTATAGCAAAAAATATAAAAATTGAGTTTAGAAGTTAATTAAATTTTATATCATCTGCATCTCTATTGGGTGTGTGTATGTAGTTAGATCCCCTGTTAGCATAAATCGAAAATCTGCGGGTTGTTCCAAGTTGTACTAGGTTTGTTCTAAATTGCTTCAAAGTATTTCAAACAAAAAAATTAAAATCAACTGAGATAATTGAAAAAAAATAACTTTTTCATCCGGGGGACTGAGATAATCGGAAAACACGAGTTTTTCCCAGCTCCCATTTTTATGAATACCAAAATCTGACAGCTGTTCCAGATTGATCTAGGCTTGCTCTAAATTGTTCCAAAGTATTTCAAAAAATAATCATAATCGGCCGAGAAAATGGGAAAAACGATCTTTACTTTTAGGATTCCAAATTTCGAAGAAAGGGGGGGAGGGGGGCACGCAAGAAAATCTTTTTTCCAATTATGTCGGTCAATTTTAATTTTTTTCTTGACAATACTTTGGAACAATTTAGAACAAACCTAAGACAACCTGGAACAACAACCAGAATTTCGATTTTCGGTAAAAGGGGGCTAACTACACACACCTCTCTTTTGCTTTGTTTGAATCTTTTTTCCATAAATATAATAAATTGTATGTTTACCACTTTTGAATTACACTAGCAATATGTATATATATGTACAGGATGAGTTATTAGTAGCCGCTTCATCGATTGCTCTTTTGTGTTTTATAGAAAAGAAAAGAAAATTAGTGGAAGATTCATGGTTGCTTGGGGCGCATATTCTAAAAATACTTTAAGCTGTGACGCACTTTCGGTTTCACAGGAAATGCATGGAACTTAATTTTTTTAAACGACTCGCCCTATATATTTTTGGATTTTCTAGTGCTGTTTCAAATTGTCTATTTAACCGTTTTTTCTCTTTCAAAATTGAGTCAATAGTTTTTGAGTTATTGATTTTTCTTGAAATTTTTTTAGCAAAACACATGTTCAGAAAAAAAATAATTTTTTTTTGTTTCTTGCCAAAAAAGGGGAGGATTAAATTTGTGAAATTTGTGGAACACTTATAACAGTTCTAACTATCAATGTGACGAATTATGTCATACTTGGTCTTAATCTGATCGTATGGTGTAGTATAAGATAAGGTGTTTATGGTCTCACGAATAATTAACTAAGGCTACATTGATATTTAAATAGCAAACATCCAGAAAAAAGGCAAGAGAATTCTTTGAAAGAAAAGTAAGCTCCCTCCACAAGCAGCAAGGCACTTTCACGTCATCAGCAATTATTAATCAAAAAGCTATTAAGATGGTGGAGATACTAATTAGTGAAAAGGAAGCTACAATATTAAAAACAATACCATTTTCTGATAATATCATGACAGAAGATATTCGAGTAATAATTGTTGAAAAATATACTTCCTTTGACAGATGGACAAATTTACAGATATCTCTAACTGTGCTATGTTTAGAGCATTCGTAAGATACAACACAAATAATGATATCACACACGATATTTTATTTGGTGTTTAGATTGCAAGACAAATGCCAAACGACTTGCCACAAGTAGTTGTAAATCCTATTAAAAGAAAAGCGTTACAGTCTCTTATTTTTAGAAAAATTTGTGAAAACATGATTCTTTTTATGAAAATCTTTTTTACCACCCAGAAATAAGAGGGTTTTTGAGAGGTGATGTTTTGAAAGAGTTTTTTAGTTAAAAGCACAAATTTTGCTGTACTCGTAAGATGCGAAAATTAGAATAGTAATGCTTTTTTTCCAATCCTCTTGGCGTTCCTTACTGATATTTTCGATCACCTAAATATCTTGAAAAATTAATGGATTTATAAAAAGCTTGACATATGGATTTATTTTATTGCATTGAAAAGCTCATAGAAAATGTACAATATGATAATTACTGAGCAAGTTTTTTTTTAGACATGTAAGTTACGCGCAATTTAAAATAACAATATTGTGAATGTGTTCCAAATGAATTCAGTGCAGTTTTGACAATTACTGGTGGATACTGAATCTATTTTTGAACATTTTTTCAATATGCTAAAATTCCAACAAACATGAAAGAAAAACTTAGTGAAATATCAAGTGATGGAATGTTGAAACTAGAATTTCCTTCCCAGAAATCGTATCATTTTTGGATAAGAAAACGCAAAAATATCCCGAATGATGTTGTTCTGCCCTTTCCGGTAGGTGGCGCGAGCTCGACCACACAGCATCACTTATCGAGTTCAGATTTTGTGATTTTCTTTCTTGGCACTAAACCAACATATATTGTGAATATGAGACATTCTGGTCCATAGATACTTTGTTAATAACTTGTCTACAGCGCCACCTATTGGAGCGTAGTTATGAACCATCGTCTCGAGAAAACAAGTACATTGTATGAAGTCGGTCGAGTCGTTCAGAAGTTACACGATCACTAACGGACGAATCTGCTGAGGACCATGTCATGCTCAGCGATATGTTTACCTTGGAAGGGAGGAACTTTGATTCTCTGAAAGATATTATTAACTATAGGAGTCACATTTGCACAATCGTTACTATAAATGTTGGAGAAGATATCAGCGGAGGCATCATTTGAGAGATGTTACTTCGGTGTTTCATATAGGATGCAACGGAGAATCCTTGAAGACTTTCGTTGATTATTTATAATATTGACACAAAGATGAATTATCTACTCGAAGTTCCATCATAGTATGTTAAGTACATAACCTGTATTAATATTTATTTGTTTTTCTTCCGAAACAAAATGAAATAATATATGCGAATTCGCAACAAAATCAATAACAAAAACGAATTATATGCACTTAGATTTTGAGTAAATATCAAATTAATTTAGCACACACATGTTAAAACATCCTGTCTGGAAAGCCTTTGTGTGCAAGAGATGAAAGCCATCTATAAACATGTATACGTTTCTATATACGTGAACGTTACAAGCAAAGAAGATTCACCTCTAATGCACATAATTGTCTGTTGGTCGCATTTGTGACTTTGTGATAGGTTGTGAAGCACTCGCAATTTGCTACTGTTGTTATTGTAATATCTTGACTATCATTACGAAATAAACACAGACAATAACTACATATTCCTCTGGCGTATTAATATTTACGCCTTCCCTTATGTTCGTTTCCAAGAAATGAGTTTCTATTTCTTGTTTTTTATGTTTCGTTTTGTCTTCGTTGTTAACCTGCGCCCTCAAATCATGTTGACAGGATCGGTAGAAGAAATGTTGAGGTAGGCTAATACACACTTTAACGGCGTTAAGTATTCATTCGGTATTTTTAGAGAAATCACTGTTGCTATTCTAACGTTTGTAAGTGAGTGTTTACATTTATATGTGATGTTTTTCACACTTTCATTATTTACGGTGCGAGTGTTGTTATGTAAATAAAGTCATTAATTTCATATTTAATGGTGCAAATTACAGGTGAGTTAGCAACATATTGAGAAGTATTTTTGCATATTAAATATTATATATATTTACATAAGCACGTATTTTATGTAGATATTAAGGAAACAGGAAGTTTTCCCTGTAAAGAAACCGATTTTTTTGTAAAAGTAATACCACCCTTCACTATTACTTCACCAATCTCAAAGATCTTACATTTATAGAACGTACGTATATACATAATCTTTTCTGAATAGTTTTCACGTTCGGAGAGAAAACAGTTGCGAAGAGTTAATTCATTTATGGTAAGTGTTTCTAATGACTTAACCAAAAGTTTTTGAGCTTATCGATCATTTATATATGACATTAAGGACGTTTTAAACCATTGAATTTAAGTCGTACCTGTCTGGTCAAAAACAGCTGTTCATATTGAAAACTATCATTCCTGTCAAGTAAGATTGGTGTGCCTCATGGTTCGATTTTGGGACCCACTTTCCTTTGAATATATGTTAATGGCTTGACAGTTTAAAATAATGCATTTAACATGATCTTACATGCTGATGATATCAATATTATTTTAAGTTTATCCATTTCATCAGAAGTTAATCCTTAAGCCCAATTGCTTTTTAATCAAATGGAATGGAAATGTTGTGAATTTTAGTAAGAAACTGAAGATCATTCCAACTCTTTATATAATTCATATTTGTGTCTTGCATTAAAGTTAATTAAACTTATTTTTTTTTAATAATATCATATTTACCATAATGAGGTACCTTGCTTGAAACAAGACGTAGAGAATGATTTTCTGGTTTTTGCTAATAAATATAATTACCTACACGTGTCTCAATATATCTCTCGTTGAGATTCTTTATTTTATACTCCATATATAATTAAGGAAGTGGAGATCTAGTTAACCTCTGGTCAGCTATGGAATTTTCATACAGCTATAATGATGGTGCCATAATCCACAAAAGCTTGGCAGTATGACACACAAAAACATACCATGGTTGAAGAAGTTGTTTCAGCTGTTTAAGCTCTTCTGGTACCACCAAAATAAACAATGCAAGAACAAATTGTGCATTGTCAGATGTAACGATTAATGCTTTGGAGGAAATTTTTCGAGTTAGTAGTGAATTACTGCCGTCTGCTCAAACTTTTTGCGGTGGCATGGAGAATGGTCTAACAGGTGCCAGATTGTAATGGATCCATGGGGAAGATAATAAGCCAAGGTAATCTTTGTTGATGTTCCAGCCACAAATCTATGCTGCTGCATTGCTAGTTTTGCTAGAGTGACACTCGTGTTAATGTATTGGTCTATCAGATACTCAAACACTTTAGCGTGCCAGGTTGGAATGGGTCCATGGTGCAAGTAGAAAGTGGTCTTCGTTATGATGTTCAAAGATTTTTGTTCTCCTATTCATTCGCTATCCACCTTATTTAAGATAATACAGTTTTATCACCAACAAGTCACTGAGCAAAGCAAAACTAATTTATAAGAAACGTGCTTTTTGAATTTTAATCAGGCACTGTACACAAAATCCTGCGGTATTTCTGAGAGTGGCCAACATTTTGAGTAAAGCAGTGTGGTTGTGAGACATGGTGGTCTCCATCTCCTCATATCTTTCATGGGTTGCACCTTTGCTGAATGAATCGAGGAGCTCTCTTCACCTGATTAGGAAGTCGTCGAGGATTTCTCAAAACCAGACACGTCGGAGTAATGGAAAATTTGATGTAACAGATTTGTTTGCTTTTCACGTAAATATTAACTATTGTCATGAATTTCGTTGTAATAACACCTACAAACAAGTTATTTATGAACTGTTTAGATTGATTCTTCCAAAATCAACTTTTCTGATTTTAGGCCAAGTTGAAGAGAACTTTTGAGCGTATGATGATGATTTTAATTACCTGTGTGTGCTGTTAAAGAAGACTAATACGTTATTAATGGTACCAACAGATAATTAAAATAGTTGTATTAATAAAATCATTAATTTACTGGACATAAACACAGTACACAATAATAACAAACACGAATTTTCAATTTATCACAAGCCGACACAGACAGATATATACAGCTCATGCAGGTTCTTTTCATCCCATGAGTCACAAATTATCAGCGTATCAATCTATGATTCACAGATTATTTAACATTTCTATGAGTAAAGGTAATTTCGAATTAGAAAAGAACAGGATTTTCACGATAATTGTCAATAATGGGTATTAGATAGACATGGTAATTGACCTCTTAACTAAACAAATAGTGTGAAAGACACTCTCCGTAGTTTATCCCAAAACAAAAACCAACACATCTAATAATTACTATCTTATCACATACTTAGAAAACGTTTCAAACAATGTGGGGACTGTTATTAAGGAAAGCTAATAATGAATGTATGAATGAATCTATTTCATTCAAACAATTCCATACTAAGAACTCTTAACAATAACAAAAGCAAAGCAAACACAAATTGAACTCAGGACTTTATAAGATAACGTGTGAAGATTGTAAAAAAATTCTTCATCGGACAGACGGGGAGGACTTTTGAAGCCAAAATGAAGGAACATGAAAAAAATCAAAATGATTAACAAACACACTCGACCTTTTCTGGTCACTATATGGAATCGAATTATAAATTTAACAACATCATCGACATTTTACATATACAGGAAAAAAGAAAATACTTAACATGCTGGAAAGTTTAGAAATAAATAAATTTTGTAAAATAGGTATAATATTAAACGATTAGTTGGACCTAAATAGCTCCCCTATTAGTACCCTTCCTAATAACAGTAATTGTGAATTTGTATCTTTTTATGACCTGATGAAGCAACAATGTAGTGAAACATATGTAGTGTATATGCTACTTTGTAGGACCGAAAGTGGTAAATGTGGACATACACCAAATACGGCAGTGAGACACCGAAAGATTATTTGTATTTTAACATTCACCGATCGGTAGTGGTGAATGTTATTATTAATATTATTAACTGAAGAAATATGAGCATGCGTAATATCCACCAAATTAGCTGTGTTTCGTTTCATCAGGCCACCATAGAAGTCGCTACATGGTTTCTGTCATTCAAGTACCTTGTTCCATATTATAGTGATAACTGCCGTAAACCGTGATTTACAACTTTAGTCAAAAATAAACGACAGAACAATTGTTATTATTTTAATCAAGATAAGTATTCAAAAATTTTAAATTAAGTGATTGCTGCTAAAGAAAAAAAGCAGTAACCGTTGTTACCAAACACAAAACTCCGTGGAAAGAGCCAACCAATATATACAAAATTGTTAATTGCTTGTATGGATGACTACGATTCTAGAATGTCGTCGGAGGGTCTACACTTTGTTCTATTTGTAAAAAACACGAGTTACCATGAGGATATTTGGCAGACTCCATACGAAGCCATGTTTGGGGTTAAACCAAACAGAGGAATAGCATCTTCGGCTGTTCCTCCTGAGAAAATTGGAAACCATGAAACAGACGAACATCTTGAAAAACTTTATTCCCAAGAACTTCAGCAACGTTTTTGGGAAAGAAAATTTAATGGAGAAATATACTAATGAAGCTGTAGAAGATCGAGAACATTCTCACGCGGGCAACGGTGATTGAAAAACACTCTAGGTGCCAAGTTGCACGAACAACACGGAGTCAATTTCTACGAAAAGGACAGCCGCAAGAGAGAAGTTCGCACTACAGGCAACGAAAATGTTGGAAACATCAAAAAAGAAGTTTCCTTCCGTTCAAGTTAGTGATACCGTACGAGGTCAAATCGCACATACTGACCGACGCCGTACTCTTCGAAATGTTTTTTGACCGAGGTTGTAGGCGTAGAGGATTCCGATTTTTATAAATTAGTAAACAAAAAGGGTAATTTCAAGACGATACTCTTCACCCCAAAATCAGTTCACACTTTTTTTTAAAGAGAAGTTACTGTCTTTTGGTGAAATTTTATCAAATGAAATATCTTCGTCAGAAACGGCTACTGTAACTTCGAAAAGTACTACTGGCAAGTGCATCTGCAAAAGTATGGGATTACTTTGCAACTCAAAATCTCATCAGAGACTCGTATGCTGCAACGAATAGATGCCAAACATTTGTTGTGTTCTCCAATATTTTTGTATCAGCATTTGTCTTCCTTTATTGTTTAATTCAACACTCGCCACTCATGCTTTGCGAATGTTAAAAATCAATAGTGTTAAGTTAGAAGCAATGATATTTTACCAAGTATTTCGGACATACACGGAATAGCCTATTGCATCTCAACATCTATCGGTGAATGTTGACAATCATGTGATTTCGGTCATTCACAGTAACATATATGTATATTAAACATTTTATTGAAACTAAACTTTGTGCTATTAATTAATTATTGAAATGAAGTTTCAAGAGAATCTCCCCAATCAAAGAGTTATTTAAGATTTTTATTACTATTACTATTAAAATGTATAGAATCTACGGTTGGTTCTTGGTAAAACATTATGAATACAGACTGGGCACGAAAGGTTGATGACTCATCGCCCATGGGCGCACTATTGAAATGTTGTATTTTTAAAGAGATTTTAATTTTATTTATATAATTGGATAATAAGTGGGTGGTGATCGATATGATACAAAATACTTTATTATTTGTTCATTTTGTAGTTCAAGTCGAGTAAAGGAGTATTAATATTTACAAGGTTCTCTTCTGTAAGATTTGTTCTCTTTGAATGAAGTACATCCTTGTAGATATAAAACGTCCTTTCTACATCGCAACTGGTTATAGGTGCTGGAAATATTCTTTTATTTCAGCGTATTTAGCAGTTAGATTTTGTGTCATTGTCCCCATATACAATTGCAGCAATGTTATTAAATCTCGATTTCTATTAAAAACTACGTCTAACTTTTGCCGAGGGCCACATCGGAAGTCACTTGGAATACTTTTGAAATTATTAATAGCTACATCTAATGCGGTTAATTCTTCATTTAATTTGAGATTTCGATTTTCAATATATGTGATTAGTTTAGGCAAATTTCCAAAGTGTTCCTGAAGGAATAACAACTGATTTTTTAAATTTGGCATTTGTGTTAGTTCCTTGGATTCAGAAATACTTCAAGCATCGTCATTTAAACATGTGACGAAAGTGGCTCCAACCATGTTCCCCATCTACTGGCGAGGAAGGCAGTGACAAAGATGGAAGTCTTTTCCTGTAAAGAGCTATTTTCGATGGTGCTTTTTTGAAAACTTTTTTAAAAGCGGATACAAGTCTATCAACTTCCAGAACATGTCGTCCGAATCAAGCATTTTGTGCAAATTCTCGTCAATGGTTTTAGCAATCGTATCAGCTGTATTTATAACTTTACATGCTATTACATATGCGTGATGTGGAATAGTTGGATGTAGTACACCAACTACAACATTTACCACACAGCGTCCTAATATATCGACAGTTTCGTCTGCACTTATCCATAGGTACTGATTTGAAAGATGTCTTTTAGTGCATTCTACTGTTTTCGTGAAGCACAATATTTGCGTTAGATGGCTTCATCAGGAACATTTCGACCAGTATATTTTTGAAGAAATATTTTGAAAGTGGAATTGTCAAGTTTATTTAATGGGATATTAGCCGCCATTAAAGTTTGACAGAGTTCTTCGTTAAAATCGTCAGCTTTCAGTGCGCCCTTACGTCAATATAATTGGGAGAAGTAGATTCAATGAAACGGTATTAAACCGGAACTATTACAAAAATTACGAAGTATGTAATTAACAGTCAAAACAATGAAAAAACGAAACTAACATACGTATGAATAGGTATATACATATAGAACTTTATTTATCTTAGGAAATATAATAAATTTTAAAATTTTACTCATAAATTCCTTTCTTGATGAGCATTTTTTGCTGTCGTTTTCGCGACAACAACATATTGCCGTGAATTTTACCTTAGAATTTAAGACAATACTGTACATAAATATATAATGTTAGAAATAAACATGATTAATGTTGACACCAAGATACACTAGTACATTTAGATTAATATTAGCAATAAGAAAACACACTCGTAGTTTAAGAAACATTTATTTTAAAATAAATTTTATTAAGCCATACAATAACACAGGTATGCACATAGGGTATAAGCACTTTAATTAAGATTATATGTATATAAACACTATTTAGATATAAGTGAGGCAAAACCTCAACAATAATAGTAAATGTCACAAATGAATATTTATTTTCAGAAGTGATAAACCAGAGGTAATGTTTTATTTAGAAAATAAAGAACCTGACTACAAGTTAGGAACAAAAAGAGCTCTGAGTATATTATGCAAAGAACCTACATTTAAAAATGGAAAGACCCTTAAAACCAACAACCGTGAAAGAGTGATGTTAACCAACGGGACGATTGTAAGAGTCAATCATTTAAAAGCAATTAAATTATACTCAGAGAATAAAATAAGATATGCTCGTAATGAATATGAAGAGGCTTAATGCACTCATATAACTTAAAGATAAAATACATACAGTTGCGATGAAAAGGATATTAAAATAAAGTATATCATAAAGAACAGCACAGAATCGTATAATATTTCAATATACATAACAAAAAGTATTAATTCTCTTCGCAATACGAATAACAGAAGTCCTTTTCATGGTTCCAAACTTTGTGCACATACAAATAAACATCTATAACCAAAGAAATAAGCAGCATTATTATAAAAGCAATGATTCATTACAGCATATTAAACATACAAAATTCTCCAAGAACGGAAAGATGGTTCGAGGAAAGAGCAGCACAGACGGAGGGACTGGCAATTGAAACAATAACCAACTTCTTTCCATTCTTTCCGATCAAAAGCAACAAAACAAAGGTGCGAGTAAGGCTAGCGCTCGGACGAAGAATCTACCTGAAAAACAGCAAAAGTAGCAATGAATACATTTATAAGTACAATAAATATTTACGATAGCAATAAAAGAATAAAATAAATATCAATATACTTACTGTACATTAGATATAAATAAATAAAACAACAAATACCGTCGTTGGTAAATGTGGAGAAACATCAAATGTCAGAAATAAACATAATAAAAATAAACGCCAACCTAAAATTTGAGAAGAATAAGAAGAGATATGGAATAAGTATCGAGATATCCGCTAGAGGCGCCACGACGAACAATTTGAAAATAAAAGCACGCAAAGACAATCAAATAACGAGCGGCATTTATTTTCAATTATAAAAAGGGAGTTTTTGAAGAAAAAGAGTTAGTTGTTAGCTGATACCTGTGACTTTAAAAACTTCCAATACACAGCAAAGTGATAGCATCTTTTAATACATTTATGCGTCAAGCGAGTAGTGGTTAAGTGGAGTTTTTACACACTTACCATTACTATCGCAGTGTAAATAAATAAACAAACCAACTAACAACTCACAAACTAAGTAGAAGCATACACGCTCCTAGAGGAATAATTCCCAATTGTTTTATCGTCGCCATATTTACAAGAAGTAAGCGTCACCAGTAAAATTATAGAAGATTCAACGGAAGGAAGAATCAACAAGAATGGACAAACAATTTCAAGCAGAATTCGAAGAATTGTATGAATCTACGCAGTGAGTAGTTAATAATATTGTCATTACAATTAAATTCAATCAAAATACACAGGTTCTCTCCAAGCACTCCATTTCTTTTAAATAATTATTTATTTAAATAATAGAAAGTAAATATAGGGACACAATATTTATTAAAAATAAAGAACACTTGTCTTAATAGTGTACTGTGTGCGAATACTTGCATAACGGACCAGTGTTCAGTAAAAAAAAAGACATTAGTAAGCACAGCTTTGAATAATAGTCAAACTTTTACAAACAGGAACGCCTAAAAGCTTCGCACTAAGAATCTAAAGACTCCGTGAGAATAGAGGTTTAGACAATTAGTTTGTGATGCATTAGGAACGTACCTGGGGTGGTGATTGATCCAAGCTTTATGTAGTACGTGTGAATGTTTGCATAAAGCCGATTAGTCAGTACCTTCATTATCAAGTCAACATAATTTGGACCTAATATACAGGCCTTTAGTAAGAAAAGAGTGAAGGTGGAGAAACCCTGTACTGACTGAATTCATATTTAAATAAACGATTACAATATTATCATGAAAACTGCCACTTATATAGTATTGTAAATAAGAAAATAAAATAAGTAATATACATGCTACAATAAATTTTAATTATTGTAATTAATAAGCAGATAATACATATTTTTATACATAAATAATCTGGTGTCATAGTTATTTGAATTCCTATCCCACACAACTTTAAAATAATAATAATTAAGGAGAAACAAGTAAGGAAAGAAGTAAATCACAGTAGAACCTACGAGAGATAACAATTTATGTTGTTTTGCCTATAAAGCTAACATAAACTACAATTTTATTTATTTATCTAACTAATAAATAAATAAATTATATAAATTTCATTTAAAGGCAAATACTACAGCATATATACGGCGCCCAACGTGGGGCTGTGTTTTTCTTACAAAATAAATTAAATACACAATTTGTCAAATATCAAAGCTAAACTTAAAAACACAGCTTGCTGGCTGTGTTTTTCTTACAAAATAAATTAAATACACAATTTGTCAAATATCAAAGCTAAACTTAAAAACACAACTTGCTGGCTGTGTTTCTTTCCTTGCAAAATAAAATTGTTTCTTTCATGTAATCTTATTCAAGTGGGATAGGATTCATTTAAATTTCTATTAAGTAAAATATTAGATAGAAAGCGTTATTTGTACACAACAAAAATGTCAGACAAAGAACAAAACAGTAGCAAAGGTGAAAAACCCAATATCGAAAAAGAAATAGAAACAAAGCCACAATTCACTCAATATAGGGAACCTACGCAACTAACCTCGGACTCAGAGTCGGATAAAACTGAGACAAAAGAGGATGATTCAGGAAATGCGACAGTTGAGGGAAGCATACTCACAGAGGGCACAAGTAGTACAACAATGGAACAAAAATTTGAAAGCTTTTTCCATAAATTATTCTGTAAAATAGAGGAAAATAATAACAAAATAGAGGAGAATAATAAAACCCTAAGCCACAGAATAGAGGAGAATAATAAAACCCTAAGCCACAAAATAGAGGAAAATAATAAAACTCTAAGCCAAACTCTAAGCCACAAAATAGAGGAAAATAATAAAAATTTAAACAAGAATTTAGAAAAAATCAACTCAAAAATAGACGAGGGATTTAAAGAACTAAGGCAAGAAACACTAGAAATAAATGCCAGATTAGAGGAAAAACTGGACAAAACAGTAGCAGACCTGAGAAAACAAATAAATGACAACACAGAAACGTGCAAGAATACAAGAAAATTCTTTGTACAAGAAATGGTAGAAAGAACTGCGAAGACGCAAGAAAACTTCAACATAGTGAATGAGGAAATAGTAGCTATCAATAGAAAAATAATACACAACGAAGTGGAAAATAAAGAACAAATAGAGAAAATTACACACAAGATAGAAGACTGCGAAACAAAATATGAAGCTTGCAATAACGCTGTGTCCAATCTACAAGGGAAAACATCAACTTTTGAACACACGATCAAACAGCTTGAGGACAAAGTAATGCACGGGGTTCATACACCTAGTGTGTCTTTGCCACAAACTGTGGGAAGCATAGACAATGCACCGAAATTCTCAGGACACTATAAGGACAATCCAATGATATTCCTGAGAACAATTAAGACATACATGAGAGGCATAACGGATGAGACATCCAAACTACACTTTATAAGAGCATGTCTCAAAGACTATGCACTCCAATGGTATCACATGATAATGGATGATGTGATAGACTTTAACGATTTCGAAAGGCGATTCACAAGACAGTATTGGGGTCGAACGCAACAAAGAAACATAAGACACGACCTGATATTTGGAAAGTATAGGTCTGGATTATCTCGAGAGAACTATGTCATAAGAAAATATTCTTTTCTCAAGTACATTATACCCAGAATAGAGGAAAGTGACATAGTATCGCAATTGGCTGCACACTTTGATCACAATGTTACTCAGACAGTCGCACTTCAAGGAATGGAAACAATAGAAGAACTCCTTGAATTAGTAAAAAGATTAGACGACATAGATGAAAAGGGCTATAACGTGAACCGAGGGAATGGAAACATGAACAATCAGCCTCGAAACAACGACAGCAACAACAGAAACAACTACAATGGGAATAGGCGAAACAATAATAATTACCAAAATACCTATAACCCGGACAGAAATAATGATGGCAAAAGGAAAGATAATAGCCAAAATTACAAGAGGGAAGAGAAGACAAGTAAAGAAGATAAAAGAATTCAAAATATACAAATTGAAAAGGAAGTAAAAGAAGCAACAACAAAACAAAATCAAGAATCTAGGGGTGCGATACCAAAAGAAAACAGGCATAACTCAACAAACAAAGAGTGGGTGAATGCAGCATATTATTCTGGTGCAACGTCGCTGGATTTTTAAATAAGCCAGCCAAGAGAAAACGTAAAATACAAAACATCTATAATTACGATGATTTAAAAAAGATAACCACGGAACTACCACATATAAAAATCAAGATTGGGGAACAAGAGATAGAAACATTGCTGGATACTGGAGCTCAACTTTCACTTTTAAATAACAATATCATGAACAAAGATATTGAAAGTTTGGGGTGTTATAAACCCATAAAGAAAATAAATCTTATTACTGCAAACAAGAAATGTATGATAACAGTAGATAAAATCTTCTGTATAAATATAAAGATAGATAATTTAAATTTATTAACCGAATTCATCATAGCACCTAATTTGAATAGCGACTGTATATTAGGGATGGACTTTTTAAGCCAGTATGGTACGAAATTAAATATGGAAAATAAATTATTCCACATAAAGGACTCAACAATATCATGGAGCAAAGAAGCCCATGAGGAAGAGATCCTTATCAATAATTTATATGAAGAAGATGCTCAAGAAGAAATCACAACAAAAATGGATTGTAGTTTACACAATGAAGTTAAGAAAAGTGCACATCCTGTGAGGCAACTTCAATGCGGAGACCTCACGCAAAATAGGGATGGTACTAAATTAAATTGTAATAAACTGTATATAACCCATGTGAATTATCTTTTGAGTAAGCATATAAAATTATTTGATGATAGTCCAGGATTAGCCAAGGGTTACGAACATAAACTTAAAGTCGACGAGACACAGCCCTTCAGAATAAAAACATACCCTATTCCAAAAAAGTATACAGAGCAAGTCATATTAGAAATAAAAGAGATGTTGAAAAACGGCATAATTACAAGAACGGAATCAACGTTCATAAATCCAATGGTTGTAGTAATAAAGAAGAAACTTAATGATGAAAAAGACGTCAAATTACGCGTATGCCTTGACGCCAGATGTCTGAACTCCAGAACCGCACCTAATTTTGAAGCCCCACAAAACATTGAAACCCTATTGACAAAATGTACAGACGCAAAGTGGTTTACAAAACTTGATTTAAAAAGTTCTTTTTGGCTGGTACCATTGCACAAAGATTCTAGGAAATATTGTTCCTTCATGTTTAATTCATTAGTATACTCTTACAATGTGGTTCCATTTGGATTAGCGTCAGCTACTGCAGCACTAGTAAGAGCAATGCAGCAGATCCTGGATCCACACGAAGAATACGTCTCACACTACGTAGATGATATTCTAATATTTAATAAAGACATAGAAAGTCACAAAGAATCAGTAGAGAAAATCCTGAATACATTAGCAGAAAATGGTTTAAAAATAAACCTTGAGAAATGCGAATTCTATAAAAATAAAGTGAATTATCTGGGATACATAATTGATGGAAAGACGATATCAATAGAGGAGGAAAAACTTGAGGCGATACGAAAATATCCCAAACCAGAAAAAAAAATATTAAAATGCTTAGAGGATTCCTAGGAATGATAAACTACTATAAACACTTCATTCCTAAAATATCCGACCAAACGCACACGTTATACAAAATGATCAAGAAAGGAGTAAAATTCAAATGGACCCATGAAAGGGAAAAGGCATTCATCGACATAAAAGAAAATTTCTACAAGGCATTGATCATAAATCTACCAGATTTCAATGAAGAATTCATACTAAGATGCGATGCCTCCAGCAATGCTGTAGCCGCAGAACTCCTACAAATAAGAAATGGGGAAGAAATACCCATATGCTTCCTATCAAGAATTCTAAAGGATTATGAGCAAAATTATTCCTCGTCAGAACGGGAATTGCTATCCATTATATATGGAGTGTCAAAATTAAAATATTACCTACTAGGAAACACTTTCCTACTTGAGACAGATCATTTATCTCTAATATTCTTAATGAAAACAAGGTTTAATAATTCACGAATATACAGATGGTCTCTCATACTATCTGAATATTCATTTAAAATAAAGCACAGGAAAGGTACGGACAACATAGTTGCAGACGCACTAAGCAGAGCCCATGGAGGTAATAAACAATCACACTCATATCAGATAAATGAATATGATATCGAACATGCTCCAAATTTATACAATCGAGAAGATATCGAAGACAGTCAACGAACACCTGAGATACTAGAAATAAAGCATAGAGAAGATAGAGAACTCACGTTAAATAAGAATAAAACATATCAAATAGGAGACCTAGTTGTAGTGAAGAACTATCAACTAGGTAGGAGACATTTAAATAAATGTGCAAAACTGGACCTACCCTACAGTGGACCTTACAGAATAAGTAGGACACTAGGAGATGTAACTTATGAACTACAAGAAGTAGACAATAGAAATATAAAAGGAAAATACCATGTGTCCATGCTACATGACTACGATGAAATAAATAATCAATAAAATTGCATTTGTAGTTCACGTTAGTTGTGAAAACATAATTTACACATTTGTCAATTCATTATTTCATAATGGCAAACCATGGTTTTAACAACTAAGGGATATGCCGTGAATTTTACCTTAGAATTTAAGACAATACTGTACATAAATATATAATGTTAGAAATAAACATGATTAATGTTGACACCAAGATACACTAGTACATTTAGATTAATATTAGCAATAAGAAAACACACTCGTAGTTTAAGAAACATTTATTTTAAAATAAATTTTATTAAGCCATACAATAACACAGGTATGCACATAGGGTATAAGCACTTTAATTAAGATTATATGTATATAAACACTATTTAGATATAAGTGAGGCAAAACCTCAACAATAATAGTAAATGTCACAAATGAATATTTATTTTCAGAAGTGATAAACCAGAGGTAATGTTTTATTTAGAAAATAAAGAACCTGACTACAAGTTAGGAACAAAAAGAGCTCTGAGTATATTATGCAAAGAACCTACATTTAAAAATGGAAAGACCCTTAAAACCAACAACCGTGAAAGAGTGATGTTAACCAACGGGACGATTGTAAGAGTCAATCATTTAAAAGCAATTAAATTATACTCAGAGAATAAAATAAGATATGCTCGTAATGAATATGAAGAGGCTTAATGCACTCATATAACTTAAAGATAAAATACATACAGTTGCGATGAAAAGGATATTAAAATAAAGTATATCATAAAGAACAGCACAGAATCGTATAATATTTCAATATACACAACAAAAAGTATTAATTCTCTTCGCAATACGAATAACAGAAGTCCTTTTCATGGTTCCAAACTTTGTGCACATACAAATAAACATCTATAACCAAAGAAATAAGCAGCATTATTATAAAAGCAATGATTCATTACAGCATATTAAACATACAAAATTCTCCAAGAACGGAAAGATGGTTCGAGGAAAGAGCAGCACAGACGGAGGGACTGGCAATTGAAACAATAACCAACTTCTTTCCATTCTTTCCGATCAAAAGCAACAAAACAAAGGTGCGAGTAAGGCTAGCGCTCGGACGAAGAATCTACCTGAAAAACAGCAAAAGTAGCAATGAATACATTTATAAGTACAATAAATATTTACGATAGCAATAAAAGAATAAAATAAATATCAATATACTTACTGTACATTAGATATAAATAAATAAAACAACAAATACCGTCGTTGGTAAATGTGGAGAAACATCAAATGTCAGAAATAAACATAATAAAAATAAACGCCAACCTAAAATTTGAGAAGAATAAGAAGAGATATGGAATAAGTATCGAGATATCCGCTAGAGGCGCCACGACGAACAATTTGAAAATAAAAGCACGCAAAGACAATCAAATAACGAGCGGCATTTATTTTCAACTATAAAAAGGGAGTTTTTGAAGAAAAAGAGTTAGTTGTTAGCTGATACCTGTGACTTTAAAAACTTCCAATACACAGCAAAGTGATAGCATCTTTTAATACATTTATGCGTCAAGCGAGTAGTGGTTAAGTGGAGTTTTTACACACTTACCATTACTATCGCAGTGTAAATAAATAAACAAACCAACTAACAACTCACAAACTAAGTAGAAGCATACACGCTCCTAGAGGAATAATTCCCAATTGTTTTATCGTCGCCATATTTACAAGAAGTAAGCGTCACCAGTAAAATTATAGAAGATTCAACGGAAGGAAGAATCAACAAGAATGGACAAACAATTTCAAGCAGAATTCGAAGAATTGTATGAATCTACGCAGTGAGTAGTTAATAATATTGTCATTACAATTAAATTCAATCAAAATACACAGGTTCTCTCCAAGCACTCCATTTCTTTTAAATAATTATTTATTTAAATAATAGAAAGTAAATATAGGGACACAATATTTATTAAAAATAAAGAACACTTGTCTTAATAGTGTACTGTGTGCGAATACTTGCATAACGGACCAGTGTTCAGTAAAAAAAAAGACATTAGTAAGCACAGCTTTGAATAATAGTCAAACTTTTACAAACAGGAACGCCTAAAAGCTTCGCACTAAGAATCTAAAGACTCCGTGAGAATAGAGGTTTAGACAATTAGTTTGTGATGCATTAGGAACGTACCTGGGGTGGTAATTGATCCAAGCTTTATGTAGTACGTGTGAATGTTTGCATAAAGCCGATTAGTCAGTACCTTCATTATCAAGTCAACATAATTTGGACCTAATATACAGGCCTTTAGTAAGAAAAGAGTGAAGGTGGAGAAACCCTGTACTGACTGAATTCATATTTAAATAAACGATTACAATATTATCATGAAAACTGCCACTTATATAGTATTGTAAATAAGAAAATAAAATAAGTAATATACATGCTACAATAAATTTTAATTATTGTAATTAATAAGCAGATAATACATATTTTTATACATAAATAATCTGGTGTCATAGTTATTTGAATTCCTATCCCACACAACTTTAAAATAATAATAATTAAGGAGAAACAAGTAAGGAAAGAAGTAAATCACAGTAGAACCTACGAGAGATAACAATTTATGTTGTTTTGCCTATAAAGCTAACATAAACTACAATTTTATTTATTTATCTAACTAATAAATAAATAAATTATATAAATTTCATTTAAAGGCAAATACTACAGCAATATGTTGCAGTTCACCATATGAATAGTGATATTCATTAACTGCGTGTTGTTTACATTATTTCTTTGCCCCTTCGTAATTTAAACCTGGGACGTCCGGTGTATAATTACGAATATTAAAATGAATAAACGTCAGGTTGTTTGTGTCACTTGGAGAGATTTATTTCTCTGACACGTGTTTCGACCTCTCCAGTTTGACTCGGTAAACTCTTCGATAATGACCAAGAGGTCGAAACACGTGTCAGAGAAATAAATCTGTCCAAGTAAAACAAACAACCTAGTGTTTATCATTTTAATATTATTATTATCACCTTTTGCAAGGTCGGCTCCATAAATTAACTGAGCTACTAGGGATGAGAATATTTACCACCTCGCTATTCAAATAAAACATTTACAAAACAATACTAACAATGATTGATAAATTCTTTGTTATTTTCATTGATACGGTTGACTTTATTATTTAAATCTTAAACTAACAGAAATTTAATTAACTTCGTTATGCACAAATTGGCCATGCACAACTGGCGATGGAGTGTGAAAAAAAGTAAGTCAATCACTCCACTATCTTTCAGTCGAGAGTAGACATTTTACCTTTGTAATTACAATACTGGAATATGCATTTGCGAGACTAATTATGCAATTAAAGGTTCGAACAAACCGTTAAGGATAACTTCGATTCGGTAAAAATTTGTGGTAAAAGGACTGAGCGGAAAGAACCTGCATGCGCCTTGACGACGTGAACTCGTTTTCTTATTTTTTTTCTTATTAAGGTGGCTACTCTTGTTGTTGTTCTTAATGGAACAGAAAAAGGAAAAATTAAGGATTTGTGAAAGGTAGCTGTTGGAGTAAATTTAAATTTTACACGTTACTTGCACGTAAGACGGCGCGTGGCTTTATTTGAAAGTACATATCTCAAAATGTTCTGACTGTGTTAAAACACTGACATAATTCATCAAAAAGAAAAAGGGAAAAGTAACATATTTTTGATGTCCTTTATGTAACGAGTGCTTCAAAGTCAAACAATGTTTTATTTAATGCTGTAATTACGTCAAAGATTGTAGTGACAAATACATGTATACCGTTTGGGGTATTAAAATAAATATTAAATTTCCTTGAATTAAAATCAACTTTCTATTTGTGAAGTTGGATGTCGTTATATTATGTATATGATGTAAATAAAAGGACATATTAGTCGATTAAGAATGACACATTGTGGTTTAGTGGATATATGTATATAAATATATTGTTAAGGAGCAATATAGTTCTTCTTGAAAATGTATATCTTAAATTATAATTATGTTATATTCCTGGATATTAATTAGATAATGAAAAATAATATTTAAGGTATACCTATTAGTAATATTTGAGAATTTTAGAGACAGTATTCAGATGAACTACTATTTTTATTTTATGGAACTTAAGACATTTTGATGTCGTTTCGTTATGTATATAATAGGCGTATAACACATTACGATTGTAACAGGTTTTTTCTGTTCTTTCTTATCAGTTTGAGTCCGCGACTTTTATACATATACGTAATAGCATCCTATTTCAAATAACAATTTGTTCATATATTAGATATTTAGCTAATATTAGCCCGTTTCATGTTCGTATATATTTTTTATCTTTCGCATATCAATATTGAAAAATTATGCTTGTTAGTTGGTTATATAGGTTTAATAGACATATAATTCATTTGGTTATTCAGAATGAGAAATAATTCTTCAGAACTGAATGTATAATAATATAATCTTTGGTACGTCTGTTAGTGACAGTGTCTGAACGACTTGACAGACTGAGCCTAAATGATTATTATACAGGCTGTCCATTTCAAAACTTCCCACTCAAAATTTCTGGTAATTTGTAAAAAATTTCCTGAAACACGTATGAGGTATTATAGCGGGGGCCATTTTTTGATGCAAAATATGACTCACCCGCTTTAACCCCCTGCCCCCGGGATCTATCGCCTTAAAAATCTTAAATGGAATAGGTATCGAGTAATATGTAATTTTAAAGGTCTATTGCCACAGTACATTTTGGCGTTAACTTTTTTAAAATTGATCGATACGTTTTGAAGATTGTTTTTGAGAAATTTATAAAAGTTCTTAATATTGGCTTTAGTTCCGATGCTTCTAAAGCAAATTGACTAGCTAGAAATACAGAACCAAAGCAAATCAAAAGATTTTATAAAAATCTTCAAAACAAATCGATCAATTTAAAAAAAGTTAACGTCACCGGTGAGGTGCGACTTTTGTCACGTCGAGTGTGAGGTGGAGTCCCTCAGACTCCCGATTAAGTTTATTTTTTCTTTTGAATACGAATTAGTGTCTGTTTAATTTAAATTTTATGGCATAGTCTGGAGTCTATTTAAACTATTTAGGTTTGGTTAGTTATAAATTTTAATATAAACATCAAAATTTTATGAAAAATCCCAGAAGAGTAAAAAACTATAAAATTTTGGTAATGGTCGGCAATATCTTGAAATATAAAAAACAACGTTTTATTTTGCAAAAATTAAGAGTTTTTTTTATATTAAGGAGGAACATAATAAGTAGTCAAACACAATAACAAATGATTTCATTGTTAAACAAAAAAAATACATTCCTTCAAAAATACATATATTGAAAAACAAAATTTAGTTTCACTCGTAATGTTCAACGCATTTTAGGCATAGTTTCCGACTTGAAGATAAACATATTGGTTTTTTGCATCTTGTTCATAAAAATTACGTTTTTGTATGGACTTCGATGGGCAAAAATGACAATACTTCTGAACATCCAATTTATCTTCCTGTAGATATGGAATTGGGGTATCTATCCGAAGAATGCACCCGATTGAATTTCTAACTTCAGTGCTGATTAAATCTAACAGTGTCTTTTGAAGTACTATCACGTAAATCCATCTAAAATATCGTAAATGTAAAAACAAACACTAATATTATCAGCCACAAAAAGTTACGTTAACAGTGAGGTGGAGTCAGCGAGACTCCCTGACATACAAAAATTCAAGCACACTAACATACGTTTCATGTAAAACTGTAACCAAAGAGGCAAACAAGACTCACGTATCGAAACTAAAGGTGCATAGATGTGCGTTTCACTTAATACACCAGGTAGTTATAGCGAAAATAAAATCTGCCAAAGTCTGAGAGACTCCACCTCACTGGTTAAGAGTTAAAATGACGTATTACTCAATTCTCTCATCTCTATTTAAGATTTTTGATGAGATGTCTCCCGGGGGCAGAAGGTTAAAGTATAAATTTAAAATTTGTTAATAACTTTGATTACAGCGCCACCTATCGTATCCTAGTAAAGCTGTGAACCATCGTCTCGATAAAGCAAATATATTGTGTGAATATGACCTAATTCCCGATTTTTTTTCCAATTGAAAACATTCAATTGAGTTATTTCCATCCAGGGATCATAACGAACAAAACAAAAAAGGAATCAACCAAATATGTCATTCCTATCCAAAAATTATGACTTTTGTAGTTTGTCTGAATTTTCCTTTGTAATTGTCCCGAATTTGTGTTTCCCGAAAGCTTTTGCAGGACTAGAACGAACAAAACAAAAAAAGAATAACGCACATCCATTGTTCGAATCGTGTGTTAGTTATAGTCTAGAGTTCATACAAAAGTCTTATAGAAAGAAGCACTTTCAGTTTTTCACGAATTTTCCAATTTTCCGCTCAACTTTTCCAATTTTTCTTTCCCTAAACATCTTATTCTAACTATTATAATTTTTTTTTAAACAGGCCAAATTGGTCCAGCTGTACTCAAGTGATGCGCTTACCAAAGCACAGCATTTAATTTTTATTTATATAGATAGCACAACACGAGCAGAAAATATATTTCTATTACAATCGAAGGAAAATTCAAAGTGGAAAATTTGAAAAGTATCATGTGTGTATAGGCTGCCGCTTTCTGTCTCCTTGAAACTTTTTTAATGTTGAAGATGTAGGATCGGTTAAACTAACAAACTTTTTTTTGAAATTTGAGGCGTATTTGATAGTATTTCCAGATTTGACATTTGTTGTCAACTTTTGAAGATATTAAAAAGAAATTGAAAATTGATGAATTTACTCGAACTGTAGGCGTAATTGTTCTTTTTGTTATGAGCAATTCAAATATTTAAATGATAAATGTAATGTAGTAATCCATATACTTAATTGATGTAAAATTTACTGTGTAGTTTCTCTACATTGCTTCGACGTAGGTGACAGTAATCCTGGAAAATAAAGACTGCTAGAATATCTAGGTACGGTAAGGTAGTGTTTTGAGCACGCTACTATTTACTAAAATAATGGACGGAGTCACTAGAGACTGTAAAAGGAAAGTTCTTAGATTTTCTTTAAGAAACACCCTCAGCAAGTGTATAACTGAAGGAGGCGTTGGGCAAGGTAGTATTTTAAGTCCTTTACTATTTCTTAAAATAATGGACTGAGTTGCAAGAAACTGTAAACAAAAAGAACACAGTTTTTCTTCAAGAAACACGCACACTAAATGCATATACATTGTGTCGAAATTATTCGGCTTTAGAACTATTAAAAATGTATTTTTTTCGATTTTGTAACTTAAAGATTTTCGATTATAAGTGCAACTTCCCGAAAGAATTAGCGAGTTCTGTCGTGAAGTATAAACTAAACTGCTAATTATAATAGCTAAGTGTATAAGACAATTATAATATACAATAGAGTTTTTACGTATTTGTTTTTCTTAAAAAGAAGTCCTTAATATATCTTTATGGTTGACTTCAATACAAGACATGTCGATCGTGTGTTAAACAATTTATGCCAACAGTGAAATTCACCATTGTCGAGTTTAATTTACAAACTGTACCATCGGGTAATTCCATTCTATCGTGCAAGGTTTCGGAACGACTTTTAGAGGACCCGCGCGTGATATTAAACCGCCTGGAATTATAGAGTCGATTGTTCAAAATCCGCAAAGACCCATTAAATAATGCGCGAATGCAGTAAATTAGTCTGTAACAAGTGCATTGAGCATTTGCGGATAATCGAAACTTCATGTAGTACATACGTTTGTTATATATAAACATTTCTTTAAGAATAAGTAGCAGTTATACTGAGAATACGAACGGGTAGGAAATTAAGCTATAAATTGTTGGTCCATAGTTTTCCTTTTATTTGTACTGTAAATTTGATAAAAAGATTTCTTAAAGACTGTGTTGTAGGGCGCGGACACGAACGGTTGATGACTCATCGCCCATGGGCGCACTATTGAAATGTTGTATTTTTAAAGAGGTTTTAATTTTATTTATATAATTGGATAACAAGTGGCTAGTGATCTATAAAATACAAAATACCTTATTATTTGTTCATTTTTCCTTCTGTAAGACTTGTTCTCTTTGAATTAAGTACATCCTTGCAGATAGAAAACGTCCTTTCTGCATCGCAACTGGTTATAGGTGCGTACTGGAAATGTTCTTTTTATTTCAGCGTATTTAGCATACACAATTGCCGCAATGTTTTTAAATCTGGATTGTTCCCGATCTTAAATGACATCTTCAGGAGTATTGCTGCTTATGCAATTACGTGTATGTTTCACTTGATTACATGTCTTTCTGTTACATTATATGTAATTACAGAAGCATCAACAGCAGAAGAAGAGACGGCAAACGCTTTCAATCCAGAAATCAAGAAGTGATATAAAATGTTTTTTGTACCAGTAGTAAAAAATGAGGTGTGGCCACCACACGACTTTCTTATACGTATGAAAGTGTTACTTCCGGTCCGAATTTTGAAATTTCATTTATACAAAAAATATTCCATATCCAACTCTAAATACTTTTGTACTCTTGATAAATATATATAGAATGCATAACTTACGACATATTTGCAAAAAATCGCTATTCGATAGGAGTAAAAGTGGTACTTCCGGTCTGAATTTTGAAATTTTTTTTATATAAAAGATATTGAAAATTATGTTTTAAATACTTTTATACTCGTAACGTACGCCAAGTGTAGCTTTCAATATTGAATAATGGGTCAATAAAGTCGAGGCTTTTTAATGTTGTGTGTTTAATGGAAGTACGTTTTGAGAAGTTACTACTGTATTATTGGAATTACACGATTTTTTAAATTCTGTATATGTTTTTATGTATGTGTTTAGATATATGCGGAAGCAAGTTCTCAACTGCCTGTTCTGCAATCTCGCGCATTGCAGGGGGTGTAATCTAAACTCTTCAGATATTATAAATGGAATGAAAAATAATCTAATAAATACCTATTTGACTTTTACTTTCAGCATTTATGACAAAACTAATTTGTCAACATCAAAATATAGCCTACTTATTTGTTTATATGAAGTTTTATTACAAGGGCATTCTTACATGTATGAGTAAATTTATTCATAATTATTAAGGTTTCAAGATCCAATTAGACTACTGGTACAAAAAATAGTATACATACTACGGTTGAGAAGACTATTATTGCCCTTGTGGCTTAAATTCCTCGGCCCTGCGCGCCTCGGAATCTAATCTCGCCACTCGGGCAATAATAGTCATCTTCTCAACCTTGGTATCTAATATACTATTTATGCGACTATTTGTATAACGTTTTCATTATATAAGTAAATATATAGTTATTAAATGATAGTATAATCTATAATTTCTAAAACTATGAGGTTCTAAAGATCAAGACATATAAAATAAATACATACAATAACGACATCGATTTTCATTCAATCAAGATATTTTAAATTACAAATTTTCATTATATATACATACATACAGACGAAACCCTCATCTATCGGATAAAGGTAATTTTAAGTAAAATAATCACATTTTGAATACCTTTACTGAAATATAATTGGTACATAAATTAATGCATTTAATGTGGTTATCTCTCCAATAATGCTGTTATAAATACTTCAGTATTTGTTTACAATATATTCTCGGATAGCAACATAGCAATTATGCAATTGGTGCCAGTAATGCACTTGATTCTTAAAAGCGTTCTTAATATGCAAAAAAGAAGAACTGATTATGTTTATTTATCTTTATCGAATTTTACAGTTATCGAAATGTTCGTACGTCTGTACACATAGAATTTACTAAAATAAACATGCGATCCTTTTAAAGACCGTTATCTTTATAGTTGAAATTCTGCAAGTATTCGATAAGAAACAAGAAATTCAATGATAAATTTAGCATATATACAGTAGCACGCACCCAATACCACTTTTCTTACATTTTTTAAATATAATTGTGGGTAGTATTTGCAGTCTGATTACGCAGATGTGTAAGCTTGCACATTTTTATGTTTAATAATAATAAACGCAATACCTGAAGAAGCTACATCGTAGCGAAACATGTCGTATTTTTTAAATAAAGTGTGATTATACTGGAAATTAGTTGTAAATTGTATTTTACTTTAACCCTAATTAAACGGATATTGATGATGCAGTTGAGAGTTCTGCAGAATATTGATGAAATTTCTGTCCTTATTTTTATGCAGAGGTACATATGAAGGAAGAGAGTTAAGAAAATTTGTATTTTATTTTATGATTTATTAACTGCCACATATTTATTTCAACGTTTTTCTAAGGATATGCTTTAAACTAAAATTCTTGTGATAAGTCTAAAAAAAATTTTTCCACTCTTCTTACTCACTGGGTGCTCAATCTGGGCTGTCAGGGTGGATATTCCATCTCTACAAAGCCGCATTCATCCATTACTTCGCGAACTTGGCGAGCTTTGTGAAATTTTACAAATTTCCTGAAGCAACATGGTTTTTTTGTTGACAGTTGTGGACTTGTTTTTTACTGTATGGCAGTTTTCAATTCTCTGATTCTTCCCTTATAGACTGTTATTGTAAAGATTCTTAATCAGTAAAATTCCTTACATATTTCATACTATCGCCATTAGATTCACAGCATGAACTCTTCACTGATTAAAGTTTTCGTAAAGAGCTTAGCCAAAGTTTTTGCTTCCTAAATGTGTTGCCAACACAATTTTGATCCAGCAACGTGTTTCTTTCCTAAATTTTTATTACTTAGCTTTCACTATCCCTAACCCCAGATTACAACTCGGCACTACGCATCCTCGTACTCCAAATTTCGCCTCGTCAAGAAAAGTATTCTATGACTTCTATGTAAATAACTATTATTTACAACCATAGGGTAATGTTGACATTTCTGACTTTTTACAAGTTTGGTCATGTCACTTTTCTGACTTACCTTTCACCCTCATTTCCCAGCCTTTAGGGTCCTATATAGTGGATCGGAAATGTAATATTGGTTGCATAGCACATAATTTAATAAGCCAAGGATGTCCGAGTACTTATTACACATAGGAAATATATAATAAATATTTGAAATAATAACTCAATATCTAAGCGAATAAAAATTCATTTATGACCAAATATTTACACATTTGTAACCGCGGGAAAGATTTTTATTAGAATAATAATTCATTGTAATGTGGGTTGCCTAATTTTGATTTATTTTATATTCATTTAAAACAAAGTAAAGAATAGTTGAACGAAAAATAAGTGTAGAGCAGGGTAGCTTTTTATTCAATTTATAACGTGAACCCAAGCAAACAAATCTCCTCCGAAGGATTTTTGAGAAAACTTGTTTTTAATATTTTGACATATTAATTAATTTTCTTTAATCCGATAATTTTTTCTAAATTTGATTCTTCAGCGGGGTAGATTACTATATTCTTCATAAGTTGACGTTGAAAGGTTTTCTCCAAATTTAAAATCAACAAAAATATCTTGCATCTAAAATCTGCTATTTTTCCATTGTTGAGAGATCCACTATATAGTACCCTTAAATTCAATTTATGCAGCAATCAAATGTTTGTTTATTTTTAACTTTTTAAAATATATTAAAAACCTATCAACCACATTTTAATTAACAAGACGAACAAAAACTTAAGTGTTGTTCTCACTCAGTTAATTTAACATAAATTAAGGTAGTAGCAAAATTAACAAAAGTTAAAACACAAGGATTTTTATGTATCTGGTCACAATGAAAATGGTTGAACTTAACGTAAATTAACATTGCACTAAGTCGGCCGAACTTCAACATAAGGGAGCTCCTTAATTTACGTTTATTAATTCCACCAACCAGCAACCACCAGAAATAGCATAGCTGTATTAGCGAACTTTTTTTTATTTTCTAATCTGTCATTTGAAACTAGCATAACCTAAATTTGCGAAATTTGCCACAATTATTTTATTGTTTTGTATGTAAGTTGCTGTTTTATATTATCATGAACGACGGCGTTTTAATTGATCTGGTGCATAGCTATCCCCATTTATATGACAAAAAGCCGTTTTAGAACCTATCTGATTGGCACTCCAGCTGCTCATACGCCTGCGCAATTAACGTAAGTTAAGGCAATGTGAATGACTTCATAAAATTTGTGCTAATTTTACGGTACGTTACGTAAGGTTTAAGTTAAGTTAAGTGGATGAGAACGAGGCTTTACTTATTAAAATTAATTGTCACATTAGAATTATTGGAAGCTTGAATCCATATAGATTCTGCTGATATTGATCTCATGAAATAGTAATTTTTTCTACTCTACATCCGAGTCAAGATATCTGGGTTGCTACGGGAGGACTGTTTTCCTCAGTTCCGGTGGAGTGGAGCTCATGAAGCTTAATGCTCAACATTTCTTTTATAATCATTTCACCGAAAAAAACTGATGTTTATTTAACGTTTACGCTCTAACATCACAAAACTGCCAACTCGATATGTCAAAACCTTGAAATTTTTATCACACTTACACCAGAACTTTCTTTTCCCGGCTAAATTTTCAGTTTTTACCAAACATTTTTGTTTGTTGGTAACTGTGCGGAAAAAATTCCCTCCTAGTAATTTGTTGAGACCTGTTACCATTTAGCAACTAAATTTGAGTTTGAAAATGGAAAATTTATCCGGCAATAAAAAGCTCTAACTTAATTCGGAAAGATAATTTATGAAATTTGTAAACATTTATTGAAGCATTTATTACATAGTAATTATATTAATTAAAAATACAGTTATTAAAAGCACAGTTTACAGCTTACTATTACGGCGACTTTGACATTTCATTTTGACAATAATTTTATGACATAACAACGAAACAAATTGATGTCGTGTCAACCAAAGGTAAACAACTTTGCCGATTTAAACGTTAAAGTACACTTTTTTCGCTATCAAAGTGACAAAAAAAATCCGATTTATGGGTTATTTACACATGCATTAAATTATCACAAATAATTATTAATCGTATGGTCATAAATAAAAAAATGAAAAGTCTCATTCCTGTATCGAGATAATATTAACAAATTTTACTCTCTCTGAAGCACTTTTTACCTCGCTATATAATATACTATTATTGCTCTAAAATTAGAGAGAAGTACGTAATTGCAAAAGCATAAATGGAAATTTAAAGGAATTATCATCAAATAAGTCCTTTGTACGATCATTATTATACAGTGCAACATTTATTTCACTCTCTTGTCTGGAAACGATCGATTTATTAAAAAAAAAACAGGAAAACAAGTCAAATTAAAAGTTCAAACTGTTGACCACTAACTTCCTGACAATAGGCAAGCCGAAGATCAGTTTCTCGTAACACTGCAGTTAACGTTTGCGGATTAATTTGTCGTATTTCGGTTATAATTTCTCTATAACTGTTGAGTTTGAGTATAGGACATGGTACATGAAACATAATTAGAATTCGATGCAAAATTAATAAATTAAACAAAAAAACATGTTTCCATTAAAAAAAAAATTTGGTGGTCGTAACTTATTTTTGGACCAACCTTTGTACATCAATTTACCATCAGAAAAACCGCAGCTAAAAATAAAGATCGACCTATCCGAGCGTTTTTCCATAAAACAAAACCAATAATTTTAAATGAATTATTCCAACCCGCGCATCCTCACTGTATAGGTTTGGTATTACGAGGCATGTCCGGGCAGTAAGTACCGCTTCGTTCGACCGCCACCGCAGCGCTACTGTCGAAGTTGCGCACATGCGCAAGTGTCTTTCTGGTTCAAAGTCTATCCACAGACGCCATTACAGCCGGATTGTGTTGTGTTTACGTATGTTAGTGATCGTCAAAATGTTCAAGATAAATTCTGAGCCCGCCGACTATGAAGTGCATCCTGTAATACGATTTTTGAACGTAAGGAATATTAAGCCCGCTGAAACTTATCGTCCACTTGTAGAAGTTTACGATGAAAATGTAATGACAGATGGAATGGTGAGAAAGTGAGTTACACAATTCAATAATGGACGAATCAATGTTCATGACAAAGCCCGCAGTGACCGGCCTTCTGTTGTCATTGATTGTTTGGTTGAAAAAGAAAATAGAGTATGAGAAATTCATGTAAACAGACCGTTAACAATAAGAATCTTAGTAATGAGTTTCCACAAATTTCAAAAACTGTTTTGCATGACGTTGTCACAAATCGCTTCAATTATCGGAAATTGTGTTCCCGTTGGTAAGAAATGTTAAAGCTTCACAAAATGAAGCTTTAACATTTCTTACCCGATGCCGTATTGAGGAAGATACATTTTAAACAGTAATGTGACTGGTGATGAAACTTGGGTTTGTAATGTCACTCCAGAATCAATCAGACGATAGAGTGGACGCGCTTACATTCCCCTAAAAAGCAAAAACTAAAATCAACGTTGTCCGCACGAAAAATCAGGTGCACTGAGTTCTGGGAGACAGCATTCTGCTTGTTGAGTAGCTGCGAAACATTGAGAAAACTTGTGCGCGCAGTTCAAAACAGAAGACGTGCACAGTTCAGTCAGAGGCATTGTGTTGCTTCATGACAACGTACGTCCCCATTCTGCAGGTGTCACTCCAACCTTATTGAACAATTCGGTTGGGAACAGTTCACCCGCCGTACAGCCCCGATCTCGTACCTTCTGACTACCACTTATTCTTGAACTTGAAGCACTGTGACAACGATAACGATGTAAAAAAATTTTCTACAGTTGCTGTCTTCACTGGCGGCATCTTTCTATGAAGACGGTATAGAAAAATTGCTTTTCCGCTATGACAAATGTCTGAACAATGGTGGCAACTATGTAGAAAAATAGTTTAAGAAATGCTCTTTCATGTAAAAATAAACTTTGTTTTGAAGAAAATGTTTTTTGAGTTTTTTTCCAAAACGGTGCTTACTTTCCGGACATGCCTCGTACAATTAGCAATTCTCATAATAAACAATCTTTTGAGACATCAATCATGAAGAAATTTTCCATCTTGTTACACCTGTCCAACCTGTATACACAACAGGAATTAAATTTGTTAAAAAAGTAATGATAATGATCTTTTGATTTATATATTTTCATTTCTCCTATCCCGTCATTAGTCAAAAATAAAACTTATAACTAATTAGGTCATAAATAAGAAAACTTACCGGAAGTACGACTATAGGTATTGAAACGATAAATTGTCTAAAATCGAATTCGCTTGTTCAACTTTAAATTTATGGGATTCATAGCCGGAAACCTATCCGTTAGAGTAATTGGAACTTCTAATGAATATGCCATAAACAATATTATTATACCTTCCTATTATTATTATTATTATTATTATTATTAAATTAGAAATAGGCGATGACAGCTATTTTCCATTTCTGTTTAATTGATAATGCCGCATAAATTAAATTTAATGCTTAAATTTATTTTACAAAGCCGCACATTAAGTATTTACGGCTTTTGAATTTTATTTGCATATACTTAAGTAAGTTTTATTAGACAATAAACATTCGATTATGTTGATAGATAATCACATAATAAATAACTAGAAATAGGTTCTTTGTTTTTAAAGTATATGCATTACGTATGATTAGTTTCGTTATTGATAATGCGAGAAGAGAAATTATTCAGGAGGAACATACAAAGTATAGGTATTCTTACTAATTTCGTAATGTACACGGTTCGTTAAAATTTACATAAGAAATTTTGTTTTTCTATGCAAAAAGATTGAACCATAATTAAATAGTTTTTCTTTGCAAGGGAATAAATGGATTAGGTAGGTATATAAATAGTAATTTATTAATAACTCGACCACTTCGCCACCTATCGGGTCTAGATTGTGTGATTTTTTTCCTTTTTGACACTAAACCAACATCTATTGTGAATAGGAGTTACTTTGGTCCATAAAAATAGAATTTGTAAATAACTTCACTAGGTTTTAATAATAGAAAAAACGCCACTACAAGGATTTGTAAACATTTTTTATTGTAATCATTACTATTGTTAAAATATAAATGTCATAATGTTGATATTAGTTATCTCCTCCAAATTATGCATTCATGAAAACTAGAACAATTTTCAAGAGGCAATGAACAGTTTTAATTACATTCAGTTATGTTGTACTTTGATATCAAAATGATAAAGAATAAAAGGAAATATCAGGAAATGTTACAATAGATCTCTTGCTATTTAAAACTGAAATCTAGAAAGTTTGTGCACTGCTGCTTCTTACTAACTAAAGTTAAATACTAATTTTTAAACACTAATTGTTCTTGCCGTTTGAGTTTTTAATAAAGCTAATTATTTCTATTAAATATGCCATTATTCCTAAAATCTACTAATATTTTAAAATACTCCAGGTTATTATTTTTTCTTTCAAAGTCATCTGTGAGTATATAATAATTTTCTTTCCTGTACTTGAATGTAAAAAAATGTTGTATTTAAAAGTATTGTATTTATTTATTTTAAAATTAAGAGAGCTTTTGGCGTGGAAATAGCTCACTTGAAACTTCATATTAAAAGTCTTTGGTTTGTAATTATGGAAAGCTAACACAACTTTCAAAAGCTTCATTTTTTCTGCATTATATAGTTTACTCAAGAATCCATGTTTGATGACATTATTTTTTCATTTTAAAAAATAACATCGTGCCAGTAGCTTCACAGCTATTACATCATAATAACAAAAAATCATATATATATATGTTTTGTTCTTTATCTGTATACATATTATTAAAAGATAATACAAAAACGATTTAATTGCAAATGATTTAACACAAATGCATAAATTTATTTCGTAATGGTAACTGTTTATTTCCTGTAATCGTTAGTCAAAGTTTAATTGTGGTTTATTTACTCAATTATAAGAAGTAATAAAATTATTTTCATTATAAGCAAAAACTGAAAGAGGCAATTATATGAAAACCTTGTATGTACTTATTGTAAAAAGTATAAAAAAAGTAAGCATTTTAATAATTACTCACTAAAAAATGCAAATTTGTGCTATACATATTTCGAAAACAAAGTGTGGCATGGATTTTTGCGTTAAATTGCTGAATTATACTTCAAAATATTTACTACATGACAATTTCAGTGTTTCTATCTCAAATAGTGCAGAAGATACAGTGGTACGAGGAGAGTTGTTTATGTTATCTGCCTAGCTATGAAACCAATATTCTATCGCAACAATTTTCTTACATGATGTTTTCGTGACATTTTATAGTGTCATCACGAAGTGTGATTCGAATCGCTTAACATTTGTTACTTTTACTTTCGTTTAAAGAAGAGAAAATGAGTGAATGGAAACTTGAACACAGAAGTGTCATGAAATTGGTATCAAATGAAGGCAGTAGCCCTGCGAATATCAATGAGATAATGGTGAGAATGTTTGGAGAAAATAGCCCGTACTATTTCTAAGTAAAATTTTGGTGTAATGGGGCAGAGAATCCATTCATGATGACCCAAAGTGCGGAAGACTTCTAGAAGCATGAACTGAAGAATCATCTATGAAGTTGAAGATTTGGGATTGATTGACCGCCGAGTAAAAGTTTTAGTTATTAGTTATTCGTTAGTTATAAATTTGTGAAGAGAATTTGAGTCTTTTATCTCAAGACGAAGACTTCTTAAATAGAATTGTAACTGGGGATAAAAGTTGGGTACACCAATTTTTTGCGGGAAAGTGGAACAGTTATCTGGGACGCGGGGCGGGGGGATTATCTTAATTGGGTATATGTCAAAAGGGACTACAATAACGACAAACGTCTACCAAGACACAATTAAGAAATTGAACACGGCCATACGCGAAAAACGACCCCACAATTTTGCTCAGAAAACTCTGCTTCTGCATGACAACTGCAGGGTTTATAAGGCACGAATTGTTCAAGCAGTAATCAATGAATGCGGCTTCAAGGAATTACAAAATCCACCCTACAGTCCCTATCTCGCCCCCTGTGATTATTATCTCATTCCAAAACTCAAAAAACATTCGAGAGGGAGTCGATATTTATCTAATAAAGACATGGCAAACGCTGTAGGATCGCATTTTGCGAAATTACCAAAAGAATACGTTTTCGAAAGCATAGCGTTATTAAAGGAGAGTTGGAATAAGTGTGTGATATAGTTTTAATGGTTCTTACGTTGAAAAATAAAATTTTGTTCGTTTTCTAATTCGTTCCATTCATAGGGTAGATAACATAAAGAAACCCCCCTCGTAACATTGCAGATTTTGACAGTTTTCAATTATTTTCTCTCCCAAAATTAACAGTGGCTGATAATTTTGAAAATTTTACTCATACAAAGAGATAGAAAATAAAACACGGAGAATAAAAGTTGAGGATACAATTATAAAGTAGCATTGTCAGCATTTTCAATTATCATACACTATAAAAATAATTTTCAGAATTTTTTTTTATAAAACGCTACTCATAAAATTCATTATTTTGCTGATTTGAAACGAAACGACGTAATTCTAGACCAAATTGAAGTATTCCATTATGCTAACATTTTATACAATATGCATTTCTGCGGACAATAAAAATACTAACTATTACTGTTAATTATTGCCATTCTCCCTGTTGTGTCAATAATACCACGCCTATTTACAAAGTTGTGCCTGAATATATTACAATTTGCAAACATATTTTAACCTTTTTGTTAATAATGTGTCAGAAGTATGTATTTGTAAACGTACATAAATGACTGGTTACTAAATTGGTAGATGCAATAGTAGTTGCAGCAATAGTTGCAGTTATGTTTGGAATGATACTGCCGATATATTTTTTTTCGAAAGTCTTTTTTTGAGACACCGCAGAACGTTATTTACAGCTATTTTAATTATGTTGCTATTTATCATCTTCCCGATAAAAAAAAAACATACATTTGTCAGTGTATACAGTTTATTTATAGTTACTGTTGACTTTATCTTTATCTCTAAATGCTAATATCTAATTTATAAGAAATGGTAAAAATTCTAGAACAAATTTAATTTTTAAAGTCAAAATTGAAGAGTATTACACAATTATATAATTAAACTGACTTACATTATAAGTGTCTAAATATTGCACTTTCAAATACTCTTTTTAAATATTCGATGTAGTTTTAATTATGTACACATCTATTATTCAATTAATTTCGTTTTCAATCAATAATAGATATAATATCAATATATATATTTTAAATTAAACAATGGACAAATAAATATTATCTATATTCTGTCTCATTTAAAGTATTAGTTTTCCAGGTTAAATGAAAAGAAAATTGATATCATCTTTTATTTTACTTCATACATTTTTGGCCAACCGTATAAATTTAGATTCAATTTTTACTTTCTTATACGTAGTATAAGGAAGTATTTCGACCTCGAGATTTTTGAAGATGTCCAAGTTTTGAAGTCCCCTGATACCGAAAAAGTGGTTTTAAAAAAATTCTCTCTCTCTCTCTCTCTACTCTCTCTTTCTCTCTCTGTATGGTCAGTATGTCTGTATCTGACCACGATACCGGTCAAACCACTATAGCTATCAATTCCAAATTATGCACTTACTAGTATAATCTATTTCTTGAGATCTGATTAGATTTTCAGTAAAATCGGCAGACCAGAAGTAGTACAGTAGAACCCCAGTTATCCGAGGTAACGTGGGGGTACCCTCCTCGGATAACTGAAAACTCGGGTAATCCGGATTTATTTTTTATTCATTCAAAATACCAATACTTTAAACGATTTATTAACGTTTTTAACATGTAAATAAGTACATATATACATTATAAAACAGTGAAATAGGTATCTATGCGCTTCTGTTTAATGTTGCATCGTCTGTTATCATCTGTTAAAAAGGAGCAAATCCTCTGGTGTTGCCTCTGAGTGTTGTTCGATATAGCTCAGAGCTTTTTCCAGAAAAGCAGAACCTTCTTGATGGGAGATCTTAGTGGGAGGCTGTTCATCCACTGCTTCGTCATCGTTATCGTCATCTGATTTTTGCGTTTCCTGAAAGGCATTTATTATTTCTTCAACACTTATTTCTTTTTCGAAATCATCTGCTGTAACCCATTCAACAACGTCTTGTCTTGCCACATTTTCGAAACCTTTTAAGTTTTGCATTAATTCAAATAAACTTTGTTTTTCTTCTGCCTCACTGTCAAAATTTGAACAGGACATTTCTCCACATCTTCTCCATTTCAAAGCTAATTCATTTAATGGAATATTATCTTCACTGTCATTATAGTTCTCAGTACTAATAAGTTTCGTCCAAGATTTTTGAATAGTGGAACCACGTACAGAATTCCAAGCTTGGTTTACCAAGTAAATAATATTTTTCAGTGTAGTATTTCTCATCCCACTAATAATATCTTCTCCTTTTTCTGTGTATTCTAACAGATGTTCAAGATATAAACGCCTATATTTTTTTTTCGAGCACACCTTGATCCATTGGTTGCATTATGTTGGTTACATTTGGAGGAAAGAATTTTACAAGAATTTCGCCCACGTGAAGTCCTTCTCCAGGGTGAGAGGGAACATCGTCCATTAACAAAATTGTTTTAATAGGGAGACCATTTCTCTTCAAAAATTTAGTCACAGATGGCACGAACCAGTTAGTAAATAAGGTGGCATCCATCCTTGCGCTTTTCTGACTTTTGTAATAAACTTGGCTTTGGGTGAGATGTCTTTTAAAGCTCTTGGATATGCAGACTTGTCAATCACCATCAGTGGGAGTTTGTGCTTGCCAGATGCATTGGAACATGCCATTATGTTATTAAATCTGGATTCCTATTAAAAGCTGCGTCTAACTTTTTTTTTTTGCGTCTTTTTTTTTTTCGTTTGTGCCTAGGAGCTAATTTTTCCTGTCGAGATGCCAATGTTTTTGAAGGAAGCATTTTATAATTGAGACTAATTTCGTCACAGTTGTAAATTTGATCGGATGTGTACCCATAATCTTTGATTTGCCTTTTAAAGTCCTGCTTAAATTTTTGAATTGATGCACATCAGCAGAAAGTTTTTCTCCACATACAGTCAGTTGTCGTACACCATACCGTTTCTTCCAGCGGTTAAGCCATCCAGAACTGCCTGTAAACTTATCTGTCTCTGGGAATTGCCTACTAATCATTATTGCTTTCTCTTGTAAAATTGGACAGAGGCACTTCTTTTGAACTTTGCTGGTTAAACCACATGAATAAAGCTTTGTTAACTTTTTCGTAGTCGCCTGTTTTCATTGATTTTCTTTTTGAGGGCGAAGAGGCTTGTTCTATACACCACTCTTCTATTTTAGTGCGGTTTCTCTTCCAATCTCCAACTGTTACCTCGCCTAGTCCATAATCTCGTACAACAACTTTTATTGTCTCTCCTGCCTCAATTCTTCTGATGGCTTTTAATTTTTCTTCAATAGGAACGACAATTCTTTTACCCTTATTTTGTTCCATTATAATACAGCAAACGAAATTGCAACTCCTTATTGAACGCAGTCGCGAAATGCATTCACGCAACTCACATGCAAACACAGTCCAAAAATATAAATAGGGAAACTCCTCACACGGGCCAAGGGGATTCCCCGATTTTAAATGGATATATGTAAATTTATATTTTAGAAGCTCGGTTAATACGGAGCATAGACGCGCGTACCCCGGATAATCAGGTCTTTAGATTGGCTCGGTTAATCCAGAGCTCGGAAAATCGCAACTCGGATAATTTATTGGGGTTCTACTGTAGTCGACTTCAGTGAAGAAATCGAATTTTACCAATATTTTGTTAACTACTAAGTTTAAAGAAATTTATAGGGAAATCATATGTACTTAGAATTAAAATTGAGATCAATTTTTTTAAAAAAGTTTTTCGAAATTCCTACCGGAAGTAGGTTTTTTACTTTTATCAAAAATCAGTGTTTTGCAAATAGTTTACAAGTCATGCTTTTTAGACAGGTACGTTACGAGTATAAAAGTATTTAGAACTTAATTTTCAATACCTTTTGTATAAAAAAAATTCAAAATTCGGACCGGAACTAACACTCTTACTGTTATCGAATAACGATTTTTGCTAAATGTCGTAAATTGAGCATTCTATTAATATTTATCAAGAGTGCAAAAGTATTTAGAGCTGGATTTGGAATATTTTTTGTATAAATTAAATTTCAAAATTCGGACCGGAAGTAACACTTCTACTCTTAGCGAGTAGTACCTTCTTTCGAATATCACGCCAAGCATGTATTCTATAGAGATTTATTAAGAGAATAGAAGTACAAAATTTTTACATTAATAAATGTTCAAATTGCCACCCATTTGTTTCTTGGCAATGATAAAGTCGGAGTTGAAATTCTTCCAAAACATTATCTCTCATTTCTTGGTCGATATTTCTGCACTCTGACATGTCAATTGTCATTATTAGCACGCTTAATACTCTAAAACTATTAATTTTAAATACCACATATGGGATATTGCTGAATTCAAAAAAATATATACTTTTTATTTCTAGCAAAAAAAGAAGGAGGTTCCATTTGAAAAAGATGTCGATGACGTCATAGGTCCCAGAGTAGTAAACGAAAGAAAAAAAATTTACATCCATAAAATCCGGAGGAACAAAATAAAATTGACCTGTCCGAGCTTTTCTCTCAAACAGCGATAATAAACAAAATACGAATATTATTCTTTACTTTATTTACACACTGTATAACGAGTGTCTGTGATTTATTTACTCTTCGGCCATTTGCATTCTAGTGAATTAAAAATTTCTGGGCCTGTTTGTATTCAGCATAATTGTCAAATTTGACATTGTAATCTCATAGCGCAAGTTGAAAGTTTTTTTTTAGCAATGATTTGGAACATTATTAGCATAAACTAATCCACTGTAACATGACATGAATTTAAAATTATATAGGTTATTAATGATATTTCATCATATTGCCAGTGATTGATATTTATTTTGTAAATTAAATATTTGGTCACAAGTCTGGCTGTATAACAATAATGGAAGATAGATTACCGATTTAATAATATAATTTTTTTACTCCCATACTTTAATTGTATTATTAGATATGCCGAACCTGTACTTTAATGATGTCCATTACGATACAGATTTTTATTATGATACAAGTTTATATCCAATAGGAATGCGACATTCCAATATTCAAACAATATTCAATATGGCGACTGCATATCTGACAGATATATAAATTAAATAAATGTGACAGTTCTCTGCAATTTACAAGCAAGTACTTAAAATTTGTGCTTTTTTGAAAATATAAACGGTAAAAATGAGGGATAATGACAGTGAAATGTAAAATTTGAGTCCACCAGAAATTATGGAACAAGCCTTAGTAACCACGAACAATTTATTATCAACTAAATTCGCCAAGGTGCATGGAAAATTTTAACCTCAATTTATATGGAATGTTCAAAAAATAATGTTTTATTATGGGGTCGTAGAAAAAATAGTGTATGCAACTCGCATTTAATGGCTATTAAGACACTCGTATTCATTATAATACTCGGCTTCGCCTCGCATTGTAATTTTCTTACTCGTGTCTTAATAGCTATCATTAAATGATCTTTGCATAATATACTATTTTATAAATCACAATGCGGAAATCAAATACAGACATCTCTTACATATACAAAGATAATGAACACTCCGTTCCATCTATACAAAAGAAACGTTAGTCTTAGATTATATTTTGCTACATAAATTCATTTCTAAGTTTATATGTTGGTAATCGACAATTTTAACAAACAGATACTTAAGAAAACTTAAGTGAACCCCGGCACTTTTGATGTTTTGTGTACTAGCAGAATATGAGGAGTATTAAGTGTAAGGTTGATGAGTTTTCGTCTAGCGTTAGTGAGTGCAAATATGAGTTCATTGCATTGACAGAAACATAGATGGATTACTGTATCTCTGTGATAAATTTTTCCCGGAAGATTTAGTTGATCGATGCGACAGAAACTTTTCGGCTACCAATCTATGTAAGGCTGGAAGTGTGTTACTTGCGTTCCGTCGTTATGTTGTTGAGCTGATGTGTCTGTTCTGATCTTGGATTTTATCTATTTTGTATTATCCAGTGATAAGAATGTTTTTATTGTTGGAGACTTTAGCATACCTACTTTCGGTATTGATAAATGCTGTAAATTAACATTAGCTCTTCGCCATTTTGCTGTTATTTTACATTTGGTGCAATACAACAACATCCGTAATTCTTAGGGGGCGGACATGACCGGTTTAAACTACGACGAAGTTACAACACCCACTTACTGAATAGCACTAATTCATATGGTGAACTGCAACATCTGTTTACGCCCGAGAAGTGCCCGAGAATGAGAGCGAAAAAATGCCCATAAAATAAGGAATTTATGAGTAAAATCCTTTTTTCATCAGCGTAGATAGGAGCGTGAGGGGTTTTTAAAATTTATTATATTTCCCTTATATTTCGCAAGAGAAATAATGTAAATATGTATATACTCACTGTTATTTAGTTTCAATAACATACGCGTACATTTTTAGTTATCATTTATTTAGATCTAGAACGTTGTTTATGTTTTCTGATATGAAAATGAATTGTCAGTGATTCCGAAATTTATTACAAAGTCTGTAAAATATCGTTACAGAATGCCAAAATATCGCACGTTCTTGACTTAGCTTTGCTAAAACATACACAGAAATAGTTTTTATGCAGAGAATTTCGATAATTTACAAAATTTCGTTACATGTTTAAATGACGATGCTTGAAGTATTTCTGAGTGCAAGGAACTAACACAAATCCCAAATTTAAAAAATCAGTTGTTATTCCTTCAGGAACACTTTGGAAATTTGCCTAAACTAATCACATAAGTGACTTCGGATGTGGCCTTCGGCAAAAGTTAGACGCAGTTTTTAATAGGAATCCAGATTTAATAACATTGCGGCAATTGTGTATGCTAAATACGCTGAAATAAAAGAATATTCCCAGTACGCACCTATAACCAGCTGCGATGTAGAAAGGACGTTTTCTATCTACAAGGATGTACTTAACTCAAAGAGAACAAGTCTTACAGAAGAGAAAATGAACAAATAATAAGGTATTTTGTATTTTATAGATCACCAGCCACTTGTTATCCAATTATATAAATAAAATTAAAACCTCTTTAAAAATACAACATTGCAATAGTGCGCCCATGGGCGATGAATCATCAACCGTTCGTGTCCGCCCCCAATTCTAATGGTAAAACGTTGGATCTTCTTTTTTCATTACGCACTGTGTTGTTGAACGGGGCGAAATACCATTGGTTTTTTAAGTTTCCCTATGTTTATCAGCCTGCATGCGAGTGTCTTTTTGCATTTCAGTACCAACTTTTCAAATTATAATACCTGTAAGCGGTATAATTTTCGCAAGGCTGTTTTTCCCAGTTTTACGATGCTTTTACATATGTAAAATGGACAATGCACATACAATGACGTTAATGAAGCATGCTGAAATACTTTATCATACGTTTCATCAAAATGTACAGTTTATGGTAGTCATAGAAGGTTCAAGTATAGTTATCCGAGCTGGTACAGACGCAAAATTAGTAAAAATCTCGAGTTAAAGTCAAATATTTTAAGATACATATATATGGGTCTTTGTTATTCTTATTTCTCTTTAATGATCTTATTTACTGCAGTATATTGTTCGCTGACGACTCTAAGTTATAGACATCTATAAATACATTGAAAGATTGTGTCGAGCTTCAGTCTAATTTGTTTGATCTTCATAGTCGATGCGTGAAAAATGAAGGTTTTGTATGTAATGATAAAACTGTAATTTTTCCACTTTAGAACTTTAGAACAATTATCAACAATTTTTTATAATTGAACAAAAGAACAATTAATACTATAATTGATTACACTGCATACATTTATTTCAAAGCTAGTGAATCTACAATCAAAGTAGTGCTTTGCAAAGATGATTCTATTACAAAACTGAAATAAATTTTAGCAAAAGTGAATAATTAAATATCAATTATTTCTTCAAATTTTGCAAAAGATGAGTGAATAATCGTATGATCTTTTACTGTATAAGTTGATTTTTGAGATCATATATCTATATTTTTTAAATTTTGTGCATGCATTTTAAATTTAATATCAATCGTTTCTTTAGATAAGGCAACAGAAAAAGCATACGCTTGTTCTACGATATTCACAAATTTCGCAAAATGGATATCAATAATATAAATGAAATGTATTCATATTTGAATATCAACAATTTCATTTGAAAGAAAAATGCACGATTATATTCTATATCCTGATTTAAGTAAATTTCTAAGTTTATGTATCTATAACCTAAAGTTTTGCAAACTCTAATAAATTAAATAGATGTAGGTTTTAAATTTGATATAAATAATTTATTATCATATAGTTTAAAAAGGTTAATATTTTATCTATTTCTATAGCTTAAACTTTGCAAAGTAAAAAATATGAAATTGAATAAATGGATTCTATGCATTCATTAAATGCATTCTAAATTTTAAAATCTCATCATTTATTATAATTAAACAAACGAAAATAGATGTTGTTATCTTATTCTACTGCATAAATTGGTATTTATCTTTATAAATATACAGTGCAAAGTTGTGTAAAGCAGATAATGTATATATTTAATTGATTTACTAATCGGCCATTTGCATTTTACGTTTAGTTCTGCGTTTTCCAATTACCGGCTTAAAATCCACATAATTGTCAAGTTTAACGATATAATCCCATAAGCGTAGTTTGCAAGTTGTTTTTAGCAATAATTTTGAACATTATCGAACTCTAACAGATGATAAATTTAAAATTACAAGATATTAATGCTATTTCATCATATCGACAACGATATAGTGACATGAAAGCATAATTTTATGATTTTAAAATGACTTTTTGTTTTGTAAATTAAATACTTAGGCACGGCTTCGGCGATTGAACAATTGAAGGAAGACGTTTCCATGTTCCCGATTTAGTAACATGTATATTTCTAAATTGCAGTGCGTAAATCAATTACAGATGCCAGTTATATAGATTAAAAGTAAATTAAAATGCATTTTAAATGTAAAAATCAATAGTTTCTTCTGATTAAATAATCATTCAAATAAAAATATGAATGCTATATCTTATCCTTCTGTCTACATTGATTCCTAACTTTATCAAGTTTTGCAATGAAGGTAGCAATAATAAACGTGAAGTTTAATATCAATAATTTCCTCTAATTAAAGTAGAAAAAATGGATGTTATCTAACATATAAAAATCAAAAACATTTAATTTGTTATTTATAGACTCGCAAATTACATAATCGATTTTGATAAAATGTTGCGTGTGTGTTCCTTATGTTGTGTGGAAGGTTCTGATCAAATTTTATCGGAAAATGTTAAAAAATTAACAATTTGTGAAATTACATGAATTTCTATAGAAAACGAAAGACTCATAGTCGGCACGTCATACACACACACACTGTCGGCATTGCTGTACAGATCAGAATATTGTGCATCCAAAGACACTTGAGTGACAGATTGATTATAATAAAAATCTTTCATTGATTCGTTGTTTAGTTAGAGAATAAACAAAAAATTTATATCGGTCAATGGCAGTAAACACAAAGCAAGTTTAAATTTTTTTATAGAATGTAGCCAAGCAACGCCGGGCTACGGGCAGCTAGTATTTAATATAAATATCTAAATAACAGAAACGTTATATTTTATTTATTTTACATTATGTGAAAACTGAAATGTATTTTAAATTTTATATCAATAATGTTGAATTTTACTTTACTATATAAATTTATTTATCCTTTATACAGTTTTGCAAAATATGAAGGTATAAGAAAAAAGAAATACAGTCATTTCTTTTTATAAAACAAAGGCAAAATGTATGATGTATGGTATTATAGAGTATAAATTGATTTATAATTTTATACTTCTATATGTAAATTTTTGTAAAGCAGTTATCTATAATAAATGAGACAGAAACAGACTTTAAATTTAATATTAATAATTTCTTCTGATTTAGTTAAAAAGATGTTATGCTTTATTTTACCAACAAAACTTATTTTTAATGTTATAAATCTCCATTCTAACGCTTTCCGAAATAAATATTTCTAGATCACTTCTTATAATTACACAAATGAAAATGTACCTTGTATATTCTACAACATAAATTGTTTTTAACATTATAAATTTCATTTAAAAATTGAAGTTGATATGTAAATTATAAAATTTAATATCGCCAATATTTCATTAATAAACAAAAAAGAATCTAATAATTAATGCTGTAAGCCGTTACTTTGTGATAATCCATATTAAAACAATAAAAACACATTTACTTTGTTGTATCACTATATTAAACAAATGGTGTGACCGCGGTTTCGACCAACATGGCCATTAATAGTGATACAACAAAGTAAATGTGTTTTTATTGTTTTAAAAAAGAATCGAATGCTACATATAATTTTACGCCATAAATTTGTTTTTAAACTATATAAATCTACTCTGAACAACTTATCAGAAATTTAAAATGTATTTTGCATTAAATATCCATAATTCCTTCTAATTAAACAAAAAATAATATGAATTTAACGTTTAGTTGTACTCTATTAATTGATTTTTAGTTTTAAAACTGTATATTAAAAAGCGTTGGTGAAACGGAATTTAAATTAACTCGATTTTATTTATATTACTTTAATGCATAAATTTATTTCTAACTTTATCAACTTATATTCAAGTTTTGCTAAATAAAACAGTATATGGTAATTGAAATAATTTGAAATTTTGTGTTAGTAATTTCGTTTAATTAATAGAAAAAAAGAAAAACTAAACTGTAAATTCCACTATATAGATTCACATTCAACGGCTTTGTAAAGTAAATATCTATAAAAATATTGCAATGCATATTAAATTTAATATTAAATATTTCTTTTACATACGCAGCACAAAGATGAATGTAATATTTTGTTATACTGCCTAAACTGAGACCCAGGGGAGACCTAACTTTATAAGTTAGTTTTAAAGTGAATATCAATGATCTTTTATAATTAAACAAAGCAAAAATGGATGCTATATTTTATTCTACTACATATATTAATTTGTAACTTTATAATATCTATACCATATATAGTTAGTGAGTATTAAAAAGTTGAGATGCATTTTAAATTTAATATTGAAAATTTCCTTAATTTACTCAGAAGATAGATACAAGTTATATTTTTTGTTATACTACATAAAATGAGTCCTAACTTTATAGTTAGTATATGTAAAAACTGTGTGAAATCATTTTAAATTTACTATCAATGATATTTTATAATTAAACAAAGCAAAAATTGATTTTATTCTATTGCATATATATATTTATAACTTAATAAAATCAATACCATATATAGTTAATGCTTACTAAAAAGATGAAATGCTTAATAAAAAGATATTCTTTTCTACCCAGAAGATAGATGCAAATTATATTGTTTGTTATACTACATAAAGTGACTCCTATCCTTATAGTTAGTATATCTAAAAACTGTGTGAAATCATTTTAAACTTATTATCCATGATATTTTATAATTGACCAAAGCAAACATTGATGCTTTGCTTTATTCTACTGCATACCTTAATTTGTAACTTTATAAAAGCTATACCATATACAGTTAGTTCCTACTAAAAACTTGAAATGCATTTTAAATTTAATAATAAAAATGTCTTTTATTTACCCAGAAGATAGATGTAAATTATATTTTTTGTTTAGTACATAAAGCGAGTCCCAACGTTATAAGTTCGTATATCTTAAAACTGTGTGATATCATTTTAAAGTTAATATCAATGATCTTTTATAATTAAACAAAGCAGGAATTGATGTTATGTTTTATTCTACTGCATACATTAATTTGTATCTTTATAATATCTATACCATATATAGTTAGCGCCTATTAAAAAGATGAAATGCATTTTAAATTTACTAACACACATTTCTTTTATTTAACCAGAAGATAGATGCAAATTAGATTTTTTGTTATACTACATAACGTGAGTCCTTTATAGTTAGTATATCTAAAAACTGTGTGACATCATTTTAAACTTAATATCGATGATCTTTTATAATTAAACAAAGCAAACATTGCATATATTAATTTGTAACTTAATAAAATCTATACCGTATATAGTTCAGGTGTGTATTATAAGGTTGAAATGCATTTTAAAATTAATATCAATAATCTCTTCTAATCAAACAAAGGAAAAACGAACGCTATATTTTATTCTGACGTGTAAATTGATGTCTAACTCCATAAATCTAAGCTCGAAAGCTTCGCGAAGTTGATAAGAGAGAAAATTGAAGTGCATCAATTATGCGTTAGATTTATACGACCGCTACGCACTCAACATATTAGAATCGTTTCAACACGGTTTGCAAAGTTTCTTATTGGATCCGGCATTGCGTTAGGCGTGAGACTGCGTGGTGTATTTACTCATAGAGCACACTGCTGGCGCTTCTCGCAGACACGCACTGCACGTGTCCGCCAAACGGGCTCCGTGCGTGCCTGCGTAACCGGAGTTGTAGACTCCGGGTCCTAGTGCGCTTAAATTATACATATATGTGCGTATAAAAAATATATTTTCGCATTGTTTGTTGCAGATTATATCCTATAAGCCTACCTTGAGATATGCAGTACATTAACTGACGAGGAACTTTGAGTCCGGCAGCCAGGCATGCCGCGAACGAGGCCGAAAAGTTGATGGCCATCTCCGCCTCGGATGGATGGGCACACGAAGAAATTCCCTGATGTGTAATAATTGTGTGAGATTATATTGCGGTCGGTCAAGGAAAACTAATTGTCAATGTCACTTGTTTGTCGTATAGGTGTGTTTACGTTTTAGGTATCGTAGGGTGGCGTTTTAAACGGGGATCGGGTGGCGTTACAGGGGGTTGTCGCGACGTCGTCACATCACGCACCACATGGCACTCGCACTGATGATGGTAACACTGGGCGAACGGGCGCGCTGCACTCGCCGATGCAGTATCCATTTAGGAAGCCGCCGCGGATCGCCGTTGCTGCTGCTGCTGCTGTTGCATACGATTTCGCTTGGGTTTTTGTTCTGTGGCGGGGATCACATCATCATCACTGGTTCCCGCTCTCGGCTCGACAAATGACGACCTCATGTTTCGTCGTCTCGTATAGATATACACGCGACGTACAGTCCGAGAGATCTGTTTGAGGAGACGCGGAGGACTCCACTCACTCGTTCAACACGACCGTGCTTGTTCTTCTCGTCTCACCGCCGCGGTATTATTATTATAATATTATAACACCTTACATACGTACACACAAGTTTGGCGGACCCCGGCGCACTCTCTTCTTCGTTTCTCTCAAGTGCTGGACGTCGGCGGTGACGTCGTACGGCGACGATCTAGCAGAAGCAACAACAACGACATCGTCATCCAAAAAAATAAAAACAACGATTAACAAAGACTTAAATTTGAATAAAAAAAAAAAAAAAACAAGCAATGCAGTCTTGACAACACGTCGCGGCGATTACTTCGTTTTATTTCTTACTTGTGTTTGTTTCACGATCGCGCCTTTTAATATTTTACGTTTGTCGACTATGATGATGATGACGACGTCGACCGAATGTATATTACCGCGACCCGTGTTGTAGTATTTCGTTCTGATGTTGGCCTGCCTTGTCTCTGTTGCCCTACCCGCCCGCTGCTGTGTGCTGCTGCTGCAACGGCTGCTTCTTCTTCTCTTCACGTCCCCCTCCACCCCCCCTGCGTGCACCCTGTGTGCAGCCCGTGCGAGCCTGTGAGAGACGGACGACCTCCCGCGCTTCCCCCCTCGCCAGAAACTCGCTGCCTTCTCTCTCTCTCTTTCTACGTTCCCCCCGCCGTCTCCGCCACCCCACCCACCCGCCGTCGAATGCACGTGCATCGCGCCGGCCCGCTGCACCCGAATCAATATCACACATTATCACAAAAAACCGACCCGACTCTCTCTCTGGGAGCTTTGCACCTCGAACCGAACGAACGACGGCCGACGTCGTCTACTACGACGACGAGGACGTTGATCAGCATCGATGAAATCGTGCTTGTTGGAGTTGTCGTCGTCGTCGACGACAGGTCGGGGTTTTCCCCTTTTTTGCGATGACGAAGGAGATGTACTCTCTTGCTTTGTCGCGGCGGGCGGCGGCATTCCTTTTTGTATTCCCCCCTCGGTGCAAGTTTGCATGTGCAGCAGACGATACCGATCGAGGCTGCTGACCTACGCACTACTTGCTGCGAAACTTTGACACAATTTCTATCATCCGCCCCCACTCACACGACCCTGGACCATTGTCCTTCTTCATAGAATGCATACATACACGACAACTCAGAATCTGCCTGAATGAATATGTTGAAGGATGCCAAACATGATTAAAATTTCTTTTAATAGAAGACTGTATTATCAAGCCAATTAGTTATCTATTTTTCATGACTTCTAAAAGACAAATATACTTTCACTATAAAGATTTTATACTTTATAACATTCATGTTAACAAACTGAAAGCGTTTTAGTTTACGTAGTCTTTACAAGAAGTACTTCAATTTTTGTTTGAACATTTTTGAAAAATTTGCACTTAATTTGAAGTCATTTTGAACTTGTGTTAAAATGCAATAATAATCCGTAATAATAACTTAATTAACAAATTTAAATAACTAATTGAACGGGCTGTTACTTGTTGAAACTCTTTGCTAGAATAAATAGTAACTTGAAAATAGTTTTAAATAATTTTTATTGTTGACTATAATATTGTTTCACCAAACTTTGGCTTCATCAGGTGATGATGGAATAATGATTATTGCGTTATATATTTTACATAAGTGTAGGGTTTCCAAAAGGAGATGTTATTACATATTTAGTAGTATTCAGTAGAGGGGAGGGATTGAATACTGTTTATTCGTTTGGTATCAAATCTATTTTTTTTATATCTGTTAATTTCTAAAGCTTCAAATAAAGTTTCTTCGCCCTTATCTTGTACATGTAAAATTTTATAACCACAAATTTAAATTATTTAATTTTAATTGACAGTAGTCTGTTATCACCTGACGAAGCCAAATTTTGGTGAAACAATATTATAGTGAACAATAAAAATTATTTTAAGCTATTTTTACGTTAATATTTATTCTCACAAAGGTTTGTTTATTTGGATACAAACATAAAAACAAATGTGAAAGATAAAGTTATTATCAAAATTGATTTTCTTGACTGCTTCTGTGATTAGGTTAGATACCGAATAAATGAAATGTTTACGTTCTGTAGTTTTGCATAATATATGAATTTATAAATCATGCAAAACCTAATCACATATATTTAAAAGGTTGTGAAAATATAATTACTAGAACAAATTAAAAGAATTAAACTAAAATAGTGAGTAACTTTTTTAGTTTAATTCTTTTCAGAAGAATTGCTTTTACGTATGCTTTTTCTAAACCCATTTCTAAATTCAGAATGAGACTACATTGTAATAATTTTTGTAGATATTGAAAAAAAAATTATTAATTAGATTTTTTTTGAGCGTAGAAACGCGCGCCGGTTATCGTTTAGTAAAGTTTATTGGGTGCACTATTTATTTTGCAATTCAATTGATTTCTCTTTTAGATATGACTGACGAAGGAATTCAGTTAATAATCTCTCAATTTAACAACACAGACAACAGATGATGTTGAGTGCTTAACACACCATATGTAGTACTCTATTAGTTAGATAATAGTATATTGTTCAACAAGCATATAATGATGGCTATTCTCACAAGGGTGAAGTATCGCAAATCACCCGTGTGAATAATGGCCATTATATGCGAGTAGAATACTATACTTTGTCCAGGACTGTTAGATATTTATGAAAATACTTTTATTAAGGAAAATATTTATGGAACACTATTTTTATTATTTATAACGTGGAAAACAGTAATATTAAAATTACAGTTCAACATTAATTATTTATGTTAATAATTACATTTGAACAATTTGTTGGGTTAATTGCAGGAAAAGAATAAAGTCTAAATTAATATTCTAATTATTTGTAGAAATGCTTTGATTTCTGGCATTATTAGAATTATTTATTTCTATGGAGCTGAATATTGTTTTAGCGGCATCTATTTTGTTTCTTAAAGAGTCATCTGTACAGCTCTCAGCCATTGCTGATGATTTTCATCAGCCATGGTGTTCCAGAAGATCTGCGAAAATTGCGTCCAGAATTTTTTTATGGATTTGATATTTTTAAAAATGCAACAATTTCTATTCTTATTTTGGTAAATTTATTAATACCAATTCATTGTCCAGTTATTTACCGTTTTGATAGTTTAATAGCAAATCACTTGTAATATAAATTGGACAACTACTGATGTATTTTTTACATATTTAATAAAAATTGTCGGTAATGGTAAATATTCGGGTTATTTTTATCTTGATTTTGGGCACATTTAATAAAAAAAGGTCATCCCAGATCTTGTAAATCACTAACTTTCAGGTATTACATATCATTAGCTCGGAAGCACCCCATTGTTCCCATCATTAGTGCAACCTTAAAAAAGTAAATACCTAATTATTGTAGTATATGAAGAAAAACCTTAAATCAATATCTTACTTTTGTTGCAAGGTATTTGTCGTCTGATGCTTTAGTAAGAAAATCATTACTGTTTTCTTTAGAAAAAGTACTAGCTTTTTTAGGTAGAAAACCCTCACTTTTTCGGCTTAATAACGTTCGTAGTTTCGTATAATTTTCTAAATTTATTCTTTGATGTATATTAATAGTACTTATAAGCACTGAATAAATGCGTCGATAGTATCGAGGTTTTATATTTTGTGGATAGTTCTGTAAAATACAGCAATATAACTGATTCCGAAAACGATTTTATGTTTCTTTCCTTTGTCTAATTTAAAAGATTCATACGCCGCCTTATTCAATTTTCCTGATCTTTTCTTGGTAATAAATTTAGTAATGTAATTTCAGCAGATTCTTTCACTTCCGGCGGAGTTGAAAGACATTTCATATTTATTTTCTGAATTCATTCTTTTTAGTTTTTAGTAAAACATATCATAAACTATTTTATATTCAAAATTTGACGTTCCAGTTTGAGCAATTAATTCGACTTTGAGATGACAGCCGTCGCTTACTAACAAAATTGGTAAAAATTGCAATCGTTATATCAATGCTTAACATATTGGATGAGTAGTGATAAAAAGTAGTGAATAATGATTATACACTGCCATTGTGGATAATGTACATCATTATAATTGAGGAATCAGACGAATAATGTATATATCATATAGTCGTCGACAAAAACTTTTCTGAATTATTTTCCATATGCAGTTAATGAGCAGGGAAATAATTTGAGTTATGCTCTACCTTTATTATGTTATAAGAGCATCAAATTTTTATTAGATTTGGCTTTGAACTGTATTTCAAAATAAAATAATAATTAAAGAGCAGTATAGTGAAACTTCTGCTTATTCTCCATTTTGTTAATTAATAATAGACATTATTATTTCAGTCTTTGATACAAAAAACTGATTACATTAATTTTTTTTTTGAGTAGTATGTCAGAAATATTTGTCTGACTAAGACAGGCACTAACTGAATCAATAATAAATTAAGATACTATTATATAGGCTGTCCCAGAAATAAAAAGACGGAGTAGCAGAAATCGGAAGCAAGATTTTGTAAAAACGTACCCTCAAAATATCAAGTCTTTATTCGTGCGCAGACGGCAGAAAAAATAAATAAATAAATAAACCTGCTTCACTTTCACAATCGGTCCTTTTCAGGACCACCATATTACTTGTGTTAAACAAAAAGGAGGAAGAATAGATACTTTATAATAAATATCAAACCATTAATTACTTTAATTTTACACCTGCTAGAAAAAAAGAATTACATTCTTGATATTTACTGTATAAAGGCTAGAAAAACTAGGATTTATTGAATATTCTAAAATAATAATAATCAGCTGTTTCCGACTACAAACACATTAAACAGCAACAACCTTCCTATTTTAAAAATAAAAACAATATTTTATTGTCTGTAATAAAGTGTGTCGCCCATCTGGGTCAACAACCGACTACATAGCTGCGTTAGACGCATCGGGTAAAAAATATTTTTTATAAATGAGTAACATTTAAGGTTTTTTTCCCGTTTTATACAAATAAAAGCGTATTTTTCTATGAATGCGTGTTCGTTTCTATTTACAAATGAGAATTCTTACGTGTATTTATCAACATACATTCTGTGCCAAGTCAGTAATGTAATTTTTTTATCTAAAAAACAACATAGAAAATTAAATTTTTAATTTCTTCGTTATTGCGGTATATTTGGGCCTGTTTCTGTTCGGACTTTACATACCTGCTACTCCGTCTTTTTATTTCTGGGACACCTTGTATAAACAAAAATGCAAGAAGTGGAATATGAAATTGTATTTCTTAGAAATGTCCGCAACGAAATTAAATAACCATTTCTTTCTTAATCACTTATTTCCAACTTTTCTTCTTATGGTTTGCATTTAAATTTAAGTTCTTAAGCTTGCCAAAACTGTTCGCTTGTGCTTGGCTTTTTTTTTATTACTTCACCTCTTTACCGTTGAAAGAAATAACCTTTAAGCTGATTTCATAGTTTATCACGTTAATCATTTTCACTTTTGCAACACACCAAGTGATTGTGCTTGTCCTTTTTATTACTTCACCTCAACACCGTTTGGAGAAATAACCCTTTAATTTCACAATTTATTACATTAACATTTTCACTTTTATGACGCTGTGTGGGTTTTCAGCCTCTTATTCTTCAATATGAGATATCTATAAAAAAATATTTATTAAGAAAAGAGTTATCTTGACTACTGTTTGGTCTCTCACAACAACCAGGAAGACTTACCTTTATTACCTTTACAGAAGTCTATTCCTTAAGAACGATATCTGATTCTCTATGAGAAAATGTGAAGTTTCAAGTTATATTGTGTTAAACTTAATTTAAATATTTTTTAACGATATTAGCCCAATTGGTTGAACATAAATATATCTCTGCAGTCCAACAAATGCTTAACTACTTATAACTACAATTATGATAACAATGACAATTATATGAACAATAATAAATATGACAAGAAACACCAATGACAAGTTTAAATTACACACAATAGCAAATTTAGTGACCTTATACTGAAAAGTGGAAGTAGATATTGATGTCAAGTTCGAAGAAAATAGAATAAGATCATGTCAATCAATTTCGATCGCATGTTATTCTTATGTTGGAATAAAGTTATAATGAAGAAAACTGTCTAATTCTGGAATAATAAACAGTTCTTTATGCGATATTTGTAGATGTAATCTTGGCACATTCATACTCCAAATTCAACAACACTTATCTTTAAACTATTGCTAACATTACCATAACCTCATTACTTATTTTTGGATAATTCTGGTTATTAGAAATAACAATGACAAAATCAATGACACTGTATTTAAAAGCTGCATTTTGCTCAGGGGCTAATTCTTACTATATTTTTCAAACATTTTGTTCAGGATTAGTGTGTAACTCTGGATAAAAGTTCAAAAATACAAAAGCTAAAATAAAACAATATAGGCATTTTGTTGTCTAATAAATGATGAAAAAATTCAAAATAAGTATCAGGAAAAACTCGAATGTAGTAAAACCTGACAAAGAGTAAGTTTAAAGCTTATGTTATGGGATTGACAACACGAGTTTTGACAATCGTGCTTTTAGTCGCAGTCGACAAAATGGAATTCTCCTCTTTGTGCGATCACTTTCACTGAATTAATAAGAGTTAATTCTTTTAGTTAACTAAATTTGCAAGAGTTTTACCTGGTACTGCCATCAACAATTCCCCAAAAAAAGTAAAAATTGCAACAAATAGGTCTTTTTACTTTCTTATATGTAGTATAGAGAAGTATTGTGATGACGAAAATTTTTGAGTTTACGATTTTTGCAGATGTCCTCGTTTTGAAGTCCCCTGATACCGAAAAATGGTTTTTGAAAAGTATCTCTTTCCGTGTATCTGTAACAATGATAACGCGCGACCTGTGGAAGTAGTTATTCTTATCGAAAAACATTTTTTGAAATACCTACGAAGGCTTTTTAGACAGATATATTAAAGTATAACGTATTTAAAGCTTGATTTTGAATAATTTTTGTAGAAATAAAATTTCAGAATTCGGACCGAAAGAAACGCCTTTTTCTATCATCGAATAGCAGTTTTTTTTTTGCAAATTTCTCGTAAATTATGCATTTTATAGGGTAATTCGAGGATAGTTGGACCACGCGGAGAGATGGTCCAGTTCGAAAATCTGAACTATTTCTTGTCAGATGGCGCTATGCTACCATAAGCGAATTGCATAGTCTCAAACGACTTGTGTGTGGAAGAGAGCATTGAGATATATTAAGAATTAGCTGTGTTATTACTGAGTCATTATTTGACGACTGCTGAAAATTTTTAGCGCTCGGACGTTTTCATCAACTGCGTTACTTATAGTAAGTTTTTAGAACTTTGCTGTAATTATCTAATTAGTATAGGCTTCGTAGACGTACCTAACCTCACAAAACTTCGAATTCGTCTTTACCAATGAAAAGACGAAGTGGTCCATCTCTCCTATGCGTTTAGGATAGATGGACCATTTTTTTATGGGATAGTTGGACCTGCTTTAATTTGCAATAAAATTTACCTACATTTCTTAAACACGGCGTCATTATATTCAGTTCTTATTGAAAAAAAAAATACTTCCATTAAATAGTCTATAACAGGATAGGTAGGTACAAAGTACAAGCGTAAAGCTCCAATGTTTTGTAGGACCGAATATGCCAAATATTTACACAAGGAAAGGTAATGTACACCGTGGAAACTGGACGTCCAGAGCACTTCAAGATGCCTTAACTGCAGTAGCAAATGGAGCAATGGGGTTGAACGAAGCTGCTAGAAATTTTGGAATACCAGCAACCACATTGAAACGTAGAAAACGAAATGGTAATCCTACGAAACAAAATCGTCTCGGTCCGCCATCGTCTTTGGGCGAGGATGCAGAAATCAAATTAGTGCGACATATCAAAAAGCTTCAAAAATTTGGTTTTGCTCCTACCAGGGATGTACTCCGTAGAATGGCGTATGACTTGGCTGAAAAGATGAATATTAAACACAAGTTTAACAGAGCCACTGGTAAAGCAGGGTTCGTTTGGCTTCAGTTGTTTTTAAGGCGCCATCCGGATCTATCGGTGCGAAAGTCGGAGGGAGTATCCCTTCTTCGCTCACAGGGAATGTCAAGAAAAGCTGTATCAGATTATTTTAAACTTCTAGAAAACACTCTTATAGAAAACGACTTATTGGAAAAACCCGGAAATATTTACAACATGGATGAAACCGGCCTTCAACTCAATAATAAGGCCGGACATGTGGTCGCTGCAAAAGGCTCTAAAACCATCTCTGCTATAACTTCTGGCGAAAAAGGAGAAACAATCAGTGTTGTAGCTTGTTGTAATGCTGAAGGGTCATTTTTGCCCCCGTATTGCATTTTTAAAGGGAAAAATAAGAAGGACAACTGGGCTGACGGTATGCCACCTGGTTCTTCTATTAGGATGTCCCCCAAGTCGGCATACGTTAACAGTGAAATTTTTCTTGATTGGTTAAAAAATCATTTTGTCCCTAGAAAAAGACCTGGTAAAGTACTTTTACTACTGGACGGACACACTTCGCATACTAATTCGATTGATGTGTTAGAATTTGCTGAAGAAAATGAGATAATTCTATTGTGCTTTCCGGGTCATACCACTCATTATTTGCAACCACTGGATCGAGCTTTCTTTAAATCGTTGAAGTCGCATTACTATGCGGAGTGCAATAAATTTATAAGAATCAAACCAACAAGAAAATTGAATAGAACAGTGTTTGGAAAACTATTTGGAGATTCGTGGAACAAAGCAGCCACCGCGCAAAATGCCATTTCTGCCTTTAGGGCTACTGGTGTTGTGCCACTTAACCAAGATGCAATTCCTGAGTATGCCTTTTTAATGCTCGATGATGATAACGTTCAGCCACCAAATTCATTCCAACCATCACCGAATCGTTCAAACTCACCACAACCGGGCCCATCACACGAATATGAAACTCGGCGATCTTGCACTCCGCCGATTCAACATTCTCGGACTAACAATCAAGTATTGGTAGAAACACCAAAGAAAACTCCAGGAAAATTGCTGGATGAAGTTTCCCCGATCCCAGAAATTAAACCCTTAAGTGAAGTAAGAAAACGTGGAAGAAATGTGGCAACAGTTCTTAATTCAAGTAAGAATATTAAAGCCATGAAAGAAAAAAGTGATTCAAAACAGAAGAAAAAGAAAAATGTAAAGAACACAGCAAAGATGGGTGCAAAACAAAATCAAATGAAAAGGAAAACCAAGAAAAAAATTCAATCGCCTGAAAACTCAGATTCGTCGATGGATTACGAGAGTCCAGAATTGAATGACTCTGAAGATAGTGGAGATGAAGATTATGAAACCACCTGCGCTGGTTGTGGGGAGAACTACATAAAAACAAAAAAAGTTGAAGACTGGATCAAGTGTATTCGATGTGGACGATGGATGCACGAAAACTGCACCAAATATTTGAATTTTTGCGATATTTGTGGCAAACATGCCAAGAAATAAAAATTTTCTTGTATTTAAATGCCACTACAATATATGTTTTTTGTTCTTTTTGTTTAAAATACTATTTTACTTCTTTTTTTTATTGTGTGGACCATCTCTCCTTGCCCTGTAGGAGAGACGGACTGATTAGTCACATTTTATTTTATTTTTCTTTGTTCGAATGTAACGTTTAATTTTCTTCTTAAGAATGTCAATTAGAAGAATAAAGCCTATGTTAGGATCCCACGAGTAATTATTACCTCACCATTGAAAATAAAATTTTTGCAGATTTTTCAAAAAAAGTGGTCCAACTCTCCTCGAATTACCCTATATATTTATTGACACTATTAAAGTATCTGTAGCGGAAATTATAATAATTTTTGTATAAAAGAAATTTAAGGCGAATTTTGTGGGGTACTCCAAATATGCTGAAACCCACGCTTCTGTTTTTTCTTTGCTCACACAAACCTAAGCTTATCTGCCCATTTTTTGGTATTTTTACTTAACATCTAGGAAATTAATACGTCTCTTACATCTTGATTTCACACCTCTGCACCGAACCCTGACTTTGATAATAACGTGGTTTGCTGTGCACAATTTTTAATTCTGACCTTTTAATCTTCAAATTAGTAATCACAGAATTCAAGCATTTTCTTCCACTATCAGAATGTATGATCAATGGGGCACCGAAGAACCAAAAAATGCCAATGAGATTATTAACAGTCGCAGCAGCAATTTTGGTTATAAGAGGACGCAAGACGCAATCAAGTGATCTTAACAATTCAATATGAATTTGTATTGTCCATCAAACTTCGACTGTATATAGATAAAATCCATTTGGCCTCTTGAATTCACGTGAATGGAAATGATTGACTTGACCACCGACCCTTTTCTAGTTGATTTTTTCTTCAAGTGACAAGGTTTACTCAATTACTTCTCTGGTTATGTTTGCTTATTTTTTCGTAACCCCTCAATCATGCATAAAGATTAATTACACCAAATAAATCTAAGTAGTTCTATTTAATTTCTTACTTTTATGATGTTTGTACTTCGTAGACAAATGCGCTGCATGGATTATATCAAGTAATTCAGCAGATGTCACATGGTACTTATAACATTACCTTCAGGACAGGTATCTTTCGATCTAATAATTTTTGATTATTTCCGATGGTGATACTATCGTATCTATCTAAACGTCAGTATTGTTTTGTTGTTAACGGTTTCTTTTCGGCTTTTAATGTAGTCGCACAGACTAAACAAACCAGACTGGTAACTAAACCCCAAATTTTATCCAGATTACGTCTCCTTGTTTAGCAAATGAAAATATCAATCCTCTACCATCTTTGTCATATGAACTGAACGGGAGATAAGATGGCGCTAGCGTCATTTGAAATTTTTTGTTATGTTGTGGTTATACTGTTGATTGAAGGAATACATATTATTCCTTCAATCAACAGTTATATGTCATTCCAAACAATATTTTAAATATGACGTATTATTGCAATCTTTTCTTGTTGTACATCATATTAAATATAAGCAAGTTGACATTGATTGCGAGTTTATGATTAAATAAGTACAGAGTGAAAATTAGTGAACTGTGGTGTAATATAAACTCATAGGCATATATTGCGTTCGAGTGATTTTATGTATTATATTGTGTAAGTATGTATAATAAACAGATATTTCTATCAATAATAAAATTTACGTGTTCGTATTTTTTAAACGTAAAAGTTGAAGGTATGTGATTTGTCCAATAGTTTGGGGTATTTTTCTATTACACTAATAACGTATTAAATATATACACATATTCTAAAAACTAGCTCATTTCAAATCTCGCGCCAATATGCTGGTAGGTTTTCGTAGCCGTCCATTCATGTGTGACAAGGATAGAAGATCTTGGATATTTTTCTATCAAGTAGTTGCCGGCCTCTGGTTTGTTTAATCTGTGGTAGTCGCGAAGAACATAACCTCACATTAGTGCTTTGATCTATTGAGAAGCACAACGTGCTTGGTAAGCGGGAATGAAACATGCAATTTGCACAAAACTAATTTTGCGCAAATTATGATGTGCAGTACTAGTGAAAATAGAAGCATGATGTGTTGTATATTGTATTTGTTCTTTACTAGTCTTGAACATTTTTTCAAGTATCATCTGAATCTGCATATTGCGTCTAACATATAGGTACGAGGTAGGCGCCATGAATTCTCGGCCTGACAGGCTTATACAGGTTCAAACGTGTTTAAACTCCGTAACGTCATGCATGCACATACACGAGGTGTACACTATAAATATGACGGTTCTAAACCTAGTAGTTTTTAGTAACCAGCCAACCAACGTGACTAGCGCACGAAAGTGTCTGAAGTAACGCAAATTGAGTACCGTGCGGCCATTAAATTTTTAACAAAAGACGGGCATACACCCTATCCAATTAAACAACGTTTAGACGGCGATTACGGTTCGTATTGAACTGTAAAAAAGTGGGCAAAATGTTTCAGTTTGGGACAAGAATCCCTGGAAGATGCTGATCGGTCGGGTCGACCAATTGAAACGATAACGCCTCAACAAATGTCAATTATTGAACATTTAGTGCTAGAAGACCGCCGTTTGAAAGTGAAGAAATTAGCAGTGGCAACAAACATTTCCGAAACAAGTGTTCGCCGAATTCTCCATGACCATTTGAGTATGAATAAAATTAGTGCTAGATGGGTACCGCGACTTCTTTCTGCTCTCCAACGTGAACGTCGAGTCGAATGTGCGCAGTCGTTTTTAAACATGTGTGGATACGACCCAAAACCGGTTTTTGAGTCCATTGTCACAGGGGATGAAACAATGGTTCTGTTTTACGATCCTCTATTGAAAAGGGAGTCCGGGGAATGGCGGCGATTTAATGAACTAGAAAGGCGAAAGTCGTTCAATCAACGAAAAAGGTGATGGCCACAATATTCTGGAATTGTGAGGGCATTTTGCTAATTGACTTTAAAGAGCGCAATACAACTGTGAACGGCATAAATTATGCGTCTTTATTGCATAAATTAAGGGACAGTATTCGTGCAAAACGTCGTAGAAAATTGACAAAGGGTGTGCGATTTTTGCACGACAATGCTCCCGTCCATAAGCTGCCATTCGCGAATGCGGTTTTCAAGAATTGGAACATCCACCGTATAGTCCGGATATGGCTCCTTGTGATTTTTGTTTGTTTTCTAATTAAAAAAAAAAGACCTTAGGGATCGTAGTTTTAAGTACGACAGTGAGTTGTAACAGCTGTTATAGAACATTTTGATGGAAAAACTTCAGATTATTTTTACAAGGGTATCGAATTATTAATTAATCGTTGTAATAAATGTATAGAAGTTAGGCGAGATTATATTGAAAAATAAAAATTCTTATATTGTTCGAAGTTTCTTGTTTATATATCAGGCCGAGAATTTATGGCGCCTACCTCGTATATTAAACTGTGTCCGTGATTTAACTAGAAGCCAACTAGTGACCTAAAGATATAGACAAACCCCCGATAAAGAATATATTTTCACATACTTTATTTAAAGTTGTTTATGTCCTGAGGAATCGTAGAGACATAAAGAGAAAATTTGGCAGATTACAACGAATACCTAAATTAATTACTTCAGACCTTTCCTATCTTTATTTCAGAAGAATTTCTTAGTGTTTAATTGGCGCGACAAATTAAGCCTATAAGAGTAAATAATATTAGCATTTTTTTTCGAAAATCTCGGAGCAATTTCAGGGTCACATTCCTTTTCAAGAAGAGAGAATGGACTACATTCATACAATGTAATTACAATTTCTATTTTAATGATCTTTGTGGTTTATTATCTACAATTGCATATCTTAACAACTTACTTCTATTATGTAGTATATCTCTCGTTTATTGAACTTTTACAATTTCCTGTTGCTAATTTTACACATAGCGGTATATACCATAAAGTAATTGATTTTCTATTGCTCCTTCTACGGTGTCTTCATTTTCGTGACAAAACTGATACTTAATTCAATATTAAGTTTTATATAAATATTTAAAGAACATCTAATAATTTTATACTTGGTTTATGGTGTTTATTTATAACAAATTTGTTAATTAAATGTGTCAGTGACAAGCAATAATAATATATTTTTAAATAATAGCATATATTACAAACTCCTGACTTTATTAACCGGACAATTGTCATGAACAGACACCAGCCGACCATCGTTTGTACGAGCTAAAAAACAATTCTTCTTTGTTTAATTTAATTTAATCTATAATCATTCTAGGACAGCGATGGCGAACCTTTTTGAGACGTGGGTCAAATTTTGTTCACTATTTTTTTTAGTACTAGTTCGTGGGTCACTAAGTGTTTGAATGAACAAGGGGTAAAGAAGATTACATAAAATATGTATTATGAAATATTATTTATTAATATATTTATATATGTATACATATTTATGAATATATAACAAAGTATAAACATAAATTATTTAATGAGAAATCTGTTGCTGTTTATTTTCAGATAATTTTTTTAATATCAGGTTCATATTTCGTATTCATTAGTTTGACGCATTTGCAGTTAATTCCCTTTCAAGTCTATTTGTATTAGAAGATTTTACAAAGTTCATTGAAGTTTTCTTAATTGAGAAAAATATTTCATAATTTTCATTTCTAAATCCTTACTAAAGATATCAAGTTTTGCCATAAATGTTTTAATATTTTCACACATGGTTAAAACAATTCATCCTTGCCCTTGAAGTTTTTTATTCAGTTCATTAAAATGCTGAGTGATGTCGCATAAAAACATTAAATCATTTAACCAATGTACATCGGATAATTCATCGAAAGTATTGTCTTTTTCAATTAAAAAGAGCTTAATTTCATCTAATAACGTTACAAAGCGATTAAGCACTTGACCGCAACTAAGCCATCGCACGTTGTTGTATGTCAAAATGCGAGAATAATTGCATTCAATTTCCTCTAAGAATTGTGCAAATTTCATAGCCGTTTGTTTATTAAGAGCTCTTGCGTTTATAAAGTTGATGATTTTTATTACAACTGACATTGCACTGGAAAATGTTTTTAATCCATGTTTCGCACATAAAACTTGTTGGTACAACATGTGCTGGTACATTGCATACAATGAAATTCGATCAGAGAATGTGAAATATTTTGCTTAAGATACTGAATAAATCCAGTGTTTTTTCCTACCATCGGCATCGCACCGTCTGTTGTTACATAAACTATTTTCTGAAGATCAGTATTCATTTCTTTAAATGCAATATCAAATTCTTTAAAAATATCAAGACCCGGTACACTCACTTCCCTTTCAACGTTATTAGATTTATTTACTCTTCTTTCATTATATTTCCTGATTTATACCGAGCAAAAACTGCTAAATGTGCATAACCATTTACATCATTACTCTCATCTAAAGCAATTGAACACATTTCTGCATAATTTAAGTCGTTATGAAAGAGATTTCCCATGGCGAGCAATGCAATGGGTAACTTGAAAATTAGTAGCTGTAATGTTGTTTTTGAAACCAAAACACTTTTTAAAACACTGCTTTGAGAAAAATTCTCTTTTTTATTTTGTAAAATTATATGTTTTAGCTCACGTCCACTTGGAAATATTTGTTTTTCATATAAAAAATTAATTTTTAAAAACCAATGAGTGGGTCAGTTAAAAAGCTTGCGTGGGTCAATGTCTGACCCACGGGTCATAGGTTCGCCATGCCTGTTCTAGGACATATTTTTTTGATATTATTTATAATTTATAGTTGTCTTTTTTGGCGTACCTACTTTGAGATTAGTGTTTATTAAAACAAATCAAGCTCACAGCATAATGTAAAATTTCTTCAAAACATTTGTCGGTATATTTGTAGATAAATAATTAAAGAATTTACATTGAAAGTATATAAATATTATATCTGGAGCATCCTCTTAAACTATTTAAACGTTATTCTTGTTGGTAGACTATATTTTACAAATCACTTTCAGAGATTTGAAATAAACCAGCAAAATTGACGTTTTAAAAAAATTAAATGAAGAGTAAATGTTTGCTTCGTAGGCGATCCTCCTACGAAAAAATTCATCATGCCGCTTCATATAATACATTGTCATTCACGTGTTCTATATATTAAAGGGATATTAAAGCGGTCGAGAAAACAAGATATCGAATTTATCAGTTTTTTTTACTATTGTTCAAGACAGAAGTGTGAAATTTTCTGTACAACTCCAATATAGATATGAGTACACGGAAAGGTTGTCAGATTATGTAATTTTTTGTCACAACCACCTATTTTTTTTATTCCAAATTAGAGTAAAATGTACTACGTGTGTTTCTCCGTCAAAATCTGAAAGAATTAAATGAAATTGATCAAAACGGATGTAATTCCCGTGTAGACCAATGTTTTCTTGTGAGATATAGCTTTTTGAATTGCGGAAAAAAGTTTAATTTGAGTAATTAAATTAAGAAATTCCGGAATGGTGCGATACTGAATTATTTGTATTTTAGCAGCGCCTTCAGCTGCTACGGATATGCGCCCAACTTCTTGGCCCCGCCTAATAGGACTGTCCGAACTTTTTGTGGTTGTCTGGAGTATTTTATTCACTTTTTCTCACTCCAATTTTACGCATTCATATTATTACCAGTTTCGAAGCTATATGATTTTACCATGCAAGTATAAATATACGAAAAAAATTTTTCCTACATGAATAAATGTATGAATGAATTTCATTTTCCAAATATTCTGCACATAAAAAAATAGTACTTCGTTCACATATCTGTTATATTGCTTTCCCCTTTTCATTTTATTTACAAAGGCGTTCCTTAAATTACTATAGTCGACCAGTTATACTCGTTGTATAAGAAGAAACTCATCGTTTTGGGTATCATTTGGGTATCGTTATATAAAAAGCTACGGACCCACATTCTGACTAAAACTGAAGTTGAACATATCACAATACTTTTTAAAATGAATTCTTTGATCTACAAAAGCTTATCAGCAATTACGCAAAACCATCACCGCACAAACGTGCTGTCAACCAACTTTTAATGTGGTTTTGAGCATACTTATATTTTTCAGAAACCATCCAGCCATTTATGCAAAATTCAGTCTTATGCAAAATGGTTGGTGCAGGTTTGCAGTTTTGTGTAGTATGTCTGTGAACATAACTAGAATTTAAGATATATAGTAAGTAGTGTCATGATTATGTAGCACAATTTAGTAAGGATTTAATTACCCACCCAATATTTTAATAAAGTTCTTTACATTGTTCAGTATTCGTGCAGCCAAAATACTGGATAACCTAAATTTTGAGGTTGATAATGACTTATATTAGTTTGTATATCTATTGTAACTTTTGCTTTGTCAGTAAAAACAAGTTTTTCAACTTGCAAAATGCATCCAACCCACATAAAAAAATATTAAAAATGAAAATGTAAACATTAACAGTGTATCCATATATTACACGTCACTTATGACGTTTACAAGCTGTCATACCTGTATTAAAGAAACTAAAACAGTTACTTTGTTAAATTATACTTGAGGGCATTTATTTCATTAACTTAAATACAAAATTTATAAATTGATCGTAATATACGCATTCATGGCAAAAAAAACACATAATTTCCGTTTCAATATTAAATTTCTTTGTTACATCTTTTTAATACACTAATAGTTCACTTCGGTGTTGGCAGATAAATCATATCTGTCAAAAGGGCGTGTGTTGTATATATTTTTCCTGTCAAATTTTTCATGTGAATTTTTACTTTGATATAAATAGTTCGAAAACAGTTCTTCTTAGAGTGTACATTGTTTATTATTATAACTCGGTTTTACAACGTCCGTCGTCTTCCCATTTCCAATTTCCACTCGTTTCTATTCGCCCACAACTCGTCATCCAGGCCCCTAAACCTCATTTCGCTGTCTATTCCTTCTCTCCAGCTCCTCCGTGGTCTTCCTCGTTTTCTTTGCCCATTTGGATTCCATTGTATTACTTGCTTAGGTAGTCTATCGTTCTCCATTCTCTGCACATGCCCGTACCATACCAGTTGTTTCGTTCTTATCTAGTCCACTATCGTGCGTTCACCCACTGTCATAATTTCTCTTATTCGTTGATTTGTAACTCGTTCTCTTCTTGATCTCCCCGCTGCTCTTCTCCAATAATCCATTTCCGTAGCGGACAGCATTTTCTCTGTTCTGTCCTTGATTGGCCAAACCTCTGAACTGTACGTAACAATACTCTTTACTATGGTGTTATATATGATCTTTTTGTTCTGTTTCGATATACTCTGGTCCCAGAGTATTCCATTTATTAAAGTTATCGCTTTTCTTCCTTGTACATTTCGGTCTTTTATAGCTCTGCCTAGTGTTCCGTCCGCTGTTATTTTAGAAGTGTACATTCTGTTTATTATTTATTTGCGTCCTTTGAATATAATGCCGAAAGGTTTCTGTAAATAGTCGAAGCTTTTTACAAACTTTTCTATAATCATCTGTGAAATGTAATGCGAATTGCGTAAGTATTGGTTATTTTAAATTTTATTATGGATACGTTATGAAACATTTAAGGTTTTTCGACAATCTAAATCAATATAATAAAAACTTGACAAAACTCTTAGACCATTTCAATTACTAAATATATTACGTTATAAGTATTGTATTGTGAATAATTTTTTTCTTTGGGTATATCACATGTCACTGACAGAAATAAAAATAGATCCGGCAACATATACAAGACAAGTCATCATGGTTCTAGTATGACGTGCAATTGAACCTAACGCGTTTCCTCTGTATAGTCTATTTTTTAATTAGGAGTAGTAAAATTCACTATTTTTTATTATTATATACAAGTGAACAACAATTTAGACAAATGTTAATCATAGCATATACATATGAAACAGTAACAATTTAAAATTATTCACTATCACTTTCCATTTCAGTTGAACTATCTACACCCACTGATATAATAAATGGCTCGATTATATCATCGACCAACCTATCTATCTCACACATTCTTCTTTCTTCATTAATCACATGGCCTACACATTTATTCCAATTGTCCGTAGTGATATTCTGGATTGCTGTTAGTAGAAGTATCCTTACATCAGCTAATTTTAATGTAGTATTCTTAGTTGCTACCTCATTTTTTATTTGAGCCCCACACCAACTCGATTGGGTTTAGTTCGCAGTGATAGGGTGGTAACCTCAAAACAGTTTTGTTACAACTTTTGGCCATCTCATCTGTCACATGTATATTATATTAGTCCTTATTGAGACGAATTAGGTGAAGAAGTTCAGATCGAACCATCCCTTCATTGTACTCAATATTTTTTGATTTCAACCAAGCTTGCATATCGAGTTTTTTAGAATTTGTTGTGGGATTTTTTCAATTTTATGACTATGATATGTAGCATTATCCATAACAATAATAACATTGTTTGGTAGCACTGTTAATATTTTATGAAGCCATCTTTCAAACACCTATGCATTCATTTCTTCATGATAATCGGTTGTATTTTTACCTTCGAAAATCAATAAACCATTCTCCACAAATCCTATATGCAAAATAATGAGACGTCTTCCTTTACCTGGAAGATTACTTAAACCTGTAGTCAGTCCTTCATTAAATTCCTATCGTCGACTTTTTATGTTGCCTTTTACCCAAAGTCTTTGTTTGGTATGACCTTCGTTTAGCCATGTTTTATCTAAATAATAAATTGGCCGATTTTGACGACGATAATCTTTAATTGTCATCAACTATCTTCTTCTCCACCTAATTAAATCATCACGTTCTTTCAAAACACTCTTTCGATTTCTCTTCATATACCTACAATAATATATCATATTTATTCTAACATATCAAAGTATGTAAAATACTCGTATAAATTTCAGTACTTATATACTAAATTTTTTTGCATAATAATTAGAACATTGGCGCTGACCTAAAGTTTATCATTTTCATCACTGTATAATGTTGAACGGCTCATCTTTTGGCAAATCATCACGCAACTGTAGGAAGCTCATTTAAAAAAAAACTGTGAATTATTTTCCTTATAGAATTCTTGACGGTTTCACCATAATCAGCAATTAAAGAGTGTCTTCCAGAACTTTACTTGGGTGGGATAACTTGTGCTTTGTCCTTATATTCTTTTATGGTACGATAGACAGTAGACCGTGCCACTCCTAAAAACAAGATAACATAATAATATATACCTAATTTACTATATTCAGCTTCTCAACAACAGATAGATGTCCTAGGATCACAAATTTTCGCCTTCTCCACGGGGATATTTGCGTTCCAGAAGTGCTTGCTACTTCCTCCATATCCAAGAAAAACGCAATGAAAATGTCCTACACGGAGAGTATATCAATCGATTTATTCTTAAAAGAACTATTTTACTATTATAACGCAAATTGAACGTAAAAAATTGAACAAAAACGCACTGACAAAAATAAACGATGTATACGACAACAACTGTTGTAACAGTATGGCGGCCATAAACATGTCAAATTTCCATACTGTAATCTGTCCCGAAAACTGACAAATAGCAAGCCTCCTTTTTAGCGCTTCAATTTAAAAACACTCATCCTAATTAAAAAATAGACTACAGTCGAATAATAATAGAATAATAGTTATTTATGTAACAAGTCAGTAAAGTGATACTTTATCGAACGAGTCTGATTTACGAGACAAGCGAGTGAAGCGAGCGCGGCGAGTAACAGACGAGTTCGGTAAAGGTACTTTACTGACGTGGTGCATACAAAATTTTATCGCCAACCTTGAAAATTATTAATTTAAGAAATAAAGATATAATAACTTATGACAGTTTATGACAGTGACAAACGATTTATTTTTAAAGTCATCAGTCATGGCTACGCTGACAGATATTAGCGGCAGGTAAAGTACTTTATTGTACAGTACGATAAAGTGTTTGTTTACCTCCGCAAAACGCTATGGTAACGCATCGCTTTACTGACGGTTGGCGATAAATAATATTATTTTATCGCCAACCGTCAGTAAAGTGATGCGTTACCATAGCGTTTTACGGAGGTAAAGAAACACTTTATCGTACTGTACAATAAAGTACTTTACCTGCCGCTAATATCTGTCAGCATAGCCATGACTGATGACTTTAAAAATAAATCGTTTGTCACTGTCATAAACTGTCATAAGGTATTATATCTTTATTTCTTAAATTAACAATTTTCACGGTTGGCGATAAAATTTTGTATGCACCACGTCAGTAAAGTACCTTTATCGAACTCGTCTTTTACTCGCCGCGCTCGCTTCACTCGCTTGGCTCGTAAATCAGACTCGTTCGATAAAGTATCACTTTACTGACTTGTTACATAAATAACTATTATCCAATGATAAAAATAATATCGAGATTGATTTTAAATTTAAATTTAAAACCTTTTTTACAATTTTTCTCAGTTCTTGATCCGCGAGAGTTGATAAGCCTCTTTTACATCTGTCAAATAATTCATGAATTAATCCGTGAATTTATTCACGAATAAATTCATGAACTTGAATCATTTTACACTTAACAATAAATTCATGAATTTGTTCATGCATATCATGATGACCAACCGTAACCACCCGTAACAGCCAATTTGAAGTCGTTTCGGACGTAGATAAAGAGCGAGTGCTGGTTGGCATGTAACATAAAAATGTAAAAAGTACTAAAACTTACTAGAAAATTGACGATATTTTAGAACATGTTCGAATTCATGAATTAGTTCACCAATTAATTCATGAACTGGAATTGACGTCGATTTTTGTATTACACTCATCAATTTTTGTCCATGAACTAATTCATGAATTAATTGACAAATGTAAAACAGGCTTATTACTGGAGAAAACCCTATTGGAAATAAATTAATTGATCAGGGACTATGCTCGTCGCGGCGTCATTAATTAACGAGATCTACTAATTCAGGGTGCAAGAGCATTGTGTGAATCAGAACAGGCACTTACCTTTAATAAATAATTATTAATCGCTTATGATTCATAATATTTTCAGATGTTAACCTCCAAGTAGAACCGTTGATGTTATTATATATGTGACCCACCCTGTATGTCTACTTCAGAGCTCGAGATTAGTAAAAGATGTTAACTAATGCCAGTTTGCGCCACCCATTTTATAATAATCAAGGCAGAGTCACTGTTGTTACAGTATTGCATAATAAAAATGGGAAATTTTGCACTAAACTGATATAAAGGCCTACCTCAAAGGAAACACAAAAGTAATTAAAACAATAACAATTTATTAAATAAAAACAAGAAAAATTTGAAATATAAAATTTAGCACATTAATAATAATAATAATAATGGAAGTATGAAATACACAAAAATATTGAAGCTAAAATTGAAATAATAGGTATGACTTTAGCATTTGGTTGTTGTCAAAAATTACACAATGTACACTAAATTCACTGGAGTTTAATTACAAATTGGTCACAAAGAAAACTAAACTTTAGAGGGACGGTACAAACTGAAAAGCAAAACAATAAGAACAGGTTCGACAAATAAACAATCTAAAAAAATTAATTGGTCAAATTCAGTAAAACTAATTGATCAAATATGGTGCACCATTTACCTTAAAATTTCTATGAACTCAATATTACAAATATCAAAACTTTACTAATATTTAATACATTCAAAATATTTTGACCACATGTACAACAAAAAAGAAGAAGATAATAGTGACTATTACAACACACAAATTTAAAAGGACATATACAAATTTAGACAAACACAAAGACTTAATGAACATAATATACTCGTACAAATTTAGACAAATACAAGGTTCGTTGATGCACAATAATATTTAACTTTATGAAACAAATATCTAACTTTTAAAATTTCTGACAGCTTGGTAGTAGTACAGTTCTCTTGCCACACGAAGTACAAGAAATAAAAACTCATGTACCTGGAAATTTAGTGTTCCAATACGCCAACGAAGATTGTCCCGGACGCCTATTTCTGCCGCGTTACCGTTCGATGTTGTTGATGGGCCCTGAGTTGATATTGTCGGTGAGATATCCTCTTAATCTGGACCAACGCCGTAAATTGAAGGACGATAGATACTCCAACAATTTATTATTTGGAAATCGAGATTTAAATCACCCTGACCGGTGTATCCATACTGTGGACATTAACACCTCGTTTCCAAGGACATCTTCACCAAAGGGCGAGCAGACTCTAGCCGACGCCGGGACCGGAGTTAAGATTTATTCAACTACCAGTCACTGTTTAATTGTACTGTACTAAACTGGGATGTAACAAATGAATCTAATAATGAATGTAATACTGATGTTGTAATAGTGAATGATTTTAGACGAGCTTCGCCCTTTTAAAGACTCGGAGGTGGGAGAAGAACATTCTGGAGAATTTAGGCATCAGAAAGACGCTGTTGGATCACGCCACCAGAAAATACGAAACACCTCCGCAATTTCATGCAACAAGAAACTATGAAACTATTTAGATAACTTTAGGCGGACGAAAAATGCATACTTCGCCAATCTTAAATTTGAACAAAGAGTCCTTCATAAAATAAATATTTTAAATCGAATATTTTAAAACGGAATAATATATGCGACGCAGATTTTAATGTTCAAAATTTTAAGACGTAATTTATTTAGGATTGGAAATATAATTTGAATTAATACAGATTTAAAAATATTTAACATGTAATATACAGCGATAAATGAATTGAATCTTAGCTGCTGCTTTTTAAACGTAACAGGCTATAGGTTTCTGCATAACTATGCCCATTTATAATTCCCATGAGTGTACGTTCTATGCAGACGACCGGAATAAATTGAGCACTAGTGTACATACATACATGTTTAACAGTTGCACACCAACACAAACGAGATTCGGCTTTGACGTCGCTAAGGTTTCATTGTTTTCATGTTTTTTTTCAGCGTACGTATCTCATCTCACGCATTTCGCACAAGCTGTCTAACCCCTGCGTCGTCGGTCAGTGTCGTCGGCCGGCGGACGCGGTGATTCAATAGAAACGTCAACACGGACGGCGGCGGGCATGAACCAAGTGAACCAACGCATGGCATCATCACTTTTCGGACTTCTCTTTTGCGTTACGTGGCGACCACTCATGTTCGTTGTTTGGGAATGCATGTGTGTATGTGAACCGAACGTTCGAATGTGTGTTTATATTGCGTGTGAACATGTTTATGTGGATGTATGAATGCATTGCAGCCAGACTGCTGATGCGTTACATTCGGACTGCAATGTGTGCGTTTTTTTAAAAAAATTCGTTAACAGAACTCCCGAGTAATAAAATCGTCCTGGTTGTTTTAGTTTTTCTGTTTCGTTTGCAAATTGAAATAATGAGTTGAAGTTTACGCTGGATAAGTTTATATTTTGCTTGTGTTTTCTACGTTTTCGAATAATATTTTTCTACATAACTACATAAATTATGCTTTTAAAACATCGCGGGTGGTCGGGCAGAGCGGGTTAGTCAATTTTGATGAAACTAAGAAAAATGTAAAAGGAAGTTTGAAGGTGCACAATAAATGAGTTCTTGTAGATTTTCCTCTTTTATTGATTTGCCATTATTCCTTTATACTCCAACGTAGGGGTTCTCAACCTTTTAGTATTCGCGACCCAATATTCAATCACAATTGTCATCCCCCCCCCACAATCATTTTCAATGAAATCGTATTCTAATTTTAATATGAGTTTATATTTAATTTAAGACGGGCGTTTACCAACAAATAGAAACTTATGCAACTCATATTACTCGCGGGACGGGTAGACGCAAGGGTGTGTGTGTAAGTGGAGCTACACGATATTCGGTTTCCATCACAGCCCTTCGGTTTTATTCATAGATTAAGGAATACTATAGATGGGAAACATATTGCAGTGACCTTGAGTTTGGTGGTAGATTATAAATAAGCATAATCAAGATCACTTCAAGATTTAATTTAATTAATTTTTATTTTATTTATTTTTATCATGATGTGTATATAAATATTCATTAAGTCAATATTTTGCCAAAATTTAATTTTTATTTACGTAAAATAATAAAAGAATGTTAGTATAAATTTTATAAAAGTCATAATATTAAAATAAGCATAAAATATTACGTGGATGATAACAAGAAAGTGTTTCCCGCCCGAAGAATACTGTGACCGGGAGAGATCGATAGTGTGGCTCGGCGAAAACAATATTTTTCCGCTAGATGCATTGGATGAGTCATGAACGTGTAAACAAATTTATATTTACATATTTGTTTATCTTTTTGAAAATTAGTAATGCGCTGGTTTCCTGAGTGGTGCAGCACTGCAGCTATGTATTTCCGGAAGTGGAATCGTATCTGCCGAACAGAACCGGGCGTTTTTGTGAAGAAAAATATCTATATAAATCCGGGACCGCTGAGAAACCGGGAGTTGCTTGGTGTAAACCGCACTCAAAAGAGGAAAAAAGGAGAAGTAGGTGAAAACCTCTTCTTCCTCTTAAAGGTTATATTAACTTAAAAGTTTATTCATGAATTTGAACTTAGAATATTTTCAAAGAGATTTTTCGATACTTATAAAATTTTCAACAAAAATTAAAACTTGTAATATTTTCCTTAATAACTTTGCTGTACTTATAGAATTTTGCTAAGTGAGATGGAACTCAGAATAACTTTATGAATTAGATATCGTTTAATTTTAGAGCTCAATTCACATTGAAACTTGTAATTATTTTAGAAATAATTATTTATGTATGGAACAGCTTTATTTAATTAAAACTTTGATTTTTTTTATTTTTCTAGAATGTTTTGTTTTATATGTAGGGTTATTACACCATGCATTATTATAAAACATTTTAGTGACTGTAACGATCAAGTTGAATAGCGTAATATTTTTTTTTTATAAAGATTTTTCTTTACTATTTTATTTATCAGATTAGAGGAGTTGTGGTTAATAATTTTGTTTTATGTATATATAGAATAATTGAGCAGTGATCGAATTTTTAATGATGGATGAGTTTGAAGTGATGTACGAAGAATTAAGGTGACTTGATAATGTTTGTTATAAATGTGTGTATAGTGTTGTACCAATTTTTTTTGAGTGGTGTTTTGTATTGGAATCTCAAAGGGAGGTAAAGTTTTATTTTAATATATATATATTTTCTTTTATGTATATCAAGTATATTTTATAGTACTTGTGTGTTTGATATTAACGTGTTGGGTAATAGATCAGGGATGTGTGCGATGAATTAAGTAGTTGTTTAATTCATAGCATGGAGTCCTGGTGAATCCTTAAAACACGAATTAGTCTTGGTGGTACTGTGTTGGGAGCGAGAAAAGGCGCCAGGCAGAACTAATCAGGGCTGAGTTAATTAATTAAATGCACAAAGACTTTTATTTTATTTTATTAAATTTAAAATTTGTATATATGCCTTAAGGGGTGAGCACATAGTGGTGTATGTTCGGGTTGTGTCCGACGAGTTAAAAAGCATACTCGTAGGGTGGAACTTTGGGGTACCTACCAGTGTGAATTTGCTTTCTGATGGTACTGTCTTGGGAGCGAGCAAAGGCGCCAGGCAGGACTAATTAGGGCTAAGCCACTCCCTTAATGTTTATATTTTTTGTAAATAATAAATTGCGTAATTTTTGGTTATTCATATTCCAGTACAATCCATCATATGCGATAAATTTTATTTTATTGAAGATGTTGATTGTTTACATGTATCTATGACGAATATAAATCATGATAATCACGTTTATAATTAAAATATAAATTTTTCTCGACGTTATGCTTTCATTTATTATAATTTCTTTATTATATTGACTAGTTGATTATGATATGTGTAGTTTTAGATGATGTTTTGAAATATTAATTTTTTGTAAATATATAATTTAAAATTTCTCATTCTTTAATACTTACTTTTAATAAATTAGATGATAAGATACATTTTGCGTTTTATTTTCTTTACCTGACCTGGTGATCACTAAAGAGCATTCAAATTGATTGGAGAATTTATTTATATTTTCTGCCCCTGAGAGAACATTTTCTTTAGTCATTCTAAACTGAGCTAGTTAAATGTAAAATTGCCTAACCTACTATTCAGCAGAAATTTTGTTGTATCTTAGTCTAGCATAAGGCCTAGCACTAGGATGCATGCTTGATTCTTACCTACTTATTGATTGAATAATTCTAATTATTTTTATATAAATCTCAATTTGCAAGAGTCACAGCAATATGTATAAAGAATGAGTACTTACGGAACTGTTGATGTTGTTGATGTTTTATAATAAGCCAATTTTCGCTTGCCCATAACTGTTATATTATTATACACTCGAATATTATAGGTATATATGACATTTAAATGCGAGTGACAGTTTGTAATTAAACTGTCACTCGCATTTAAGTCTGCAATAGCTGACCGATTCCGATAGATTTTCGTCTTCGCTAGGACCGGTAGAGATACCGGTGGGGATAAAGGACGCGAAAAACCTCGTGTAAAATGTGTGTGACAATGTTTACTATTTAATGTTTTTTATCTTTAAAAATAATTACATAAATTTGATTTTTTCTTTATATCGTACATCAAATGTGCAGCTGGCGCGTAGAGGTCGTTTGTTTTTCTTTTCTGTATCAGCCTTAGTTAGTAGACATTAATCAAATTCATGCACTTTTGTGGTTATTTCTAAAACACCTAACTTTTTTAAGAAAATAAATTAGTACAAAAACTGACCTTGACATTATAAATTGCTGCCTTTTGCATCACTAACCCAAATTTGAGATTCTAAAATTACAAAATAAGTTTAAAAAACGCGAAACGGCGATGCCTTAGTTTTCGATAGGTAAACGCCCCTCTTAAGTGTATTTTGATACTAATACTATACTAGGACGTTGATGACAAAACTTAAAAATTACGTACAAACAAATAAAATTTTTCGTCAATTATCATATCAATTCTACCTATTAATATTCAAAATAAATAAATGCATAGTAATAAAGATGCTTTGTTACTATATTATTGATTTAATAGCCTATGTTCGATTTTGCGATGGTATGTCAGCAGTAGAAGAAATACAATTTTGCAAACCAATAGAACTCAAAGCAACAACACTTTCATTGTTTGATATCTCAAATGATTTTCTAAACAACGCAAATATAGAGTAGAAAAATTGATTAGGAATATTCACCGATGGTGCTCGTAGAATGTCGGGAAGATTCCAATGTGTACAAGCACTTGTGAAACAAAAATCTCCACAGTTTATTTGGACATATTGCATGATCCACAGAGAAGCTCTGGCTTCCAAACAAATGAGTCCTGGTCTGAATATTCTGCTAACGACGCCGAAGGTGGTAAACGTCGTAAATTATATAAAAATCAAGAATCTTTTCTGCACTTTGTAAAGGCATGGGTGCAGTACTGTTTAGTCTGTAGACAGTCGTTGCCAACAAGCAAACCAAACGAAAATTGGATAAACTGTACAAAATGTGGCATGCAGGCTCATAATAAATGCGCTGGGTATAACCGTTTTCTATAAATGTGTAAATTGTAATTCCGATGACATCTGAATTAAAAATTGATGTTTATTATTACTATATGGCGACAACTAGTCCATTTGCGGGGTTTGTTGTCACATATGCTTTGCAACAATATAAATTGAATAAATATATCTTTAAAAAAAGGATTATGGCATTTGCTTTGTAAAAAAGTGCTGAGGAAAGAGTGTTTAATTTTAATATAAAATAAACATTATGGTAAGGTTTAAATTGTTTTATAAAGGCCCAAAAATAACTCACATTTTATATTTGATAACTAATATATATAGTACATATTCATTCTTTTAATGAAATTTTTTACAACATTTTGATATAATTGCTGGAAAAAATTCGCAATGTTGTGCCGAATTTAATCTTTGAGGTCCTCAGTTGTTTGTGGCTTGTTGCTGTACCCCACAGAAAGAAGTATAACGGTGTCAACTCACATGACCTAGGTGGCCAATTCACATTACCTCGCTTAGAAATATCACGATCATTAAGGGTCCTATATAGTGGATCGGAAATGTAATATTGGTTGCATAGCACATAATTTAATAAGCCAAGGATGTCCGAGTACTTATTACACATAGGGAATATACAGCAAGAGCAGCGAGGTATGATCACCCGATGGTATACGTAAACTCGCATCTAAACGTGGTCCGATAATACATATTAGAGTAACGGCACAACATACTAGCATTGCCTGCTCATATTCGAACTCATAGTGATCTGATTATTTTTTTGCAGATTGACAAAAAGAACAAATTAAATTTTCTCTTTAAGTGATGACGATTGCTTAGATAACTAAGTCGATAATAACGCGAAGATTGTAATACTTATAACGTAATTATGATTATCCTAATGAAATTAAATAATAATGTAGTTGTGTACAAAGTTATAGCAGTACAACTGGGTTTTAGAATGAAATAAAAACAACCCGCCTGAAACATCTGCAGAATAAACTAAGATGTCTAGAGAAATATAAATAAATAGAAATTTCATGGTAAAAAAAAAACTATAAATAAGTATAACAGGAATACCATAAAATAACATAAAAACGACCCTTGAAATAGAAATTAAAATTAGAGATTCTCTCCAGTAAATATAACGAAATAACAACTCTGGAAAAATAAATCTATATATCTATATCTGGCGAACACAGCTAGCGGAGATCATTTGCTGAATATACGTCCGAAGAATATCGACTAGCATCGGGTGATCATACCCCGCGCGCTCAAGCTGTATAATAAATATTTGAAATAAAACTCAATATCTAAGCGAATAAAAATTCATTTATGACCAAATATTTACACATTTGTAACCGCGGGAAAGATTCTTACCAGAATAACAATTTATTGTAATGTGGGTTGCCTAATTTTAATTTATTTTATATTCATTTAAAACAAAGTAAAACATCAACTAAAGCAAACAAATCTGCTACAAAGGATTTTTGAGAAAACTTGTTTTTAATATTTTGACATATTAATTAATTTTCTTTAATCAGATCATTTTTTTCTAAATTTGATTATTCAGCGGGGTAGATTACTAAATTCTTCATAAGTTGACGTTGAAAGGTTTTCTCTAAATTTAAAATCAACAAAAATATCTTGCATCAAAAATCTCCTATTTTTCAACTATTCACATATCCACTATACCTTAAATATTTCTTGCAATAACTGCACGGTGTCATTGGCATTATGCCATGTTACACCGTCTTGTTGAAACCATATTTCTTCAACATCCATACCATTAATTTCAGGCAATAAAAAGTTTAAAATCATCTCACGATATCGCATTCCAATGACAGTAACCGCATTTTGATTTTTATTTTCGAAAAAGTAAGATCCAATCACTCCCTCAGACCAAAATCCGCACCAAACTCTGACCCGTCGAGGATGTATAGGAAATTATTCAATCACTTTTGGATTTTCGGATTCCCAAATTCGGCATACATAGCCGGTAAGATGAAAATGCGCCTCATCATTAAAGATGATTTTTTTCGAAAACACACCATAAACTTGTTGTCTTTCCAAAACCCAATTTATGAACGCCCGACGACTTGTATGATCGTGTTTCAAGTGCATTTTTACAATTTCTACCCGTTGTTCGATGAACTTTCCATGACTTAACCTTAATGTTTACTAATGACAGCATATAACGCTACACTAGTTTTAAGGCAAAAAAAATGGCGGTAAATTTAAAATGTCAGTTATTTTTGGGACATCCGTTATAATATAAGTAATATGAAAACTGTAACAACTGGACCACTCCTCCCCTACACTGGTATATATGAAAGGAATAACTAAGAAATATTCTGAGGTTGGTAGATGTATGTATTTATATTTATTGCAGGCCGTGGTAAATTAAAAGACGAGTAATCGATACTCTCTGATAAATTGATTTTTTTTCGTCTCTTCCAGGCGCGCCAATAATTCGCAATTATCCGGAACGAATTTTGCACTCGGCTCTTACCGTCATGTCGCACCGACCACATTGCATACTAATGCATCTCTTGCTGCATCTTAATTTCATAAATTAATATTTATGGACAAGTTAATTCCCATATACGCATGTAAATCAAGTGATTACCGGGTGCGTTCCTTAAATTTTTAATTGTAGCCTTTTCTTTATTACCCTGGTCGCGTAGTGGTAATAAAGGTGCAAGATGGTAAAAAATAATTTGTATCCGGGCGAATACCTCACGTAATATATATGATATTCTCTGAGTATAAAAAGTCACACAAAAAGATTTAGGAGTCACTTCTTTAAGAGTAAAAAGGATAAAATAATTTTAAGGTGGCTGTAATATAATATCTTATAATCTATTGTTGTGATACGCGTATTATACGAAGAATTTGAGTGATTTCAAATCCATAAACATTTTCAATTTACAATTAATATAAATGTAGAACTCTTGTGCTTTCGTCAATTTCAATCAGGGTCTAATGTGAATTGAGTTTTGAAGAGTTCAAGAATTAATTTTAATCTTGTTTCAACTGCCTATTTATTTTTTTATATTTTAAATAACATTTAAAATAATTTAAATTATTCTAAAGTTTATGATTTAATGTTATTGAGTATAGACTCTTGTATTTATCTAATTTCAAGTTAATGAATGTAGGTATTAGTATCTGTATTTAGGGGGAGGGGGGGGATTAACTGATCGGCGTATGCCACAAAATGGTCAATTTCCACCCAAAAAATCGCAAAAATTATTGTTTATGTTACTTTTTCAGATATGATATGGAAGAAATACATCGTGAAACAATGGCGAGTTGGATTGAGGGTCATACTGATTGTATGTCCATTGTCAGTGATTTCGATATTTATTGCAGAGTCTGTAAAATATCTTGACTGAATGCCAAAATATCACACGTTCGTCACTTAGCTTTGCTAAAACATACACAGAAATAGTTTTTATGCAGAGCATTTCGATAGTTTACAAAATTTCGTTACATGTTTAAATGACGATGCTAGAAGTATTTTTGAGTGCAAGGAACTAACACAAATCCTAAATTTAAAAATCCGTTGTTATTCCTTCAGGAACACTTTGGAAATTTGCCTAAACTAATCACATATTTTGAAAATCGAAATCTCAAACTAAAAGATGGATTAACCACATTAGATGTGGCTATTAATAATTTCAAAAGTATTCGAAGTGACTTCGGATGTGGCCTTCGGCAAAAATTAGACGCAGTTTTTAATAGAACTCCAGATTTAATAACATTGCGGCAATTGTGTATGGGGACAATGACACAAAATCAAACATTAAAATACGCTGAAATAAACGAATATTTTCAGTACGCACCTATAACTAGTTGCGATGTAGAAACGACGTTTTCTATCTACAAGGATGTACTTAATTCAAAGAGAACAAGTCGTACAGAAGAGAATCTTGAGAAAGTATTGCTAGTAAATATTAATACTCCTTATTTACTCGACTTGAACAACAAAATGAACACATAATAAGGTATTTTATATTTATAGATCACCAGCCATTTGTTATCCAATTATATAAATAAAATTAAAACCTCTTTAAAAATACAACATCTCAATAATGCGCCCATGGGAGATGTGTCATGACTCGCTCGTGTCCGCGCCCTGATTATTAGGGAGCCGACACGGAAGGTTGATGACTCATCGCCCATGAGCGCACTATTGAAATGTTGTATTTTTAAAGAGGTTTTAATTTTATTTATATAATTGGATAACAAATGGCTGGTGATCTATAAATACAAAACACCTTATTATTTGTTCAATTTGTAGTTCTAGTCGAGTAAACGATTATTAATATTTACTAGCAATACTTTCTCTTCTGTATGATTTGTTCTCTTTGAATGAAGTACATCCTTGTAGATAGAAAACGTCCTTTCTACATCTCAACTGGTTATAGGTGCGTACTGGAAATATTCTTTTATGTCAGCGTATTTAGCAGTTAGATTTTGTGTCATTGTCCTCATACACAATTGCCGCAATGTTATTAAATCTGGATTTCTATTAAAAACTGCGTCTAACTTTTGCCGAAGACCACATCCGAAGTTACTTGGAATACTTTTGAAATTATTAATAGCCACATCTATTGTGGTTAATCCATCTCTTAATTTGAGATTTCGATTTTCAAAATATGTGATTAGTTTAGGCAAATTTCCAAAGTGTTCCTGAAGGAATAACAACTGATTTTTTAAATTTGGGATTTTTGTTAGTTCCTTGCACTCAGGAATACTTCGAGCATCGTCATTTAAACATGTAACGAAATTTTTTAAACTATCGAAATTCTCTGCATAAAAACTAGTAGCTTCCAACCATGTTCCCCATCTAGAAAACTTCTTTAAAAGCTGTACAAGTCTATCAATTTCCGGATACCTGTCTCTGATATATTCACAGATTCTGTGGAGAGCATGTACCCCGTAGCGTATACACTACGGGGAACAAATAATAATACTATTACTGATGATAACAATATAGTTGTCGAAACACGTATCTAGCTTTCAGTGCTTTAGTGTAGTGTAAGTTGTTTTTATCAGTGTTTTTGTTAGGGGGTTAATTTTTTGTTATTACTGACAGCGGTTGTGTTTTCATATGCATTTGTTTTACTGTTGAACGTATTTTTTTGGAATTAATTCATCATAATTTTTATCAGTTATTTAGTATTGTTTCTTCGACAAATAAATTGAACAGTATAAAAAAATAAAAATAACATAATATAGAATATGTGTAACTTTTAGATTACTTCAGAAATATAATTAATTGATAACCACGAATACATTACTTTTTTTGAAGTGGACGATTCAGCCTCTGCAAGTTCGTGAAAATTCTAAGATCCAGATGCAGTTAAATTCTACACTAATAATTATATTACTGTCACTGCAAGCTCATTCCGATTCCTCCAGAGCATAAAATTTTTTAAGTTTGGAATTTCGAAACAAAGTCGGTTGAGGATTTAATTAAAGGGCGTAAAATTAGTTAGAATACATGGTTTTTAATAAACAGCTGTAATAAACAGAGAGTGGGCATCGACGGGGATTTTTCTGGTAGCACAGATGTACGTATGGGTGTTCCACAGGGCTTTGCCCTGGGGCCAACGTTATTTTTAATATTTATCAATGACCTCCCTAACTGCCTAATTGATATTACTAAGCTGATGCTATATGATGATATAAATTTAGTGGTTTCATCAAACAATGTTGACGATGTTATTAGTGCTGCTGATGTGGTCCTGTCTGAAGTAAATAGGTGGGTCAAGTTTAATAGGATCGTCGTGAATATCGAAGAAACACAGTGTATGCTTTTTTATAACAAAAGAAAGTTCAACATCTCAATGTATACCATGGCTGACTCAGAAATTAATTTGCTTAGCAGTTGCTCGGTGTCATTGTCGATGAGGGTTTAAAGTGGTCGGAACACATAGACCAGTTGTGTTCTAAAGTCGCCAAATCATGCTACGCTCTGTTTTAATTGGGCAAGTCTCAGATTTTTTGTACACACTTCTATTTAAGGATGCGTTACGGGATAGTCCATTAGGGCATAAGTAGTGACGTTTCCCGCAATTTTATTTTGCAGAAGAGGGCTATTGGAACAATTTTTAATCTCCGACAGGGCGACTTGTGTAAGTAATGTAAAGGGTCAATAAGATTCTTACATTTTATGATGTGTATATTTTTGTGGTTTTATGTCATGTTATGCAGTCGCATCAGCTTTGAGTTTAGTTTGCCGCATAACTATGAAATCCACCACTATGACCGTGTTTTGCCTCCTGTACGTAAAACGACTTCCTTTTAGAAGACCCTTTTGTGGGTTGTAAATTATTTAATGCTTTGCCAAATGAAATCAGAGCATTACGTATTTTTAAAATGAATTTGAAAGACTACCTTCTTCAAATCTGCTGTCATACTGTATACGATTTTATTAATTATTTTAAATAACCTAATATTATATTGTATTACATATATGTGTGGTATTTCTTTTACTTTTGCTGTATTTTGCTACATTGTATGAAGTATTAAGAAATAAAATGAATTATTATTATTATTATGATCTTTTAGTAAAGTATTTGCCTTTATTCAACCTACAAAAAGTTGGTGCAAATTAAATCGTCTCAGATGGAAACTGCAATGACTAATACCATTAGAATGTGATTGATTATCCAGCTTAAGACCTCAGATACAGAATTTTCTGTTTTGGGAAACTATTCCTACTTTTATGAATTTGTTACATGCCATATTTTGTTAAAAACAGCCAATGTCATTTTTTGTTAAATTTTAGCTATTGGCAATACTTGTTGCAGAAATGACATGTGCATATGTATACAAACTTGTGTGTCAAAAACTGCCGAAGTGAGTGAGATACAGCGGTAGAAAAATATGGCGTTTTAGCTAAAACAAACAACGAATGTCACAATATGACATTGCCAGTTTTTGTCTAGATTTTAAAATCAGTGTGAAATCAGTTTAAAAAGTTCACCGTGCAACGTGCTTGTTATTTTGCAGTGTCTTTTATTCTTTCTATTGTTGTTCCCTAAAATAAACGGCACAGACTCTAAAATGTCATCGAACAATTTAAGAGATCCAGATTCGAATGTACCGTGGCCTGCTAAAAGAAAAAGCAAAACGAGAAAAAGTGAGGTTATCAAAAAGCAGAAAGTATCTGGAGAGTATCATATAAATCATAAAGGTGCTGCTAAACCGGCTTGGTCTACAGGGGTAAACTGCAGGTAAACTTACATTGATTCCAAGGTAATTAAAACTCTCCAATTAATATTTTTAGATGCAGATGCAAACGCAACAAATGCTTTCAAAAGATTGAATTTAACGATCGTCAAAACATATTGCAAAAATTCAATTCGTGTCTTCAAAGAATGAACAGGACAGCTACCTAGGGGGTCTTATTTCATGCAAAAATGTAAAACGAAGAAGACCAAGACATAATCAAAACGACGATGATGACGGTCCATCTTTCGACCATTCTGTAGCTTTTTATTATAAAATTAGATTAAATGGAATAGAAGAAGACTTATGCCATAGTGCGTTTTTGAGCTTGCATGGGATTACCAGAGGTCGATTGCGAAGAATACAAGATTCCATCAAAACTTTTGGATTAGCTCTTTGTGACAAGCGTGGAAAACATGTCAATAGGCCTTCCAAAACACCAGATGAGATTTTGAATCTTATTCGGCTGCACATTAAGTCTTTTAGAGGGAGACAATCTCATTATTCACGCAGAGATAATCCCAACAAAGTCTATTTACCGGGAGAGTTAAGCGTTAAGAAAATGCATAAGATGTTTTTAAATGAAATTAGAATTAATGTTTAATATCCCATTTATTATAAAATATTTAAGAATGATTTTAATATCACGTTTGGTGTACCAAGAAGTGATACGTGCGCTAAGTGTGACGAAGTTATTCTAAAAATATCAAAAATCAACTTATGACTGAGAAAGATCTTCACCTGCGAAAAGCAGAAAAGTTTACGCAGTCATTTGACTTTCAACAAAATCTTCCTTTGCCGCATATAAGAACCACTGACGTATTTTTTAAAAGTCAGCTGTGGTACTATGTCTTTGGGATTCACAACTTAGCTGATGATTCAGCTTCTATATATGTTTATACAGAAGATACTGCAAAAAAAGGTTCTAACGATATCACATCCATGGTGGTCAGAACAAAAATCATGTAATGGAATATTTCCAGTGCATGGTGGTACATGTTTAAAACTATTCAAAAAAATTACTCACATATTTCCCATAAGAGGCCACTCTTTTCTGCCTAATGACCAGGATTTTGGTCTAATTGAGAAGAAAAAAAGAAGCGATAGCCCAGAAGTTCCAGAAGATTGGGATTTATTAATAAAAGAATCGAGGGAAAAACCGTCTCCATTTAACGTCGTCAATATGAGTCAAGAAATGTTTTTTGATACGCAAAGCGCATGTTTTCCTTACTTCTTAAAAAGTCCAAGACCAAGTTTAAGCTTGAGACAAGCCCGTGTTATGGAAATATCGGCTGATTCTCAATATGTCAAAGTTCGAGAAACTTACAGTGGCCCATGAACGCACTGCGCCGTTCGAAATAAAAAACCTTTAGAAAATTTCATGGATTTGAAAACCTTGTATAATAAAATACTTTCTATCAGTTCTGATAAAATAAAAAATATAACAACTCTGGCCGCCTTCTTAAAAAAACCAGAGAGTGTCTCGTTTTATCAATCATTTTCTGTAATAGAAGCCACCAACAATATTGATATTGATGAAGATGATAACAGCGATGGACAAGAATAGAAAAACACATTTGTATTAATTACTTTACATAATAAAACAAATTAATTAAAAATATCCTGATTTTTTATTAGCAAAAACATCCATTGTCAAAGATCATTATTTGTTTTTTTTCCACTAACTAAATGTTTCATATTCATAAAGTTTATTGCAAGTCACGCAAAAATAAGGACTTTTATTCATATTAGCATAAAAGAACTGATCAACCAAATGATATTGCCTTGGTAACGTTTTCTTTTTGTTTTCTGGAAACACAGTGATTTTGACATTGGTTATTTTTGATAAAAAGCCGTCAATTGCAGTAAGAAATAACTAAATTTGTTTAGTATTACTCAAGTTTGTTGTCTTTGGTTATTTATTTCAGATAGAAATTTTAAATATGTTCTATGCGCACAGAAATTCTCGTATGCAATATTCACAATATAAATGCCTACAGTTTAACAGTTTACTTACTAAAATGAAATTTCTAATTATATAGAATATAATCTGAAAAAAAATAAAATAAGCATAAAAAGCACAAAGAACAAATTCAAATGTAGAAAATGGCGCCTAATCGGTGTTGAATAAACCGGCCCACAATCTAGTAATTACAAAAAAGTTAATTATTGACATTAATTAATTTTATTTATATGTATTTGTAGCTTTCAAACTTGCAATTAGTAAAATAACATGGATCAAGTATTAGTTTTCAAATTACGCTATGTAGTAAAACGCACATGAATGTTGAAGTTAAAATTGTTTTTAGGCGGACGTATAAATACCGATACAAAGGTTGTAGTATATTCTTTCTTAAATAGGCAGTCAAACCCTCTAATAAAGTTTATGGCAATATTTATGGGTAATTTAAATAGTATTTCTTGGCAGTGCAAGCATCATTAGCTGTATTTTTAAGTATCCCTGCACAATAATAATAATTATTAGAAAACAATTAAAAGAGTGTAACGATATTTTTTCCAGTCAATTTTAATAGCACTTAATAATATACAAGTTAAGCGTTGCGAGACTGGCTATGTGAAGTATAGGATGGGTATGAATGTAAGAAATGAATAATAAAATTTTGATCATAAACCATTTAATGATAAAGTAGCATTAAGATGAATTGAAAAGAAGCTTTACATATATAACTACTCATACATAAACGTTTGCATGCTTATTAATTTGAGTTTTTACAGAAGTTATTATGTTATTATTAGTATGAATATAACTTAGTTCTGACAAAGTTTTGGCACAAAACTCAATGGTTCAAAATATCAGGTTGGTTTTAGAAATTGAAGATGGTCCATGGTAAAGGGAAATTTTGAGAACTTTATTATTCGAAAAGCAATAGAACTTAACTAAAACACAGTATATCACCAAAAAGACAAATATTGTCCATTTCTATTTCTTTAAAATTATGCCGGGCAAATGGCCTTTTTTTTCTATAGCTTTATGAAGTCGGACGTTGAAATTCTGCATAACATGCCTACAAAAAGTAGGGACAAATAATTCCCATACATTGCAGACATTGCATACCATATGGTTACCTTCGGACTGTGTAATGCTTGTTGGTGAAGTCCCTTTGGATATTCCAAAGACCAATACAGCTGTTTTGCTTATTGCTATAGCCTGATAAATTGAAATGCGCTTCATCAGACATCCATAAAATATTAACATCAATTTCTTGTTGTAACATCCTTTCAGCGAAATGCGGGCGACGAGGCTGATCTGTTGGCTTAAGTGCTTGAAGAATCTTGATCTTATAATGATGGAACTTGTAATGGAACAACCCCAAGGTTGGGCGACCCAACGTAAAGGAACACGCATTACAATGCAATTAAAATGAATAAAATTGCTCCAAAGTTGGGCGACCTAATGTAAAGGAACCCCCTTATATTTAATTTAATAAAATTGTAGTGTAGAGTTTGAATCTAAAATAAAATTTAAATAACTTGCTTTGCCGGCTAAACTCAAATCAGATTCTCTCAGGGCGATTCGGATTAATAAGAAATGATTAAGTAAACTGTGTTCCTAAACATTAATTATATTTAATAAAAAAATACCATTGTAAAACTTTAAACAATTCGTATATTCAAAACTAATGAATTATATATAACTATTTTTTACATATAACAAAAGAAATAAAATATATTTAAAGACAATTTTAATACATTTTTACAAATAATTAATGGCCATAGATTTTTATGTATATTATTCGACGTAGTCTAACATAAACAACGGATGCCAGCATTTACTACGTAAGCTGGTTTTGTGTACTATTATATAAGTACACAACAATGTTAATACAGATCAAATTACATTCTCCTTCATAGCACGGAGATGATATGTATTTATCAACTTTATTATGTTAATTTCAATTTAAAATTTATTTCGTAATCCTTAACTCTTCATTATCTACAATATTTTCATTTACAATAACCTTTTGAAAAATACCTTATAATAAAGTTTCTTTCTTCGCTCTTCGGCGACTTCTATCCTCAGCAAACTCTTCTATGATTGGCGTTGTCTTCACCGGAATTTCCTTAGTGGTCACGATCCTGAAGTGACGAATCTACTTGCTCTGCTTACTGGAGCAAATTATATTTTTTATAAACTTTTAACACTGTGCACATTTACTCTTTAAGTGCTACTTTAATCACTATTTTTCAAATAACAATTCTTATGATTGTTATCTAATTAGTTATAGGAGTTGTAGGTTCTCCTTTTTATAGAACATTTAATGTATATCACTTGACTTTTTGCTAGTCGGGGTTTGACGACTTCTTTATGAAGCCAGCCAGTCAAATCCCTCCGACTTTGGAGTTAACTTTCCGACTCAAATGAAGTCTAGCAGTTGACTCTCTCGTTTTTAGCGCGTGTTTCTATTTTATATAAAAGTGTCTGTGGTTCCCCTTTTTCTATATAGTTCGGTTATTTCCACTTAAGTTTCCCATAGACATTCTTTTACGTAGGCGAATGTTTATCACCACTGTAGCGTTTATTTCACTGTTGTAAACATTCGGCGACACGGTTCTTAGAACTAAATACACACTAAGCTTATGACTAATATTTACTTAATAATACCATAACATATTCATTGATTTTAAATATTATTTCTCTTCAAAATATTAATAACAGAATATACTTAATTAAATTCTAAAAAATTAAAAATTATAAAATTAATAAATGGATTGGTATGTACCGTTACAAACTGGAGATCTTTGTGTAAAATTCGGAGAAAAGTCATCCTAGCTAAGCTAACTGCCTCATTATGTTTTCGACAGGAACGTTTCGGACTGTGCTGTATAGCTGCTTCAAGTTGATCAATGTTATCCAAAATTTTGACACATCTGTTTGGTCCCGTGCGTTTGACATTGTTCGCTGATACGCTTACCTCAAATTTACTAACACATTTTCTCTCTGTGCGAGGAATATTGAAATTAATGCGAAATTTCCGCTGTACTGAGACCGGGGATGGTTTGGATACGGGGATACAATGGACAGGCTCAAATTTGCGCCCTAATAGAGATGCTGTTGCTGTGACTGGGATTTTATGTTGGTACTTGTGTGAGGAAGAGGCTGACAAAAGCATATGGCCGCTACTCAACAAGTGCGACATCGCGAGTAAATTAACACTTTTTGACACCTCCGATGTAACTTTTCAAGGTAAGATTGTAAAGTTTTTCGACAATACTGATCCGTGTTTGGACTTGTCAGTTTTGTTTGCAAGTATTGGTGACTGGTGGAAACATATGCCCGTATGATTCAAGTAGATACAATATGTTGTTCAAATTTTATAGCTAGAAATGTTTCATCTTGCACCATGGGGATACAATGGACATGGATTAATTTTTATTAATGTTCAACGTTGTTTTCATCTAAGATGCCATGACAATTTAAGAGGAAAATTAACCGGAACTTCCTCGTAGTTGACCTACAATAGGCGGTGGAAGATGTCTTGAACAATCGAGGAAGTATACGACAAGTGGCAGTCTTCCGGAACGTGACGAAGTCTCGTTTGGCACTTTACGTAAAGAAAGCCAAAGAAACGGGCTTGCATAATTTGTCATTTAAGCCAAATTTTCACAAGAGACAGGTTTTTCCTGAGAAAATGGACTGCGACCATATACCTAGTCATTATTTTTGTAATACGCTTTGATTAGAAAAGGACGTTGCTCGCCGGATCACCGTTCCATAATTGCTGAATGGCATAAAATGTCAAACCATTTGACAAGTAAGTCCATAGCAACCTATGCATTGTTTCAAAATAATAACGTTTTCGAAAGCTCCCGTTATCATAGAGTACCTAAAAAACTAAGATTTTTTAATTTAATATACTTATGGAGTAATTCTTCAAATATTAAAGTTATTTCTGTCAAACACTGTGTGACGATTAAGCTATCATATTTATGTGTTAAATGATTACCAGCACAATTATTACAAGTTTCCGCATGATTACATTCTTTCCCAAAGTGAGTTTATTGTACACATTTGTAACATCTAATTATTTGTAGGTATTTATGCGCCTTACATTTCGCATTCCGTAACATATCTCTCGATTATTATAGATGTCAGTATTTGATATATTTATTATTTAATCCTGTCTATTCGAAGCATTTATCAGTTGACAAAACACGTTGTATTGCACGAATGTCGCTATTCCGTCTGTAAATTCTGACGTTTCCCGGCAAGTGTCATCGCCAATTGAAATTGACCGATGGTTTTAACAGTACATAATCTGCAATTGAATTTTCGTGCGACTGCCAATGTTAATTAAACCTCAGATGGATCTTCCATTCTTCAATTCTGACGTTTCTTGTAACGTTAACGTCAACCTAACGAGGAATTGAGGTATCATTGTCGGCTGTGCCAAACGGCCTCCATATTGAATGCCGGCATTTCGCCTAGACTTTAATAATAATAATAATAAAATACATAAATAATAAATTCGGGCGTCGAGGTGCATTGAGTCACCATTACGACTACCTGTTTGCCAAATTTCATGGCTGCAAGTGCGATAGATTATACGCAGTTCTTGTTTTTACTTTCTTATATAATATATTACAATATAATATATAACGAAGGATTGTGATGACAAAAATTTATTATTAGTGCTAGATTTCGAATAAGTTTTATTAAAAGAAATTTTAAAATTCGGACCTAGTCTTATAAAATAACAGTTTTTTGCAAATATCTCGCAAATTTTGCATTCTTTACAGATTTATTGAGAATGCAAAAGTTTTTAGAGCTGCATTTGAAATAATTTCTGTATAAAATGAATTTCAACATTTGGACCAGTAGTAGCACTTTTGCTCTTATCACAAAGTAGTTTTTTTCATATAATTCTCAAATTATGCATTTTCTAAAGATTAATTAAGAGAATCTTATTTCTATCTAACAAAATATGGGGTCACTGTAAACCTATCTAATTCACAGGCTCACTTAAAAAAGAAATCATGTTAGGCTTGTATATGTTTATAATACTTTGCTGAATGATATTTGATGTTTTCAAAACATTGTATAATTGTTATAATTTGGAGCCCTAAAATTTAAATGAATGTTTATAAGCTGGCTATAAGTTTCATTTCAATTTATACTTTTCACACAAAAATAGATTACAAGTTGTTTTATTTTTGTTTATCTTTGACAGTTTTTATTTAGGTTTTGTCATATACTTGTACATACATCATGAAACAAAATTAATACAAAAAAAACAAACAAATATTTTCAATTCTGTCAGGGGCAATGCAGGCATTTGCAAGAATCAGCTGCAAAACTAGACATGTGTCATATTTTAAACAGCTTTTAAAAAATATATTACAATTTTCAAAATAAGCCACCGGTGTTTTTTAGATAAAATGTAGTAAATTTCAGTATGTTGTAAAATTTTGTTATGTTTTTTGCCTTTTTCTCAAACTGGCTATGCGTCCAATACCTGCTTTATTCGATATAGTAGGAACCAGTAGCGGCTGTTGCAGGGAGGGCAACGGGGCATTGCTGCCCCGTGACAAATTTCTTTTAACAGATAAATTAATTATAAATACCTAATTTGTATGTAATTTTTCTGATTTGTTTGATAACAAATAATATGTTTTCGGTAGTAACAGTCTGTCTGCTCAGCGCTGAGTTTAAAAATCGCAGTCTGACGTAGGCTCCGGGGCATCTTGCTCTGTATTAGGAATCGAGCGATGAAAGTGGCGGGGGGTAGAGAGCGGGTATATGTCAGCGAGAGGGCACTTCTCTGCGGTGCAAATTGACAGCACCTTCAAGGACCACATCAACAAGTCTAATAATAGAGTTTTTATGGGTTTGTCAAAAAGCATTCAAAATAAATTGCTGGACAGTATCTACGAAGTTTCTCGCACTTTGATTCTAGGCGAAATTAACAAGGCCCACTATATCGCTATACAAGCAGACAAGACGACAGATTGGGCTACGGCTACATTTTCCCAGTAAGCGTTTATAGTTCGATACGAGTTGAGCGGAAATATACAAGAACGCTTTCTGTCTTTTCTGCAACCAGAGAATCATACTGCTGATGGCATTAGCAAATGTTTATTGGAAGAACTTAGGAAAATTAAATTGGACCAAACGCCTGCAAAATTAATATCCCATATCTACGATGGCGCCTCAGTAATGAGTGGCACAAACAACGGTGTTCAGGCAAAAATTAAAGATATTTACAAAAATGCAAATTATATTTACTGTTACGCGCACCAGTTAAATCTAATAGTTGAACGGGCTGCCTCACACAACAAACAAGTGAAAGTTTTCTTTTGCAATCTAGATGGTTTTTATACTTTTTTTTACAAGATCCCCAAAGCGTAACTGCTATACTGGATGAGGTTGTGAAAAATCGACTTCTGCGGGCTGCACCAACCAGATGGAACTTTATAAATCAAGATGTGTTGTGAGTGTCTTCAGATATATGAACTACTAAACAATGTCTACAGAAACATCGATGTGGGCAATGAATGTTTGGCTATTTTTTTAGATCTGAGTAAGGCTTTGGATTGTGTTAATCACAAACGGTTGCTGGAAAAGTTATACAGGTATGGTGTATGCACTATGCACTATGTGCAGGTCGGTTCGTATCGATCGCGAGAACAGCCTATGACTTCAGGTGTTCCTCAAGGATCAGTGCTCGGCCCACTATTGTATATAGTATATGTAAATGACGTGCCCTCCAAAAATGCTATACTATTTGCTGATGACACAACGATATTTGTAGCCTGCGATATGAAGGATAATGTGGCGGCACCAGCGAACGAAGAACTGCGGAACCTCGAACTATATTTTAATGAAAATGATTTGCATCTAAACCCATGTAAAACAACATTTATCAACTTTGACGTATCAAATAGAGAAAAGAATTATAGTCACCTAATTAAAACTAGTGAAGCTAGTATTACTCAAAAAGGTACGGCAAAATTTTTAGGTGTAACAATCGATTCAGGATGTAACTGGGAGACCCATATCGACGGCCTATGCAAAAGGCTGGGATCTGTGTGTTTTGCACTAAAACAATTGAAGCTGTCAGTAAATGTAGATATTTTAAAAAGGTACTACTACGCAAGTTTTCACTCTTTAGTATCGTACGGTACTTTGGCATGGGGTTTCTCAAGTGAGAGTGAGAGGGTCTTCAGGTTACAAAAAAGAGCAATACGGAACATGGTGGGTGTAAGTGCGGGGACGTCATGTAGAGGTTACTTCACTAGGTTAAATATTATGACGGTTCCCTGTATTTTTATTTACCAAATATTTAACTTTCGCCAAGCAAAATCTGTTCCAATATATAAAAGTTGATGATCACCATGAATATGCTACGAGGCGGGGTGATGCATTGGAGGTGCCCAAACACAGACTATCGATTTATAAAAAAACCCACAGTATTTAATGATAACTGCCTATAACAGAATCTCCAAAAATTTAAAAAGTCTACCGTCGGAAAAATTTAAAGTAGAGTTAAAAAAGTTACTGATTGCCAGATGCTATTACTCTTTTAGTGACTTTATATTTGTATTGCTTGACTTTTATATTGTAACGGTAGGCCCTGTATATAATGAATGAAATATAAATATAATATAACATCCAGAATATTTATATTTTATGGTAATGTATGTCATGATATTAAGGTAGATAATGAATCAACACAGATCGGGAAACATGTATTATTCATTTATGTGTATTAAATTATTATATTCCTGCTTAAAATGTTCCTATATAAATTCTGTATATGTAAAAGAGAAATAGTGCGTAGATGTATCGGTGTAAAAGAAAGAAAGACACAAGTGGCGACAATGATATCGGCGCTAGCCAGGAAGTTATGCGACATAAATAAGAAACGGTTTGTGTAAAATCAACACGTGGGCAACCTTGAACGCTACATATTTTGCGAGTGCATGTTCTCCCAAACAGAGTTTGAATAGAGGTAAAGTACGTAAGTGGCTCGGGGAATTCCCTGGAAGAATACGGCGTGACATGCTTTAAGCAAGGAGCAGGCAAGCAGACGTTCCCTAGCCGGCGCATGAATAGGTTCGCAGGTCGTGTTAAGTAGAATAACACTAGACCGCACCCAAGAAAAGGGAACGATCTCTCACAGGCTAACAGTGCGAATACAAGTAATTCTACGCACTAGATAAAAGTAAAAGAAAAAGCCTAGTGAGAAAACTGTTATAAGTTTTAATAAAACAAATAGTGGGTCAAGTGAAGTAAAAGTTCTATTAATAATTAAGTGTGTGCCGTATCTCCAGACAAAGAAGACGACGATTTCAGTCTACCCTGGGAAAGCTGCCCGTGAAAATACTGGTCCAGCGGCGTCACAGCATCGTATAAAGGTACCCAACGTTGTTTGAATTAAAGGCCTATATCATGCATGTTTTTTTTATAAAACAATTCAATTAGCATCTAATTAAATCCATGGTATACTGTGTAGGTAAAGCGTCATTGCATTGTTGTTTATTATATTTGCCCATGTTGTAATTAATGCGTAATTTGTATTGTGTTGTACCATTTGAATTGTGTTTTGTTTCTATAACCTTTGTTTGTAACTTGATCTGTGTTGATGGTGTTCATAATCAATATATTAATAATGTTTAAATATCCTTTTGCGTATTATTTGTCTACCTTACTATAGGAAATTTGGAATACAAAATAGAAGTAATAGTACGTGCAGAACAATAATCTTAGTGTCTAAATACCTGAACCGTCTTGAAATTAAGAGTCTTATGCTAAACCGAACTATTTAACTGAGCTAAAGTACGAGGAGTGTTCATTAAGTTTATTCATTTCATCAATAAATCAGTTTTATTCAATTTAATTTCACTATTAAATTTAAGTTTATATTATTTTATATTATTTAAATCCGTACTATTACAATATTTACATTTACATTGTGTTGACTTGTTCTATACCATTTTTTATGGTCAACTGAATGAATAAATATTATTATTATGTCTGATGCGCATCATAGATGATGAATCTAGTGACCAGTCGACAATAAGGAATGCTGTAGGTTTGCAAAACATTTTAAATGATTATGATTTCAATTAGTGGTTATATTTTTTTAATAAAATCATGTCGCATTGCGAAATTCTCTACAACTAATTACAACCTCGTCAAATTGACAGTATTAAAATACAGTCTTGTGTGTCATCATTTAAATCGTCAATTCAGCATGTGAGGAACTCAACTGATTACGATTATTACTTAATTTTTGATATTAAACACTCAGACCCTCCCGGTGCCCTCCCGTCCCAAAAAATCACGGGCCGCCACTGAATAAGAACTACAAGGACTCCTTCAATTTGTTTTATTTCTTTAAACAAATATGAGGAAGAGATCCATTGATACAAGAAATTCATTGTATTGTATATTCACTGCATAATAATAATAATTTCATTTCATTTACACCAGCCGTAGCCGTGGATAATAATACCTCTCGGTATGTGGTCCATTGTTCCATATTATTAGCATGCGTTTAGTGAGGTCTTGTAAGAAATGAGCTTATACGTATTTGTAAAGTGCACACATATAAGTATGTATATAAAGGTGCACACACATTTGCAAATACCAACTACGTACAAACATATATCCCTGTACATACATATTTCATTATTGCATATTTATAATCCACAGATTGTATATAATACAGCCGTTTTTCAGACGGTGCAGTATATTATTTGTGATCGTCGGAGAACCAGCGACAGGTACTAGTGCATATAATCGAGCTATGCAATCTCACCGCGACCTTCTCAAGGGTTTCAAGTTCCTCCTTGGTCGAGGAGAGAACTCAGCCTCGGCCTGTCGCGGTACCGGCTCGCGTCCGCCCTCGTCCCACTTCACCTTCCGACGGTCTCGGCGCGTCTAGATCTCCCATGTTGCGCCCGACGATTCAACCGCCGAATATCGGCGGGCAGCGAGAGTCTCGTGCAATGATGCAGGCCGGTCTTTCGGTAGTGGATGACGTGTGGAAATACGCTGTTGTTCGTGCATTTCGTTTGGGTTTCGATGGAACACTCGGTGTGTTACCAGGAGAGGTGAACTATGTTGAAGGTTTTTTCGAGATCTTTCTCGTTGGCCTTGCATTTCATTGTTGACGAATTTGTCTGCATTAATTCATGGTTAATGAAATTAGTTTATGTATCAAGTTACTCGAGTAAAATGTTTTCGTTCGAAATATAAAAGAATGGTACAGAACATAATAAATAAATACGTTAAATAATAAAGAAATTATTACATATTTCTTTCTTGTATTTCTATTATGTTTTAGTTTTGGTTGTCAGTAATTCGCTGACCAGAAAAGAAAATGGGACACACGACTGTTTTATACGTATGTGCATTCCCAAATATGCCCACAAAAGTTGTTCAAAATTAAGTTTTGAATTCTGTATTTTCTTAATAAAATAAACCTCTGATTAAAAGTGTCCTTGGTCCTCTGTTATATAATATTTATATTATAGATCTGTGTAAATTGCTAGTGAGTGCCCCACATACGCATATCAATTACGCTGATGATAATTTACTGTTAATAGTTGCTAAAAATTTCTCTGCTTTATAATATGAGGCTGATAAGGTTTTACACAAAATTAAACTTTGAATAATGCAAAAAGACCAAGTCCTAAACACCGACAAAACCGCAGTTGTTTTTTTCAAAACAAAAATATCGATTTTAGTATTAAATAATATAACTATTGAAAACAACCTTTGCACTTTAAATAATAATGTTAGAATTTTGGGCTTAAGTCTTGATGAAAATATGCGCTGGAGCACGTATTTTGATGTATTAGTAAAATAATTAAATAAAGTCTGTTACTGCATAAAAGTCCTAAGAAGTTATTGTGGAAAAACACGTTCTCGTGACTATTTACTATGGGGTACCTATTTATTTCCAAACTAAAATATGGTATACTTTATTGGGGAAATTCCCCAGATTCGGGCCGGGTTTTTGTCTTTTCCTTTAGAGAATCATGTCGTCGAAAATTCAGGTCAGCCGGTCTTCTTACTGTCGCAGCTTTGTATATTTTGAATGTTTAATTTTTAATTTTAATAACAAGGAGAAATTTGATCGTTTCCTACCTAATCACAATTACGAGACTCGATCTCAAATTACATATAATTATCCAATACACAGACATAGCATGTTGGAAAAGGTCCATCCTATTCAAGCATAAAATTATTATTAGGATAATGCACTATTAATTTGTAATTAAAATTTGAATTTATATCTCTTTTGACATGTTTTATATGTACTACCTTGTGACTGTTTCAAATGAAATAAATTTATTATTGAAAGCATAATATCAAAAGTATTTGGAAAAAAACTGCTATACGATATGAATAACTTCCGGTCCTAATTTGAATTTATATTTTTATATAAAAATTATTCCAAATGCAGCTCCAAATACTATTGTGTTCTTATTAAATCTGTATAGAATGCAAATTGGCGAGCTATTTGCAAAAACCCTCTATTTGATAAGAGTAGAATTATTACTTCCGGTACAAATTTTAAAATTTCTTTTATACACAAATTGTGAATGGGCTAGCCACTCACTAGAAACATTTCATGTAAAATTTTCATGCCTGTAGCGTAGAATGTGGCGGTTAGCCGTCTTGTTAAATCCACATCTCTTCGTAAGTTTAGCGGAACGTCTTCTAATAATTCCACTAAATTGCTTGATAGAAATTGCTCATAAGCTTTCTTGTCAATACCACCTTCAAAGAAATGCGGGTCCCTCATTCGATCACCAAGAATACCTGTCCATACATTATGCTCCACCTATGCTGATGATCATTTATTAGTGAAGTGGGTAAGGGTTTACATTTGAGTAATAATGAAATTTTTCTTTGTTAACTATTCCGTTACTATGGAAAGCAGCTTCATCCGTAAATAACACATTATCAACAAGAATTGCTTGGGCATTAATTTTAGTTATTTCCCATCGGCAAAACACTCTTCAAGCTTTAAAATAATGGTAACTGAGTATTTAAATGTATTTATTTCATTTTAAGGTTCTTGCAACGATGGTTTATATTCAGCAAGCGACTTATTTCACGGGTACTGGCGTGTCGATTTTCTGTTGCTTCCAAAAGAATTCGTAATTGATTTTCATAATTTATGACATATTTAGGTTTTCGTGGTTTTGAATAAGCAAAACTACTAGTAATGAAATTATCCATTACTCGTCTAAAGGCATCTGTTTAGGGACATCTTTTGCTGGTAAACTCTCTGGGCTAATAAATAATTTCTTTGACATTCCTCCAGTACAAAAATACCGTATTAAAATAAAAAATATAAAGTTGGCAAAATTATATCAAAAAATGACAATAGCTCAGTAAAGATTACTTTTAAAGTAATAACGTCTTACATGTTTTTGATGCGAAATTTAGTAAGCAAATCAAAAATGAACTGATATGTAAGCTGTTACTTTTGAAAAAAAATAGTTTTAGGCAAACATTTTCATGCAATTTTAATCCAGTTTTTTGCACATGCAATTAGTAATTGAAAAAAATAAAATATGCTTGTATTGGGACCTTTTATTATGAATAATATTACCTAAAATTGTGTCCATCTAGTGTGTAGTTTTCGAAAAATATAATTTTATAAAAACATTGGATTTTTCAGAAAAATACTAATAAGTCGAAAATTTTAGACCTATATTAAAATTACTTTTTTACTAAGAATTATACGTTGAATACAAAATGTAAATAGTATACAGGTGTTCCATTAAAAAAACTATAACTATGGACAGCCACCAAGTTATGGAGCACTCCGTATAATACAAAATAAATTTAGAAGGTATTTCTAATGAGTGGCTATCATATGGATAAAACAACTTCGAAATATCTTCTCTCACAAAGTCACAATCATCTTTCCCCAGGAATATATGACGCTGTATATTGAGTTCGAAAAAAAATGTTGACAGTGTAGCCGATAAGCCCTTAGTGCTATACGTGATTTTGTTTGATCATTTGGTAGCCACTCAACCACCGTAACGTAACGTAACCACTTAATTTGGTGATACATCAAATATGTTTAATACCCAGGAACTATTGGGCCGATTTACTTGAACTTTTTTTTTAGAATGACCATTGGGGCGAGTCTAGGATGTCTATTAAATTAGAGTTCACGAAACCAAAGCGGGGCTTGGCAAAGTGCCAAAAACTGCAAAATTTGCATAAAATAAAGGTGACCCTCTTGAGTAAATTTTAATTTTTACGATAGAAGGCTGGAATTTTGCATAGTTATATTACAACATGTCCTACAAATTACATTAGAAGCGATTTTATTCAATTTTTTCCGAACGTCAGTACATTCTAAAAAGTGTTTGTGTAAAATTACAATAAAAATCATTGGCAACTCCATGACCAATTATAATCATTGTAAGAAAACATGTGAATGTAGTTTTACATGTACATCAATTAATATTACTTGTTCAGCTAGAAAAGATACAGCAAGGTAATGCAGTGTTACAAGGTATGATTGTGAATTTCAATTTTTAACATTAAAATTTACACTTGTGTAATGTAATATCACAGCACATGGCGATGTAAGTACACAGCGACTCGATGTAAATCTACGTACACTAACTGAGAATGTACATTCAATCCCTGTTAAAATACATACATTAGGTATATATCTACAACCGGATTACTTAATTGTACCTACAGCTCTTTCTTGCCTTTTCCTCTATCATTTTTCTTACATAAAATCATGTTAAGACCTATGCATTCGTCAAAAAGTAATGTCATTAGGGGCAACCTATAGATTTATACCTGCATACTTATTTTTCAGTTTTTGCATGCGTTTACGAGTCACTGTAGAATTTGTACACTTATCACTTTTTAAAAATGCTTTTCATTTAGATATTTCCCCATAATTTGCAGGAGATATGTTTTATTTATTGAAGCGCAGTGTAGGTTGTGGAATATGCATATCCTGTGCCGGTCCACTACTGTAATCAAAAATTAAAAAAAAATAGTTTTTTAAGATAGAAATTTTATTTATTGCAGTTAATTTCATTATTACAAACATAATAGATATTGCAAGGTGTATATGAAAAAACATTCTAAAATAAAACGAAAAGCGAACCAATAAACTTCTCAAGAAAAACAAAAAAATTAACTTGTAATCAACGTTTCAATATTCAACAACGAATATTTTGAGTAAGGTTACAATTCTAGTAGGGCTTCTTCTGTTGCCTTTCGTCCCCTGATCAGGGTTAATTTTCAAAAATACCTTTGAATGAACTCAAATACGTGGCAAGAGTACTTCATATTGAAATTGTAATAAAATTCGAAGAGAGCTTTAAAGGAGGCAACTAAGTCTTCATAACTTAACACCGTCTGTTTTCTTTATGCACACGTGGTAGCTTCCAAAATTTTCAGTAACTAAAAAGAAATAATTAAAAAGAAAAGTACGATTTAACTTGTTAACATTACCTTCATTCGTTATTACGATGCACGGAGCATTAACTTTGGTTTTTTCAGAAACATTCAAATCCTGAAACAATAGGGACCCCAGCTAATGAGAATATGTTTCAGTTATTATTAATAATTATTAACGTACCATGTCCTCCATCTTAATTACTGGAAAACTTATATCTTCTTTAAAGTAGTCAAGCATTTGATATATTTTTCTCCATCATCTGGAAGTTCAATGTCGGTTATAATGTTTTTTAAATTGCATATTGAAATAACTTCCTGTGTTTTTGCACAAACGTTCTTCTCAATTTGTCAAAATGCCAACATGCTACTTTTTTTTTGAAGAGAATTGGCCATTGTTCTACGATCTGTTGACATAGGCTGCGAATGATTTAAAAATGTTCTTTGCATTGTATACATGTCATTAAGCAGTTTCATGGAAGCTCGATCTAATATAAAATCTTCGGGAGAGCCAGTTTATTGATCTGATTGGCGATATTTGATATTTGATATTTTTCGATTGAGGGAATGCGATCGCCTCACATTCTGCATATGTCCGTTTCTTCATATACATCCACTAAAAAAAGCGAAACTACTTATTGTATACATTACACTTTCCTGAAGAGTATAAAATGATACATACATACATCATATATGTATTGTTTATTTGCCCAACAGAATAATGATTTCAATTACATATAAAACAAACAAGAGCTAACTTACCAAATAACTCACTGTAGATTGGGCCTCACTACAGTCTACGAACTTAACCCTCGCCACAGACAAACTGACGCCAAAGCTTTGAATAATTGTTGCTGTCACATGCTAATAATGAACCACAATGATTAAGTTAGCTTATAACAACTTATAAATTACAGGTTACAACTATTAATTGTATAACTACAACACAAACTATCTATTTATTTTTTTACTATCTATCATATATCTGATGTATGACGGGATTGAATATTATAAGATCTTTGATGAACCTATATTTTGGCAAGATTTATAACAATTGTAGTGGGCAATAATATGATTATTACACAATTATTTCCTTTACTTTATTATGCTGTTTAGGTATCTATACAATAATAAATAGTATTTATATTAATTTTGTATAAAAATCACAAGTGGGTTAACCAGTATCTTTTAATGAGAATACTTATTAAGAAAGCTTATTAAGTATTGTAATCTAACAATATTTTGAATTTGAAATCACAGAGACTAATAGCGAATTCACATTTCAGGTGATGAAAACACACTAAATATTGTAAAAGTTCTATGAAATGAAGCAATTTTACATTACTTTTTAAATTAAAATTACATGCTAATTGTGATTTTACAGATAGATTGCAATTTCACATTATACTTCAGGCGATCTTACTTTACATGGATTATTACATTTTAATTATTGGAAAAATTACAGTTATAATAAATGTTTTAGTCGATTTTTTACAGTGTAATATAAAATAGCCTTTCATGCAATAGGGCACCGTAAATATTTGTAATAAGGTTGAAGTCAGGATACTAATTATTCTACGACAGGAAAATTTTTCGGTTTTTAAAATTCCCTTTAGATCACATTTTATGTAAACAATAAGGTTCAGCCAGTTTTCAAAAATTTGAGTTTTTTAAACCCCATGGACTTTATGACAGTTGGTTGAAATCCGACTGGCGTAATTTATTTAGTTTTTAATTTAACAGTCAGTTTTTGTGTTGCAAATAAGAAGTATCGAAGGAATAACCTATGAACATTTTGGTATTTGTTATATGTATTTATTACTGCATTTAAATTCTTCATTTCAATGGTACGACATTATTTGCTCTATATTGATGTGATTTGAGGTAAGGTTTTAATTGTCACTGAAAAGGTATGTACTTATAGCTAATGGACAAAATGCCCCGAAGGGGGCGGAAAAAAGGTGAATATACTTAAGCAAAAAGGTCCCGAGTATGAAAAAGAAGTGCACAAGCATGAAAAGGTGCGTACCAGTGTTATTTTCATCAGTATATTCGGGGCACTTTCTCCATTAGCTAGTAACTAAAATCCTTCGATATACAGGGTGTAGCACCTAAAACGCCTCGGACCGTAGCTCTTCTATTATACAATATATCGAAAAAAGTCTAAGAGAAAAATTGTCTATAATTACAATCACCATTTTCCTAAAATATTTTTGGTCATCAATGCCGTGCCGTATTCCAGTCGTGTATCAAACCTATGTTTTTTTAAATGGAACAATATATATTTTGTGGCCAATTCGGAAAGCCCTCGAAAAGTACTTTTTTTTCTTATATAACATCATACTCCTAACTTTAGCGGTTTCGCTGTTATAACGGTTTTTCTTCGCAGTTAGACAGTGTTTCGACATTTTTTTTGGCAGGAACTAAATTGTCCCGGCGTTTCGGTTTCGAATTTAGGGATAGACTAAGACCTCTTCTACCTACTCTTAATTTTTTTTCAAGTGATTTACGGAAAGAAGATAACTTTTGATTGGGCTTTGCAAATAGTCATTTTTTTTCAAAATATCAAATGGGAACCATATAAAATAATTACATCGTTGGATAATCGAAATTCCAAGCTTTCCATTTATTAAAAAAAAACACATTACATTACAAAATTAAAAAGAAAAAAGATGTTGTCAAAGAAGAATGTCGAAAAACGTCCTTTTTCAAAGTGAGCTGTCATGATAAAATAATAGAAGTGCAATTGTCAATGCAAACGGAAAAAATAACAACAAACTGACAGAAGCATTATTGTTATCTCATAAACGTTGCGAAAATGCCTGGAACTGGTTTATTTTTATTAATTATTCACTTAAAATGAGTAATTGCAGCAATTCAACTAAAGTAGTTATACATATAATTATTTTTCTGGTGAATGTTGCGTAAAGTCCTTGCCTCGTATGCGATAGATGGGTAGATTCTTCAGTTGATTATTGTAGGTAAGAAAGGAGGTAATGGAGATAAGGACGGCAAATTCCCTCTTAATGGCGGCGGTAATATTTTATTTGCTCTGAGGCAATGATGAATTACTCCTGGAAAGTAAAATCTTTAAAATAAGTGTAAAATAGAGCGTGGCGTCATAATCTATAAAATATTGCCGCTGGGATACCTACATATCGGCGACGGTTGGCGGGGTATAAATAATGGCCGGTCACATATTTCTTCTCTCAATTAAACGTCGCAGTTTTGTTGTAACAGCCACCGTACGTTCGTATTCAGTGGGATTGAGATTTAGTGACATCTAACGTCGAAGAAATAGACATTAAGGTAACGACCAGCGATAACAAAGAATAATGGGCTTTTTTATCGGGGCTTACTAAGGATAGGTGCTGCGCTTTTGATGTGTTCAATTCATTCTAATACTACATAGTTTTCTTTAATGAAGAAGTAGTCGTTAACATTTACATTTGCTTTTTAATCCTAATTATAATGCATACAAATATCAATTCTAGAATATCAAGATGATCGTAAAACCATTATTCCTAAACAATAAGAATTAAACTATACTATTATTATTTAAATAATTTTAAAATTCGTTTTTCCCCAGCGTAGAAATGTCTAATATGATTTTTCCGCTTTGCACTGAGTAATTAATTAGGTAAATTAGCGTAGCGTAGCGCACCTGTATGGCAATAGAGAGGAGTGAGTTCGCGTCTCACCCTGGGTAAATTTTTCCAATTAAAATTTACTCAATTAATTACTCAGTGCAAAGGAGGAAAATCATATTAGACATTTCTACGCTAAGGAAAAAGGAATTTGAAAATTATTTAAAAAATCTACACATTTGTTCGTACTGCCGGCAAAATATATAATTACATCTGTTTCTTGAGATGTTACAAGACTCGAACTCACTGCCCAGGTAGCATAGTGGTAGCGCACCAGACTAGCAATTGGGAGCAGTGAGTTCGAGTCTCACTCTCGGTAAATTTTTCCAAATAAAATTTACCAAATCAGTTACTCAGTGCAAAGCAGAAAAATCATATTAGATATAGAGAAGACGCGTTATATTCAATTGTACGTCATTGATGACGTTTACATGTTGTCATAACTGTATTAGAGAAACTAAAAAAGTTAGTTGTTAAATTATATTTGAGACCTATTATTTCATTAGTTTAAATAGAAAATGTATAAATTAGTCGTAATATACGCATTCACGGCAAATAAACACATAATAATTTCCGTTCCAATTTTTTTCTTACATATTTTTAATAGACTAATAGTTCAATTCGGTGTTGGGAGATAAATCATATCTGTCAAAAAGGCATGTGTTGTGTATATTTTTCCTGTCAAATTTTCGTGTTTATTTTTGCTTTTATTACGTTATGAAAGAAGGAAGTTGAGAGAATGAAGTCTTAGACCATTTCAATTACTAAATATATTACGTTATAGTAACTATATTCTGAATAATGTTTGTTGGTTATATCAAATGTCACTGACAGAAATAAAAATAGATCCGGCAACATAAGCAAAATCGTCATGGATCTAGTATGATGTAAAATTGAATATAACGCATTTCCTCTATACCGCATGTGTCAATTTTCATTAGCCATAGGCGATCAATGCATGCAACAATTCCTTTCCAATGCCAGCGACGCGACGTCTGATACATGCTCGCAAATACAAGTTAGCAGTAACTATTGGACCATCAACTTGGGTGTTTCTAATGCGTTCGGAAATAATATTTACGAGTTGCCCTTGCAACTCGTAAATATTATTTGTTTTTCTTTTTCCTTTTAGTAAATGCAGAGAATTATTAAGCTGCGTTCACGCTGCATGACACAAACAAAAGCGTAATTCTAATAAAATTAAAAAATAACCATAATAAAATAAAAGTATAACCCTAATAAAATAAATAAAAAAGGATTCTGAAAACAATAGTAAACTACACTAGGGGCACAAAAAATCCTCCCCGTACAGCAAGACATTGCCCTAGGCGGTCGTAGAAATTTACTCTTACGTTTTCTAACATGTGAGCAGTTACTGAATTAGCAGCCTCAATTATTTTTTCTCTCAAAGCAACTATGTTTTCAGCTCTACCAGCTTCATGGGTATAAACAATATTTTTTAAATATCCCCACAAAAAAAATTATTTGGAGAGAGATCAGTAGATCGCGGAGGCCATTTGATGTTTCCCGTTCCAGTAATAAGACGGCCAGAGACCGCAACGTGTTCGCAGCTAAACATTGAATGTAAAATCTGGGTCGGGATCGGAGAAAATCGTTGTGATGTCGGTTTTTGCCGGCATTGGTGACGGACAGTAGGGGTACCACGTTGTCACATATTACATACGTATAGATCGCACGTAAACATTGAATCCCTATACCTAATGATATTTGACACATGCGGTATACATACTATTATTATATCTACTGTTTGAGAACTTTATCTAAGATATTTCTACCTACCGTCAACTGTAGTAAATAACTTTACCTTTAGCATTTATTTTGTATATTCTTACATCAAAAACTTACACACGTGAAGAAAATGCAACACATGTTTTCCATATAAAGTAAAATAATGTTTTTTCTGTGACGGGAAAAAAATTAGACATTTTATCTTTCTTGACATGTAACAAAATGTCACTTTTTCAACCCAGGGAAGAAAGTGCTCACTTGATTCCCGGTGAAGAAAGTGAGCACTTTCTTCCCGGTTAAATTGACAGATATTTGAATACTTTACAGGTTTCCTTAGCAACGCAGGTGTAATGTCGCTTCAAATGTCACATCGATTGATTTTCTGACTTTAATATATAGTATTAACGTGTTTTTTCAATATATTAAATCGTCGTTTTTCCCATCACAGAAAAAAATTAGTGTATTATACACGGGAAAAAAATTAGATTTTAGCTCTCGGTAATTTATCGGATAAACCTTACCTCGAGCTAAAATCTAATACTTTTTTCCCTTGTATAATAAATAACTATTTTTCTGTGACGGGAAAAAAAGTTGACATTTTATCCTTCTTGACAGGTAATAAAATGTCACTTTATCAACCCGGGAAAAAAGTACTCACTTTTTGCCCGCTTAAATTGACAGATATTTGATTATTTTACAGGTTTCCATTAGCAACGCAGGTGTAATGTCACTTGAAATGTCACATCGATTGATTTTCTGACTTAAATATATAGTATTTACGTGATTTTTTCAATATTAAATCGTCGTTTATCCCATCACAGAAAAAAAAAAGTGTATTATACACGGGAAAAAAAATAGATTTTAGCTCTCGGTAATTTATTTCACTCCGCTTCGCGTCGTGCGATAAACCTTACCTTGAGCTAAAATCTAATACATTTTTCCCTTGTATAATAAATAACTATTATTTCAGTTGTAATCTATTATTTATTTCTAGCTTTTTAGAATTTACATTTGATCAACCTGTCTGGCTACAATTACAATTGCTTTTGAAATGTTGCTTGTGCTATTTCCATCGTCTTGATTTTGAAAGAAAAACCTACGTATTGATATTCCGTTTGTATTCTTCAGGGTAGCCTTATAAAGAGCTGTTTCTTGCCTAAAAACTGAATTAAATTTGTATTTGTCAGGTGAAATTTGTGAAAAACACTTATGACATTTCTAATGTGTCATTGTGACGAATTATGTCATACTTAGTCTGAATCTGACGTGTTTAAGGGTCCTATATAGTGGATCGGAAATGTAATATTGGTTGCATAGCACATAATTTAATAAGCCAAGGATGTCCGATTTTCTCCAAATTTAAAATCAACAAAAATATCTTGCATCTAAAATCTGCTATTTTTCCATTGTTGACAGATCCACTACATAGCACCCTTAAGCTCTCATGAGTGGTTGGAATCAAGACCCCTTTAATCTCAAGGCTTGGTGTAATTATATATGTCCCTTCTTTTATCTGCTTTATATAAATCGGAGTTAGATAAATCCGACATTTATGATTATCAAAATTGAGTATTTTAGTGATGCTTTTAGCTTTTGCCAATAATAATAATGATTTGATAATAATGATTTTAGTTTCTACAGGTTTACAGAAAATACAAATGTAATTCATACATTATAGAGTACATTATGAAATAACTAAAGCACAATTACTTAAATATAAACATGTAAATATATGCTAAATAGAAACCAAAAAAAAAAGGAAAACAATTAAAGGAAAGGAGTGAAGCAATACAGATGGTTGCAGAACAATTCATTCCAGATACCCCAATATCACACTTAACGCGTCGAAGTGTATATCCGAGGCGTCACAGATTTGGTTGAAATTGCTACACATGGTGTAAAGCGGAGACTTACGTAGTATATTAGTTCTGGCGGTAGGCAAATGAAATGTTTCCTCATATCGAGCAGACAGCCTGGGAACCCTAAAATGTATCTTGCTCAGGATCCAGGCGCAATCAATCCTGTTATTCAGAAGCTTATATAAGAATTTTATACTTAATATATTGCGCCGGAGTTGGAGAGATGGGATACCAACCTGTGGTAACATGCTTGAATAGTCGCAGCCCCTCTCAGGGAATACCCCGTTGATTAGAAATAATAAGTACTTCACAAAACGTCTCTGCACACCCTCAATACGCATCATGTGAACAGCATATATCGGGCACCAAATTAGCGCACCGTATTCCAGCCTCGACCTTATAAAAGTATAATATAGTAGTAATAGACAGCCCACATCCCTAAAGTCCCTACAATTTCTATAAATAAACTCGTATATTCGATAAGTTTGGCAACAACATCAGTTATATGATCATTGAACGTTAACTTAAAATCGAACAGAATACCAAGATCCCTAATAACACAACAACGCTCCAAAGGCGTGTCCGCAATAGCATAGTCTAAGAGCATTGGATCAGTTCTTCTGGAGAAGGTCATTACTTTGCATTTAGATATGTTAAGATGTAAATTATTATCGCAACACCAGGAGTAAACACGATTTAGGTCATTCTGCAGAAGCAGACAGTCATCCAAAGAGAATATTCTATAGAAGATCTTCAAGTCATCCGCATATAAGAGATTCTTGCATTGCAATTCATTTGTGATGTCATTAATGAAAATTAAGAATAATATTGGACCCAAGTTTGACCCCTGTGGAACGCCCGACGTGGGAACAAATGCACCGGATGCAATATTGCGGTACTCAACATACTGACGACGATCCACGAGGTATGATTCCAGCAATTTGCACAATCTTAAGGAGAAGCCTATATTCGAAAGTTTCAGATGAATCACCACTCTTGTAAACAGGGCAAATGCGAGAGATCTTCCACTGGGACGGAAACCTAGACTGTTTCAGTATTAAATTGAATAGGTGAAACAGGGGCCCAGTTAACGAGTCTGCACAGTCACTAAGGAGGAAGCCAGGCACACTGTCTATACCTGACACCAAACTTCTTCTACATTTCCTCAACGCGAAAGAAATTTAATCTTCGGTTATCAAGGTCATGTCAATACAGTTAGAAACATTCACAACAGATGCACGCCCATCGACATAGGTTTGACCGGGCACAGTATACACACTACTAAAATAATCCCTAAATGCTTCGACTATGTCTGTAGGGCCGTTCAGACCCCGGTTATTATAATTCATCGCACCAGGAATTCTAGTACTACCACGTCTCCTATGAATGTAAGACCATAATTTTGTAGGATCCAGCGTAATAGAGTTCTGTATGTCGGTGAGATACTCCTTATACGCTCTATCAATCAGTATTTTAGTTAATGAGCGGAGGCGTTTGAATTGCTCATAGTAATAGTTTGATCCATATTTCTTAAAATTCCTGTGCGCTTTAGCTTTCTCCCTCAGACACCGCTTTATATTATTGTCAAACCAAGGGGGACAGTCACGTGTAGGTTTACTCGAGGAGTATACGGGCACACAATCGCAAAAAATACTAAACAATATGTCGTAGAAGGCACCACAACACTCATCCACACCAGTAGCATTACACACAGGGGACCAGTCAGTATTCGCAAGAATGTTGTACATAGCCATAAAATTTGCCTTTCTAAAATTGAACTTGAAATTGAAGTTGTCACAGCATTCACCAAACCGTATGACGCCCGGGCAATTCAACGCTACAATAATATTTAAAGGGGGATGATGAGAGTCCTCGGGGAGCAAAGGTGCATTATGTCTCTCAGAAGTACATTCAACATTCGATAGCACAAGATCCAACAGTCTATTGTTGCTGTTCGCAATGTGATTGTATTGAGCCAGATTACAAAACTGTTGGAAGTTATGCACGAGTGCAAACCTGTTATCATTAGCATCAATGTTATACAGAGGGACGTTAAAGTCACCAAGAAGGATAGTTACATTATTATCTAGAGTCCAATCACCAACCTCAAATAAATGTAGGAAATGTTGATAGTCATCTAGCGAAATACTCGGTGGAATATAAACAGTAAATACGAAAACCGAATGTGAGTTATCCAAAATTATTCTACAACTAACAATATCAATTAAAGGCATAGCATCATGAATAATACTTAAGTCTAAGGGACGCACATCTCCATACACCAAACCGTTTACAGCAATGAGCACACCACCACCACGGCCAACACCATGCTTCTGAAGATTTCTATCACATCTATAAACAGTAAAGTTTCCAGGAAACAGCTCGGAGCTCAACACATCCACTGTTAACCATGTTTCGGCTAAACACATTATATCCAGATTACAAGCAGCAACAGCATTATAAAAACCGGTAGTCTTAGATCTCAATCCGCGAACATTTTGATAATAAACATTTAGACTGTACTTGTGTTGACGTTCTAGTTTAAAGATACAATCCTAGGAGTAGCTCGTATATACTTAATTTTCAGGTTTCTTTCACCATTAGCTACCCGTTGATTTAGTAATTGCTGGAGATCTTTATAAATCCCTATCTGTCTAGGGGTTCTATCATATGAGATCGCTATCTTTGACAGCTTAGGATTATCCTTTAGTTTGGATGCATTCCTTATAACCTTGTTCACATCACCCAAAGAGCCCAAAGAGACCTTCACTGGGCGAGGTCTAGATGATGAGGCACTGAACTTTCCAAGTCTTTGAGATTTTGTCGTAGAAAGATCAATATACGGCCAAACCGCTCGCAATACTGCTGCGGTGTCCTCATTTTCAGCCGCTCTTTTTGCATCTGCGGTGGTAGAAGACTGCTCGGGAACTCCAAACAAAATGACGTTGTGTTTCCTAGTTTCTCGTTCAGAAATTTCCCCCAGAATCTCGTCAACGTCGAGGTTCTGAGTTGCATGACCAGTAATCTGATCACTAAGCTCAGTTTTGAGAGATAATAATTTTTGATTAAATTCTTCTTTAATAGCAGATATAGAAGCGTTGAAACTGTTTTTAAGGGACTCTATCAACGATGCCATATCTCTGAACTGCGACATATTGTTACTACAAGTGTTGCAAACAACCTTTATAGAGCGAGACTTAGCTCGAGTCATTACCATATCACTCTCCGTTAGGCCAGCACAGTTGTAGTGTATAAAATGCTGGCAGCCATCACATTGCGTAGTTGATGCGGGAGTCTTGATAATAGTATTACAATTAATACAATTACTCATTTCAGGCGAAGGCAAACCCAGTAATACATGAAATCACAAAATAACCAACCCGTATATGTACGTTATACATATACCAAAGTTTCTTATAATATCTTTATAGTCTTTCTTCACACGATGTTTTTCCTCACACAAGAAACGTTTTAAATCGTCGGTACCGCAAACTTTTTCACATAAGAAATGTTAATACAGATAATACACAGAAAAACAAATCGTCCATATAAAGGCTCCCGAATTTCACGCATCAACAAATTTATTTCAATGCGATTACAGAGTTTTTCACCGTTACTTTGATATAACTTTCCCGTCTGTACGCGTCCAGTAAACACTAGAAAAACACATACGTATATTTATGAGGGCGTAAATAAACACGTGTGTACAGTGCGACTAGCTAATATTATTATTCTGCTAATAATAGTTATGTTGTGCTTGATTGCTGCCACCAGTTTGTCGGTATATACGTATGTGTTTTTGAACTATTACTATGGTGAAGTTTTTCAATATTTTTCCGAGATAATCTCTTGAAAGTACATAGGGTAAGTTCGCCTGTTACCGGCCACCGTCCAATAGTCGGCCACTGGTGACTTTTTTGAAGAATAACTTAAAATTAGGGCAAATATTATGCTACTTCTCTACACAGCTGAAATGTTACATCTTCATACAGTGCGAATTGCTCATTCTCGTATATAAGTATTTTATTCATGTAATTCGCGCGCAAGTGTGGAGCACCGATATATTTAAAAAGTGGTAAACTTAGGTAGCTGGAAATATACAGGGTGAGTCATTAGTAGCCGCTTCTTCGATTTCTCTTTTGTGTTTTAAATAAAAGAAAAAACAATTAGTGGAAGATCCATGGTTGCTTGGGGCGCATATTGTAAAAATACTTTATGCTCTGACACACTTCCGGTTTCACCGGAAATGCACGGAACTTAATTTTCTTAAATGACTCGCCCTATATATTTTTGTATTATCTTGTACTGCTGTATATTGTTTGTTCAACTGTTTTACCTTTTTCGAAATCGAGCCAATGGTTTTTGAGTTATTAATTTTTTTTAAAAATATTTGACCAAAACACGTGTTCAGAAAAAAATCATTTTCTCATTGTTTTTAAAAGTAAAAACATTAACTTTGGTGGTGCTTGTAGCCAAGGAAATTCTGCATCATTTGGTAAAGTTGCACTCGACAATACTTCAAAAAACTTTGCTTTTTCAAAGCGTACTTCCTGAAATTTTCACATACCAAAAACTTTTTTTTTTAAATGGAACACCCAGTATTTTATTGAGGCATTTTGTTCCTTTTTTTATTCTCTTTCATTTTTGTTAACAATGTTCTATACCTATATTTTGTAATTTCTGAGATAATCACTATAGGAGCAATTAGTGGTCATTTAAAGAACTACGAGAGCTGTTGCTCTATGCACCAAAATATTTGTTCAACTAATGGAAGGCAGGAATGGCGTCCGACTTCCTTAGTCAACTGTTAAACAAAGTAAATGATAAATCCAACTATCCCAAAAGTAATAATTTGACAGAATAAAGAGCATCACATTTCAATTTTTTAATTCCGGCAATGTCCAGTAGCAGTATTTCATTTCTGACACTGTTGGTTAACATCGAAATAAAATAAAGGTTATGTTTACTGACATATTTGAAGATGTCTTCAAAAAGATTTGAAAATCCGTCCGTAGATAGCGAACCCAACACCATTAACATTTTCATCAAAGAAATAAGGTTCAATTATGTAACTACCCACTATTCCTCCCCACAGTTTTAATGACCAACGATTTTGAAAGTTTATAGGTGTGATAAAGTGGGGGGTTTCAGGTGTTATAATAACGGCAATTGTGACGATGAACGTATTCACTTTAATAGAAGGTGGCTTCGTTGGTGAACAACAAAAAATTGAGAAAGCCTGGATAATGTATCTACTGTCAATTGACAAAAATGTAAGCGATTCTGAAAATTTCTTTCATCTAACCCTGTGTCAAGTACCATAAACGTCTTATTCTCACCAGAGTTATTGCTTTTTCCGCCCTTTCTTTCATATTCGATACTTTTTGTTCACTCAAACCGTCCTCTTTATACTTTCGAAGGTTTCTGGCTTCGGCTGACTTCTGCCAGGGATAGCTGTGCATAAAGTCTGGATGCTAGCAAAGAGTTTCTTTCAGATTCACCCAAAACGTCAATCATACCTATTTACTCTTCATAAGAATAATTCATTTGGATGATAACTAATAGCGATACTTTTATAAGTTTGACATAAATGTATACCGACATTCTTTAGCAGTTGACTCAGGCAGTCAGCCGCATTCTAGCCTTTATTGGACGAATATTTGAATGCATAGAACAGCGCCCGCAGTTCTTTAATTGACCGCTAATTGCTCCTATAGTGATTATCTCAAAAATTACAAAAGATAGGTATAGGACATTGTTAACAAAAATGAAAGAGAATAAAAAAAGAAACAAAATGCCTCAATAAAATACTGGGTGTTCCATTTAAAAAAAATAAGTTTTTGGTATGTCAAAATTTCAGGAAATAGGCTTTGAAAAAACAAGAGTAGGGTACTTATGCCGATTCTGGCGCCACCACCACCCCCCACTCCTACTACCCCCCCCCCCTCCCCGCAAGATAGGTAGAACCCTCTACCAACCCAACTGATATGGCGCCCCCTAGCGGCCGCCAACCCAACTAAAAATTGCAGATTTCATCATTACCAACCCAACTGATGTGGCGCCCCCTAGCGGTCGCCAACCCAACTAAAAATTGCAGATTTCATCATTACCAACCCAACTAAAAATTGCAGATTTCATCATTACCAACCCAATGTGGCGCCCTCTGACGGCCACTAACCAAACTAAGGAATGGCAGATTTCATCATTACCAACCCAATGTGACGCCCTCTCACAGCCACTAACCAAGAAATGGCATCTCTCATGATTACCATAATGCAGCATCCTCTCACGGTCGCTATCCAAACTAAGGTGACGTCAGACAAAATGGCGGACCATCAAGATGGTCTTTGTTTCTAGAGAATTCCTGAATAAATTACCAGGCTTGCTATCGCGCTTCTCAATGTACTTCAAACAGGTCTAAACATGTTTCCAGCGGAAACCGCAACGGCTGTCTGCTTCTGTGATAGCCGCATGCGCAGAAAATATAAAAAGCGCTCCCTGATGGATACTACCCCAACTAAATATTAAATATATAAGAATTTCGAATGTAATATCGTCAGTATCAATTGCAAAGCGGTGTAGCATCTTCTATATAGTATAATGGCGGTGCAATATGAGAAATATGACAACTTTTTGTCTGCTAATGGTATTGAAATACCTATCATAGTGCGAGATTGGTTATTATCCTCGGAATTGAATCAAAGCGAGTGTTTATTCATAGCGGCATTCGCATATCAAAACATGCAATATTTTGATATCGATGAATTAATGAACGTTTTGGAATATTGTAACCCAAATATGAGCCAACTTAAGAAGTGGCACATTTATAGTGAGTATGAATATATATGTGAACCTGATTTAGATCTTCATGCAGAAATTTGCGTATTCGACATAGAAACATCGACTGTACTGACTTTAAATAAGAACATACCGAAGATGTTAATGAGTTGGTATCCTCAATATAATCATCCTGAATTGGACTATAATGACGAGCTGGCCGCGACTGGTGGTGGATATGTAATATTTGCCAGTCAGAAGCATTTCGCAAGTAGCTAACATGTACAGACCCGCCTAAACATGTCTAGACTTGCTGGAAATACATCAGTCGACAATGTCCGTTGAAAGCAGGCGGAGGGCTCTTAGACAGAAGAAAGACTTGTTGAACATTAGAATTATGAGGTTTATATCCGAAATTGAAAAAATCAAATCTGATTTAGAAATGTATGCGTTGGTGACAAATATTAGTAAAATAAAGCTATAAAATGGAGAATATGGAAAAATATATGATTAGGTCTTTTGTTGTACACTTTATATAATTTTATAAATAAATATATGTAATATACATTATTAAATAAAGAGAATATAGCATCCAACATTTTTTCCTTAAAATACCCCTTTTAGATATATATAAAGTGCATCTCACTTAATGAAATGCGTAGACATAGAAGTCATATTTTTTTTAATGTTAGTATATAAGAATAATGTTTTGCAGCTGAACGTTTATACCTTCTCACGATTAAAAACTTCTTATATTGTTTTATACAGGATGTTAGGATACAGATATGTAATTCACCTTAAATAAAAATGCGTGCATGTATAGAATTAATACTTTTTTATTTTTATATAATCATAATATACAGTTTTAATAAAATTACAAAACATTATCCTCGTCAATCCAGCTATTATGCGAATTATCGAACCCTAACCATTTTACATAAGCTTTTCCGTCCTTTACACGTAATACTTTTTCAATCAGATATACATCTTTATGTTTAGTTTTCTGCAATTCATGTTCGTAGAAACAACCCAAAATCGGATCTCCATTCATATCCTCCAGCATATATGTTGGCGGATTTGTAGCATTAGCTTTAATAATCTTGAACAATTCACTACCCCAGTTCCTGAGATAGCCTTTCGAGAAAACACTTTTGAATTTACTTATCCGCACGATGTCACCAACTTTATATTTCCGCTTCACAGCTGTTTGCACATCATTGTAGATAGTAGAAAGCAGGAGCTTCTCATTCTTTTTAGTCACATCGCAAGGTCGCATTTTAATTGTTCGATGTTTTGTTTTATTATACATATCAGTCACGGAGGGTAAAATATCTATCCACTTATAGCTACCTCTCATTGTAAATTCCTTATATAATCTACCCTTTAGCGTACGAATAACACGTTCGGCAATAGACGCTTTCATTGTACTATATGTTGAATAATGGTTTATACCATATTTCTTCATGAGATTTTGAAATCGAGTATTATAAAACTCTTTACCATTGTCGGACTGTATATTTTTCGGCTGTCGAGTGTCTTGTAGAATGCCTTCCATAGCATTACATACATCCAGACCGGTTTTCGATTTAAGGGGTTGAGTCCATAAAAATTTCGAGAAACAGTCTATAACCACAAGTATATATCTATACCCGCCATTCTCTCGTGCATGAGGTATAAATTCGGCCAAGTCAATCTGCCAAACATCGTCAAACCCTCTAATAATGACGCGACGTCTGGGAAAGAATCTACGAGCCGGCCTATGCAGCTCATCAACTAAATGACGCTTAATACTATTCATAATTAACAATTATTGTTCAGCGTGTTAATACATCATGTAGGTAGAACAATGCGATGGTAAATGAATTAAAATTATGTTTCGTCTCTATTGTCTTGGGAGCGGTCGGGGTGGTGGTGGTGGTTGTGGGGGTGGGGAATTCCCTGATTTCTTTTCAAGTTTTTTTCTTATAGCTTCCAGTTTAGCATTGAGTTTAACCTCAATTCTACTCTCAACACTTTTTTCCATTCGATACAGCTTTTGATCAGTTTCATCTTGTAGAGTATTTGCACTAACTTCGACAATCCCTTTGATTGTATCCAAGTTAACGCCCTTATTTAAATTATTTTTCAGTGCAAGTATTTCACCATCCAATTCCTTCTTAATTTTTTCAATCTTCTTACTAACTTCAGAATTTGTGGCATGGTTTTTTCTTAAAACATCAAATTTAGCATCAATCTTCTTCTCAACACTAGCTTGCATCTGGTTTAATTTTCCATTAATCGACTGTTGCACATTATTTACACTAACATTAACAATACCCTTAAATATATCCAAATTAACAGTTTTATTTAAATTAGTTTTAAATGCATTCAAGTTCTCATCCAATTCCCTCTTAATTTTATCGATCTTGTCACTAACCCAGGTGTTTGTTGCGAGATTGTTCCTTAAATTGTCTAGTTCATTTTCGATTCTATTCTCAACAGCAGTCTGCATATGATGTATGATATCACTAATATCCTCAGCCACTTTGGAATTTGAGGCGTCTATTTTTATTTGAATATCACTCACCACATTATCAATCCGTAGATCTATTACGCCAAGTATACTAGATAGGTGACGCTTATTAACAGAATCCTGATCGTGTATAGGATCTGCTACACGACAAATACGTTTACCGCCAATATCAACATCACCTTCCTCTGTTAATGGCAGAGATGGCTTTTGACGTTTAACGCTAGCTTTACCGATGCTAAGATATCGGCCAAATTTGTCTACACTCATGACGATACTGATGAAGAGAATGATAGTATTAAATATTTATTCAATTACGCCGCATTCTTTAAGCTCCTCGATGATCGACTGCATTTCATTATGGGTACTTTCATTGCCAGAATCCCGAGAGGCCTTCAAAAGTTTAAGACGATCCACGAGCTCGTTTATGTCGTCCCAATAGACATATTGATATCTATCATTGGTGTTGGAAACAAGCATGCTGCCTATATGTCCGCCAGACCATGTTTCTGAAGTCGAACTGGAATATTTAGCAAGAAGAGGTTTTATTATTTCACGCCATTTGTGGCCTCTAGTCCCCCTCAAGTTATTTTTGGGTTGGAACAGTTTGCGATGCACATTAGTTTCATGTAAAATGTCATAGTAATGTGATAAATCCTCCTCATTATATCTACTTGGGCTAGTTTTAAATATTAATTCATAAAGACCACGAGAACCCGTAAACAGCTTATTATTGATTATTATGTCTTTACCATCTAGATATAATGTATGCCCACCCAATTTCAATCTATTTGTTTCGGGTTCGAATGTAACACCATACGTTGTATCATATACATTGCTTGTATCTTGAAAAAGACCTCGCACAAACTCTCTCGGTAAAGGATTAAGATCTCCATAAAACGTGTTATGTGAATGCGGATCCTCTTCCACCAATGGATTAGACTGCTCATCGAATGGATTAATCGAAGAGCTCTTTTCTATCTCTTGTTTTTTTATCAGCTTTCCTCTATTTTTCAAAGTGTTTGTAATATTCATTATGGGCTCCTTAATTGTTTGTGTTTCCTGTTTTATTGTCGTGTTCAAACCTTCTAGGTTCTCAGTAATGGGCTTAAACATTTTTCGTATTAAATAATCTTCATCGGAACGATTAAGCTTCAATTGCATATACTTATTCCTAATAACTTCACTTGCCTTAATAATATCACGCTTCAATTTCTCATAATCCATTTTTCTACTATTAACTGCCTGCCTGCGCATGATTATTTGCAGACAGATATATATTAACTGAATAAAATGAATAATTCACCAGCATATATAGCAATCAAAACCCTTCCTATAACGACCATTATGCAAATCACTATCCTTGTCTATCACCAGGAATCCGTATTTATCTTTCCAACACTCACCACAAACCGATTTAAACCGCTCAAATGACATGTCAACTCCAACATGATCGTTGTAAATATGTTGTAGATTTGTATTATCCTGCTTAAATAATACCAAAAAATTAGCATTATCCCTAACTAGCTGTTTCGGAATACTAGTATAAGTTTGACATAAATAAAAGCTATCAACACACTTATGTCTACCCATGCAAAAATATTTTCTAATATTGTTTTGCTTATCGCACGCCACATCGTCAAAAATGAATATCGAATTTCTCTCAGCCTCCATGGGGTCTATTATATCATCATTCTCCTTACAAGGAAAATATTTCACATCTTTAACATTATTTAAAACATTCTCCAACAGCTTATATTTAGCTTGATATAAAGACTTGGAATAAATGTATACGTTTTCGAACTTGAGACCATTTTCATTGAATAATAACGATAGCATGAGATTTGTTTTCCCAGAGTTTGATGCACCGCAAAGTAGCGCTCTAATGGAGTTCGGTAGTAGGCTGCTATGTTTCCGAAATTTGCCCTTTTCATCAACGTCCAAATCCAAGTTGATTATTTCAAGGGCATCCTTCTGCTTCACAAGTCTCATGGTGAATGAATTATATATAAATTGTTGGATGTTTATAAAGCTAATTCATTTCGATGCTAACTTTTAAAGAGGGCGGAGGTGTCGTGAACTCGATAATCAACAAGTTGCCTATAGAGCTTCACCTGCCAGGTGGGTACATGTATTGTGGTCCTGGTACAAAGCTCCAGAAACGTTTAGCACGAGGTGATCCCGGCATTAATCCATTGGATGCGGCTTGTCGGGAACACGATATCGCATATTCACAACATAAAGATTTAAAAGATCGACACGAGGCAGATTTGATATTGCAAGAAAAAGCTTGGAATCGTGTAAAGTCAGCAGACGCAAGTGTTGGTGAAAAGACAGCAGCCTGGTTGGTGACTAACGCAATGAAGACCAAAAGAAAATTTGGTATGGGCTTAAACAAAAAAACTTTTAAAAAAATAGTGTGCACCAATGTTAAGAAGACTCTTAAGCGATTCGGGGGTGATATTAAACAGGGTGCTAAATCATCATTGGCAGCAGCTAAGGTTGCAATCAAAGAGGCTGGAGGTCGAAAACATATTAAAACCCCCAGAATAATCCCCATACCGAAAGTTGGAGGCGTATTGCCACTCATACCAATATTCGCCGGGCTAAGCGCTCTCGGCTCACTGGCAGGCGGTGTAAGTGGTATAACACAAGCAGTACTCAAAGCGAAAGCGGCTCGAAGTCAATTACGGGAAGCTGAAAGGCATAATAAAACTATGGAAGCTATCGCATTAAAAGGTAAAGGATTATATCTGAAGCCATATAAGCGAGGCTTAGGTTTATATCTAAAACCATCAAAAAACTAATAAGTCGACTGCCTCAAAGAGCATTAACCGATCATGATATTTTGAAATATGCGAAATATATTCACCATTTTAGAGGTGTATTTATGAGGGATACTCTACCAAAATCACCCAACAAAAATGAAAGCGCAGTCGTTAATTTGGATAGCATTAAAGGATCGGGAACACATTGGGTCTGTTATAAGAAGAGAGGTTCTAATATATACTATTATGATTCGTTTGGCAATTTAAAGCCTCCACCGGAATTGATAGAATATTTTAATAGAAAGGGACCTAATAAAATAATGTATAATCATAAGCGATACCAAAATTTCAATACATTCAATTGTGGTCACTTATGCTTAGAATTCCTACTAAATAATATATAATCGTATGTTCATATATCAATATATTAGTCATGTCGTACACTTTCACCCTGAAGGGCACAAAATCAGTGCTTTCTGTTGATTATTATCCGCCTATTGAATTGAATCCCCACTATGAATATGTTCTGGGTCTAATAGGATTTAATAGCTACAATTCGATTCCCAACATTGTAGAGGGCTGTAACAAATTTTATTATGATAATGACAAAGTTATTACAATTCCCACAGGATCTTATGAGATAAGTGATATCGCCGATTTCTTGATGAATGCGATGCCTAGAGGTGCAATATCCCTCAAACCAAACAACAATACAATAAAGTGTGAAATTAAAAGCAAATATGAAATAAATTTTGGACCTAGAGACTCTATAGGAAGCATATTAGGTTTTAGTGGGAAGCTATTACCAGCCGATCAAAAACATGAATCGGATTTACCTGTCAATATTATAAAAGTGTCGACAATAAGAATTGAGTGCAATATCACAACATCAGCCTACAACGATAGTCGTTTATCCCACACGCTCTACGAATTTTCTCCACAAGTTGAAGCTGGGTTTTCGATTAATATAGCGCCCGAGCATATAATATATCTACCAATTAATTCTAAGCGTATCGATAATATCACATTAACACTGCTCGATCAAGATGGTGATGTCGTAAACTTTAGAGGCGAGCAAATCATTGTTAGATTAGAATTAAAAAGAGTTTCATAATGGGCCTTTCATTTCGTAAACGTTATATAACTTCCTCACCCCCACAACGGAAGATCACTTCAACATCTAAACTCAAGCAGTTAACATCGGCCAATATAATATTTTTTCAATCGTTAGGCTTTCGAGTAAAAAATGGAGGAAAAGCTATCAATATTTGAAGGTGTGCATTTTGACGAAGTTATAACGAAAGAAGAGTATCACACATATTATCCGAGAACACACAATTTCAACTTAAATGATGAAGTTCGCATAAGTATTCAAAATCAAGATATATACACACTACCTTCCGAGAGTTATATATACATAGAGGGGAAATTTAAACCTGATGATAATGGTACGGGTCTACCTGAATTAACAAACAATGCATACGCTTTTTTGTTTGATCAGATTCGATATGAGCTTAATGGTGTAGAAATCGATCGCGCAATGAAGCCAGGAATCAGTTCTACGATGAAAGCATTAGTTTCATATAATGAAGATGAAAGTCGAATGTTGTCGATTGCTGGGTGGGGACCATTCGCACAGCGGCAAGCGACACTCTCCAATAACAAGTTCAACGCATGCCTTCCATTGAGCATGCTTTTAGGCTTCTGTTCCGATTACAGGAGGGTTATTATTAACGTCAGTCAAGAATTAGTCCTAATTAGAAGTAAAACGGATGAAAACTGCTATCAAAACAAGACCGCTGATGGTACAAAAAAGGCCTCAATCGAGATTGAAAAGATTGAATGGCGGGTGCCACATGTAAGCGTAAATGATCAGACACGCTTAAAGTTCTTAAACACCCTTAAAACCAATAAACCGATATATTTAACATTTCGTAAATGGGAATTATATGAACTTCCAGCTTTGCGTGCAACGAAAACTGACATTTGGCCTGTTAAAACTAGCACTAATCTAGAGAAGCCCAGATATGCTATTATAGCGTTTCAACGCAACAGAAAAGATAATTTTCAGCAAGATGCATCAAGCTTTGATCACGCTTCAATCACAAATATTAAATTGCATTTAAATTCAGAATATTACCCATATAGCGATATGAATATAGATATGAGTAAAAAACTATATGCCCAAGCATATCTAATGTACACAAAATTTCAATCGAGCTATTATGGAAGCACTCGGGGACCTCTCATGAGCTACGAGAAGTTCCACGATTCAGCACTTTACGTAATAGATTGTTCGAAGCAGAATGAGAGCTTAAAATCATCCACCGTCGATGTTAAGCTTGAGATGCAGTGCCAGGAGACGTTTAGCGAGGACACCTCTTGTTTATTGTTAATTTTACAAGATTGTGTCGTTGAATATAGTGCACTGACAGGCACTGTTAAGAAAATTATATAACATTCAGTCAATCGCGAGACCTCATGGCTAAAAGAGGTGCAATTGACACTCGAGATCAACTTCAATCATTCCTTATTATAGACATACAAGGTTATGCGATTCAACATTTCGATCCAAAAGAGATGAGCATAAGTGACGGAGAAAGGAGCATCCATTTTTTATTTAAACCTAGCATTGAATTCCATCTATTATCGAAGAAAGATCAGAGGACCGTTCGATGGCTTGAAAATAATTATTTAAATATAGAATACTCTACTGGTTATGTATATTTTAAGGACATTATTAACTTGTTAAAAAATATCTGTAACTCATATAATAGAGTGTATGTTAAAGGACATCAAAAAAAGGAGCTACTTAAGCAATATGTTGATATTGACATAATTAACTTGGAATATTTTAATGATGTACCAAAGCTTATTAAAAATGTCAATCATTGTTTTTATCATAATAATAAAACTAATGAAGAATGTATATGCACGCAAAATAATATTATAACTCTATGCAATTATCTAAAAAATAAAGAATTATTTTAACCTTATTATTTTTATTTCAATCCACCTATACATATTAATAATAATATTATAGCAAAAATAGTATACGTATAAACATGTCTATACATGTATAAAAGGCCCGCCGAGACGGCACCAATCCGAGGTAGGTATGCAAGCGAGAGATTTTTTATACATTTACATTAATTAACCATCGCCTGCCCTAAAAAGGGCCACCCGGACGACCTCCATTCGATGCAGGTATGCAACGCTAAAAATTTAAGTGCATTCCTTAGAACACGGCTCGGGCGTGGGATCGGAATGCAGCAACTCTTAATTATATCCGTTCACACGGATATACGTATGCGTGGGGAAAAAAGGGTCGTCGCAGCTGTACATAGACCACACACACTCACCCATGGGAACAGAATGCAGCCGCGCTTAATTGCATCTGCCCGCATACGTATATATGTATATATATGTATGCGCGGGAAAAAAAAAAAGGGTTTTCTCTAATTGATTAACATATCAATTGGTGTGGGAACCTGACGCAGATGGATGTATACGTCACGAATGAGTATCTATATATGCGTAGATCGACATCTTTAATTTCATTATAATCAGTATCTTCGAACAGTCAACATCGTTTTTAGTGCTTGTTTGTGTTTTACTACAAGGTATTTAGAAAGCCTAATTTATATAATATTAACTCGCAATATTTTACATTAGTTTTAAAATTTTATAGGACTTTTTAAAAATTGTTTTTATCAATTATAAGGCTGTTTTTAATAATTTAATGGTGTATATTTTATTAATATTTTATTGAATATTATTTTTATATACAATTATCCAGGGTGCTTCAAAGTATTTTATACGCATTTTGTAGCTTCTTTATATTGTTTTTTTTTCTTTTTTAAATTTTTAGGTGCGTAAATTTATATAATTAAGATGATTATTTCATACGGTTCTTTAAAGGTTTTTCTCAATAATTTAAATAAATTCTGAACAATAAGAGTATTTTTAGTTAAATATAAGCTGATCATAGTTTTTCTACTACTCTAAAATTTTATGCGACTTTTAAAAATTGTTTTTTCTCAATTATAAGGTTATTTTTTAAATAATTTAATGGTATATATTTTATTAATATTTTATTTTTATATACAATTATCCAGGGTGCTTCAAAGTATTTTATTCGTATTTAGTAGCTTCTTTATATTGTTTTTTCCTTCTTTTTTTAATTTTTAGGTGCGTAAATTTATATTATTAAGTTGATTATTTTATAAGGTTTTAAAGGGTTTTATCAATAAATTTTCAATAATACAAGTATTTTTTAGTTAAATATACGCTGATCATAGTTTTTCTACTACTCTAAAATTTTATAGGACTTTTTAAAAATTGTTTTTATCAATTATAAGGCTGTTTTTAATAATTTAATGGTGTATATTTTATTAATATTTTATTGAATATTATTTTTATATACAATTATCCAGGGTGCTTCAAAGTATTTTATACGCATTTTGTAGCTTCTATATATTGAGTTAAGTTGATTATTTCATACGGTTCTTTAAAGGTTTTTCTCAATAATTTAAATAAATTCTGAACAATAAGAGTATTTTTAGTTAAATATACGGGTATCAGTCAAAGTTTATGTATTAAAATATTATTTTTATATATGTAGGTCTATAATTAGTATTTTATATCAATTCATATACGCGGATCAGTCAAAATAAATTAGCAATTTAGATATATTAAAAATTAGGCTTCAATACCTTTTTTTATTCTTTTAAATTTATTATATTAATTATTTTTAATTTGTTTTTCATAGAATGAATTGCGTCATATGTGGGAAGTCCTTCAGCCGGCGGGATAGTTTGAAGCGGCATGTAAACACAGTTCACCGCAATTTTCAATGTGAGACTTGCGGTGGGGGTGTGGATACATGTGAGCATGTTGCGGGACCACCTAAGAAGGTGGCCAAAGTAGATGTTACACCATCCACAAGTTCTAATAGACCTGTGGATGCTGCGCCATCTACCAGTCGAGGTGCGCCTCAGAGAAGCTGTTGTGGGTTGATGTTCCCTAATAATTCTCTGTATAGGGGGCATCTTCGCACACAGCAGCATTTGAATAATAATACATTTATGCTGCCGGATGGAGTGTTCAAAATTAATTCATCATTTAAAAGCCGGGTCGCGAGTTATAAAATTTTAGGTGATGAGAGTGCTGACATCACAAATTTTTTATCGAAATTGAGAACTAAAGTGTGCAGCCTGATTAACGATGTTCTGGCCAAGGTCGTATCGGGTATTAAGGTACAGTTAGAGCTATTTGCTCATTATGCTAAAACCGTAGCTGATGAGGAAATAGTCGACTTAAAGTCCTTCAATACTCGGTACGTCATTGTCACCGAGTCTTCAGACTTAGAGGACGTTTTTGATCAGGCTGCTGCCATCATAAAATCGAAAGCTGAAGAGATTTCGGATAGGGGGAGCAATTGGACACTTAAGATGGTCTCGCATTTAGAGGTTAACATCAACAGTTACCAACCTCTTGGGGGATCATCTTATTTGGAACTACCTCCCTCTATCCGAAACAGGAAAGCATGCATCAATATTCAGAACCGGGATGATGCATGCCTGGGTTGGTCGATTGTAGCAGCACTCCACCCGGCAGACATGCATGTAGATAGAGTTAATAGTTACCCTCATTACTCCAGCATCCTAAATTTAGAAGGTATTCAATTCCCGGTTAAAATTAAAGATATTTCAAAAATTGAGAATATGAACAATTTAAGTATTAACGTTTACGGTTTGGCTATTAATGATGAAACAAAAAATCATGAGGTGGTGGGGCCAATTCATTTCACTAAAAGCAGAAAAGATATCCACATCAATTTACTCCTAATTGATGATGGAAACAGATCACATTATGTTTTAATTAAAAATCTGTCCAGGCTAGTCTCATCTCAAATCAATAAACATGATGGTGAGACTTACATCTGCGATGGGTGTTTAATTAATTTCAGAACATCAGAAAAATTAAGCGCCCATCAACAACACGATTGCAACCATGTGTATACGGTACTACCCTCAACCGACGCGCGTAAAACAAAATTTGGAGATATGCTGCCCGAAAATATTTTACGTTTCGATAGTCACCATAAGAAAATGTCCGTTCCGTTCGTCGTTTATGCGGATTTTGAAAGTATTCTCCAACCGATTCACACATGCAGCCGTGATCCAGCTAGTTCGTATACGAATAAAACATTCAAACACGTTCCATATAGTTTTGCATATCAGATTGTATGTTCGTTTGATGCAAAGTTGAATAAATTTGTCACGTATGCCGGTTTAGATTGCTCAACGGTGTTTGTCCAAAAATTGATGGAAGATGTTAAGCTAATCTATGAAAATTATTTAAAGACTATCGTGCCGATGAAAACTTTAAATAATAGCGAGCGAAAATTATATAATGAGGCCGTGATTTGCCACATTTGTGAGCTGTCTCTCAACGGAGATAGAGTGAGAGATCACTGCCACATTACGGGAGCGTTTCGAGGGGCCGCTCATTCTAATTGTAATCTAAACTTCAAAATTCCGAAATTTGTCCCTATCTATTTTCACAATTTGAGCGGGTATGATAGCCATCTATTTTTAAGAGATTTGGCACAACAAAATTTAGATATTGACGTAATTCCTATTAATAAAGAAAGATATATCAGTTTCAGCGCGAAAGTTTTGGTTGGTGACTACACAGATAAAAAATCGGGCGAGAAAAAAAATGTTTATATAAAACTACGGTTTTTAGATAGTTTTCGATTCATGGCGTCTTCTATCGATAAGCTTGCACAAAATTTGAGCCCGCAAGACTTTGTCAATGTTAGGCGGGCGTTTCCACTAGATTCACATTTCCATTTAATTAGAAAGAAGGGTGTATTCCCCTATCAATACATAGATACCTTTGGGCGATTGAACGAATCGACCTTACCGGCAAAACGCGATTTTTATAATTCATTAACGAATGTTGATATTTCGGATGTTGAATATCAACATGCGCAAACTGTATGGAATACGTTTGGATGTCAAAATTTATTAGAGTACTCAAACTTATATTTAAAATCAGACGTTTTACTTTTGGCAGATATTTTTGAAAATTTCAGGAAGATTTGTCGGGATACATACAGTCTGGATCCGGCTCAATATTACACCAGCCCGGGCTTGTCTTGGGATGCTATGTTGAAGCACACCAAAATTGAGCTGGAGCTACTCATAGACATCGACATGCATCATTTTGTTAAGCAGAGTATCAGGGGTGGGTTGTGTCAAGTATCATTGCGGCACGCTACGGCAAATAATAAGTATATGCCTAATTATGATGCGAGTGCTCCTAGCTCGTATTTAGCTTATTGGGACGCGAACAATTTGTACGGGTGGGCAATGTCGCAGTATCTACCATTCGGTGGGTTCAGTTGGGCTAGTCAGGATGAAATTGACAATCTAAATATATCTGGGGTCGCTGATGATTCGCCGATTGGCTATTTTTTGGAGGTAGATGTCACGTACCCTGTAACTTTGCACGATGAGCATAACGACCTACCTTTTATGCCCGAAAACATGGTGCCTCCCACGTCTAAATTTCAGTATAAAAAGTTGATCGCGAATTTACAGAACAAAGAGAAATATGTCATACACTATCAAACGTTAAAGCAAGCATTACATTTCGGCCTTAAAATCACCAAAATTCACCGCGTTTTAAAATTCAACCAGTCAAACTGGCTTCAAACTTATATCGACCTAAACACCAGCCTACGTCAGCATGCTAGGAACGATTTTGAAAAGGACTTCTACAAGCTTATGAACAACTCCGTATATGGTAAAACCATGGAGAATGTTGACAAGCGAGTGGAAGTCAAATTGGTCACACGTTGGGAGGACCATGGCAAAAGTCGCGGGGCTGGTAGTTTAATCGCGAAACCGAATTTTAAAAGTGTTAGTATTTTTTCCGAAAACTTTGTGGCTGTCCAGATGGGGAAGCTGAAAGTCGTATATAATAAACCTATTTATATCGGCTTCTCCGTCTTGGAGCTATCAAAGCACCTGATGTATGACTTTTTCCACAATTTTTTGAGACACGTGTATGCAGAAAAGGTCCGTCTGTGTTATATGGATACGGATAGTTTTATCTTAAAAGTAGAAACAGACGATATATACAGCGACATGAAAAAAAATATATCAAAATTCGATACATCGAACTTTTCGGCAAATAATGTCTACAGCATAGCACCTCAAAACAAGGCTGTTTTAGGTTTATTTAAAGACGAAAATGCGGGTAATATAATGTGTGAATTTGTCGGATTGCGCGCAAAAATGTATGCCTTAGAGGTTGAGGGTAGGGAGATTAAAAAGGTTAAGGGTGTTAAAAAGAACGTTGTGCGGGATGAGATTAGTCTGGCAGATTACAAGCACTGTTTATTGAATAATGATATTTTATTAAGGGAGCAAAATCTTTTTCAAATCAAACTACATGAGATTTATACCGTCAAGCAAAATAAATTGAGCCTATCACCTCACGATGATAAACGCCGGATTGATGAGGATGGCATTCATACTCTCGCCTGGGGGCATTATAAAATCGACTCACCAGCTCCTTAGATGGTCGCTGCACATGCCTCGGGTGCAGCTGCTCTACCGCTTCAAATTGGGTAAGTACCCCCACCCTTTTTTGTGTAAGTACCCCCACCCTTTTTTGTGTAAGTACACCCACCCTTTTTTTGTTTGCTTCTCACTGTAATTTTCTCCCACTAAATCAGTATTAGTTTGTTTGCATTCGAGTTCACACATATTCTTTTTAACCTCTAAGATTAAAATGGAAGCTAGTAAGAATACAAAATTATTATGTACATAAACTTATATCTATATATTTTTTAATTCTTTTCAGAAACTTATAATGAATTTATTGGCGATTCGCTTAAAATGATTGATGATAATATCGTTAAGGAAAAACAACTGATTGGGCAGTCATCATACTTCCTCAACAAATGCGGTTCGAAGTGGGTGAATATCGGCCTTAGTCCGGCGGCTGGATTCGTGCCCATCATCCAGATTCGATCGCCTGCAAGCTGTGTATTCTTCACATTGGACGAGTGGGAAGAATTTTGTAAGACGGAGGGTTGCAGTCCGAATCATCAAATTCGAACGTCAACATTTAGAGATACTAGCGTAATTGTATTAAGCAGTCGCAATCAGCAACTGGTATTGTCCTCCGATACCTATAGCAATTTGTTTAATTTGCGACTGCTCATTAAGAGTAAATTAGAATTTTTAGTAAATAGTAATTTCATAACATTTTATAAAATGATATTAACCGCCTGCATGGCATTAACTGGAGATTTATATACGAATGTATCAAAATTACTTGTCGATCATTGTAATTCATTTAACGCTTTCCTTATGATGGAAGTGCTACATATTAGTTATAATTCGCTTTACTATGACTTTGAGGTCATGAAACTTGGAAATATTGTTAATTTAAAATAATATTGTTAATTTATAAATAATAATAAATAAATTGTTTTTCTTAAAAAATATATTGTTTGTTTTATTTTATTTTATAAGTAAGATATACATTTCAAGCATGCGGCTATCACAGAAGCAGACAGCCGTTGCGGTTTCCGCTGGAAACATGTTTAGACCTGTTTGAAGTACATTGAGAAGCGCGATAGCAAGCCTGGTAATTTATTCAGGAATTCTCTAGAAACAAAGACCATCTTGATGGTCCGCCATTTTGTCTGACGTCACCTTAGTTTGGATAGCGACCGTGAGAGGATGCTGCATTATGGTAATCATGAGAGATGCCATTTCTTGGTTAGTGGCTGTGAGAGGGCGTCACATTGGGTTGGTAATGATGAAATCTGCCATTCCTTAGTTTGGTTAGTGGCCGTCAGAGGGCGCCACATTGGGTTGGTAATGATGAAATCTGCAATTTTTAGTTGGGTTGGTAATGATGAAATCTGCAATTTTTAGTTGGGTTGGCGACCGCTAGGGGGCGCCACATCAGTTGGGTTGGTAATGATGAAATCTGCAATTTTTAGTTGGGTTGGCGGCCGCTAGGGGGCGCCATATCAGTTGGGTTGGTAGAGGGTTCTACCTATCTTGCGGGGAGGGGGGGGGTAGTAGGAGTGGGGGGTGGTGGTGGCGCCAGAATCGGCATAAGTACCCTACTAACAAGGTATTGTCGATTGCAACTTTACCAAATGATGCAAAAATTTCTTGGCTATAAGCACCACCAAAGTTAATGTTTTTACATTTAAAAACAATGTGAAAATAATTTTTTTCTGAACACGTGTTTTGGTCAAATATTTTCAAAAAAAATTAATAACTCAAAAACTATTGGCTCAATTTGAAAAACAAAAAACAGTTGAACAGACAATTTAAAACAGTACAAGAAAATCCAAAAATATATAGGGTGAGTCATTTAAAAAAAATAAGCTCCATGCATTTCCGGTGAAACCGGAAGTGTGTCAGAGCTTAAAGTATTTTTACAATATGCGCAACAAGCAACCATAGATCTTCCACTAATTGTTTTTTCTTTTATTTAAAACACAAAAGAACAATCAAAGAAGCGGCTATTAATGACTCACCCTGTATAAGTAAGTCAAATTTTATTTATTATTACTAAACCCGATTCGGTGAGTTTTCGGGGATGAGCATAGTTTGAAATAACTTCCATTCGGCTAAAATGCTTGGATTTATTAACTTTGAAGTTAAAATGTCACGGCCAGTCACTGGTACAAAGATTTACTCTTGTATCTAGTAGTCGCCCCCCAAAGTTATTCAAAAATCCGAGTATCTTCTATCAAGGCCGGTTCAAGGAACTAGCTGCCAACAAGCCACGAAGACCCATATTTGAGTGTGGAAAGCGAAAAAAATAGCCGAATGGATAATTAGACGAAGAAAATATAAAGAAGGATTGAAACTAGAAAAAATAAGTAAAAAAAAAATTGGAGAAAAAAATTTATAATTATTATTTTATTTCCTCAAGAGTTCATTTCTGTTTCTTGTAAATCAGAAAATAATGTTACTTTTTTTATTTATACGACTATTAGGGATTTAGTGTTTTTTGTTTACCTTATTTATTATAGAGGATTTGTTTTTGGTTTTGTACACTTATTTATTTAACCGAAAATATACATTTATTTTTTATTTACTGATTTTACCCTTTTACTTGCTCACTTTCATTGAAAAGACGAAAATCGAAATAAAACGGAACGATTAAAATGAGGGCACAAAAGTTTATACGGACCTAGTAAAAATTGACTAGGCAGACAACTGGTGTACCAGTGGCCGACTACCGACGTGTAAGTGGCCGACTACTGCAAAATATGTACTTTTTCAAAAGAATCAAAAAAGAAAAAAGTATGCTTCATCCTAAACATTATCTGTCTTACTAATACCGTAATTAAATATGTTTGTTTCACTTTCAAGAATACATTTTTAGTATAGTGTAGTTAGTTGCGGTGATACTACTTCCAAAGAAAAATTGAAAAATCATATGAAAAAAGAATTGGGAAATATATATGATGTGTTAGATCCTAAGCTTAAAGATCCACAGATTATTATAATAGGAGTGGAAAAAGAATATATTGACATGCAGCCAGAGGATATTATGTGCGCAATTGTTAATCAGAATGACTTAAAAATACTAGGGAGTTAGGGAGTGATATAAAGGAAAAAGTAAAAATAAATAGGAAGTATCCAGCAAGCAGAAATGAACTATGGTAACATAATAATTGATGTAAAATTGGATATATTTAGAAAAATGATACAGAAAGAAAAAAATAATGTTGGATGGAAGAAATGCGATATATATGAATACGTAAATACAATAAGGTGTTACAATTGTGCAGGTTATAATCATTTTGCGAGGGATTGCACAGTAACTAAAGCATGCGGTACGTGTGCAGGTGAACACTGTACAATTGATTGTGTTAATGGTGTTGGTGAGGACGAGAAGTGTGTAAATTGTATGAGGATGAGGTAGTAAAATTAAAAATTGATTTGGATGTTAACCATAGTGCATTTGGCGGAAACTGTCCTACACTGAGAAAAATGTCCAGCAAAATTATTTATTGAACTGATTTTACTTATAGTAAACAAAATTTATATTTGATATAAAAGTAGTCTCATATTTAACTTAAAAATAAATTTATTTTTAAGAGGCAAGTAAATAATATATTTGAAAAGATAATAAAATATACTTGTATGAAATTTTTTTTTTATCCAACCACACATGTTGTATGCTGAATATATAAGTTGTTTATTTTCAGTAAAGTATGATAAAGTTTAGAAAAACTTTTATGCGCCTTTCAATAAAGTATTTGTGTCCTTCGTAAAAAGTCGGTAATTTTCGACTAAATAAGAATAAAGAACAAGAAGAGATCAATTTCCGTTATAATCACAATACTGTTAGTTAGATTGGTGCTTTATAAGTGTGTGTATTTGTGCAAGATGCAAAAAAGGGCTCCCAAAACGAAATATGTAATGGATGTGTCTAGTACTCTTACTGATTGGCGTTTTGGGAATATGTGGACAATTTTACAGGTAGGTACCTATGTATGTACATATATAATAAACTTCTGTATGTACGTATTATGTGCTTGTACCTACTGCCTATTATACATATATGATATCAAGGTGATGAGTGATGATGTTTAATTTTTGTTTCTTTTACTTTCTTATACGTAGTATAAGGAAGTATTGTGATGATGAAAATTTTCGACCTCGAGATTTTTGCAGATGTCCACGTTTTGAAGTCCCCTGATACCGAAAAAGTGGTTTTTAAAAAATGTCTGTGTGTCTGTGTGTGTGTGTGTGTGTGTGTGTCTGTGTGTCTGTGTGTCTGTGTGTGTGTGTGTGACCACGATAGCGGTCAAACCGCTGTAGATATCAATTCCAAATTTTGTATTTGCGTGTATAATCTCCCTCTTGAGATCTGATTAGTTTTTCAGTAAAATCGGTAGACCGGAAGTAGCAGTTTACTTCAGCGAAAAAATCGAATTTTGCCAATATCTCGTCAACTACTAAGTATAAACAAATTTATAAAGAATTCATATATACTTCAAATTAAAATTGAGAATAATTTTATTGAAAAAGTTTTTCGAAATTCCTACCGGAAGTAGGCCTTTTACTCTTATCGAAAATCAGTTTTTTGCGAATATTTCGCAAGTCATGCTTTTTAGACAAGTATGTTACGGGTATAAAAGTATTTAAAACATAATTTTCAATATATTTTGTATAAAGAAAAATTCAAAATTCGGACCGGAAGTATCACTTTTACTCTTACCGAATAACGATTTTTTGCAAATATGTCGTAAATTATGCATTCTATATATATTTATCAAGAGTACAAAAGTATTTAGAACTGGATTTGCAATATTTTTTGTAGATATCAAATTTCCAAATTCGGACCGGAAGTAGTACTTTTACTCTTAGCGAGTAGCACATTTTTCATAATATCTTGCGAAGTATGAATTCTATAGAGATTTATTAAGAAAATACAAGTACGTAGAAAAGGATTTTGAATAATTTTTGTATAAAAAAATTCTTAAAATTCTATAATTTGAAATGCTCATACGTATAAGAAAGTCGTGTGGTGGCCACACCTCATTTTTTACTTTCTTATACGTAGTATAAGGAAGTATTGTGATGATGAAAATTTTCGACCTCGAGATTTTTGCAGATGTCCACGTTTTGAAGTCCCCTGATACCAAAAAAGTGGTTTTTAAAAAATGTCTGTGTGTCTCTGTGTGTGTGTGTGTGTCTGTGTGTCTGTGTGTCTGTGTGTGTGTGTGTGACCACGATAGCGGTCAAACCGCTGTAGATATCAATTCCAAATTTTGTATTTACGTGTATAATCTCCCTCTTGAGATCTGATTAGTTTTTCAGTAAAATCGGTAGACCGGAAGTAGCAGTTTACTTCAGCGAAAAAATCGAATTTTGACAATATTTCGTCAACTACTAAGTTTAAACAAATTTATAAAGAATTCATATATACTTAAAATTGAAATTGAAAATAATTTTATTTAAAAAGTTTTTCGAAATTCCTACCGGAAGTAGGTCTTTTACTCTTATCGAAAATCAGTTTTTTGCGAATATTTCGCAAGTCATGCTTTTTAGACAAGTACGTTACGGGTATAAAAGTATTTAAAACATAATTTTCAATATCTTTTGTATAAAAGAAATTTCAAAATTCAGACCGGAAGTACCACTTTTACTCTTATCGAATAACGATTTTTTGCAAATATGTCGTAAATTATGCATTCTATATGTATTTATCAAGAATACAAAAGTATTTAGTGCTAGATTTGCAATATTTTTGTATATATGAAATTTCAAAATTCGGACCGGAAGTAGCACTTTTACTCTTAGCGAGTAGCATTTTTTTGATAATATCTTGCAAAGTATGCATTCTATAGAGATTTATTAAGAGAATAGAAGTACTTAGAATAGGATTTTGAATAATTTTTGTATAAAAAAATTCTTAAAATTGTATAGTTTGAAACGCTCATACGTATAAGAAAGTCGTGTGGTGGCCACACCTCATTTTTTTATATAGCAAATGGTATTGATGCTCACTGTTCCGACTGATATACATACAAAGAAAAGAAATTATTAAGGGAATTTTCCCCAAGGCCGGTCATAAACTAAAATTCCTAGAAAAGTACGACGCATATTTAGAGGTTAGTAGCTGTTAAAGCGTTGGTTGAAGGAATACATAAAGATGCGCAACTACATAGTACATAGCACTGAGCGTAGCCAAAACTGGGTCCGAGATCTATAGCGATGCATCCATCAGTCGTTTGGGTCCGAGATTCCGATTCGACACAGCTCGAGACAGCGATGATGCTTCTCGGCAAGGGGTTTGCGGGACGACTTAACGGAAAGACACGCAATTTTACTATAGCGTTGCGCATCTTTATATATTCCTTCAATCAACGGTTAAAGTATTCACGTATTGTTGAGATGTATGTACTTATACTAATGCATGTCAGTTCTTCAGCCCTTCAGCAGTTAGTAATTAAGGCCGTTGTTCAAAGTCAAAGAACACAATAAGATAAAAGAAAATAGGCTCAGTTTTAGGATTGTTCGAAAAATAATTTGTATAATGTTTGTTTGAATATTATCATTGAAATCAAATATAGAAGCTTGGTACGTACGCTAATGCTCCTGTGCAAAGTCAAATGTAGGTAGGGGTTTCTTTGGGGGTAGGGGGGGGGGCACTTATTAGGTTCTAGAGTAGATGGAAAAAAAATATTTGATAATTTACTCGGATAGGAATTCGTTTGCCACAATCGCCGTCTTTTGAAATAGCCGGTCTGCGTTGAAAATCTGTCCGCAGATTCGAGCATGCTCACATTGTAATAGTTGGGTTTGTTCACATACGAAAATACCTTCTGCAAAATACTTTGTACGTGCATATTTTCTATAAATAATTTATCGAAAATCCTAAAAATTAGTCCTAGTTTCTTTAATTATTTTAAGTGTAGTATGGAATACCTTAATAAAAGAATGTTTAATGTTTAACAAGAAAATGTAAGGTAAATAATGAAAGTAATAACATAATATTGGCCTAACATTTTAATAGACTTAGTGAAACTATAAACCTAGTATCTGTTTTATTATTTTGAAGTATATAAAGTTTCATCAAGTACTAAGTGCAACGACCATAAATTTTCTTAGTCCTTTAAAGAAGATGATGCTCACTCTTTACCATCGACAGTTTCATCAAATGAGAGTTTGGTGAGGAGTTTGAAGAAAGGGTCTATATGGACATAGACAACAGATTCCATTCCAAAAGTGACTTATTCCGCGGTATTAATGCTTTAGTAGTGCAACATTAGTTATATATAAGTATACAATGTCTGTATTTGTAGATCGAATTACCGAAGAGGAAAAAGAATATCAAGCGAAACAAACAAAGATGGAATTATCTTTAAAACCGGGCCCACCTAAAAGATGTAAGTTTGTGGTAAATTTACTATTACATTCTTTATAAAGTTAAGTTTTAGTGAAGCTTGCTGAATGCGAATATGATGATAGCCTTTTCCCGGGAGTAAGTATTACTCAGTAATTACTCATTAACACTTCAACAATTGTAAGTACTATTTCAGTAATTTTACTCTATTATTTTAGGGTTTGAAGGCCTATTTACAATCAAGAGTGGATGGGCAGGTAGTCGTTAAAAAAATAGGAAACACTGTTGTTATAAGGTAGTTCTTTACCAACTACATATTAAGTAAATATTGTAATACTATACCTATAACATAAGTTTAATTTTGTTATTGAATATTTCCGTAAGTTCTAACTGGATTTCTGTGTTTCTAATAAATCTTTGCACTGTTACTGTATCTTAATGAATGTACACCCAAACATTTTCATTCCTACTATTATTAGTGCGAGGCTTACATTTATTAACATTCAATAAATCTGCTGTATCTACTTGTGAAATAGTCGTACGATAAATAGAACTCTAAAGAATTGTGTTTTTTTTACAATCCTCTATACTTTAAAAATCAGTGCAGCTACTTTCATAGATGAAACCTTCATTTTCAGATCGGGAAATACTAACTGAAGATTTGTCAGCAAAGGCTAATAAATAAAGAAGATGTACTTTTGTATACAGTACATAAAGTATTTAACTTATCTATTGCAAAGAAAGAAAGAAATGTACTTAAAAAAATATGAACAATGAACAAATTTTCATGGTGTTTGTCTTGTAACTACAATTTAATTTCTTTTACTTTCTTATACGTAGTATAAGGAAGTATTGTGATGATGAAAATTTTCGACCTCGAGATTTTTGCAGATGTCCACGTTTTGAAGTCCCCTGATACCGAAAAAGTCGTTTTTAAAAAATGTCTGTGTGTCTGTCTGTGTGTCTGTCTGTCTGTGTGTCTCTGTGTGTGTGTGTGACCATGATAGCGGTCAAACCGCTGTAGATATCAATTCCAAATTATGTGTTTACGTGTATAATTTCCCTCTTGAGATCTGATTAGTTTTTCAGTAAAATCGGTAGACCGGAAGTAGCAGTTTACTTCAGCGAAAAAATCGAATTTTGCCAATATTTCGTCAACTACTAAGTTTAAACAAATTTATAGAGAATTCATATATACTTAAAATTAAAATTGAGAATAATTTTATTTAAAAAGTTTTTCGAAATTCCTACCGGAAGTAGGTCTTTTACTCTTATCGAAAATCAGTTTTTTGCGAATATTTCGCAAGTCATGCTTTTTAGACAAGTACGTTACGGGTATAAAAGTATTTAAAACATAATTTTCAATATCTTTTGTATAAAAAAAATTTCAAAATTCAGACCGGAAGTACCACTTTTACTCTTATCGAATAGCGATTTTTTGCAAATATGTCGTAAGTTATGCATTCTATACCATTTTATCAAGAGTACAAAACTATTTAAAACTGGATTTGCAATATTTTTTGTATATATGAAATTTCAAAATTCGGACCGGAAGTAGCACTTTTACTCTTAGCGAGGAGCACTTTCTTGATAATATCTTGCAAAGTATGCATTCTATAGCGATTTATTAAGAGAATGAAAGTACTTAGAAGAGAATTTTAAATAAGTTTTGTATAAAAAATTCTTAAAATTGTATAGTTTAAAACGCTCATACGTATAAAAAAGTCGTGTGGTGGCCACACCTCATTTTACTTTCTTATACGTAGTATAAGGAAGTATTGTGATGATGAACATTTTCGACCTCGAGATTTTTGCATATGTCCACGTTTTGAGGTCCCCTGATACCAAAAAAGTGGTTTTTAAAAAATATCTGTGTGTCTGTGTGTCTGTGTCTGTGTCTGTCTGTGCCTGTGTGTGTGTGACCACGATAGCGGTCAAACCGCTGTAGATATGAATTCCAAATTTTGTATTTACGTGTATAATCTGCCTCTTGAGAACTGATTAGATTTTGAGCAAAATCGGCAGACCTGAAGTGGTAGTTTACTTCAGTGAAAAAATCGAAATTTGCAAATATTTCGTCAATTACTAAGTTTAAACAAATTTATAAAGAATTCATATGTACTTAGAATCAAGTTTGAAACAAATTGTCTTAAAAAAGTTTTTCGAAATTCCAACCGGAAGTAGGTGTTTTACTATTATCGAAAATCAGTTTTATGCGAATATCTCGCAAGTCATGCTTTTAAGATAAGTACGTTACGAGTATAAAAGTATTTAAAACATAATTTTCAATATCTTTTATGTAAAAAAAATTTCAAAATTCAGACCGGAAGTACTACTTTTACTCTTATCGAATAGCGATTTTTTGCAAATATGTCGTAAGTTATGCATTCTATATATATTTATCAAGAGTACAAAAGTATTTATAGTTGGATATGGAATATTTTTTGTATAAATGAAATTTCAAAATTCGGACCGGAAGTAACACTTTCATACGTATAAGGAAGTCGTGTGGTGGCCACACCTCATTTTTTTTTTACATTATCAATGAAATAATAATATATTCTTTTTTAAGCATTGATGTCAAATTTTTAATTATTCTCAGTTCGATGATGCTCTTTTAACTTCCATACCACTTGCAATTTTGAAAACAAAGAGAACTGTGGAAGATACAATTGTGAGTTTTGTTTTCCATTGTACTAATTTAAAAGTATGTATGTGTATATATATATATATATATATATATGATTGTATATTTTTCATGGTTATTCTCGGCTTGGTTGTGGAATCAGGTTTGGTTAAATTAAAAACATTTTTACGTTTCGACTTTATTTATAAAGTCATCTTCAGAATTTATGTTGGTCAAAAATTAAGTGAAAATTTGCATGTTTGTGTTTTAGTTGTTTCACAAAAGAATTATTTTTAATCTTTGTTTTCCTAATTGGAAAATCATATTAGTCAAAAGATAAAAAAATTTTTTGTTGTTGTTCCTTAAATGTTGTTTTAACAACTTTCTGTGATAATTAAACTTGTTATAAAAGGTGCTAACAGTAATTATTTTTATATACAAGTACGATCAATTGACATTATACTGTTTAATAAATGTATATTGTAATAATAATACACACGTGTACATGTGTTTCTTTAAAGTCTTTTCTTTTATCTTTTGACTAATATGATTTTCAAATTAGGAAAACAAGGATTAAAAATAATTCTTTTGTAAAACAACTAAAACACAAACATGCAAATTTTCACTTAATTTTTGACCAACATAAATTCTGAAGATGACTTTATAAATAAAGTCGAAACGTAAAAATGTTTTTAATTTAACCAAACCTGATTCCACAACCAAGCCGAGAATAACCATGAAATATATACAATCATATATATAAGAAACGGCTAAGAAAGAAGAAGGAAAAACAAAGGACCTTCACAAAAATTATTTATATATATATATATATATATAGCAGACGTAAAGAATATTTATACTTCAGCTAAACAAATTGTTTATTAAGAGTAAGTATGAAACCTATCTATTTTCAATTAATAGTTTTTTCAACATCACTGTGTAATTTTTTAAAATTTAACAGTTCGTTTATTTAAGCTAAGAAAATAATATTCTTCAATATATTGATTATTAGGATTGAGGATACTTCACTTTTACATTATTAGTATCTACAATAACTTTGCTTAACATTGATAATATTTTATTTAAAATCAAACATTTAACTTTATTAATATAACAATAAATTTTGCTATTTTTGAGCACTAGCTTTTATTTTATTTAAAAAAAGGTGTATTCGTATTAAATATAGTTTTTGTGTAACGTTTTAAGTATATAATTTTTTTTAAATTTACAAATTCGCGTTGTTGTCCTATATACAGCAACATTTTATATTAAGCGTACAGACAAAAAAGACGTTATAATAAGTTACCTATAGAAATTAGAAGTTGTGTATCTATAATTTAAAGTAGGTTAATTTATTGTATGTATTAATAGACAAATGTTGACATTGTGAAATATATGTAATTGTAAGTATATTAGTCCATAAGTCTGCTTACTGTTATTTTCTTTATTAGGTTAAATTGTTTCATGTAAACAACAAAGTATTGTTATGTCAGAAAATGTAAAATAATAGCAATTGCTAAATAAACGTATATTATTATTATTATTATAATACGGAACGCCTCAATGTTATTAAAACTGAAAGTTGACGTTCATCAAAAAAGGCCGACCACTGGAAAATTCACCCTAGTTCAATGATAATTTTAAAATAACAGAAAAGGCACATCGTATTTATACATTGTACATGATCACCATTAAAGTACAATACACTCTTCGAGACCCCACACCATAAACCTCTGCCAAAATGCAGCAGATATTTCAGATAGCGCTCGCGCGCTCATTTTTATCGTACAATACACTCTCGGTTCCTCTTCTCTTGCATTGCATGCATGCATGCATCCACACACTGTACGTACGCAAACGTATACACGGACAACTCGGTTCATTTCATTTCGTCCGTTCAATTTTTCTTTCTCATTTTTTCTCCTTTTTGCCTCCCATTTTAGTTCTCCTTTTTTTCTGTTTTATTTTCCGTTCGATGCTCATCAATCAGACGCGAGTGTGTATGAGGCGGTTGTGTACATATACACACGCCGTCAGTGCGATTGTGTGTGTGTGAGCGCCAAGGTATGAGTTATGGTCTGGGTCCGTGATTCGACCGAAAACCGGTTATTTAAATTTAACAACGTGCGGCGCGAACAGGCACAGTCGACCGGACCGGGACGAGGTGGGACGGTTTTTAATTTCGGTATTCGCGTGAATTGAGAAACCGGCGGACGGTAAAGGGTTCGAGGTAGATGGAGAAGGGGTATTAAAAGAGTAAGAGAGCGAAAGGGAGGACACAGAGGGGTGCGGTGGTAAGCCGACAAGATCGAGAGTAAGTTGAAAGAAGACGAAACAGAGAGAAGAAGTACTCGTCAACCCCGGTGTTCACAGTCATGTATATAGTTCGTAGATATTGTATACATATGAGAACGGTCGCGTATGTAAGTAGATATTTACCGACTATATATATCGTTTTATTGCCAATGACCTAGGATGATGACTAACACTTAAAATAGCTGGGTACGTGTGTGTTTGGTCGCGTGTGAAAGCGCTATTATCAAAAATACGAAACTTACGTTAATATTTAGATTAACCCCCAATGGCGAAATACAGAAATAATTGCTACTGTTATTATAACCAAAAAACGTATCTACGAACTAGTGTACTAATTAGTTAAATGCGTATTGCGATAAGGAATAAATACAACAAACGAGTTACTGTTTTCAAAATGGTGGAGGCACGGGTTAGAAAGTTTAACAAGTTTGAAAAAAGTGCAATCAAGAGATAGGCCAGTCAATAAACACGAGGAATTCACTATATTACAAGCAATTAACTCTCTGACAATATTTGGCATGTGAACAATTTGCTCACATCGTAACTGCGAGGTCTGCAACAATATGAAAAAATGAATCTATTAACACGATGAGCAAAATTTCCAAAAATATGCAAATTGAAAATTACGTCTATATATATATTTCTAACGTCCTAATAAATTTGCACGCTAATCCTATGAACATACGTTTTAGCCTATTTTGCGTGGGCAAAATATAAAAATGTTGCATATCAGTAATTCCTCTGCAAAAATACCGTCTAATGTGTATTTCAATTTGCACAATTTTTCAGAAAGCCGCTAGCCATACTAGTTTATTTGTATTTAACAAAAAGCAACAATTTTTTCACCTATATACACTTACCGTATTCGCAAACAATTTGCTTTATGTCAGCAAACGTTTATTATACTTCAATAATAGTTATTTATGTAACAAGTCAGTAAAGAGATACTTTATCGAACGAGTCTGATTTACGAGCCAACCGAGTGAAGCGAGCGCGGCGAGTAACAGACGAGTTCGGTAAAGGTACTTTACTGACGTGGTGCATACAAAATTTTATCGCCAACCGTGAAAATTGTTAATTTAAGAAGTAAAGATATAATAACTTATGACAGTTTATGACAGTGACAAACGATTTATTTTTAAAGTCATCAGTCATGGCTACGCTGACAGATATTAGCGGCAGGTAATAGTATATTAAAATACAAGTTTCATAAGACACGATTTTTGCGCACGCGTTCAAGTTTAGAAAACGAGCCGCTAGGCGAGTTTTCTAAAGAACAAGTGCGCAAAATGTCTTATGAAACGTGTATTTTATACTATTTTTTCTATTTCGGTTATTAAAAGTTCAAAAAAGCTTAAAATAAGAGACATGTTTTGTTCGAATATTTTAGAAATTTGCTTTTTTGAAGTTGGTTACTCTGATTTTTAAGTAGAACGTTTTAAATATTTGAATATCGGTGGTGCTATATGTAATTGTGTTTAAAATTCAGACTGATTTATACAATAAATTATTTCAAATTATCAACAAAAAGGACGAAATAAATAACTGTACGCCCCCAGAGATTCGCAAAATAGCAGAAGACAATTTACAAAATCTTTCGTCCACAAACTCTCTACATATTTATCAAAACAAACTTTTATAACAGTTGTACTATTCAACATGGTAAGTAAATGTCAATAGTAGCATCCGAAAACTTATCATCCAACTCTGCTTAACAATTTATATTGCTAATTAGTAAGTGAAATGTTAGCATGTGTGCTTTTTATTCTTTGTACAATTTTATTGCACATTTTTGTTACTTTAAAGGCTTATATTTTGACATTTAAATACGATTTGGTTCCATTTCTTTTGTTACCAACTTCAAAAAAATAAAATTAGCGTGCGATAAAGTAATACTTTATGCAACCAAAACGGGTGTCGTAAAGTGAACTTTATAGCACCGGAATAGAAAAAGTACTTTATTGTACAGTACGATAAAGTGTTTCTTTACCTCCGTAAAACGCTATGGTAACGCATCACTTTACTGACGGTTGGCGATAAATAATATTTTACATTTGTAGGGTCTCAACTGCTCAGCAACTTATAAAATTGAAAATACACTTCGCAAAAAAAAAATTATGGAATCAGCCATTTTTTTAAAAACATTTAATTTTCTTCTTTATTTTGTGTACTGTAACTCGTAAGCGGTACATTAAAAATAAAACAAAATGCAAAGGTAAAACCAAAAACCGCACCTTGCTAACACCCAGTGGGGATGTTGATGTATTCATGGCTGCATTGAATGGGGTTTTGGCGAAGGTGATGCAGGAGTGTGGTGGAACTGTATTCATAGCAGGTGATTACAATATGGATTTTTTAAAGAAATCAAACAATAGAGACAATCTATTAGATTTATTCCGTTCATACGGTTTAAATCAAACTAATTCGCAACCTACTAGGATTACAGATACTAGTAGCACCTGCCTTGATAATACTTTTACAAATATGAGTCAGGGTGAGTACAATACATTAGTAGTGGACCTGCATATTGCAGACCACTTGGCACAGCGTGTTGAATATTCAGTCTATAATGTGGATAAAAGAGACAGAGAGATAAAGTATATAAGGGATTTTAGTGATAGTAATATAAAAGAATTCGCATACAAAATGCAGACTCACAATTGGCAAACGATTTTCCAAAATCAATCTTCGATTCGGATGAATACCATGTTTTTCGATGCTATGTGCAGTTTTATGACCAATGCTTCCCTGAAAGGAAAATAATAGCGCATAAAAATAAAAACAAATACACAATGTCAGAATATGTAAAAGGATTAAAAAATAACCTTGATGCCTTGGCGACTGTGGCAGTAGTAACCAAGGAGCCTGCTATATATGAAGAATATTCTAAATGTAAGAATATGTACAGGACAGTGTTAGAAAGTGATATTAGAGAGTACTATATGAGTGAAATTAAGAAATCCGAAAACAAACAGAAGACAATTTGGAAAATAATTACGAATGTTTCAGGAAAGGGAAACAAACAAATGGATATACATATAGATCCAGACGATATGAATGAATGTTTCCTAAAATGTGGGACTCAGCAGCATGACACAGTAGCGCCGAAGGACCCACACGACCTTCTAAGTAAAGCCGGTAATATAAATGCTACTTTCTTCCAGTAACTGAAAGCGAGCTTCTGGAAGTAATTAATGACATAAAAGGTAAAGATACAAGGGACTATTATGGTTACTCCACCAGGTTCTTGAAAACTATTGGACCTAGTGTATTGGAGCCTTTGGCTTTAGTCATAAATAGAAGCATATTGGAAGGATACTTTCCACAAGAACTAAAATACTCAAAGGTAATACCAGTATACAAGAGTGGAGATAGAAATGATCCAACCAATTACCGACCAATTTCTATTTTACCCGCGTTCTCAAAGGTGTTCGAGAAGATAATTGCCAAGAGATTGGTGGGGTACCTTGACAAAAACAACTATCTCTCCAGTTACCAGCACGGATTTCGGAAAAATAAATCCACTACAACTGCCTTATCGAGCATAATGGATGTTGTGCAGGCGGCTTTGGACCAGCAAGAATATGTACAACTAACTTGCTGCGATCTGAGCAGAGCCTTTGACACAGTTGATCACAGGCTGCTAATGGAGAAACTGTATCATTATGGTATAAGGAGTAACGTTTACAGTTTAATAGCATCGTTCATAACTAATAGACAACAGTATGTTGATATAAATAACAAAAGATCTAGTATGAAGACTGTAGAAAAGGGTGTTCCACAAGGATCTATATTGGGACCTCTCTTGTTTGTAATTTATATGAATGATCTGGTGTATAATTTGTCCGCGGATGGGATTTGCCTATACGCTGATGACACGTCATTTGTGGTAGCAGACAAAACTAGAGATGGAAAATCAAGGAAAGCCGAAGCTGCAATGACGGATGCAGGAGACTGGTTCTCGGCGAATAAACTAAAACTAAACGGTGATAAGACCCAATACCTGGATTTTTGCTTAGACAAAAAAGAAAATAATAATTCTGTCAGGGTGCTGGGTGTTCACGTCGATGGCAGATTGAGCTGGGATGTACATCTGGATGAACTGGCAAACAAACTGTCAGTAGCGGTATTTAGCATCAGAAGAATCAAGAATATTTCGACTCACCAGGCTGCAAGGCTGACATATTTTGCTAACTTCCACAGCGTGGCTTGTTATGGTTTGCAGTTCTGGGGAATGGCTTCGGGCGCTGATCGAGTTTTTCTCCTTCAAAAGCGGGCAGTGAGAGTCTTGTGCAAGTTGAAACAAGAACAGACTTGTAAGCAAGCATTCATCAAAGAAAAAATACTTACCATTCCATGTGCTTACATACTCACAGTCGCTAAACATGTGCACAGGGGTGGCACTCATATGCAGAAGAATGGTGACACACATAATTATAGCACTAGAATGAGAAATGCCGTGAAAATTCCTTACCATAGATTGAGGACGACGCAGAGGTTTCCGGATTACTGGGGAGCCAAGATTTACAATAAACTTCCTGAAACCATGTGGGGCCTTTCGTCCAATCGATTTTCTACTGTCTTAAGGAAGTACCTCTTAGATAAAGCGTTTTATTCTCTGCAGGACTTTTTAAACTGTGATATTTTAAATATTGTTATAGTATAAAGGCATACGTTAACAATATAATATGAACTGATAGTAATGTTACCAAATTGAATTAAATAAACGTAGAAAAATTTATTATGATGTGTTTAAAATAAGATTTATTGAGTTAATCATAAAAGAGATTTATCGCATTTAACAAGTATTCGAATTTTATAATAAACCACCTGTATATGGAAAGGTTGACCATGTTCATTTTTCTTAGAAGTTCAAAATATTCTGGAAAGAAGAGAGTTGAATATTAGTTGTTATTTTGTATAATGTATTATAAATTTGTAAAAACTTGGGTAATTGACGTTTATGAGGTGATAAAAATATTTAGAATCTTATTTTGAAAGGTGTATAGATTGTATTGTAGAATAGTTCCCGGGAATAATTTGAAATACAGGAACTGTCATTATTTGACATGTGTTCAGAAATATAAATGTAGAGAGGTATTGGGATATGAATATGAAAAGAAAGGGTGATAAAATTATGAAAAGAATTTAGATATTCAGATAATACAATTTTAAGAAGTATTCTAGGTATATTAGAGAATTTAAATGCTATGTTGTTGATGGTTATTGCTGTTGTAAAACTTTGATTGGAGAATACAAAATGAGAAAGGATTACTAGGGAAATGAATAAATAAACCAGAGAATTTTTCGAATTCTAAAAAAAAACGGTAGACGTGTTTTTGGAAAAGAGAATATTTTTTCTGATATTAACGCGATAATAGATATTTATAAATGAGAAAAGTGTGTTTTGAGTGAACTTCGTTAACTACAAATAAATTAATATAAAAAAAGTAATTGTACTTACAAATTTGTACAAGATCCAGGTATATCCGAAATAGGGTTGATATCTCCGGGATCATATAAGTTTTCAGAAGGCTATTTAGTACCAGAGTTTTGAAATTCCATAAAGGGTGAAGAAATCTTCAAGATCCGGTTATTATAAAAGGTAGCAGATTCCAGAAGTACTGGTGTTTTAAAGAGGCAGGTTATCTCAAGAGATCCATAAAGGGTGAAGAAATCTTCAAGATCCGGTTATTATAAAAGGTAGCAGATTCCAGAAGTACTGGTGTTCAAAAGAGGCAGGTTATCACAAGAGATCCATAAAGGTTGGTGAATTTCACAAGTTTCCGGGTGAATAGGAGAATTTGCTGTGCACGAAGAGATTTGGTTTAATATCGTAAGGACAATTTATTCCCACATCGAGCAAGTTCCTGTACAGGATAGTTGGTATTTTTCCTTCAAGAGTTTGAACTAGATTGAAGTTTATCAACATCAGAGAAGTGGTATCCGTCCAAAAAACGACATCAAGAAGTGGATAGTACTCATCTAAAAGAAGAAAGCAATTAAGTATTACCATTTTAGTATTTTTTTTGTGTCAGTATTAAAGAAAGATAACATTTTGTGAATGTTGGAGAAGATTTAATTATATGCAATATAATTCAGTATAGAAATAGATTGAACTAATTGTTAGTACAACAAGTACATTTGTTATAAACAACATAAGTTATTTTAATTCTCTACTATCCAGTAATATGTCAAGATATGAATAATTTTCATTTGAATACAAATTTATGGAGTTATCTAGCCAGTAAATAGTTTTGAACACATTATAATAATAGTATAAATTAACTTGAGAAGAAAGTATTAGAAAGAAGTACTCAATTTTGTATATCAATAATTAATAATATCAGAGTACGTACCTGCATTATTTAGTTGGGTTTGGAACTAAACACTTTGAGTAAATATTTTATAAACGTCAAATATCAAGTTTCCATGTTATAGTTATTGTTAGCAAATGTCCCATATTTTTTTAAAAACACACGAATTTTGAATATAAACATATTATTTATTAGTAGATTATCGTTTTATTTTATCATAGTCAAATTTTCATCTAAAGGAAATATTTTGGTTTATTTATAACATCAATGAAATAAATGTCATTTGATATATTGAAATGGAATGAGTAGTGGTGACATCTAGGTGTTTTATTGTACACTTCTTAGTAAACTGGATTATATAAAGTATGGAATGTATAAAAATAATACAGAAATCGGTAATTTATAAAATGTTAGTTTAGAGAAAAAAATAAGTAATTCAAAAAGGATTATTGAGATTTATAAAAGTATATAATTAAAGGCAAAGTTAAATACTGTAAATTAAATTAAGAGTCAGGAGAGAGTAAAATAATTTAAGTAAAGATAAAATATAAAGCTAGTCGGGCATATAAATAAAATACCTTCGTATTATGAGTGAAATAGTAGATGATATATAAATAGATTATAAAACTAGCACATACGAGGGTTGTTCATTAAATGATAACAATTTTTCAAAATATGTCTAGAGTGTTATTTCATTGCATATTCAGTTCAATTTATGACATTTAAACTGTAATAGGATTTAATAATTATTTGGAGGATTGAACTGATATGTATGAGATATTACCTAGTACATTATATGGCGCCCAACGTGGGGCTATATAAAATAAGACTCGCAATATAGTTTTTTCAATATTTTATTTACATTATTATATGTGTGAACATAAATAAACATTTTACGAAGTGGATTACTATAGTAAAACTTATATTGATAATTTTGGAAAGTATATTTGTATTGTTGTCACATAATAGTTATTAAAAATGAATACTAGGTCTAAAAGTAGTTCAAGAATGAATAGAGTTGAATCATCTAGTGACAGTGAAGAGGAAGTAGGTCAGGATGTGAATGTACCAGAGGGAGGAGAATTTACATTACAAGTTCAGGAAGGTATTGAACAGACAGGGGAAACACAGGATAGAGGTGATAAGGTGGAAATTCAAGGAGAGACTTCGAAAATAGAAATGTCGACACCAGTAGTAGATTTTGGATCAATTTTACAAATGTTAAAACAGATGAACGAAGATTTAAGTGGTAAATTTGACAAGGCGAGTGAAGATAGTAAGAAAATTAGAGAGGAGGATATTAAGAGAAGCGAGAAAATTAGGGATGAGGATAGAATAGAGAGTAAGAAGAATTTAGTGGAGTTGAAGGAAGAATTAAGTAATAAATTGGACAAAGCTAGTGAAGAGAATAAGAAAAATAGGGATGAGGATAAAATGGAAGCTAAGAAAAATAGGGATGAGGATAAAATGGTAGCTAAGAAAAATAGAGAGGAGGATAAAAAAGAATTAAGAGAAAAATTGGATAAGTTGGAAAAGGCGAGTATTGATACTAGAGAAGAAAATAGAAGAAATCTGGAAGAATTAAAGAAAACTTTACTGAGAGATACAGATGATAAGGTTAAAAAACTGTCCACTGAAATGGATAGCAGGGAAGTGAAAATGCGAAAAGAAATGGATAATAAGATACAAATTAAAGATACAGAAGTTAAAACACTTATTACTAATAAAGTACAAGAGGTTGATAGTAAAGTAAAGAGTATACAAGTAAATGTGAAACAAATAGAGAAAGATAGTAATGAAAAATATAAGGAATTGGCTAAACGGATACGTGAGGAAGTAGATATAGTGAATAAAGATGTTTCAGAGAAAACAGGAAAATTGGAAGAGAACTTTAATAAGAAAATAGAAATTACAGAGGAAAAATGTTTAAAAGATATTAGAGTTTTATCTGTGTCCACAAATGTACAGAAATTAGGAATGGAAGAGATTTTAAAAGAATGTGAGGAACAGAAGTTGGAGTTGAAAGAGTTGTTGTTGAAGTCCCAAAATATGAAGATTCCGCAAGTTACTTACACTCCGTCTTACAATATTTTAAATAATGGGATTAGAATAGAAAATATTACACATTTTAGTGGAGAGAAAATGTCAACACATCCTATGGCATATTTAACAAATATTTTAAGATATATCGAAGAGATACCTGAATTTAGAAGTCAAATGAATATTATAAGAGCTACTTTGAATAATGGAGCAGCGGAGTGGTTTCAACGTATTGAAGATGATTGTAAGAATTTAAGACAGTTTGTTGAACTATTCAAAAATAACTTCTGGAGTGAGACGCAGCAATCTAGAGCTCATCAAAGGTTATTGACAGGGAGATATCAACCAGGTAAATCTTCAAGGGAGGCTTACGCACAAAGGATGTTCAATTATTGCCGATATATTTCACATTTAGATGAACAAACTATTTCGCAGCATCTTTTACAACATTTTATACCAGTCGACACACATGCAATAATATGTCAGAATGTCACTGATATGAATGGCTTGATTAATATACTTCGTCGGTTGGATGATTATTCAGATGGGTTGAAATATCGTGAATATAGGCAATTAAATGGTCGACAAGAAGGAGTGAATAGTCATCAACGTGTTAATGAACATAATGGTATTACTCAGAATAATAATCGAAATGATATTGCTTTGAATCAGTTGAACAATTCTAGGAATAATTATCCTATTAATCAGTATAATAATGGATTTGGTACAAGACAGAATTATCAAAATGTTAATCAGCAACAGAGTCAAAATTACAGAAATTATAATTCACAAGGGAATAGAAACGGAAACTGGAATAACAATAGAGGTGCTCAAAATGGTATGAATACAAGACCTAATGCGAATAGATATAATTCCTTTAATAATAATAATCAAAATTCAAAGCATCTTCCTCAAGAAAGGTCATATCAAGGACAAAATGATAAATATTATGGGTATAACAATTCTCGAACAGTAAATAATATTCGAACACAGGAATGGAGAAGTGTCGATTGTAATAATCACAACAAAGAGGAGTTAACAAGAGATAACATGGAAGAAAAAAAAACGCCAATTTTGGAGAATTCGAGGGTTTTCCAGGATCAGATACCAGGAACCTCACACTAGAGAATAGAGTAGATATAGGTGGAGTTATTAGTAATAGTAGTAAAAAACAAGAAATAATGGGAATGAGAGATAAAAATAGTTTATTAGATATAGGAAAGATTATAAATAATTATGAAAGTTTACCTTTCTTTACAATTTATATTAGAAATATTCGATTTAAGACGTTGTTAGATTCTGGAGCGGAAATTTCTCTTATAAAAGAAGAATTGGTTATGAATATACCTGAATATTCAAATTATATTATAAAAGTTAAAAGTACAAATGTTATATCGGCAAATAGGGGAAAAATGGGTAGTATTAACAAAAGGATATGCATAGATGTTGTTTTAAATGGACAAAAATTTATCATGCAATTTTATTTACTAGAAAATCTGTTCTATGATTGTATAATAGGGATTGATAATATGAGAGCTTTTGGAATGAATTTAGATTTTGAAGAGAATAAAATTAAGATAAGAGGGAAGGAAATGTTATTAGACAAATTAGTAGATTTAAAGGAGATAAATGCATATATTGAATATAAAGAAAACATACAAAATGAAGTGAATAATGTGATTATCGCGGATAGAGAAGAGGATGATGACGCACAAGAACATTTGGAAGGAGCAATGTTCGAATTGCCTAGAATTGATACTAATGTAGAATATGGAAATGCAGTAGTTTTAGAAGAAAAACAGGAGGTGAAGGTAATAAGAAATAAAAATGACATTCAAACTTTTATATTACAACAGAATTTACCTGAACCGTGGATTGAAGATAGTTTGATAGAAATTTTAGCAAAGAATATAAAGTTAGTTAATGACGAAGTTGTGTTCGCCAAAAACTATGAACATCGGTTAATGATTAAGGATGATTCGCCTTTATCATGTAAGAATTATCCTATTCCATATTTTTTTCAAGAACGTGTAAACGAGGAATTACAAAAATTAGAAGAAGCGGATATAATAGAGCGGTCGAATACATATTTTATAAGTCCTGTAGTATTAGTAAAAAAGAAGGATAATACCATACGCCTTTGCATTGACGCTCGATTAATTAACTTAAGGATCATGCCTGAGCACGAAACACCACAAAATATTGATGTCTTACTTACCAAATGTGGAAATAAAAAATGGTATAGTAAGTTAGATCTTAAAAATGCTTTTTGGTTGATTAGGTTGGATGAGAATTCGAGAAAGTATTGTGGATTCAATGTAAATGGGATTACGTATAATTTTAAGGTCTGCCCTTTCGGAATCCGAAGTAGTCCTGCTGGGTTAATCAGATTTCTTCATATAATACTAGATAAGTACGAGAAATTTGCTCTTCATTATTTGGATGATATTATAATATTTTCTGATGATATTGAATCTCATATTAATCATATTGAGATAATTGTAAATACGTTACAAGAAAACGGTATGAAATTAAATTTATCTAAGTGTCAATTTTGTCAAAAAGAGGTTAACTATTTAGGGTACGTAGTAAATCAACAGAACATTTTATTAGATCCTCAAAGATTGGAAGAAATTCAGAATTATCCAAGACCTACGAAACTCAAGATGTTAAGAGGATTTTTGGGTTTGTTAAATTATTATAGGAAATTTGTTTCGAATTACAGCCAAAAGACAAGTATATTGTTAAATTTATTGAAGAAAGGTACAAAATGGAAATGGACTAGTGAGTGTGAAGAATGTTTCGTACAATTAAAATCAAATTTTGTTGAAAATCTTAAATTATATCATCCTGATTTTAACCTAGATTTTATCGTGAGAACAGATGCATCGAATGTAGCCGTTGCTGCAGAACTAGTACAAATCAAAGATGGTATTGAAGTTCCAATATATTTTGCGTCTAGAACATTAAAGCCGTGCGAAAGAAAATTTGGCATATCAGAACTTGAGATGCTTGCCGTCATTTTTGCATTAACTAAGTTACGCTATTATTTAATAGGGAAGCGTTTCAAATTGGAAACTGATCACAAGGCACTTATAAATATCATGACTACCAAGTTGAATAATAACCGAATTTATCGATGGACTTTGTTGATACAACAGTATGATATAGAGATAGTATATCGACCGGGTAAGGAAATGATAGCTGCTGATATTTTAAGTAGGAAGCATGGTGAAGCAAAGGCAGTAAATGTACATATAAATTTGGTAAAATTGGAAAGAGAAGGTATTTTTTCAATGCAACGTATCAGAGAAGCACAAGAGTCATATGATTTGGAAATAATTAAAAATAAACTACAGACAGATGGTTCATATAAAGGAATGAGTTTACGAAGAGGGATAATTGTAAAGAAGATAGGTGATGTAGAGGTGTATGTTACAAATGAAAAACATACTATTGAAATTATACGACATCTTCATGAAATTTATACTCATATAGGAGCTAGGAAATGTTGGCTAATGTACAGAGAAGCTTTTTATTGTCGAAATGATGAAAAAATAATTAAAAGATTACTTAAACAATGTGAAACATGTATTTTAGCCAAAGAAAAGAATTTTACTAATCAAAATATTAGTTTAAGTATTTAAGCTGTAGACAGATTACAAATAGTGGCAATTGATTTTATTTCAAATTTGATACCAAGTACCAGGAGATATCGCAACATATTAGTATTCTGCGACTTATTTTCTAAACATGTACGTTTAATTCCTACACAAAAATGTAATACTGACACTGTTTTACAAGCTTTACAAGAGTACATTACCGATTTTGGAACGCCAAGAATTATTCTTTCAGATCATGCCACGTATTTCATGAACCAAAGATATCACGATTTCTTAGATAGTAGGAACATTAAGTCTCATCACATATCAATACGACATCCACAAGCTAATCCTTCTGAGAGGTACATCAAAGAAGTAATAAAGTATTTACGTATATTGCTAGTAGATAATCACCACAAATGGGCGAGGTGTTTGAAACAAATAGAATTAGTCATGAACAATACTCCGAGTACTGTACATGAATCGTGTCCCATTACAATTTTTACAGGACAATCACCACAAAGACCATGGCAAGATGAGGAAATTGCCAATATAGAAAAGAAATACGAACAAATTAGGTTAAAGTTAATTAATCGAAAGAATAAATGGGAAGAAAAGAAGAAGGAAAAACAGAGTAAATATAAAATATACAATATTAATGAGAAAGTTATAGTTCGAGCATTAAGAGTAACTGATAGAAAGAATAAAATTATTGCGAAGTTAATGAGACCATATTCCGGGCCATATATAGTATACAGGAAAATTGGGTTAAATAATTATGAATTAATAGATGAAGATACTGGATTTTTGAAAGGTATTTATCATGTGTCGATGTTACATGATTATCCAAGTGATTCTTAAAAAGAACAGAAAGTTATAGTCAGGACAGAAGGAAAGAGGTCAACTTCTGAAGGTATTTACGACACCTGCTAATCCAAGTAATAATTAGATCTCAAGTTATAGGCAGGACATTACATTAGAATTGATTGTGTTTTATAAGTGGGTAACGTCACTTCCGTATCCAAATATTGTTAATTTATTCACATGTTGTTTTTGAAGAATCATCAAACCATATAAGAAATGTTTTTATATTCAAGAGTTCAAATTTTTATATGGTATAGAAGTTAGGGGCATAGTAGGAGTATTTTTTATAACAAGAACATAATCGGATATAAAAAAAAAAATATGTTGAATTATTTGATTTGTTGAGAAAGGGGCATGTTAAAGTTCATAAGTAGGGTGAATAAAGCCTAGTATAAAAATGGATATATAGAAAGAGGTTCAGAATCAAAATATAGAATATAAAGTTTAGAATATTAGAAATATTTGAAGAATGTTGTTTAAAGAATTGTATCATATGTTACTCTCATTCCTACATATTTTATATATAAAAAAGAAAAATAAAACCAAAGTACTATAAGAAAATTTATTTGGAATTAAATGTCTAATTATATGCCCAAATATAAAACTTAGAAGGAATATATTTAGTAGTTGAGGAAAAGAAAGAATTATCTAAAGCCTTAAAAGTGTAAAATAATTGAAGCAGTAAAAGTGATTTGCAGATTAATAAAGTAGGTGATGTTATAAAGCTAATTATAAAAAGATAGTAAAAGCCTTTATGATATAATATTTTAATTGAAGGAAATATGCTTGAAATAATTAATAAATATAAAATGTACCATTAAAATATGGAATTATAAAATAAATGATAGAGAATGGGTTAAAGATAACCTAATATGATGATTTATATAGGACTAAAATGTCTAATAAGAGATTAAGGTAACGTACGCCATTAAAACGTAAATATAAGTATAATCTTTCATAAATAGAAAGTATGGGGAAGACGAATATGTCTATAGGAATATTATGGGATACATGCGCAAAGGGAATAGAAATAATAAATATAATATAAATGTATAAGTGAGCATAAGTAAAATATTTTATAGAGGCAATAATCTTTACAAGAAAGAGTTGAATGAAAAAAAAATTGAAACTATCACCTAAAAGAAATGTTAAGAGTAATACAGTTACTATGATATTATAAAAATTGTATAGAGGCTAAATATTTATATGTAGAGAACACTTGCTAAATATTAATAGAATGTACAGGGCATAGTTATTATGTATGTAAAATTTTCTTATGATGAATTAAAATAATTGGTACTTATATTACTTTGGATAAACTATATATAAAAAAAAAAAATTTGCTTAAACATATTTGTTAATTGTTGAGAATTGTGAAATGTTTGTACATTGGATTTGAATATGAATAGTTTATTGTAATAACATTGTTTACAAGATAGGAATTACTGAAAGTGTAATTATTGAAGTTATATTAGTTTAATAAATGCAAATTTGTTTGTTTGAGGTTTAAATTTACATTTATTAAAAGGGGCATATGTTATAGTATAAAGGCATACGTTAACAATATAATATGAACTGATAGTAATGTTACCAAATTGAATTAAATAAACGTAGAAAAATTTATTATGATGTGTTTAAAATAAGATTTATTGAGTTAATCATAAAAGAGATTTATCGCATTTAACAAGTATTCGAATTTTATAATAAACCACCTGTATATGGAAAGGTTGACCATGTTCATTTTTCTTAGAAGTTCAAAATATTCTGGAAAGAAGAGAGTTGAATATTAGTTGTTATTTTGTATAATGTATTATAAATTTGTAAAAACTTGGGTAATTGACGTTTATGAGGTGATAAAAATATTTAGAATCTTATTTTGAAAGGTGTATAGATTGTATTGTAGAATAGTTCCCGGGAATAATTTGAAATACAGGAACTGTCATTATTTGACATGTGTTCAGAAATATAAATGTAGAGAGGTATTGGGATATGAATATGAAAAGAAAGGGTGATAAAATTATGAAAAGAATTTAGATATTCAGATAATACAATTTTAAGAAGTATTCTAGGTATATTAGAGAATTTAAATGCTATGTTGTTGATGGTTATTGCTGTTGTAAAACTTTGATTGGAGAATACAAAATGAGAAAGGATTACTAGGGAAATGAATAAATAAACCAGAGAATTTTTCGAATTCTAAAAAAAAACGGTAGACGTGTTTTTGGAAAAGAGAATATTTTTTCTGATATTAACGCGATAATAGATATTTATAAATGAGAAAAGTGTGTTTTGAGTGAACTTCGTTAACTACAAATAAATTAATATAAAAAAAGTAATTGTACTTACAAATTTGTACAAGATCCAGGTATATCCGAAATAGGGTTGATATCTCCGGGATCATATAAGTTTTCAGAAGGCTATTTAGTACCAGAGTTTTGAAATTCCATAAAGGGTGAAGAAATCTTCAAGATCCGGTTATTATAAAAGGTAGCAGATTCCAGAAGTACTGGTGTTTTAAAGAGGCAGGTTATCTCAAGAGATCCATAAAGGGTGAAGAAATCTTCAAGATCCGGTTATTATAAAAGGTAGCAGATTCCAGAAGTACTGGTGTTCAAAAGAGGCAGGTTATCACAAGAGATCCATAAAGGTTGGTGAATTTCACAAGTTTCCGGGTGAATAGGAGAATTTGCTGTGCACGAAGAGATTTGGTTTAATATCGTAAGGACAATTTATTCCCACATCGAGCAAGTTCCTGTACAGGATAGTTGGTATTTTTCCTTCAAGAGTTTGAACTAGATTGAAGTTTATCAACATCAGAGAAGTGGTATCCGTCCAAAAAACGACATCAAGAAGTGGATAGTACTCATCTAAAAGAAGAAAGCAATTAAGTATTACCATTTTAGTATTTTTTTTGTGTCAGTATTAAAGAAAGATAACATTTTGTGAATGTTGGAGAAGATTTAATTATATGCAATATAATTCAGTATAGAAATAGATTGAACTAATTGTTAGTACAACAAGTACATTTGTTATAAACAACATAAGTTATTTTAATTCTCTACTATCCAGTAATATGTCAAGATATGAATAATTTTCATTTGAATACAAATTTATGGAGTTATCTAGCCAGTAAATAGTTTTGAACACATTATAATAATAGTATAAATTAACTTGAGAAGAAAGTATTAGAAAGAAGTACTCAATTTTGTATATCAATAATTAATAATATCAGAGTACGTACCTGCATTATTTAGTTGGGTTTGGAACTAAACACTTTGAGTAAATATTTTATAAACGTCAAATATCAAGTTTCCATGTTATAGTTATTGTTAGCAAATGTCCCATATTTTTTTAAAAACACACGAATTTTGAATATAAACATATTATTTATTAGTAGATTATCGTTTTATTTTATCATAGTCAAATTTTCATCTAAAGGAAATATTTTGGTTTATTTATAACATCAATGAAATAAATGTCATTTGATATATTGAAATGGAATGAGTAGTGGTGACATCTAGGTGTTTTATTGTACACTTCTTAGTAAACTGGATTATATAAAGTATGGAATGTATAAAAATAATACAGAAATCGGTAATTTATAAAATGTTAGTTTAGAGAAAAAAATAAGTAATTCAAAAAGGATTATTGAGATTTATAAAAGTATATAATTAAAGGCAAAGTTAAATACTGTAAATTAAATTAAGAGTCAGGAGAGAGTAAAATAATTTAAGTAAAGATAAAATATAAAGCTAGTCGGGCATATAAATAAAATACCTTCGTATTATGAGTGAAATAGTAGATGATATATAAATAGATTATAAAACTAGCACATACGAGGGTTGTTCATTAAATGATAACAATTTTTCAAAATATGTCTAGAGTGTTATTTCATTGCATATTCAGTTCAATTTATGACATTTAAACTGTAATAGGATTTAATAATTATTTGGAGGATTGAACTGATATGTATGAGATATTACCTAGTACAATATATATGAAGAATCGAATTTTAATTACTAATTGTGTTTTGTTTAAATTGTACTTTGTTATGTATATGTGCAAACTTCATCATGTATTATACATCTAATCTGTGACGATTATTGTAATAGTTATTATGATAAAATATATATTATTATTATTATTATTAATTGAAAAAGTAACACCAACGTAAAGAATTTAATTGCCGGAAAGTTGAACTAATAACGAGTAATTACGCTTTGGGCCCGTATTACAGCAGCCATCCGTCAAGGCAAAGACTCAATAGGACCTTTGATGTAGTTTTGATCCATCTGGTTCCATTCTTGAGTGACCGTTGCTTCTAGCGTTCTTGGTGGAACTTGTCTGGTTCGTAGTGCCAACCTCAATGTAGTTCCAGACATGCCCTATTGGATTCATGTCTGAGCTTCTAGCTGGCCACTCCAAAACACGTATTGCCGTGAACCTTGCGTATTTAAAAAATAAGAATAGCATTAAGAATTAGCTTAAGTATTAGAAATAAAGGAAACAGTAAAAAAAAAATCAGACTTTATTATATTTGAAAAATTCAACATCAAGTTTATTTATGTTTGCAATACAAATAACACAAGTGTATGATATGTTGCATATATTTAAGTATAGGGAATTTTGATATCAAATAAATTAATTGTTATAATTATAGGATGCATATATAAGTATTTAAGAAAAAATTAAGTATTAAATATAGGTACAAAATAAAGACAAAATAAGTCTAAGTAATATATTTCTTTTGTAGAAAAGATAAACAGGATGAATGGTTTGTGTACAACAAAACACAACCTAAAATTCCGACATGATACAATCAGCAGTAATGTTTTTATAAACGACAGCTGAGCAAATAAAATACACATTCATGAGTTTGTGTGTGCAGCACAAAGCTTCATAGACTGTAAAGACTTGTATGGTTTGAAGACCTACAAAAAGAAAATATGGTATAAACTTTGTTTGCAGTTTTTACAGATAAATGTATTACTATGGAGAAGGATCCTGAGTAAGAAATTAGCGACGAAATAGCAGGCCAGACGGATCGTCGTAGTACGAGCGAATGGAGGAAGAATTTTTGTTATTTGTAAAATGTATTTCCAGTTTTATACAATCTTGATATACCTAAAAGAAGATGATGGTTTGTGTTAGCGTATAAAAAGGAAGTATGTGGCGAATAATGAAGAAGGCAACAAGTTCATAAACAAATACAAGTAAGAATTGTATTAAAAATATACCTACTTTTGAAGATACCGAATAGTTTAGGTGAAAAGACTTTTAAATAAGCAAACAAATTTTAATGTGTTGACGTTTACGTGAATGAACTGTCAAAGACAAGAAGTGCGCGTGTGTTAGTGTCACGACAGCAACTTGGGGGCAGAGATTTCACAGATAACGCAGGGTGACAACCTAAATTTTAGTTTAGTGGATGGCGTAACAGGCGTTATACATTTTTTTCCCGGGTATAAATTCAAAAACAGGAATGAACAAAATTAGTTACTGACTGCGACTTCGAAAGATTAAGATACTTTAAAAAGAATTAATCGTAGGGTCAGATACCACGATTAGATGTACATTCGTTCAATTTTGTATTAGCATATTAATTTTATTTTATTTCAATTTCATTCATTATAATAAATTTTCTTTTGTTAATATTTTTTTTGTATTTCAAAAATGGATATGCCTATGGTACAATTTGAAGAGATGTTTAATGATACAAAGTAAGTTTCCAATATAAAGATTTATCAATGCTGCTATGCGTATATTGGAATACAACGTGCAAATGTTTATTCAGTATAACGTTGGGAAGTAGGGATAAGATAGATATTGTCCTGTATAATGGTGGTTCGTTGTTTTTTTTTATTATATATATAACACAGAAAGGATTTTTAATGGTGTTGGGTATTAAGAGAATACAACGTGCGAATGTTAAAATAAATTACACATTTAGAAAAGGGAAATGTTTCTGTGTGGCGGATTTTGAGACGCTGGCTGCAATACGTGAAAATGGTTGTTGCCAGTGACCAAATCGAGCTTTTTCTCCGAACATTGACCATTGCGAAGTTCTAGGATTATCAGGGCATTACGTGAAAATATAATGTATTCTGATATAATAGAATTAGCAAAATATTAACAGATTACCGACATTCAATTGAGTTTTCTTTGTTTTAAAACAGGATAATATTTTTATTTTTGATTAAGCATTATCGATATACTTATTCTACAAAGCATTACAACCGAGAATACGGTATAAATGTTTTCTTTATTATGTGTTTTCATACAATTTTTTGTAAACATAGTATAGCGATGCTATTCTATTCTTAATGTTTTGAATAAAATATAAAAGTGTGTTTTTATACAGACTCAGATTTTTCTTTAACACAAATTAGAACCTTATCCCTAAACAAAAATAAGCAAGAGATTTACCAGGAGAAAGGAAGGTTGAATACACTGCTAGAACTCACGTGTACTTACAAAGTACGTGCTGTTAAGAAAATAAGTGAATATATTAAATATAATAAAAATTATCATTATTTTTATAAATTATGTTGCTGGTACAGCACACAGCAGTATGTCAACCTCATTTAAGTACTTTTGTACAATGTTGGGGATATGGGGGCGATCGTTATCACGTATTAAACGGAAATTCGGGCCTATGTAAGGTGCAGATAGAATTACAAGTGGCTTTAAGATAATCCTAATGTACCTATCTGCGGTCATAGAGTCATTATGTATAACCTCCAACTCCGTCTTAGTCTCGGAAGATACACCTCACCATATCATAATCGAACTACCTCCGAAGTGTGTTGTTCTCCTGAAGTTGCGCTCACCATCTTGTCTATATATACTGACAGGCTTCTATTTGCAATTCATTTGCATATTCAATCCTCACCTGTCCAATTACGATGATCTCTCGCAAATTGTAGTCTGCTGACAATGAACTCGGTTTTCTTTAGTGAGTATGGGGGCCTCGTTTTTTATGTCGGTTCCTTACCGTCTGAGACGTCACATTTACATTTCGAACGGTAAGCAGCTCGTTTTTATTTGTCTTCCAGTGCAGTGCCTTATCTGCAAGGCTATAAGTCGTAAAAAGCGATCGTCTATGGACGTAGTTGGCCGCTTCCTTTGCCTGGTCTTCTGCTATATCCACCAATTTCTCTATACCTGCGCACCAATTTCGAAATTGTCGATTGTCGGACACCTAACACCCTACCAACGTATCTTTGACTCCAACCATCGTTTTAATTAACGTAATGGCTTGGAAAATTTTTTCGTTACTGAAATTACGTGCATCGCGCATTGGGGGACCGTCATTCATCTTTACCAAACTAGGCAAGAAGGTTCTACATGGAAGCACGTGATAAATTTTAAAAGAAAAAACTGTAGTTTCAAATTTACCAATTCTTGAAAGAAATGAGAAGATGTAAAGAACTTAAAGCTCACAAAATCAGAAAAAAAATTAACTTGACCAGGTGCACGATAATGTCATATAACCAAACCAAACAAACACTATTGCTACGATTTACTTTTCATAGATAAGGTGCTTCCATAATCTTTTTGCGGAGTCTAATTAATAATGGGTTAAATTCGGGATGTGGTAAATCATATAATGTCGCAATAATACTCTGTAGTCGAAATTCAAAATCACCTGTACGTGAAAATTACGGTAGTAGCTTCAAACGATGGAAAATCAATATTTTAGATATTTTTGGTCTTAACATTATCGCGGAGAATGTTGTGGAATAAAAGATGTGATAAGCAAATGATTTTTAATTAGTATGTTGTTACGTTGTAAATTTACTTTGTCTATAGTTCGCGGAAGATTGTGTACCTTTTGTCTAAATACGTGGAATTTTGTATAAAGTTCATGACTTTTTGAGCGTACCCTGTATATTGTCTATTTCACCGGTCACTAAGACTGCCTGCAGTATTGCTTCCGTGGGTACTAAGCCTACTATTGAGCCCTCACCGCTCTAATTCACATACCGCGAATATGTCAGATATATTTTGTGTAAGATCGGGCATTTACACCCTGTTTTTGTGAAAGCCTCTTTATCTGAATAACTAACTTTAATTATCTTAGCTCTAGCTTAATCTAACCTACCTGTAGTTTCGTATTTTACGCATTTGCAATTATTTCTACGCCTTGCTTAAGTATATAAAATATCTTCTTATATATATTACGACCGATCCCTGCCTAATGCATTTATTGTGGATTGTAGACGCCTCGAAACGATAGTCAAGTTATTGTGTAACTGTTCCTCAAGTTTTGCGTATTGCCAAACACAGCATCTCGAGCAGGCCCCGAGTTTTATTGTCTTGCCTTTTCCTTCGCAGTCGTCTCTCTAAAAATGTAGGAAGTATTAATTAGGGTAATGCTCGGGACAATAGGGCATACTATTAATTGTTGCCGATCATTTGTGGCTTTCCATCGTTCTTCTGAGTATTAGGAATCTTCTGTGATGCATCCTGGGGTTAGGATCGTAATTTTCCTGAAACATAGGTTTATGATCGGTTCTCGTGACCGTCTTCGGCAGCGTTTTGATATTTAAGCTTTGGTATTTCGTTAATTACCTGTAGAAATTCTGTACTCTCTCATAATGGGATAGAAACTGCGTGGAAGATTGTTTGTTTATGTCTTTCAAACTTATCGGTTATGTTCTACAGATCGGTCTGCTCACGGAATGCCAACGTCTCGCATAAATTTTCCCTCGTGCTGTCGGCGCTATAATTTTCTTCGTCCAATTGTCGGTTATTCCGCTTATTCTCGTTTCGCCTAAGTCATGTTCTTGTTTGCGTACAATTATAAGTCACAGTGTTGACCCCTTTGCGGTCAAACTCAAACTTGTGGTTGTAATTTTATTTGAATGTTCCCGATTGTCTGTTTGGAGGTATTTCGCGTCCTTATGTTTTGACAGGGCTGTGCGTGGAATTGAACGCGCATGGGATATGAAAGAGGTTCCCGCTCCCGACGGACACTTGTCGGTCACATCTTGCATAAAGAACAGTGAGTGCAAATTGCTTTTCTTCCTTTAGTACTTATGTACATTATCCATGTGGATAGTTTTTCGCGTATGCGGCTTAATCTGGAGAAAGCAGAAATTACCGTACCTTTCTTTGGGATATTAGCGTGAATTTATATCGTCGTACCGTTATCAAAAAAAATTCACGTATAGCCACGTGTGTTGGCTTCTTTGTTGAAAATTTTGCACCCTGTGGTGACTTGAAGTCGTTTACCGTGGAATCTCCATTAATTGGGGTAAGTGTGTATATCTCTGCGTTAATTTTCGGGATTTTATCTTTGGGTTTTTTTAAATTTTAATAGGATTCTTTTGTCGGGCGCAAAAGCCCTCAAAAGCCGTTAGGATTCTTTGACGGTCATTTAGGCCCTCCGAAGTCTTTTCTGTGGTGAAATCGCCCATAACAGTGGTTTTTATCCATCATCCAGCCCACCTGTTGAGTGGAATTTTCCAACAAGGGAGTCGCCGCCATCTTGGGCATCTGCAGCGTCCTTCCGACAACCATTTTGCCAGCTAAGGTTGTAATTTTACATTTATATTTTACGTCCGAATTTCGACGACTTTTCGACTGTGAACAAGACTTCAGTCCGCCTAGTTTTGTCCGAGAATTTTTGAGAGGTTTTATTTTAACTATCGCACCTCTTAGACAACTGCGAGGTCACAATTTAATCCTTATTAAATTACCGTTATTATTTTATTAACTTTGTAATAATCAGATTGACCTGAATTTTGGTTTTGTCACTACCTTAATTTCCGTAGCCCTATATTGAGGCAAATATTTAATTAAAATTTAATTCTAGTAGATTCATTATAAGTTCAATTATCCTTTGGATAGATTTTATTTAAATAGTAATTAAACTCAGCGTTTCTCCTCCGATTCAATAGAGGCTTGTTTTATGATGTGTTGCATTTGAAATTTAAGTTTTGAAAATTATTTTGCACGTTTAATTATTGCCGTAAGTTTGTAAATTTTGCCTTTCGAAGATCAATTAATTCACCTGAGCCAGGTAAATTCATACTTGTAGTAGCCAACTTTGGTTCTCGAAGCTCAGGGTTTTCTTGAATTTTTATGTAATCGTTTTCCTAAATTTTACCTTTAGTTTAATTTTTGTCTTTGCTAATCAACAGCCTTCAATTAATTTCATTCAGTTCATGTAAGCAAACCGACGTTTTTTTTATATTTAGCGAATTTTCCTCATTTTAGACTAAGACCTTTTACTGATTTATCAATTGTTCTTTTGCGCTTATAAATTTATATGTATACTCACACCTATGTATTGACATTGCCGTTGTGGCATGTATATGAAAACTTTTGTACACCTAATGTAAGGTGAAAGAAACGTTTCGGCAACCGACCAACTCCTGCTGATGCGCAGAGTATATGTTTAATCATTAAGTTTTTTTATTTTTTTTTTATACTTACTAAATTTTGCAACTATCACCTAACGCTTGATCTTTTATTTATCAACTGTCTAATTGCAGTACACTTTATACCAATTTAACTTTACATTCAACGCCAGTTTTTTTAATACCTAATTTTCACAATTTCATATTCATTATAGACAAATATCCATACAACACATCAGTTTAATTAAATTTTGTTACGTTACGAATACCTTATCTTTTATTTCATTTACCTCTGCATTTCTTAATTTTTATTGTGACAAGCACGCACATAAGATTGGGTGCTTCAAATATACAGGGTGTTCAGTAGGTAACCCGCTGGAGGGACACAGCCAGTGGTAGTTCGAAGGAGGCGCAGGTAGGTTATCTGTAGATAGCATAGTGTCCTGGTGCCCGGACAATCGTCGCAAGCGTCGTTGCCGACCGACGCTCTACTTATAGGTGTTCTCTTTTACCTGAACCGTCACGCCGTCTGCGACAGAGTTAGCTCGGCCCTGCGTTATCCTGTTTAACAACCCCCTATTGCGACTCCCCGTTTCATATCTTATCAGCCGTTATCTTATTGCGACGTAGATCCGGTAGCAAAAATTTGGCGCCCAACGTTTCGGCCGATTTTTGACCATCTTCCGGAATTTTTTTTAAATTTTCAAATTTATCGCCTTGTCCTTGGTGGACCACGTTTCGGAAAAAAATTTGACCATCTTCCGGAACATTTTCTTGAATTTTGCAAATTATCTCCCTGTCTTTAACAGCCAACGTTTCGATAATCTTTTTCTGGGCCTTTCTTTCAGTAATAAGGAAAATTTGGCGCCCTAGCGCCTGGTTTTTCTTTTTTTGGTGATAGGGGAAAAATTTGGCACCAACGTTTCGACCAACTTTCCGCCATCTTCGATTTTCTTTATTATTATTTTCGTGTGTCAACCAAGTTTCGGCCTATTTTCCGCCATTTTCAGAATTTCAGACAAGTTTTCTTCCCCCTTCCGTACGAATTGACACACCAACGTTTCTGCCATCTTTTCTCCACCTTCCGGAGCCAAGTTTCTCCTTCGCTACCCAACGCTCCAACGAAGTTTCCGCTACCTTCACAACAATTTCATGCGTTCGTTGTGGGCCTAACGTACAACAGTTCGCACCTACGTTTCGACTAAGTTTTCGCCGCCCTCAAATTTTCTTTTCCTTTTGTGTGTCATCTATCAACTCATAAGTTGACACCGAACGTTTCGACCTGGTTTTACCATCTTCAGGGAAATTTCTCGTCTTTTCTAATTCTCCTTGGTTTTGGTTGCTTTGACGTGACAACGTGTCGTTGCCTAACGGTTTGGACAAGTTTTCTCCATCTTCCGGAATATTTTCCTTACCTTTAAGTATTTCAGCCACTAACATTTCGTCGTACCGCACAGTGGTGCTATACTTTGGAGAAACTACTTGTTTTGTATCAACGTTTCGGTCCTGACCATCTTCCGGAATAAATTTTGAATTTTCTCGATTTAGGCTTTTTCTCGACTTGTGTGAGTGGCTGCTGAGTGGAGCACTCTTATCGCACTGTTTTCTTTGGTCTTGCCTATATCTATATATTTTTTTCGATTACCTTCTAGGCAAGTCTTAGCGTGCGTTTTGACTTTACATAGTTTTGCAATCAATCAAGATTTCTTCTTTTGTTACCTGGTACGAACCATTTAAGTAATCGACAGGTACACATTTGTGTCTTGTGACCATTTCAAGACCTGGCTTATCTCTGTAATCTTCTCGAATAATTTTTTTCTATACGATGGAGACTATGCGTTTTGACATTCTTATGGAACATCTTTCTTATGAGGATTTGGATTATTTACTCGCTACTTTTGGTACCAAACGGTCACCAGGTATGGAGCGGGACGATGCGCAGGTGTATTACTATGACCTTCTAAGATTCGAGGAAGAGCACCCAGGCTTTAAGGAAGCTGTCTGCCCTCCTTCTGACTACCCTTTTTCTTATGCGGAGGACGCTGAGGCAATTTGGTCAAAGTTCTCTCTCTTGGAATATCTTATCGCTGAACTTGAAAGTAGGACTACAGTTTCTGAATATCGGGGAATAACTTCCGATCTGGCTTTTGTCGCGGACCGCATTCAGAATGCGCAGCCGCAAACTGCCGAAGAGAAGGACGAACGTATCTGGTTTTCAGTACGTAGTTGTGAATTGGCAGCTAAGTTTATCTCAAAAATGCGAACTATCGGAAACGTCTCGCCTCGTGACCTTACCGATACCACTTCTCGTGCCATAATGGAGAAATATAAGGCATGGAAGGCCGGAGAGTATGTGAGTGACTACGAGGATTATAGGAGTGACGACGAGGTTGACATGGGTGACGATGAAGATATTGGCCAACCTTCTCCGTCAGCTAGTGTCATGCCGGATCCGACTCTTTCTCCAACTGCTACCACCCCACCTCCGATAGACTCAGTTGCCTTCGATGAGTTGAATTCTTCCGAGGACCCAATCGGGTCGATGTCAGAAGTCTCTCCCGTTTTGGAAGCTCCCGAGCTCACTGTTAATACAATTTCTGATGTACCTCCTGTTGTAAAGCTTACACATGATTCGATCTCTGATATATCTCCTGTCGTAGAGCGTTCCTATGACTCAGATTTTGATGGACCTTCTGACGTAAAGTTTACCTATAATACGATTTCTGACGTACCTCCCGACTTGGGGCTTACTCATAATTCAATTTCTGATGTCTCTTCCGACTTCGTACTTAGCTATAATACAGATTCTGTTTCCTCATCTGACTTGGAGCTTTTTGTACGTCCTAATAACTCCGATTCTGTCACTTCTACCGATTTAGAGGTTCTTGTATGCGCCAATGACACCGTTTCTGAAGTTTCTTTCGACTTTAAGCTTCTTGTATGCGCAAATACCGCAGAATTCGATGTCTCTCTGAACTTGGAGCTTTTCGAATCTACAGATGTCACAACTCCATGCGTAACTTTAAATCTGCATTTATCTGATTTGTCTTATGATAAAAACGCTGTTGCGTCTTCAGCTTTGGTTTTCCCTGTTCCGGCGAGTGTAGCGGATCCATTCATTTCGCTGGGCATGGGATCTTTTAAGGTTGTTGAAATTAATTCTCTGAACATCTATCGAGAGCGTATCTCTAAAATAAAAATTTCTCGGACTCCGTCTGTTTATCTTAGCCCGGCTATGGTCTTGTTTGTGGGTTACGTTTTGCAGTGGTACCTTGTTGATATACCTTCTTCCGCCATTTGTTCAATGCTACCTGACGAATCGCGTAACAGACTTCAGACGATGAACATCGACATTCGTCTGTTAAATAAATTAGTTTGTCTTTTATCTCGCTTACGTTTCCGCTATGTATTGCTTCGTGCCTTGTCTTATCGCTAACTCCTTCCATCATGGCCTGTAGCGAGGGCTGGAAGAATTCTCCTACCGTGAACCTGCGTGAAGTAAAAGTCTTCTAAAGGGACCCTGACTTCTATTGTTCCTCTACCACCTTAGGACAAACAATTTCCTTTTAACGACCTTTCGTTAGTGTGATTACCGGCCCCATTGCACAGCTTGTATCTGTGATTCCGTCTATGCATTTATCTTCCCGTACCTTTATCGCTTCCGTGTGTTTCGGATCTTCCGTGTCTTTGCATATTTGGAGTGACAACCTTGCTAGGGGAGTCCACACTATTTTTCGTTTATCTTATCGGACATGACTACCTTATAAGCTAACTAGTGTTGCTTAACTACCGGATTTGACTTATCTTCAGGTCGTGTCCTGGCGACCTTTTTGCTTTTCTTACCTTCAAAATGTTACCTCCAGGAACTGATTATGACTTCAGCCTTTTGGCTTATCGTTTGCCTTCAGCATTTTAGTCGGGACAACGCCGGTCCAGACTTTAAACTTTTGTTCCCTAATGTCTATTTTTGTTTGGCGAACTACTCTCGTTTTGTTGTCGTCGGATGTTATGGTTGTCGAAACGGCATATTCGTACCTCTGAGCAGTTGCACCATTTTTCTTTTGTTTTTTTTTTCGTCACTTTCCCGTACCGGCCGAATGCCGAAGGGCCACGTGGTGGTTATGGCCAAGCTGTCTGGTGTTGCTGTGACTGAGTGTGGATATGTGCGTTTGTGTAGTAGACAACGTCCGTTTTAGAGCTCTCGCTTACCCTTTTCACTATCTTTATCCCGTCAGCCTATGTTCTCGGTGCAAGAAATTGCTCTGCGATCAATTTCTTTTCGCTGGAAAGGGGGGAATTTGTTACGTTGTAAATTTACTTTGTCTATAGTTCGCGGAAGATTGTGTACCTTTTGTCTAAATACGTGGAATTTTGTATAAAGTTCATGACTTTTTGAGCGTACCCTGTATATTGTCTATTTCACCGGTCACTAAGACTGCCTGCAGTATTGCTTCCGTGGGTACTAAGCCTACTATTGAGCCCTCACCGCTCTAATTCACATACCGCGAATATGTCAGATATATTTTGTGTAAGATCGGGCATTTACACCCTGTTTTTGTGAAAGCCTCTTTATCTGAATAACTAACTTTAATTATCTTAGCTCTAGCTTAATCTAACCTACCTGTAGTTTCGTATTTTACGCATTTGCAATTATTTCTACGCCTTGCTTAAGTATATAAAATATCTTCTTATATATATTACGACCGATCCCTGCCTAATGCATTTATTGTGGATTGTAGACGCCTCGAAACGATAGTCAAGTTATTGTGTAACTGTTCCTCAAGTTTTGCGTATTGCCAAACACAGCATCTCGAGCAGGCCCCGAGTTTTATTGTCTTGCCTTTTCCTTCGCAGTCGTCTCTCTAAAAATGTAGGAAGTATTAATTAGGGTAATGCTCGGGACAATAGGGCATACTATTAATTGTTGCCGATCATTTGTGGCTTTCCATCGTTCTTCTGAGTATTAGGAATCTTCTGTGATGCATCCTGGGGTTAGGATCGTAATTTTCCTGAAACATAGGTTTATGATCGGTTCTCGTGACCGTCTTCGGCAGCGTTTTGATATTTAAGCTTTGGTATTTCGTTAATTACCTGTAGAAATTCTGTACTCTCTCATAATGGGATAGAAACTGCGTGGAAGATTGTTTGTTTATGTCTTTCAAACTTATCGGTTATGTTCTACAGATCGGTCTGCTCACGGAATGCCAACGTCTCGCATAAATTTTCCCTCGTGCTGTCGGCGCTATAATTTTCTTCGTCCAATTGTCGGTTATTCCGCTTATTCTCGTTTCGCCTAAGTCATGTTCTTGTTTGCGTACAATTATAAGTCACAGTGTTGACCCCTTTGCGGTCAAACTCAAACTTGTGGTTGTAATTTTATTTGAATGTTCCCGATTGTCTGTTTGGAGGTATTTCGCGTCCTTATGTTTTGACAGGGCTGTGCGTGGAATTGAACGCGCATGGGATATGAAAGAGGTTCCCGCTCCCGACGGACACTTGTCGGTCACATCTTGCATAAAGAACAGTGAGTGCAAATTGCTTTTCTTCCTTTAGTACTTATGTACATTATCCATGTGGATAGTTTTTCGCGTATGCGGCTTAATCTGGAGAAAGCAGAAATTACCGTACCTTTCTTTGGGATATTAGCGTGAATTTATATCGTCGTACCGTTATCAAAAAAAATTCACGTATAGCCACGTGTGTTGGCTTCTTTGTTGAAAATTTTGCACCCTGTGGTGACTTGAAGTCGTTTACCGTGGAATCTCCATTAATTGGGGTAAGTGTGTATATCTCTGCGTTAATTTTCGGGATTTTATCTTTGGGTTTTTTTAAATTTTAATAGGATTCTTTTGTCGGGCGCAAAAGCCCTCAAAAGCCGTTAGGATTCTTTGACGGTCATTTAGGCCCTCCGAAGTCTTTTCTGTGGTGAAATCGCCCATAACAGTGGTTTTTATCCATCATCCAGCCCACCTGTTGAGTGGAATTTTCCAACAAGGGAGTCGCCGCCATCTTGGGCATCTGCAGCGTCCTTCCGACAACCATTTTGCCAGCTAAGGTTGTAATTTTACATTTATATTTTACGTCCGAATTTCGACGACTTTTCGACTGTGAACAAGACTTCAGTCCGCCTAGTTTTGTCCGAGAATTTTTGAGAGGTTTTATTTTAACTATCGCACCTCTTAGACAACTGCGAGGTCACAATTTAATCCTTATTAAATTACCGTTATTATTTTATTAACTTTGTAATAATCAGATTGACCTGAATTTTGGTTTTGTCACTACCTTAATTTCCGTAGCCCTATATTGAGGCAAATATTTAATTAAAATTTAATTCTAGTAGATTCATTATAAGTTCAATTATCCTTTGGATAGATTTTATTTAAATAGTAATTAAACTCAGCGTTTCTCCTCCGATTCAATAGAGGCTTGTTTTATGATGTGTTGCATTTGAAATTTAAGTTTTGAAAATTATTTTGCACGTTTAATTATTGCCGTAAGTTTGTAAATTTTGCCTTTCGAAGATCAATTAATTCACCTGAGCCAGGTAAATTCATACTTGTAGTAGCCAACTTTGGTTCTCGAAGCTCAGGGTTTTCTTGAATTTTTATGTAATCGTTTTCCTAAATTTTACCTTTAGTTTAATTTTTGTCTTTGCTAATCAACAGCCTTCAATTAATTTCATTCAGTTCATGTAAGCAAACCGACGTTTTTTTTATATTTAGCGAATTTTCCTCATTTTAGACTAAGACCTTTTACTGATTTATCAATTGTTCTTTTGCGCTTATAAATTTATATGTATACTCACACCTATGTATTGACATTGCCGTTGTGGCATGTATATGAAAACTTTTGTACACCTAATGTAAGGTGAAAGAAACGTTTCGGCAACCGACCAACTCCTGCTGATGCGCAGAGTATATGTTTAATCATTAAGTTTTTTTATTTTTTTTTTATACTTACTAAATTTTGCAACTATCACCTAACGCTTGATCTTTTATTTATCAACTGTCTAATTGCAGTACACTTTATACCAATTTAACTTTACATTCAACGCCAGTTTTTTTAATACCTAATTTTCACAATTTCATATTCATTATAGACAAATATCCATACAACACATCAGTTTAATTAAATTTTGTTACGTTACGAATACCTTATCTTTTATTTCATTTACCTCTGCATTTCTTAATTTTTATTGTGACAAGCACGCACATAAGATTGGGTGCTTCAAATATACAGGGTGTTCAGTAGGTAACCCGCTGGAGGGACACAGCCAGTGGTAGTTCGAAGGAGGCGCAGGTAGGTTATCTGTAGATAGCATAGTGTCCTGGTGCCCGGACAATCGTCGCAAGCGTCGTTGCCGACCGACGCTCTACTTATAGGTGTTCTCTTTTACCTGAACCGTCACGCCGTCTGCGACAGAGTTAGCTCGGCCCTGCGTTATCCTGTTTAACAACCCCCTATTGCGACTCCCCGTTTCATATCTTATCAGCCGTTATCTTATTGCGACGTAGATCCGGTAGCAATGTACATTTGCTGTCATTTACGTTCGAAGCTATAGTGCGGAGATTGTAGTAATTCATATGTACTTGGCCGCAGTGAGGTATTGTATAGAGCATTTTGTATATTACATGTTTCTGGGAATAAACTATTTTTACGAACTTTTTCTATTGTTCCAAGAAAGTCTTTGTATTTATCCTGTTGTTTCATACTATTTTGTGATGCTTCTTTACAAAGAATATTGCAACAGTACAAATCCTTCTCTCAGATCATGTACTGACGTAATGATAAAAGTTAAACGTCTTTAAAGAGAATCTTTTATTAACTTTTTTCTATCTCCAGTTTTTGTCTTTAGTTTTATTTATGTAAACTAGCCAATTATGTATTTTCTAAAATATACGTAATTACACTGACATATTCTTTACTTACTCCACAAGGGCTATTCACTTGACACCAAAAATAGTAGTGTAAAATCCATTATATTTGTAGTGACTGAAGATTTTAACGATTTTCAATTATTTTCTGGAAATATACGTATTTTCTGTATTGTTAAACGAAGGAATTTAAACGTAAATTACCGAAATAATTCTAATATTTAATGAATTTACTTGTAAAAGGACATATCTTTCAGAATACATATAATGAATTATGCCACAATTAATTCAGTGTATTTCTAAATGTCAATTTGAAATTTAGTGTAAAAAATTTCAAACGTAGATAGCTATATAAACAATTGCTTTTAATTTGTTTTTATTTTTATCCTCTCTATGTGAGAATAGTTGAATTGTAATAACGATAAAGGAAATTCTTAATGAGAATCAAAGTGTTTGTTTACCGTTTAATTTAAAAAAAAAACGTTTTTCAAAGGTTGTTCCAAAATTAACTTAAAGTCCGCGTGGAATGCATAATTTGCTAGATATTTGAAAAGGACTCGTTTTTGATCAGAGTAAAACTCTTACTTCTGGTGAAAAGCTAATAAGCAATAATTCTCCAAATGGTAATCCCCACGTTCGATAAAAGCTTTGTATTTGTCTTCAATGGATCTGCAAATGTGTCGCATTAATTTTCGGCCATTTTTAATGTGATCAGAAGCATTCTCAATTAACAAGTTAAAGTGTCTGGTAATACAATATCTACATACAAACTGAGCGAAGAATCCATTCCGAGAAAGATGCATCCAAGAACTATATTCTAACGCTAATGGTTTAGCAGCTGGACATAGCTGTCTAGATCTATAATATTCAGATTTTGTAAGACTTTTTAAGGTGGCAAACTGGGCCATTATTTCAGGAATTTGAATAATTATAATCTGGACGAAAATGTTTTCATTTCAATACCTTTGTATACTTTACAGACTTACCTACATCTTCTAATTTCACCAATATTTACAAATGACTGTTTCTTGATAAGTATAGAAGACTTATTTGCAGTAGGAATTTTGGAAGTTTTTCATAAAATTTCTAGATGACGAGGTATTGGTAGTTTAATTTTTTTTTGCAGAAGTAAACTACTACACACCGTTTGCCGATTATACTAAAAATGTAAACAGATCTTGAGAGGAAGCTGGTATTCTTAATTATAAATGTGTCAAAATGATTATCTCATAGAAAAGAGATAAAGAAGCTATGAGAACCAGGAGAAAGAATTAAGGGAAATTCCATTATAGTGCAACCGTGGGTATGTGTTTCAGTCAAATTAACAGCTTATCGTCAATATGGAATAACCAAGGAACAAAGAGGGGAATCTTTGAAGATATAAGCAATAAACAAGGAAGCTATCAGGACGACTGATCTCTAATTTTCGCTTCAGTCAAAAGAAGATTGTCGGACTTGAGGACAACAACAGCCACGCGTTGTTGTGCTTTTGTTGCTTTGATCTTTAAGGATATGTACTTTGTTATTTAGCAACACTGTACTGACGATGATCAATGAACCTGAAACACGAGTCTACCTACGGTTGCAATATCGTGGTATTTCCCGTACATTATTTCTTCTTTAGTAATTTGGATGTCATTGTGTTTAGACACACAGATGATTGCCAAAACCACTTTTTCTGGAGCAGTAAACTTCAAAACCTGGACATTTGCATAAATCAGGAAGTCACAATACTTGCTTATCCTGCTTACATGAAAGTAAAACAGAAAACATAAGCGAATGTAAGCGCTGTGTAATTTGGTAAGTAATTTCTAATGGATATTTTATGACGCGGAATATCTAAGGCTAGGTCATGTGTTATTTTTCAAACATTAAACATAAGGTGACGTCTTGGTTTATAAAACTTTGCACGTCTTTTCATATCAATCTTCATTCAGCTTGTGGTATGTGTTCTCTCTACGAAGGGCTCCGTATATAAAAATATTTTAAACTAATGTATATGCTTCATATCTACAACTAGCAAATAAGTATCATCAACTATTTGCAATTTAAAATCGAAATTAAAACAAATGATCGAATAAGCGATAAAATAACAAAAAAACAAAAAAAAGAAAGACACTGACAATTGCCACATTGAATGAAACATAAAATCGTGAGCATTTTACATTTTCTGCCCAATTGGTTCCACTCTATCAACAAGATACAGAAACTATCAAAACGACAAAAAAAAATCGGTCTTGATACCGATAATCCGGGATGAGATGGTATCTTATCCAGCCCAAGGCGAGGAAAGAGGCCGGAAAAGAACATCGCCGTAATAAAGATGAACATATTGGTGTGACCCCCACATTATTGAAATAATAATATTAAGAATTAGTTTAGTTATTGAAAAAGAACACTAATTTTATTTTTAAAATCGTATATTTAAGATTTTAAGCATTAGTTGAAACATGTAATAGTAAGATGGGTTGCCAACATTTAAGGGCGATGCTATTATCAAAAATGAGGTGTGGCCACCACACGACTTTCTTATACATATGAGTGTTCCAAAGTATACAATTTTAAGAATTTTTTTATACAAAAATTATTCAAAATCCTATTCTAAGTACTTTCGTTTTCTTAATAAATCGCTATAGACTGCATACTTTGCAAGATATTCGAAAAAGAGTGGTACTCGCTAAGAGCAAAAGTGCTACTTCCGGTCCGAATTCTGAAATTTCATGTTTACAAAAAATATTGCAAATTTAACTATAAATACTTTTGTACTCTTAATAAATATATATAGAATGCATAATTTACGACATATTTGCAAAAAATCGCTATTCGGTAAGAGTAAAAGTGGTACTTCCGGTCTGAATTTTGAATTTTTTTTTATACAAAAGATATTTAAAATTATCATTTGAATACTTTTATACTCGCAATGTACCTGCCTAGAAAGCATGTCTTGCGAGATATTCGCAAAAAACTGATTTTCGATAAGAGTAAAAGACCTACTTCCGGTAGGAATTTCAAAAAACTTTTTTAATTTTGAGTACATTTGAATTCTTTATAAATTTGTTTAAACTTAGTAATTGACAAAATATTTGCAAAATTCGGTTTTTTCACTGATGAGAACTACTACTTCCAGTCTACCGATTTTACTGAAAAACTAATCAGATCTCAAGAGGGAGATTATATACGTAAATACAAGATTTGGAATAGATATCTACAGCGGTTTGATCGCTATCGTGGTCACACACACACACACACACAGACATTTTTTAAAAACCACTTTTTTGGTATCAGGGGACTTCAAAACGTGGACATCTGCAAAAATCTCGAGGTCGAAAATTTTCGTCATCACAATACTTCCTGATACTACGTATAAGAAAGTAAAAATATATACGTTATGGTATATAACTAAGTTAAATAAATACTAATATTAGGCATAAGACAAACACAAAATAAATCAATGCACTCTATATTTTGTAGAAAGGACAAGCACGAGATATGGTTTGAATACAAAAATACAGAACCTAATCTCGCACAAGGCGTTAGAACAGCGTTAAACATTTTAAGAAAAGGACCATTATTCGAAAACAAAAGGGTATTGAGAGTAAATAACAGAGAAAGAGTTATGTTAAAAGATGGAACAATAAAGAGAGTAAATCATTTAAATACTATTATGTTATATGAGCAAGGTAATATCAGGTGTGCTCGGGATGAGAACACAACATTAAATGAATAAATGTGAATTTAAATATAAATAATGAGACCAATTCATAAGAAAGTTTTAATAAATGTGTAAAAAGGATATAAATCAAAATATTTCTGGTGCGAAGTGACAGATCGTAAATAAGAATGTTTTATGTAAATAGTAAAAGCATGAATTAAAAATACACTTGTTAGTTCTTGTATGTATAACACAAGGGCTTCAAATACAATGGAAATGGTCATGTGTGGCTTAATAAGCTGCAAAAGAAAAATACAGTGTTAATGTTGTTTACAGCATTCTGCAAATCAACGTATCACCTGAAGAGAGAGCATGGATAGAAATTGGCGACAGTGTGACGAAAGCAACCAATCTTCGCAATGCGGGCTCCGCAAGAAAAATTCGTGTTGTTTGTAACGTCTTTCCCATACTACCAAATCGAAGAATTTCTAAAGGAAAAATAAGAATAAGATTAATTAATGGAAAACTGAGATATATAACAAACGATGAAAAAGGCAATGCATTCATATACAAGTACAATGAAGGACTATAATGAAGAGAAAGAAAAGACAAATATACTTACTGAAGATAGGATATAACAGTATGTAAGGCGAAAATAAGAATAGACTTGTCGAAGGTGAATTTTATAATTCAAACAGTAAAGACGTTAATTTTGGAAAAGAATAAAATTTTTGATATAGCGAAAGTGAAAGAAGGGTTTTATATGCACTACTTATCATCTCACGATTTGAGAATCTGTATTAAGAATTAGATTTTTATTTTATTTAGTTTCCTTTAAAACAAATTCAATGAATTAATTTTCATTTTTATTATTTTAATTTTTAAGATGGAGAACATCAATAAGAAAGAATTCGATAAAATGTACGATGATATGAAGTAAGTTATAAGATAAATAATTCAATTTAGGTATAGTTAATGGTGCTAAACATGCTGATGGTACTATGTGAAAATATTTGCCTTTAGTAAATCGTTGGGCATCATTAATTAGATGAATATTATCTTGTTTAATAATAATAATTCGTTATTTTAAAATAATAAAAGGATAGTTAATGGTGTTAGACGTGCTGAAGGTACTATTTTTAAATATTTGCCTTTAGTAAATCGTTGGGCATCATTAATTGTTATATATTCATTTAATTTAGTAATTCAAATAAAATAAATACGAATAAGCGGGGATGTTTTTTTTTGATGGATAGGTGCTAAGCTGCTAGAAGTACAATGTGACAATGTTTACAGCTAGCAATTAGTATAGGCCAGTTTTCAGAGCATTCACGCTGCAAGGTTCTAGTTTACCAAGGCACTATGTGAAAATGTATGTTTTTGATGAAATAGAATCGGCTTCGTATTAATAAACAAATTATCAAGAACTAATATTTTTTATTTATTTAAAGGAACAAGATAATTATTCTTTCAACTATTATTATACATAGATAAATAAGTATTACACAAGCATTATAACTCTAAAAATGAGTATACATGTTTTTTTTTCTTTTTCTTTGTAAAACAAATATAGTGTGGAAATGTTATTAATGATCGTCAAACCTTTAGAAAAATATAAATATAATTTAATATATGAGATTTAGATACTTTGTTTAATTTTGACCTTATACCAAACAAAATTAATAAGAGGTGTACCAGAATATAAGAAGCAAATCACTGCAAGAACTCATAAGAACATAAATAAAAAATGTTATGCTGTTAGGAATAAGTTTATAAATAGACTATTCTAATCTTTATTATTCATCAGCAATATGTTATTAATACAATATGTGCGTATTTGGGTTTATGTTGTTATTAAATAAATAAATTATTATTATTATTATTAAACCACATCAAATTGATTGAAGTCGACAGCACTAAAAACTAACATGGCATATAGACTTCCCCTTGATAAAGGCCGTCCTTGTTGATATTTATGTAAATTATTAGATTCTTGATGTTCAACATCAGCATAAAGAACTGATTGCGTTGACATATAAGACTTTGCTCTAAAGGAATTTAATTCTAACAAGAGGTTTGTTTATATAACTGTCAGATAATTTTAATAAGTCATCATCAATTTTGCAAATGACTAAATAGGGTCATAAAAGACGAACTGAACTTAGGAAGCAATGCTATTTGAACAATTCACCACACAAAGACAAATTCCTCTTTCTAGAAATATAGAAATATATGTTAATTGAAAATGTTTCAATACGAATCGATGAAAATATTGCATGTAAAATTCTACAATCAATTAGTAGTGTAACACTTACGTTAAGATTCTTTGTTAGTTTTATCACTGTCAACTTTTAAAATTTCTACATTATCCGTAAATAAGTTTTATCATTTCCGCAAATAATAATGCAGCAACGACTAAATCCGGTGCCTACCGTAAAACGTTATTTATAACTCCCCGGTGAAGCATAAATTTCGCTCTGCTAAAAGTGAATATCCGCCGTGCAATTAATTTCATGTCACTATTCTTATTCCACACTATTAATCATTGACGTCATGCAGATATTCTTATCTTTGATTTAGACACACTACTATTCGTAATTAATATGTAGAAAATTATTAATGATATTATCGATATTACTTCTATAATATGTTGTAATAACAATAATATTAATAATAAAATATTGCAGCATATATGGTTACATACTTATTACACGATAATTAGATATACAAAAGAAATTTTATAAATTAATGTTGGTAGGTATGTATAAAGTTAGTTTATGCTTGCGTGTGGTCAATTTTATGTTGTAAAAGCGACTAGTCTCGTGAAAAATATGCATGTTTGACGTCTAAAAAAAATATGTTTTTGTTGAAATATACTCTTGGTTTATTGTAGATAAACTTAATGTTCAACGCTGAACCACCACTTTAACTAAGGACAGTATTGATACCAGAAACGATAGATATAGAAGTATATACACTGTGAATCACCAAATGGAATAAATGCGATAATATATAAATGGGGGCGTGTTCGAAAAAACGCTCGGACACGTCGATTCTACGAGGAAAGAATAGAACAGGAATAAAAATATTTGTCCAAAGTGGTAACTCAATATGGCCGCCGGAATGCATAGGCGTGCATAAATATTGACTGGAGTACTATCAATTGCATCATAAAGAAAAATAAGTACCATCCCTACAATATGTCATCACATCAGGACCTTCGTGGAAATGATTTTGTAAATCGTTTAAGTTTTTGCAACATTATGTTAAACAAAATGAATTTGGACCCGAATTTTCAATCTTCGATTTTATTTAGTGAGGAAGTTACTTTCAAAAGTACCGGTTTAGTTAATAGACATAATATGCATTATTATGCAACATAAAATCCCCATTGAGTCGGACAAATTGACTTTCAACATCAATGGTCAATTAATGTATGGGGTGGCATAATTAATGTACAAGTTGTTGGCCCTTTTTTCTTTGAAGGAACGGTAAGAGGAGCCATATACGAAAATTTCTTAAGACATCAGTTACCTAATTTATTGGAAAATGTCGATCTCCATACACGAAAAATAATGTGGTATCAGCATGATGGAGCTCCACCACATTTTCATAGAAGTGTAAGAAACTTTTTAAATAACTGGTGTGAAGAACGATGGATTGGTCAGCAGGGTCCTATAGCTTGGCCTTCAAGGTCTCCTGATTTAACTCCTATTGATTTTTTTCTTTGGGGACATGTTAAAGAACGAGTTATCGAAACATTCCAACCACATCTAATGACATGAAACAACGTATAATGGCCATTTTTGAAAATATTGGACAGCAAACGGGTACTGATGTTAAAAACAATTTTCGCCGCCGCACAGTGGTCTGAAACGCCCGAAAAGCTGGTCAAAACTCGAAAAAGGTTCGGATTTGGCTGAAAATCAAAATGCTTTAGTTTTTTTACTTTCTGATTATAGATTTGAGGTAAAAATGGTAAATTGCAAAATGGGGAGTTTTAAATTGCCAGTTTTATGTTCAAAAATACGATAAAATAATATAAAATTTGGCTTAATAAATTTTGTGTTGTTTCTCATTATACTTTTTTATAATTATACTTACGATATAGACAATAACAATTATGATAACAATAGTAATAATGTTAATAATAATAATAATGATAATAATGAAAATAATGATAATAATTATGATTATTTCTTGGTAATTGCACTTTAAATAATTCAAAGTGACTTCTTCTAAGTTACTATTTGGTTCGGATCGTGCGCATATTAAATCTCTTCAAGATTAATTAAAAATATGTAATTATGATGTAACATATACATGTGACGCGTCACATGTATAGGGCCGCGCAACCAAATACAAATAAATCAATTGCGAGGAGAATCGCAGAAAGTCGCACCTGAATTTTCGATTTTCTAGTTAGTTAGACATTCATCTGGGAAATGAATCAGCGAACAACGCGGAGTCTCGCGGAAACATAACTTTTTGACAATTTCGGAAAATTTTTAATAACAAATTATAAAAAATTGTTTAAAAAAAGTAAAGAGTCAAAACATTATACCAATCTTCAGGCGCATCCTCCATCTTCTTGTTGAAGATATTTGCACGTTCACGAATTTTTGTGTGCATTTCAAATGTTGTTTTTCTCGTCTATTGTTGAACGTTGCACGTAGCAAGTTTTGACAACCGCGACTTTCACACACAACTACACGTCCCGTAGGCGCGCCATCTATCTGCTATTCGAGAAATAGACGCGCAGGCACCTCGTTTACCGACTACCACACAAGAAACTATTTGAAAAAAAATGTGTTTTTAGGTTTTGACCAACTTTTTGGACGTTTCAGACCACTGTGCGCCGCTTCGAATTGTGCGGAATTTTTGAGCATCTGCTATAAATATGTTATACCTTTGCATTTTATTTATTTATTTAAGATTTTGCATTAATCTAATAAATATTATTTTTTGTTTTTCAATATGTTGTAGTAATTTGTTATTATTAATAATTAAAGCTGACAGCAACTTAAATTATTTTTTTTTCGTTTAAATTTAGAATCTATTAATAATAAGAGTTAATAAGTTATAAAATACTAAGTGTGGATAGGGGAATCATGGTATCATTTAAAAGCTTATAAAAAATACTGTACTTTAGAAGAAAAATATACAGGGTGTTCTATTTAAAAAAAAAAAGCGTAAATGTTAATTTTGCGTTTGTTATTCCTGTAAATTAATTTATATAAAAATATATAAATTTAGATTATAGATTATTAAACTTCAATTTAGGTATGGTTCTAAACATGCTGATGGTACTATGTGAAAATATTTGCCTTTAGTAAATCGTTGGGCATCATTAATTAGATGAATATTATCTTGTTTAATAATAATAATTCGTTATTTTAAAATAATAAAAGGATAGTTAATGGTGTTAGACGTGCTGAAGGTACTATTTGGAAATATTTGCCTTTAGTAAATCGTTGGGCATCATTAATTATTATATATTCATTTAATTTAGTAATTCAAATAAAATAAATACGAATAAGCGGGGTTGTTTTTTTTTGGATGGGCAGGTGCACAGCTGCTAGAGGTACAATGTGAGAATGTTTACAGCTAGCAATTAGCATAGGCCAATTTTTAGAGCATTCACGCTGCAAGGTTCTAGTTTACCAAGGCACTATGTGAAAATGTATGTTCTTGACGAAATAGAATCGGCTTCGTATTAATAAACAAATTATCAAGAATTAATATTTTTTCTTTATTTAAAGGAACAAGATAATTATTCTTTCAACTTTCTTGACGAAAGTGGAAAACTTCTTGCCTGTACAGATCTCTAAAATTCTTTCAGGTTTCGTCTCGGAGTCTCCACAAAGTTGGACATGTTGAGACACAAAATTGCGAATAAACCTATAACGGTAAGAGATCCCCCTCCACATGTTTATATCCATGTCTTTCTTTTTAAGAGTAGTATCTAAATATGCCAAAATATATGGGGTATTCCATTTAAAAAAAACACAAGTTTGTATCGTCACTCACTTACGCAACACTCTGTATAGTTGAAAATAATTTTAGAATGTGTATTTTAGGAGTGGCTACAACGTTCGTCTAAAACACTTTCCTTTAACTTGAATAATAAAGCCGTAATCTTTCGTCCTCACACGGTCTGGACAATCTGTTTAATCCAGACAATTTTCTCTGTAAAACATCATAATTACCATAAATAAGAATAATTCATTTATTGATTTAAAAAAAATCCTTCGTCTTCCATGTTATTAATTTGACCAAAACCGTATCTTAAATGTGTTCTTAACGAAACCTAAATTTTAATACGAATAAAACGTAGATTTTACACACCATTGATCAGAATGGAATACAAAAGCTAGTATATGTTTATTACTTCTTTATAGGGGACTTATTCATTTAGGATATGTAATTTCGCCTTTCGGATTCCTTGAACGTCATTTCGCGATCAAAACAAAAGCAAGGCATTCTTATAAACGATCTTTTATTTGTTTCGTTGACTTAAAAGTTCACTCACGCCTGCCTCCGTGTACCCGTACGGTACACTCCTGGCATTTCATCGAGAAATTCTATTCACGATAGCGATGAAATCGACCCGACGGAGCATGGAACATCCCTCTGCACCTAAGTTTAATTAATCATAAAGCTGACAGATTCTTGGAGATGCACTTCGGCGTCAGCCAGTAGTAGTTGAGTATAAGGTTGGTTCTCGCTGCCAGTGGAAATATTCACTCAGACATTCGTACTGAGGAAAGTTCTTACTGACGTAAACCAAATACAGTAACTCAAAGCCGAAACGTTACGGCTACTAGAAGTTATAAATATTTTATGTCACTATTGAGGCTCGTCCGAGGAAGGTGTGCTCACCTGTAATCGGTAAGCCAAACGGCTTGTCACCTGAACTCTAATAATCAAAATTCTCAGAAAATCTTATAATTAGGCATCCTTCAAGCGACGAAGGGGGCGCAGTTTTATTTCATAGCGAAATGTATGAAAATGTACAGGCAAAGATTATTGTTAATACCTCCAAAACGTGTATTCTTCTCCATGGACGCCTACAAGTTCTAAATGTTTCCTATATAGAATATGCTGCATAAATGTTGATGCATTGTCTTAGAGTCACATTATATGTTCGATTGGCATACTAAAGAATTTGTTTACTGCGGCTTCTGATCATGTACCCAGTATTTTTTTTAACAAGGTATGTCGTAGTATATTTGCGATTATTTTACTGACGCTGTTAAATCTGTCTTCGAGATCAGCAAGTTTTTCTAGATTGCTGGAAGATTATCAATATTATGCCGCTCAATGGGAGGAATAGGAATTCAAGCCAGACCAAATTATTTTTTTGGCAAAACTGCACCTATGTAGCAGAAATATAAGATCTTGTGCAAAAGTAGAGAGAAAAGTAGTAAATAATTCAACAATTTCCTGCATTTGACGTACCTACTATCTGCCTGGACATCTTAATCTACTGGTATATTCAATTTTCGCCAGTATTTTGTATTTTTTACTTTCTTCAATTCCCTTTACTTTCTTTTACGTAGTATTAGGTAGTATTGTGATGACGAAAATTTTCGACCTCGAAATTTTTGTAGATGTCCACGTTTTGAAGTCCCCTGATACCGAAAAAGTGGTTTTTAAAAAATACCCGTGGGTGTGTGTCCATGATAGCGGTCAAACCGCGATAGATATCAATTCCAAATTTTGTATTTAAGTGTATAACCTCCCTCTTGAGATCTGATTAGATTTTCAGTAAATTCTGCAGACCGGAAGTAGAAGTTTACTTTGGTAAAAAAAAAATGGAATTTTGCCAATATTTCGTCAACTACTAAGTTTAAACAAATTTATAATGAATTTATATTGCTGTGGATGCAACAATGGTGATGAATAATAAAAATTAGAATAGTCTATTTATAAACTTATTCCTAACAGCATACATTATTTATTTATGTTTTTATCAGTTCTTGCAGTGATTTGCTTCTTATATTCTGATACATCTCTTATTTAATTTTGTTTGGGATAAGGTCAAAAATTAAACAAAGTGTCTAAATCTCATATAAAATTATATTAGATTTCGTAAAATGACGATCGTTAATAACATTTTCACACTATATTTTTATATATTTGTTTTACAAAGAAAGAAAGAAAAAAGGAAAGCATTTGTACGCACTTTAGAGTTATAATGCTTGTGAAATACTTATATATTTATAATGATAAAGGAAAGAATAATTATCTTGTTCCTTTAAATAAAAAAAGAATTATTGATTCTTGATAATTTGTTTATTAATACGAAGCTATTTCACATAGTGCCTTGGTAATCTAGAACCTTGCAACGTGAATGCTCTGAAACTGGCCTATACTAATTGCTAGCTGTAAACATTCTTACATTGTACCTCTAGCAGCTTAGCACCTGCCCATCAAGAACATCCCGCTTATTCATATTTATTTTATTTGAGTTACTAAATTAAATGACTATATAATAATTAATGATGCCCAACGATATACCAAAGGCAAATATTTTCACATAGTACCTTCAGCATGTTTAACACCATTAACTATCCTTTCATTATTTTGAAAAACAAATTATTATTATAAAACAAGATAATATTCATCTAATTAATGATGCCCAACGATTTACTAAAGGCAAATATTTTCACATAGTACCTTTAGCACGTTTAACACCATTAACTATATCTAAATTGAATTATTTATCTTATAACTTACTTAATATCATCGTACATTTTATCAAATTCATTCTTATTGATGTCCTCCATCTTAAAAATTAAAATAATAAAAATAAAAATTAATTGAATAAAACCGTTTTAAAAGAAACTAAATGAAAATAAAAATTCTAATTCTTAATACAGATTCTTAAATCGTGAGATCATAAATAGTGCCCATACTCTCACTTTCGCTATCAATTTTTTTTATTCTTTTCCAAAATTAATATCTTTACTGCTCGAATTATAAACTTCATCTTCGATAAGTCTATTCTTGTTTTCGCTTTATATACTGAAACAAAAGCCTATCGACAATTTGTAGCGCCTCTGTTATCTAATTAAATTTTAAGTTGGCATTGATTTTAAAATGTTCGTGATAAAATCTTTGTTTGTTTTCTTCAGGTTATCATACTTGCACCAGTACGCGCACATCGCCTTTGACAGCTACACACTAATGGCGATGACTTCAACTGTTTATTATTATCGTTTTTCACAGACTTATTACGTTTCATCTTCAGTAAGTATATCTTTCTTTCCTTCCTCTTTAGTATATCCCTCATTGTACTTGCATATGAATGCATTGCCTTTTTCATCGTTTGTTATATATTTTCTCTGTAATTTTACCAATGTTATTCTTTATTTTTTTTTTTCGAAATTCTACGATTTGGGTAATACGGGAAAAACGTTGTAAACAACTGAGATTTTTCTCATGGAGCCCGCACTACAAGGATCGGTCGCCCCCGGCACATCGTCTCCGATTTCTATCCATGCCCTCTCTTCTGGTAACACGTTGATTTGCAGAATGCTGTAAACAACATTAACACTGTATTTTTCTTTTGCAAGTTTTTAAACCACACATGACCATTTTCCCATTGTCTTTGAAGCCTTTGTGTTATGCATACAAGAACTAATAAGTGTATTTTTAATTTATAGTTACTGTTTACATAAAACATTCTTATTTACGATCTGTCACTTCGCACTAGAAATGTTTTGATTTATATCCTTTTTGTGTATATAGATATTAAGTTACAGGTGCTATATCTTAAGTATTATTATCAAAATCTTTCTAATGAATTGGTACCATTATGTATATTTGAATTTATATTCTTTCATTTAATTCATATTCTCTTCTCGATCACACCTTATATTACCTTGCTCATATAACTTAATAGAATTTAAATGATTCACTCTCTTTATTGTCCCATCTTTTAACATAACTCTTTCTCTGTTATTCACTGTCAATACCTTTTTGTTTTTAAATAATGGTCCATTTCTTAAGATGTTTAAGGCTGTTCTAACGCCTTGTACGAAATTAGGTTCTGTATTTTTATATTCAAACCATATCTCGAGCTTGTCTTTTCTACAAAATATAGAGTGCATTGATTTATTTTGTGTTTAATTTTATGCGTAATATTAGTACTTATTTAACTTAGTATATACTACAACTACTATATAAAGCATAGCTGACTCGTCCGCCATTTTGGAGATAACTGCGTCAAAATGTCGCCTATATGAGAACTGTCAATCTGTCCGCAATGACGTCATTGACGCTAAAGTGAGCATACCGGTATAAGTGTATCGTGATATGAACTGACATTTATCTCCAAAATGGCCGACGAGTCAGCTGTCCTAAATATAGTAGCTATAGTATATACCATTACGTATATATTTTTGAAAATAGCATTGCCCTTACACTTTTCGGTCAGAGCATCAACGCAAAGATATATTCCAGATATAGATTTAGATTGCAGAAGCAATCGTTCGTGTGATGGCGGGTGTTGCCTCTAGGGAGAGTTGCAGGAATTTGTTATTGGATATGAAAGTGATGATTTTGCCAAGTATTTTTACATACCAGTTGTTGATGTATGCCAGGCGGAGTATTGATTCTATTCTTAGATTGAACCACCATCACAGGTACTAAACTAGAAATGCGAATATGCTTGAAGTTTCCTCACATAGGCTAGCATTCAGTGAGAAGAATCCTCACTGTTTAGCTGTTGTGGCCTTCGAAAAGTTATCTGGAAATTTGGGGGATTTTCCGGTTCCATTATTCAAAACTAAAGTTAAAAATATGCTATTAATGTAAAGTTATTACTCTTTCAAGGAATTCATGAATGACCCTGAAATTGAGGCTCTGTATTGTATTTTATAGTGTAAGATGTGACAATGTCAATGCTTTGTAATGAAAGTTTGAGACAATAAAGATTATAATTATTATTATTATTATTATATAGAAAAAATATGAATTTGCTTCCACACTTTATCATAACGTGTATTTGTAATTGATGTTTTTCATGTTTATGTGTTAATGCCTCCATACGGTTTCGGCTTTGAGCCACTGTATACGCATACAGAGCGATTCCAATTATCTTTTTCTTTGTTGGTCACATTAGACACGGGCTTTGCGTGGTGCAAGGGTTGCATCTCGTGTGTTCGCCTGCTCTTGCTGTTGATGCTGCTGCTGTTGCTGCTGTTCGTATGTGATGCTGTTGTTGTGTGGGCCGCCGCGCCGCCAGACTTGCACTCTAGTAGCCAATCATAACAATGTGTACGTCTTGGCAACGTCGAATCGCTTCACGTGTGTGTGTATATGTGTGCGTGTTCTTTTTACTCCGTTTTGATTCTGTTCTCTCGTTATTGTTAGTCTGCGAGGGCGACATACCAAATACAGAGCAAGAGAGCGAATCTGCCGCGCTTCTGATGCCGCCAGCCACATGTATACCTACTATACGTTTGCGCTAAGTTCTTCTGTTCCGAACACAAACACGTACCCGATCCTCTGGGAAACGGTACAGGGTCGCTCTTAATAAACTGGAAGGGCCCGGAGTCTCGTCCGTGTTTCGTTTTGAAGTTTAGCCTGTGGTAATTTTATTTAAAAGAGCTGCTTTCGGGATTTAACTGGGAAGCGACGAAAACTGTTGCATATACGTCTTGTACTATCTTCCAAAAAGAATGTATTCTCTTCAATCAGAATAAAATATTTTATTCAAAGCTAATTTATATCACTCTACTGTATAGGTACGTCAATAAACAAAAATAATCTGTGATTTTGATTTCGCTTATTTTTAATTTATTTATCAGTCCTTTATATTATTTATTATCTATACTCCATTCAGTCTAAGAATAAAGCATTGGGAAAGATAGGGCTTAAAATAAACGTTTGTGATTGGTTGAAATCGAGTGTGCATTTACACCGGCAAAATAATCGCATTTAGCTCGTTCTGTCAAAAATTTGTTTACTGACAGTTTTGTTCAAAGATTTTGTCGATTTCCGTATTTTACATAGTTATTTGTTGTTAATATTCTTAAAAAATAGTTCTTCTTAGAACTCGCAAGTGAAATATTCATTTGTTAAGGTATTTTATCAATTTCGTTATTTCGTAATCGCTAATATTCTATAGTACGGCGGAAGCATTTTACCAGGTCCTTCAAAAAATCGTAAAGGGAAACACATAAGATCTGGACAAAGGCAAATGGCTTATAATGTGTACATTAAGCATAAAGACAATATGTCTAAAACAGCTGCAGTCAATCAAACAGCAGAGGAAGTGGGTATTAATAGGAATACAATGTACTGCATTATTAAAGAAATGGAATTCTATGGAGTTCCAATTTCTCCTCCAAGAAAAAGAAATTATCGTCATACTTACAATAAATTGGATGAAGCACAAAAAAGTACAATTAGACGACATGTGCATTCCTTTTTCTTGAGGAATGACTTACCAACTTGTACAAAAATGTACGTAACTGTCAAAATATAATGATATCAGATATGTATATCCCTGCTATCCATCTGACAGTAAACATATGTTTTACTTGTTTTCAAAATACAAAGTTCATCGTGTGTAAACTGTGCTCAAATTGTAGCGCCATCTACTTTATTCTTAGACTGAATGGAGTATAGTGTTCTTGTTTTATAATCACGATAGTTTAGTACATAGTTTACGTATAATTTACATTAAAATTTATTGTCATGTCCGCTCCTGTGATTTTGCGATAAATTTTACTAATTCAATAGATTCGGCTTTTACTTGATGTAAATCCATATTCCAATAGAAATAAAACACAAACAATTGTTTCAGATTTACACTATATTCAACTTAAAAACACAACAGCTGTTTCGCTACACTGTAGCTTCTTCAGGTGATAACAAATTCTAAATTATTACAATAAAAGAACAACTCTTATATATAGACAAATATAATAACAACATTAACAAATAACTGTAAAATATTTATTTAAATTACCCTTTGTAAATATTTTACAGTTATTTGTTAATGTTAATATTTGTCTATATATAAGAGTTGTTCTTTTATTGTAATAATTTAGAATTTGTTATCACCTGAAGAAGCTACAGTGTAGCGAAACAGTTGATGTGTTTTTAAGTTGAATATAGTGTAAATCTGAAACAATTGTTTGTGTTTTATTTCTATTATAAATTTTTCTTGATAGACAATAAGAATGGAGTTTCAAACTACCAACTTTTCATAGGCGTGGTGGTTGAATATACGAGTATATAGGTAACTCACATGCGAAGTAGTTATTGTTTACTAAGTGAAATGTATCATCTGCTAACCCCTGACGTGGTAAATGAATTGATAATTGACGCCTTGTTTCAATGGTTTAGAAAAAAATTGTACAATATACTGTTTTAATTCAACTTATTTCAGAAAAATTGCAGTTATTCTTCTTCTCAGGATTCATAAGCATCGTCTTTTATACAATATCTGAAGTAGGACTATATTCTGACAACGTTCATAGTCATGTTTTTGCTAATAATTAATAATAATAATAATTATTATTATTATTTTCATAGACCCGTACAAGGTGTTGACATTGTCAAGTAGATATACCGGGTGTCCCGTAAAAAACGCCAACAATAATAACTCTGTTATTTATTGTCCGATTTTATTGAAACAAAAAGCCAGTTAATTAGCATCAAAAATACTAAAGAAAGTAGTGTTTTAGTTGTTTTCAGTTGTTTTCATTAATGTCAAACGATAGTCAACTTTTTTATTTTAAATGGAAACAGATATATTTTTGGCAATATTCGGATTGGATTTTCTTTTCTGAATTCATCGATGTATAACATGTCTATTTTCTTATAAACGATTATTGAAAGAACACCATTTATTAAAATTGACCATGTTTTTAATAAATTATGTATAACATTTCGAATGTGCTATGAAACATAGAAAACGTAAGTATTATAAGTATTATTCTAAAAAACAAAACAAAACACTTCACAATAATTGTTCAAATTGCCCGCCACCTTGTTCAATACATAACGCACATCTCCTAATTACTCCACGAGTCGCATTTAAAAGACAAACGGCAGGTATTTCTTGACAAGTGTTAATAATTCTTTGTCTTAAAATGTCAACATTTTCTGGAGGTGTCAAATAAACTCGACCTTGTAGATAAGCCCACAACCAAAAATCTAGGGACCACTCGATAGGACCGGATGTTCCTATCCACCTATTTCCAAATTGGGTGTTCAACCAATTAGTATTTACTCTGGCGTTGTGAGCGGAGGCCCCATCTTGTTGATAAAATATTCTATTTAAATTTGCCAAAGGTAATTCATCTAAAAAGTTTTGGAGAATTTCGTTTAATAAAGTGTGATACTTTTCTTGATTTAAGCAACCATCTATGAAAAACGGCCCAATTAATTGATCGCCTAAAATACCACACCAAACATTTACGCTGAAACGTCTTTGAAAATTATTTTCAATGACAAATCTCGGATTGTCTTGGCTGCATTGTCGATGTATGTTTCTATTAAAAATACCATTGTTGCTAAATGTGCATTCATCAGACCAAATTATCATTCTGTAAAAACTCCGGTATTGTTCTAATGCATTTAAAAAAAAGTCGACAAAACTGTATTCTTCGGCGTTGATCATTTTGTTCTAATGCATTAACTTTTCGAGCTACGTAGGGTTTAAATTTGTGTTTTCTTAAAATACTATGGACTGTAGTTTTTGATACCCCAACATTATGTGCAATTTCGCGAGTCGAAGTTCGTGAATTTTCTTGTAGTGCAAGAAGAACATCATATTCCGTATCTTCGGCGAATCTACGTCGCTGTTTTAGGTTTTTTAAATGATCCATAATTCCTCAAATTCGTTTCAATTCTCTGAAATATTTTCGAATCTGGAACTTCTCTGTCCGGAAAACGAACGCTGTAACGCCGAACTGCTTGAAGACGATTTTTATTACATTCAAAAAACACTTGCAACATGTCTGTTAACTCATTGTTATTCATTTTTACGAATATACTTTTCTTCGTGGCAAAACGTTCAAGCAGAATAAATAAGACTTAATAAACACTCACACTGACGTTTATTGACGTTTAACGCATTTTTTGTTTTTTCATGGCACATTCCAAAATTTATAAATAATGGAATACAAAGATGAAATTTATTAAGTGTTTTATATTTTTTTTTCAATAATTGTTTATCAAAAATAGACATTTTATACATTGTTGAATTCAGAAAAAAAAATCCAATCCGAATATAGCCAAAAATATATCTGTTTCCATTTAAAATAAAAAAGTTGACTATTATTTGACATTAATAAAAACAACTGAAAACAAACAAAACACTGCTTTTTTGTAGCATTTTTGATGCAAATGAACTTTCTTTTTGTTTGAATAAAATCGGACAATAAATAACAGAGTTATTATTGTTGGCGTTTTTTACGGGACACCCGGTATATTAGATCAAGTCTATATTGAAAGTCAATGGCAATGATATCTCCCTTGTGCCGCTACATCCTAGTTAGAAACAGGTCAAAACTATAAAAACTCTTGCTAACTAGGTATTCTTATAAATTACTATTAATGTTTGCACTGTCTCGTGAGTGCTTAGGTAACCTGGGAGAACATTGAAAGTATTGTGATGATGAAAATTTTCGACCTCGAGACTTTTGCAGATGTGCACGTTTTGATGTCCCCTGATACCGAAAAAGTGGTTTTTAAAAAATCTCTCTCTGTGTGTGTGTGTGTGACCACGATAGCGGTCAAACCGCTATAGATATCAATTCCAACATGTATATTTACGAGCATAATCTCCCTCTTGAGATCTGTTTATATTTTCAGTAAAATCGGCAGGCCAGAAGTAGTAGTTTACTTCAGTGAAAAAAATCGAGTTTTGCCAATATTTTGTCAACTACTAAGTTTGAACAAATTTATAAAGAATTCATATGTACTAAAAATTGAATTTGAGAAGAATTTTATTATGAAAGTTTTTCGAAATTGATATCGGAAGTAGGTCTTTTACTCTTATTAAAAATCAGTTTTTTGCAAATATTTCGCAAGTCATGCTTTAGACAGGTACGCTGCGAATATAAAAGTATTTAGAACTTAATTTTCAATATCTTTTGTATAAAAAAAATTTCAAAATTCGGACCGGAAGTATCACTTTTACTTTTATCGAATAACGATTTCTTGCCAATATGTCGTAAATTATGCGTTCTATAAATATTTGTCAACAGTATAAAAGTATTTAGAGTTGGTTTTGAAATATTTTTTGGTTTTGAAATTTCAAAATTCGGACCGGAAGTAATACTTTTACTCTTAGCGAGTAGCACTTTCTTTCGAATATCACGCAAAATATGCATTCTATAGAGATTTATTAAGAGAATAGAAGTACTTATAATAGGATTTTAAATAATTTTTATATAAAAAATTTTTAAAACTCTATAGTTTGAAACGCTGATACGTATAAGAAAGTCGTTTGGCGGCCACACCTCATTTTTTTCTTTTGTGTACCAGCCTTAGTTAGTAGACATTAATCAAATTCATGCATTTTTGTGGTTATTTCTAAAGCACATAACTTTTATAAGAAAATAAATTAGTACAAAAACTGACCTTGACATTATAAATTCATGCCTTTTGCATCACTAACCCAAATTTGAGAATCTAAAATTACAAAATAAATTTAAAAAACGCAAAACGGCGATACCTTAGTTTTCGATAGGTAAACGCTCCTCTTAGAACAATGTATTTTATCCGTTCCACCCAAGAACTTCAGGAATTCTATAATCTTGTTGTTCTTCTTAAATGTTGGAGTTGTTATTAATCAATTAACTTGTTTTCAAATCGCAAAAATTTCGCCTATGCCATATTCACATGACCTTATTTTGTGCTAGATTAATTGGCGAAAGTCTACATTTATTTCGCACAAGACTTTGATATAACTGCCATATTATTTTAGCTATTTATTACAAATTACCTTAAAATGACTAAGTAAGTTTACATCAGAATTATTTCTGAATTCATTCAAACTTGTATTATTAGACTTCAGATCTAATAAGTAATATCCAAATAAGGTTTTGCACCTACTTTAGACAGAATTTTATTATCATTAAATCGTTTATATGCTATTCAACACCAGAAATATCCTTTCTGTCTTTTTTATGCTATGAAAATGAATATTAAAATACGATTTTACAGTAATTATTAGTTTTAGCTGCTGAAGAAATCTTACCTTGCTACTGCTAATGTCCAATAACTTATTATTACGAATAATTTGACATGGTGAATTAAACATTTTAATTATGTATATCAGTGGGAGTATTTCCTGCAATTACGCATAATTGAGTATGAAAGTTTGTTTCCTTTTTTCTTTAAATATTTAGCCCGCTTAAAATGCTTAACTATCTATGTAGGTAATAGGTATAAATACACAATTTCCTGTTATAACCCAACATTTTACGATCTGATTTTACACCGTTTTTTTTTTACATTTGAATAGATGCTTATCAAGTAGTATTTACATAATCTAAAAAATTTCGAAACTGTAAGGAGTCGTCGTTTTGCAAATTAGTTAATTTATGTGTTTTTTAACTAATACAAGTTAATTGAATTATCGGTTTGATTTTACAAATTGTTAATAATTCAATTTTTAATTTTAAGGTTTGAAGTGGATGTTGTTGTAAAGTGTAGATCTCCCCGTTAAGGAAATTGGGGGGGGGGGGCTCGAAAGGTTTTTTAAAATAAGACGAAAAGAATTTATTTAGGGGTTTATTTGTATCTTTTGCATGGTAAATAGAATATAATAATAGTTTATTCCTCGTAATTACTATTACAAGAAAATCAATAAATTAAGAAGGTTTAGTAATTCTAGTATTGTAATATCCTTTTCTGACAATGCTGAAAGTTTCGGAAAATGTGCTATCTGATAGACGGCGCAAGTAACAAGCACATTTTCTACTTTGTTGCTATCTTATCTTCCACAAAAATTCGATATTGTAAAAAAAGGGGGCTGGCGAACAAAATTCCTACCAAGAGTGGGTTGACCTTTAAAAAAGATTAAAACACGGTATTATAGCAACATAACCGCTGAAATAAGAATTGAGTTTCTACAAAGGGGCAAAAAATGAAATCATTACAGAAAATTTAGTCATTCTTTTGACATATAAGTATAGTTGTAATATCTTAAAATTACCAAACTTTACTCTACAAGCACTTATAATTTTTAGGAAAAAATAGTAAAATGGCAAGCCACGGAACAAAAAATTTTTGAATGTAAATAGTGTTGGAAGTAAAGAACATTAATTTTCACATTAAGTATTTGTTATTAGACAAATTATTTAAATTATGTTTTAGTGTAACAAATTTTTATAAAATACAATAATATTTGTGTATTTTTTACGTAATTATTCTTATTTCGAATGTTAAAGAAATGTTTACTAATGCAATTTATTTTCAAAGAACTTTGTAAAGATAAAAAGTTTTATTATTTACGCCTTAGGTACATTTAGTTCACTAAATGTCAAATTGTATAAATATTAATAAAAACAATTATTAGTGCGTAAATATTTTCTTTCTTAACTCTAAATATACCTGTATGAATATTAGCAATTCTTCATCAGAATAAAGAACAAATAGCATTTACTTCACTAATTGTCAAATTGTATAAATATTAATAGAAATAGTTATTAGTGCGTAAATATTTTCTTTCATAACTCTAAATATATCTGTATGAATATTATCAATTCTTCATCGGTATAAAGAACATATTGAAATTGAAGATCCCAAAACAAGCAAAATTAGAGGGTTTTAAGATTTTGTCATCTATACCTGATGTATGGATATAACACAACACTAAACGAACAAATTACAAAGTAACAAAAAAAACTACGTTAAAAAAAAACGTAAAAGAGAGAGCCCACGACTTCAATCAGTTTCTTCGAAATCCTGACTTTATTTCTTAAAATATTTAAACCATCATTTTCTAAATTATTAATAAAAATAAAAGATATATGATAGCGTGGTCCTTTTTCCGAAAATATATGTAAAAAAAAAAAATAGAAAAACATCAGAAAATTAACGACACTATATCATAATTTCCAAATATTCTAATTATGTCCTTCGAAGAGTTGAACAAATATTTTCACAATTAAACCTGTGGTATAGAAAATAAAATAAATACTGCAAGAGTATTTGTTGGAGAAATTTTGTGAAAGTGAAAGATGGTAGAGTTTCGGCTAGCAATTTCGCCATACGAGATTTATTGGTTCTGAGAACTCTAACAGACGCACGTATACCGCATGTGTCAAATTTCATTAGCTATAGGGATTCAATGATTGCATGCGATTTAGACGTATACAAATAATATATGGCAACGTGTGTCACCCCTACTCTCCGTCACCAATCCCGGCAACAATCGACATTACAAAGACTTTCTCCGATCTCCCCACCAGATTTTACATTCAATCTTTAGCTGCGAACACATTGCGATCTAGTCTGCCATAAAAGCCGTCTTATTACTGGAACGGGAAACATCAAATGGCCGCCGCGATCTCCTGATCTACTAGTTTATTATTATTTTCAGAATCATTTTTTATTTACCTTATTTTTAATTTTATTAGAATTACGCTTTTGTTTGTGTCATGCAGCGTGAACGCAGCTTAATAATTCTCTGCATTTACTGAAAGGAAAAAGAAAAACAAATCTTGCAACGCGTAAATATTATTTCTGAACGCATTACAAACACCGATGTCAATAGTCCAACAGTTACTGCTATAACTTCAGCTTGTATCGGTCGCGCTCGCATTGGAGAGTAGGGATGCCATGTTGTCACGTATTGCATGTAATCGCCTATCGCTAATGAAAATTGACACATGCTGTATAAGGGTTATAATATTCCCCATTCACAATTCACGTTGATTTAAATGCCACATGACTATAGTCGATTCAACAAATCAAACGCAAACTACACGCATAATTCAAAGTGTCTTACGGCTGAAACTTGACATGAATATTCATCCAAAACGCATGTCGGTGTACAAAATCGGAGAAATACAAGATGCGCCCACTTAAAATAGGAATTCTTTCAATCTGAGAACACAGCCAACTAATCCAGTACAACTATAGAACTGGAAAGTGAAAGCAGAGAAAAAGTCCCGTAAAGGCGTGCGTGGTAAAACTAAACATAGCACGAATCAAACAAGAATGGCAAATAGTCTTCAGGAAGGAATCTATAGTGTAGCTTAACCACTTTCGACTATTACCTGCAAGGGTAAGATTAAAAATGTTGCTCGTTGGAAAGAAATTTTTATTGATTACGGAATATTAGTGATGGGAAATTTCCGGAAACTTATTATTTGGAAATATTTCCGACAAAAATTTCCGAAATATTTCCGGAAACTTAAGAAACATCGCAATTTTAAAAATGTGTGCTCCATCATGTTAGGCTTCTTTTTCTCTTCAAGAAAACACCAAATAAAGTATGTCTGTTGACAGTATTGTAAGATTTAAAATTTAAATACAATTTTTAAATAACTTTTAAATTTATTGAAAAAATAACGTAACAAAACAGAAAATAAATTCATTCAAAACATAAAAATAAAATAAAATAATACATAATTGAAAAAAAAAGGGATAACTACTAAACCTAGTTGCCTATTGTATCAGTTTCACTTTCATCACTTTGGTATAGAGAAATCAATTCCCCGTCACGCAAATCCCCATTGTAATAAACAATACTTGGAGCTTTTTCTTTATTTGCAATTTTATCACAAGCAGTGTCTTCAATATTTTTGGCATACGTTTCAGTTCGGCAAATATCATCATCAGTCTCCTCACTCTCCCCTATTTCTGACTCTGAACTACCCATATTCGCATCTTCATTTTCGGAAGAGGTACTTCCATATTCATACTCATTACTTTCGAACTCCATCGTCTCTCCTGGAAACATTACATTACCAATACATTACATTACAAACCAATCATTACATTACATACCTTCAACTTCAACATCTTCATGTTCCACGTTTTCTTCATCATTTTTAATTGCATTTTCACTTTCTATATTAAAAAACTTAATGTTTGATTTAATATACACCAACTTCTCTGTGCGTTCCTACGTTAGTCTATTTCTTTTCTTTGTTTTAATAAGAGAAAATGTTTTGAAATTTCGTTCAGCTGCCGCTGATGTAGCTGGGAAATTCAATATTCGCTCAGCTACTAGAGCCAAAGATCTAGTGCTACAAAGGCCTTTCCACCAAGTTACAGGTTCCATTTTTCTTGCTGCTTCCCACATTGTAGTCGATTTCCACAGTTTTTCTCTTGCTCTATATTCACCAATATCAATAAGTAATAGTTCTCTCTTCAAACCCATGTTCGAGCCAATTTCCAAAATTTTATCCACTGCCTTTTCAATCTCTTCTTCAGACAAGGCTACCTGTTGTCTGGCATCTAATAAACTTGCAGCATAATAAATTTCGTGGCAAACAAATTCCTTTCGATGATAAAACATTTCTTTAATATTGTTCCCAGTGTCCACACTAATAAATAAAAAAATACAAGGTTTAAAACATCTGCAAAATAATGGCCTCATCTCACAAACTCACCTGAATAAAGATGAATGCTCTAAAATGGAGGTTTCTATATATTTAATTAGTCCTACAACGCAGCCAATTGTATTTTTATCCCCTTCCAGCTTATGAATAGCCTCGGAAATAGGACTCAAAATTTTTAACCATCTTTCTACTACAGGTCAGTAGCTATCTTCATCCAGGATCTTATTTCTAACAGGATTTTCTATTTGATTTTTTATTTGTTGCTTTACAGTTGCAGTTTGTACATTTTCTTTATTATTTAATACTGACTGCAGACATTTTGTATATGTTCCCCAGCGAGGTTCAACAGGTACATGAAGAGCTTGTCCATTTCTACTTTCTTTTTGAATTTTCTTGAGTAGTTGACTGGGAAGATGCTTATTGCGAAATGTCTGCACAATTTTTTTTGTATGTGCAATAATGTTACTGAAAACGTTAAGGGTAGTGATATCTTTAGCTAAAAGATTCAGTCCATGTGCTAAACAACCGTAAATTACAAGGGTTGGGTACTTTTCTTGTAGCAAATTCCAAGCAGCTTTCATGTTCCTAGCATTATCACTCACAAATGCATGAACTTTTTCGCTACCAACTGCTTCTATTGCTTCACTTAATATCTCATAAATGAACTTCCCTGTATGTCTTTCCAACTGTGTGTGTATAGCTTTGTAGAAAACAGGTTCTGGGGTGGTGAATATAATATTCAGTATTGGAGTATTATTTATATCACTCCATCCATTACATAACATACTAAAAGATGTGCTTTGTTCAAGCATCCTAGTCACAGAGGATTTTATTTGTGAATATTGCTTGTCCATGATTGATGTTGCAATACTTTTTCTACATGGAAGATTATAAGAGGGCCTTAAACATTGGATGAATTCTTTAAATTTTTGATTTTCCACAATTGTAAAAGGTAGTGAAGCATCATATATGGCTCTACCTACCATCACATTTAACTTTTCATTCTCTTTCGGAGACATTTTGTCAACGAATGAACTAACTTTAGATTGAAATTGCCGAAATTGGACATTATTTTCAATATTTTCTTTAATGACATCACTGAATGATCCCAAGGTTGAAGTTGAAGATGATGATGCTTGTGATAATAATGATGTTGTGCTATTTCTACCACTTTTAGTTTTGGAAGTGATAGCCAATGGTTTCGGAGAAGGGCATCGTCTACATTCCTTTGTAATATGTGACATCATTCTAGTTGCGTTTACAAAATACTCTTTGTGGCAGTAGAGACATGAAACCTTCTTATCTGGCAGCTTTTTAAAATGATTCCACACTTCGCTTTTGTGTTTACCCATCTTCCTACATAAAATGAATGAAGATTCCAATTTTTTTTTGTTGAAGAAAGTAGAACTTACCGGAAAAGTGGGAATAACAGTCCGAATGTAATGTTACGATTGTTACGAACAACGTCGTTACACGTTTACTACATTAATTAGAGGTTATGTTAATGAGATTTGGCGGCGAAATTTACATCTGGAAAACTTTCGGAAATTTGTTAATGTTTCGTTTCGGAAATATTTCCGTTTCGGAAATACTTCCAATTGGAAATATTTCCATGTCCCATCACTACGGAATATCATCTTATTTGTGAGGAAAACTACTTTTCCGACAGGAGGAAGCATACAGGATACTCACTGATCCAATTGTATAGCTCTTGAGAGAGATCGTATTAGAAAACCAAATTGTTTTTCCAAGGAAAGCCGTGTTTAACATTCTTCTTTTTCAAATTATCAAACTATATAATATTTACATTAATTTTCGAACCGGACCCTTTCTTGAATTGCATGTACCACATCTGTTATTTGTTAGATATGTTCTCAGAACACGCTCACTGTGAATTCTTGCCATTATGTACTCAACTTTTTCTTTATGGTACCTTATTTTAATACTTTATGTTACTCACCGAAACGAAGAGTCACTTGAACTAGCCTTGTAATAAATCTTTTTAAGCATTTAGAAATATTTAAAGATAGTTCAACTGTAATTTTATGTATTTTAGTTTACTCATCGCTTTGTGGCAATAAATAAATATTTGTTTTCTATAGTGTATATGATATGGGTTAGCAAGAAATTGTATTTTTGTTTTACTTCCTAGAAACCTCAGTTCGATATCATGCGAACTCTGCTTGCAAGAGAAATTCATATTTGAAATCAGTTCCTTAAGGGCTAACAAGGGCTCCGCATTTTCTGTAAAACCAATTCAACAATGCAGTTTGTAATGCGTAACTTCATTCTATAATGTTATTAGTGTGATACGTGTTTATTTTAATAATTAAAAATTTATGTTAAACTTGTGCATTTATTATTTTGTGTTGCTGAGCTATCTTTGACAAATTTACGAAGTTTTGTGAAGTTTGTGTCTTTTAATCCAACTAATTGTCATCGATCAATTAACATATATAGCCTATACGGCCTTACAACCCGTGGGTGGCGAGCTCATGAAGATACAGCATTTGGCATAACAAGTTATCAGCGTCAAATAGTGCTACTGTTCGCAATAACAACTGTTATGAAATAAGATAATTTCACAATTAATGCCAAACAAGCGAATCTGACAAAAACACAGCATACCTGAACAATGTAAACGTTAATAACGAATGTCTTTCTAATACGATGTTCATTGTGGAAAACATAGGTTTGCATAGGAATTAGTATTCATTCTCTACGGGAATAAGTAACGTAATTAGTGAAATGAAAACGGTTGAAAATGTAAATTCCACACTCCCCTAACGCCGAGTGTCGCTTTGCGACGAGAAAGTTTTCGATGCAAGTTCCCAAACTAATTTCTCTATTTGTTCGATGTTTGTTAAACCGAAGAATAATAAGTGAAGAAGTTGCGAATTTAAGGTCGATAATCCGATGTGATGATAAATTAAACCGTGAAAATGTCGAATTTAATCTATTATAAACGGATTAAGAAATAATGTAAAGTATAATTCTTTATTGCTGCAAATTATTCTATTTCCAAAGAGTTTAATGGAATTATTTAACAAGATAGAAAAAGCAAAATATATAGTGCTCGTTGTAAGAGCATGTGATAACACTTTCTAACTGAGAAAGGTTTTCAATTAAAAAAAACTTGGTTGAAATGTTGACTTTAATAAGCAATGACGAACAGGATAAGGGGCAGATGTCAAAATTCGAACGCTATCAGGCCCTGTGATATTCGAGAAGTTGCAAAATTTAAAGACCTGTAGCTATTATAAAGACATTTTGGCTATTGTGGTAGGTAAATATGAATGTAAAATTTGCAGACGGATTGGACTAAGGCAGAATCTTTTACAGAAGATTCCAAATTAATAACTTCGACGGCGCTATTATCTCAACTACGTTGTCTTGAAAACCAATTTCTCTCTTAAAATAATGAACATGGTTTTTTATTCTTCTTTTCATTCTTTGTCTAAATTTCTATATTATTTAATTTTTTCATTACTTTCAATAATCAGTTTATTAGATAATAATAATAATAATAATAATAATAATAATAATACTTTATTTGTCATAGGTCATAGGTTTACAATAAACATAGACATCGTCAGTACATAATACATACATAGTTTTAGTTTAGTTTAGTTTATTAATAACACCAGATACTTGGAAAAATTTTGTACATGTACTCGGTATAGAAGACGAGTATTTACAGTATGCAAACTCTATATCGAAATACATAATACATGTAGATGACGATGAAGTTAGCAATTCTGATGACCGAAACAGTGTTTAAGTTATAAATTAACGATAATGTATATAAGATGGATTTGGAGCCCATAAGATACAATTCCTTGCAGGAATTTAGTAATTATAGTATTTTATATATAGTTCTCATAATATACTTTTATAATAATCTTTGTGAATACGTCCCTGTGAACCACCCGTGCTCGAAAGGGATTAGAAGGTTTTGGTTAATTTCTTTTGTGAAGATTGAGTGCTATGTAAGAAGTGAATCGTTATATCTATGGACAGACTATACATTCTTTGTTAACATATGAGCATAAATAAGGATCAAACAAGTTTTTATTTCCATGAATGGATTAACTATTTCTAAATAAAAAAGATAAAAGCAAACAATGAATATTCAGTCACAAAATTGCAATGATAATTAATTCTATTACATCAAGAATTTAGTAAGTTTTTTTATTACGACGCAACAATATTATATTGAATAATGTATGTATAAAAAATAAATTCTGTTCTTACACAGAGCCCAACAATTAAATGCATTAATTATATTCACATTTCAAAGTTTAAAAATCTATAATAAAATTATATGTCGAAATATAATAAAACCAGAAATATGAAAATGTTGTTTAACGCATGCGTAGAGCAGACTATGTGACCAATTCTGTCTCTCTTATTTGGGACGAAAAATTACACATTATTTAGAATAAATAATCTAATAACTTTCTTATATATCATTTTTTAATCATTCATACTATACTGAGATATTTGCTATGACATAAACTCAAACAGACTGAAGTTACATACATACGGGTAACATAATGAATACATATTATACCTTAGTGTAGTGAAAAGCTTCATATTCAAGCAAAATAGACAACGCATATTCTTAAAATTAGATGCTTCTAATTTGCCATTAATATTAATATAATCCTAATATAAAATGTATGATGTTGGAGTTTATCCAATGTACACGGTAATTATGTGCGCATTGTTTTAAATTCACTAAAGCAAAATATGTATATATATGATGAAGTATATTGCTAACTTTATGATATTCAAAAAACTTTTTAATTAATTTTTCATTTTCAGTTATGAATAAATAAATTACTATATTACCTCATAACTAGTGGGAAGAAAATAATTGAAATTCAGTCATTTAGAAAGTATTCCCTAAAAATTCATTATAATTTTTAAATGAATATGTATGTAATATTTATGTTGTAGATTGAAAAAAACCGTAAATATGACATTTACCGCCAGTCACACTTACTTAGGGTAAAGTAACTTAACAAATTTGTACTCTCACGTGTTGATTTACGAACACCACCTGCCTAAACACAGTCTTTTTCATTGCGTTTGTTCTGGCTCGAAAAATATTGATCTAGAAGGAGTTTCAGTTATCAACACAGAACTTCATCGTGTAAACATTTCGAAATTCACATTTTGTTTGTGAGGTCTTCAGCTTTTGACATTGATTGAGTTTACAATGAACAATTACTGTCACTACATTTTTTATTTACTTCTTAATTATTTAGAGGGTAAACAACTTTAAGAGAAAATTATGAAATTATTGTATCAGGTGTTTCGAATTTCAAGTTGATTTGATTTTGAAATATGAAAAGTGCAATGTTTTATGTTTATTTATAAATTGTTATGTATTCCTAGATAATCTATGTAATGTTTAGCGTTATTGTATATAATCGTATATGTGTACATTTTAATATTTTAATGATATTCTGAATTATAGGCGTATTTTCATCCTAAAGGGTCCTCGCTAGTGAATGGGAAATGTAATATTGGTTGCATAGCACATAATTTAATAAGCCAAGGATGTCCGTGTACTTTTACATATAGGGAACATATAATAAATATTTGAAATAATAACTCAATATCTAAGCGAATAAAAATTCATTTATGACCAACTACTTACACATTTGTAACTGTGGGAAATATTTATAGCAGAATAACAATTCATTGTAATGTGGGTTGCCTAATTTTAATTTATTTTATATTCATTTTAAACAAAGTAAAGGATAGTTGAACGAAAAATAAGTGCACTGCCGGATAGCTTTCTATTCAATTTATAACGTGAACCCAAGCAAACAAATCTCCTCCGAAGGATTTTTGAGAAAATTGGTTTTTAATATTTTGACATATTAATTAATTTTCTGTAATCCGATAATTTTTTTCTAAATTTGATTCTTCAGCCGGGTAGATTATATAATTCTTCATAAGTTGACGTTGAAAGGTTTTCTCCATCTTGAAAATCAACAAAAATATCTGGATTCTAAAATCTGCTATTTTGCCATTGTTGACAGGTCCACTAGCGAGGACCCTTAATAACTTTGCAAAATCTTCCAGATCGTCATTTCTTGCATATCTACCCAATTGTGAAGAACTACACATAACGGACGACCTACATGGGTTTATGGATAACGGACAAGTGTTTAAAATTTCGTCAGTTTCACGCGATATATATTAGACACCTTTGATGCGTGTCGTCAAAGTGACGCCATATAAACGGATATAAATAAAGTATTTGACATCAATAACCTTTTTTTTGCTGTTGAATAAGTTACAGTCGTTTGGCTTCAGTAATTAATTAATATCATTGTTACAATTGTAACAACTGTTACAATTCACATATTTTCCATGGGACTTTAGGGGTACCTCAAGGATCTAATCTGGACCCACACTTATTTCTTGATATTTATCAACGACTTGATTGAATGTATTGATTTCAACAAGTATGTTTTTGCCGAAGACTTTTGCAGCAGTGGCATCGGAAGCTGATTGTTTATACTTACAGAATCAATTAAATATGATCACTTGGTGGCGTACATTGAACTTCTTACATTTAAATATTGCAGAATGTAACGTTGTAACTTTTTCAAAAAAGAACATACTCATATGTTTTATCTATGGTATTGACGGTGTAACTCTTGCTCGAGAATTGAACACCAAGGATTTGAGTATATTTTTGATGCGGCTCTAACATTCATGACACACAGAGATTCTCTTTCTTCAAATAGATACAATTATATCACCTTTTCTAGCACATGTTCGATCTAAATTACAATATGGATCCTTGATTTGGAATCCATTTTATACCGCGCGCAGAGTAGCTGTCGAAGGGATTCAGAAGAAGTTCTGGATACATCTACTCTTTGAAAAGAGTGGCTCATACCATTGGCAACGTAATGACTATCAAATATTGCTCCAGGAATTTACTTTAGAAAATCTTGAAATCAGACGTCACTTACAATTAATTAAGTTTGTTTATCATACACATAGGTACATATATGAATGAAAAATTCATATGTGCACACATGAAATGGGTGCACAATCTACCCAAGAGATGGCATTACAGCAACCAAGTTTTCATTATTATTTTTGAGGTTTGTTTATAACTAGCTACACAATAACATTGATTTCCTCGGCTCTCACTCCTTATTCCTCGGGCATCAACTAGAAAAAATCATACATTCTATACTGCTTATGCTCGTTTAAATTCATCCTTGCACTGGCCAGTTTTTTCTTGGTGTTGCAGTTTTAACTTCATCACATTATAATATCAACTTGGTGGGATACTTAGTACAGCTGTGGAATTGTTGGCATAACGATGTAAGAGCATAAAACAGGTTATTGGAGATTGCAGAGGTTTCTGTGTGTTTACATATGCATATAAATGTATTTTTGTTTTAATAATTTGTTATTATCATGGGAAATGCTTATTTGTCATATTAAATAAGTTTTTTTCTTGTTTTTTTCTTTTTAAATTAGTGTAATTACTTTAGTTAGTTTATGTTTTTTTTGTAACCTTAACGTTGTCTATGATATACATTTTTGTTGTCCTTTGTATAGAGTGTGTATAGAGATTGGACAATAAATGATTTATTATTTATTTAATAAGATATTTAATAATAGCATACGTCTGCAACAAATAGACACATGAGGTGGTAGTTCAGATCATTGAACACTAGGTGGCGTCCGGAAAATTCTCCCTCTACAGTCAGTGTACAATCGATCAGCGTTTCTTAAGATGTAGAATATTTATCTAATAATCAAAAACAAGAACAAACTGAGGAGAAGGTATCAAGATACACTGGATTCACTAATCAAAACTCAACTGAACAACGCCCAGAGCGAAGTAAAAGACGCAATCCAAGAACACAGAAACAACGACTGGAAACACACCCTAGACGAAATAGGAGAAGACCCCAAAAACCTATGGCGCATCACCAGGGCCCTAAAAGGCAAAGACTCAAATATTCCACCTCTGAAAGTGAAGAACATCAACTACATCACAGATAAGGAAAAAGCTGAATTCCTAGTCAATTAAATCGAGGAACAGTGTTCACCAAATTGGGATAACATAAACATACTACACATAGCACACGTCCACAAATCAGTAAGCAGAAACTTAAACAACCAAAGAACCCAACTGAAGATTTTGTAACACCTTCTGGCAATTCTAAATTCAATTTTCAAACTGCAAATTTACCCTAAGACTAGGAAACAAGCAAACATAATTATGATACAGAAACCTAGCAAGGACCACTCCAAACCAGCAAACTTCAGACCAATCAGCCTCCTCTCATCGCTGAGCAAAATTGCAGACAAAATCATTTTAGCCAAAATCACAGAACATTCCACCACCCACAACTTAATCACAGAAGACCATTTATCTATAAAATAATTTCAAAACAATACCCTGAACATCTAGTACGCATCATCTCTTCTTACCCTCACCGTAGAACATTCTCCATAAAAGTACCAGCCCTCTCCCCCATCTATACCCCATATATACTTCTGATATCCCCAAGACTGCAAACACACTTCTCGCTACCTATGCTGATGACACTGCCATACTATCTTCTTCCATAAACCCAAAAATAGCCCCCAGAAACCTTCAAGATGCCGTTAACAAAATAACTGCTTGGTGCCACAACTGGCGAATTTCCATCAACGGCGAAAAATCACAGGCCATAGTCTTCCGATGGAAAATCAAGCCAATAACTGATCATCTATACATTAACCACGAGCAAGTCCCATGGACTAAATATCTCGGTGTTACACATGACCGCAGACTTACTTATTCAAACCACCTACGAAATGTCTGCAAAAAGACCAGAATAGCAGACCTAAGATGATGTACGCCACCCAAATCTGGCTGAATGCCGCCCCGACACGCATCCAAGCAATCCAACGAATACAGAATACCACACAGAGAATGGTGCTGAGGGCCCCGTGGCTTCTTCGAAACACCCAGACCCACAGGGATACTAACAAGCCGCCGATAGAAAAACACATAAAAAGACTGACATCGGATTTCTACCTTAAGATGGAAGAAAACCCAAACATCACCCTCACCCCGGAGATGATATATGATCTGCAGGACTACCTGCCGCACAAACGGCCCCGGCTCGCTCTTATCCAATGAACCCTCAATAGAGTTTATACCCAATTCCTCAAATTCAAGATGAAGCCTAATTAGATTATTAGTAAAAGGCCTAAGGCCTAACTAGAAGCCACATTAAGAAGAAGAATATTTGTCTAATCTGTACAATAGCATTCAGTGTTGGAGTATACTAGTGCAAGAGTAGGAAATGTGTATACATAAGCTCTCAAACTTAACCTGTCAATAGTAAAAACAGACAGCGTTTTCATTACAGCACAAGTTAAAAGTGTTTCTTCCATATTTAACTTTATATAAAATATTGCTGATATTATAATTAGAAAGATTTCACATGTAAGTAAATACAAATCGCTGCAAGTAAAAGTGACAACTAACAAATGGTAAAATTTCAATAATTGAAATATATTTGCTAGTGTATACCAGATGTATTTCTTTTGTAAATCAGCTTAATGTTTATTTTAACTTACGTTAAAACTCAATACAATATTTATTTATGTTTTGTTAAAATTTAAAGTTCAAAATATTCTGGCAATTACTACAGTTGACCAGGTAACATCTCTCCTCTATCGCTGATCTACTAAAGAAAATGTTTTGCTGTAACTATACATAAATGCAAGGAAAACTTCAACTTATAACAATCTGTATTATAAATGTGTGAAGATGGTATTTTATCGTTTTATAAAGTGGTTTAATAGTTGAAATCGGAAATGAAAGTATAGCTATCTTCTAACAAAAATACCTTCCTGTTTGTCCTACATAGACTCTAGAGCAATAGTTTGAAGTTAACATAGAAACCCATGAGTTTGACATATATACATATTTTGTCATTGCTGCTTCCAGTGTGATGCCTTAAGTTTTAAAAGCTATTTGCATATTATTATTTATTTCCTGGGGAGTCTAATATAATTGAATGTTTATTTATAAAATCTCTTTCAATAGGGACCTTCGAAATTTGTTAGGTTATAACGGCCATTATGTTAAAGCAACACTGTGAAATTTGTTGTGAATTGTTGGCAAATTACCATGGAAGGTTATAGCGTTGAACAAAGTGTGCAAATCATCAAATTTTATTTTCAAAATCAGTGCTTCGTTCGAGAAACGTTCCGGGCATTACTTGATTTTTATTCTCGCCATAACCGTACTGCCGAGATTCGACTATTCGACGTTTGGTGACCAAATTCGAGTCAATCGGTTCGTCAAAGATTCAGCCAAGAGCAGTTCGTCACTGAAACGTAAGGTCTGCTGAAAATATCGCTGCTGAGAGTGTACGGGAAAACATAAGACAGACAATTTCTCGTCGTTCATAGAACTCCGTCTTTCTGCAACTTTAACTTGGCGAATTTGAGAATTGAGTCTGCACCCGCATAAAATTCAAATGTTCCAGGAACTTAAGGTAAATGACCATAGACAACGCTGTGTGTTCGCTGATTGGGTTCTGGAGCAGTCGGAAGTTGATCCAAATTTTGCAGAAAAATCATCTTTAACGACGAGGCTCATTTTTCGATGAATGAATGTGAGAACAAGCAAAATTATCGGATTTGGGAAGAAACCAATCTACACGAGAGACACCAGCACCAAATTCATTTTGAAAAAGTCACTGTTTAGTGCGGATTTTAGTCTAACGGAATCATCGGTCCGTACTTCTTCCAAAACGAAACCGGCAATGCCACAACCGTTAACGGCGAGCGCTACAGAGCGATGATAAGCAGCTTCTTGTAGCCAAGAAGTAGATGATATGGATACCAGTGACATGTCGTTTCAACAGAGCGGTGCTACTTGCCACACAGCGCAAGCCACAATAAACATTCTGCACGAGCGATTTGAGGACATGGCTATCTCGCGTGGGGCGACGCGAGCTGGCCACCGAGATCATGCCTACGATTCAGTTACCATATTTTGGTATCTTACCTGTACCACAATTAAATCCAGCTACAGATAATACACAATTTCAAAATACTTGTGCGTATTGGCCAGTTAAAACAGATTTAGTAATGGAACAATTTACAATTGAAACTTCAAACTATGGAGGACCTCAAGAATTTAACTTAAGAGTTAATGCAGCTGTAGAATCAAATGATTATAATGATTTCAGATCTGGTAATTTAGTTAGATTTGGTAATTAAAGTAGATACATATATTTTGTTTCAATATTACTTTTATTTCATACCTCGACCATATATTATAAAATAACAATTACAATTAAGTTGACAGAAAATAATTACTGGGTATTACATCATATTCTAATAATAAGTGACAAAAAGCTTTCGGAATTGGTTTTTTCAGACAATGTTTTAAAAATGGCGCACATTGCCATTTATAACGAATCATTCTACAAGTAAAAGTTACATCATTTGGAAAAATATTATTATAAACCAATAACGGGTGTACGATTAACTATATCTTGTTGATATTTGACTTTAACGTTTATTGTATAACCACCGAATAACATTTTAATTGTATCAAATTGAGAAACCTCACACATCGGTTCATTCCATAATAAAATACGTTTATTAACCACATTGGAAAATTTGAATATTTAGAAAAATTACCTATTTGATCAAAATTAATAAAAAAATGTAAAACCATATCAAAAAAAAATTCTTACCACTACATGATACATGATACAATTTCTATACAATTAATTTTTGGTAAACACTTTTCTACAATAGGATATACATCTAATAAAAATTGTTTAACATTTTCTTCTGAATGTAATTGATAAAATAACAGTTTCTTGCAAACGGCAACAGATTCGTCAATGGAGTAATAATATTCATAAATATTTTCAGAAGTACAAGCAAAATATGGAGCACTGTTATTTAAAAAGGTATACATCGAAATAATATCATACGAAATAATTTGTAAATATAAAATTTCTCTAACATTTTGAACAATTATGTCGTTACGACGCTTAAATTTAAATTTCGAATTTAACCAAGCCTGTGTATTGAAGACATTTAATAAGGGGCTTGTCGGGAATTGACAAATGAATTCCAATAATTCCTCTTCTTCACCTCTTTCTTGATATCTTTTATATTTTTTAGTCTTCGAATGGCTGTCTTGATTACATCTTGAATTGGTTGGTATAGTGGATCCACTCGCGTCGCAAGTAGAAAATTCATGCGGATCGTCGCTTCCCGCCACCATTGATTCTTCGAAATTTTCGTTAAATTCTTCAGCTCGTATAGTTCCAATTTCTCCAGGTGGGAAACTTTTTCGCCCGGAGATTGAATAGTACAAAATCCGTCGGGGGTATTCCAAGAAATATTTTGTTAGATTGAATAAGCAGAGCTGTTGGAGGTACTCGGTACGGATAATTCGTCTTGAAGTTCGTTTGATAGGTAATCCAGTAATCCTGGTATATCGACAGTATCCTCCACTCCAGGAGCAGTCATGCACAACGTGGCTGTGGTCGGTATGCCAGACCCAGATGAAGAGGCCTCCCTTATATTTTTGTTGAATACATCTATTAAAATATCTTTCATTTTGCTCGGAAGTAATGTCTGGCAATACATCATGAATAAGTTTTTTTCCTTTAATAGCTCCGTAAACTTCTCGAATGTAATTTCGGCTTTTTCCGATAATTTTGCTTTTTCACTCATAACTCATAACTTTCTTTAGCGGTGTTAAGTAATTCGTGCTAATCCGTTTCCCAGTCAGATATTGATCTTGGATGAATCTTGCTATTGTCATTTCAAGCCACATTATTAACACTGCTATTTGAAAAGGATCGTTCCAAATCAACTCTATTAAATTCAGAAGACAGTCCTCCACTACTTGCGCCATTTCTATGGGCATTTGATTCTTCGACAATTTCGGATATTGTCGTCATTTTCTGTCAACAAAATACAAATTATTAAAATCGGAAATTCATCGTTTTCCACGAAATCGTGTAGATTTAATACTTTGTTATGCGTGGTATGTTTCAGTAATATTGGTTTATTGGTAAGTTCGGTGTCTGTTACATCTAATATGCAACAGCGACCGTTCACCTAATATACCGGTCGCAAACACCATGTGTTCCATGCCATGATTATGAATTACCCAAAAAGTGGCATCGTAATAATTAAGTATTTACTATACTTTATTAAATTTAGATTCACAAAAACCACAACTTATGGCACCTTTGATTTGAAATCTTTTCAAAAAGCAAATCTGGGAATTTATCTAAAATTTGACCGTTAAATTTAAAATCCGCTCGTAATGTGCCAAATGCTTGTCCCCGTTTAACTGTCAATAAATTTTGTTTTATGTCAGCAAAATTTTCGACATTTAAAAAACAGTTTACTTGATTATCAAGAACACCATCTGGGTCTAAATGAAAAATTTCTAGTTCTATATTATTGATAAAGGAAGTATATACTTGCGGTTCTGTATTTGGTTCTGTGTGACTGATTGTCGACTTCTGAATCAACTAACACACTAGAAAGATCTTGTACTGACATGATGTTTGTGTAACAGCCTGCACCTGTGGTATCGGAGAATATTGTTTTCGCTGCCACCAAATGTAAACTATAGTTACATTAATTAGATATAATAATTATATTAATTTTTTCCACTCAGGTGTCACGTGCTGTTGAGTAACGCGTCGAGCTGGTCACGTAACTATGATCTCTTAGAGCGTGGGGTGTTACGGGATTGAGATAAAGAAAACATATATTTCTAATAAAACTAAGTATTTAATAGTGCTAAGGTACTTTTTCTTATAATACAATAACATTACAGAATGCGATAAAACATTAAACAAATAAACAAAACTAAAAGAATGTACTTGGCGCTATCTCGGCCTCTGAAATCTTATTTACGCAAAGCTATATTCATCCCGCTGATGATTTTCCCGTAAATTTAACATTAACCACAACAAAACAAACAAAATATATTAAAGACTTACCGACCTTATTGTCATCCAGCCTATCGTCTACACCACCACCAATTAACCAAACTCACAAACTAATCACTGGTGAATTTAATTATTTATTACAATAGCTTGAATATAATTTATACAACGCAGAAAAAGGAAACAACAACAAAAAGTTACATAACACAATTTCACAAAAGGAATTCAACTGGTAACACAATTATAGGCAGTTCATACTCTCTTAGACCGAATTCTTAACACGCAACATAAAACTGCGATTGTTTTATAGGATAACTCAAGTCGAGGTTGAGATCCTTCGATGATTCAACAACTTTACGGAATTGTCGAACTGTTGGAACTTCTGCCGGAACTGTTGGGACTTCGGAACTATCGGAACTGGCGGAGCCCCGCCGGGACCCCGGCCGGAACTCCGCCGAAACTCTCCCTTGTTTTTCTTCTGCACCTAGTTTTACTAGCTCTTGGTCTAATTATGTCACGCCGTGTATACAGTTAACGAATCCATTTTTATTTCTTATTGGTAGAAATTATTTTGCATATGTTACTTGAAGGTACCCCTTTCACATGTAGCTTCTTGTTTTGTTTTTGTCATTAATATAATTTAGACACCACGTTGGGTGATCTAATATTTTTCGGCAACGTAAGAACGTCTAAAACACACTTGACTAAATAGGTCCGATCCTTACACATGTTGTTCTATACGGGTGGTTTATGCTCTGTTAGAACTCAGAATTCTACGTACTTTCCGCATTACCAATTACTATTGACATATTTATGCAACTTTAACAATAGAGTTTCCAAACCACCCCATAATAAACTACTTGAAACTCATGTAACGGATATCTACTGGCCCTCTGCTTTAAAGTGGCTGGTGCCAACAGTTGCGTATATCACTCATACCTAATAGTTTTATTTCACACACTACTACTTTCCCTTAACGAATATTTATGCATTCCTTTAACGGTACTTGTATATTTCATTTCACTTGACAGATTTAGAACTAATATATTTCTTTTTAGCAATATGTATACATTTCTCATTGGTCCATGTATATAGACGATAGGTGTGGTTTTAGTTTATAAGATTTCTTATGTCGCCCTTTTTAATTTAAGGAGAGGGGTTTTACGAAATATTGACCGGAATAATATAAAAAACATAGAAAATAATTAAACAAATGCATGAAACAAAAATATAAAATTTTTACTAATAAATCGCGTTAGCCGATTTATTACATTTGCGATAGTATTGCAGCGAACTTATAAGTGATCGAAGTATTGAAAATCTTTCCTTTTATATCAACCACTGCCATAAAAGTTGTTCTTGTTAACCTCCTCTGCCGCCCGTCTTGCGCCTTTGGACTTCTTCCTTTGGAACTACTTTAAAAAAGATGTTTATGGGAATAAACCGCAAACAATTAATGTTTAATAATAATGTTTCGGGTAAATTAGTACCTAAATGTATAAAACATAACCAAAGTTATAACATCTTGATAAGACTTTTTGCATATGTATATTCTACCTTTTAATCTGCGAATATAGTTTTCTACCTATTCGAGGCGCCAATTAGACAAGTTATCATATACTAGTAGCAGCAATATACGTAAGTAATAGCGAAATCAACCAATAAGAATAATATTTGGATTATGTTCAGATTGGCTAACGCGTGTTACACTATGGCTTCTTGATATCTTTTCCATCATCGTTCTTTCGTTTTCTTCTTCTCTCTATCTTCGAACGTGAAATTAATTTCTTTTGATTTAGTATTATGTTAGAGAAGCCAGGAGACCAATTAAATGCGAGGTGCTGGCCGCTTGCGACTTGTGTCTATGACGTCCGTTATATTTAGACAGGGCAGTAACACGGGGTCGACACTCTTTACTGCATGTACAAGAATATCGCGGGTTGAGATTCTTGTCTGTCATGCATTTCGAAAATACATATTAACTAACGCATCTATATACACAGAAGAAGAGATGCAACGGTAGACGTTGTTTCTCTTACAAATATCTTTACACTCGTGTGCCCCTGATGCAGTGCGCTTGCATTTCTTCTTTAAAGTACCTAATTTGTATAGCGAATAGATTGACGAACTGCACGTGAATCATATCGCTAATGATTCTCATGTGTCATAGACAGGGTTCATGTATAGTTACTTCAAGATGTAAATATATACATACAGATGATGTTTACAGGAGTATGGTATATTTTGAGAGTCTATGTATAGGCTGATTAAAATTAAATGCTCATTATACCTCTCTTTGTTATTATCAATACTTGCAATAGCGTTAAATTAATTAATTATTGTTCTAAATGTAACAATTATAATAATATAATAATAATATGCAAGTTATTGTCCAACATATTAATTCCATATAAAGGACAAGATACATCAATCTTCGTCTTCTTCGAGAAGACCTTAAGGTCTGTTAATGACGAAGGCTCTCTTAATTTGGTTGGTTGTCCTGTGAGATGCAACTCCAGCTGTCCTTACAGCTCTTGGGTGGCGTCCCCATTGGTCGTCTGCTTGCTGATTTTCCGTCTTTAGCAATGTGTGCCAGTCTGTGTTAGTCCATGCTACTATCTACATGGTTAGGCCAATATCTCCTTCTTTTCCTTCCTCATCTGACTATATCCTCCATCCTGCATGTTTATGACGCTGTTTCTTACTCTGCTCCTCAGTGTCTTTTCTGCGATAGTTCTTAAGGTTTTCATCTTTGCTGTTCTCAGTATGCCCTTTGTCTTGTTTGTGTCAACTCAAGTCTCAATACCATAGCTTTGCATAGGTCTAACACAGGATTTACATATCCGCACCTTACCTTACCTTGTTACTGCTCATGACGTTGTTTTTCAAATGATATCTCTTAAGCAGCTTGATAATGCTGAGGCTTTATTAACTTGTGTTTTGATGGCGTTTATTGGGTTGATACTGATTGATGTGTACGCTCCCAAATAACGGAAGCTCATTACCTGTTCGATTGACTTATTGTCTATTACGACTTTACATCTTCCTTGGAGAATGTCATGCATTTTGCTTTATCGATGGAAATTGACATGTTTTATTTTCTCGTCTGATAAAATTTACGTGTTTTCTTTTGTAAGTCGTTGTATTTTTCTGCAAGGATTACTCCATAAGCCGCATTGCATACCATCCTGATTGTCATGTTGTTCAGTCTGTATCCCTTGTTCATTGTCGTCACCTCGTGTATAATCAATCAAAGCGTAGACAATAGATATGGAGAACCAACCTTGTGAATAAGGTTGTAAACAAATTTTAAAAAATGTAACTGACGTCGAAGTTCAAGTAAATCCGTGCTGAATTTCTGCAGCAGCAGTTGATAGTCGCAACCTCTGCAAGGGCAAGTACCCTCCTTATTAATACAAATATTTCCTTCCTTTGCACCTTTTCTACAATTAATTTATCCATATAGTAAAAAAGGCGCACAATATCAGAGAACCATACTCCAATTTTGATCGCAACAGATCATTAAGACAGCTGATTATGCGGAATTGACGGACTAATCAACTGCTCATTAAGACAGCTGATTTGGTTTGTTGAACTAGCTGTAAAGCAGGTCAAAAGGCGGATTTTTCTGGGTGGACCACGAAGATGCTTGAAAGCAGCATTCGAAGTTAAAATATATTCAAATTTGGGATCTTACATACCTACGGCATGTCTTGCCCATTTGGATAAATTGTGATTTTAGACCAAAAAACATGTATTGATCACGTGAAGAACTTGTATTTGTCGGATCCCCAGCATATATTTATCATGTGAGCAAGTCACGCCTTGGTCAAGTGATCAATATAACTTTGCTCTCCTAAAATAATTAACTTACGAAAAGAAAAATAAATACATAAACATTTTACTCAGTGCCCACTAAAATATCTCGCAGGTCGTATTTGTAAGAGCTGCGACAGAAGTTTATTAAAAATGTCCGACATATCTCATCTGTGGCTTCGTAATATAGCATTAATTTTATGAACCTTCCGTTTCAATTGGTTTACTTTTCTTGACAATGAATTTTTAACATCGGCGTTAACAAATCGTCCATATTCACCACTTGTCAATACCGATGACGAAATGCTTTGTCAAAAAATAAAAATTGCTTACAAAAAGATTGTAACGATCTAAAAGAGGAATAAGCCAAGGAACCATATCAAAATTGGGATGTAATACAAGCACCATCTAAAAATGTTATTTCTCCTGTTTTTATGAGAAAATTACATAGTACATAAGGTGTAACCGAAGATTTCAGTCCATAAGATCTACTTTCAATATAGAAAAACGTGTATTATAACAGAAAACTTGCAATAAAAAAAGAAGCAGGAAAAAACAAACAACAAATAATAAGCCAAAGGAACGAAAGAGTAAGTCCAATTAAGTTCAGAGGAAAAATACTTTTCGTGCTTAATATGATCTAAACTACAATGAGCTCTTATACTTTATGCAATAATCATCTTTCTTACCCAACAGGCAAAGCCCGAAACAGGGTTACAAACAATACTACAGGTGTATACATGTATTCAGTAAAAGGAAATGCAAATTCTTTGACTATCTCCAATTCATAGTCAGTGTCTTCACGCAAGAAAGTCTCCATTTTTGTTCGCGCGACGGAGGATGTAAATTGGACCTCGTCTCATGATGTTGGTCCTCGCAAATGGTGCTACAATGGTGCAATTATGCCTATACCAGAAATGTGATTCGGCTTAGGATTTCAGGGCAGTCAATACTGCTGTTCAACAGTCTATGTAAAAATCTCTAGCATGTAACATCTATTCTAACACTCAAGGATACCATATCATAACGTAGTAACAGATCCTCCTGCGCTACGCGTCTTTTTGGATAAACACTATATGTCTTATACGAGAGAAACTTCAGGAACCTACCATGGACACGATCTAATGCCAAGCAATCACTTGCATAGATGGAAAACCATATTAAAGAGGTATATTCAAGCTTACTTAATACATAAGCAGAGTATAAAGATTTCAACAATGCCACATCTGTGAAGTATTTAGAAACACGCATGACAAAACCTAATGATCTGAATGCCGATGTTCAAATGTTCATTACGTGAGAGTTGAAGCTTAGAATGGGATCGAAAGTAACTCCAAGGAAAAAGGAGAAGGAGAATTATATGAAGTAGAAGACCGTGTGTAAGTGACTGTACAACGTTTATCAACATTTAACTTGAGTCCAGAACGTTAACATCATGAAGACAAGACATTTAAATTTCTCTGAAGACCGGCTGCATCAGCAGCACTGGTAATCACAGAATAGATCTTAATATCATCAGCATATCCAAGTACATGCCAATCTATCTGTAGCAGAAGATCATTTATAAGTAATATAAACAACAGGGGACCTAAATTTGAACCCTGTGGAACACCGGAAGTAAGTATAAACTCAGGGGAAGAAAATCCATATAATATATACTATACGGAGAGTCAACTGGGAGCGGGTGTTTGTTGGACAAAAACGGATTATTCGTTTGATTTTTGGCATGGAGCCGAGGGATTCGTGTAGAGACGTTTTTAAGACAAATAAAATACTCACGTTTCCATGTGTTTTCATTTACAATATGGTAGTATTTGTGAAGGAAAACTTTGATTTATTTGTTCGGCCTGATTCCCCTGGTATACGCAGAACAAGTTCTATCGCCTTGCCAAAACATAAAACAACGCTATTTGAAAAATCTCCATACTATTCCGGCGCTAAGCTGTTTAATAACTTACCGTTCGAGATCAGGAGCGTCGGGTCTGTTGCGTCATTTAAAAGGAAAGTTAAGGACTTCTTAATCGAGCATACGTTCTATGCAATTCAAGATTTTTTAAATTTAAATTAAGTTTTGTTTAATTTTATAACATTATATTTGACCCCTTTACAGTCATAATTTGAGTCCCGTTTATTTATATATTTTATTTCTTGATTAACAGATATTTACATTGTCAAAATATACATCCAAAACACAAACATAACAATACATATACAGGGTGGGGCACCTCATTTCCGTCGGTTTATATACGAAAAGCGGTAATATGTTTTATTTTTATTTTTATTAAAGGTTGTGTAGGTTCATTAGGGGCACGTTTTAAAATTATTTTGAAATATACAGAGTGATCCAAAAAATTTGGCACACCAAAGTTATGAAAATTTAAATAGAACACCCTGTATACTATGAGATATTTTGATGCTATAGGCTAAATTAAGGCCACTTACTGTTATATTCCCTATACCTAACTCAACCTCTTTTCGATATATTTCACTATTTTTGAAAATGTATATCAACATTTCAGAGACATTGCTGTCTTCCATATTTGAGCGAATTATTTTAAATTGTATTTAATGTATACTCAAAGCATTAGATTCTAAGATAAGCTAAAGTCGATATCTAAAAATTATACAGGCTGTTTAAAAACTACATTTGTATTTTGACTAACATTAAAGGCAAATAACTTTCTTATTTTAAATGGAACACAATGTATTTATTGCCATATTTAGATTCTAATTTTAATTGTTTTTAAAACTGTATTAGGGTTTCCTGTACCTATCTCTTATAGTTTTTTGGTAATTTAGGATTTTCAATTTCAAACACTAATTTCTTGCAATTTTTTCCAAAAGTAGGCTTTGCCGCTGTTATTAATACTTCAAACAGGTAAATTATTTGACAGTGACAGTACATATTAGTTAAGACATCAACGCTATTCGACGTCGTTTAAATAATTTTAATTATTTAAAATGAGAACCTACTCTGAAAACGAAAAGGTGGATATGATTTTAGTAATCGGAGAGTGTGGCGAAAATTGCTTGGTAGCATCAAGAGCTTATGCTCAAAAATATCCTAACAGGCGTCATCCTGACAGGCGGTCATTAGAAAATGTATTGCAAGTTTTCCAAAGAACAGGAAGTGTGCGTTATCAGAAACCAGAACAGCAAAGACCAATTACGGGAAATGAAGAAAATGATTTTGTTGTTATCGGATCTCTGGCAGAAAATCCGCATACAAGTCAGCGAAAAATATGTGAAACCACTGAAATAAGCAGGCGGAGCGTCGGAAGAATTATAAAAAGGCACAACTTCTTCCCGTATCGTATTCAATTACACCAAGCACTTTTAGAAGTAGATTACGATAGACGACTCGTATTTTGTTTATGGGTTTTAGAAAAGTTTAGTGAAGATGAAAATTTCTTCGATTTTGTACTTTTTTCGGATGAGTCACCATTCCACATTAACGGATTAGTTAATAAACATAATTTTCATTACTACAGTGACGAAAATCCACATTTTTTTAGAACTATTGCTAGCCAATACAGATGGTGTGTCAATGTATGGGGTGGAATAATTGGAACTCAAGTGGTAGGTCCGTTCTTTTTTGATGGTCACTTAAACGGCGCCATGTTTCTTCGATTTTTAAGAGACAATTTGCCTGTACTTTTGGAAAATATACCACTTAAAATTCGTCAAAGGATCTGGTTACAACTAGACGGTGCGGCAGCGCATTTTCAAGTAAATGTAAGAAATGAATTGGATAGGCAATATCCCAATAGGTGGATAGGACGCGGCGGTCCACAGAATTGGCCAGCAAGATCCCCAGACTTAACGAGTCCCGATTTTTTCTTATAGGGATATGTCAAGAAAACTCATTTATGATACACCACCAACCACACCCGACGATATGAGAGAACGAATAAGAATAGCGTTTCGTTCTATAACACCAAATATTTTAACAAGAGTTAAACAGTCCTTTCAAGAGAGAATTCGATTATGCATTGAAACAGATGGACATCACTTCGAGCACTTGTTAAAACATTAGTTTTCTTTTACAATTTAAGTTTTTTGTTTGTTTAATAAAGTATGTATTTTTTATTTACCTAGTTATGAGGCCTTTTAATTAATGTGAAACAAAACCAATCATCCGGATAGGTTAATAAATATTAGCATTTTGAAAAATAGTTTGCAAGAAATTAGTGTTTGAAATTGAAAATTCTAAATTACCAAAAAACTATAAGAGATAGGTATAGGAAACCCTAATACAGTTTTAAAAACAATTAAAATTAGAATCTAAATATGGCAATAAATACAGGGTGTTCCTTTTAAAATAAGAAAGTTATTTTCCTTTAATGTTAGTCAAAACACAAATGTAGTTTTTAAACACCCTGTATAATTTTTAGATATTAACTTTAGCTTATCTTAGAGTCTAATGCTTTGAGTGTACATTAAATACAATTTAAAATAATTCGCCCAAATATGGAAGACGACAATGTCTCTGAAATTTTGATCTACATTCTCAAAAATAGTGAAATATCTCGAAAAGAGGTTGAGTTAGGTATAGGGAATACAACAGTAAGTGGCCTTAATTTAGCCTATAGCATCAAAATATCCCATCATATACAGGGTGTTCCAGTTAAATTTTCATAACTTTGGTGTGCCAAATTTTTTTGGATCACTCTGTATATTTCAAAATAATTTTAAAACGTGCCCCTAATGAACCTACACAACCTTTAATAAAAATAAAAATAAAGCATATTACCGCTTTTTGTATATAAACCGACGGAAATGAGGTGCCCCACCCTGTATATTGTTATGTTTGTGTTTTGGATGTATATTTTGACAATGTAAATATCTTAATCAGATCTATTACAATAAAGAATATTATTATTATTATTATATACTATAATATATACTATTATATCAAGCCACAATTGAAAAAGAGTAGTATAATACTGGAAATTTATAGTAATATTTATTATAGTTAGGCATCTCAGACTGATACGAAAAGTAATAATATGTATACATAAAAGGTCTCAATAAACTATTCGTTATATTTTTTTGCATAAATTTATTAATGGTGCCCAAAACCGCTACATAGAAATATTAATACAGAAAAAAAAGCAAACATAACTGAAGATCATTCATTAGAATTAATATAATTACGTGTGCGGATTAAATGAAGCAAGATAATTTGTCAGAAACATTAACTCAGCGGTACGATGGCCTCTACTACTACGATCGCGTACTACTCCAGTCTTTTAACGTTTAACCACCTAGCCGTTACCCGTTTTTACTTTATTATTATTGTTCTAAATTATCGGTTATAAAACTATTAGAGAGGATATGTCGTAAAATCACGAAATCGCGAAATCCCATCTACTGAATTGAAATTCGTTTTTTCCCGGAACGACGTTAATACCAGACGATACACTTATTTTCATAGACGGCAATTAGGTGTAGTACCTTTTTTCCTTCTAATTGGACCGATTTAGTCTTTATTAATGTCCCGAGATACAATTATACTTCTTGAAAAAGAATCTAGGCATGTCAGTTTTGTTGGGTTATTATTTCGTTTTGTAAATACTAATGATGATGACTGTAAAAAATGTATGTTTTTCCCTAGTTTTTCCTACAACCGACACCGTTATTTTTATTTCAACGATGTAGTAGTAAGTTTGCGCGGATCGTACTGTTCAAGTTGTGCTGTAAATTACGCGTTTGTAAAGTGAAACTTAAACAACACTCAAACCAGAGATTAAGAACGTCTTCGAGTTATGTTTATAAAGACGTATTTAATTGATTTACCCCCTAATTTGTAGCATTTTAGCAATTTTTTCGTTTTACAATATTACACTTTATATTCTTGGATAAATTATTTATGCCAAACCATATACAGTAAAACTTCTTATAACGATTTCCCGGCTATAACGCTCTTTTTCTCAGTCCCGGTCCCAGCCGGTAATTTTCGAATAAAAGTGGGTGAAATATGATTTATCCACCACTACAAGATGTCTCCAAGAATTTAAGGCGAAAGGTGGTGGCCAAGTTTGCAAGAGAGATAAAAGTATCGGAAAATTATTCCCGTTTTTATAAACAATTTAAAAACCTATTTCCTTTTTTAAAGAGTATGCGACTTAAAATGCTCTTCTAAAGAGATGTAACATCTTACTTTTTTTTATAATAGTTGAGATATTTTGTTTAATTTCGGTATTTAATGTTTTTTTTTAAATTCTGAGAAAGGGCGCATGTGAAAAACATATTTTTAAATATTATCGAAAAAAGAAAAAAAAATCCGATGAAAATTATCGCCCGAAACGCAAATAGTAATTTTCTCTCATGCTTTTTTTTCATGTAGTTTTTTTTTTTACAGCGAACGGTCGGTTGTGGTTCTGTTCTATTATGCGTGAATATGAGACAGGGAGGTGTGGAAATGTCTACGTAAATGTTTGGTGAATGGATCGTTTCATAATTTTTAAAATTATACAATAGTAAAAGAAGCAAATATGGGACAACTGTTTTGAGTTATTAAATAGAACAGTATGACTTGGCACTAATGGAATTAATTTAAATTGATTAATTAAATAAATAGTGAAGAAAAATAGATTATATGATAGAAGTCCATAAGCGCTATAGTCAGACCAAATACCGGCTTTGAAATTCCCTCGTTCGTTTCGCACTCGGGTTTTCAAAACAAGTAACTATATGTTTTATAAGAGTTTATTTTCAAAGCGTGTTGTATACTATATTTTTTAGACAGGTGGCTAATTTTGAAATTAAATGATAAAAACACTGTGATATAAGTATAAGGGCGTGTCAGAAATCTGACTTATTGTCATGACGTCATCTTCGAAGTAGCAAGTATGGTTTGTTTTCATGTTTGGATATTTATGTACGTGTGTTTCTGTGTTTGCAGTGGTAATTTATCAGTTATTGCGATCAACTCTTATTAGTTATTATCATCTAAGAATGCGATGTTGTGCAGTTTTTGGGTGCTCAAATTAGAACCGGAAAATTAAGGGAACTAGGATACAATATTTTAGTTTCCTGAAAGATGTGGAATTGGCAAATAAATGCAGAGAGCCTGTCAGTCATAGGATAAGTTCAATTTAAAATATAGGAGTGTTCAGTGCTGTAAAATAATTTTAATTCAAATTTCTTGTATTACAATTCGACATGAAGGTTCCTTTCACATTCTTACAGTGCCTGTAATTTTGATTCTTTTTTTTATTTTAGTTTTGAAATTCGTCTGAAGCAGCATCTATTGAATTATGAACCAGAAAATATTCGCATAGTAAAAAACAATATCAGTCGACACTTTGGTTAGTATCCTCATCGGTAAAGACTTGACGAAAACTACATTTCGAATTAACAACATTGATAAAAGATATCAACAGAATTAGGGCTCCACAGAACCTGTTAACTTTGATGGCAAGGGTGTTGGTGGAAAATTGGAGGCAATCAATTGTGTGATTCCCTTATATTCATGCTCCTGCATTTTCTGGGGTTTAAAATTTCGGGCAAGCGAGCTTTTTCAAAAAAAAAAAAAAATTTTGGAAGCATCTTGTTCCTGGTCTGGAAAAGTTCTTTCAACATGTATGCTTTGGGGATCCACGCAACAAATTCACAGAAGTTGCCCCTGTACCTGGTTATAATAATCGTGTTTTTTAAACAAGTATGTTACGAGTATAAAAGTATTTAGAACTTAATTTTAAATATCTTTTGTATAAAAAAAAGTTTCAAAATTCGGACCGGAAGTAACACTTTTACTCTTAGCGAGTAGTAATTCTTTTCGAATATCTCGCAAAGTATGCATTCTTTCAAGATTTGTTAAGAGAATAGAAGTACTTATAATAGGATTTTGAACAATTTTTATATAAAAAAAATCTTAAAATTTGGTTTATTTGTCTAAGAAGATAAAACTATTTAAAACAATTTAGAACAATTTTGTATAATATGGAATGCTCATACGTTTAAGAAGAAGGTGGCTACACCTCATTATTACGTTGAAGATGGAATCTTCCCTTTGTCGAGTATCTTTTATCCATGTTATTCCTGTCCTTTTTATCACTATAGAACTGAACTCACAAATGCAAAAACTTTAAATTGATAACTTATACTACATCAGGTGCGTGACAGTTTTGAATCAAGACATGTGGTCACAACCGATCATCGTCACCTCGCGCGTTCGGGATGGGAAGTGGTGAGGGGTGTAAAGAGACGGAAAAAATATGAAAATATGCATTCGGACGTTAATATTCATGGTAGAAAAACAAAAAAAACACTAAAGTACAGAAAAATTAACTCTACAACGTCGCCCTTTCTCGAATTTTCTTTTTGTCTGTTTTTTGGAAGTTATTAAATATATTTTTTATAGAATAAAATATAAAAAAATGTAAAACGTTGTATAATTTCTAAATACACTTAACAATACGTATACCTATGTACAATAAATGAAATTCATAATATATTGAATAGTTTTTGAATAAAACGGGAACTGAAATCAGCGCCATCTCTCGTTTCAGGAACACATTAAATTCATTTCACCTTTCACCTTAACATGTGTGTTTTTAACGGCTACGCATCAAATTTGTCTTTTAGTCTTTTGCTATCCACGGTACTGATACGTATGTTATATATGTGAGTTTAAAAGATGCCGTGAAAATCGTTTTCAGTAAGAGAAAAATGTGATTTAATACAAGAGTTTGATAAATCTAATTTAAATCAAAAAGATTTTGCCGCCTCGAAGAACATTAGAACTTTACGTACGATTTAAAGAAAAACGGCGGGAATTTGTTTAGGTTCATGCAGGAACCAGTCGCAAAAAAATACGATCTGCGAAATACGAAGAGCTAGAAGCCATCCTAAGCAAATGGTTCATCCAGGCCAGAAGCTCTAATATCGCAGTAAGTGGCTCAATTTTGCCAGAAAAGGCCCTCTATGTAGCAAACTCTATGGAAATCACAGACATTACCGCCTCAACTGGGTGCCTCGATAGAAAAGTGAGCAAAGAACAATGGACGGTCCTCGTTTGCACGAATAGCACAGGAAAAGACAAGAAAAAACCGCTAGTAATTCGAAAGTATGCTATGCCACTTTGCTTTAAAAACGTAAAAACTCTTCCATGCATTTACTCGTCCCAATCTCGTGGATGGATGGTGGCCGATTTATACAATGGCTTCATGAGTGGGACGTTGACATGAAAGATCGTAAAATGCTTTTGCTCGTAGACAATTGAGCTGCGCACAGAAAGGAAGAATTAGTTTTTCTAACACCTCACACCACAAGCGAGCTTCAACCCCTCGATCAAGAAATAATAAAAGTTCTGAAGCAAAGCTACAGGAGAAGGGTGGTCCAACAATATCTGTCACTGATGGACAGCGCACACTCGACTTCTCCAAAAATCTCGGTTTTAGACGCTATATGTAGGTATGTATGTATATCTTGGTTTTGAAATAAATTTGTTTGATTTTTATCAGTTTTTATGGTTTCCCGGTTATAGCGATTTCCCAGTTATAGGGCTACTTTTCTTTTAACCCAAGAAAAGCGTTATAACGAAGTTTTACTGTATTTAACTAGATTCTGCAAAAAAATACAGTTTGTGATTGGTTTTTGTAGATAATTGACAGCTGAACTGAGCTGTTATAGAATGGTGAACGGGCTGTCTAAGTTTAATTTCTCTGTAAGTGCAAAGTATTACTAACGGTTTTAGAAAATATTGTATGACATTCAGTTAGTGGCTAGAACTGAGAATAGAACTAATAGGCAATATAAAATTATTTAAGATTACGAGGTTGTATTAAATTGTAAATTTAACACATATTAACAACTGTAAACATAAACTTAAAAACCGATACATACAAATTGTGTGAAGTTTTTAAGGGGAACTCTGCTCAATTTGCTTTGGAAGATGCAAGCAAAAATGTAGGACAAATTATTGCAGACGATACAGTACTGATAACCAATAATAGGGAAATAATTATTAAATATTAGGTAAGATAGTGAAGGAGAGACCAGCGGAAGACTGAAAGATTAAGATCGGTGAAAATATACTTGAAAAAATAGACAAATTTAATTACGTAAGAACGACTATAACAGGAGCGAATATAAATACTCGATGGTAGAATGGAGACCATGTGGTAAAAGGTATAAAAACATAAGATTGACTTAAGAACATGTTAATCTTGTGGAAGAAGGATATCATATATTCGTCATGACTCTTCTCAGTAAATGTTGCGATGTGTGTATTGTTGTTGTAACCTATGAACAACAATACCTACATCGCAATCGACAGTACACAAAAGATACAGAATAGGTCCTAAAAGGCTGTCCTGAAGAACACCAAATAGTATAGGCGTTGAGGAGCTGTATACATCAACATACTCTAGTAGACTCTATTGATCTATCTAGCAGGACTTCAGCAGTTAGTAGTATGCGTGAGGAAAACTTCGTTTGAACTTATGGATAAGATCCTTGTACCAAATCTTATTGAAGGCTTGGAATATGTCGAGAAAATCGCACTCCAAATCGTCCCTTATTTTCTAAACAACTTTGTGGACGTGTTCTATAGTGGAGTGTTTATGTCGAAATCTGAATTGGTGTTCTGGAATAAGTCCTAATCTAATCAAGAAAAGCTTTCAGAATACTTTTCTCAAAACTGGTAAAAAGCTTAGACCGATAAGATAATAAATCTGTTAGATCTTTCTCAGGCTTTTAATGAGAAAAATTTCAGCTGCTTCCCATTGCATAGGAAAAAGGCCTATTTTTTTAAGTGATCATGTTTATTCCTTCAAATTGCAGTTCTCTTAATATTTTATCGGTTATCAGGTCGTATTCTGAAGTTTATGTTAAACTGAGGTTGGTTGCAATTTTATTTGTATTCGGACACCTTTAAGGGCTCAGTGGCGATGTATGTTTGGTATAGGGAAGCAAGCAGCTGATAGATGTGATTGCTCTTCCTGGTGCAAATTTCTTTGAGGACAGGTGTGTATGTTAAGCTAACTTTTTTAAGTTGATCACTCCTTTTTAAAACGTCTTAGTACGGGTAACATGTTATCATGTATTGTTCGAAATAATCCAAGCGATTTTAATTAAAATCATATATCTTGTAAAAGAGTATACATTGGGTGGAGTATTGTGAAAATAATAATTTATAATATGTAAGCATGCATTAACATACATGCTTACATATAATTATTCATACACATATTCATGATGAAAGGAACAAATTCGTTTAAAATTCAGGTAATTATTTTGCAGAAAAACGCTCGGACAGATCGATTAGTATTTGTAGTTTAGAATTTTTTGACATAAGAAAATTATATACAGGGTGTCTAAAGAAGAACATATGCAGCAATCATTGGTTTTTTTAAATGGAACACCCTGTATATTATGCCATTTTTGAATTGTAGGGTGAATTCTAAACACATTAAACACATTTTTGTGTAACATACCATATCCCCAAAATCAGCGGTTTTCGGAATAATGAGTTTTGTGATAAATTAAAATACACATAGGTAATGAAATAAAATGTTTAAATTGAACAAGGACACCTTGAAAATTTTTTTAAAAACCAACAAAAACAACCTGGTATTGCAAATTTTATCTCCAACAAAAAACTCTACTTCAAATTAATCGATTTTCATGTATTTTTTTTAATTTATCACATTTCAAACGTCATTATCCCGAAAACCGCTGATTTTGGGGATATGGTATGTTACACAAAAATGTGTTGAGAATTTACCATACAATTCAAATATGGCATAATATACAGTATGTTCCATTTAAAAAAAAACAATGATTGCTGCATATGTTCTTCTTTAGACACCCTGTATATAATTTTCTTATGTCAAAAAATTCACAACTAAAAATACTAATCGACCTGTCCGAGCGTTTTTCTGCAAAATATTTACTTGAATTTTAAACGAATTTGTTCCTTTCATTATGAACGCACTGTATACAATGATTATAAATTATTTACACCAAATCATTATAAAATTTATGTAAAAAAATATATATATCAAAATTAAAGCCTAGATGGGCATCTACATGAGCTTAATAAAACTATCAATTACTCTCAGCGGAACCATGGATGTACATCAAAAATGAAAGGAGAAACGAAGATGGCAACCCTGCCATCCTCCTAAACTACTTAAAGAAGGTTCTGCAGCTTGTAGTTATGCTTGCTCCCATAATAATCCTTATTGCCTGCTTTTGCTGCATGAACGATATCCCCACCAACGATGTTCTTAATTCTGCGTATACCATAAACAAATTCTACTTGAAGGCAACTAGTGTGCTCGTTCCATGTTAGAGAATTATGAAAACGTTACTGGGGAAAAATAGGACTGTTTAAGTTTTTTCGGGATTGCTTTTCAACTTGTTAGCACCACACTACTCAAAAGCAAGGTTGTTTGTAACACATCACCTTTCAATTTTTTCAAGTTAGTCTTGTAAGTGTAGACAGTCGGCAACCGATGAGACATATCTAAAGAGTTTTTAATCATAAGCAAAAACACACTTCTCACAAGAAATCTCCGTGATAAGATTGTTAATGAACATTAGAAACAATAGCGGACCCAAATTTGACCATTGCGGTACTCCGGATGTTGCAAGGAATAAGTAATACTTGTATCCACCGAAGGTAACATACTGCATTCTGTTCTGTAGGTATGAGGAAAAGAATATCACCAATGTGGTACTAAAACCGGGAAAGTTTAGTTTTTGCAGTAATAATTTGTGATCAATAAACTTTCATATTTTGTCGTTCTTCGCTATCATATTTCTATTACTTATTTTTAATAATTTAAAACATAATTGTTTACATATTTTAAAAAATAAAGTCAGGATTTGGAAGAAATTCATTGAGGTAGAGGACGCTCCCCCTTAACTTGTAGGAGGAATGACCAGAAATCGTGCGATATGTTCGAATTCACCAACGCAATTTTAATTTTTATTATAAAATCTTTGCTAATTAGAATTACTAGAAAAATATATGATTTCATCAAATCTAAGGTATTAATTTCTTAATGCTTTACATCATTTGGATTTGTTTCAAAACAGAAGCAATTGCTTAATATAATCGCTTTTACATTAATAATATTGGACAATAACGAAACCGTTGTAATTATTTATAAGCATTCTTCTTTGATTGCACATCCGTTTTTCACAATAAATACTCTGACTAAATGTCAATAATTAATATGCATTGGTATATAGATATCGACTTTCCACATTAATAGATAGTAATAAGTAACTATTTATATCGAATATAAAAACAACGGATTCGATGGAGTTTCTTATTTATAATTGTAGAACGTTTTACATACATTCATATTTCTTATGAAGATTACAAAATTGAAACCTACATATTTGTAATGTACACACACGCGGTACACTTTCCATTCCAGAAAATGTAGCAACCTATAAATCCCCATCGCGTCCATCTGAAAAAAATCGATTTAATAACGGCGGCTTTAGATAGACGGACACTCTCAATCGTTTCTTCTGTATACCAATAGACCGGCAGAAAAACCCGCCAATATGAATTATTAGTGGTCAGTACTAATGCTCGTTTTTAATACAATTCATTTTTCCATTGCAGTTCCAGTCGTCTCTTTCGTTTTCACGTATGAATATTGTACATGATCACGCACGCTCATACATGTCTATAGGCTAGTTAACTGCTGCGAGATTTATACAGCACAGGCTCGATACGATTTCAATAAATTAATAATAACTGCCGTCACTTTCCAAATAACTGCGGTAATCGCGATATTTTAATGTCGACTTATTGTGGAAAGGAAAGCAGTATACAATGTATGTATGTATCTAGATCATCCAGGCACTTCCTACATCATGAACGCATACATATTGTGTATGCACATATAATCGATTTGACTTGTTGCGGTTTTGATTGGCTATATTTAAACGAACGTATGCATGTCACAAAAACGTGTGCTTGTTTTATCGTTAAGTTTTCAAAATGCTAATAAGATATTTTTCTTTTTAGTTGGATATGCGCTCTAATTTACTTAATGATTAAACTAATGACTTTAAATATTAGGTGGGAGATTTTAGCAGGAGGAGTAAATTAATATTAAACGTCACATTTTAAGAAACTTGATTGATTAATGAGCGGCCCAAAATAGGTTGTCAGTAATTTGCTGACAGGAAGAAAAAATATGCTACCGGCGCAAATATATAAAATAAATTAGTAAAATTCTGTACAAGAAAGTTAATTTACGTTAATATCTCTTTGCTACCATCTAAAACCACATCACAACACTAAAGTAAAGAGTTGTTCTCTCTTCTGAATATGGAAGGTAGCGTCCTTCTCTTCCAAACTGAAGTAAATGAAGTTTAATTCTTCAAATTGGGTATATTACATTATCATACCATGAACTAAGTGCTTCTACTGAAAACCATCATTCAACCCTTCTGGTAATAGGTGTTCCCTTTCGAACATTTTAAGTTAAAATATGCTACCAGAAAAATTACTTGGGTTTAATTCTTCAAATTGGGAATATTACATTAATACATCAAGAACTGACTGCTACCACTGAGAATAATCCTTCCACTCACCCGGTAATGGGTGTTCTTTCTTGAAAATTTTAAATTAACATATTGCTGTGACCTTCACCTTAAATAAAAATAATAATGTTAAGAATTAGTTGAGTTGTTGAAAAAGAACATTAATTTTATCTTTAAAACGTTTATTTTAAGATTTAGGCATTACTCAAAACAAGTTACAATAAGTAAAATAGGTTGCCAACATTCAAGGGGCAATGCTATTACAAAAATGTATACCTTAGAATATATATTAAGTTGAATGGATACTAAAATTAGGCATAAAACAAAGACAAAATAAATCAATGCATTCTATACTTTGTAGAAAAGACAAGCATGAGATATGGTTGGAATATAAAGAGACAGAACCTAATTTCTTACAAGGCGTTAGAACAGCCTTAAACATTTAAAGAAATGGACTATTATTCAAAAACAAAAAGGTACTGAAAGTAAATAACAGAGAAAGAGTTATGTTAAAAGATGGAACAATAAAGAGAGTAGATCATTTAAATACCATTAAATTATATGAGCAAGGCCATATTAGGTATGCTCGAGATGAGAACACAATTTTAAATGAATAAATGTAAATACAGACATGCATAATGGTGCCAATTCTTAGGAAATATTTTGTAACAGCAACACTTAAGATATAGTAAATACCTCAGACTTATATCTATGAACAGTAAACGGATATGAATCAAGACATTCATTATACGAAGTGACAGATTGTAATGTTTTATGTAAACAGAAACTGTATAAATTAAAATTACATTTATTAGTTCCTATATGTATAACACAAGGACTTCAATAGACTATGGAAATGGTCATGTGTGGTTTAAAAAGCTGCAAAAGAAAAGTGCAGTGTCAATATTGTTTACAGCTTTCTGCAAATCAACGTACTACCAGAAGAGAGAGCCTGGATAGAATTGGAGACGGTGTGACGGGGGCGACTGGTCTTTATGGTGCAGGATCCGTAAGGAAGATTCAAGTTTTCTACAGTGTGTTCCCAATATTACCCTATCGAGGTATTTCTAAAAGAAAAATAAGGATAACTTTAGTAAATGGAAAAAGAAGATATATAACAAATGATGAAAAAGGAAATACGTTCATATACAAGTACAATGAGAGTCTATATTAAGAAGAAAGGAAAATATACCTACCGTAGACGAAATATAGCAAGTTTGTGAAAAGTCTTTAATAACAAACAATTCAAGGTGCCGACATTAGTGTATAAACTGTCAAAGACAATGTGTGTTGGTGTAGATACGACAACTTGAAGAAAACAAACAAGAAAGATTTCATCAGAGACGCTCCAAAAAACCAATGCCAACCTAAAATTTAGTTTGACAAGAGAGGCGTTAAAAATTGCCGATAGCAATTGTTTATATATATATATATATATATATATATATATATACGAAAAACAAGAATCGACTTGTTAGAGATTGAATCTGTACTTCGAGTTAGAAAGACGCTAATTTTCCAAAAAGAATAAAATTTCTTGAGATAGCAAAAGTGAGAGTAGGGTTAAAATACACTACTTCTAACTCACAATTAGATTAAATGTATTAAGTTTTTGAGTTCAATTTTAATTTAGCTTTCTTTTATTTAAATAATTTACAGTTTTGAAATAAATTATTCAATTTAGGATTAATTAATGGTGCAAGACGTATTGAAAGTACTATGTGAAAATATTTGCTTTTAGTAAAAGGTTAAGCATCATTAATTGGATGAATATTATCTTGTTCAGTAATAATGATTCATTTTTTTAAGTAATAAATGCATAGTTAATGGTGTTGGATGTGCTGAGAGTACTATGTGCGAATATTTGCTTTCAGTAGATCATTGGGCATCATTAATGATTATATAGTTATTTTAATTTAATATTTCAAACAAAATAAGTACGAATAAACGGGGATGTTCTTGATGGGCAGGTGCTAAGCCGCTAGATGTACTACGTGAGAATGTTTACAGCTAGTGTTTAGTATAGGCCAGTTTCAGGGTATTCGCGTTGCAATGTTTTATATCATCAAGGCACTATGTGAAAATGTATGTTTTTGGTGAAATAGAATTAGCTTCGTATTAATAAATTTATTATCAAGAATCAATAATTGTCTTTTATCTAAAAGAACAACATAATATTTTTTTAAATTTAACCAGCATTAATTTAATATGAGCTTTACACAAACATTATAACTCAAAAATGGGTATAAATGTTTTCTTTCTTCATTATTTGTAAAACGAAAATGGATATAGATACAATATAATAATGTTATTTATGATTGACTTTCTCATAAAATATGAATATAATTTCTACATGAGATTTAGATCTTTTGTTTAATTTTTTTTAACCTTATCCCAAACAAAAAACTAAATAAGAGGTATACCAGAATAGAAGAAGCAAAAATCACTACAAGAACTCATAAGAACATTCAAAATATTATGCTGTTAAGAAGTAAGCTTATAGGTAGAATATAATGATTTTGTCAGTTACTAGCATTTATTTAATTATTGAGTCTACAGCATAATTTATATAGCTGTACCCAACGTGTGGCAATGTTCCATTTTTATTTCAAATAATAAATTTACCTCTTGACGACCCCTAATGTTAATCTCTTTATTTCATTTTGAAATTATTAGCTATAGGTTAATGATATTGAAAGTAATATTGTAATTTTTGGTTGTTCATAAAATACGAAATATTGTACAAAATTCTTTTATCATTTATTTAGAATTCATGGATTGCGCAATGGCCATTATATTCCATTAGTTTTTTGTATTTTTGCAAATAAGCTATGAAAGCCGTATACCACTCTGTTCAATAAGTTACTAATGTTATCGAACACCATAAATATTTCATTAAATCCTCAGAAAATAGTAATGGACTTCGAAATAGCCATTCATGATTTTGAGCAAAAATTTAAGGTTGTCGATTCCAATTAGCACAAGCTGGTATCGAAAAATTTAAAACTTGGGTTTAGTAAACCTTTATAAAAGTAATACTGAGCATGGAAAATGGATTCAACATTTATTTGGTTTACCTTTTATCACTCTCGAACGTGTCTGACATTCCTAAATCTAATACCTTTTCTAAATTAGCAAATTATTTAGTCAGTTATATTTCGGAAATGTCTGTATTTCTTCCTTTGGTAACGGGCTTCAAAAACTAGTAATTTATTTTTAACAACCAGCTCTTGTTCCTTTCACTCTCATTCTTCCAAAACTTTTTACCATCCTAATGTTAATGTTTTTGTTAAAACTCTTGTTAAATTTCAATATTTAGTTTATATTAAAATTCAAAGTATTAGTAACCCTGTTGTTGTAAAAACGAAAAAAGTCAGAGATCCGGAGAGCTTTATAAATCAGAAGATTTTGGAGCTACACAATAAGGAATTGTCAGAATATGATTTTTCCAAATTAATTGCTCATAGATACAAACTATAGTACTATTTACTATAATTTATTATTAGTAGTAGTACTTATCGCTACTATTTTTATCTGATGTAAACTATTTTTTTTTATTACTACGTACCTATGTATGTATTGTTGCGTTTTCGGGGTCGAAATAAACAACTCGTGCAAATGTTTTGAAACAGTCTGTATATTTACACACTTAAAACTAATCACAATATAAAAATATAAAATAAATGTATCGCACTCAAAACTAAATGATCTTATTTAGATTGGTTCACCTGTGATTATTCAGTGGTTAGACTAAAAGTAGATGTATGTGTGTGGGTGGGGGTATATGTTCCTTATAGACTCCGAAACCGCTGAACCGATGATGATCAAATTCTCAGAAAAACTCACATAGTCTGGATATTGTGCCTGTGAAGTTTGACGCCAATAAAACAAAAATTTGGCCCTAGTAACGCGCGCCAGGTATCGCTAGTCAAGATATAAACCCACACTGTTTGATTTATTCATAACATATATACTACCACTGTTTACAAGGAGAAGGCGCACACGTGAGGAAGGAAATAGTAGTAATCCCGTGTTTCACATATCGACCACAAGCTCAGGAAATGTGAAAAGTAAATAAAAATTACAGACTATTTTCCGTATCAGCTGTTAACTCATTTTCAAGTTTAATAACCTACAATTGTTTTTTTACACAAAACACACGTAACGTGTTATCGTTATGCGTTCGGTACCCTAGTCAATAGTTTTATTGTGTTTAAAATAAACACAGTACTAGTCTGACTAAACGTTCTTTGTATTTGTATGTGTTTATTTATGAACATACGAATGTATGTGCCAGGACCGTAATGTAAATTTTTTGTCTAAAAATTTCACCAAAAAATTAAATTTTTCATTCCTTCTTTACATATAGGTTTCTTTCTGGTAGCACTCTACATTCCTACTAGTCAGTCTTTTTATTGCCCGGACACTTATATTTGTGTACTCCACAATTTAACTATTTAATTAATACCAATACATGATCGACCCAATCAAAGGCTCTTGACAAATTACAAAAAAAAAAAAATTGCATGCATCGACGCAATTAATCCTTTTCAGGAACAAATCATTTGATTTATAAAACTGTGTTCAAACATAACTTTAATTTGTCACTTGTTAGTTAAGAAGTGGTTATAAGTAGCGGCAACCGTGGATGCCTACAACTTTGATTAATAACTTTTGTTGCTGGCGACTTCCGAACTATAGGAAGCAATCACGAAGTATTCACGGTACAGCAGTAAACAGAAATAAGAATGAACGGGAAAGGCAGTAAAATTCTCGCCGATAATAACCACGATAGTTGCAAATTATCACGGGGATACTTACAAGCGAATTAAAATAGTTCGTAACGCGCTGTTTATATTGCCGACGACGTAAATTATGTCGCAATAACAATGAAGGAACAACGATAAAAATAAGAAATCAAGCGCTACGGCAACGGCTACGGCGTAACAGTAAAGTGCGCAACAGTAGTACTACAACACAACAACAAGACGAAGAACCAGTGTGGGACTCCACTGTTCGACGTTAACCTAATAAGTGAGAAATGAGGATTCCTTCTCAACGGATCGTGAAACTCGGTTGCTGGCAAGGAAAAATAAAGAATTCGTTACAGTTTAGATGATGTCTCTCGAACAAATGTTGTAAATTGACGGTTTCTTTCGACCATGAACATCCTTGCGTTGATAATTAGACGCAATTATCTTCTCATTTTTATTATTACTTTTTCTCTTTGGATATTTCTTTTTTTTCGGAAAGAAAGTAATTTACTCTCCGAGTAAGTAATATTACAGAAAACGAGTTTCCTGCCATGTTTATCACATAAATATTTCTTACTTTTCACATGTTTACTTATTGGTGGTCTCACGTGTATGCATTAAGCTGTAGTACATTTAAACTTTGAAAAGCATTTCTTCGAAATACCAAACGGAGTGAATGTATGGGAAAACCGTTAAGTTAAAATCTGTTCCGATTCACTTTGCTTTAAATACATAATCAATCGGCATTTCTTAGAAATTTTGTCATGTTGGATAGTGTATGTGATTATCAGGTTTTTTATAAGCTGGAAGATGGAACTACTTCAGATTGAAGGTGTTTTTTTCTTGAAAGCAGAGATTCTTGGAAATATATGCTTGAGGGTTTGTGAAAATCAAACCATGCAATTAGATGCATGCAGTAATATAAACTGAAGATGAATGTAAATAAAGCATGAACTGTATTCCATCAGAAACACAGCAATAAAAAAGTGCTACATTCACAGGAGTAGGGGAGTTTGGACAATTCTGGGACCTCCTCCCCCTCTCACCCAGCTCCCCCTCACCCCCCTCACCCTAGTGGCGCCCTCTGCCAACCCAACTGATGTGGCGCCCCCTCGCGGTCGCCAACCCAACTAAAAATTGCAGATTTCATCATTACCAACCCAACTAAAATTGCAGATTTCATCATTACCAACCCAACTAAAATTGCAGATTTCATCATTACCAACCCAACTAAAAATTGCAGATTTCATCATTACCAACCCAACTAAAAATTGCAGATTTCATCATTACCAACCCAACTAAAAATTGCAGATTTCATCATTACCAACCCAATGTGGCGCCCTCTGACGGCCACTAACCAAACTAAGAAATGGCAGATTTCATCATTACCAACCCAATGTGGCGCCCTCTGACGGCCACTAACCAAACTAAGAAATGGCAGATTTCATCATTACCAACCCAATGTGACGCCCTCTCACAGCCACTAACCAAGAAATGGCATCTCTCATGATTACCATAATGCAGCATCCTCTCACGGTCACTAGCCAAACTAAGGTGACGTCAGACAAAATGGCGGACCATCAAGATGGTCTTTGTTTCTAGAGAATTCCTGAATAAATTACCAGGCTTGCTATCGCGCTTCTCAATGTACTTCAAACAGGTCTAAACATGTTTCCAGCGGAAACCGCAACGGCTGTCTGCTTCTGTGATAGCCGCATGCATGAAATGTATATCTCACTTATAAAATAAAATAAAACAAACAATATATTTTTAAGAAAACAATTTACTTATTATTATTCATAAATTAACAATATTATTTTAAATTAACAATATCTCCAAGCTTCATACCATCATGATGGTCGATAAAAATATAAACTCTACATCTAAGATCGGCATACCATTTCAAAATTATAAAATAAATATACAGTATGCTTCTGGACGAGATAGCAACCAAGTATGAATATACAGGACGTTTCAAAGGTAGGGATTTTTAGAAAAGCAAGATGGCGAATCCAAGATGGCCGCCAAAAATCTAATAAACTAAGGTGACGTCAGGCATCCAATCTATCAAAACCATGCACTCAAACTCCTATGAAACATCATTTCAAAACCATCGCTAGAATCAGCTCACAACCGGGTCATGAAGCGGTTCTGAAACCCCTATATTAAAACCACACATTCAAACCACTATCAAATCCCTCTTTTCTCAAAAGCCATCCAACCATCCATCCATCCATCCATCCAACCATCCATCCATCCATCCATCCAACCATCCATCCATCCATCTTCAAAACAATACTTTCAAGTCCATTAATCCATCCATCCATCTGGACGAGATAGCAACCAAGTATGAATATACAGGACGTTTCAAAGGTAGGGATTTTTTAGAAAAGCAAGATGGCGAATCCAAGATGGCCGCCAAAATCTAATAAACTAATGCCACGTCAAGCATCCAATATATCAAAACCATGCACTCGAACTCCTATGAAACATCATCTCAAAACCATCGCTAGAATCAGCTCACAACAGGGTCATGAAGCGGTTCTGAAACCCCTATATTAAAACCACACATTCAAACCACTATCAAATCCCTCTTTTCTCAAAAACCTATCCAACCATTCATCATTCCATCCATCCAACCATCCATCCATCCATCCATCCATCCATCTGGATAACATAGCAACCAAATATTAATATACAGGACGTTTCAAAGTAGGGATTTTTAGAAAAGCAAGATGGCGAATCCAAGATGGCAGCCAAAAATCTAATAAACTAAGGTGACGTCAGGCGAAATAGCCGACTATCAATATGATCGATCAAAATATAAACTCAACTTCTAGAAAATACCCAACTCCGTATCACGCATCACAACAACAACCACCCAACATAGTTTCAAAACGCCACAACACCAGATCAACTTAGGAAGATACATCTAGCTCAAACCCAACATACCTTCAAACACCACCACCGAGGATTTATATTTGACATCAGCATACCATCTCAAAATCATAAAATAAATATACAGTATGATACTGGATAACATAGCAACCAAGTATGAATATACAGGACGTTTCAAAGTAGGGATTTTTAGAAAAGCAAGATGGCCGCCAAAAATCTAATAAACTTCGGTGGCATCAGGCATCAATCTATTAAAACCACTATCAAATCATTCTCTTTAAAAGCCATCATTCCAAAACAATACATTCAAATCTCATTCCAAAACAATACATTCAAATCATACATTCAGTGATAGACACATAAATGAAATGTATTTGTGCAGCCTAACAGTTCAAAAAGCTTGATATCGAGCTTACCAGCATATTTCTAACAGATCTAAACACGTTTTCTAATGGAAACCACAACGTTTGATCGCTATCAACACCTCTATGATAGTAGCCTTATTTAATATATCTATATCATAAAATAAAAAGGAACAACATATTTTAAGAAAAACAATTTATTAAAAAATAATAACCACATTTTGTAGGTGAATTATGGCTAATATGTAGCATATCAATCATAGGGAAAAAACATTAAACGAATTACAACGATAAACAATTATGACATATAAATCCATAGGTAAAGTTATATACGTAATAAACATCATTCTCTCCATAGAAGACCTAGATATTTAATACCACATACATAAATACATAGACACTCTAATCCTCATATGAATAAATTGATAGACTTATAATAATTATTTTCATCCATAAGTATACACACATACTTTTATATATATCATTACAAGAAATATGCTTTTCATTAAATATTAACCACTGAACAACACAGTATACACAAAAAACTTGATAGTCACCTTATTTAATATATCTATATTATAAAATAAAAAGGAACAACATATTTTTAAGAAAACAATTTATTAAAAATAAAACAACTACACACATCAAACAAACCTCAACCATACTTTCAATTTCACAAATATCAAAATTTAAACAAAACAATCAAATGCAAAGGCAAGGAATGTTCTCGAGATGATCCATATAGTGCAATATAACAATGCAGTAAAACGATAGAGCTGAGATACATGGTCTATCAAAATTTTTATTACCCACTCTTTCAGCAATCAAAACTTTTTGACAAAACACTATACATATGAAAAATAGACATAGCATTAAATATTTCCATTTTAGAGATACCCCAGTTTAATCCCAATTTCAAGTAACATAAATTCTTAAATTGATTTAGTTAACTTTCTTATAATATTTAAAAAAGGTTGAAAAAGAAAACATACTAAGTCCCACAACAGATAAAATATGTACTATCTTTTTACACTTCATGTTTAGTACTGTCATTAGAAGAAATATGCCTGATGTACAGCTTTTAATATGAAATTTAGGGGTTTTTTACACAAAAACATAGTTTATGCCTAATAAAACTAATTTTGAAACATAATGTGCACATAGTATTAAAAAAGAGAATAAAACATTAAACAAGGTACGCTTCACACGAAACATTGTTATAAATCACATCTTAAAAACATTGAATTCTATTTTATTTGGATGACATTGTATTTACAAATAGTTTTTATATCATTACAAGAAATATACTTTTCATTAAATATTAACCACTGAACAACACAGTATACACAAAAAACTTGATAGTCACCTTATTTAATATATCTATATTATAAAATAAAAAGGAACAACATATTTTTAAGAAAACAATTTATTAAAAATAAAACAACTACACACATCAAACAAACCTCAACCATACTTTCAATTTCACAAATATCAAAATTTAAACAAAACAATCAAATGCAAAGGCAAGGAATGTTCTCGAGATGATCCATATAGTGCAATATAACAATGCAGTAAAACGATAGAGCTGAGATACATGGTCTATCAAAATTTTTATTACCCACTCTTTCAGCAATCAAAACTTTTTGACAAAACACTATACATATGAAAAATAGACATAGCATTAAATATTTCCATTTTAGAGATACCCCAGTTTAATCCCAATTTTAAGTAACATAAATTCTTAAATTGATTTAGTTAACTTTCTTATAATATTTAAAAAAGGTTGAAAAAGAAAACATACTAACTCCCACAACAGATAAAATATGTACTATCTTTTTACACTTCATGTTTAGTACTGTCATTAGAAGAAATATGCCTGAGGTACAGCTTTTAATATGAAATTTAGGGGTTTTTCACACAAAAACATAGTTTATGCCTAATAAAACTAATTTTGAAACATAATGTGCACATAGTATTAAAAAGAGAATAAAAACATTAAACAAGGTACGCTTCACACGAAACATTGTTATAAATCACATCTTAAAAACATTGAATTCTATTTTATTTGGATGACATTGTATTTACAAATAGTTTTTATATCATTACAAGAAATATGCTTTTCATTAAATATTAACCACTGAACAACAGCAGTATACACAAAAAACTTGATAGTCACCTTATTTAATATATCTATATTATAAAATAAAAAGGAACAACATATTTTTAAGAAAACAATTTATTAAAAATAAAACAACTACACACATCAAACAAACCTCAACCATACTTTCAATTTCACAAATATCAAAATTTAAACAAAACAATCAAATGCAAAGGCAAGGAATGTTCTCGAGATGATCCATATAGTGCAATATAACAATGCAGTAAAACGATAGAGCTGAGATACATGGTCTATCAAAATTTTTATTACCCACTCTTTCAGCAATCAAAACTTTTTGACAAAACACTATACATATGAAAAATAGACATAGCATTAAATATTTCCATTTTAGAGATACCCCAGTTTAATACCAATTTTAAGTAACATAAATTATTAAATTGATTTAGTTAACTTTCTTATAATATTTAAAAAAGGTTGAAAAAGAAAACATACTAACTCCCACAACAGATAAAATATGTACTATCTTTTTACACTTCATGTTTAGTACTCTCATTAGAAGAAATATGCCTGAGGTACAGCTTTTAATATGAAATTTAGGGCTTTTTTACACAAAAACATAGTTTATGCCTAATAAAACTAATTTTGAAACATAATGTGCACATAGTATTAAAAAAGAGAATAAAAACATTAAACAAGGTACGCTTCACACGAAACATTGCTATAAATCACATCTTAAAAACATTGAATTCTATTTTATTTGGATGACATTGTATTTACAAATAGTTTTTATATCATTACAAGAAATATGCTTCTCATTAAATATTAACCACTGACCAACAGCAGTATACACAAAAAAAACTAATATAAAGACAGTATTAACATTCTAACCAAAAGATTTGCAAAATAATAAATATATACTTTGTTTCATCGCTTAAAAACAATTGAAAAATTGATGTTTGCCAAGCTATTTATCAATATTTAAGAGTTAAAAATTATCATCATTTTTACATTTACAGATACCCCATGTTTAATATCAATTTGAATTAACATAAATTCATAAAATGAGTCCATCTTTTCACACATCATGCATTTTTGTACAACAGCGAATGTATTACATTTTAAAGCACTTTATAATTTGAGAAAAATAGCAAAACCTATCACGAAACATTATAATAAATTCTATTTTATTTGGATGACATTGTATCTACAAATAGTTTTTATATTGAAAAATCACGTTTGGTAAGCTCACTATTCTGATACACCTCCACACCAGCTTTATCGAACTAACTGAAAGAAAAAAACACAATTCCATCTTAGATCAATGCATATATTATCCTATATGGTATATATTTGAATATCTTTTTCCGATCGCATAGATTCCCTAGTGAGATGAGGCTTATAAAAACATAAACAAGCTACATTCTAAATCCCTATTTTTAAAATCTTAAAGTCAGAGTTTTTTTTACTATCTCATGTTTGATTATGAACCCACTAATTTCCCAACGCAAATAAAAGAGAATCTCAAGTAACAGTACCACTTTCATGCAGATTAAAAAGCATATTTTTAGTTATAATACAAATACATGTAATTATTTATATTTACCCAGGTGACGTTTATAAATCATCATCGCTATCCTCCACCAACGGCATTTCCCGACCATTCACAAGCACCCTCATTCTCCGATCCACCATACCAATTTCCCCTATACCAACCCTTTGAATCGGTTTAACCTGCTGAATCTTAAACCCAGACATATCAAAGGGCTGCAGCGGTTTTGGTCGGTTAACTTGTATCAAGGGCGGGGGCCGCCTTGGATTCATTAAATTCATCTTTTTCGCCGGACTTGCAGGTCTCTCGCAACAAACACATTCTATTTCGCGTTTATTAGACATCACACTTACCTACACTGAACAACCATAGAAGAGGATATCCCCGTATATTTAAAAAAAAAAAATGACCCCCTCCCCCAAGCACACTTGAACGAAAAAGTTCTCACTGAAAACACAGGGTTACCTAAAACAATCTCCATCACTTATCAAAAGAGAATTTTACCTGATACTCGAATTTCAAAGTTGCGCATTTGTGTGATGAAATCAAACGACCACCGACATAATTATACTACATCCCTTAACGATAGACAATTAGCATTAAATTAAAAATATGGCCAAGTATCTCATAACTTTCAATACCATAAAAAAGCAAATTAACGACATTCATTCCAGGTAAAGAAAAATTGCACCCTGTGCAGTAAGAATTATTCACATAATCAACCCTTAGGGAAAAAATGCGATATATATTTAGTAGACAAATTAAGAAAAAATGTAGTTTCACAAATTATACGAGACCCACATATCAGTAGACAAATTAACAAAAAAGGTTGATTTAACCAAATTCCAACTTTCTAACAAAGAAACATACTTTATGCATCTGGAGTTGTTTTCCACATAATTCAATCAACAACTTAGACAGAGACATTTATATCTACCGACAAAGGAATAAGTCGAACACAGTTATGCCGCCCTGCAATACAAAAAGGGGGCCATAAACATGCCACACTCAACAAATCTATTAGAAAACGCGACAACTTCCCAGCAGGTGTAAATTAAATGCTAATAATGTAAAAATACCTAAAAAATATTTCCTAAAACAGGGTTATTTTAGTTAAATATAAAACTTTGTTTGCCCATGTGTATACAGAAGTCCAATTTGTTTACACAATCAGTAGGTATAAGTAATATATATTACGCGATACGCTTTAAGCCAGCATATACATATACAGAGTAGTGTTAGAAAAGGGTTATAATAGAAACATAGTAGATAGAATAAAATTCAAACTAGAGAAGAAAAGATTAATTAGTAATAGGACTACCCTAAATTCAATAAAACATAAAAATATTGTAAATTCACTATCAATAAAAATGTTTGCCCTTAAATACTGATAAATAGTGGGCTATCTGTTGTAAATGGAAATTAATAATAATTTTCGTCTTAAATAGTAGGCTTATTAGCTATAGACCTATATTTATACGATTATATAAAGTGGGAAAATAGGATGTGCACACCGCAAATGCCACCAAATTGACGAACAGCATCATAGCTTTTTATTTATACGTACATATATTGTGAATTATTATGATCTAATTGGTCATTGAGTAATATGTCTGAATCTCTAAGTTTGTTTATTTCAAGAGACTCTAGTAAGTTTAATCGGAAGCCTCTTTGTTTCCAAATGTATAATTTTAAAATTACTATTAAATTTGTGAGATATTATTTTGATTAAAATTAAAGCAAAACAATTAGATACAAACTTTTAAAACAAAGTGAACTATGTACTATACAAAAGCAATTAAAACCCGGTATTTTATTATTAAATCATCGTTTACCATCACAGAAAAATAGCGTATTATACAGGAAAAAAATTAGATTTTAGCTCGAGGTAATTATAATTTATTCAATCTCTTATTAAAAGAGTTATTAATATTTTTCAAATGAATACCTGACAGTGGTGGAAAACTGTTGAAATTTGGATAGATTAATAGTTACATATGCGAGCCTCAGAATAGCTTCTGAACATGTTGGGCTGTAATTTGGTATACAATAAAAGGCAGCGGGGAACTGAACCGCCTCCCAAAAAAAAGGTATTTAATATTAAATCGTCGTTTTCCCATCGCAGAAAAATAGTGTATTATACAATGGAAAAAATTAGATTTTAGCTCTCGGTAATTTATCTTACCTCGAGCTAAAATCTAATACTTTTTTCCTGTATAATACACTATTTTTCTGTGATGGGAAAACGACGATTTAATATTAAATACCTTTTTTGGGAGGCGGTTCAGTTCCCCGCTGCCTTTTATTGTATACCAAATTACAGCCCAACATGTTCAGAAGCTATTCTGAGGCTCGCATATGTAACTATTAATCTATCCAAATTTCAACAGTTTTCCACCACTGTCAGGTATTCATTTGAAAAATATTAATAACTCTTTTAATAAGAGATTGAATAAATTATAATTACCTCGAGCTAAAATCTAATTTTTTTCCTGTATAATACGCTATTTTTCTGTGATGGTAAACGATGATTTAATAATAAAATACCGGGTTTTAATTGCTTTTGTATAGTACATAGTTCACTTTGTTTTAAAAATTTGTATCTAATTGTTTTGCTTTAATTTTAATCAAAATAATATCTCACAAATTTAATAGTAATTTTAAAATTATACATTTGGAAACAAAGAGGCTTCCGATTAAACTTACTAGAGTCTCTTGAAATAAACAAACTTAGAGATTCAGACATATTACTCAATGACCAATTAGATCATAATAATTCACAATATATGTACGTATAAATAAAAAGCTATGATGCTGTTCGTCAATTTGGTGGCATTTGCGGTGTGCACATCCTATTTTCCCACTTTATATAATCGTATAAATATAGGTCTATAGCTAATAAGCCTACTATTTAAGACGAAAATTATTATTAATTTCCATTTACAACAGATAGCCCACTATTTATCAGTATTTAAGGGCAAACATTTTTATTGATAGTGAATTTACAATATTTTTATGTTTTATTGAATTTAGGGTAGTCCTATTACTAATTAATCTTTTCTTCTCTAGTTTGAATTTTATTCTATCTACTATGTTTCTATTATAACCCTTTTCTAACACTACTCTGTATATGTATATGCTGGCTTAAAGCGTATCGGGTAATATATATTACTTATACCTACTGATTGTGTAAACAAATTGGACTTCTGTATACACATGGGCAAACAAAGTTTTATATTTAACTAAAATAACCCTGTTTTAGGAAATATTTTTTAGGTATTTTTACATTATTAGCATTTAATTTACACCTGCTGGGAAGTTGTCGCGTTTTCTAATAGATTTGTTGAGTGTGGCATGTTTATGGCCCCCTTTTTGTATTGCAGGGCGGCATAACTGTGTTCGACTTATTCCTTTGTCGGTAGATATAAATGTCTCTGTCTAAGTTGTTGATTGAATTATGTGGAAAACAACTCCAGATGCATAAAGTATGTTTCTTTGTTAGAAAGTTGGAATTTGGTTAAATCAACCTTTTTTGTTAATTTGTCTACTGATATGTGGGTCTCGTATAATTTGTGAAACTACATTTTTTCTTAATTTGTCTACTAAATATATATCGCATTTTTTCCCTAAGGGTTGATTATGTGAATAATTCTTACTGCACAGGGTGCAATTTTTCTTTACCTGGAATGAATGTCGTTAATTTGCTTTTTTATGGTATTGAAAGTTATGAGATACTTGGCCATATTTTTAATTTAATGCTAATTGTCTATCGTTAAGGGATGTAGTATAATTATGTCGGTGGTCGTTTGATTTCATCACACAAATGCGCAACTTTGAAATTCGGGTATCAGGTAAAATTCTCTTTTGATAAGTGATGGAGATTGTTTTAGGTAACCCTGTGTTTTCAGTGAGAACTTTTTCGTTCAAGTGTGCTTGGGGGAGGGGGTCATTTTTTTTTTTTTAAATATAGGGGGATATCCTCTTCTATGGTTGTTCAGTGTAGGTAAGTGTGATGTCTAATAAACGCGAAATAGAATGTGTTTGTTGCGAGAGACCTGCAAGTCCGGCGAAAAAGATGAATTTAATGAATCCAAGGCGGCCCCCGCCCTTGATACAAGTTAACCGACCAAAACCGCTGCAGCCCTTTGATATGTCTGGGTTTAAGATTCAGCAGGTTAAACCGATTCAAAGGGTTGGTATAGGGGAAATTGGTATGGTGGATCGGAGAATGAGGGTGCTTGTGAATGGTCGGGAAATGCCGTTGGTGGAGGATAGCGATGATGATTTATAAACGTCACCTGGGTAAATATAAATAATTACATGTATTTGTATTATAACTAAAAATATGCTTTTTAATCTGCATGAAAGTGGTACTGTTACTTGAGATTCTCTTTTATTTGCGTTGGGAAATTAGTGGGTTCATAATCAAACATGAGATAGTAAAAAAAACTCTGACTTTAAGATTTTAAAAATAGGGATTTAGAATGTAGCTTGTTTATGTTTTTATAAGCCTCATCTCACTAGGGAATCTATGCGATCGGAAAAAGATATTCAAATATATACCATATAGGATAATATATGCATTGATCTAAGATGGAATTGTGTTTTTTTCTTTCAGTTAGTTCGATAAAGCTGGTGTGGAGGTGTATCAGAATAGTGAGCTTACCAAACGTGATTTTTCAATATAAAAACTATTTGTAGATACAATGTCATCCAAATAAAATAGAATTTATTATAATGTTTCGTGATAGGTTTTGCTATTTTTCTCAAATTATAAAGTGCTTTAAAATGTAATACATTCGCTGTTGTACAAAAATGCATGATGTGTGAAAAGATGGACTCATTTTATGAATTTATGTTAATTCAAATTGATATTAAACATGGGGTATCTGTAAATGTAAAAATGATGATAATTTTTAACTCTTAAATATTGATAAATAGCTTGGCAAACATCAATTTTTCAATTGTTTTTAAGCGATGAAACAAAGTATATATTTATTATTTTGCAAATCTTTTGGTTAGAATGTTAATACTGTCTTTATATTAGTTTTTTTTGTGTATACTGCTGTTGGTCAGTGGTTAATATTTAATGAGAAGCATATTTCTTGTAATGATATAAAAACTATTTGTAAATACAATGTCATCCAAATAAAATAGAATTCAATGTTTTTAAGATGTGATTTATAGCAATGCTTCGTGTGAAGCGTACCTTGTTTAATGTTTTTATTCTCTTTTTTAATACTATGTGCACATTATGTTTCAAAATTAGTTTTATTAGGCATAAACTATGTTTTTGTGTAAAAAAGCCCTAAATTTCATATTAAAAGCTGTACCTCAGGCATATTTCTTCTAATGAGAGTACTAAACATGAAGTGTAAAAAGATAGTACATATTTTATCTGTTGTGGGAGTTAGTATGTTTTCTTTTTCAACCTTTTTTAAATATTATAAGAAAGTTAACTAAATCAATTTAATAATTTATGTTACTTAAAATTGGTATTAAACTGGGGTATCTCTAAAATGGAAATATTTAATGCTATGTCTATTTTTCATATGTATAGTGTTTTGTCAAAAAGTTTTGATTGCTGAAAGAGTGGGTAATAAAAATTTTGATAGACCATGTATCTCAGCTCTATCGTTTTACTGCATTGTTATATTGCACTATATGGATCATCTCGAGAACATTCCTTGCCTTTGCATTTGATTGTTTTGTTTAAATTTTGATATTTGTGAAATTGAAAGTATGGTTGAGGTTTGTTTGATGTGTGTAGTTGTTTTATTTTTAATAAATTGTTTTCTTAAAAATATGTTGTTCCTTTTTATTTTATAATATAGATATATTAAATAAGGTGACTATCAAGTTTTTTGTGTATACTGCTGTTGTTCAGTGGTTAATATTTAATGAAAAGCATATTTCTTGTAATGATATAAAAACTATTTGTAAATACAATGTCATCCAAATAAAATAGAATTCAATGTTTTTAAGATGTGATTTATAACAATGTTTCGTGTGAAGCGTACCTTGTTTAATGTTTTTATTCTCTTTTTAATACTATGTGCACATTATGTTTCAAAATTAGTTTTATTAGGCATAAACTATGTTTTTGTGTGAAAAACCCCTAAATTTCATATTAAAAGCTGTACCTCAGGCATATTTCTTCTAATGACAGTACTAAACATGAAGTGTAAAAAGATAGTACATATTTTATCTGTTGTGGGAGTTAGTATGTTTTCTTTTTCAACCTTTTTTAAATATTATAAGAAAGTTAACTAAATCAATTTAAGAATTTATGTTACTTAAAATTGGGATTAAACTGGGGTATCTCTAAAATGGAAATATTTAATGCTATGTCTATTTTTCATATGTATAGTGTTTTGTCAAAAAGTTTTGATTGCTGAAAGAGTGGGTAATAAAAATTTTGATAGACCATGTATCTCAGCTCTATCGTTTTACTGCATTGTTATATTGCACTATATGGATCATCTCGAGAACATTCCTTGCCTTTGCATTTGATTGTTTTGTTTAAATTTTGATATTTGTGAAATTGAAAGTATGGTTGAGGTTTGTTTGATGTGTGTAGTTGTTTTATTTTTAATAAATTGTTTTCTTAAAAATATGTTGTTCCTTTTTATTTTATAATATAGATATATTAAATAAGGTGACTATCAAGTTTTTTGTGTATACTGTGTTGTTCAGTGGTTAATATTTAATGAAAAGTATATTTCTTGTAATGATATAAAAACTATTTGTAAATACAATGTCATCCAAATAAAATAGAATTCAATGTTTTTAAGATGTGATTTATAACAATGTTTCGTGTGAAGCGTACCTTGTTTAATGTTTTATTCTCTTTTTTAATACTATGTGCACATTATGTTTCAAAATTAGTTTTATTAGGCATAAACTATGTTTTTGTGTAAAAAACCCCTAAATTTCATATTAAAAGCTGTACATCAGGCATATTTCTTCTAATGACAGTACTAAACATGAAGTGTAAAAAGATAGTACATATTTTATCTGTTGTGGGAGTTAGTATGTTTTCTTTTTCAACCTTTTTTAAATATTATAAGAAAGTTAACTAAATCAATTTAAGAATTTATGTTACTTGAAATTGGGATTAAACTGGGGTATCTCTAAAATGGAAATATTTAATGCTATGTCTATTTTTCATATGTATAGTGTTTTGTCAAAAAGTTTTGATTGCTGAAAGAGTGGGTAATAAAAATTTTGATAGACCATGTATCTCAGCTCTATCGTTTTACTGCATTGTTATATTGCACTATATGGATCATCTCGAGAACATTCCTTGCCTTTGCATTTGATTGTTTTGTTTAAATTTTGATATTTGTGAAATTGAAAGTATGGTTGAGGTTTGTTTGATGTGTGTAGTTGTTTTATTTTTAATAAATTGTTTTCTTAAAAATATGTTGTTCCTTTTTATTTTATAATATAGATATATTAAATAAGGTGACTATCAAGTTTTTTGTGTATACTGTGTTGTTCAGTGGTTAATATTTAATGAAAAGCATATTTCTTGTAATGATATATATAAAAGTATGTGTGTATACTTATGGATGAAAATAATTATTATAAGTCTATCAATTTATTCATATGAGGATTAGAGTGTCTATGTATTTATGTATGTGGTATTAAATATCTAGGTCTTCTATGGAGAGAATGATGTTTATTACGTATATAACTTTACCTATGGATTTATATGTCATAATTGTTTATCGTTGTAATTCGTTTAATGTTTTTTCCCTATGATTGATATGCTACATATTAGCCATAATTCACCTACAAAATGTGGTTATTATTTTTTAATAAATTGTTTTTCTTAAAATATGTTGTTCCTTTTTATTTTATGATATAGATATATTAAATAAGGCTACTATCATAGAGGTGTTGATAGCGATCAAACGTTGTGGTTTCCATTAGAAAACGTGTTTAGATCTGTTAGAAATATGCTGGTAAGCTCGATATCAAGCTTTTTGAACTGTTAGGCTGCACAAATACATTTCATTTATGTGTCTATCACTGAATGTATGATTTGAATGTATTGTTTTGGAATGAGATTTGAATGTATTGTTTTGGAATGATGGCTTTTAAAGAGAATGATTTGATAGTGGTTTTAATAGATTGATGCCTGATGCCACCGAAGTTTATTAGATTTTTGGCGGCCATCTTGCTTTTCTAAAAATCCCTACTTTGAAACGTCCTGTATATTCATACTTGGTTGCTATGTTATCCAGTATCATACTGTATATTTATTTTATGATTTTGAGATGGTATGCTGATGTCAAATATAAATCCTCGGTGGTGGTGTTTGAAGGTATGTTGGGTTTGAGCTAGATGTATCTTCCTAAGTTGATCTGGTGTTGTGGCGTTTTGAAACTATGTTGGGTGGTTGTTGTTGTGATGCGTGATACGGAGTTGGGTATTTTCTAGAAGTTGAGTTTATATTTTGATCGATCATATTGATAGTCGGCTATTTCGCCTGACGTCACCTTAGTTTATTAGATTTTTGGCTGCCATCTTGGATTCGCCATCTTGCTTTTCTAAAAATCCCTACTTTGAAACGTCCTGTATATTAATATTTGGTTGCTATGTTATCCAGATGGATGGATGGATGGATGGATGGATGGATGGTTGGATGGATGGAATGATGAATGGTTGGATAGGTTTTTGAGAAAAGAGGGATTTGATAGTGGTTTGAATGTGTGGTTTTAATATAGGGGTTTCAGAACCGCTTCATGACCCTGTTGTGAGCTGATTCTAGCGATGGTTTTGAGATGATGTTTCATAGGAGTTCGAGTGCATGGTTTTGATATATTGGATGCTTGACGTGGCATTAGTTTATTAGATTTTGGCGGCCATCTTGGATTCGCCATCTTGCTTTTCTAAAAAATCCCTACCTTTGAAACGTCCTGTATATTCATACTTGGTTGCTATCTCGTCCAGATGGATGGATGGATTAATGGACTTGAAAGTATTGTTTTGAAGATGGATGGATGGATGGTTGGATGGATGGATGGATGGATGGTTGGATGGATGGATGGATGGATGGTTGGATGGCTTTTGAGAAAAGAGGGATTTGATAGTGGTTTGAATGTGTGGTTTTAATATAGGGGTTTCAGAACCGCTTCATGACCCGGTTGTGAGCTGATTCTAGCGATGGTTTTGAAATGATGTTTCATAGGAGTTTGAGTGCATGGTTTTGATAGATTGGATGCCTGACGTCACCTTAGTTTATTAGATTTTTGGCGGCCATCTTGGATTCGCCATCTTGCTTTTCTAAAAATCCCTACCTTTGAAACGTCCTGTATATTCATACTTGGTTGCTATCTCGTCCAGAAGCATACTGTATATTTATTTTATAATTTTGAAATGGTATGCCGATCTTAGATGTAGAGTTTATATTTTTATCGACCATCATGATGGTATGAAGCTTGGAGATATTGTTAATTTAAAATAATATTGTTAATTTATGAATAATAATAAGTAAATTGTTTTCTTAAAAATATATTGTTTGTTTTATTTTATTTTATAAGTGAGATATACATTTCATGCATGCGGCTATCACAGAAGCAGACAGCCGTTGCGGTTTCCGCTGGAAACATGTTTAGACCTGTTTGAAGTACATTGAGAAGCGCGATAGCAAGCCTGGTAATTTATTCAGGAATTCTCTAGAAACAAAGACCATCTTGATGGTCCGCCATTTTGTCTGACGTCACCTTAGTTTGGCTAGTGACCGTGAGAGGATGCTGCATTATGGTAATCATGAGAGATGCCATTTCTTGGTTAGTGGCTGTGAGAGGGCGTCACATTGGGTTGGTAATGATGAAATCTGCCATTTCTTAGTTTGGTTAGTGGCCGTCAGAGGGCGCCACATTGGGTTGGTAATGATGAAATCTGCCATTTCTTAGTTTGGTTAGTGGCCGTCAGAGGGCGCCACATTGGGTTGGTAATGATGAAATCTGCAATTTTTAGTTGGGTTGGTAATGATGAAATCTGCAATTTTTAGTTGGGTTGGTAATGATGAAATCTGCAATTTTTAGTTGGGTTGGTAATGATGAAATCTGCAATTTTAGTTGGGTTGGTAATGATGAAATCTGCAATTTTAGTTGGGTTGGTAATGATGAAATCTGCAATTTTTAGTTGGGTTGGCGACCGCGAGGGGGCGCCACATCAGTTGGGTTGGCAGAGGGCGCCACTAGGGTGAGGGGGGTGAGGGGGAGCTGGGTGAGAGGGGGAGGAGGTCCCAGAATTGTCCAAACTCCCCTACTCACAGGCGTCAAATTATTGAAATGAGAACGTGGAATAAATGAAGAAACTGGAATACATTCTCACATTCTGATTTCTCATCTTGTAAGTTCATCAAAAGCTCCACTTTTAACGGGAAAACCCTTTTCAAAATTTGCGTGATAGAAAAGATTTACATATAAGAACCCATGCCTTCACAGTTTTTTCTAAACATACAAGTCTGTGATTTTTTTCTAATTTACAATTATGTACGGTAACTTTTCATAACAGAATACATTTCAAAAGTTAAACACTTTGAGGCAAAAGCTTTTCAAGCTGATTAAATGTTGAAGTAGATTTCACAGCTTCATACTTTTTTTGATGATGCTCCTCCACAAACTACTACTTACTTTCTAAAGCATCCATGTCCGGAGAGTGCTTGTGTTAAGTACTAATCTACTTATCCATACTGCCTTTTTACCCAAGTCACAAAGTCCGGTATTAGATTATATATCCATCGGTTATACGTCCCGGTCCGACACTTTTCTTGCCATTTCGCCATAAGCTCCGATTTGGCAATATCCCTTGACACTCCTTCTTATTTCTTCTTTCTTTCCTCCATCAGAAGCTCTATCGGAGGCATTCCTGCTATGACACCCACCCTCTCCGCAGAGACTGTCCTGTATGCGCTGCATATTATGATTAATATCTGCCGTTGTAAACTCGTCAGCTTTCTGAGAAGCCTCTTGTTTTTAGTTACTGTATACCGTACTGGTCAGGGTTCTTCTTTTAGAGGCTCTAGGCCCTCCGATGTTGGGAATAGGCTTGACAAGACTGTAATCGTTTTTTCTGCCTTTTCTATACACTTGCTTACATGTTCAGCAAACGTTAGGTTTGTCTCCAGCCACAACCCAAGGTACTTGATTTCGTTCCTCACAGTAACGGCGGTGTCCTGGAGCTAAAAATGTATGAGGGTGTTTTCCTCTTGGTTGTTAGAAGAACTGCCTCTGTCCTTTCTGAGGCCAGGTGTAGTATTGTATCTTTCTTCAAAGATCTGGTACTGTAGTGTTCTTTTGTTACCATCCTGAAAGTTCTGGAAAACAAAGAATGAAGAGCTTGTGCTATTTGATCATAGATGGCGCAAGTAATAAAAACTTTTCCACTTTGAATTTGACTGATGGTGTTATTGTTTTATTTATTAGAAATAAAATTGGGTATGGCAGAAAAAGAAAAATTCTACGCGCTTTAAAAAAATCTGGGCAACACAGCAAGTTTAAAGAATGTGCTACCAATGACAAAGCAAAAACAGCTATTGGGGCAATATTCTAGTATTGAGCAGTTTTCAATTTTGATGCAATTTTGCTTTTATTTTATTCAAACCCTATATGCCTTGATAACTTCTGCACTAATTTAAAAAACAATTTCAACATTATTATCACTTTTAAATTGTCTCATAATATTAACTTATCAAAATACCTACATAATTATGAAATACCTTACAAAACTACGTAACACTACAAAATACTATTTTCCAAACAGTGTTTGGTCGCCTACCAAATCAACTATATATGAGTGATCAGAGCTAATACAACTTGCACGAAAATCACTGGGTGCTGATCCAAAGGAAAAACGAAATATTGTTTGATGGAAGAAGAAAGTTTGAATAATATTATTTATTTTCAGACCATATTTATAAAAATCTTAAAATATATTCTATGCACGAAATCAAATAAAAAAAATAAGAATATTCTCAAATTATTACCGGCAAAGTCATATAAATTGCAGTAGTTCAATATTACAAAGTATATTGAAAAGTCTGGAAAGCTCAATTCTTTCTTAATCTAATTGAGAAATATGTTATACATATTTTAGCCTTATTTGCTTTTTCCATATACTTATGTTTAAAATATTTTATAAATAATAAAGAATTTAGCTTTTCTTTTTGAGGAATTTTGGTTTTATACTAATTTAAATTTGTTTATGTTATTGTTGTATTAGGTTTGGTCTCGTCTGGATTTTAACACGAAAAATTATAAAATTAAAATCAAAAGAACAACACATTGAATATGAAAATTTAATTTTTTTTCTATTTCAAGTACGTTAAAGTATATTATAAAAAAAAATATGCACATATGAACTTACGCCTAATTTAGAATCATTTTGTTCTCTTTGCCTTCAATATAAATAGATGAAAAAGATAATTTTCCAAAATATAAATATGCCTATTATATAGGAAATAAAATTCTGATTACCACGATGGAATAAATGTGGTTTTGTATTTACCCAATGTCATTTTCGTCAGTAGGTTTTCTCTTAGACAAAAACGCTACCTAGTAACGCCTACATATTGCATCTCTTTTCTATATTTCTCACTTATGGTGCAGATTTTGATTACTCTACTTATATATAAATTGATTATTTGATATATATATATTAAAGTCATGCATAAAAACTAGAAGACTTAAAATGCGTCTTTGTAGCATATCAACTGACATTTATTCTTCGAAAACTATCTTTAATTCTAGCTACTTGCTGTCGAATAATTATACCATCGATCGTCATTCTTCAATAATCAAATTTAAAAACAAATACTACTAATAAATGATTCATTAGTGAGAAAGGATCTGTCATTATTATTTTAATTTAGAAAGAATTGATAATAGTTAAATCGTGTTTTGATCTTTTAGGCATGAGACTCGCATGGCAGTTTATTAAGATGTTTTTTGAAGCTGTAGAATAATGTACAAGAGCGAGTAAGTTATTCGTTCGTCAACATCTGCGATGCTTCACTTTTGTCCGATCTGTTGGACTAACGCCAGCTCATTTTCCAGTTATGGTCTTATGGAATTTTTCTTCGTAATTTAATCTACTTTTTTAGACTTGCCAATACATCAATTGAAATCATTATAAAATTAATAATAAAGATTATTATTGCGTATGATTATTATCATCACTATAAATACAATATCATAATTAAGGGTAGTAGATATGAGATGAAAGCGTTCTCTGTTTACTTGTATTTAAAATGTTTCTTAGCTATAAATGCAAAGTTTATATTTTTTATTATTAGAAATTTTCTATTCGTATTTATAAAACAAATTGAAACCTACTTTTACATAATTTACTCTCCATCAGGATAAAGTAAATCGGCATAAAATGTATTATTTTCTCGATCCAGTTCAAGGCAGCTTTAACAATACACGTACACTGTACATAATAAATACATAAAATGCATACGAAGTAGAGACGAAAAGCGAAGGCGAATCCTATCTTCTATGTTCAACATCTCTTTAAAAGGAATGAAGTTTAAAAGAAGGCGTACAGTGTTCGGTTCAGTCTAAACGTTCCCGGACGTCAGTTGCAGCGCTCGCGGACATCGCGAGCTCCGTGCCGCGATGTTTCCGGCGCGCCAACCCCCACCAACCTTGTCCGTTCACCGCCGCCTCCACTAGAACTTCCCTTTGGCCAACCCCGCGCTGCCCTCGGAGCACCTCGGTCGATATATTGCATGTAGTGACAGTAGTTTTTTTCGCTTCACGATAATTTTTCATTCCTAGCCTAGAGGATGGGCGACGCTACCTCGAATGCGACGTTGCCGTAGAGCGGGAAAAGGGGTTGACGGAGAAGTGGTAGTACTAGTGGCGGTGGTTGGTTGGTGGTGGTGGTTGTGACGGTGGTGTGGAGGCCGTGGGATCGATTTTTACGAGCTGAAGACTGCGTCTGGGTGTCGATATGGGAACACTGCAGCGCGAACTTCTCTGTACCCTTTTCTCTTCAGTCTGGGTCTCTATGCGCGACGATATACAGTCTGGTTATGAAAGTTTGGAACTGTAAAAAAATATATATAATTATATAATATAAAAAAAACAAAAGTTTTACAACCTAATTAATACAAAAAATGAATAATTACATACACATAATAATATCAATTACAATTGTACAGGGTGAGTCATTAGTAGCCGCTTCTTCGATTGCTCTTTTGTGTTTTAAATAAAAGAAAAAACAATTAGTGGAAGATCCATGGTTGCTTGTGGCGCATATTGTAAAAATACTTTAAGCTCTGGCGCACTTCCGGTTTCACCGGAAATGCACGAAACTTATTTTTTTTAAATGACTTACCCTATATATTTTTGGATTTTCTTGTACTGTTTTAAATTGTCTGTTCGACTGTTTTTTCTTTTTCAAAATTGAGGCAATAGTTTTTGAGTTATTAATTTTTTTTGAAAATACTTGACCAAAACACGTGTGCAGAAAAAAATCATTTTCACATTGTTTTTAAAATCAAAAACATTAACTTTGGTGGTGCTTATAGCCAAGAAAATTCTGCATTATTTGGTAAAGTTGCACTCGACAATACCTCAATAAACTTTGTTTTTTCAAAGCCTACTTCCTGAAATTTTCACACACCAAAAACTTATTTTTTTTAAATGGAACACCCAGTATTTTATTGAGGCATTTTGTTCCTTTTTTTATTCTCTTTCATTTTTGTTAACAATGTCCTATACCTATCTTTTCTGAGATAATCACTATAGGAGCAATTAGCGGTCAATTAAAGAACTACGAGCGCTGTTGTTCTATGCACCAAAATATTCGTTCAACCAATGGAAGGCAGGGATGGCGCCCGACTTCCTTAGTCAAGTGTCAAACAAAGTATAGTAGAGTATTAACTCTTCATAAGAATAATTCATTTGGATGATAACTAATAGCGATGCTTTTATAAGTTTGTCATAAATGTATACCGACTTTCTTTAACAGTTGACTCAAGCAGTCATCCGCATTCCAGCCTTTATTGGACCAATATTTGGATGCAGAGATCAGCGCCCGTAGTTCTTTAATTGACCGCTAATTGCTCGTATAGTGATTATCTCAAAAATTAGAAAAGATAGGTATAGGACATTGTTAACAAAAATGAAAGAGAATAAAAAAAGGAACAAAATGACTCAATAAAATACTGGATGTTCCATTTAAAAAAAATAGGTTTTTGGTATGTGAAAATTTCAGGAAGTAGGCTTTGAAAAAACAAAGTTTCTTGAGGTATTGTCGAGTGCAACTTTACCAAATGATGCAGAATTTTCTTGGCTACAAGCACCACCAAAGTCAATGTTTTTACTTTACTTTAAAAACAATATGAAAATTATTTGTTTCTGAACACGTGTGTTGGTCAAATATTTTCAAAAAAAATTAATAACTCAAAAACTATTAGCTTAATTTTGAAAAAGAAAAAAACAGTTGAACAGGCAATTTACAGCAGTACAAGAAAATCCAAAAATATATAGGGTGAGTCGTTTAAAAAAATTAAGTTCCGTACATTTCCGGTGAAACCGGGAGTGCGCCAGAGCTTAAAGTATTTTTACAATATGCGCCACAAGCAACCATGGATCCTCCACTAATTGCTTTTTCTTTTATTTAAAACACAAAAGAGCAATCGAAGAAGCGGCTACTAATGACTCACCCTGTATACTGGATAAATTTAAAAAACAAAGGGAAACAAATCCAGGAAGTACCACAAAATTAGATTCAAAACCAAAGAACACAAGAAAAGAAGACAAAGAAAGTTCCTAAAATGAAAGTGTTTGGGATAATATGGAAAATGAAGATCTGTATCTAAAACACTAAATGCTGCATAATAATAATGTAATGTCCAAAGAAAAATTTATTTTCTTTTTATGCAAAGAACGCTACAATTCTAATTATGATTTTATCCTATCCACCGATAATATTATTATAAAAATTCACGGGCGAAGTTGAACACACGACCTCCCGATTGCTACTCAGGTGTCCTTGCGTCCGGCACATTGTGGATTGTGCGAGTTCGAGTATTTTAAATCGTACTGAATCATATTAAATAACAGATATGATGCTGGCAGATCGACGAAGTTGTCTATTTACACAACACATAATATTGCAATGTTAATATACTCTTTTAAATATTAATATAATTTGGTCTCATTTCAAATAAACAAGTGTCTTAATTTTAATGTAATTTATTTCATTTATATTACGTTATGCATTTATTACATGTAGCTGATGTTACCATTTTTGTGCAGTTTGCAACAATATCTGCTCTTTGATATTATAAAATTCTATGATTCGTACGTAGCTCACATTTGTGGTGCAGTTTAGATTACTATAATACTAGATACAGTAGTTATTTGTTTAGATAAGATGTTTATGTTTTATTTTGTGTGTCAATATAAAATATATTTGAATTTACGAACATAGAGATATACAGTACTATGACAACACGTTGTACGCTGATGAGGCCTAGTAGGATGAAACACGTGTACGTGCGTTGGTATAGATGTGCATTCATCCATACAAGAGTAGATAAACTTGATTTGTTTCTGCGAAAATGTATTATGCTTGAATATATTTTATATTCAACACTTCATTTGCTTAACTTTGCAAAACGCATTTTGTTGTTTACTTCAGTGTCTTTAATTTACATTGTAAGTATTCTGTATTACCCACAATAGTGTAAATATTTTAAATCAGTCAGCATTTTTAACAGAATCTAAGAGTGTTGCATATAAATGTATTAATTTACAATCATATACACTTCTTAGTGGTGCTCTTCCAGTAGATTACACTTGAATAACCCTTTTAAGTTCAACGTTATTATTTACATTAGAAAACAGTCTCTAGATATATTCAACCATGGCGACGATCTCCAAAGAAATTCTCGATATGATAGTGTGTATGCACGTGGGTTTCAACTGCGATAACCATCACCCATTTTACAGTCATATTACGTAGGCTTATGCCTGCTTCAACCAAACTATTGGTCAACACATGCTATTGTTTCGTTCAAAATTAGAATATGTCGCAATGGTGTGAAATTTGTACTATGGAGTACATAAGAAAGAAGTTGAAAGTATGCTAAGGCGATTTTTAAGGTATCTGTTGTTTGAAGCACATGCTATTTAGTACCCTTATAGGGGAGGTGATTTTGAGAAGAAGTGAATATTGTATTTATTGCAAATAATTATTTAATTAATTAAGCTTTATAAAAATAGTATTTTATATCAAAGCAATTATAATACGCTTTGGAGAATGTTGCATTTCATTAGTCCTTTGTGATTACTACCATCAAACTTTTAGTATCCATTAGCAAGTAGCAATAGCTTCATATTTTGCATCTATGATTCCTGTAATCTCTATTATTAACGTTAGAAATTTTAGTAGTTACGTTTACTGCTTTCTGGAAAGAAAAACATCTGAAGTAGTTCTTAAACTACGTCTTTCTCATGAGTATGCGAAGTTCCTGCAATCCATGTACCGAGATGTCTTGAGAATTTTTGCCAAAAATATGCAAGTCTGAACAACTCGGATTTAAATGAGTTTTAAGATTAGGAGACAGAAATTGATCAAGAATTATTCAGTTTTTCTTTTCAAATACATTCACATAAGTTTGATCAACAATAATTATTTCAAACAAGACTTCCACTAAACTATCAACAGACAGGCCCGCCGTCAGGGGGGGGGCAGAGGGGGCAAAATCCCCGGGGCCCGGTTAACCCTTAACTGTGCTAGTGGGGTCCGCGCGGACCTGGCGGTATAGTTTTCTGTTAGCATTCTTTAGAGTATTAAACAGATGGCGTTGTGGGTCAACGTAATCTTAAATTAGGTTAGTTATAAGAGACGTGTGTAGCTGTAAAGTCAACAGCTAAATTATTTTGAAAATTATAAGACCTCGAATCTTTAAAGATCCCACCAACACGTAAGTGTACAGTGAAATTATTATTAGCTCTTCAAAAACCTAACTATATAATGCATTATTTTTAGTGTATTTTTGTCAATTTTACCATGTCAATGAATGAGTGGAGTAGACCTTTGACTGAATCAGAAATAAATGAAATAGCGAATGATCCTAATATTTATTCCGATGAAGAAAGCGCAGCTGAAGAAAACGAATTTCAAGCTAGCGATCATGAAACAAATTCAGAAGCTTCTTCAGATGGCGATGAAAGCCATTTTGATAACGATTCCGATGATAGTAATGTATTTTATGGTAAGGATAAAAATTTTAAATGGCAGAAGGCATGTAAAAGTCGTTCACGTACTCGCACTCACAATCTGATTATACATCTACCAGGCCCCAAAGGGAGAGCCAAAAATATCGATAAAAATGACATTACAGCAGTCTGGAAGTTATTCTTTACTGATAATATGCTAGAGACCATCTTGTTGCATACAAATGTGAAAATAAGGAACAGACATGAGCAATTTCAAGTACCTCGGCCATCGTACACAGCTGAACTGGATATGATTGAACTAAACGCTTTCCTTGGTCTTTTATATCTATCAGGTGTTATGAAATCTAATCACGAGGATATATCTGCTTTATTTGCCAATGATGGAACTGGTCGGGATGTTTTTCGGGCTACAATGAGTGTAACTCGTTTTCTGTTTATTTTGTCATTTTTGCGATTTGATGATGCACTTACAAGAGATCAAAGAAAAGAGCATAATAAATTGGCTGCAATACAGGAATGTTGGGATATTTTTATTGCGAATTGTGAATCTTTATATACTCCAGGAGAATATCTCACCATCGATGAGATGTTGGTACCATTTCGAGGCAGATGTTCATTTAAAATGTGCATGCCCAAGAAACCGGCGAAGTATGGTCTAAAAATTATGTGCCTCTGCGATGCACGTACTTTCTACCTGTGTAATGCATTTGTTTATACTGGCAAGGAAAATACAGTATCAATAGATAAAGTATCTGTACCAACCCGCGACGTCCTAAAGCTCATACCTCCCATACAAAACACAAATCGGAATGTCACAACTGATAATTGGTTCTCGTCAGTCGAGTTATGTAACAAACTGAGAGAACAAGGCTTGACCCTTTTAGGAACTATAAGAATCAACAAACCGCAATTACCACTTGTGTTTAAGCCTAACAGAAGGAGACAAGTGGGTTCTACGATATTTGGACATAACAATGATATAACAATAGCTTCATATGTGCCTAAAAAAAACCGATCGGTGTCATTGATATCTACCATGCACCACGATAAAAAAATAAGCACTGAAAATGGAAAACCTGATATGATCAATGATTATAATAGGACCAAAGTTGGCGTAGATGTATTAGATCAGTTATGCGCCAATTATTCAGTAGCTAGACGTACCAGGCGTTGGCCCATGGTAATTTTTTACGCTATAATAAATATAGCAGGTGTAAATAGCATGGTAATATTGAACTGTGGGCGAGAAGAAACATTTAAAAGGCGACATTTGCTGGTAAGCTTTGGAAAAATCCTCATTACTGCGCATATGCAACGAAGAAATCTCAGCCGATTACCGCGTGAACTGCAAACAATAATTTGCAACCAGTTGGGTAAAGAGCTACCTACAACCTTTACGAACAATGAGCCAACACGAAAAAAGCGATGCGATCTCTGCTCCAGGGACAAAGACCGAAAGGTTAAGAGTGTATGCAAAAAATGCGGCAAACACATTTGCCCAGATCACACCAGTTTAGTTTGCAATATAGTCTCAAATGAATACAAAGTGGATGTCGGCCCCGAATTAAAGGAGGAGGTTAAATATTTAAAATCAATTGCAAAGAGCAACATCTCGGACACTCCACTGCCACCTCTGAAGTTGCTGAACAAATTATCAGCGCTAAAAATTACTAGTTTATTTCCTAATTTGTGTATAGCACTCCGTATATTTTGCACCCTTCCCGTTTCGGTAGCACAGGCAGAACGCTCATTTAGTGTGCTTAGTAGAGTCAAAAATTGTTTGAGATCAACTATGGGACAGCAAAGATTGTCAGATTTGGGAGTGTTGTCTATTGAGTCTAGGCTAGCAAGAACATTGAATTTTGACTCAATTATTCAAACATTCGCAGAAAGGAAGGCAAGAAGAGTGTTGTTGTAAATAAAAAATAGTTTAAAATCTGTTAGTGTTATTATGAACATTACTCAAGTCTTAAGTAATTATTATTAAATAAGTTTGTAAGTAAGTTTGTTTTATTTTATGGAAAACAATAAACTCTTGTTATTATAATGCAGTAGTAAGTTTTGTTTTCATAAAACCTTAATCCATATATTAATACTATTGACAAAAATACAACACATCAAATATTGAGTGGGAGTGGGCCCGTTGTATTATTTTGCCCCGGGCCCTGGCTGTGCTGACGGCGGCCCTGTCAATAGATACTGCTAGAATCTAAAAGCGTCAAACATATCATTTTCTATAGACTAGACATCCAATAAACAAGGTAATACGAAATACAGCGACAAGATCTTTCATGTGCATAACTATTTTCAAGCCCCGTTCTAAACCATTTGATAATTTTTCAGTCAAATTTTGAAACAGAATGACCGAAATACTCAACGGAAGAGCAACAGTCCTGAAGATGTCCCTTTGAATAGTGGACAAAACGTCAAGAACAGAAGACGAGAAGTCGATACGGTCTCAAACCAAAAGCCACGAAATGATACATATTTAATGATAAGATTGAAAGCCTACAATTTAAATTTAATAAATATCCCTTTTAGTTTATAAATATTAATACATTTTTCATTTACTTAACATTCCATTTATTTTAATTTAAATCAACTAGTTTTGTATATTTATAATGGTTTCTGCATTTCAATCATTATCGCGTCGCAGCAACCAAAGAGTAGTTAGAAAGAGCGTCGGAAGTCTCGTACATCACACGTCATTTTCATATAGACAAAGAGCGATGACACATTTTATCCAGTCGTTTATAATTACGTGCATAGCCTGGGTAGTCAGTCAATGGCCGGAGACTGGTCGGTTTTGGCTCGTCTCGAACGTAGATACATGGAGAACCCGATACGCCTTGGCTATACGTCGGATGCCGAATGCCGAATGCCGATGCCCGCGTGCCTGCGGCTCCGGCAGGATTTTTGGTGTATCGGTACGGTTCCGTACTGTTCTGTGACGGATACGTACTGACGGATTGGATAGGATAGATGGACGAGCTTTTGTGTGTGAAGGCATGTATGTTGTACGTTGTTCGTATATACTGTTTTCATTCCTTCTTTTTTTGGATCATCAATCACTTGTTTATCTGTCTGTTGTGAGGATGTCGCAGTCGTTCTGGTCTATATTGTATATAGGGATGTATTAGATGCACATTTTTCTCTTTCAAATATATATTCTCATCATTCATGGAAGTACGTTAGATGCGGCGCGTTTTTAAAAATTAAAAAATAGAATTTCTTATAAGTCAAACTTTAGTTATTTATCTTCTATGCGTGCATATAACAATAGACTGTTTATCAGTATTATTTTTATGCAATATTTCAATTAATCAGTGTTTCTATTCAATACATAAATACGAGGGTGGTTCGGAAACTACGTGGCCTAACACAGAAAACGCAACTTTTTTTTTAAAAAAGCATTTTATTTTTCAATATAGTCTCCTGTTCGCTGAACAAACATATTCCAACGATATTTTATCCCTTGGAGCCTCAGAAGTTGCAAAGAACTTGTGCTTGCTAATTGATAATAAATTAAGGTTTAAAACTCATATTCATAAACTTATTCAGAAGTCGTTCTCGGTATTAAATTGCCTTTACAGTAACCGAAGATCTATGCGTAGGTACTAGACTTAGAACAATGCTCTGCGATTCTTTGGTGTTATCATGCTTCAATTATTGCGACGTTGTGTACGGGGCCCGTGTTTGGATTCCGAATATACATCAAAAATCCAAAAAGTACAGACTGCATAGATTCGTTTTATTTTCGGACTACGAAGGAGAGATCATTTGTCACACTTGATAAGTGAGGTGAATTGGCTGAACATGTCAAATCTAAGGTATCTACACATTTGTTGGTGAAATCAGCAAGGTGTATAATGGATCTGTTGGCGAGGAGAGATGCGGTTTACAGCAGGCATTTTAGATTCGTAGATGATCTTGCACTGCACAATTTGAAAGGTCCTTCTTGTAGGTCGCTCCAGCATTCTATAATACAGTGGAGGCTCTTTAACGAGAGCAAGTGAGCAATTGCACCCCCTGAAATTTTGAAACAAAACAAACCAAGCGGCGACTAACTGTGAAAGTATTTATTTATTACGTATTCATTGTTATTGAACAGGAACGTGGCGTGTACGGCACGCGAAACAACCTATATGCACCGATCGTAGTCATGTGACGACTAAGACTAACAGCGCACGGATGTAAAGACCCCTTCCACCGAGAGAAACATACCCATGTGCAAAGCGCTACTGTTGCTGCGTTAAGCCATTAAACATTACATTGAAGGTGGGGAGAACTGTATTTTGTTCTAGTTCCATATCGTATAATATATAGCATGTGAGCAAGATTCCCGTCTGCTCAACGCTGTTGTAAGATGAATTTCGTGTCTGCGATGCAGAATAACACGTTTTCGCGGTTAACGTATGATGAAAAAATCGAAATAAAAATCTTAAACGGCCGATGCCTCAATTATGTTTAGGAAACAAACAATCTGTTAAGGGTATTGTATAGGTATATTTTCAAATATTTACAGATTACAGGCTATCTTTAAACTTTATGCAAAAATGATTTAGATGAAATATTCTTATAATGTTTATCTACACGTCCCTAGGCATTTTGTTTTTTCAATTTTTTATTAATTGTTATAAAAAATTAAATATAAATAGATAATCGAAAAATAAAATGCGTACCGACGTATAACATATTATTATGAACATTAATTTCTAGCAAAATTTTTTCGTATTTATTAAGATAAATGTGTAATTTGATAAGAACGAAATGCATTTTTGGCACTGCTTTAATACGCCACCTGCAGTCAAATATTTGATATATCCTTGCAATCCAAGACAGGGCGGAGTTACTTTGTTTAGGTGGGGATTCACTTTACGAGCGATATTCGGAATACAGAAATCGTTGTTAGGGTTTTGAGTAGGTATTTGATTAAACATTTTTTTATATTATTTTACATTTCATAAAATTGAAAACATTATCTAGTAACCTTGGTTTAACTTTATAAAATTAATGTATATTTTCTTTTTGTAAAATTTACTTATATTATTTTGTATTATATTTCATAAAATTGTACACATTCTCTGGCAGGCTTTTATAACTTTTACATAAATACAAACTTAAACAAAAACATTACATATCATTCATAAATAATACTAGCTTTTTTAGTTCTTCCACTATTTTACATTTATCAAGATAAAATACTACTGACATTTATAAGTGAGTTAAAAATAATGTAAAACTAATATAGAAAACGAGATGGATATAGATGGTGCCTACTTCCTCTGTACAGATCGTCAGATATTGTACCAGACTGGTAGACGTTCAAAATAGTAATTGAGTAATTTACGACCTAGCAAAAAATTACTCTCAAACGATTCAGTGGTCGGACATTATAAAAAGATTTGAAGTAAACCAGAAATTGCTCGGAAAGGATATCTTTTATTTTAAAAATTTAACTACATTACTCTTCGTGTTATGGTAAATAAAGAACAGACATAAATAGGACTTATTATTTTACAGATGTAGTTACATAATAATAATGAATAAACATTAAACTTTAAATAATTTATATATAATAATAAAACAATGAAATTTCATTCAATACATGATATTATAAGTACAGTCATTCTGCATCTTTTTTGGAAAAAAATATTGAGACTATTTTATTTGATAAATCGTTAGTTCGACGAACAAGTCTGTCGAACAAAACCGCAGTGTGTGGGCCCCTTTAGTCATTGAATTCATGTACGAGGTTTCTCGGATACCTTGCCGGCCACCTTGTATTATAATAGTACCTATATAATAGTAGATATAATTAATTATCCTGTGATTTTCAATACGGTCAATGGAAAAGATAATCAAGACGACGACATTAGTGCCTTTCAACAAAATATTATTATTATTATATAGTATTCATAGGCACTAAGTAATATTTCTTTTAATCAGAATTCCATCTTACATACATATTAACTTATTGAACACATGTCAGACTAAAAAAACTTACAATCTGCATTCCTGTGGCGCCTAGACACCAGACTAAATAAATCATACAAAATATTACTAGCACCTACGTTACGTAGAGTATGTGTAGCCTGAAAAGAGACAATTAGCACTTAACGCATCAGACGTATGTCATTTCGAATGCATCGCTCCATAAGGGCGGTACTTATAAACTGGGAACTATACAATTTAGATTTTTACTATAGCATTTAGCAAAACAGTACGTGGTAGTGGGGTATTGGCAAGCTCCACTCCTGAGTAGAACCCCCCTATACCCGCAGCGAAGACGTCGAAATTTTTAGTTTGCTATACAACACCCTTAAAGGTAAAGACGTTATAAGAAAATTCAAAATGAATATTTATCAGAAAATGACTGGATTTGTGGGTGTGAAATTAAAAATACTTTGTTTTGTTTTCCGTGTCTTTTGTTTGGTGGTGAACCGTCTTGGTCAAAGAACGGAATAAAAGACTTAATTCATCTTAGTGCTAAAATTACGAAACATGAAAATTCCGAAGGGCATTTGAAAAATATATTTAGTCTAAGAATGTTAGGAAAAAATAACATTCAGAATGTTTTAGATCATCATATAGAAAAGCAGTTCAACAACACAATGAACAGGTAACAAAAAATAGGCATGTGTTAAATTTAATAATAAATTGCATTAGATTTTGTGGCGCGTTTGAACTGGCACTTCGGGGTCATGATGAACGGCAAACGTCGAATACCAAGAGCATTTTTCGGGAATTGATAAATTTTACGGCAGAATTAGATAAATCGCTCAGAGATCACATCGAAGCAGCACCGGTTTTTAATTGAATTTATAAATGATTTCCCAAATTTTAATGAAAAAGTGATAGAACTGTTCCACGTTTTGAGGTCCCCTGATACAAAAAAAGTGGTTTTTAAAAAATGTCTCTCTCTGTGTGTGTGTCTGTCTGTCTGTGTGTGTGTGACCACGATAGCGATCAAACCGCTACAGATATCAATTTCAAATTTTGTATTTACGAATATAATCTTCCTCTTGAGAACTGATTAGATTTTGAGCAAAATCGGCAGACCGGAAGTAGTAGTTGACTTCAGTGAAAAAATCGAATTTTGCAAATATTTCGTCAATTACTAAGTTTAAACAAATTTATAAAAAATTCAAATGTACTCAAAATTAAATTTGAGAAAAATTGTATTCATAAAGTTTTTCGAAATTCCGACCAGAAGTAGGTCTTTTACTCTTATCGAAAATCAGTTTTTTGCGAATATCACGCAAGTCATGCTTTCTAGACAGGTAAATTATCAGTATAAAAGTATTTAGAACGTATTCTTAAATATCTTTTGTATAAAAAAAATTTCAAAATTCGGACCGGAAGTAACACTTTTACTCTTACCGAATAACGATTTTTTGCAAATATGTCGTAAATTATGCATTCTATATATATTTATGAAGAGTACAAAAGTGTTTAGAGTTGGATTTGGAATATTTTTTGTATAAATGAAATTTCAAAATTCGGACCGGAAGTAACACTCTCATACGTATAAGAAAGTCGTGTGGTGGCCACACCTCATTTTTTAATTTTGAAATTATGCACTCCCTATGTGAACCACCCCGAGCCGCCACTGCTATAATACCCTTTTAAGGAAACTCAGGTCCTACACCAGCTCCCATACATTTAAAATGCATCTTAAATGTAAATTACTAGAAAATCAGTGGACCTCCCATGACATAATGCTATTTGAGTGGTTAATAAGTAGTTAATAAGTAGTTAATAAGTTCTAATTCTGGATAGTAAGTAAGTTCTTTCTTATAGTTTATAATATGATTTATGGTTGGGTTGGACAGCGTTGGCTGGATTTCGCCAAATAAATATAGACGCTTTATTGTTATTATTATTATTATTATTTTCTTATTTTTTTACTTGTTCAATTGCGTATTTAGATATATTTTACTTGTTATAATTAGCTATAACAATATTTATTTGTGTGGAATAATGTATATACTATAATGATTTAAATTTTCAATATTTATAAGTATAAAATCAAAATTAACTTCTCAAGAAAATTAATTTATGTTATACAAATAAAAGTTCATTCGTATATAGAATAGAAGAATTTTATTAGAATAGTAATGAAATGTACAAAATGTTAGATAGGAACTAAATTTATTGTAATCTCATTCTTATTGAAAGATTTAAAAAAGTCACAATATAAATAATATTGTCAAGACATAAGATAGGCAACTTAAATTACTATACAAAAAAATGTCATTATCATGAAAAATTAAATACGTATATGGAAACTAAGTAAAACTATCCTAGTTACTGAAACACAAATAGATGACTTGTGAATTTTGACATGAATGGTAAAGAATTATGAAATTAAACGAAATTTTTTGGAGTAAAGAAGAATTTATATAGAAAATTTGGTATAAAAGTAATAAATACCTGATCTTATAAGTTAATTATCATCATCTATATGTTTGATAAGTCGTAAACTTGTAGAACTCATATCTTGGACCGAAGTGATTACTGAACCGGAATTACTTTGACGTTACTTATAAAAATATATGGAATTGAATTTATAAACTGGAAAATACAAATAAGAAACGTTTTACCGAAATAGAAGAAGCCCATAAACGTGTATACAAATACGAGAAAACCTATTAGATGAATTTAACTTTTACCTTATATGACATATTATCCCGACCTTAAGAAATTGTACTTGCAATCCAGGATAGATGTATTTTACGAAGAGGACGAGTCCTAGACGGAAACAGAAAATCCTAAAGTGAAATTATAAACATTTGAAAGAAAATCGTTTCATAAACGTTAATATCAACCATTGAAGTAAAATCTTTATAAGATAAAGAGAATAATAGAACTGATCTTTCATTTATTGTAAAAAATGATTCTATTTTATATTACATCATCTGAATAGTCATGTTTATATTATTGAATTAATAATTTTCATTAAGAAGGAGAATTTAATTTTAAAATTGAATTTATTGTTTATGTGTTAAAATGAGTTTTTTCATCATTACTTAACTTATTAGTCAACATACATTATATTGTGTTTACAAAAATATTATTTTGAAATAAATATTAAAATAATTTTTACAAAAGAATTCAAACCTGAGATTATTATTTATTTTTCATACTCAATTATAAGTTCTACCAACTGAGCTTAGCTAGAAAGACAATAGTATAATACATGTATTTAGGAGTTGTATAATATGTTACGGTTGAGTTGAACAGCTTTAGCTTGACTCCGCCGAGTAAAGACGATTTATTTATATTTATGATGTGAGATTTAATAAGGAATTCAAAAATGAAATAATATACAGGGTGTTTTCCATTCGAAAAAATTGACTTTTTTGCAAAAACTAACAAAAGCATATCAAAAAAACGACAGTGGCTCGGTAATAGTCACATTTAAAGTATTAATATCTTACATGTTTCTGACATGAAATTTAATAAATAATTCAAAAATGAACTGATATACAGGATATTCCATTAAAAAAAATTGACTTTTATACAAAAACGTGTCATGTAACTTTAATTCAGTTTTCTGAAAATTCAGTTAGTAATTGCAAAAAAATAAAATATGCTTGTATTAGGCTTTTTTATTATAGACAAATTTACCAAAAATTGTATTCATCTAATACGTGGTTTTCGAGAAATATAATTTTCTAAAAACATTGAATTTTACAGAAAAATGATAACAAGTCAAAAATTTTAGATTTTAGGCCTATACTATCTTATAACTTTTTGCCTAAAAATTACGCAGGGAATACAAAAATGTAATAATATATAGGCTGTTCCATTTAAAAAACTATAACTATGTTCAGCCACCAAGTTATGGAACACTCTGTATAATACAAAATATTTTTAAAATGTGCTCCTAATGAACAGCTATCACAAGGAAAGAACCGCTTCGAAATATCTTTACTCATAAAGGCATACTCGGCCTTACCCGCTTAGATGACTCATCCTGTATATAAAAGGAAAGTACATATATATAATTTTGTCATACAGAAAGGGGTCTTTAAGGCGAATCGGGACGGCCAAGTGTGCGAGAGGGATGCAGATATCGGAAAAGTAATTAGCGATTTCTGAAGAAACGGTACAACCGATTTTCAAATTTTAAACAGCATAATTCTTAAAATATTGTTTGAAAATGCGCCAACGTTTTAGTTTTTTAATTTTTGGTTTGATAAAAAAAATAAAAAAAATATTTTTGTAATAAAAAAAATAATTAAAAATCGGCTCAACGGCGCATATGAAGACCAATTTTTTAATGACAAAACTTTTTTTTTTTTTTAATTTCGGCAAATAATAACGCCCGAAACGGAAAAATGCATTTTCCTTTGACAGTCATTATACCGACAGTCCGCTGGATCCTTTTACACAAAAAAAGTTTAGGTGGGACGTAACATTTTCTGTATTTTATTGATAGTAACGGAGTCAACGGAAGAGCGTGGAAATTTTGAAATCTCCATCCTCTAATTTGGTACTTATCCACACCATTTCTAATTGTAATTCAGAAAGCGTAAGTTGATATTCAGAAATCGTCAATTGTAATTTAAATTAATAGTTATTCAGGTATCAAATGTAATTCAGAAATCATCAGTTTTAATTTGGAACGCATAATTTTGGCAATGAATAATATGCGAGTAGGAATATAAGTGTTGATTTTGTTAATAATAAAACTACCCTAGGTTGACCTTTTTGTATATTTTTATCGTTTGTACTGCGTGTTGAAATAAAATCCTGCATAATCTCTTTTAAATTACATTTGTGATATTCTCTGAATAATTAATTGATGATTTCTGAAATACAGTTTACTCTATCTGAATTTCAATTAGCTATTCTAATTACAATTCTTTTGTTCTGAATTTCATTTAACTAATCGGAATTACAAGTATTAGTTTCACAGTAAAAATGTCGTTTACACGACACCAGTGTCAAATGTCCCTCACTTTTAACGTTGGTGGCATAAAGTTACATTACAACAAACGCTAAAAGTCCCACTTTTTTTCTACAACGGCATTAATTCAGAAATTAAAAAATATTAATAAAGAAGATTTTCCAGTTGTGAAAAAAAACATTGCAAACAATCGATTGTTTTTTTCATACAAATTTATTAATAATGAAGATCAAGGTGATCTACCCGCATAATTTATGTATTATGTTGTATCTTGAAAATGTTCGATAGGCTCTCTAATCTTCATACTCCTACATGTTCGTGGGTCTATGATTTCAGGTAAAACCGCTTTTTCGAAACAAAATTTCAACTTTGGAAACAATGTTTTGTTCCAAAATTCATAATCAGACAAAATCCGCTCGATGTAAATGTCTTTAGGGGTCCACACAATAAAATCATAATATTTCGTAAGGGTTACATGCAATTGTCCTGCACCTGATAATAATAATTATGTGATCTTTTTAATCGAGTACTTTTGTCCAAACAAAAACCTTTAATCGTTTCAGTTGTCTCAGCGATTGTCAAGTTTTCTGCTGCCTTTGGACATTTAACCTCGACAATACCTCCACTGTCGGTTAGTCCATCTGGAGAAGCGGCTAAGTAGCCATGGTCTAGATGAACAAATAAACCACAATTCGCAACTTTTTCTCCTGTTCGTTCAATATACGTTCTTATAGCGTTTTTCTCGTTAACATTGCCAGACTGAACAGCGGCGTTTGTAAATGGTCTACCATACAAGAAGTTTTCAACCATCTTACACCATTTAGTATTTTTTCTCCGTTTCGCTATTTGCCCGAACACTGATGAAGTTAGACGATTTTTTCTTTCCATGAACCAAATTTCATTATCACTCAGTCCTCTAGTCATGTTTTCTATCAAATCTCTTTGTTCGATGGATACCTATAGACTTTTTTTAAATTCATTTGCTTCTTTTGCGAGTTCTTCCGCGTCCAAGTCAAGCTTTTGGCACATTTCGCCATAGTCTTTTCTTCCTTCTACCTCATTGGTTTTTCCTTTTCTTGGCCTGTCAACTACAAATAAAGATTTTCTTGTCCTTAGTAATTTGTTTGTAATTTTCTGTGCTCGACGTTTTATTGCTACAGATGGGCTTTTTCCTACTGATGTTTTCATAGTTTCGTAGTGCCACTTGGGGCCCATTTGATAATCAAGTCCAGCACCCTGTACACGGATAGTGTACGATTCTCTTTTGCAGCGATTAACTTGTTTCCCCCCAGAAAATTTAGCAACTAAAGACATAAAATTCTCAGCATAATTGCTCGTTCTGTTGGTAACAAGTTGATGAGCTTTTCGGATAACAGGCTTGAGGCATTCTTGAATATATTTAAATGCTTGGAGCCTATCACCCTCTAGTACACTTTTATCAGACGTCGATGAACAAAAATATTTTTTACAATTCTTGTGCATGCCGAATACATGGATTGGCCCGTCTCTTAATATCCTCTCTGAGATCGACAGGGTTTTTACCATTTTTCGAATTATATATAATGGCTGCCCTGACACCTTTGACTAGGCGTTTGATGATCGGACGCGTAAGAATATTTCTAACACTTCTAGAAACGCCTTGAACTTTCATCAAAGCTTTAGTGTAATTTTTCATCACATGGTTTGTACATTCAATTTTCTCAATTTTTCTACCGTACGAAACCATTTCTTGTAATTCTTTGTGCACACTAGAATCACCATCCCCCAATGAAGCATCGATATTCCAGTCCATGTAGAGTCTTACTCTGATTAAAAGCCTGAATGAGCATATCCGATTCCATTCCACAGGAAGTACCGGTCCAATTTTTAAAACAATGGTCGTGCACTTCATCTTTTCCGTTTGTTTTAAGATAAAGGCACATGGCACAATATTTATTTCTCACATCCAGATGCAGCAACTTTTTTGTTTTTACACCAATAACACAAGCTACACCAGAATTAGAAGAATATCTGTGACCATGGCTTCGATGTGACCAGCCTCCATCCACAACTACTGTGATAAATGGAGTCTCATCCTCCGTTATATGACCATTATTTACAGCTAAATCTTTTTCTTGCCTGCCAGCTTCAATCATGGATTCTTATAAAATTTCTTGCCAAACCTTTGTAAAACCACAAGTTACCAGTAAACTCTAGATGAAAATATTAACCTCTGCTTACCTTTCCTAGTTTCAGTTCTATCTTTTGAAATGACTTGCTGCCTATTGGTTTAACTCCCATGGTAGAGAACAATTCTTCCATGCTCGAATGTCCACCACCAATAGACATTACTTCCCATACAGCGCTATCAGCCACCGTAAGTTCTAATTTAGGAGTTGATATCCTTGGAGGTGTTCTCTCTCTATTTGTTTTAGGCTCCGGGTGGAATCTCTGTTTACACACATGAGGTTTTCTTGCAGAGTAATTGGTAACTATCAGAAACTGTACGACGCATGCGTATTTTATGATCAATGTTTGGAGAGTAGAATCACAAATTCGATTCGTTTCCAACTACTAGTTTAGTGTTCGGACTAATACAAATTTGCAATTGTAAACGATTTTCAAACTATCACAAGAGTTAGGTGTTTTATCTCTGACAAAAGTTCGCCCATGCGTGTGTACACATTTCAAGTAGAATTTTTTAAATTTCGTTGTGGTTGGTAGCATTGGCGGCCCGTGATTTTTTGGGACAGGAGGGCACCGGGGGTCTGAGTGTTTAATATCAAAAATTAAGTACCTTACGATCAGCAAAATGATTAATAACTCATTCATTGAAGTTTGGTGTTGATGTTAGTAATTGTTTTTCAATGGAACACATTGCTAAGGCACATAGTCTGCTTTCCCGCATGGTATTTCTAGAAAATGGTTTTATTCTCTTCAAAGTAGAAAAACACCGTTCACTTGATTTTTTCTATTTTGCACGCCCCCCAGACATTCGCAAAATAGCAGAAGACAATTTACAAAATCTTTCGCCAACATAGTCTCGACATATTATCAAAAACAAACTTTTATAACAGTTGTACTATTCAACCTTGGAAGTAAATTACAATAGTAGCATCAGAAAACTTATCATCCAACTCTGCTTAACAATTTATATTGTTAATTAGTAAATAAAATGTTAGCATGTGTGCTTTTTATTTTTTGTACAACTTCTATTGCACATGTTTGTTACATTAAAGGCTTACATTTTGACATTTGAATATAATTTGGTTCATTTTTTTGTTTGTTACCAACGTCAAAACAACAAAATTATAGTGCGATAAAGAAATGCTTTTGCAACCAAAACGGATGTCGTAAAGTGAGTTTTATAGCACCGAAATAGAAAAAAGCATTTTGCACATTTCACCCACACAACCAGTCTGATAAACTGTAAGAGCTTCTGTTGAATTTTCTCGTCACGGTTTTATTAGTTTTCAAATTGAGATCTTCTAGTTTAATCAATAAATCTGGTCTAGGGAGACCTAGATTTTTTAATTCTGTCTTAATGTTACTAACGTAATTCATAGTTGCATTTGCACCGATAGAAATTACAACATACACTCACCGCTGTATATTACATACTGGACCGCCACCCGGACCCGGCACCATAAAGTAGTGCCCCGCCGCCTACATATATACGCGCGCTACCCGCGCCAGTTTCATCGCTCGATTTCTAATACAAACGGGGCAGTCGCGCGAGATGCCCCGGAGCCTACGTTAGACTGCGATTTTTAAACGTGCTGAAAAGACGGACTGTTACTTCCGAAAACATATTATTTGTCATCAAACAAATCAGAAAAATTACATACAAATTAGGTATTTATAATTAATTTATCTGTTAAAAGAAATTTGTCACGGGGGGGGGGGGGCAGTGCCCCGTTGCCCTCCCTGCAGCAGCCGCCACTGGTTGGTAGGGTCAATTGCGTCGATGTGTTATCGATCACGATTCCTTTATTGTTGTACATAATGGAAATACATAACCTCCGTGTATATTCACATTTGTATATAAAAGGTAGCTAGGTATTGGAAGTATACAAACAAAGAGATTCTATAAAAGATCATCTTTAAAAACAGAAACGATTATTTACAATGAAGTGTATAAAAACAGACATAATTTCTATAAATATTAATAATTTTGTATTATCGTGGGTCCATAATGTACATTCATTTTCAACAGATTGCCTCTCTAAAAAGCGTTCGTGCTGTCAAAATCTCAAACAAGTTTGATTTATATTAAATTTTGACCGGCGCATGCCCATTTTAAAAGTCGGAGATTGTCGAATAACTATCACAAAAACTCTCTACGAACAAGCCTATGATGTCATTGGAATTCCCGCAATTGCAAGTTCCACAGTGGCACTGTGTTTTAAATATTGTGTTTAGGAGATATAAGAATCAAATTTGTGGGTGAGTGGGGTGGCTTGTTTGATTTGTTATCGCCGTACGTGCAAAAAGTCAGTTTTCGGAAAACCAAACTCGGAAAGAATTAGGTACCCGTTCTACTTTTAAATGTATCAATAACTAGTATGAACATAGTACATATTATATTTTTTCAATTTTATATTAATAGTTTTGTTCATAAAGTAAGTAAATAATAATATAATTTATTGAATTGTTGCAGAAAATACGTAGGTACCTAAGCTACTATGAACCCGTAGCCCGTAAACATTCTTAACAGGCTAGCCCTTTTATATCCAGTATTATTAACATAATTATTTATTATCTTAAATCAGTAAATTCAATTGTTTTAACTATGCATGCTACTTGGCAGGACACTGGCAATGTCTTGAAAAGATCCTTCAGCTCGAATATAGGTATAATTTGTATGGCGCAGTCAATTAGACGCGTGGCAAAAAGATCGTCCGCATTTACGGTGCGGCGAGATCAAAGGGGAAAACGTATATTACTGTTTCGGACGCTATTTTCTGGCGAAAAAATAAAATAAAAATTGATTCAACATTAGTAGATATAGCTTGAACGTCGCTCTTGGCCACTTTTTCTATTTTCTTCTTTTTTCTTAAGTTATTACAAAAAAAAAAATTTTAGAAAAAAAAAATTGAAAAACTAAAACGTTAGCGCATTTTTGATTATTGCTTTCAAAACATTTATTCTTTCAAATTAAAAATATTTTGCTTGTTTTTTCTTAAAACAGCTAAATAATTTCAGCGCCATCTACCGCATCGGAAACACACTAAATGGTCGTCCTGATTCGCCTTAAATAGTTTCTGTAAAAATAAATAATATCAGTCAAGGTTTTATACTATTATATACTTTTACTTTCTTATACGTAGTATAAGGAAGTATTGTGATGACGAAAATTTTCGACCTCGAGATTCCACGTTTTGAAGTCCTCTGATACCAAAAAAGTGGTTTTTAAAAAATGTCTGTCTGTCTGTCTCTGTGTCTGTCTGTCTGTCTGTCTCTGTGTGTGTGACCACGATAGCGGTCAAACCGCTGTAGATATCAATTCCAAATTTTGTATTTAGGTGTATAATCTACCTGTTGAGATCTGATTAGTTTTTCAGTAAAATCGGTAGACCGGAAGTAGTACTTTACTTCAGTGAAAAAATCGAATTTTGCAAATATTTCGTCAACTACTAAGTTTAAACAAATTTATAAAGAATTCATATGTACTTAAAATTAAGATTGTGAACCAATTTATTTAAAAAGTTTTTCAAAATTACTACCGGAAGTAGGTCTTTTACTCTTATCAAAAATCGGTTTTTTGCCAATATTTTGCAAGTCATGCTTTCTCGACAGGTATGCTACGAATATAAAAGTATTTAGAACTTAATTTCCAATATCTTTTGTATTAAAAAAATTTCAAAATTCGGACCGGAAGTATCACTTTTTCTCTTACCGAATAACGATTTTTTGCAAATATGTCGTAAATTATGCATTCTATATATATTTATTAAGAGTACAAAAGTATTTTATTCTTAGCGAGTAGCACTTTTTTTCGAATATCTTGCAAAGTATGCATTCTATAGCGATTTATTAAGGGAATGAAAGTACTTAGAATAGGATTTTGAATAAGTTTTGTATAAAAAATTCTTAAAATTGTATAGTTTGAAACGGTCATAAGTATAAGAAAGTCGTGTGGTGGCCACACCTCATTTTTTGGATAGTAACGAGTGACATATCATCATATTATTATACAATACTAAACATATTACAAATAGAGGTGTTTAATATAATTTTTTGTATATCCCAATTGATATGTGAATGCAAGTATTTCTAGCTTAAAACAGGTTATTTATTGTTTCCCGCCATTTTGTGTGCTCCTCGCGAGTCGGCCTGTATATAAGTTGATCAGCACGAGAGAGTATAATGTATTGAATAGAAACCGAAACTTTTGAATGAAACAGTAAACCGAATTTGCAAGAATCCTGTACGGTCAAATGTCGATCCGTTCATTAAAAAATAGTCTGACAATCAACGTTTGTCGTGTGCTTCGTTAATAGGGGCAGAGAATAGCCGACGCATGGCTAGAGTACTGAGACTCGAAGAGACCTTGGACGGCGTGACGGAGCACCTCAACGTCATCGTCTGTGCGTGCGAAGTGCGAGCCGGAGGCGGTACCGGCGGGCATTTCGACGTCAACACAACGCGCACTGCCCGGTCAACGACACCACCTGAACGAACAACAGTGCGAGGCTCCGGTCCTTTATAATACAACGGCCCCGCTTTGATTCTCCCTAAACGCTCGATTTGCGATTTTGAATATATTGTCTACCCCGATCCCGGGCGCTTTTCCTTCTTTTACTTTCTTTAGTGACGATGAAAATTTTCGACCTCGAGATTTTTACAGATGTTCACGTTTTGAAGTCCCCTGATTCCTGATTGATTGTGTGTGACCACGATAGCGGTTGGACTGGAAATATCAATTGCAAATTTTGTATTTACGTGTATAATCTCCCTCTTGAGATCTGATTAGTTTTTCAGTAAAATCAGTAGACCGGAAGTAGCAGTTTACTTCAGTGAAAAAATCGAATTTTGCCAATATTTTATCAACTACTAAGTTTAAACAAGTTTATAAAGAATTCATATGTACTTAAAACTAAAAATTGAGAACAATTTTATTAAAAAAGTTTTTCGAAATTCCTACCGGAAATATGCCTTTTACTCTTATCGAAAAACAGTTTTTTGTGAATATTTCGCAAGTTATGTTTTTTAGACAGGTGCGTTACGAGTATAGTATTTAGAACTTAATTTTCAATATCTTTTGTATAAAAAAAAAATTCAAAATTCAGACCGGAAGTACCACTTTTACTCCTATCGAATAGCGATTTTTTGCAAATATGTCGTAAATTATGCATTCTATATACCGTATGTGTCAATTTTCATTAGGTATAGGGATTCAATGTTTACGTGCGATTTATACGTATACAAATAATACGTGGTAACGTGTGTCACTCCTACTGTCCGTCACCAATCCCGGCAACAATCGACATTACAACGATTTTCTCCGATCTCCCCACCAGATTTTACATTCAATCTTTAGCTGCGAACACGTTGCGATCTAGTCTGCCAAAAAAGCCGTCTTATTACTGCAACGCGAAACATCAAATGGCCGCCGCGATCTCCTGAACTACTAGTTTATTATTATTTACAGAATCCTTTTTTATTTACCTTATTTTTAATTTTATTAGAATTACGCTTTTGTGTGTGTCATGCAGCGTGAACGCAGCTTAATAATTCTCTGCATTTACTGAAAGGAAAAAGAAAAACAAATCCTTGCAACGCGTAAATATTATTTCTGAACGTATTACAAACACCCAAGTCAGTGGTCCAACAGTTACTGCTATAACTTGAGCTTGTATCGGTCGCGCTCGCATTGGAGAGGATAGTAGGGGTGCCATGTTGTCACGTATTGCATGAATTAATCGCCTATGGCTAATGAAAATTGACACAGGCTGTATATTTATCAAGAGTACAAAAGTATTTAGTGCTAGATTTGCAATATTTTTTGTATAAATGAAATTTCAAAATTTGGACCGGAAGTAACACTTTTACTTTTAGAGAGTAGCACTTTTTGTCGAATATCTTGCAAAGTATCCATTCTATAGCGATTTATTGAGAGAAGAGAAGTACTTAGAATAGGATTTTGAATAATTTTTGTGTAAAAAAATTCTTAAAATTGTATAGTCTGAAACGCTCATATGTATAAGAAAGTCGTGTCGTGGCCACACCAAATTTTTTTGTATATATACATCTGGTTTACCTATGTCTATTAAATATAGCAAACACCACTTGTACGCTGACGACATTCAATTGTACCTGTCGTTCAAGCCGTCTCAATATATGCAGACGCAGACACACATTACTGAGAACTTGGAGAGCATACGCAAGTACTGCGAGACCCATCAATTATTTATCAATCCAGTAAAAACCCAAGCTGTTGTATTCGGTGCGAAACGTGCTCGTACACACATACAGTCGTCGCTGGATTTACGAACACAAGACACTAAATTAATACCCTCGCTGTGCGTTAAGGCCTTGGGTCTTCATGTGGATTCTCTGCTTCGGTTCCGCCAGCATACATCTCAGTTGATCAGAAAAGTGATGCTGTCACTGAGATTCATATTTATGAATAGGAAGCTCTTCGATGTGGTAACTAGACGTGTATTGTGTGACAGCTTAGTGCTGTCACACTTTAATTATTCTGATGTTGTCTATGGCCCTTGTATGGATGGTGGAGAGGTGGTAAGGATACAGAGGGTGCAGATCAATTGCACCAGACTTATGGTATGAGGAGTAGGTGTGGGGTAACAGACAAATTGCGGGAGACGACCACACTGAACATGAAGAATAGGCGTTTGCTTCACATTTTTATGTTCTGCTTAAAGATATTACAGACAAAGGAACCTGCATATTTGTATAATAAGCTTCAATATAGACATCAACAACATGGGTTAAATATTAGGCAAAAACATCTTCTTACAATTCCGAGGCACAATCGCGAAATTTTTCAACGTAATTTTTCTTATAATGTAGCTAAAGTGATTAACAATGTTGTGTTACCTGCTGTTTCTAACCACCTTAGTCCATACACAACGCGCACTGAGAGAAAATTTGTTAGAATCAAATATATTTATTCAGGACGTCTATACACTCGTACACGACCACGCAACGAGTTAGAGTGAACCGGGACTCTTTACTAACAAGCACAGACCTCCAGTGTCGAAGTTGCTATGCTACATGTTCGCGAGGCAAAGTTGAGGCGGGTTCGTTTGTGATCCCTGGACAAGCAAGGAGCTCCATAGGCCTCCGAGAAGTCAATTTGCTTCTTTAAGTCTTTTTTTCACCGCTTGACTAGAGATTGTTAGACTGGTAGCATTTTGAAGTAGGTTCCCACGACTAGTTTTTCTTTTACGTCCAATTCCCTGGATTATCTGCCCATTTTTTGATACATATGCCATGCTCTACAGATAATAATAATTTTGTTTTTGGTAGTGTTTTTCTTTTCAATATCTAAGGTGTAAAAGAACAAAAGTGTTAATGTAATTTTCTTTTGGGATTAGCTAAAACATTCCATACAATAATATAAACATGAAAAAAATTCGTCATACAGTCATTCAAAGTAGTGTACCGCTAATTTTGTTGAGCAGTGTAATTAACTACTTAACTACACAGAATAAAACAGTAAAACCCCCTCTCGAGTCAAGTGAAAAAGAAAACAAATATATTAGAAACCAACTAAGAATAACTTGCCTGGAGTAAATGAAGTATTTATGTATTATTCAAGGAGCCTGTTCTCGATTTTAGTACCTCTTTTCTGTATAATAGCTACTATAATATTACTTTGATAATATATTTGTAATTAAAGCAAATTGCATTGTTATCTCTGAAAAGAACGATAACTCAATAGGAACATATCTAGACACGATAAAATTAATAGCATATAAAATAGTTAACCACGAGATTTACTAAGCATTTAATAGTAAAGACACGCGCATATGTGCAGAGATATTTATGACAAAAAAGATACAATGGGGAGACTGGAATGTAAATTGCTATGATTAGCATAACTTAAAGACAATAACACACTATTTAACTCCAATCTATTATGTTTAGTCACTTGTAAATCACTTTATTCCGATATACAAAGTTTCCATTGATGGAAATATAAAATGAATTGTCATAGAATTATATGCGTATATGCACGTATGTACGTGCTTCTAATTTATGGCAGTACTAGCTCTGCTTAGATTTATGAGAAACACTAGGGCAATTATCTAGGAATCAACTACGGAGGCAAATCGCTTGTTTCGTTTTTACTTTCTTATACGTAGTATAAGGAAGTATTGTGATGATGAAAATTTTCGACCTCGAGATTTTTGCAGATGTCCACGTTTTGATGTCCCCTGATACCGAAAAAGTGGTTTTTAAAAAATGTCTGTGTGTCTGTGTGTATGTGTGTGTGACCACGATAGCGGTCAAACCGCTATAGGTATCAATTCCAAATTTTATATTTACGAATATAATCTCCCTCTTGAGATCTGATTAGATTTTCAGTAAAATCGGTAGACCGGAAGTAGTAGTTTACTTCAGTGAAAAAATCGAATTTTGCCAATTATTCGTCAACTACTAAGTTTAAACAAATTTATAAAGAATTCATATGTACTTAAAATTAAGTTTGAGACAAATTGTCTTAAAAAAGTTTTTCGAAATTCCTACCGGAAGTAGGTGTTCTACTCTTATCGAAAATCAGTTTTTTGCGAATATTTCGCAAGTCATGCTTTTTAGAGAAGTACGTTACGAGTATAAAAGTATTTAAAACATACTTTTCAATATCTTTTGTATAAAAAAAATTTCAAAATTTAGACCGGAAGTACCACTTTTACTCTTATCGAATAGCGATTTTTTGCAAATATATCGTAAGTTATGCATTATATATATATTTATTAAGAGTACAAAAGTATTTAGAGTTGAATTTGCAATATTTTTTGTATAAATGAAATTTCAAAATTCGAACCGGAAGTGGCACTTTTACTCTTAGCGAGTAGCTTTTTTTCGAATATATTGCAAAGTATGCATTCTATAGCGATTTATTAAGAGAATGAAAGTACTTAGAAGAGGATTTTGAATAAGTTCTGTAAAAATTTTTTTTTAAATTGTATTGTTTGAAACGCTCGTACGTATAAGAAAGTCGTGTGGTGGCCACACCTCATTTTTTTAACATAGGCATGATAATGAAATAGTCTTATAATGGTTATTTTGTAATTTAGAATAACCAAATACGACAAAAATTTTTGAGAGAAGATTTTGTAATATGATATTGATTGTTATAGATTTAGAACACATGAACGTAATTCTTATAAGATTCTATCTAAATTGATACATTTCGTTTTCTTTGTCTATGGACCTAGTTATTTTTCTTCTCGTTGTGTGATATGTCTTGGGAGGTGTGAAGATCCATAACTGTGAAACAGAGTCACCGAGGAGGACCGAAGTGAACACGACTTGTAGAAGAAAAACTTCTAACTTTGAAACTGTTTGGGCACCGCTTTTGAAGAGATGCAATTTACTGGAGACGGACAGATTTAAATCTACGATGTTTACCGTGGAGAGCATCGACAAATTGATACATTCTTGTGTTACCTCTTATAAAGCAGTACTTATAAAAATCGTTTTTATACTTTGCAAATAGCATAAACAATTTTATTAATGTAGCTTACTATAGTTATTTGTATCACTAGTCCAGAAAATGATATTTTGCGAATGTGAGTGATATTGCGTAGCCGAGGTGAAGCAACACGAGTAGTCGCAAAACATTTTCTGGACGTGTAATTCACAAAATTTTTCATGCCAACAAATTTAAATCATTTTTAAAAAGTAAAAAATTACCTAAGTAAAAAATTAACCAAAGTAACTGGGGATTTAATTTTTGTGGTTGGTACCTGTCACTGATGCACATTTGATTTTCAAATTTAAAATTAAATTGACATTTACCTAGTTTTCTTTTGAAAATAGTAAAGTAATAACTAAACGAATTATGGAAACGCCAGCTCATATAATGGAAGCAGCTGAAACAGCCATACAGAATTTATTACCTGCAAAATCTGCACCTCGATATTGGAAGGCTTATGACGGTTTTGTAAAATGGTGTGCTGACAATAATATGAAAAATGTGTACAATGAGTGTGTCCTCCTTGCATATTTTGATGAGAAATCGAAAAAAAACAATTCTGCAACTTTATGGTCTATATTTTCCATGTTGAAGTCAACGCTGAATATTAAAGACAATATCAACATTGAAACTTATTCCAGACTACTCGCTTTTCTAAAAAGAAAAAAAAATGGTTACTTGCCGAAAAAATCTAAATGTTTAGAGATTGAAGACATTGAAAAATTTATTATAACTGCTCCTGATGAGGACTATCTGTTAATGAAGGTAAATAACTATATGTCTATATCATTCGACTAGTCATGGTTTGTGATTTTAGACAGCATTAATAATTGGTACCAGTGTAGCTTGTCGTAGAGAGGAACTAAGTGCATGATGTTAAAGATAGAGACGATGTAATTATTATATCAGTTCCTAACACCAAAACAAAACGTCCCAGAAGTGCATGTGTTACTGAACCACTGTCGTTGAACAAAATTAGGAAATACATGTCTTTAAGACCATCTGACACGCCCTTGGATAGATTTTTTCTTTACTACAAAAAAAAAAACAAATGGCATTCATTCTTTTGGAGACATGCCTGCTAAAATAGCTACATTTTTAAAACTGGAGAACCCGAAAGAGTATACAGGGCACTGCTTTCGAAGGAGTAGTGCCACAGTTTTGGCTGGCCATGGAGCAGATATAACAATAATTAAAAGGCACGGCGGGTGGCGAAGCACTGCTATCGCTGAATCATATACACGGTGGCCAGAAAAATGCGGACAAACGCCAGGTAGAACGATTCTTTGTTCAATTCTGAGGCGATAATCTTAATCCAAAAAAGTTATACGGTCCTTCCTTACGGCATACGAGACCATCAAACATTAAGTTGTAGGGCTAAAATTTAGCAAAATTCGTCAAATTTATCTATGTAAAATCATTGTGGTGAAATTTAGAAATGGAATTATCTCAAATGCATTGATGTAACTAATCGATTAATACCAATGGTTTACATTTTTAACATTTCTTCATTGGCTTTTTTGAAATTAAAGTACATATGGCAACGTGGTACTGTAAGGCTGCTTGTTTAAAAGTAATAAGTAGTTGTCAATTTTTGACGTTTCTCATGTGACATTTGGCTGTTGAAATAAGATAAACATTTTGTGCTGTTTTTAATACTGAACAATATGTTATTTACCTTTGGAGAATACGCCGACATGTATATGGTATTCGGATTTTGCAACGGAAATGCAAACTTGGCAAAAGATCAATATCAAATACGGTATCCATAACGGCGACATCCATCCACCAACACGTTCCGTAGATCGGATCAGCGACTTAGAGAAACTGGCACCTTTATACCGAATTATCGTAACAGCGGTAGACCTAGAGAGCGTCGAACAGTTCAATTAGAAGAGCAAATATTGGATGCTGTTTACGAAGATCCGACGGCCAGCACAAGACAAATAGCTCGGGAACTGAATATTCGTAGCAAAACAACAGTGCACTCAGCACTATCTCAAAATCTTTTGTATCCGTTTCATGCAAGGAAAGTGCAGCCTTTGTATGTGAACGATAATGTCCACAGAAGAATGTTTTGTAACAATGTTTTACAAAGGATTCAAGAAGAGCCGAACTATTTATTGCATATTCTCTGGAGCGACGAATGCTTGTTTACGAGAGATGGCGTCTTTAATAGCCATAATTTTCATTTTTGGGCGGACGAAAATCCCAAGGCAGTAAGGGAAATTGGACATCAGAGAAGATTTTCGGTAAATGTTTGGCTGGGGATTTTAAATCTCCGAGTTGTTGGACCAATATTTCTTCCAAATCGTCTAAATGGAATTGAGTACGTTAACGTTTTAGAAGAAGTACTAGATAATATTCCACTGAATTTGAGACCCAACATGTTGTACATGCATGACGGGGCACCCGCTCACAATGCCAGAATTTCCAGGGATTGGTTAAACGAACACTTTCCGAATCGGTGGATAGGGCGTAACGGTCCAATAGCATGGCCAGCAAGATCTCCCGATCTTAATCCTCTGGACTTTTTCGTTTGGGGGTTTTTAAAGGAAAAGGTCTATGCAACGCCTCCAGCTAACGAAGAGGATGTAATTAATAAAATTACGGCGGCAGTTCGATTAATCACCCCGGATATGTTGCAGCGCGTTTTGAATTCGCTTCCTCGAAGATTTGAATTATGTCTGGAAACTGATGGGTACCAATTTGAACAGTTGTTATAATTTTTTCATATTATCTTTAAATTTGAATAAAATTGTTATCCATGTTAACATAAAATTCTTGCTAATTTGCGTATTTACCTGATTTATAGTAAATAATAAAATGATTACTGCCACAGTACTTGTCTGATTAGGTGTTGCCAAATTTACAATTCTTTTAAGCTGCTCGTGTGACTTAAGAAAGCACTGTACTACTTTTTTGGATTAAGATTATCGCCTCAGAATTGAACAAAGAATCGTTCTACCTGGCGTTTGTCCGCATTTTTCTGGCCACCGTGTATAGTGGAGTCCTTGAAAGAAAAAAATGCTATTTCGAAACAGTTAACAGGGCACCAACAATTACAACCAGCCCTTAATATCCCATCTACATCTAATTCAAACCCTACCGTTACCAACATCCCAACTACATCTACTATAGATTCTATGGATACCAACGACAACACCCCATCTACTTCAACGAGCATTCAAAACTTGGAAGTGAATTCTAATCATTCAGCCACCATGTCAAGCATTAGCGTCTCTAATTTGCAATATTGCATTTTAAATTTTAACTTTAAATAATATTCCTTTTAAAAAATTAGGGTTGGATAAGAATCATGCACATGCTCAAGAATATTTATTACTCAATAATGTTACTTCACAATATTACTTTATTTGTTAATGTACTTGGACTGAATATTAAAATGGCGTTATTGTTTCGTTTAATGAAGAGATCTGAAGTTTTTGTAAACACTGCTGTGCATGTATTCGGCAAACATTTTCATAGTCCACACCTAACCTAAAAAGCAATCACAGTTCACATTTGTATAAAAGCGTTAACTGGAACTTACGTTGATATTACGATTACATCTACATGAATTATCTATTTATTAAATTTAAAAGTATTTCAAAAATATTTATGAATTGCTTGGTTTTAATCTCTCTTTTAGGTCAAAACCACGGTCAAAACTTTCAAAACTTTACTGTGACTTACATATATACCTTTATACGTAAAACGTATATGTATATATGCATGTGTTTGAGATACACACATACATTAAGTGCCATTGTCGATAATCGAACGCACAGACACCGGTGTTTCGACCTATGAGGTCTCATCAGTGTACGTGGAGATTCTCGGCAATAGCTTCAAGACTTAAATCGCTGCCTATGTCATTTTCGCATGTTAAATGTAGTGAGAGTATCACAGCGACATCTAACACCCAAAAGATGACACGGAAAAAAGCGATGGCTTCTGACAGCATGTTCTGCTATACAGAGGCCTGTATGTTAATAGTGTATCTCGTGTAATAGAGCCTTAGGTGGCGTCACCAATCAAAACGAAAATGAAAGTCTCTATTACACGAGATACATTATTAACATACAGGCCTCTGTATAGCAGAACATGCTGTCAGAAGCCATCGCTTTTTTCCGTGTCATCTTTTGGGTGTTAGATGTCGCTGTGATACTCTCACTACATTTAACATGCGAAACTGACATAGTCTTGAAGCTATTGCCGAGAATCTCCACGTACACTGATGAGACCTCATAGGTCGAAACACCGGTGTCTGTGCGTTCGATTATCGACAATGGCACTTAATGAATGTGTGTATCTCAAACACATGCATATATACATATACGTTTTACGTATAAAGGTATATATGTAAGGCACAGTAATTATTTACTGCTTGATGTTAGTTTTAACATCCATGTGTTCACACTTTTCATTTTCGTATCAAAACTTTGTTGATATTATTTTAGAAAATTAAGAATCAATGTCAATGCTACCACCGCACTTCTAGTGAATTTTTAACAAATGTCACTTTTGTAAGTACTAGGCCGGGAATTTAATGTTCCCGGCGGATTTTGAATCCTGGAAAACCGGCGATAATGGCTGGCGGCATGAAAAATCTATTTGTTGGTAGTAATTCAATACCGGTAAAAAGTTGATTTTAAGAAAGCATAAATTTTGCTATGTATTTAATAATAATAATAATATAAAGTCATGTGTACATACAAAGAAAAAATGCATGTGTGAAAACGTCAAAAATGAAAACTACAAAATATAGATAACAAATCATTGATACAAGGAGTCCTCACAGGAGTGACAATTTAATGTTAATAGTAATTCCTTAACTTTGAGTTTAAATTTTTTTAAACCTTCCTGTTTTATCTCGGATGGTAGTTTATTGTATAGTTTACAACCACTATAAAGAAGATTTCTTTGAAAAAGTGCTGTTCGATGCTGAAATGGCAGCAGGTAATTATTTTGCCGTATACTGTATTTGTGATCTATACTGGAGGTGAAAGATGACCTGTTTTCATGTACAAGTGACACTACTTCCAATATGTATATGTCAATGAAGGTTAGAATTCTTTCTGTTCTAAAAACAGGTCTACAGTACTCTTGCAATCTCAGCTTATTTATGTACCTTACAGCTTTTTTTGAATCAAAAATACCCTCTGGGCTTCTCTGCAATGACGCCAATGAATTATACCATATCGAATTCTGGAAAACACATTCGAGTAGTACTAAATATGTCTTTAAGACTTCGAAACTGCAAGAATTCCGCAGATTATATATTGCATAGCAAGCCCTACTCAGCTCACTGCACAAAACATCAATATGGGCGGACCAAGACTCATCCAACACAACCCCCAATACCCCGCATGAACTAACCAAGTTCACAGAAGTTTGATGTAGGTTAATTTTTGTTTTAATTGATTTTTAAATAAAATACATTTGGTTTTTATATCATTAACTAATAGCTTATTGACTGACATCCAATCTTTTACCTGTGATCATATCAATGATTATATTAATTTCATCCGCATAGGTAGAGACTGCGGCCAATGGTTTTATAAGTTTTGCAGATTATTAATGTAAACTAAGAACAATATCACTGAGCCTTGTGGGACTCCCACTGTTACCTCTCTCTCAACTGATTTCTCCATAACATGTAACCCGCTGCCTTCTGTCCCGGAGATAAGACTCAAAGCATTTGTTCACCATACCACTAATACCATACCTATGCAGTTTATAAAGAAGAATTGTGTGATTTATACAATTGACAATTGACAAATCAATGCACATTGCTAAACATGGCAAATTAGAATCTACACTAGTAATGGCCCTCGTAAGGCATTGAAACAAGGCAGTATTCGTAGAATAACTAGGACGAAATCCATGCTGATCATCAGAAAATAAATCAAAGTTTTTAAAGTATTCAGTTAATTTAGTAGTAAAAATTATGTCAAAAATCTTTGAGAAGACTGACGCAACACTTATTGGTCTATAATTTGCAAAATCATTGCAGTCTCCCTTTTCATGAAGTGGTTTTATCAGTGCTAGATTTAGAGTTGATGGAAAGATCCCATGATTAATCGACAAATTAAAAGAGTACCTATATAAGAGGCTCAATAATTAGCCAATAACAGTATTTAGTTATACGGGGTGAGATATGATCATATTCCGCTGAGGAATCTGCATTTAATTTACCAACCGCAATTTCAATATAATTTTTGTCTATATTATTATTTGCAGCAAATACTTTAATTAAATAATCAACCTTTATAAACATATAGAATTATATATGAAAACAATTGTAAAACGCTTTGGAGAATATTACTACTTTTGATTACTGGAATAAACGGCATATAAAATTGGCATAGGCTTCTAGTATTCATCAGTAAGTTGCTATATGATCCTCAATTATTATTAAGGCTGAACGCCCGCTTCAAGCCGAGTTCGATTTGAAATAGGCGTACCACTGCTTTTCGTGCAAATGTAAGAAAAGACAAATGTTTAAGGGTCCGCGTGCTCTGTCTTATGCTGAGGAAAAAGATAGAGAAAAGAACTTGTCACCTAATCTAATCTGCCTGTGATTTATGGCTGCGTTATGGTCTCAGATAATCGCCGGTTGGCTCACGTGTTTGGCAGTCGGGAAGCAACCCCCCCTAAATTAGACAATCTATATTTTCTCAAACACACAAAAAAAGTGAAGCTGAATATGTAAAATCACCTGCCGGATTCAAATTTTGAGTTGCAAAATAAAATCGAAATCGCGTAAAGGTCGAACCATCGTTTTTGTGTGTAAATTTTAAAATTTTCATTTTCTTCAATTTTTAATACTTATCTCGTGATATCTCAGCAATGCAGAGAGCTAGGGATCTGTTTTTTTTTAAGGTTATACCCTAAAGTATTTGGACGATACTAGTGTTTTCGATTTTTCTTTATGGTGTGTAAATTAAAAAAAAAAAAAGTTTTAGTAGACGACCAATTTGTGTAAGGCATTTTTCAGCTATCGAGTAACTAATCTTATTTTTCAGAATTTACCCATATATATGTGAAACAAAATAAAGCCAACATTCCAAAATTATTTTTTGTGCAAGAAATAAATTTCTAGATCGTTTCAGAAGCAAATTATTGCGAGTCAAATATAATAATTATACTCCCTGCCCGCAAGCCGTGTGAGTCCTAGCATGCGCTTCTAGCAGGTATTCCGTAGGGCTTGTTTTTTGAAATTTCTTACATTTTTATTTTTATTTAGGGCCCTTTGGACAATTTCGAAGAAATTACGATTTATCCATTGAAAGGCATTTTTTTCTTAAATTAGCGTGTAAATTCGGTAAGGTTTTCATGAAAAATACGATTAGGAAATGGGAATAACGATTTCGAGGCCTGGCGTATAGCCTTAATACTAAAAATTTCAGCTGCCATTTTTACTTTCTTATACGGAGTATAAGGAAGTATCGTGACGACGAAGATTTTCGACCTCGACATTTTTGCAGATGTCCACATTTTGAAGTCTCCTGATACCAAAAAAGTGGGTTTTAAAGAATATCTGTCTGTCTGTCTTTGTGTCTGTCTGTCTGTGTGTCTGTGTGTGACCACAATAGCGGTCAAACCGCTGTAGATATCAATTCCAAATTATGTATTTACGTGTATAATCTCTCTCTTGAGATCTGATTAGCTTTTCAGTAAAATCGGTAGTGTACTTCAGTGATAAAATTGAATTTTGCCAATATTTCGTCAATTACTAAGTTTAAACAAATTTATAAAGAAGTTTTTCGAAATTCCTACCGGAAGTAGGTCTTTTATTCTTATTAAAAATCAGTTTTTTGCGAATATCTCGCAAGTCATTCTTTCTAGGCAGGTACATTACGAGTATAAAAGTATTTAGAACATAATTTTAAATACCTTTTGTATAAAAAAAAATTCAAAATTTGGACCGGAAGTAACACTTTTTCTCTTATCGAGTAGCACTTTTTTTTCGAATAATCTTGCAAAGTATGCATTCTATAGAATTTATTAAGAAAATAGAAGTATTTATAATAGGCTTTTGAATAATTTTTGTATAAAAAGAATCTATAATTTGAAACGCTCATACGTATAAGAAAGTCGTGCGGTGGCCACACCTCATTTTTTACTCCGTATATATATATAGGTATACGAGTTTGCACCACTGCGCATGTAGTCAGTTTAAATTCTGAAAGCGCTCAAAAATGCTGCAAGATAACGTATTGCTCAGCAGAAATCGCAACCAGCATTCAAACATTTTTTGAGCACTCATTCTATAAGGAAATGAACAGATTCGCATTCGTATGGCTGCCAATATATTAAAACTAAATTAAGATCAGTAGATTCGATTACCTTTTTCAATAGTGCTCTTTTCATAATTACATGCAAAGTACGTCACTATGCTCTCGGTGAAGTTTCTTAGCTTGGAACGAAAGAGAGATATGACGATATAAAAAACACAATTTCATGTAATAATTAATGTTAAATCGCGATATCATAACCAGATTGAGCGAGTATAGGTACATAGAGAGAAAGTTAACAATACTACGGCTACCCGTTACTTATCTGATGCTGCGAAAAAAATTAATAACAATATAAACGTGCGGCCGAGATATCTTTGGAACACAGTAATTGCACACTATACCTGTAACTACATTATTCAACGAAAGAGTCGTAATTATTATTAGTTCGAATGGAGGGAAACATGATTATCATAACGATTTTATCGAGAAGTTGGCAAGTATAGATTGTTTTTGAGTGCGTTTCCTTTCTACAAGGAAGAAAAGTACAGAATGCATACTAAGACGTTTAATTAAAGTGACGAGTTTTTTTGTTAGTAGTTGCAGGCAAAGTTGATATTCATTTTTTGCAATCTCTTTAATTAAATTACGTTTCTTGTAATTCCAGGCAGTTTGCTAATGGATTTTTTCATAATTGTCTTATTGTGAAGAATCAATGAACATGAACAAAACGAATTTAGGAACCTGTTATAAGAATGTGATAGAAATTGTATAACCGTTTAAGAGAGATTAAATATATAGGAGTGGTTTTGTCGTCTCAATACCTATGATGTTTACTCTGACCTTCTTCATAATGAGCGTAAGAACAGACCCTGTTTGAAAAAAGTGAGATTATATTAGTAGTAAGGGCCACGATCATGGTGGAAGGTTCTGTTATGCTTAGCTATCAATTTTGACAAAACAGGCAAGGAAAAATTGATTTTAAACAATTAATATGTTTATTAGTTGACTTGTTGACTATAGTGCTAATTGTGCATGAGATTTTGACATTTGAATATGATATAATAGTAAAAATCTTCTAAAATGAATTTGGTCGATTAAACCTTCCTATATATAATTTTGATTGGGCGTAAAAGTCAACTATAACGGGTGACTAATGTACTTTTTAAACCGGTTGTTTAATAAGTATTACCTTTGCAATGACTTGGAATATTTTAAAAATACAATGAAAGGCTCTATTAACTTTAAATATAACCAAATACGAGTATGCTTGCCATCAGTACCTCGTTAATAACATATAAATTGGTTAGAAACTACATTCAGGCAAAAATAATAGAAAATAAAGATAATAGAGGAAAACATGAGCCAAAGCATAAAGTCACGGATAAACATTTGAAGAAATTTGAAAAAAGATTGAGACTTTACATCCGTATGCCCTCGCACTATTGCTGTTTGTCTACTGCAAAATTAAATCTCCCGAATCACTAATCTCTATAAAATGTACACAAAAATGATGACAGAATGCAGACTCCTCACAAAATTACCATAGTTTCAACAAATTTTTCAAACGTAATTGTGATTACAATATAGGAATTCACGTGTCTAAGAAAGACAAACAACATGTTAAATTTTAACGATTTAAAACCATTCCAGAAGAAGGAGAGACTGAAAAAGACAAAAATAAGTACTTAAATCTTCAACACGAAAATGTCAATGATAATTAACGCAAAATAGTTAAACTTGTATTAATTATTATTAACATAAACAACTTCTCGAAAAGCTCTTTTGTGCAAGAATAAGGAAACTGGTTTTGTTATTGAAAATGATAAATTGTTGTCGTAATAATTATTAGTACCGTAAAGTGGGAATATATGGGACATTTTTGAGGCATTTTTTGTTGTAACTCTTTTAGTATTTTTTGAAATACCAAACAAATGTTGTGAGCTGATAGCAGTTTGTCTAGGCTAGGAGTTTTCTAATAAATGGATCCCAAATTTTTGTATATTTACCTTCTTTTTTTTAAAAAAATTGCTGTTACTTTTAGGTAGATATCTCCTCAACAAATGATATGATTTTATATTTAGCTGCCTACGTACCTTTATGGGACATTTTTGCACAATATAAAAGTTTGCCGGGTTCTGTGACGTCAAAATTAACTCAGAAAATTCAAATTTTGTGAGGTAATGCACGATGCAATGGGACAGCACGAAATGTTAAGGAAAATTTTGGTCTGCAAAAAAAAAGCCATTGCCAGGTAGATTTTCAACAAAACATTTTATATTTACGCCCTTCCGAATGAGATATTGCTGTACAAATTGCTTTAGCATGTGTGTAGTAAATGGATAACCATAACCACTTGCTATTAATGTTGCATTAACAATTTTTTGTTCTTAGGTTTTACTGAGAACTGGTGGTTTCCCTAGCTGATCACTGTGGAGACCCCCTATATTTTCGATAAATTGTGCTTTTTGGGATGGCATACGTTTCGGAAGCCTGCCGAAAGTACATTCTTTCCTCTACAACTGCTATTAAGGCCAGCTCAACATTATCTTTGGAATAGTTCTGGCGAAAAGGTGTTCCGAACTTGTGTTTGTATACAAGAGGCATGCGTCCCAATATACTATTACAATAAAAACAATTTTGATTTCAGGAATCCATTGATAGGGTTATGTGCAACTATGTATCTCATTGTAACATACTCAAAAAAGTTATGGTTTGTTCGGTACAGAGGAGATTATTTACGTCTTTTAAATTTCATTAAAATTAGATTATAATAATTAATTATTTTTTCTTTATTTACCTTTGTTCTAATACCTCAGCTGACAACAGCCCGACGCCATAACCCTTAAGGTTACAACTAGTCATTTTTATTTTTCAATATTTGCTACCAACATTAAACTATGGCACGAAATTTGAAAATAAGACCTATTGTCCCATAAAGGCACCACTGTTCCATATTTCCCCACTTTACGGTACGTAGTTTGTAAATCGAAATATTTAATTCATGTTTAATTTGTTGTTTTTTTATAAACGTTTTAATATAAAGATGGGTACTGTAAAGAATAATAAAAATTGTATTTTTTAAAGTTTTTATTAATGAATGTCACATACATCCATCAATCAAATTAATTTAACAAACATGTGGGGCGTATGCAAAACGTAAACGAGTCTACCAAAACTTTTTTGAAATAAAGGGCTTATGTGGTATGAAACAAGGTTTAATCACCAATTGTTAATATCGCAAAAACTTAAGCGACAAAAATGCTAATAAAATGAAATTCAGAGATTATTATTACGTAGAATTTGATTAAAAAGGAGGCAATTATTAATTTATCATATATTTTTCAAAAATATTGCCCTTTGAAAAACATTCTGCAAATAGTATTCTAACTTCCATCTCCTGTAAAAATGAGAGAAACGCGAAGGTTTTGATATAATTACCGTTTGAATATAAGCAAACATAAAATGTAAAGATTTGCGCATGCGCTATTGTGGTTTTTTCTTTATTTTAATACTTTTTGACATTTAAAGTTAATTTTCAAAAACTCTATAGCATTACATTCGCATTCCTGTTAGTTAGAATTCATTCTGTCGATGACAATAATCTGATAATAACTAAGATCAACTTTATTTTATTAAGAAGATGTAATGCGAGAAGTAATAAGAGAAAATGTGTAAGGAAAACGCGGCCCTGGTTAGTTAATCCAATAAATACAAATCGAATCAAATGGGGAGAATTTCGTAGAGTTATATATAGTTTTTAATCTGAGAAATGCATTGGCGATATATTTCTTATCTCTCCTTGGATTTAAAGAAGTGCAAATTGAGTCTGTAAAAGTTACTTAATTTATAAGAAATAACCTCTTCCCAAATATATAAAATAAACTTTATTTAACCAATTAAATCGGAAACTTAGCTATATTAAAATGAAAAAATCGTAAACACAACACCTCAAGAAAATATTTATATAGGTTTAGTCAAATTTCAAAATTAAATAAACATGATATTGCATTTAATGCCCTTCTTTGTTCATTGTTTGGGTTTTCTACAGGACCGATTTAATTAAAACTAGAACTTGTATGGTATATTTTGGTAGTTTAAAAGTTGAAACTTTTTGGGTCAATGTAATTGTTATACATATTATAAAATTCGCTTTTAGAATTTGAGTTTACTTAGATCTTGTCCAAAGTTGTATTACATGTCTAATTCCTTTCTACACTACACGGTAACGGATGAGATTGGTGGGTGATAGAAAACGCTCTAAATCAATATTAAGTTACAAGTCATAGTTTAAACACAAACCGGTTATAAATTTCAATTTTTTTTGTAGATGTACTACATTCTCCAAATAGTAAATACTCATACGCATGATATGAACAATTCAAGGAAACTATTATTAAATCACCAATATATAATAGGAAAGCAAGTAGGCCCAGATTTGATCCCTGAGGAACACTAAATGTGGGATAAAACTCGAATGATTTGAACTCATTGCAACTGCAACAACCCTCATAAAGATGGACTGTGATCAAACTATAATTTTTGTTCTAAAAATTCATTGTCCAATGCCTAAAATGTGGTACTAAAGTTTGTATTCGGCCATAGTAGTAAAATGTAAGAAAATTCTCTATTTGCGCGGTTATTATATTGAAGAGAGATTTATATAAAGTCACAGTCAATGTACATCCTTTTATTTATTAAAAATTACTTGATTTCCTGACATATAAACAATCTGCAAGTAACAAATACCTTTTTAGTTCTGAAGAATGTAAGCCTTCTATTGATGTGTTCTATTTGATATGTATTGACATCTTGTCGGTATCAATTTTAAGTTTCTATTTTCCTAGCTATTTTTATGTTTTAATATAGATTTCTTTAATTTTATTTGATTTTGGTCGATGGTAACCATATTTACGAAGGTCGAAAATGGAGAATATAATGTTCTCCATAATAACCATCACGTGGAAGACCGTACAAGATCCCCGAGATCCTCACGGTCATATCATTTTCAAGTTTGGATTCATATTGTGTTTCTTTTAGGTATATTGGTTCAGTTGTTAAGATTTGTCAACATAATATCGAAGGTTTCAAGAGGAGAATAGTATGTTACTCAAGTGGAAGATGATTGCGAATCCAGCTTGTGATTACGGAGCTGGGATTGAAACAGTTAAACATACTGTTGAAGAATGTCCTCTAGCTAAGTTTGAATTTACACAGATTTCCATAATTTAACTCCAGAGTCTGTTGCTTGAATCTTAACAACTAAAGACCTTTAGTTTTGTGGCACTGTGATGTAGGTTTTTTATTCTGCAGGGTTTTTCCTACACCCTAGACCAACTGGTGCAGTGTTTTAAAGGGCCCCTGCAGTTATGGCCCTTCTGAATATATTTCTATTTTTGTAATATCATTTATATATGCTTCTTTTCTTGTACCTGTCATGTAGTTTCATAAGAATATATTGTTATGGTTTTTAATATCCATACAATATATTGATTTACAATTGTGTTATTACATATAATTTTTCAATTCTTAAAAGTATATTTTTATCAATGTAAAGAATTAATTATTTAAATGTTCATTTGATGTTCATAGGTTGATGAGATTTTTGTGTTGATCTGGTTGTCGTAGAGGAAAAATAAGGTTTTCTTTCTTCTATGTTTGTATTTCTAGAATCTGTTAAAGAGAAATTAAAAAACATTATTATTATTGTCAAATATGATGTATTATATTTTATGTACAAAATTGTTTAATTAACGATGATATGACGAGTATTGTAAACGTAAATAATTGATTTAGAGTATAAACTAATTGGAATTAAAATTTCCCGCCATAATTTGAACAGGTGTTAATGAAAGAAATATTTTGACAGTTCCTGAAATGAGAATTTATAAATTGAATGACAATTGTGTGAAATGCTTTGAAATTAGGTTTTTTTAAATGTAAAAAGAATAATTAATACACGTAGTAATAAATTATAAGGATGTAAATATTCGAAAGTAAATAGTAAAGAGATATTTTGAATTATAAAGGTAGGTGTAGATTTCTGATTGGAGAATTTAAAAAATTGTAAAAGGGTTGCTTAGGTGATGGAAAAAAAACAACGAGGAGATGAAAAATAATTTTCATACGACGCGGTTATTTTTATCTTTGAATAAAAAATAATTCATTGATAATTTCTAAAATACAGCGAATTTTGTGCTTAAAAGCGTTGAAAGTTATTAATTTAACAAAGTCAGAGTGAATAAAACAGTAAACAGTGAAAGAAACATACAAAATTTATGTGATATCTATAAAACATAGGTAGCAAAATTGATAGATAAAGGAAAGGAATATTTAAAAGGTTGAATTATAATTTATCACGAGTACTTACATAAATAGAAGATTATCCATAGACGAATTCCAATGTGTATTTTCAAGATTAACCATAGACGAAGAGTTGCAGTATTTTATCGTGTATAGGCTTACGAAGAGAATTTTTCTGAGACCGAACGAGTATTTCCATAACAGACCGAACGTGTATTTCCAAAGGAGACCGAACGTGTATTTCCAAATTAGACCGAACAAGTAGGAATCATTTCTTCTAGAGTAGCAGTATTATGTTGTGCAGAGAACTTCGAAGAGAATTTTTCTGAGTCAGAACGTGTATTTCCAAAGGAGTCCATTATAAAGGAGTACAAGAAGGACGTCGAAGATCGGAGAATATCGGAGAACATCATCAAGATATCAAGTCCAGGTCATACAACAGTAGCAACAGCACCTACAAGTAAATATACCTTAACATTTGAAGTAATATAAAGTATATTGGTACTATTCGATTTAAAAATAACATATTTTATATTAATATTTAGGAAAGTTATTCACTTTTACACCCGAATGTATTGAATTAAGAATAAGAAAAGCAATACCTTATTTGTAGTAATATTACAATTTGCATTCCATAGAAATCTCATCAACAATTGAATATTTACAACTATAAATAAAATACATTATTAGTCAATCGTAGAAAACATACAAGTTGTCATTTCACAAACTTACTCACTACAGTTATGTCGTTATCTCTCATGGTTTATTTTGATATTTTCTAACCAACGTCAATGCATCGTTGTTAAATAATTTTTCAATAATATTTATTTTCACTTGTGTATCTGATCAACACATCATTATACCATTATTAGCTTGAGCAGTTTGTTTTCTTTCATTTGTAGCATTAATTATGTGTTTTTACAAACAAAGCAGCTGATCTACAAGATTATGTAACACTAAAATCATAAAAATATTGAATTAATTTAACCTGAAAAAGACCCATCAAAATTTGTAATACTTACGTGTTTAGTCGTAGTTCTACAAAGTACAAACAAATAATCAGTCACAATGGACCATTAAACACCCCTGATGTTATATAAAAATAGTATTTTATAAAGAATACGTGCAATTCAATCGATAATAAACAAATCATAAGTTAGGTTATATTTCTTGACATGTAATGTAAAATATCCCTCCCATTTTTATCATGTATTGGTATAGGGTTCAAAGAATATAGTCCTACCAGTTCAATTAATAAGACAAGGAGAAATAAAATTTTATATTTATTAAATTTGAGTTTTAGCCGAGGCATTTTAAAAAATAATATTAGTAGTAAAAAAATTAGGTGTTAAAAATAATACTCTTCCAACACACATATAAATACATTTAGTGCACGAACTTGGAACATTATTAGAGGATAGTTTGTTGAAAATAACGATCATCCAACCCTTATACAGGTACATTTGGCTGGCCCAATTTGGGGCAACAATATTAAGACAATTGGTGCTCAACGTAGAGGCATAACGGTTAGTATAGTGTATTTGTTACTGGCCCAACTTGGAGCTACGTATACTAATACAATATACATACATTTGATACTTATTGCGAAAAGTATGTTTAACATATATACCACAACTAAACCCTCCGAAATATTTTTTTGCAAATTAAAGAATTGCTAGTTCTGTTAAATATTGACATGTGTAAAACGCTATACTATATAAACTAGATCTTGGTGGTCTCCAATTTCAAATTCAGTTTATTGATAGATGTAAAATGTTCTTAACATATGTAATAGTAGGTAGTCAATAAATACATTTATACAGAAACTTCTCTTGTTTTTCTCATTAATGCAATTGATGTAGTGTGAACTTCAAAAGATTACGAACCAAATAGAAATTTCCCGCAATTCGTCTTAGCAAGGGACAAGTATCCTGTCATAAGATATGCAAATAACGTTCAAATAAATTTTAATTATTGTATGAATATAAATATTACTAAGAATACAGGTATATCGGTTTTTTTACACACTTGTTTATCTTGAATGACGACTGGAAATCCCCGTTTCATACACCAAACTTGTTTTTATATTCAACCCTGCCTGGTTATATAATTGACGTTAATAATAATCAATTATATTTTTTTTAAGATGCAAAATAACTTATGAGAAACACAAACATTAAACATTTATTTAATATATATATAATTTGTTTTATATAATAAGAATTTTACACCTTATCTATACGTTATTCAAAATATATTGTATGTTTCGGGCTGCACTATATATTAAATACATACTACAAGTCTATTTAATTTATAGACTGGTTACAATTAAGATGTAGCCAACGGTAAGAAATTGAAAGTTTATTAAATTTGACAAATATGCGTAATTTCTCCTTTCCTAGACAAGAAAAAAATTTTTGCACTATAAATATTTTTTATGTGAATTATAATTTTCTTATTGCGTAATTTAATATGCTGCTTGTCACAAAATTTTTGTTATCAAGTTTCAACTTGTTCCTTGTAAAAGGTGCCAAATTGAACACTAGTTATTCGACGGATGATATTTATTTATTTTTTTATACATACGTATAGTTATTATTGCAAACACATAAAATGTTTAACGTAAAAGATGTACGGCTTTTAATATACCATAAAAACCCAGTGGCGTCGAAAAATAAGGGGTACAAAAAATGTGATATGATAACTCCATATTTAACCAGTTTGAATGTCAAGCTAGTCACTTTAAATAATTAAAAGCTCTATTCGTAATTTTTAATTTCATAGTTGCGTCGTTATTATTTATGTATTTGCATTAAATGCATGTTTCTGGTAGACCTAAACAGTTTGGTGGAACTGCATAAGTAATAACGGATCTCCTATGCTTATTTGTTTATATTTTCACTTATACATGTTTGATTTTATATTTTATATTTGTCACGATAATTTTTTTAGATGACAGCCAATTGTCATTATGTTATTATATACTAATGATAGTGCCGCTACTGCCAAGGGAGCTAGTTCTTTTTTTAATACATTTATATATATTTAGTACTTTTGTATAAAATATATTAATAATGTTTACAATCTATACATACACTCTGTTCGTAAATGATTGAGATGAGAACCATAGGCAACCAAATATACAGATTGGTACTATCCAAAAAAAAATATCCCTAAATATGATTATACTCTCTAAATTTTTATTTGGATTAAAAAGCGGGTATACTACATAAAAAGTTTAGTATAAATGAGGTAGTAATAATTAGAATATTCGCAATAGAAATTAGAACATTCACATTAAATGTTGAAAGTATTGTCCCACTTTTTCCATGCATGTTAATTCTTCTTTTCATATTTTCGAACCCTCTTTGTAGTTCTGCTACCGTAATTTGTTGGATTTGTCTAATTGCTTCTTGAAGTTCTTCCAAATTATGGAGTTTGTTCTTAAAAACATTATTTTTTAGTCGACCAAACAAATAAAAGTCAAGCGGTGGAAGATCAGGGGATCGCGGATGCCATAGGCCTTGACTAATGAGCCTATTATTATAAAATTCCTGAAGAAATGTTATTGTTTCTCTTGCTGTATGTGCTGGTGCATTATCTTGTTGGAAGTAACCATTATTTAATTCATCATCATGTGCGGGCCTGTATCTTTCTACTGTAAAATTTCATGAAAAAATACAGGTCCTATTATTCCTCTTCGAGAAATAGCAACTCACACCAGTGGCGGCCTGTGATTTTTTGGGACGGGAGGGCACCGGGGGGTCTGAGTGTTTAATATCAAAAATTAAGTACAATAAAAATAAACTCAATATGCTATTTAATTAACTTGTTTCAATGGAACACATTGCTAAGGCACATAGTCTGCTTTCCCGCATGGTATTTCTAGAAAATGTTTTTATTGCCTTCAAAGTAGAAAAACACCGTTCACTTGATTTTTTCTATTTTGGTTATTAAAAGTTCAAAAAAGCTTAAAATGAGAGACATATTTTGTTCGAACATTTTAAATATTTGAATATAGGCGGTGTTATATGTAATTATGATTAAAACGTCTATGGAAACTGTAACTTCGTACTTGTTCGGATGTCTTCGGAATGTCAGTGGTGGCCTTGCTTTGACTTCGGCCAACTTCATATGGGTTCGGACGTCTTCGGAATGTCGGTGAAGGCCTTGCCTTGGCTTCGGCAAACTTTGTTTGTGTTCGGACGTCTTCGGAGTATCGGTGAAGGCCTTGCCTTGTCTTCGGCAAACTTCGTTTATGTTCGGACGTCTTCGTCATGTCGATGAAGGCCTCGCCTTGTCTTCGGCCAACTTCGTGACCATTTTAAATATTTGAATATAGGCGGTGATATATATAATTATGATTAAAATTCTGACTAATTTATACAATAAATTATTTCAAATTATCAACAAAAAGGACGAAATAAATAATTCCACGCCCCCAGAGATTCACAAAATAGTAGAAAACAATTTACAAAATCTTTCGCCAACATAGTCTCGACATATTATCAATAACAAACTTTTATAACAGTTGTACTATTCAACATTGGAAGTAAATTTCAATAGTAACATCAGAAAACTTATCAACCAACTCTGCTTAACAATTTATATTGTTAATTAGTAAATAAAATGTAAGAAATACTTTTGCAATCAAAACGAGTATCGTAAAGTGAACTTTATTAGAGCACCGAAATAGAAAAAAGCATTTTGAACATTACACACACACAACCAGTTTGATAAACTGTAAGAGCTTCTGTTGAATTTTCTCGTCACGGTATTAGTTTTCGAATTGTGATCTTTTAGTTTAATCAATAAATCTGGTCTAGGGATACCTAGATTTTTTAATTCTATCTTAATGTCATAGCTCAGTGTGTTATTTTCTATCATTTCGATTGTTACTAACGCAATTCATAGTTGCATTTGCACCGATAGAAATTACAACATACACTCACTGCTGTATATTACATATTGGACCACTGGCACCATAGAGTAGTGCCCCGACGCCTACATATATCCGCGCCAGTTTCATCGCTCGATTTCTAATACAGACAGGGCAGTCGCGCGAGATGCCCCGGAGCCTACGTCAGACTGCGATTTTTAAACGCGGACTGTTACTTCCGAAAACATACTATTTATTATCAAACAAATCGGAAAAATTACATACAATTTAGGTATTTATAATTAATTTATCTGATAAAAGAAATTTGTCACGGGGGGGGGGCAGTGCCCCGTTGCCCTCCCTGCAGCAGCCGCCACTGACCCACACTCCTACGTTCTTTGGGTGTAATTCGCATGTTCTGTGAATTGATGTAACCTTATATGTAAAACCACGCTTCATCAGTGTAAAATGTTAAGTAGGTTGTTATTGTGTGCCAAATTTTCATTAAACCATTCACAATATCTTATGCGATCGCATAATCAGGTGGCAATAATATAATTGTTCCACAACACTTATTTTATAAGGGAGGAAGTGAAGTTTCTTTTTAACAGCTTTATGGACAGTGGCAAGCGACAGCCCTAAAATTATTACAATTACAATAAATAAACATATTTATAGTAGATGCTTAATACCTGTCTCAGCTGATAGTTTTCTGAATGATTTTTTTGGACTAATTGTCATACGTTGCTCAATATCATCCATTAATGGTTGTGTTAATTCTATTAGTCTTCCAGAAGTCTTGACCTTACAAATGCAAGTTTTTTTTCTTGAAATCGCTTAATAATAATGTTTTTATGATTCACAAAATTATGACGATTAAAATCTATATCAGGAAACTGCTGTCTAATTTGATGAATACAAGATTCCAAGTTGTATGCCCAAGATCTATCTGGATTTTGAGTTCCACTGCGATAGTGGGCCATTAAAATGAAGGATCTTCAACAGAAGTAAACACCATTTTAAAACTGAAAAGTAAACGTATAGTGTTATTGAAACATGATGTATACATTACCTTATTATATTACCTTGTTCAATTACAATAAAATTATACCTTTACAGATTCTCAAATTACGTAAGAAGAAACGGGAATAACGAATAAAAATCAAAATATAAAGTTTAACAGAAAATGAACACAATACACATAAGCCATATTACATACAGATAGGGCAATTTATTTTTTTACCAACTTAAATTTCAAATTTTGGGCGGTTAATTTGAATTTCATCTTAAGCATTTACGAACGCACTGTATATATCTTGAAAGCAAATTTAAAGATGCAGAATGCATGGTAACAAAATACTCTAAAAACTCTTGTTTTATATTTTTTGTGCGTGTCAATATATCCTTCTTCTTCCATAACTTTTTAATCATATATGTATATTGCATATCCTATTTAAAAGAAAACAGCAAACGCCTTTTCAAAAAGGTTCTATATTTGTCAAGTATCGATCTCGGTAACTAAACTTATCTCTTATGATATTTCTTTTAATATATATATATATGTTCTCTTTCAGGTTTCCGCGGGTAGTAGTATGTGTTGTCACTGGATTCCGGGTTTTCTTCCGCGTTTCCACTGCTTGGTCTTTGGAAAGACCGATGCTGGTTTCTTGACGACGAATTCTATTCTTACGAATAACAAGAAGCAGAAGCAGACAGTTATCGCAGACCTGAAGATGGCAAGTGTGATTTTGCCGAAACGAATAACAAGAAGCAGAAGCAGACAGTTATCGCAGACCTGAAGATGGCAAGTGTGATTTTGCCGAAACGTCGTCAAGAAACCAGCATCGGTCTTTCCAAAGACCAAGCAGTGGAAACGCGGAAGAAAACCAGGAATCCAGTGACAACATATATATATATATATATATATATATAATCTAATAATCCCCTCTACCATATTAATGGTGTGGGGCGTTTATCCTCTTCTAAGTTTTTATGAATCTTTTCCATTCATTTCTATTCCTCGCCATGCTCTTCGCCTCTGTCCAAGTTTTCCCTTTCCTCCTCAAAATCTCTGCTATGACATCATTCCATGTCGTCCTTGGCCTTCCTCTTCTTTTATTTTTCATTATTCTTGCTTCCCATATCCTTCTTGTCTGTCTCGTATTTTCCATTCTATATAGATGTCCCCACCATCCCAACTGTCTTTGCTCAATATGCTCAATATGCTCAACACTGACTGTATATTTAGATCTTTTCTTATTTCCGAATTTCTTATTCTTTCCATCTTTGTAACTCCTCTGACTCTTCTTAAATATTTCATTTCTACTGCTTGTATTTTACTTTTTTGTCTTGTATTTAATATCCAGGATTCGCATCCATATACTAATATCGGTCGGTATATTGCCTTATATACTTTTAATTTTGTTTCGCGGGATATCTCTTTTTTGTTAATGAACTTATTCCTCATACTATGATACAGCTTTGTTGCTTTTTCTATTCGTTGGTTAATCTCGGCGTCCTGGGTCCCTTTTCCATCAATTCTCACTCCCAAGTACTGGAACGTTCTCACATCTTCTATTTCAATTCCTTCTATTTCGGTTTTCATATCTATCTCTTCATCTCCCACTACCATTACTTTGGTTTTATTCTTATTCATCATCATTCCACTGTTATTTAGTGTCGTATTCCATATTATTAAATTCCGTTGTAGATCTTCCGCACTGTCAGCTGTAATTACTATGTCGTCTGCGAATGCCCCCTGTGAAACTTCGACTAGCTTTAAGTTAATGTGTCCAACTCTGATCTTTTTACTTTCTTTTGTACACCTTTTGATAATGTCGTCCATATAAACTATAAACAGCATTGGGCTTAGGCTTCCTCCTTGTCGGAGTCCCTCCTTTGTTCTGAAGGTTTCTGATTCTAAATTATTAGCTATTACAGCGTTGGTGTTATTATTATATATTTTCTGTATTACTCGTCTTATTTTTCCATTGACCCCTCTCTCTTTTAATATATTCCACAGTCTTTCTCTTGGTACCTTATCGAATGCTTTTTCTAGATCTATAAATGCTAAAAATACTTTCTTCTGCTCTCTATAGGCTTTTTGTATTATTTGCTTCACGGAAAATATTTGGTCTCCTTCCTTTTCTAAACTCACTTTGTGATTCGTGTAGCGTATTTTCGAGTTTTGCTCTTAGTCTTTTATCTATTATTTGCTCAAGAATCTTCATTGCAGTGCTTAGAAGGGTTATTCCTCTGTAGTTATTGCATTCTTTTTTGTTCCTTTATTCTTGTATATTGGTACTATTAATGACTTCCTCCAATCGTTTGGTATCTCCTCTTCTCTCCATATTTCTTTTAATAATTTCCATTAAATCAAAGAAAAATATGGACATATAGCACCTACTTTTTAAATATCTTTTCTATTTTACATTTTACCAATTAATTGATATTCAATTTGCGATAGTTTCAAAAATGTTAAATGAAAATGAACTTGTAGAATTTATTCTATAAAGCATTATTTTGTTTTTCATATTCATAGATTGTTCAAATACAAAATATCAACTATAAACTTCATTAATAACACAACCTTCAATCTTACGTAAAATTATAAGAAATTTAAATGAGTCTTGCTTCAAGCATACTAATTCAAAACTCATTTTGTTGGCTACTTCAGCAGGATGTCCATAATGAAACTTGAACTGAAAAGCTGAAACTATGATGATTCTAGCCCCATGCAGATTTATTCATTTCTTTATGTCAGATTAAAAATATTGCGATTAGAGTTATATTAAGATAGCAATATACATACGAAATATACTTCTTCTATTGTCAGAGAAGATTCGACTTTAATAAAATTTCCTTTACTTGCGCACCTGCATAGTAAAATAACATATTTCGTTTCCTTCGACAAAGGGAAAGCAACAACAATGCAACCATTCGCAAATAACAGATCAAACAAATCGAAAAATAAATTGAACCACATACAACTATGGAGCTTGGCATTAATGTATGTATTTGTATTATATTTATTTATTGAAAGAACTCGCTCAAATACTATAAAATTAATCAGTTTATTCAGTTTATTGATGGCTGTACAAAATGGAATTAATTTCACAGTGAATTATGTACGAAAGCTGTTAGAATAAGGGAGTCCACGGGAGCACCGAACCGAAAACTTCATCATCTTCACGTATAATAATAATTTATCTCAGGTTTGAAAGGAATTCCGCGGCTGTAGAAGTGTTCTTCTCTGTTGTGTATAATATACGTATATACATTTATATGCGATAGCTAATATTATGGTATTAATTTTTATATGCGAGAATACCACAAAACAGCAGTGTAACAAATGGTATTCCTCTATAAGAGAATAAAGCCAGGTCAGGTGATATAGGAAGTTAAACAAAACGAATAAATCGCTACAAATAAAATTATATTGTAGTAAATGTTCCGTTACCGAGCCAATTTAGTTAATTGAATTATTTAATTAACATATACATTTGCTACGTAAATATATTTATGCACATGTGTATCCTGTATGGCTCCAAGTCTTCAGTGAAGGACTCCCGCATAATGATAATGTTGCTACAATACGAGGGCGTATTTTTATGTTATCTACCTAGCCATGAAAAAAGCACATAAGAGAACAAAAAAAAATTATTTTTCTACATAACTCCCTTCAACACTAATACACTTATTCCATCTTTTTTCCAGTTGCCCCATACCCTCAGAAAAAAATTGCTTCGGTAACCCCGCAAAATATTCTTCAACAGCTACTTTGAGTTCTTCATCAGAAGCAAAACGCTTTCCTCTGAGATGCTTTTTTAAATTTTTGAATAAGAAGAAGTCTGACGGAGCTAGGTCGGGGCTATAAGGTGGATGCCTTAACTCTATAAACCCACAGTCATTGATATCTGCTGAACTTTGTTTGCCTTATGAACCCGACAATTGTCGTGTAGCAGCAAGTGTTTTTGTGGATAAGAATGCGGGCGTTTTTCTTCCAGAGCAGTTTTTAAATTTTTATTTGTGTTTCCGTAGGCCTCTCCATCTATGGTAGACCCTCTCGGTATATATTCAATAAGCAAAACTCCTTCAGCATCCCAGAAAACAGATGCCATCAGTTTTTTTCCAGAAAATTGTGTCTTGGCCCTTTTTGGTGGTGGAGAGCCCTTATGAACCCACTGCATGGATTCTTGTTTAGTAGGAGGGTCCCAGTAATATACCCAAGTCTCATCCCCGGTAATAATTCGAGATAAAAATGTTTTGTCCCTCTCCAACTTGACCAAATTTTCTTGAGAAAGTTCTTTTCTGCACAGTTTTTGTTCAGGCGTAAGCAATCTGGGTGTCCACCGTGCAGACACCTTCTTTATACCCAGATCGTCATGCAAAATTTTGAGAACACTTGTTTCGGATATACAGACTTCATTGGCAATGACATAGATCTTTACACGCCGATCTTTCAGTACCAAATTTTCGGACTTTGGGTCATCATTGATTGACTCTCGGCCCCATCGAAAGAGTTTAGACCAATATTTTACTTGGAAATAAGATGGTGTATCTTCCCCATATACAGCAACCATTCTTTCATAAATTGCTTTTGGACCATTGGACTCATTTTATCGAGAAATGGACCGTCTCAAATCTCTATACACAGCATAAACTAAACACAACTTAGCACGTATACTTCTAACAGTGACAGCAATTTTTCAATAATTTGTATGACATCGTCACTCTTTTGTTTCATGGCTAGGTAGATAACATACAAATACGCCCTCGTACCTATGATATGTGTTAATTTGTGTTTATTATATTATTAAATTGCATGCCTGCGAAGAAATCAGTGTTTAGAAACAAATTGTTGGTTCCGATTAGAATTTTGGATGTTGGTTACAGAAAAAAAATAGTCAAAAAGTTCCATCACATATGATGTTTTCGCAAATTTAATTTTAATGTTCGTAACCACCAATCCGTTGTGTTATAAAAGGATATGGGATGAGGATTTGTGTTTTAAGTCGTCATTACTGGCGAAACCAGCAGATTTCAAGGCCATTCTATGGTGCGAATAAAGAAAAACATTGTTTAAGTAATAAGATGTTGCAAAAAATTCTTGTTTGTATAGATTTAACTTCAAAAAGACTCTTATTCGTCGAAAACCAACGTTCAAAATCCTCACGACTCAGCAGTGGTTATCATGAGAAGAACATCTTGTGTGAATGAAAATGAGTCAGTTGATAACCTATACCAATTATATGATCTGAATGAAAAAGTTCTGTACTATGCACTATGCAGTGCAATTTTTCTCAAAGTGTTATATTTCCAGAAATTCAAAATTGTGAAAGTATAGGTCTAAGATTCAGAGGTATAATTCTATGAATATGGTATTAGAAGTTAAGGATCATAGTTTGTATTTGATAAATAAAGTGTTAGAGACAAGTAAAGTTTATATATTTATAGAATGTACGCCCATCAAATTAAGAATTTAATTTTGTAAAAAAGGCTGTAAAAATATTATTCTTACTAAATAAAAATTTATAAAAATAAGAATTATGGGTTCGAGATTACTACATATCTTCTACATCTTTTTTCCCTAATTGAGGAGATTTCTTCGTAGGCGAAACAATGGACGAAACAGTGACGCCGACATTGAAAAAGAAAAGAAGCAGAAAAAAGTGCGTGCACTAAAAGTTAATATTGTAAATATTAAAACCTGTACGATTAGAAAATAGTTACTTACGATACAAGTGTTAAAAATGCGATTTTATTTCGCGAGTAAAAGTTTGCGGCACGAGCATTAGCGAGTGTCGCAATTTACGAGTGAAATAAAATAGCATTTTTAATACGTGTATCGTACAATATTTTTTCTACAAACACAATTCTTATTATAAAATATAATGAAACGCCACTGACCAAATCTGACAGCTCATGAATACGTTTTGACACAACTGGACGCAGCCGTTAAATTACGTCAAATTAATTTGTCACAATTTGTACAAAAGATGAGTTCGTGTATTAATAAAGAAAATGAAGTAATACCGAGTGCAATAATTGAAGCCGCTGATAAAGCGATATTAGATTTGTTGTCCACAAGATCTAGGCAACAATATGAAATTGCGTACAAAAGGTTTATGGAATGGTGCAGATGCAATAATGTCATGGTAAATTTTGCGAAAATGTTCTACTAGCATATTTTAAAGAAAGGTCTAAAATTTGGAAATCTTCTACTGTTTGGTCACATTTTTCGATGATAAAATTTTTGCTAAATATAAAAGACAACCTTGATAACTTATTGCATTTTTGAAACGGAAAGGAGAAGGTTACCGACCAAGAAAATCAAAAATATTGACAAGACAAGAAATTGATAGATTTATTTCTGAAGCATCAGATGAAAAATATATGATGTTCAAAGTAGCTGTTGTTATGGGTATATTTGGCGCTTGTCGCCGGGAAGAGTTATGCCGTATGGCTGTGGATGACATTGAAGATAGAGGAAATGTGTTAGTCGTTACTATACCAGATACTAAAATCAATACTCAAAGAATATTTACCGTTATTGGCTCATATATAAACTTATATCGCAAATACAAAGCATTACGTCCATCTAATATAAAACATACACGTTTATTTATTAAATACGCTAATAATAAATGCACAAGTTAAGCGGTTGGAATAAATTCGTCCGGCAAGATGCCTGCAATTATCGCAATGTTTTTGAAATTGCCGAATCCAGAATCTTATACGGGACATTGCTTCCGACGTTCATCTGCTACTTTGTTAGCAGATTCTGGTGCAAGCTTATGCTCAATTAAGCGACATGGAGGTTGGAAGAGTTCCACCGTTGCTGAAGGTTACCTAGAGGATTCTCTAGAAAATAAAAAGAAAATTGCACACTCCATCTTCCCAGATCTATCTAATAATTCTATTGCAAATGATAATTTAAATCACGATATTTTAGTTCCTATGAACTATTTGTCTGCAAATAATAATTCTGCAAGTACAGCAACACATGGAATAAATATCTCCAATTGCACAAACTGTACATTTAATATTAATTACCCAAAATATATATAGAATATGTAATTTTCATTGTAATAAAAATCATTTGATATGTACGGAATTTTCTGTTGTCATTTTTGACAAACTGTCATTTACTTTTAACATTAATAGTGTTAAAAGTGGCCTTTTTAACACGCTACGCTATAAAATCGCATTTTTAAGTGAAGTTAGCCGTGTCAAATTGTCAAATTTTAACGGTGTTTGTAGAAGAAAGTTATTAACACAACGTTTTAATGACAACACACATTTTGAAAAACGCTTCAAATAATTTTGAGAATTTATAAGAAACATAACCTTATTGTAAGAGAAAGAAGAAAATCTTGTCCTAGGCAGTTAAAACAGTATTACTTTTATGGCTTTTTTCATATATTTCATATAGAATATCCTTGCCCACGCCAGGATGATCAAAACGAATTAAATGCATTTTGCACTGCCGTTACAAACTTCTAATATAAATCGTTACAATTAAATCGAACAAATTGGAAACGAGACGATTTATGTCTTTGATTTACAACACGAGCAGTATTTCTAACGCGTGGTCGTAGAGACCAACTTCGTGACGATTGCCGAAGAAGAAGAAGAAGAAATCCGAACACAGTGCAATTTCGCGCTAACTGCAGCAGTAGTCGGTGTATGTCTGCATGTATGTGTGCCCCTGCTGTAGCTAACAACTACCTACCGCTTACAACTGCTTCGAATCGAAATCGGTTGAAACTGGATGCAAATTAAATTTATTGTCGTTTAAATCATTGAGTACGCCAGACAAGAATATTAAGAGATCATTGTATACTGTGGTTCAGTGGTAGTATTATAACTATTCAGTGCTAATATGATGTCATATGTGTGTGGAAGTAATGCACATACTACTTACAAATGAATTGCCTTATTTATTACTCCTATCATTGGCAATGATATTTTCATTTATACCTAGGATAACACAGAACCAGAAATATTTAACTTTTCTTTCATTTGTATAAAAGTTGGGATATTTTATCTGGCAATGCACGTCATCGTTCGTTAATGTTTCAGCTAGTTTCAGCCGTTTCCAAGTTTTTACTTTTTGCTAAACTAAACGTCACCGTTAATAACATTTAACGGTTATGTGTTCCATAAATTGTTAAACATGGCATTTCATATTGACCTAACAACTCCCGGCAACACAGTAAATTTTCAGGTATGCCATAGACCATAAAATATAAATATCTGAATCTGATTGTCATGGCCGGTTCTGTGATTTTGTGACAAATTTTAGAGGCTACCATCCAATATGAATGGGAGGTTCAAACTAGATACTAGAGGTGGATAGTTCGCGAACGACCGATTCAAAAAGACCGATTCTTCTCATAGAAATAAATGAACTAGTTCGCAATTTCCAAGCGAACTAGTTCTCGGCGAACTACTTTTCGGTCAGACAAATTTATGTGGGCGAGGTTTTAAATTCATTCCTTATAGACCTGTATGCACAAATACATATGGGTATAAAATAAAATAAAAATAAAATTTGCATTTGCAGAATAAAATAAATGTTCTGTGCATTTCTAAAAAAAAAACATTATTATTTAGATAAACTAATAATAATTTATTATTTCAACCAACTACACATTTCATATTAGCGCAACATAAATAATAAGAACAACGTCAATGGATGAACTTAAGAAGTGAATTATAAATTATGATTAGTGAGCGGACACGAAAGGTTGATGACTCCCATGGGCGCACTATTGAAATGTTGTATTTTTATAGAGGTTTTAATTTTATTAATGTAATTGGATAACAAGTGGATGGTGATCTATAAAATACAAAATACCTTATTATTTGTTCATTTTGTAGTTCAAGTCGAATAAAGGAGTATTAATATTTACTAGCAATACTTTCTCGAGGTTCTCTTCTGTAAGATTTGTTCTCTTTGAATGAAGTACAACCTTGTAGATAGAAAACATCCTTTTTACATCGCAACTTGTTATAGGTGCGTACTGGAAATATTCTTTTATTTCAACGTATTTAGCAGTTAGATTTGTGTTATTGTCCCCATACACAATTGCCGCAATGTTATTAAATCTGGATTTCTATTAAAAACTGCTTTTGCCCAAGGCCCCATCCGAAGTCACTTGGAATACTTTTGAAATTATTAATAGCCCACATTTAATGTGGTTAATCTATCTTTTAATTTGAGATTTCGATTCTCAAAATATGTGATTAGTTTAGGCAAATTTCCAAAATATTCCTGAAGGAATAAAAACTGATTTTTTTAAATTTGGGATTTGAGTTAGTTCCTTGCACTCAGAAATACCTCGAGCATCGTCATTTAAACATGTAACGAAATTTTGTAAACTATCGAAATTTTCTGCATAAAAACTATTTCTGTGTGTGTTTTAGCAAAACTAAGTGACGAACGTGCGATATTTTGGCATTATGTAACAATATTTTACAGACTTTGTAATAAATTTCGGAATCACTGACAATTCATTTTCATATTAGAAAAAGTAACATAAACAACGTTCTAGATCTAAATAAATGATAACTAAAAATGTAAGCGTATGTTATTGAAAGTAAACGATATTCAGTGCACCCTTACATCTAGATAATTGGGAGAAGTCGATTCAATAAACCGGTATTAAACAGACTATTACAAAAATTACGAAGTACGTAATTAACAGTCAAAACAATGAAAAAGCGAAGCTAACGTAAGTATAAATGAAAATTTTATTTCTCTTGCGAAATATTAGGTAAATATAATAAATTTTAAAAACCCCTCACGCCCCTATCTACGCCGATGTAGAAAGGATTTTACTCATACATTTTTTATTTTATGGGCATTTTTTGCTCTCATTGTCGGGCACTTCTCGGGCGTAAACAGATGTTGCAGCTCACCATATGAATTAGTGCTATTCAGTAGGCGTGTGTTGTTTACATTATTTCTTTGCTCCGTTGTACCTTCGTCGCAGTTTAAACCGGTCATGTCCGCGCCCTAGTTATAAAAACACTGTGTGTTCTTATTACATTTATTTTCCATCTTTAAAAGGTTGTCTACTGAGCGAAAAGATTTATAAATTTGTGGGTATACATAATTTTTGCTCCAAATTCGCATTTAATATAAATGAAAAATTATTCAATTATTAACTATCATATCTCTGTGAAATTAATTTTATGGTTTAAAAAGTTATCCAGCACACGCAGGCCTTCAAATCAATCAAAATTTACGATTATTATCCAACAAGAAATGCAATAATACCACAAATATAAAACAAACATTCTATTCTTTAATTAAATAAAATAAAAAAATAAATTTTAATATCCTGTATAAAGACCGTTGCTTTGGACGCATTCTTGTAGTCTCAGTCATTGAATTAACCAGATGATCACAATATTCACGGCCACGCAAGCGGTCCCATACTTCCGTCGCATTTCTAGTTAAATTTGCGACATCCCTTACATTTCTGTTTGCATCATCTGACCAATTGGGGACCATCAGAGCCCAGAGGTTTTCAATTGGGTTAAGATCCGCCGATCGGGCAGGCCATGGTATAACATGAATTTCTTCATGATATGCAATCCAATTTCTTACGATGCTCGCAGTATGGATGGGTGAATTGTCTTGAACAAAATAAAATATATGGACCATCAGGAAGAAAAGTACGGGCACTTGGTAGCAAAATATCTTCTAATATGATCACATATTCTTCGCTGGTAAATCTACGCCGAATGGGCACTAGTTCTCCAGGCCCAGCAGCACACATCCATCCCAATATGCACAGCTTATTCGACCACTTGTTCGACTAGGCTGAAAATATTCGGGTTGATATCTTGTCAAATTACGCCGCCATAGAACTTTTGCAGAATCTTCAGAGGTTGAAAACATATTTTCATCACTAAATATCACGTTATGCCAATCTCTGTTTAAGTTGTCTCTCGCAAAACGCACTCTAGTTTCCTCGTATTCGTTCGTCAATTCTATTTTTAGAACTGGTTTTCTACATAGGAGACATATCTTATTTTACTGACGTAACATTTGAGCAATCCAGCCCAAGTTGTTCTTTGATCTTTTCTGTTGTAGTAAAAGGATTTGTCAATACCGATAAATCCACTCCATCCGCAATTTGTTGCTTAGTGTAACCAAATTGCCAAAGGGCAATAATTTTACCCCTTGTTTCTAACGACGTTCCATTATGCTGATTTTCAGTCGTTATTATTTGCCAATAATGATGGATATACGATAATCACAACTATTACTTGCTAAGGAACTAAGAAAAAATCGGCGCACCCAGAAAACGGCAAACTCTTCGTTGTTGTGAGAAGTAATCAGAACTAGGAATTATTGTCGAGGCAGCGAGAGTTGATACCCGGTGAGGGGAAGAAATTAGGCGGAGTTTGTGACGTAACCCTTCCCCTTTATATCACTACAAACCTTTTCCTCTTCTCCTTTCGGCGGTTGCGTCGGCAGAATGGAATTCGTGTTAACTTATTACTTCTTTAATTAAAATAATCGTAAAAATATACCATACTTATAGGATGAATTCATTTCTAGCTTTTAGTTACTAATCTTTTCACTCAAAGATTTAAATCTCGACTCGTTTCGAGATTTCGTAAGGGCTCTCCGGGAAATTTTTACATTTTAAGGTAGATATACTATTCGCGCACGCCGATATATTAGGGAGACATGAGTTCTGAATGTGACTGTACGTAACCTTAGTTAAAATGACCTATTAATTGCTCTGTAGTAAAAATCATGCTGTGTTATGTTATCACTAAAGCTCACAAGTTAGGTTTACATTCTGAACTTATATGAATAATGTAATTTGAAATTGGGCCCAATAACAGCAGTAATACAATAATATGTAACCAGATGTACATTATTTACGTAATAGTAGTAGTAGTAGTAGTAGTTTATTAGTTCGTAATTAAAACATTACAGAGCCTCGTCAATGATAATAAATATTATACATTACAATACAAACAAAATGAGTAGATAACATTTACAACATGAAGTGAATGACAATTATGATTATTCAAGCAAAGAAGTCTGCGATTGTATAGCATTCCATGTCAATCAGTATATCCGTCATCTTCTTCCTTAAATGTAATGTTCTAATGTATAAGAAAGTGAACGTTTAGTATCAAGCTACAGACTCCAATGTGGCTTGATACTAAACAAAAACACTAAAACATCTTTCCCACACTAAAGCACAAAAAACTAAATACGTATTTCGACAACTATGTTGCCATCTTCAGTGGTACTGATTAAAAACCGCGTTCAATACACTCTACCGTATACAGAACAACACTGTGTTGTTCTATACAGCTTGAGCGCGCGGGGTATGATCACCCGATGCAAGTCGATATTGTTCGGACGTATATTGGAAAAAATGATCTCCGCCAGCTGTGTTCGCCAGATATAGATATAATATTATTTTTCTTAGTGGTTGCTCATTTTATAAATTTAAGTATGGACATTTTATCCATCGAAGAACGAAAGTTTGTTGTAAAATGTTATCATCGTGGTCAATCTATTCGACAAAACATGCTTTCTTTTCAAACGCAGTAATTATTTTATTTTTGAATGCATAATTCTGCTATAAATGTATTCAACTTATTTTTCCAGAGTTGTTATTTCGTTATATTTACTGGAGAGAATCTCTAATTTTAATTTCTATTTCAAGGGTCGTTTTTATGTTATTTTATGGTATTTCTGTTATACTTATTTAAATTTTTTTTTTACCGTGAAATTTCTATTTATTTATTTTTCTCTAGACATCTTAATTTATTCTGCAGATGTTTTAGGCAGGTTGTTTTTATTTCATTCTAAAACCCAGTTGTACTGCTATAACTTTTTACACAACTACATTATTATTTAATTTCATAAGGATAATCATAATTACGTTATAAGTATTACAATCTTCGCGTTATTATCGACTTAGTTATCTAAGCAATCATCATCACTTAAAGTGAAAATTTAATTTGTTTTTTTTGTCAATCTGCGAAAAAATAATCAGATCACTACGAGTTCGAATATGAGCAGGCAATGCTAGTATGTTGTGCCGTAACTCTAATATGTATTATCGGACCACGTTTAGATGCGAGTTTACGTATACCATCGGGTGATCATACCTCGCGCGCTCTTGCTGTATATGCTACATACAGTAGTATGACGCATATTTGAGGTTTCGCACGTGCCGTTCATCGATTATCAGAGGAAGTCAGAAAATTCTACCCGAACTATTGACTTATTTAGTGGTAAAAAAATTAAATTAATTATCCCCGAACCGGGGATAAATGTGCCGGCACTAATGTACTATAAGGATCGTTTTCATTGCATAAATATATTTACAGTGACAGACAATTATTAACACGTAAGCATATGAAAATGTAATGGTGATGTGAACGTGAACAGTAAACAGTCAGCATGTGTCATATGTTTTATATACCCTGCAATATTGCTTCTGGAGAAGATGTATTTATCCTTACTTTGTCAATATTTGTTTCTCTAGAAATATTTTAATTCGCTTGTGAAAAATTTCAAATCGGGATTCATGATGTCTTCTATGCGTCCCTGGAATTGACGTTATGTTAACCTGACTTCCGATGCCTACTTATCATTTGTTCTTTCACTTAACTCTTTGAGGGGCGAAGGGTAAAAAACATACCACTAAAAATTTTGGCCAAGGTGTGTGGTGGTATAAAAATTAAACCGCCTTTTTAAAATTTATTTGCGTTGGTTTGCAGTGGTTTTCGGCATGTACCACTATCCCTTCCCAAAGTTGAGATTGCGCTCTTTCCTTTGAGCCGTCGCGCAGTGTTATTTTTGGATACTTTGTTGTCAGTTGTAGTTTGAATTCATGCGATCTAATTTCGAGGTTAGTTTTTGAAAGCAGTGAATTGCCCAACAGTATTTGTTGTTATTTCGCAAATCTGGCTGTTACCGGTAAGTGATTTTGATTGCTTATTTTGTAGCCAACGTCTAGTTAGTATTATATAATAAGGCAATCAATATTGATAGTGTTTTTTTTCCCCAATTTTACAAGTGTTTTCAAATTGTACCACCGCGCACAATCGTAATTGAGTATGTGTTTTTTTTAACAGATATGAGAAAATGTCTCGGAAAGTAGAAGAAATTTCGCTGAAATTAGTAGACATTACTGAAGAAGAACTTTATGAAGCTTTTGATGCTAATGATGATGTGGACTATGAATCCATTCCGTCTGATTCAGAGTCGATTGTAAGTGATGATTCTGAAAACAAGGCAGATAATGAATGTGAACCAGATGAAGTACAAGTTGAAGAATCAGATTAAGATAATGAAGGAGAAGTTGTTGAAAATATCGAAGAAGAAATAGGAGAACAAATGGACAGTGACAGCAAAATGGATATACCGCTAAGCCATTTTCTGAAAAAACAATTCTCAAAAAAAAAGGTAAAATTGAGAAAAACAAGCGACAAAAGCCAGTACCAGATATCACTTGAAGCAAGCCAAACGTTCCCTCATAGGTACACATTCCTTTCATAGGAGACTCGGGTGTTGCCCAATTTATAATTGATATGGACGATCCGTCTCCTGGCGAATTATTTAATCAATATTTTACAGAAGATTTTTGAGATTCAATTGTATTTCAATCGAATTTGTATGCTAATCAACGATATGATTGCGCAAATTTTCAGCCTACTGACAACTTTTATAGGGATAAATTTATTGATGGGAATCAAAAGACTACCTGGTTATAGAGATTACTGGTCTACGAATAAACATTTACATGATAACTTTATTTCTTCTCTAATGCCTGTCAAACATTTCAGCTGGCATTTATGCAACATTCATTTGAACAACAATTTGTATATTATGCCACCTCATACAGACCCAATGTACGACAAATTGTACAAAATACGACCCTTGATAACACAATTGCAGACCAGATTTCTCGAATGTTTTTTACCTTCTCAAGATGTTGCTATAGATGAATACATGATAAGATTCAAAGGAAGATCGTCGTTAAAGCAATATATGCCGAAGAAACCAATAAAAGTGGTTACAAGTCATGGATGTTAGCAGATAAAAGCGGATATTGCTTAAAGTTTGATATCCATAAGGGAAAAAAGGGAGATGTTGTTGAAGCAGGTCATCAAGTTTATTTCGACAACTTTTTTACCTCACCGAAGTTAATGGAAGAGCTTCAGCAGAAACAACTCTATGCATGTGGAACTGTAAATATTACTACACAATTTATGCCCACATTTACTCCAGACAAAGGCTTGAAAAGAGGTGATTTTGACTTCAGCGTTAGTAGTAAGGGATTGGTAGCTGTTAAATGGAAGGATAAACGAAGTGTACATTATAAGCAAGTAATAACAAAAAACACACTTGGTATTGTTTCACAAATAAATATAATTAAATACTCGATGTACATTTCGCCTTGCGGCATCGTCAGGAGTTCTCGAGAAACTAAAGTAAAATTTAATATACTGTAACTACCTACTTCTAACAAAAATGTAAATAAAAATGTACAAAAATAGAAAATTATGAAAAGGTCATGGCTTATCTGGAAAGACCGTTTTTACAAGGCTAGGGTTTATTAGCGGTGAATTTATGAGTTCTGTTTGTTCATTAAGAACATTGCCTGGTTGTAAAAGTAAACTTTCTTTTATAAAATAACCTTCTAGAACAACCATTTTTTTACTTTTATTTAAACTATACAGTACTTCTAAATTGTCTATTGAAAATTGATGTCCCATGTCTAAAACATGGTTAGCTACACTTGAATTTTCATAATTTAATTTAACGGCTCGCATATGTTCTGAGAATCTTAATTTGAAATTTCGCCCTGTTTGACCTATATACAATTTACTACAATCACTACAATTAATTCTGTAAATTCCTGATTTGTTTAGTTTAGGATTCGCTGTTTTATTATTCGTTAATTGACTTTTTAAAGTGTTATTATTATAGAAGGCTATTTTAAAACCCAGTTTCTTTAAAACATTACTAATTTTCATACTTATACTACCTAAATATGGAATTTTAACCCATTGTTTTAATGTCAAGTCCTTGGACGGGGAAATGCTGATTTTTAAAGAAACTGGATTTTAAAATAGCCTTCTATAATAATAACACTTTAAAAAGTCAATTAACGAATAATAAAACAGCGAATCCTAAACTAAACAAATCAGGAATTTACAGAATTAATTGTAGTGATTGTAGTAAATTTTATATAGGTCAAACAGGGCGAAATTTCAAATTAAGATTCTCAGAACATATGCGAGACGTTAAATTAAATTATGAAAATTCAAGTGTAGCTAACCATGTTTTAGACACGGGACATCAATTTTCAATAGACAATTTAGAAGTACTGTATAGTTTAAATAAAAGTAAAAAAATGCATGTTCTAGAAGGTTATTTTATAAAAGAAAGTTTACTTTTACAACCTGGAACTTAATGAACAAACAGAACTCATAAATTCACCGCTAATAAACCCTAGCCTTGTAAAAATGGTCTTTCCAGATAAGCCATGACCTTTTCATAATTTTCTATTTTTGTACATTTTTATTTACATTTTTGTTAGAAGTAGGTAGTTACAGTATATTAAATTTTACTTTAGTTTCTCGAGAACTCCTGACGATGCCGCAAGGCGAAATGTATATCGAGTATTTAATTATATTTATTTGTGAAACAATACCAAGTGTGTTTTTTGTTATTACTTGCTTATATTTCGACATGTTTCACCAAGAGATTTCCATCACTTCATTTAATTATTTGAAGTGTACATTTATTATCTAATTATCACCATCATGAGGAGGTTCTGGAGGTAAAGAGGAGAAAAAAGATGGAACTGCCGATATGATTCCTTGTCCTAGAATGCTAGTCGATTACAACGGAAACATGAATTTTGTCTATAAATTCGATCAAATAACATACGAAATAAATCGAAAAAGTTCCAAGCGAATATTTTTTTATTTAATTGATGCGTGCGTTGTAAATGCATTCGTTTTTCCTAAACAATTAAATCTACGTAAAGTAACCATGAAAAATTTTAGAGTCTCTATCATGGACAGCTTGATAACTGTACCAATCAAGAAAAGAAAATCATCAGGTGCAAACATAAATCATACTGTCCTTATAAAAAAACATAAACCTTTTGTATCAAAAACAACAAGGTTGCAAAATGCGGAACACAGGCCCATTCGAACAATTAGAAGACGATGCGTAATTTGCAGTTAAAAAAAACGACATTCGTTCAAATTGGGAGTGTTGCTTATGTAAACTACGACTTAGTTTAAGTAAAACTAAAAATTGTTTTGAAAAGTTTCATAGTTCATAAATTGTCTTAAGTGCGCAGTGTTACATTTTGTAAACCACCTTTTTTTTAAAAAGATTTTTGTAAATCTTCAAAAAATTGGCTTTCGTTTCTTATAAATTACATAACACTCTACACATAATCCAAACAAAACCGTCAAAAAATGTATAACAAATATTATGCCCACTTGGGGTTATGTTATTTTTTAAAGTCTGCCCCTCAAAGAGTTAAAGAAGCAGCTCAATGATCATTGCTGCGACGCTAATGACGACTTCAAAACGCCTGTAATGCAGTGATTAGCAAATGAATTTGTAAAAGAATATCCTTGTCAACATAAACGATATTACATACGATATCTACTAGAAAGGAAACTGAAGTCTCATTTTATTTTGCAAACAGGGTTGGTTCTACTTCTCCAAGAAAGCGATCTTAATCTTTATTCATTGTAATACTATTTGCATATTCTTCTGCTCGAACATTATTATTACTATTATTATATACAATGCAAGCTGGGCACAAAATCGCTAAACATACACCTTAAGCATTGCGTATTTATTATAAAGTAATAGGGACACAGATAATTCGTTTTGGACTATCATTTGGATCAGCGTGTATGCATATTAAATAGTCCACTTGTTTCTAAGATAATACACGTAGGTATCAATTAAAGCAACGATTCGAAGCCGATGTGCAATTAATCCTCTAAGAATATTTATGGGATTAAAGTAGCTACTATGTGTTCTTGCCTGAAATGGTCTCATGGACATAAATCAATGCAAAACAAACAAAAACAAGTAATTCTAATGACAGCTGTTCTATTTAATCGACAGCGGTTGAGACCGGTAAACGTGTTTCTTGCTGTAATAACACATGTTCTAACAGAACTGGCCGGGGTAGAAGTATGTGATTTTCTCGATTACGCTCATAAACATTGTATACTTTTTGTTCATCTCGTAAAATGTTCATATTAGCATTAGATTCAAAAGTGAAGAATGTCATTGGATACATCATATTAAAAAAACGTGTGTCTTCCTATGTATGTTTGGACACGAAGAAACATCAAAAAACTCACACACACACCGACAAACTTAAAGAAAAAGAGATAAATTGGATTTTTCTTATTTATTTTTTTTGTTTCTAAATAAGTATTTTAACAATTTCCATAGAATTTCTTAATACGAAGTTAAGAATGTCGTGTAGGCAGATTTCCATGTTTTAACAAACTAGGGGCTATATTTAAACTTTATGCAAAAATCCTTTATAATATATATCTAATGTCCGATACGCTGTTGGGTATACAGCATGTGTCAATTTTCATTAGCCATAGGCGATCAATTCATGCAATACGTGACAACGTGGCACCCCTACTTTCCTCTCCAATGCCAGCGCGACCGATACATGCTCGAAAATACAAGTTAGCAGTAACTATTGGACCACTGACTTGGGTGTTTGTAATGCGTTCAGAAATAATATTTACGAGTTGCAAGAATTTGTTTTTCTTTTTCCATTCAGTAAATGCAGAGAATTATTAAGCTGCGTTCACGCTGCATGACACAAACAAAAGCGTAATTCTAATAAAATTAAAAAATAACCCTAATAAGGTAAATAAAAAAGGATTCTGAAAATAATAATAAACTACTAGATCAGGAGATCGCCGCGGCCATGTTTTCCGTTCCAGTAATAAGACGGCTTTCATTGCAGACTAGATCGCAACGTGTTCGCAGCTAAACATTGAATGTAAAATCTGGTGGGGAGAAGTGGGAAGATCGGAGAAAATCGTTGTGATGTCGTTTGTTGCCGGGATTGGTGACGGACAGTAGGGGTGCCACGTTGCCACGTGTTACTTGTATACGTATAAATCGCACGTAAACATTGAATCCCTATAGCTAATGATATTTGACACATGCGGTATGCAACTTAAATGGGAACAGACCAAATGTATTGTTAAATGCAAAATTTTCCCAGAGCATAAAGGACATACTAACCAATATAATGTTACTCTTAACTCTTAGTATGTATGAAACTAATGAAATTGTTGAGATAGTACAATGACATGATTGTGCAGCATCGGCAGGCAATATAATTGAGTTTTGTAATATATAGCTTTAATATAAATATTGCAGGTGGATGTAAGCATGCTATAAGTAGCGTTTTTGATGTGGATTCATAGAAGTGCAGAACCTACCACCACCTCTGTGGAAAGCTACTGGAAAAAATCTCGTCTTTCCAAAATGGGAATATCATTGAGATATTTAAGGGCTAGTAAATTAGGTCCACCTAAACATCCCAAACTATCTTTAAACCATCATTAGTTGGCCGAGCACTAAGAGAGCTTAATTGGAAGAAAGTAAATTCTCAAATAATAAAATACACAACAGAATACAAAATACCAAATGTTCTATCTCTTCATCATGGAATGATTGCGTTTGTGACAAATGGGGGTTCTTCCATTCATGGTTTTCTTCATTATTTAAAACAAAACACCAGTGATACAATCTGTGCAGAAATTAAGAAACAAACCAAGCTGCAGTAAAAATGTGAACTTTGGCATGAAATATGATATGGTCGTATATCAGCCTCAAAGGCATTTGATGTATTAGAAGACTTTTGGACAAAATGTATTTTTCCAAAAATTTATAACAATGTAAAACCTATTCATTAATACATGTATGAATGAATGTATTTATACTGCATTTTTATATATATTGTAATAGTATAGCTCTTACAGCTCAGAAGCTGGGACGATATATATTTCTTGCAAAACAGTCGAAGTGTAGTAGGTTTGTTACTTTATTGATATTACATGGCATATCATACAAAAATACAAATTTCAAGTGTTATATACAATACAAATAATAAAAAAGAAATTAATATATTTTCTTAAAACAGTTATTATTACTAATTAAAAAAATCATAACCAAAACTAAATATGAATCAACTTATATTGTCTATTTTTTAATAAGAGGTTTCTGTAGATTTACTAAAGCTGCAGCAATAGTTACAGCACTATCTATTTGTGGAACTAATTTATTATTAACACAAACATGTGGTCTCAATAATTTGAAATCCCTAATCATTCGGATAGTGCATTCTATATGAATTCGCACGCTAGCTATTCTAGATTTATCTGTCCATATCTTGCTTACGGTATGCCCAGCATTCACTCAGGTTTCATCCAAATAATATATAGACCTTCCTTCCAGACCAAATTCCATAATTTGACATAGGTATCTTCTTCTCCACGCAATAGTTTCTTCTTTTTCTTTTAAGATGCTATTGCGATTTTTCTTTTGATAACCATAAATATAATATCTTTATTAATAATAGCAAAGTGCAGGTTACGGAACTTAGATAGTATACTGAAAATTTAGTTCCTTTAATATCATCCTGAATGATGTTATTTTAAAATTGGGCAGATCTTCTGTTTCATTCACAGCTGTGAGAATTTGCACACTTTGTGGTTTGTTTTTAAAGTAGAATGAATGAACAATTCTTCAAATTCTGTTTTCCATGTCTTCATCAACAGTATCCAAAATAACCCTTTTCCTCTGATTCTTGTTTGCTTGATTAATTTATGGTTCAGCATCATATTCTTTCAATATGTTATAAACACTACTTATGGCAATCCCTGTAAACATGATAGAAATAAAATCAGTTTGTTATAATTTCTTATAACAAAAATACTACCTGCCGCTTTTGCAGTCGTTTCAACATTGTCAACTTTTGATGTATATTCATAACCACTTCTTTTTCTTCCGCTGTGAAGTGTTACGGGCCTCTTTCTTGGAGGTGAATATTCCATAGTCTACTATGTATAACTTCGCTAGAAACAAAGAAATTGAAGGAATATTTGAATTACTGTCGAATTCTAACCTCGAAGATATAATTACTTATAATTTTTATCATTTCAGATTACTAATTACTTACGTATTTAAAAAAAACTGATCAAAATATCCAAAAGAAAACAATAAATGCAGCAAGAACAGATTTAACGGAAACAGTAATAAAATAAAGTAAAAGTAAACGACGTTTCCCGCTGACCGTTTTTATGTATAGGATGCCTTGAACACGTTGCGATCACGTTGTGATCACGCACTTTTATTACTGCATCTGTTCGGCGATTCGAGTATACACACATACATCCACTTTTAATATAGCCATTGAATAATCACAGGTGATCCAATGTAAATAAGGTCGTTAGTGAACTTCATGGGTTAGTTCTAATCTAACCACGGAATAATCACAAATGATCCGATATCAATAAGATTAAATCACGGAAAATGTTTTTATTTTTAGTCCGATCGGCACCAAACTTCACAGAAACACGCTCCAGACTATGCTAGAGTTTTCCTGAAAATTTCATCAAAATCGGTTCAGCGGTTTCGGAGTTCATAGGAAACATGCACATACGCATGCAATTTTATATATGTTTATTCAGGGGTGGCCAAACTTTTGGGATCCGTGGTCTACCCCACATTTAAAAAAATCGAACTACCAATGGCAGAGCTAAATTAACGTAACGTACATGTTTATGTATTTATTTTCGGTAACAAGAAATAATGGTAAATTATCTAATTTTTGTAAAAAAACTTAATATTCATATTTACAAAATAAAAATTTACTGACTAAAATAATGAAAGTATTCATACATATATCAAAAATTGACCATCCTATTCACTTCGTTTAATTGAAATTTGGCACTGTATATCTGCGACAAGTTTATCATATTGTGGCTGGTATGAGCTTATTGCAATGCGTAAACACGAAATTAAATGTTCATCTGTTAAACGCGACCAATGTTTGGTTTTTATGACGTTCATGGTTGAAAAAGCAGATTCGCAAAGATACGTCGATCCAAAGTATGATTTCAAATACAAAATCAATTTGTAAATATTTGGAAACATTTCCTCAGAAATTAATTTCCAAAAATTAGTATCGCTAGATGCTCTGGATTTAAGAAATATATCGCATCTTAATTTAATAATTTCTTCCTCGACCGTGACTGATGTGGTGTCTATTAAATGTCCTATTTTTGCAGATACTCCATCAATGTTGACATTTTCATTAAATGGAAATATCATAAAATTGAGTATTTCTTCCAACCTAATTAAGTCAACGAATCTTCTTTCAAATTCTTCAAACAAAACATCTAAGTGTTCGGCGAAATCTTCGAAGTGTCGGTTTGGATTATGGATGCACTTTTCCTCCATGTTCTTGAAGTTTCTCAATTCATATTGTCTTAATTGAGACGCATACCTTTTTATCGTTTCTTTAAAAGTTTTAATCGCGCTCATTATGTCTGTTAAACATTTATTCTTTCCTTGTAAATTTAGGTATAAATCGTTAAGTTTTGCAGTGATATCGCAGAGAAAAGCTAGTTTCATGAGCCATTTCTCATCTTCCAATTCAGTGAATTCCTTTCATTTGTAGAATTTTTTTTATTTCTGATAACAGAATACGAAATCTTTTTAAAAAGGCACCACGGCTTAGCCATCTCACGTCTGTGTGCAATAAGAGATCTCCGTACTCTGATTCAGTTTCTTCCAAAAGCGCCCGAAATTGTCGTCTCTGAAGACTTCTTGCACGAATTGAATTGACGATTTTAAAAGCAATTTGCATTATATCATTAGACTTTAGTATTTTTGAACACAATACCTGTTGATGGATAATGCAATGATAGCTGGTAAAACTGGGAATTTCCTCATCATTATTGCACAAGGCAATAAAACCAATTCGATTCCCGACCATTGCTGGAGCTCCATCTGTTGTAATAGAGACCAATTTATATATTGGAAATCCTGTCTTATCAATAAAGTTTTTAAATGAATTGTAGATATCTTGGCCTCTGGTTTGTCGTTTCAATGGAATTATAGTTAATAACTCTTCTTTTGAAGTCATATCTTCGAAAACCATTCTCACAAAAATGCATAACTGTGCAATGTCACTAATATCCGTGGATTCATCAAATTGAAGTGATAGGACCTTACAAGCTTTTAAATCGTCATTTAATAAATCCTCCAAATTATTATTCATAGCTTCAGTCCGTCGCATCACAGTGTTACGCGACAAAGAAATATTATTTATTGACGATATTATTTCAGATTTGTTTTTAAAATCGTGGAAAAGCACTTCTCCCGCTTTACAGAAAGCTTCTTTTATCAATTCTCCATCTTCGAATGTTTTTTTTCGCTTTATCAAAACTTCTGTAATTTTAAACGACGCCAATGTCGCCTTAGCTTTAGCTTTGGTGCCTGGTCTCGTAAATAACGATTGCTGTAAATGTAAATTCGACTTTAATTCATGCACTTCAACTTTTCGAAGTTCACTGCCGATTGGAAAGTCTGTAGCGTATTTTAAGTGCATGGTTTTAAAATGTCTTTCGAGGTTTGCTTTTTTTGGTAGTGCCATACTTGAGTTACATATGAGACAAACACATTTCTCCTTCACCATAACAAAAAAGAAATCATCTTCCCACTCATTGTGATAATGGCATGTTTTACTTCTCTTAGCACTGGTACCTGGCTGAGTCATTTTGGAAGGATTGTTGAAACAACAAATTATCGTATCAGTGCGGTAGAAAGCGAGCGACCTACAACGTAAGACGATTAACTGAGAACTGAAACTAAACGGGCGGGTGTGACGGCTAGACTAGTCGACTCGCCGCGTCGCTATCATCGCGCCGGCTACTGGATATAATCTAAGCATCCCACTTTGTCAAGTTGTTTCTATTTAATTCTCCACTGTAAAACAACAAATTCATTGTATTACTTTGCACAGTTTGTTTTAGGTTTTAAACCGTAAACTGTAGTAAATTTTTATTTTAAATAATTCATTAATTCTATGTCATAAGTCATAAATTAAATTGTTGATATCCCAGGTCATTATCGGGATGGTCGCGCGGACTACCTAAAATGTCTTCGCCGTCGACTGGTCGACCCCGGTCGACGTCTTGGCCACCCCTAATGTATATGAAAAAGATTTCCATTTCGATACTTGAGCGTCCATAATTTTATTGGTAAAAGTTGATCAATTACAGCTCATCTATAAAGTACACTAGTGTTTTCGGCAAAAGTCAGTTATTACTTTGTAATCAGATTACACGAGTTGTCTATTATTATTAATTCAACAAGATTTTATTAGCCCATAGATCTTGTCGTTGAATAAGCTAATAACATATTTTCCCTCATTTCCGTTATTTTATGTTATTGTTTTTTTATACTTTTGTTTACAAGTTGACCATGATTATTTTAATATCTCGTTCATACGATTCATAAGTGTAGCGAAGCGAGTCATGGCAACCTCAAAGAGAAATTGATCCAATATTATCGACCTAGAACTATCAAGAATAGATTTACTTAAAAAAAGAACCTCAACATGACTACTCGCTTAATGTAATAAAACTTTTTTACGTCTCTTTACCTTATACGGATCCTTTTTTTTAATGACAACACTAAACGCATTCCTCACATCACAATGACTTCCACATCGCACAATGCACAACTTTATCCAACCGACTGGTCTAACCTAATCTCTGATTCACTATACACAACGAGCAGAGTTTTCACGAGATAGTGACACGTTACAAAAGAAAGACAGCAACAATTTAACGCTATTTTAATGTTTAAGTATTGGAAGTGCAGTAATTATAATGCATTTAAGATTAGAATATGAAAGGAAAACGTATTTTTTATTTTCAATTATGACATCTCTACCTATTATGTGTGCATTTAATATGCATAATGTATGTAGAAAGAGAAAACATGTGCCTATGCAGTTATACCTGTATATTAAATGTGCCGCTGTTAACTATTCATTAATTGTGTCGTGTATTCACATTAACAGTTCTAAGAGAGTTTTGAAGCGTTTAATCAAAAATACAAACGAGGTATATCTGTCCCTGGATCAAGAAATGTTCGATTCGACAGAATATATCCATTTTGTACTTGATTTTTGTGTCAAAACTATTTGCATCTCACTCTACAATCCATCCTATCCTCCGTTGTTTTCTAACTAGTTTGTTTCGGGAGGTGTATGAAGGATAAATATTTTAGAAAATGTTTATAGTTCTTGACGCGACAAACAACAAAAAATCCATACTAACTTTAATTTTTTTATAATAAAACTTAAGACCAAAACTCACGATTTGAACGATGGAAATGTAATTCTTTTTTTCTACTTCCATACTTTAATTGTATTATTAGATATGCCGAACCTGTATTTTAATGATGTCCATTACGATACAGATTTTCATTACGATACAAGTTTATATCCAGTAGGAATGCGACGTTTCAATATTCAAACAATATTCAATATGGGGATTGCATATCTGACAGATATACAAATTAAATAAATGTGACAGTTCTCTGCAAATTACAAGTAAGTACTTAAAATTTGTGCTTTTTTGAAAATATAAACGGTAAAAATGAGGGATAATGACAGTGAAATGTAAAATTTGAGTTCACCAGAAAATATGGAACAAGCCTTAGTAACCACGAACAATTTATTACCAGCTAAATTCGCAAAGGTGCATGGAAAATTTTAACCTCATTTTATGAAATGGACTGTTCAAAAAGTAAGGTTTTATTATGGAGTTGCAGAAAAAATAGTGTATGCAACTCGCATTTAATGGCTATTAAGACACTCGTATTAATTACAATTACTCGTGTCTTAATAGCTATCATTAAATGCTCATTGCATAATACACTATTTGTTTTGTTCGTTATGATACTGGCAAATTTTTTTGAGGAAAAGAAATTCGGGATAATTAGAAAGGAAAGTCGGAAATTCGGAAAAACTAAAAAAATCATAATTTTTTGTATGGAATCTCGATCATAATTGACGATAGGAACAACATATTTGGTTGATTCTCTTTTAGTTTTGTTTGTTATGCTTCCCGGATCGAAATAACTTAATTGAAAAAATCTAGAAAATTTGGAGAAAAATCAGGAAAAACGCATTCCAGCCTAAATTAAAATAAAATTACTTTCGTTTTTACTTTTGTGTTGTTTCGCGATCTACCCAACAAACGTAGCCGATTTGCACATTGTATCGCAATTTAATCGCAGATTTGAAGAAAAAATCTAGAAGGTCTGGAGAAAAATCTGGAAAAGCGTATTTCCGCCTAAATTAAAATTTTAGTTCTATTTATCTATCAATTTTTCGTCACTATGTATCCGATTCACAATTTGACAATCAGCTGTCAAATGACATTTGCGCATGTAGCGAAATAATATATAATCGTTGGTGTGTCTCTTTGTAATCGTGTAACTTCTGAAAGACTTGACCGAGTGAGGTCATATTTACACAATATGTTTCTTTCGTCGAGACGATGGTTCATAGGTATGCTACGATCCGATAGGTGGCACTGTAGTCTAGTTATTAACAAATTCTATATTTATGGACCAAAATGAATAATATGCCACATACGTATATATTGGCTTAGTGCCAAAAACGAAAATCACAAAATCTGGACCGAAAGGTGGCGCTGTAGTCAAGTATTAACAAGTTCTATATTTATTGACCAAAATTACTTATATTCGTACGATATATTTGATTTGTCGAGACGTTGGTTTACAGTTATGGTAGCCCTGTAGTCAAATGATTAACAAATTCTATATTTATCGACCAAAATGACTCAAATTCTCAATATAAGTTGATTTTGAGCTAAAAACATATCACAAAATCTAAACCCGGTAGGTGGCGCTGTGGTCGAGTTATTTATAAATTTAACCAAATCAAACTCATCGCACCACCTACTGGAAAGGGCAGAAACAACACCTGACGGGCCAGGAAGTTAATAATACTTCACTTAGCAGAGATTGACGGTTAATAACGCCAGGAATTTTGTAATGCGATAAAGGACAAAAAAATCCATGACACTTTTTTTCTTTTGAATTTTTGTATTAAATGTCTTATTTTTAATAAAAAATATTATTTATTTATAATTCTTATTGTTAGTTTCTTATAGAATTTTAGACTAATAAGAATATGGTGAAAAGACAAAATTAACATTAATAGTTCATAAAATCATTTATTCAAACGGTAGGAAACACAATCCTACTATAAATCAAGCAGGATGAACATAATTAGGATTTGAATGTTTAAATTGTGATATAGGCAATATATTTGTAATACGAATATAGGCAATATATTTGTAATACGAATAATACGAATAATATTTTTGACAAAAAAGAGATAAACATAAATTGATAATTTAATGATAATAAGCAAATATACTTTTCGATAAAATAATTAACAATAATGTAACTATGGCCTGAAATATTATTCTGCAAAAGTCACATAACATTTTAATGAACTACCTACATAAGTGCATTTATTTGCCTTTTTGGCAGCAATAATCTCTCATTATATAATAATTAATTTGAATTAATGATGGACGAAAAAATTGGTACTTTTGAAACTCCATTATGTCTAATAAAAACACAATTGTTTAGTTTCAAAATTGTATTGTACACACAACAAATTAAATTAAAATTTCTTATGAGTTCTTGCAGTGATTTTAGCTTCTTCGTTTTCTGGTATACCTCTTATTCAGTTTTGTTTGGGATAAGGTTACAAATTAAAAGGAAAGCCTAAATTTTAAATAAAAATCATATTTATATTTTTATTAAAAATATCAATCATAAATGGCATTGCTATACTGTATCTATAGCAATTTTTATTTTATAAGTAATGAAAAGAAAAACATTTCTACCCGTCTATGGGTTATAATATTTGTGTAAAGCTTATATATCTATAATGATCGTCATAAAATAATTATCCTGTTCTTTTAAAATAAGAAAAAACCTTGATTATTGAAAAGTAATTTGTTAATATGTAGCTGATTCTATTTTACCAAAAACATACATTTTCACATAGTGCCTTGGTAATCTAGAACTTTGCAATCGTGAATGCTGGGAAATTGACCTATACTAATCACTAGCTGTAAACATTCGCACGTAATACCGCTAGTGTCTTAATACCTGCCCACCAAAAACATTCCCTTTTTATTCGTATTTATTTGGTTCGAAATTATAAATCAAAATGATAAAGTATAATAATTAATGATGCCTAATAATTTACTGAAAGCAAATATTCGCACATAGTACTCTCAGCGCATCCAACACCATTGTGTATTATAGTATTCATGCAGAGTGGAAAGGCTATTTATTCACAGGGAAAATTTGTCGCTTGCAAAATTGTCCCCCAAAACAATATTTTATCCAAATTTAGTTCGTTAGATATTTTCTTGGTATTTTTAATTTTAGTATATGAGGTTGCTATAGAATAACACTTAACTCTATAGTTGAAATTTAAACTATATAAATCAATTTAATTTATATAGATTAGCAAAAATGCCTGAGCCTAGATGCTGCACGAAACCTTTCAACGCCAGTAGGATTGTAGGAACAAAAATTTTCCTTTGCAATTAAAAAAAAGCTGTTATACAATCAGGAAGAATACGTTGAGCTTAACTAATGATATATCTGTCTCTTTCAAAGCGTATAACCGCACATTAAACTTCCATAATATATTCCTCCATCTACCGTTAGACAAAAAAAGAAAAACAAACGTCCAGTTGAATTATAAAAATACATAATAAAATGAAAACAGTTCGTTTCCATTTTCTTCTAAATGTAATCTACAATTAAAGTGCAAATTATGTGGTAAATTATGTAAATCGATACGCAGGAGTTAAGGATTCTTGAAATGGAAGAAATAAAAACGTACCGCTGTCAGCTGGATACCTTTATATTTTCATACTGACTTTTTTTATCGTATAGATATTAATTAAATTCACGTATGTGCATGTTTTCTGTGCGTCCATTATAAAATTGGATAATTTTCTACGTGATTGAATCAAATTGCGATCGATTTTACGTTACACATATTAGACATACTATATAGGTATTATAATACTGTTACATTTATTAATGTTATTATTAGCGTATGAGGAAGCAATTTGTGATTACCGACGCATTAAAATTACAAACAAATACCAACTGCTAGTAAAAGTAAGAGGTCCGATCTTTAAAATATGCCTGCAGGTTGACCGCAAAGAAAAGATATAATTTACTACTCAATAAATTGTTTATAATCAGAAGATTAGATGAGGTAGTTGATTTTTGTTTTTGATGTTTCTTTTATGACCCAGTTTTAATGAAAAAATATATTTAATGATTGAAAATCGTTGCGGTAGAGTAAGCATGCACCGAAATGAAAAAAAGAATAATCTAAACTTTTTCGGTAGGTACTTTAATTTATTTAGTTATTGCAAACAAATCAATCGCATTAGTCCTAAATTAAGGTAGGTATGTTTGTTATAGAAAATTGTCGAGTGGAATCTACTCTTCAATACGATTCTTTAGAACAACTATAATAATATTTAAAAAAATGTTTGCAGGTAAACAAACCCAAGGAAAAAAAATTTCTAGTAAGATGAAGGGGGGGGGGGTAAGATCGGACCGGTTTTTGTAAAGTTCCACTTCTAACACATTTATTCTTATGTTTTTTTTTTAATATTAACATATATTGGTATCAACGCAAAGTAGAGTTAATACTCTATAATTTGTATTGAAAAATCACCAATTTTCCTTGTAAATTTTCATTTATACAGAAAATTGTAATAAACTATACCCACTGCGAAATTGTCCCGCATTCTGCGAAGTTCTTAAACGGCTATTTCAAACCAATTGAAATGTATCTTACTGTGTCCTGGGGCAGAATTGGAATGATTAATAAAACATTTACAGAATGCCATTTTCCGCATTAAAGTAAGTTGATTTGTTTAAAAATTACACACTTTCAAAGAAATTCCTTTTTTACTTCCATAGAGAAAGAAGTTTATTTAAATATAAAAACCTGTATATAGCATCATAATATTTTTAGCAAACACTACAAGTTTCTAAATTCAACTAACAAAACATATTTTAAACAGTTAGTTTTAGTAATTATATCAATAAAAGTTTTCAAATTTAATTTTCATCAACGCATCTTTCACATTCATATTGCATTTTCTTTGATCCATTATTACACATTCCACAGACCCATTCCATACAAGTTATGCATTGAATCCATGGTCTTTTATCAGAGTAATATTGGTAATCACATTTGCAAATTGTACATAAGTTGTCAAAGCTGTCATCTTTTTTTAATACACTTACCTTTTTTTTTGTGGGCTGCTTGTCACTGATTAATTTGTTCATTACTTCTTCTGAGGTAATCACTTCGGCTCCTGTTCCAACTCTTTTTTTTCTTTTGAATGTTTGATTTAACGTTTGTTTTTACAGTTTCCAATAATAGATTTTCAAATGTGACTGATGTTGTTGGTTGAGGACTATCACAGACAAAAGGAGAAGTGTTTTTTGAAAATTGTGGTAACATTTCAGCACTTCTTTCTCCAATGAAGCTAATAGTTTCCTTAACTGGACTATCCATGTAGTCGAAAGGGAAATCATTGATTATAGGTGGATGACAAACGGCTTCTTCAATAATGGATAGTTCTTCGTTCATTTTAGGAGGATCTTTGACGTTTGCTTCTTGCCATTCTTTCAAGGCAATGGCAGAGAACATGGAGTATGGAACGACATTCCTTGAAAATGGATAAATGCCCGCTTTCTTGAAACCATTCATAATTATTTCCGGATTTAAATCGCGCCAAATATCTCCAATCATTACAGAAAACTGTTTTTTTTGGAAGCTTTATTCCAATATTTTTTCTTTACCACGTGACTAATTTTTTATCCCAGGTTGACTTTAATGATTTAAAGATACTTAGGTCTAAAGCAGTGGTTCCCAAACTTATTTTGCCTACTGCCCACTTTGAGAATAAATTATTTTTTAGCGCCCCCATTTTTTCACCTACTCAAAAACCACTATAACTTCAAATTAAATTAATTATTGTGAGCTATATTAGCGGAGATTAAACATTCATTCTAAACGAGACTTTTACTATGGGTTATAGTAAAAGTCTCGTTTAGAATGAATGAGTTAACTTGAGACCTGAGCGTAGTAGGTAGTACACAACGGCGCTCAGGTCTCAAGTTAACTTTTACGGGCTACACCTGCCAATGAGAATGATTATTGAAACGCAACTTTATAGTATTCAGACAAAGTATCTTTTATTCAAAATTCAAAATAAAACAAACATAATCGATTCTAATATAAAAACTAATGTGAAGGATGAATCTGATGCTGTTTAATAAGTTCGTTGATATCAGGTTCCAATTTACTCAAGAACAGCCGCAAGTCACCACGTTCGGTAACATGCAAACGATTTCTCTTTTTAGTAAGCAGCGTTGCTACAGCACTAAATCCACGTTCACACAAATATGACGATGGGAATGCTATCAAGAATCGTTGAATGATTGACCACAATCCAGGGTACAATTGCGGGATCGGTTTTTGTAGCCAAAATTCTTGGTAGCCATTTTTGAACTTGATTTTTATTTCCTCGTTCGTTGTCAATTCTATAAGTTCTTCTTCCAGATGTGGTGATATTGCTGTGTTGACATTTGAAAACGGATCCAACACCCAGTCTGGTATTTCCAAGTTCAAAATATCCTGGTATGGTTCGGTGAAGTCAATGTGGCTTTTCCAAATGTTGGCAGTAGGCAAACAAGTCGTCGTTACTGCAGGATACTGATAAATTCGGAAAATTATGAAACTCACGTCTGCCCATATTCTTTTTGTGTAGAAGCAGTTTGGCTGCGAAAGCAGCAACGACATTTTTTGTTTTAATTAAATTTAGTTCATCGCCTTGCAGTTGGAGATTCATGTTGTTGAACAATTTATACAGGTCTGTCATGTAAGCTATATCATTTTTTGATGTAATGAGCTTGTTGCGCAATTCTGTATCTTTAGTTTCCAAAAACTCTATCACAGAGTCAAACAGGTTGTAAAATCGAGTCAGACAATTGCCTCTTGATAGCCAACGAACTTCGGTATGAAACAACAAACGGTTGAAATCTTCGTCATTAGTAACACAAAGCTGATGAAATAATCTATCATTCAAAGAGCAGTTACGGATTTTATTGACTGCTTTGATGACATATTGCAGTGATTGAAATAGTCGTTCACTTAAATTTCTAGCAACCAAATGTTGTCTATGAATAACGCAATGTACAGCAAGGACATCTGGAATTTTATTTTTTACGTACGCTATGAAGCCTTTATGGCACCCTGTCATAGCCGGAGCGCCATCCGTAGCAACTGATATAATATTTTTCAAGGGAATCTCTTTCTCATCACAAAACTTTTCCAATGTATTGAATATGGTTTCGCCTTTTGTATCGGTCTCTAAATTTCTAGCAAACAATAGTTCTTCACATATTTTCTCATCTTTAATAAACCTCACGTAAGACAGCAACAATGCTTCATTAGTTGGTAAAGTGGACTCATCGAGCTGAATTGAGAATTGACTAGTCCTCAGATGATTGCACAATGATTCTTCTATGTTTCCGGCCATTTCATCAATTCGTCTTTGCACAGAATTATTACTCAAAGGAATTTTTCCGATAATATCTGCGGCCGGTTTATGAAGCACAGTAGTTATTACTTCCTTTATTGCTGGCAAAATTAACACTTCTCCGATGTTGTGTGGTTTGCCTTTTTGAGCAATTAACAAAGAGATGTTGTACGAAGCTCGAAGTCCGTCGTCATCTTGCTTAGCAGCCGCCGAAAAGAGTTTTGCTACACTTGGCCGAGTATTATGCTTCTTCTCTAGGTCTTGAAAATATGCTACATTCTTGTCTTTCTTATCTGGATGCATTTTATTCAAATGATCTTGAAGTCTTGAAGGCTTCATTGCTTCATTCGAAAATGTTTTTAGGCATAGAAGGCACAAAGGCGACGATGGGTTTGTAGGATTTTCAATGAATCCGAATTTAATATATTCCGCACAGTATTGCCGTCTCTTCTTTTTTACTTCCGACATTGTTTTGTTTTGAGAAATACGTAAGTATAAGTGTTGAACTTAAGTACTGCTTATCTATTACGCGCGAAACCGCAAATGAAAATAAAATAAATATTACGTTGTTTATATAGGATTGCATAAGCAGCACGCACCGACAGGAATAAGACAAACATGCATAAACTCGTTTATCTCATTCGACGCTCAATCGTACTCAACAAGTAAGAACAAGTATTCTATGAACCAGCCGATTGATACAGTTACCTTTTTATTTGTTTGTTTGTGTCTCTTTTCGTTTCGAAACGGAGCGACCGATTGATATGTTTTTTATTTTATTTATTCAATAAAACAGGACAGATATATGAACTACTCGGAGAGAAATATCGAACCGAGTTGGTTTGAGCAATCTCTTAATTAATATTAGTTGATGTTCACAAGCTGTAGTCGAGAGTAGGGATGGGACATCGGTGGGTAAACATCGATATCAAACATCGATGTTAACATCGTTGATCAACATCGATGGTTGCAAAATATCGACTACCAAACATCGATGTTTTTAAACATCGATAATTATATTTATAGATTTATTTTTTGGCAGTTTAACAAAAACTTTATTATAACTTAATTAATTTACGTCCTTAACAAAATGATATAAAAGATATCACTATTCAAAAAAAAATAATAAAAGAAATATATACATTTATAATATGTAGTTAACTTTAGAAACTACTCAAAAAAAACTATATAAAAAAACAATATTATGCAATTACGCATGAAACAACCACATGACTTAAATCGTCTGATACTTAAAAAATATATACATTTACGTGTATCAAAGCTTTTTAAGAGAACGATTTTTATTTGGGATTTTATAGTCTTGCATTTTTTTTTGACTACGCTGGCAAATACCGAGATACATATGGATATGGTTTTATATTTCTGATGTGTCATCTTGCATTTAATACGTGTATCGTCGTGTATGATTGTACGCACTAGGGAATTTCCCGAAGAAGTATACATCGGTAATGTCTATCTCCCTTCTTTTTCTATGAAAATACGTTTACCTCCTTCACTTATTCTGCATGCATACATAATTTAACTTTTATTCTGCACATTAAAAGTACTATAAATTTATGTATTTAATTATATATTATTTAAATATTTATACTGAGTAATATTTAAAAGAGCCTAAAATAAAATATTCGAATTTATATGATATAGCACTGTGTAATTTAAATACTTCTTTTATTCGTAGACAATTTTACATCCTCGTAGCCTGTATGTGAGCTGTTAATTTGGAAACATTTTTGTATTTGTCAACAGAGGACGCTGTTTTATTTTGTGATTAGTGCAAATACATTTTGTCAAGCTTAAAAGTTCGATGTTCACTATATTTCTTCTAACATCGATAGTTTATCGATAAATCTAAATTGCAAACATCGATGCAAAAACATCGAACATCGATCCTAAAATATCGATGTTCAATGAACATCGATGTTTATCGCCCATCCCTAGTCGAGAGTCGAGAGCTCAGTCGGTGTCTGAGAGTCCTCCTAGATTCTAGATGAAATTACAAATCGCCCCCTAAGCCTTTACACAACGCCCCCATTTTTTTTCTGGGTCTCTTACCGCCCCCCTTTAGACCTGCAGCGCCCACAAGGGGGCGTTATCGCCCACTTTGGGAACCTATGGTCTAAAGGTTGGAGTGCGTGACTTGTATGTGGTGGAAGTTTTAGAATGGTAACATTTGATTCACGAGCTTTTTCTATTAATTTGATAGAAATATGGGTAGAATGCCCATCATATATTAGTAAGGTTGGGCGGGCGGCTTGGATCAATAGATTTCAAAAATTGTTTTTCAAAATACTTTTAAAATACAGTTGATTCGATCCAACCATTGGCATTCGCAGCATACGTGGTTCCAGGAAAATCAGTGTTCTCTGGAGCAACCCATTGATCATATGGTTTCCTTTAAAAATAGTAAGTGAGCCTTTTTCACCCGAAGCAGACGCTGCTAGTAGAACTATTATGTTGTTTCTTTCAGGAGTACTTATCACTCTTGTGCAAGACAGGTTTCTACCGCCAACCACTTTAGTTTTAGAAGAATCAATGCCAAAACTAGACTCGTCTAAATTCCAAATACTGGAAGGAGTGTTTTCTAACGCTAGTTCTTTTATGGTATTTTCCAATAACGTAAAATATTGTTGGATCATAAAGGGATTGCCTAAATTAAGAAAAGTTTCAAAATAACGCTAGTCAGTGACACATTTGTCACAATAAATATGATAAGCGTCTTAAACTAGCCAGATTATGCTGATTTCAAAAATGAAATCAGTTTTCTCCCCATCGGGTTTAGTTTTCTAGCTGGTCCTTACTATATTTTTCCGAAACTTCTTGTAAACGCTGAGTAGTGTTTCTTCTGGAGTAACTAATTTAGGTGTTCGGGAGATGCTATGGTGGAAACTGTGCCATAATATGTACATGTTGTTAATGATAGCGGTATGGCAACATTGACGATGAACATGCCCGAACACGTAACATCGTGTTGGTGATTGCCAAGCATTTGTGAATTCAAAAACTTTGATATTTCCTGGTCTGTATATTCTTAATTGCCTTTTATACGTGAAAGTTAATATTGGTTCTTCTCTTACCTATGCCACTTTTAATGACTACACCACTAGAAAAACAAAAATCAGCTGAATATACTCGTGGCTATAGTATACAAAAGACTTATTGTCAGAGATGTGTTTTATACATTACTCTTCCACAAACTTTTAGAGATTTAGATTTTAATAATTTTAAGTTTTTGTTGAACAACCTTTTTTTTTTGATGAGGATGATATTTACAGTATTTCAAGTTTTGTGGGCATAGATCATGACCGAATTGTGTGTCATAATACTTGGTATGGTGGATATTACTTGTTTTGAATTAGTAATACTTTTTGTAAAACTTTTATAAATTTGCAATGCTTCTGTTCCGTTGGAACATAAAAGAAATATAAATATAAATGTTGCATTGTGTTACATCTATTATACTGTGTTTTGTTATATCTTATTATATTGTATTGTGTACGTATATATGAGGAAAGATCAGAAAGTTTCTATAATGAGACATACAACACCACTTTTCGGACTAAAATCATATTTAAGTTTCTATATAGTCTCCTTTTAACACAATACATTTAGTCCAACGTTTTTCAAGCGTTTCATTCCTTCAGAAAAGTAAGAGTTCTCAAAACCTTACAAATGTTCATTTACAGCTTCGATAATTTCATTATTCGATGAGAATTTCTTTCCAGCCAACCATTTTTTGAGGTGCGGAAGTAGAAAAGAGGGACCAAATCTGGCGAGTACGGTGCATGTTCAATTATTTGGAATCGTAATTCGTGCAGCTTCGCCATCGCAATTGCCGACTTGTGGGATATGGCATTGTTTTGGTGGAACAAGACTTTTTTATTTGTCAAATGATGCCTTTTGACTTTGATTTCTTCGTCCAATCTGTCTAGTAACGACGCATAATACACGCCTGTTATTGTCCTCCCGTGTTGCAACTAGTTGATAAAATTTTCCTCGCGAATTGCAAAAGGCAGTAGCCACCATCTTTCTATGTGACGGCATCATCTTGGCCTTCTTTGGGGTTGGTTTACCGAGTACTGGCCACTGCTTTGATTGTGTTTTAGTCTCTGGAGTGAAGTGGCGTATCCACGTTTCATCTACGGTTACAAAACGTCTAAAAAATCTTCAGGATTACGCTTGAACATGTCTAGACATCGCTGAAAAATGGTCACACGAGCTTGCTTTTGATCGACTGACAGCAAACGCGGCACCTATCTTGCACTGAGCTTGCTCATCATTCAATACGATTTTATAAACTTTTCTAAAGATTTCTTCATCAGTAGATATTTTTGGTCTCCCAGAACACGGTGTGTCTTTTATGCTTGTTCGACCACATTTAAATTCACCAATCCAGTTCGCAACGGTGGCATATGACGGCGAAGACTAACCATGAACTTCATCTAATTCCGTTTTTATATCCTTAGCATGTAAGGCTTTCAAAAAAAAGTGTTTAATGACTGCACGAAATTGGGTTTTTTTCATGATTAAGAAAATGCGCGCACTGTTTATTTTGCTTGGCTATACTGGCTTTACTATATGCACGATCGTCTAAAAATTTGACAGTAGTTATATATTAGATGGGACACCCAAAACACTTGATCGGTAGTTAATCGGTACGCGCGCACAACACCATCTTCTGGTTCGTTCTAGAAACATTCCGATCTTCCCTCGTACATATTTATATTAATTGGAAAAATGAATGATGAGTGTCTATGTTGTAGCAACTTTCGACAATAAACGATGATTTCATTAGATTGGTTGGCTGGAGAAAAGCGACATTTTTAAATTATGAAAAATTTGTTTAGTATGATATAATGTAAGAATGTCACGTGTTTAAAATAGACAATACCTATAAAAAATCGAAATTTATATCCTTTCCTGTAAATTTATTTTTTGAATCGGGACTCCTTAAAATGTACGAAATTCGAAGGAAATTTCTTCCATTATACAAAACGTCTTTTAACTCAGCGCAATGGGCGAATTAAACTTTACTACTTCTGAGATCTGCTGCTTCTTGTTGGTCGAGTAGTTGAACACCTCGGACTGTCGTTTGTCGTGAAGGTCATCGCATGCTGCACGCTCTGATTTATGACCCGTAGAAGTGCCGAAGTATGCGCGCCAACAAGAAATAGAAATATAAAAAGACCAAAAAAGACTGTTGAATATACATACACACAAACATTCATATATGTTTTACTCTTGTAAGTCATACATGGAGGTACAAGCATATATACGAGTATATAAGTTTCAGCGGACTTATTGACGTAAGATTTGTTTAATGCATGTCTAATTGCTTAGATTATTTTTCCTCGGGTATAATAAGACAAATTATTTCTTTACAATGTATTATTATTATGAAAATGTATAAAACGAAATGAAAAAATGTATATACCATATTTATGCAAATTTACGCCTGTCATTCATGATGTACTGCGCTTGGAAGAAAGTCGCGATCGTTAATTGGATTTGCAACAGAGTAATTTCTTGTCTTATTGGATACTTGCATCTGGAACGTTCGATTAAGCTATTTCGAGGTAATCTATATATTAATACGTGAAGAAAAAGCTTTGTACCCATTTTTAAGCATATTGCTCGCACGGAGGAGTGTAAGATTTGGCATATCGTTTTATTTCTTACACAGAATATAAAAGAACAATATAGAAGTATTTTAGTTTACTTGGAAATTTAGTTTGATATTCATGACTATTTTACATTTCGATATTTTACATTGACAATAATTTTTCCCCAATTTCTATATAATTTAATTAACGAACCTTACTGTGTGAATTTTGTGTATTTTGTGAGTGAAATTATGATCCATCTGTCCTCCTTCAAATATTGTGGTAACTTTCTTTCATGTAACTTCTACTTGAATGGTCTTCTTCTGTTCACTGTATACTAATTTAAAATGTTTTGTATTCCAAATCTGCACTTCTATCCTTTTAAAATAACTGTGATTTTCTTTATGAAACTGTTAATTCATCGTTGCTCCTTTCTGAATTGTGACTGGTTTTTTCGTCATTAAAATTCAATTTATTATTTTTTGCACTAGTTCGCTCTGAACTGCCAACAGAAATAAAACCTACGTTTTTAATTGTCAAATTGTTGTCAGTTCGCGAAGTTGAAATGACGAAATATGAAATGACGAAATAACGAAAAATTTTCAAATCGATTTTTCTAGAAAGCGGTGTATCCTACCGACTTAAAGTAAGAGTACCTTTTAGTACTAGAATACCTGAAAATTTAATAATCTAGTGTCACAAATGCTTAAAAGTTAAAGACAAAGAAGTTATGCGTTAAAATAACCTTTTACCTACCCAAAACGGACGCCTATGACCGGTACTAGAAATTCGCAATTGATGGAATCGATTCATCTCTGGAGGATAAATAAGCATACCAGTTTTTGTTTTTCTAAATAGAAGCGTTCGGGAGATATTAAAAAAAAACTAATTACAAGGCGCCATCTTCAAAGGGCTCTAGCTCCCTTAGGAAGCATTTTCGAACTAGGGTGAATTGGATTAAATTGTCTTAAAATTATCTGAGGAATCTCCGGTCTTCGTTTGTCAGGAGAGTTTCTGGACACCCTGTATATATAGAGGGTGGTTCACCGGGAACTGAATCAATCGATTGCGGAAAAACTGTACCTAGGAATGGTCTGAAGTTTTGGCACTCTACTGAAGTCGATGGGGGCCATTCGCCTAAAATATTTTCAAGCACTTCGGGCTATGCCGGAAGTAGGTACCAACTTCCTAATTTTAAATAGAATACCTTATATATCGTCAGGTTTTTAGATTCTGTGTGCAATTCTAAATATATTTCATGTATAATATCATATATCTAAGTGTAACCCTTTTTGACTTATTGAAATTCTTATGTTAAATTAGACGTTTCCAGGCAGAAAATCAATAGCACTTTTTCCATATAAAGATGAATTTATTATTTAATTTGAAGTAAATTCTCTCAAATAGATGGTCTAATTTAATACTATTTGTATAAAATTGTTACAATTATTAATACAGAGTGTGCGAATTATACGCCTGAAAACGAATTTGGAAAAATTGCCAAATGACAATTTTTACTTTCTTATACGTAGTATAAGGAAGTATTGTGATGATGAAAATTTTCGACCTCGAGATTTTTGCAGATGTACACGTTTTGAGGTCCCCTGATACCAAAAAAGTGGTTTTTAAAAAATGTCTGTGTGTCTGTGTGTCTGTGTGTGTGTGTGTGTGTGTGTGTGTCTGTGTGTGACCACGATAGCGGTCAAACCGCTCTAGATATCAATTCCAAATTTTGTATTTACGAATATAATCTCCCTCTTGAGAACTGATTAGATTTTGAGCAAAATCGGCAGACCGGAAGTAGTAGTTTACTTCAGTGAAAAAATCGAATTTTGCAAATATTTCGTCAATTACTAAGTTTAAACAAATTTATAAAGAATTCAAATGTACTCAAAATTAAATATGAGAAAAATTGTTTTAATAAAGTTTTTCGAAATTCCTACCGGAAGTAGTTCTTTTACTCTTATCGAAAATCAGTTTTTTGCGAATATATCGCAAGTCATGCTTTCTAGGCAGGTACATTACGAGTATAAAAGTATTTAGAACATACTTTTAAATATCTTTTGTATAAAAAAAATTTCAAAATTCAGACCGGAAGTACCACTTTTACTCTTATCGAATAGCGATTTTTTGCAAATATGTCGTAAATTATGCATTCTATATATATTTATGAAGAGTACAAAAGTATTTAGAGTTGGATTTGGAATATTTTTTGTATAAATGAAATTTCAAAATTCGGACCGGAAGTAACACTTTCATACGTATAAGAAAGTCGTGTGGTGGCCACACCTCATTTTTTCATTAGTTATCCATGACAGTGTTTACTAAATTATAAATCCGCTGATTTCTCCATGATCATTGGGATATGAATAAAATTCCTGCTAGATTGGTACCGCGACTTCTTTCTACTCTCCAACGTGAACGCCGATTCGAATGAGCGCAGTTGTTTTTGAACATGTGTGGACACGAACCAAAACCGATTTTTGAGTCCATTGTCACAGGGGATGAAACAATGGTTCTGTTTTACGATCATCTATCGAAAAGGGAGTCCATGGAATGGCGGCGACCTGATGAACCTCGTCCCAAAAGTGAAAGCGAAAGTCGTTCAATCAACGAAAGAGGTGATGGCCACAATATTCTGGGATTGTGAGGGCATTTTGATAATTGACTTTAAGGAGCGCAATACAAGGGTGAACGGCGCATATTTTGCGTCTTTATTGCATACATTTAGGCACAATATTCGTGCAAAACGTCGTGGAAAATTGACAAAAGGTATGCGATTTTTGCACGACAATGCTCCCGTCCACACTGCCGCCATTTCACAAGCAGCCATCCGCGAATGCGGCTTTCAAAAATTAGATCATCCACCGTATAGTCCGGATATGGCTCCCTGTGATTTTTCTTTGTTTTCTAATTTAAAAAAGACGTTAGGGTACGTAGTTTTAAGGACGACAGTGAGTTGCAAGCAGCTGTTATAGATCATTTTGACGGAAACACTTCAGATTATTTTTACAAGGGTATCGAATTATTAATTAATCGTTGTAATAAATGTATTGGTGAGATTACACTGAAAAATAAAAATTCTTATCTTGTTCCAAGTATCTTTTTTTTGAAAATCAGGCCGTGAATTTATGGCGCCTACCTCGTACAGTTTAGATATGAATAGTGTTTGCGAAATTTCGATGTCCATACAATACTAGAGGCAAAGAGGTCAATGTTAATTATCCCCGGAGATGCGAACAACAGAACGGCAATATCGACTACTTATTATCATCTTCATGCATCTCGTTCGTTTTTATTGTTTCCTTTTAATCTCTTACTGGCATCTAATACACCGCCAACTTTATAATATACATCTCTCTAAATGTCTGGTGGTATTGTACGAACCACCTTGCGTATACGTACTACATACATTACAAAAGAGGGCACTGCTCGGGTGTGATTATCTGGAAATATTTTAATATTTATTGACGACGACTATGAGGTAATGCCCTCCTGCCGTTCAAATGCAGAACGGTATCGAACAGAGAGTGGTAGTACACAAGACACCCTCCGGCAAATCGGACTAATCGATTACGTTTATTTATGATAATTTTATTTATTATAACGTTTATATCTTGCATTGTAACGTCCGGACGTACAATATGATTATACGTTTCTCTGGTCTTGTGCAGCGGTACATTGTACTTGAGGGTTCGCCTGTGCACCTCTCTTCTACGTTTCGGTTTTCGCCTGGATCGGTAAGCGTGCAGTTCCGAGATTTGTTGCGAGGAAAAGGAATGATCAGGATATCGTAGGTAGAATCTCCTATGTTATTAGGTGGAGGATAAATAGTTCTGCTATGAAGTGAGTATCTTGGGAAGAACCCACAAGTTTTCAACGTTATAGTTTAGAAACCTCTGGCAATATTTTTTTCTGTTACTTTAAAGTAGGAAATTTTGTATGGGTAAATACTGCGGTTGATATATGACAACACAAACCAGTGTCTCGCCTTTGCCTACGACGCACAGTGGGACCGAATCGCCAAAACGTGGCCAAAACCCCGAAAAAAGAATTTTCGATTCTGGGAATTTGAAAGGGTGGGTTGAGTAGGGGAGGAATTAGTGCATCTAACATCAAAAGGATAGGTCCCCAACTTCGATACCTGCCAAATTATTTCAATTCAAAGTTGACCTTCGTCGAGGGCACAAACATCATGATTTTCTGAACTTGCATTTTCAAGTAGAGCAAAAGTAGCATATACCGCAATAAACCGCGAAATTACAACTCCCAGACTATAGATTAAGCAATTATCTAATGACATTGACAAGAATCAGCTGCCTAAATCTGCCTATTCTCTTGTATAATGAATTTTTCTTCGGGCTCGTATCACAACATGGCGCCGCGCCGCGTTCGATGTAGCGCGCAGCGCGACAGACTTCAACACGCTTACGATATTTAACTATTTTTCGGTAATTCATTTGTTGCTAATGCTAATGTAATATTTTTCACATAGGTTCGAATGAAGAGAACGTGAAATTCACTCGGCAAGAAATATTCAACATCGTTAAACATCGGTTGAATGATGGCTTACCTGAATTAATCCTTTATTTGGAGGAACACTTTCGGAGAAACTTGGTCGACCGTTGTAAGTACCGAAGGACATGAAAGTCTCTCTCTCCTCATTGTTTGGTAAAATGAGAACAAGGTGGCAAAAGGCTAACAGGACGGACGGTCCCTTTTTAAAACAAAACAATGAATGGCTTAATGTACCCGCTTCGTTTCCGGCACGTGTTGTTAGTGGCAAGTATCAAGCTGAATGTGATCTGTCATCGACTAGTAAATGCAGTGGCCGTCCTTCTGGGGATTTTGAGTCATTGAGCAAGAGGTCGAAACGCAGAAGAACCCAATCAGTTCCTGAAACTTTGACGCAACAAAAGTTAGCTTATGCTACTCAAATGAACCTGCGCTCTGCAGGTCAATTGGATGCTTCGAAGGTTGTTTATGAGGCAACAATGACAAGTCCTTCAAGAGCTTCCAAGTATCGACAGGCTTTTGAATCGATCGCGACAAGCGAGAAAACTTTACAGGCATAATTCGCACTTTCACTGTACGTTGAATACAAATTCATAAAGAATCAATATTAGGGATTGAGAACGATAAGTAAGGAGAATAACTGTAAGCTGTATCCTTCCTACAAGACATTGGCAGAAGCAAAGAAAGGTTGCTATCCACCTAATACTTCTATCACCATCACAGAAAACATGGCTGAAGTTCAGCTTCAAGCTTTATTGAATCATACAACCGACCGTATTTTTTATACCAAGAGGATATCATTCGTAGTTTGGATCAAGCGACTGTTCGCCACATCCGATTTATTTTCAAATGGGGTTGTGACGGAAGTTCTGGACAAAGTGAATATAAAAAACATTTGATAATGAACGCGTATCAGATGCGAATGTTTTTTTTTACATCGGTAGTACCCTTACAACTTATTTCTGTGGATCTACAATCAGAGGCAGCAGTCGTAATTTGGAAGAATCATAGACCTTCTTCTCCTCGATTTTGTAAACCATTGAGACTATAATTTTTGCACGAAAGCACAGATTCTACGGTCAGTGAGGTACAATATCTTGAAAACCAGATAATGTCACTTGTTCCCTTTGAAAATATAATGCATGGAAAAGAAATCTCAGTTTCGTACAATATGGCGTTTACAATGATCGATGGCAAAGTATGCAACGCAATCACATCCACAAACTCTACGCAACGATGCTATTTATGTGGAAGTACTAATAAAGAATTCAATAACATCGATGATATTTTACAAAAAGAAGTCAACGAAGAGAATCTGAAGTTTGGACTATCAACATTACGTGTTTGGATTAGGTTTTTTGAATGCTGCTTGCATTTGTCATACAAACTTGGGATTAAAAAATGGCAAGCCCACAGTGCCAAAGAAAAAGAGATGGTAGAAAAGCGCAAGAAGATCATTCAAAAGGGATACAGCTCAAAACTGGAACTTACTGTTGATCGTCCGAAACCTGGTTACGGAAGTACCAACGATGGAAATACAGCTCGACGCTTCTTTGAAAATTCGAAAGCATCATCTCTCATAACATCATTGGACATAGATCTGATAGCACGGTTTCACATCTTACAAGTTATTCCTATTGGACATGATATCAATAATGATAAGTTCCACAATTATACGTTGGCAACTGCGAGAAAATTCGTTGTGCTGTATCCATGGTATTATATGCCCACTTCAGTGCATAAGCTATTGATTCACAGTCCACAAATAATAGCTCGCGCATTGCTACCAATCGGTCAATTATCCGAAGAAGCACAAGAAGCGAGGAACAAAGATATTAAAAGATATCGCGAAGACCTTTCCAGAAAGTGTTCACGAGTAAAAACAATGGAAGACGTTTTCAAGCGGCTTCTGGTAACTTCCTATCCATTTATTTCCAGTATTAGAAAACTGCCACAAAAAAAATTAAATGTTTGTCGAAGGAGGCAATAGAGCTATTACTTTCCCCTGAAATTCCAATCACACCACGACTGACCATGGAAGATTCTGATGTGGATTTTGACTCCGAGAGCGATACTGATTCGGATTAATAGTTATAAAACCATCATGTCATTTTGTATGCAGCAGATTCACCTTATCCATATTTTAAATACATTGTTCTACAATTCTTGGGCATAAGGTTAATCAGATTAAGTTTTGAATTTTAAGTCCGATTTTCTTCAATAGCTACTCTTATTATTATTATCATCATTATAACAATTACTTCGATTGTTGTTTATACCAATACTTTTATTAGTTTTATTCAATCACCGACTTTAAAGATTGTTCCATTATATTATCGTATGGCATTTGTGGTATCGAAGAATTTTTATTCTTCAATACATTTTCGACAAATATCCTGTTATTTAGGTTTAATAAACAAATCACGTTTTCAGTCTGCTAATTGTTGTAATTATTGATCTCCAAATCTTCTATATACGCAATTATTAATAAATTATGACGGATTTTCACGCGCCTCGTTGATATATTGGATCCGCCATTTTGTTTAGACAATTTTTAACTTCAAATTCGTAATCAGCGACCTCAAAAACCCTTGAGTGATGAGTTTCGTCGGAATTAAACGTCTTCTTGGGGTTTGGCCACGTTTTGGGGATTCGGCCCCACTGTGCGACGTACTGATAATAACAAGAAATATAAAAGAAGAGTAATAAGGAAACAGATAGTGAAGCAGCGAATAGGGACTCAGGATAAATAAAAGCAAGACGAAGTATATGAAAATGAGGTACGACAAAGAAGAAAAGCAAGAAGAAGAAGAACTAAAAATTAAAATGAAAGACAAAATGTACCACTTTCAAAGGTGATGAGTATCAATTACTTTGGTGGCCAAGTAAGAGATCGACACGAGATGGAAGAGGAAATCCAAGCAAGACTGGTAAAAGAAAACAGGTGTGCTGGAATATTAAGCAAGTTGTTAAGAAATAAAGAATTATCTAGACGAGCCAAAATAAGGATTTATAAGACAGTACTGATACCTATGGTGCAGAAACCTGAACCCTAAGCAAAACGTGTGGAAATATGCTAGAAGTATGGGAACGCAAAATATTAAGAGAAGAATAATGGGTGGGGTAAAGACACAAGTTCAGTGGAGGAAAAGAACAAATGAAGGAGCATATACTATTTTTGGAGAACCAACAATATTGTAAGAAGTCAGAGCACGAGATTGAGATGGTTAGAATATGTACAAAAGATGTCAGAAGAAAGACAGATGTGGAGAGCAAGAAATGAAGGAAAAAAGAAGAGACGCAGGCCAAAGAGAAAATGGTTGGAAGAAGTGGAGAGCGACTTGAATAAATAGAAATATAGAAGAACTAAGGAGAGTAACAAGGAAATTGATAAGTGAAGCAACGAAATTGGGACTTAGCATAAATAAAAGCAAGACGAAGTATATGAAAATGAGATACGACAAGGAACAAAAACAAGACAAAGAAGAACTAAAAATTAAAATAAATGACGAAACGTACCGCTTTCAAAAGGTGAGGCGTATCAATTACCTTGGTGTCCAAGTAACACGACACGAGATGGTAGAGGAAATCCAAGAAAGATTGGTTAAAGGAAACATGTGTGCTGAAATATTAAACATGTTACTAAGAAATAAAGATTTCTAGACAAGCCAAAATAAGGATTTATAAGATAGTACTGAGACCTATGGTGCAGAAACCTAGACCCTAAGCAAAGCAGTTGGAAATATGGTAGAAGTATGGGAAAGCAAAATATTGAGAAATTTAATGGGTGGGGTAAAGACACAAGGTCAATGGAGGAAAAGAACAAATAAAGAAGTATATACGATTTTAGAGAACCAAAAATATTGCAATAGGTCAGAGCACAGAGATTGAGATGGTTAGGACATGCCGAAAGGATGTCAAAAGAAAGAGCAACAAAACAAGAGATGTGTAGAGGAAGAAATGAAAGGAAGGAAAAGAGAGGCAGGCCAAAGCGAAAATGGTTGGAAGAGGTAGAGAGCAAATTGAATAAATAGAAATGTAGAAGAACTAAGGAGAGCAACAATGAAATTGATAAGTCAAACAGAGAAATTGGGACTAGGAATAAATAAATGCAAGACAATGTATATCTCTCAAAGTCTCAAGTTATTTTGTTTGGACCTGCAAAAGCCTGCAGGAATCTTAGCAGAATCATTAATATTTCAATAAATGACGTTCAATTGCCTGTGGTGGATGAGGTTAAGAGTCTTGGGGTCCATTTGGATAATACATTCAGATTTCGAGCTCAAATTTCCAAATATATAAAAATAGCTTATATCAATTTGAAAAAACTTGTTCCTTACAGGGATATTTTAAATAAGTCAATAAAAAAATGTTTTTACGACACTTTCGTTCTGTGACGGTTTACATATGGCTCCGCAATTTATCATGGGGCCCTGGATCAGCTAACACAGGGTCGTATCCAGAAAATACAGAATGGGTGTCTTCGGTATATACATACCGAAAGTGTGATCGCGTTAGCCATAAGCTTCGCGAGACGGGGTGGCTTAGCATGCATGACCGCGGGGAGTGCTTGACTCTGTCTCTCTTCCATCGGATAATGCTGTACAGGTCTCCTCCATACTTATATTACAAAATCAGATATCGGTCTGACGTTCACAGCATTAACACAAGATTTCGTAGATTAATTTCTCCACCCTTGCACAGATCATCCCTGTTTCAGAGATCATTCTCGTTTCAGATTTACACTAAGTACAATGCCTTGCCTTTACATCTCAAGTTGTTGTCGCTGGAGAGATTTAAACGCGAGCTTAAGTTTATGTTGATGTCGCGATAACTTCACTTGACACATGTTCCTTTCGTTTTCTAATTTTGATCATGTACACATTATCATTCGCAACTTTCAGTTGTATATTGCAATTTATCCTCTGTTTTTCGTCTGCACGGTGCCGAATTTCTGTTTTGATTTAGTTACATGTTTAGTTAAATTTTTAGTTAAGTTTAGGTTAGGACTAGTTTTTTTTTGTTGAGTTTACCATGATCGAGACTCAAGGAAAATAGAACAGCTTTTACTGGATTTTTCTTGTGATTGTATATTAAAGAAAATTAAAGAAAAAAGTTATTAGGCATTACCATATATCTATTTTGCTTTCTCAAAATTACTTGTTTTTAATAAATATATGTTATATTTCAAGGTTAAGTTGAAAAGCAGCTCTGGTTGAACCTGAGAGTGTGACTCTTAAATGTAATTTTTGTGTTTTGTATTTTTTCTTGTCTTTTGTATTTCTAGTTGCAATAAAGACATTATTATTATTATTATTATTATTATTAATGTATATAAAAATGAGATACGACAAGGAAGAAAACAAGGCGAAGAAAAACTAAAAATTAAAATTATTGACGAAACGTACCGCTTTCAAAGGGCGAGGAGTATCCATTACCTTGGTGTCCAAATCACAGATCGGTACGAGATGGAAGAGGAAATTTAAGCAAGACTGGGAAAGGAAACAAGTATCCTGGGATATTAAACAGGTTGCTAAGAAATAAAGAATTATCTAGACGAGCCAACAGTACTCTATGGTGTGGAAACCTGGACCCTAAGCAAAATATTTTTCTGTTATATTGGACTGCATACCAGATATTAGCAAAATTGAGCGAATGAGCGTAAATATCATGGAATCCCTATAAGAGAATGTTTTAACAATGTCATCACCCAAGAATGACAACTTATGAAGCAGTTAAGAGAAAAATAGAAAAAACGCAATTAGCGTGTACAGGACAGTGTGGTAAAGATAAACACCTTTCCCGCCACTAAAGCACAAAAAACTAAGCACGTATTTTGACAATTATGTTGTCATCTTCAATAGCACTGCTTAAAAACCGTGTCTGTACACGCTTCGGTGTACAGACAACGCGGTTTTTAATCGTGTTTAGTTTTTTGTGCTTTAGTGTGGTAAAGGTGACCTAGTGTTTTTGTTTAGTATCAAGCTCCAGACTCCAAGTTTAGTTTCTTAAACTTGCTCAATATAATACGAATAGTATCTTCTATTCTAGAATGATAACGTTTTGTTGAAATACAGCATCTCCTATCACTATGTTTCTTATTAGAAGCACCTTCAGGACACTTAGTTATATTTTCCAAGACAATCCAAATTTAATGATCACATGTGTTACAATTCACATTCTTTTACATTAACCAATACTAAATATTTATTATGATAGAACAGTTATTGTGTGTATACAGGGCAATCCAAATTAAGTGTTCACAATTGGTAACTTTGTTATTATTAAAGATACAAGATTGTTTAAATTAGCAAACTTGTAGTACTTTTAACGCTCTTTAAGATGGAAGAATAAAAAAAACAAATGAGCAACGCGTTTTCGAGTTTTGCCCAAAAATTTTTTTTTTCAAATAGAAACTCCTGTATATTATATCATTTTCTGCTAGAACTTTAATTTTTAAACAAAAAATCTTATAAGAATTTTTTTACTGGGATTAAAAATACTTGAGTTATAATGAATACACAAAAACAGCTAAGTCAAGTGCATTTCTATGTATTTATGAAAATGACGATAAGTCTTTCTACCAAACGTCAAATATTAGTACAGTTTTATTAGTTTTTCACTCATAAGTTTCATTGTGCTAGTTATTAATTTGACAAAAAAAGATTTTTACCCATTCAGAAAAGTGTGATATGTTAGAATCTTATTTAGTGTGCAGAAAATCCTCTAGGAGGGCAAAAGAACACTACGCTGAATTATATCCACCCCGAACACAACCACATGAGCAATATTTTCTGAGACTTTACCGAAAATTTAGAGGCAATGAGAGTGTTTTTGCCAAAACAAGGACAAAAAGGACTTTTATAAAAAGCGAGGCCACGGAAATTGCAGTTATCGAATATTTTGAGGCCAACCGTGAGAATTCCATACTAGATATTGTCAATGAATCTGATTTGAGTCACGGTACTGTGCATAGGATTCTGAAGAAACACAAATTCATTCCTTATAAGTACAAACCAGTTCAGGTTTTTTTGCCAGGGGATCCAGAGAGAAGAATGTCTTTTTGCCACTGGTATCTTAACTTTTGTCGCCAAAATGTAAACAACTTTCGTTATATTTTATGGACCGATGAATCGAATTTCTCAAATTCTGGAATGTACAATAAAAAAAATCATCATTACTGGTCAAAGGCAAATCTTCTTTTAGTAAATCCAAGACGTCCACAAGTCCGTTTCAGTTTTAATGTTTGGTGCGGTTTAATCGGTTCATGGATTGTTGGTCCTTTCTTTTATGAGGGCACTCTAACTGGTGAAAGGTACATAGAATTTTTGACTGAAATTTTGAATAATTTCTTAGACGATCTGGATCTCATAAGTAGACAGAATCTGCATTTTCAGCAGGATGGCGCACCTGCGCACAACTACAGAGGTACTCATCAACTTCTAAATACTATTTTTAACACTTCATGGATAGGAACAAATGGTCCTATTCAGTGGCCTCCCCGATCGCCAGATTTAACGCCGCTTGATTTTTTTTTATGGGGTTATTTAAAGAACCAGATTTATAAGCAAAGGTACGAAAACGTAAACGCCCTAAAGATTGCAGTTAGTGAAAAGATAAACCAAATAGATGGTAGGACCATACTGAAGGCAGTTCGAGAAGTTCGGAAGCGTGTAAAAAAATGTATTGAACTACAAGGTGGTATTTTTGAACATCTTCTATGAAAAAATCAGTGATTTTTATTTTCTTTTAATGATAAGTTTATGTATAAAATAAAGTTTATAAAACTAATTTAGCTGTTTTCGTTTATTCATTATAACTCAAGTATTTTTAATCCCAGTAAAAAATTTCTTATAAGATTTTTTGTTTAAAAATTAAAGTTCTAGCAGAAAATGATATAATATACAGGGGTTTCCATTTGAAATAAAAATATTTTTCGGCAAAACTCGAAAACGCGTTGCTCATTTGTTTTTTTTATTCTTCCATCTTAAAGAGCGTTAAAAGTACTACAAGTTTGCTAATTTAAACAATCTTGTATCTTTAATAATAACAAAGTTACCAATGGTGAGCACTTAATTTGGATTGCCCTGTATACCATTGAGAAAAAATACTATGGAGACGCTGTAAAGCATCCTTGCTGTACTCTCAAAACGGGAGCATTGGGCGGGGCTAAGTGTGGGACCAATATGGCTGCCTCACCTAGTCCGGACTACTCAAAATTATAATCTGACATACCACACCTATCAGGTCTACACTAACTTATGAAATGTTATTCCAGACAAATTCTTCTTTTCAACGCCGTCGCTGCTATTGCAGCTACGTAGAGCACAAGAAACCATAATGTCTTGGAATATTTAACTTATTATATAACTCTAATACGCGATGCATTTAACAAACACTCCACTTTTTACCAACACTACCTGTTTGACGTAAGTGTAGTATCAATATGGCGGACCTGTACCCGGTTTGATCAGTGACGTCGTCTCCCTACCTATTCTTTCTCAATGGTATATACTAATCGTTTGTTGTACATCCCATTTAATTGTACTATTAAACGTTCTTGTACACCATACCTCAAAGTTTTCAAAATAACTCGCATGATAATTACCGCTTCCTTTATGCATTCTATTTTTAACAAAGCTTGAAACTAGGCAAATATGCTCTACATTAATTACACATAGGTAGCGTGGGGCCTATTTTGTCATCATGCATTCACACACTGGATTATTAGTGTTTTAAAATGTACTCGCGTCTTCCATTCGAATACGTAATTGTGATGGTGACCCATTAAAAACTAATAAATTTCACCTGTACCCTATCATTTAATATTTTTTTTCACTCATACTCTCGGGAATTATTTAATAACGACAAACATGCCAGGTATCATTAAATGCGGTTTGGTTCTCGATGCGAGATAATGGCCCGGGTAATGGTATTGGATCTAATTTAAACAACGCATGCAGATTTAAACTTCATTAGAAAGTAATCACGAGCGTTAAGTATACTTAATAGTTTTTTCTGGACGAGTGTGTTGGTATAAGAAATTTAAATCGTTATCCGTTACGTCTAATTCGTTCTTCAGGATCAGGATATTACTGAGCCCGTGATGACTGGTGTGGTACAATTTCATTCCGTGTCTTACATCTTATTATATGAATGTACATACATACATACATATTATGATGCGTAAGTTGAATTTAATTTCTATCGTGAGCGAAAATTATAAGGAGTAAGACGTATAATGGATGATAAATTGAAATGAGAAGAATGTTATCTGTGTTTTTATGAAGGCGACACTTTTATTATTAAGTTAACGTGCAGAAGAAATAATAATGTCGTATATAAAGCACATTTTTACAACTAACAGCAAACGATAAATATTTAGTCATCTATTAGTCCTGTACATATACAGTGTGATGAGGTTTCCTATAAGGAAAAATATTTTAATACGAGTTTTAGGAGAAAAACTTATCTTTTATAAAAAAATGTTGATTGTGTCGAAATAAAAAATAAAAACCCCAGTAATCATAAGACTTGAAAATGTAAAGTAAGTGATGTATAGATTAGTCGCTAGGGGCAGTAATGTTGATACGCATTTTAAGAGAGGGAATAAAAGTCAGTTCAGAGCATGACCGAGTTTTTTGTAGAAAATAATTGTTATAAATGAGGGAGAGAACGATTTTTGAATGAATTGACGGCAGGTGAAAACCGCTTTAAATCTAAATAAACATTAGGCGTCTGTATTAATAAATTTGAACTTGTAAAATTTTAAGGAAATATTTAAAGGGAAATTTTTATAATTGTGAACATATAAATATTTTAAGAAATATTAAATAAGGACTTTGAAATTTTTTTAACTATATTAAAATTATAAGAATGTAAATGTTTCCATACATTTATTTGAATTTAACTTAATAATTCTCGGATCAAATAAACGTATTTTACGTGCAATTAGTAGTAAGGCAAACGACACTGAGGAACCAGAATGTTTTTATTTTAAAACACGATGGTTATACACTACGTGTTATAGTAAAATATTTTGGAATTTGTAATAGTTTTTGTTTTATATAGGATAAAGGACTTATTTTATTTTTGTATGTAAATACAGCGCGATGCCTGACTATATGTAGAAAAGTCAGAATTAAATTTTTATTTATGCGTATTTTCTTTGTAGAATTAGTATCGTGAAAGACAGTAAAAATTGTTTGTGAGATGGATGAGTTTAATGAACTTTATGAAGAATTGAGGTAGTTTATATGTCCTTTTTTTATTTTATGTACAAAGTGTTAATTATTTAGGTGTGGTGATTTGTATTAGAAATAAACGAGGCTGGTAAAACTTTTTCTAATGAATATTTATTCAAGAGTTCATATATATATATATTTGTGCTTGTGCATTGAGGTCTGATGTGTTTCGGAGTTGGGGATGTATACAACGAGTCATGTAATTAAGTAACTAAATAAATTGTATTATAAGATATTTCTGTATTTTATTTAATATATCTGACCTGTTAAGAACTGGAGAGCACCAACTTGTGGATAAAGAATATTTCTGCCCCTGAGAGGAAAGGATAATTAAAATAACTGTTAACTGAGCTAGTGAAGTGCGAAATTGCTCAACCCACAATTCTGCAGAAATTATAAAATCCTAGAGAAGCATAAGGCTAAGTTTTTAGGATATATGCTTGATCCTTCTTGAATTTAAGAATAAAGAATTTTAATAATCTCACAACCTTATTAATTTACAATTATTTAGCAATATTAGCAATATGTAATATAACATTCGTACTTAGTCATATTTAAAATCAACAATTCGACATAATTTCAAGTTTTTATCTTACCTTAAATGATTACTGTTTTTTGTTGATTGTATCGAAAAGGGTTTCGATACAATCAACGTTTTTTTATAAAGAATAAATTTTTCTCCTAAAACTTATATTAAACTATTTTACATTTTAGGAAACCATATCACTTTATGCACTGTAGGTATATTATTTAAATAAAAATAATTACTAAAAATTATGAAAAGAATTGTACTTTATAATACTAGCTTTCGCTTCTGCATTGGAATGTATTAAAAAATATCCAATATAATCTGCAATAAATAATAAAAAATTATGAAAATAGTAAATACAAAATATTTTTGCTATTATTTGAATATTTTACAAATTTATATAATAAATAAAGTAAGGGTTTCAAACGTTGAAGGTGGATTAATTGACTTTCATTGGTGAGAAACCAAACTCTGCGTCAATTCGAAAAGAAAATTCTCGCGGCGTTTGACGAGAAAGCAACGTTGAATTGCACTTCTTAAAGATCATAAATTAGAAGCGTTTAAAACATGTAAATTCAAAAGATGATTAGCTTGTAGAAGTAAAAAAAATATATTTGATTACGTATACTGAGCAAAAATAAAGCGATTATTTGTAAAAACATAACCTCATAGTTAAAAAAGTATATAAATGGAGAATAAACTAAAACTAAATTGATAGGAAGCAGAAACTATTAAAACTAAATTAACGAGTTAAATATTGAAGCACCTAGAACCCGAGAAAAGAATGTTATAAAAATTGTACTGCAAAATTATAAAACGGTTTCATATTCTGAAAACATTTTGGAATGAATTAGAAATATATAATTACGGTTGCTGAACCGAGAATCGGTTTATTTGACGAATGAATATAGACCGAAAAATATAAGATACTTGTCATTCATGAGTTTAACTATCAGCAGTTGGAAATTTCGCTTCATCAAAGGATTTGTCAAAATAATTTAATCAAGTGGAAAAATAAGGGGATAAAACAGAAAAGATGATATCAAATGCAAATTCTTGATTATCTAGAGAATTGTAGATGATTATTTGGAGTTAGCAAAACATAACTAGTTGAACCCTTGGTTTATCCTATTATCGCCGCCTAGTGTTTTGTAGACCCCTGTATATACAAATATCTTTTGCCACCTCGCGATATTTTATTTAGAACATTTGTTGGACTCTGGTATTACAGCAAATGTTTAAAGAATACATGTTTTTTAAAACTTGAGGTATTTTGTTTATAATTTTTTCTAACATTTCGAAGGTCATTTGATAGGCCGGTAACGGTTGAAAAAAATAATGATCCAATATATCTTGAAAACCGTTAGAAATTTCTGCTAAATATGGTTTATGAGGTTGCGCAATTTTGACAGATTTATCTTAGTCTGAGCTAAGTTTTTATTTCCAAAAACTAATATTGTAGTATTTATAATCCTATCACTGCGATGAAAGTTTATTTTACAAACTATACCGGGTGTTCATTTACATAGCGTGGGAACGGGCATTACTCATAAACTACAAGAGCAGCAATAAAGAGACTTAGGGGGTTATTATATGTTGTGTATATGTATGTATTTCCTTAAAATATTTTCCAATATACAGAGTTTTTCGTTTTTTTTTTAAATTATGGCCAACGTAATTTTGGAATGATACATATTTTCTATGTTCTTTTGACTGTAAATAAAATTGTATTTACAGTGATATATAAATATGTCTATCTTTTACTATTGCTTCTCGAAATATTTTAAGTTTGACATACAATGGTAAATAGCTCTTAGTTTCTGGATATGCCTCGTATATGCTTGTATTCAATGCCAATGACAAAAGGATACACAAACCAGTTTATCTATAAGTTTTATTAGAGATAGTTCTGATACCCGAAATGAAAACAACAGAGCTATAGAGGAAAGTATTTTAGGCGGGACACCTGTATACACAGTGTATCAACATTTTCTTGTAATCCTTCATGTTACGGAAGCATTGAAGTAAGAATTCAGAAGAACAAACAAGCTGTACACATTTACAATAACGAAATGATGTTTGTTTACCATGAAAGGCGAATGGAATGCTTACATTCTAAACATTGCCAGTGTAACATAACGATAATATTTTGATAACAGATAATTTATGCAGCCGAGTCTCTCCAAATGTTTATCGTGTGCGGTAGTTGTTAGTTAAATAATAATTAATGTGAAAATGATTTTGAAGAATCTAATACGATATCCAAACTGATAAATGAACGCATAATGGAAGCGTTTACTGGTTTTATTTTACAATTACATAATTATAAAACTTTAATTGAATTAGTTGAAACACCGATTATAAATTATCCGAACATTCTATGATGCAATAAAATGTTGCGGAATCCTTCTCTTCTCTTGTATGTTACTTTTATTGTTCAATTAAATGATCAATTTATAGTTGTGTTGACTAAATGGAGGTATGTACACATTTTCATTTTATCAGATAGAATAAAAATGTGTACATACCTCCACTTAGTCAAAATAAAAAAGAAAAAAGAAAAGAATTACAATTAATATGCAGGTGGGAAAATCTATAAAGAAATCCACTGAATAAACAATGTTAAATACACTTTACTTCGCACTTATTATACATACAACTTATATATTTTTTGAAAAAGATATAAATAATATCGAAACGTAACCCATTGTTTGTTATTCTTCCATAAAAAACCCTTAGTTAAATACGAGGCCGCTACACCCATGATTTCGATAGTAAATTATTTAAATAACGGCCAAGAAAATAAAAAGGATAAGGAATAAAAACCTTTTCCTTTTTAAATACTATATACCGCATATTTTAATTTCTAAGAGCGCGACTAAATAAACTAAAGATAAACATAAGCGAGGCTGCCAAGACAGTACACTCGACAGACGTTTCCTATGAAATGTAAGGCGTGAGGGTCCCGGGGGAGAGCAATGCAGTGTCGGGACACTGCGTTGCTCTCCCACCACTGTTAACAAGCAGGCATCGCTGCATATTATAAGGTCATCTTCTGCATGGTATAGAAGTATAAACCGAAATTAAAATTTGACGCGTACGGTATATACATAAATATGTAATGTTCAATTTCATTGACCTTTAATTCATATATGTAAATATATATTAATTTTATTGGACGACTGAGTTCGAATCTTAGCCGTGTCGGTCATTTTTAAAATAATAAAAATCACCTAATTAAATATCAGTGGTAAAATTAGAAAATTGTAATTTTCATACACTGCAAATTAGCGAGTTTTAAAATTATTTAAAACTAGTATAACGACCTAAAAATCGACCAATAAAATTAATATATATTTAAATATATAAATTAAAGTTCAATAAAATTTTTACATTACATATATACAGCACATGGACGTTCAGCTGCTTAATATACCGTAGTCGACATATATTAATTTCTGATACGAAAGTAGAAGGAGGAGAAGAGCGCGACGAGATAAACTAAAGATACACATATAGCGAGGCTGCCAAAACAGTACACTCGACAAGCGTTTCCTATGAAATGTAAGGGGTGAGGATCCCCCGATACTGCGTTGCTCTCCCACCACTGTTAGCAAGCAGGCATCACTGCATATTATAAGGTCATCTTCCGCATGGGATAGAAGTACAAACCGAAATTAAAATTTGTCGACTACGGTATATACATTCTCATTTCCATCTGTTACTTGATATACATATACGAATCAGTACGCTTTAGAAATTCAAAATCGGGAAGCCGACGGTAGCTCAGATGGCAGAGCGGCCGACTAGTGATCTGATGTCATGAGTTCGAATCTCAGCCGTGTCGGTAATTTTTAAAATAATAAAAAATACCTAATTAAATCTCAGTGGTAAAATTAGAAAATTGCAATTTTCAAACACTGCAAATTAGCGAGTTTTAAAATTATTTGACACTCGTATAACGACCTAAAAATCGTCCTATAAAATTAATATATATTTACATATACATATAAATAAAAGTTTTTTCTTTGCCGTTGATTTTTATAATTTAATTTTGCTTCTTAGTATTTTTCCGCATTTTTGAAAATTAAAACACTCATTTCATTATAAAATGTTTTATTATATTTGACGTTTCCACTCTCTTTTTCGAGCCTTTTTCAAAAAATATTTAATGTTTTTATCTAGAATATAATGTTGTCAATTATTTTAAAATTAGAGGGTAAAAAAATAAAACACTTACAATTTATAGTGGACATCACCAACGATTAGATTGTCATAAATACTTTTTGTTAAAAACATTTTAAAAAAACAGCACTTTTTCTTTCCAAATTTCAAAGATTCATCTCACTTATATAAATGGTAATTGTTATTTTGATTTTTATATCTATCAAAATGTATATTGTGTACTGTGTGTGTATTTATTTCTAACAGTATCGTTCTAGCGATGTATTTTTCACATTTCCATGTGGTGCATGTATAGGTATGTCATTTTTGTGGGTAAGTTTTTAGTTGTTATTTTTATGTTTTATTTTAAAATAATGATGTATATATAGATGACAAATTATCTGTGTCTGTTCTGTCGTTAATTGAATTTTTATTTTTCCTAATTTTTATACTATTCTTGCTTTGTTTTTTGTTTCTGTTGTTAGTATTTTTGTTCTATCATAATTAAATGTATGTTTAGTTTGTATAGTATGTTTCTTTAATGCCGTACTATTGTTCGCAAATTTATGTCCATTTAGTCTATCTTTAAGATATTGAATACTTTGTCCTATATAAACGCCTTCGCAGTAATTACATGGAATTTCATATACAGTATGGGTTTTTTTTTAATTTCGGTGTTTTGTCTTTTAGTTTTGTGTAAAAGGGGTTAAGGGTGTTATAATTTGTATGTGCGATTTTTATTTTAAATGGCAATAGGATATTATTTAATTTTTCTGATAGATTATGAATGTATGGTATAGGTACATATTTATAGTTATTTGCTTCATTTTTGGTGTTTCTATTTTTGGAATTGTAGAATAAATGTAGTTGATTTTTTATAATTTTATTAATGAATCGCTCTGGATTATGATTCTTTTGTAACATGATTTTTAATCTTTAATAAATTCTGGTCTGTAGATGTGATTTGTTCAAGTTATAGCTCTTTTTACTGCATTTCATACTATATTTCGTTTTAATGACATTGTTTAGCATGAGTTGAAATTAAGGAATCTGTCTGATGTTGGTTTTTGATGGTAATCTCGAGGTCGAAAATTTTCGTCATCACAATACTTCCTTATACTACTTATAAGAAAGTAAAATGAAGTGCCCAGCATACAGGAAAATTCAACATCAATGTTTGTGTACCGGGTGGCCAACTAAGAATGGCCGCCGGCTATATCTCAGAAACCAGTAGTCATATTGCTTCCGGGTAAAAAAATTTCAAGTATAAGTGCCCAAGAGAAAATGCTGGAAATTATTTTGGAGTTTGTAAAATGTCCGCAAGGGGGCGTAACAGTCAGGATCAATGTGAAAATTTAGAATTTCTTCATATTTTTACTAATTAAGGGGTATTAAAAATTTTTAAATTTTATTCCCTGCACATTCTTTAGCACTTTTAGTCTTGCACATTTTTTACTATCTAGTGAAATAAAGTAGTGGGGGCAGTTCAAATGTTTTTTTAAATAAGCTAGGATTACTCCCGGTTGGCCTTACCGATTTGAATAAGTTTGGTCTCATTTAAAAGAGCCTTATTTGCTCTACAAAGTGAACTTGTGTTTTTGTATCTTGGACCTTTGCTGTCACCGGTAGATGGCGTTAACTGAAATGTAAGCAAATATTAGGCTTTTTTTCAAAAAAGTTAAATACAATGATATGTTTCTTTTTACATAAGCGAATAAAGAATTAAATCCTCTACATTTCGGTAAAAAAACCAAATTTGTATCTTTTTTAGAACAGGATATATTGACAAAAATAGATCAAAATTCATAAATTCTCCTCTTTTACTGGCCTTTTTTTATGAAGCTAACCATTTTGAGCTACATATATTATTATTATCTAATATATTATTATTATCAAGAAAAAAACATTTTGAAAGACCCTGTTTAATAAAGCAAGATTATTTTTAATTCTTATTTTAATCCAAAAGATATACCATTGACAATAAAAAAGTAAGCTATGAAAAAATAAAACAATAACTCTGTGTTAAAACTACGAGTTGTGAAAATAATAAATATTATTGTCGGTTTTTGATTGATTCCGTTTACTTTTTTGTGTTTGGGAGAACTTCTTTTTTACTAAGATGCGGTTAGCGAATGAAGAGGCATTCGATATGATTGGTGTCTATTTCGAATGCATTCGAAATTCTACAATTGCTTCCAGAGTGTATGCTACGCAGTTCCCTGGAAGACATTATGCGAGCAGTGTTTTTCGTAGGTTAGCGGAAAGGCTTAGGACCACCGGAAATATTAATCTTCCGGTGTATAGAAGGCAACCTACTGGCGGAACCAAAGAAAATGCTATAAAAGTATTAGAATATATTGTATTTAATCCACATGTAGTGAACGAAACCACAAGTAGAGAGTTGGGCATTTGTAGAACTACGGTCCCAAATATATTGAAAGATTTAAGTTAAAAATAAAATAAACTTTATTTCGAGATTTTTTTTGTAAGGCCTTTGTTAGATTTGCTATATCTCCTACAGTTTATTTTAATATTTTTAAGCATTAAGCATAACAGTTGTTTTTAACGTTCCGTACTCGGTTCCCTTAAGTTTAACTCATACATCCGTCTGCCTATTTATTGTCTGTTTACCGGTCACAGCCATTTTAATCCAATACCGTTTATATAGACCACAGTAATACTTTATAATAGTAAGTTACCTAAACAGTGTCCAACAAGTTTGGATAAATTTGATCTCGCAGTTTCGTTCACGTTTGCCATATTATTTTCAGGATGATCCTTATTACATCGTTCTTCATCATGCTTTAACGGCCGAAGATTTCGATCGCCGGATTGACTATTGTGAATGGCTATTAAATATGGTAGCGGAAACCCCCGAAATTCTTTCTCGCGTACTATGGACGGATGAGGCAACATTTAGTAGCAATGGTGGTGTGAACTTGCACAATATGAACTATTGGTCCAGGAAAAACCCGCGTTGGATGCAGGAAGTTTAGCATCAAGGCCGCTGGTCGGTAAACGTGTGGTGCGGTATTCTAGGAGGTAAAATTATTGGACCCGTTTTCTTTAACCGACATTTTACTGGAGACGTTTATTTAAATTTTTTATGAATGAGCTGCTCCTTCTAACAGAAGATGTCTCTCTGGACATTCGTCGTGATAAGTTTTTTCAGCACGGTGGGTGCCCGGTGCATTTTGTGGCAAGCGTCCGGGATTTCTCAGATCAGACATTTCCTGGCAAGTGGATTGGACGGGATAGTATATTTCCCTGGCCCGCCAGGTCACCAGACCTCAACATCCTAGATTTTTATATTTGGGGGAGAATTAAGGACATTGTTTTTGAAAACCGGCCTACAACAAGACAAAATATGCTGGAGAAAATTATATCAGCAGTACGAAACATATCGGAGGCGGAAATTGAAACTTCTGTTTTATCCACGCGGCAAAAGTTGCAGGCTTGCATTAACAATGATGGGCGGCATTTTGAACAATTAGGCCGTCATTAAAAATTTTGCAAACCAATCTTTACAGTAATGTAATTGTAGTTATGTTAGTGTTTAATATTAGCTTTATTCTGATAGTGTTAGTATTAATTATTAGTATAGTAAATCATAGTATAAGAAAATTTTAAATACATGTTTTTCGAACGTTTCCATAAAATTAAATTTATGTAATTTTGGTTTCTTAAACAGGAACTAACGAAATGTTATAAATTTTTTTTGTTTAATATATTTTTATATATTTTGCATCGGTGTTACAGGAATGCCTTTCAAATTTCTTCCGCTTTTGTGACATTTTATTTTTTGGTCTGCATCTTAGAATTTTACTGAATTTATTATATATACGAGGGCGTATTTTTATGTTACGTATATAATAAAAAGAAGACAATTAAAACAAGAAGATAATTAAAACAAAAGAATTCATGCATGCCAATATCTCCTGTTCTAAAAAACATACAAATTTGGTTTTTTTACCAAAATGTAGAGGTTTTAATTCTTTATTAACATATGTAAAAAGAAACATATCATTGTATTTAATTTTTTTTGAAAAAAGGCCTAATATTTGCTTACATTTCAGTTAACGCCATCTACCGGTGACGGCAAAAGTTCGAGATACAAAAACACAAGTTCAGTTTATAGAGCAAATAAGGCTCTTTTAAATGAGACCAGATTTATTCAAATCGGTTAGGCCAAACGGAAGTAATCCTAGTTTATACAAAAAACCATTTGAACTGCCCCCACCACTTTATTTCACTAGATAGTGAAAAATGTTCAAGACTAAAAGTATTAAAGAATGTGTAAGGAATAAAATTAAAAAATTTCAATACCCCTTAATTAGTAAAAATATGAATAAATTCTAAATTTTAACATTGATCCTGACTGTTACTCCCCCTTGCGGACATTTTACAAACTCCAAAATAATTTCCAGCATTTTCTCTTGGCCACTTTTACTTGACATTTTTTTACCCGGAAGTAATATGACTACTGGTTTCTGAGATATAGCCGGCGGCCATTCTTAGTTGGCCACCCTACATTATTCTGTGCATTTTTTCATTACTTCAAATATTGACAGAGGAATGTACATTAGAAATGATCGTGTCAGGCGGACTTTAATTATATTTTAATTATCTTAATAATTAATTAACAATATTTATCTAAACCATCAATTTGTCAATTATTTAATCATGAGTGTTATAATCATTATCAACTAAAGGTTAATTTATATATACTGTACTAGCTACACTTGAAAAACCAAAAATTACATAATTTTATAGGTTATAGTTTCCTTATTTATCATAATGATGTTTTGGTATTAAATTGTTTTTTGCTTCGACCGAAGCCTACACAACATCAAATTTATTCAATTGCATGATGTATAAAGATAATGAGATTCCCATAAAATCTAGAACAAAATGACCGCATAGAAAGACAGTTACATTCATAAAATTCATTCGCGTTTTATGCATGTCTTTAAACAAACGTAGTTAATCATTAAATTCATACTAAATATAATAACTGTATATGTAATATATATGTACACCAGTAGACATTAGCGAACCGTCCTAATTGCAAATATAATTTACTTAAATCTTGCACGGCAGATAATTTACCACGCATCATTGATTTAGTTGCAGTAGTCGGGTAAATTAAGAAATATGAACAGCGCGAAGATAAATATAGAGTAGAACAATTCAAAAATGTAGATAATTAGATTGGCTCATACATATGAAGAACGATTAAATATGAATAATATGTATATATGTATGTATGTAATATAAGTATTTTATTTAGCAAGGCATTATTATTTCACATCTATTGTGGAGACTATAGGTTCCGTATAAAATCTTATAGTTACTGAGCTTTAATAATCAATATGTATACCGTGCATTTTTACTTTTTTATACGTAGTATAAGAAAGTATTGTGATGATGAAAATTTTCGACCTCAAGATTTTTGCAGATGTCCACGTTTTGAACTCCCCTGATACCGAAAAAGTGGTTTTTAAAAAATATCTCTCTCTGTGTGTGTACGTATGTGTGTGACCACGATAGCGGTCAAAGCGCTATAGCTATCAATTCCAAATTTTGTATTTACGTGTATAGTATGAGCTTCTCAATTTATTTGCTTGTCATATTGAAAATTATCATTGAAAATACAGACAACGGTTAAGTAGATGGAATACATGCTTTCAATATTATGTAAACAAGAATCATATAGCAGACGATTCCAATATAAATATATCTCAGAATATGTTATGTAAATTAGACTATAGTCCTTCAACTTAATGATACTTTTATTAAGATTTCAATTATTTTCTCTAATTAATGATGATAGAGAAAATATAAGAAACATTTAGGTTTATTATTGAATTTATGCGAACCACACATTTACACTTTTTCTTGTAGAAATGATGTAAACATACAGACATATCACATGGTAAAGCGAGTCTCAAGTCACATATGTATGCTGATGATACTCAGCTTTATTACTCCTTTCCCCCATCTGAATGGCAAGCTGCTATGCACAGAATTAACACCGATCTTTCAAATCTATTTGATGCTTCTGTCAATCACAGCCTTCATATAAACCCGGAGAAATCGCAGGTCGTCCTTTTCGGTCCTAAAAAAACGTGCTCCAACATTGGCAGAACTTTAGAGATTGTTATTGATAATATACATTTACCGGTTGTGAATAGGGTGAGGAGCCTTGGTCTCTATATTGACAACACATTCAGATATAGGGATCAGATATCCAAATATATTACCTCTGCTTATATTAATTTGAAGAGACTATACCCTTACAGGCGTACTCTTAATGAAACAGTGAAGAAAATGTTGTGTGACGCTTTTGTTTTGTCGCATTTTTCTTACTGTTCAACACTGTATCATGGGTCCTTGGATTCCTTTACCAGCTCCAGAATTCAAAAAATACAAAATGCTTGTCTACGATACATTTACAATATACGAAAATTTGATCACATCTCTCACAAGTTGATTGATGCGGGCTGGTTGTGCATGGCGGGACGTAGGAGGTTGCAGGCATTGTGTTTCTATCATGGTGTGCTTCTGCATAGGTCTCCGCCATATCTTTACAATAAGATTAGATTTAGGTCAGATGTACACAGTGTGACCACCAGATTTCGCGGATTGATCTCTCCCACGCCCCATAAGACTTCCCTATATGAACGATCTTTTACGTATCAGGTATACTGTAATTACAATCCCCTACCATCTGAGTTTAAGTCCCTCACAGCATCCAAGTTTAAAACTAGACTCAAGTCACACCTTCTATTGCGGTAATGGGTTGATGCAAGCTGCTTGCTGGTTATCGATACGGACGTTCACTTGCAAGTGACTTTTATGTGTTATTATTTATTATTACACTATTTATTTTAGTTCATGGTGCTCATTATCGAATTTTAGGCTAAGTTAGTTTTAAGCAGGATTTTATTTTTGTTGCATATTGCTCATATTTATCATCAAGGTCAAGTAAACAGTATATACTGGGGTTCGCCTTGCGATTATGTATTTATGTATTTATCGTTATTTTGGTATTTGTACTTGTATATTTCTTTATACATAATAAAGACATTTATTATTATTATTATTATTATTATATTACCTTGATTGTGGTGAACATTCTGGAAAAAATGAATAGGGAAATGGTATACAGACAGGATCAGACCTGGGACAGAAATGTGTCAAAAATCACAGCTGGTACTGTGGCAAAAGTCTACTCTGCTAATCGGAGCAAGTACTATGCATTCGTCTGGGTTGCAGGCAGTGGTATGTGCCATACTACAGTGTGCTATAGCAAACAATAGGAAGATCATCATCAACCGGAGGATCCAAATAATGCCTAAGAGTCAAGGTGCAATCAGAGCTTACCAAGAAATGTCTGCAAGACTTGTAACTGGTGGATACAGACGGATCGAAGGCAACAAAAAATTTGATCAACTCGCTAGGAGAGGATCAGAAACAAAACTTATCTGCGCAGAATCGGCTCTGAAGGTGCAAAAATGTGTAATCTGTAGCCACATCAAGCCACGAACCCACAGAACAATAGCATTACTGAGCAAAAATTTCCAGCCAAATCATGGTCGGGAATGTATTGACCACCTTGGTAACAAAAGGAATCAACTACTATTATATACCTTCATACGAGCAGGAATCGACTCCCAAGTACAACTGCCAAAGCAACTAGAGATAATAACACTCAGTAAAGAACTTCTACAGTTTTCGGATGCAAAAGTGCTGGAGTGGCTCATAAATCTACATAAACCTTGTTGGCTGCAGTGCAAATTGGGGACTTAAGATGCGTAGAAATGGAAAAAAAAGTAACTCTTATATTTAAACGTGGAAGTTAATTGTTCAGTTTTTTCTATCTATATTTACGAGTTTTAAAACTAAATTTTCAAAAAAATACACAGAAGAGTACAACTTTTCAACTTGAAATCAGCAAAGTAAATTAAGAAAAAAAAATTAAATAAAAAAATGCGGACTTATAACAAATCCTTGCAATACTCCGTTGTCATTATTACATTTTAGATAATGCCAGTATATTTTACTTTCTTATACGTAGTATAAGCAAGTATTGTGGTGATGAAAATTTTCGACCACGAGATTTTTGCAGATGTCCACGTTTTGAAGGCCCCTGATACCGAAAAAGTGGTTTTTGAAAAATGTCTCTCTCTCTGTGTGACCACGATAGCGGTTAAACCTCTATAGGTATCAATTCCAAATTTTACATTTACGAATATAATCTTCCTCTTGAGATCTGATTAGAGTTTCAGTAAAATCGGCAGACCGGAAGTAGTAGTTTACTTCGGTAAAAAAATCGAATTTTTCCAATATTTCGTCAACTACTAATTCTAAACAAATTTATAAAGAATTCATATATACTCAAAATTAAATTTGAGAAGAATTTTATTATGAAAATTTTTCAAAATTCCTACCGGAAGTAGGTCTTTTACCCTTATCGAAAATCATTTTTTTGCCAATATTTTGCCAGTCATGCTTTTTAGACAGGTACGTTACGAGTATAAAAGTATTTAGAACTTAATTTTCAATATCTTTTGTATAAAAAAAATTTCAAAATTATTACCGGAAATACCACTTTTACTCTTACCGAATAGCGATTTTTTGCAAATATATGGTAAATTATGCATTCTATATATATTTATCAAGAGTACAAAAGTATTTAGAGCTGGATTTGTAATATTCTTTGTATACATGAAAATCAAAAATTCGGACCGGAAGTAACACATTTACTCTTAACGAGTAGCACTTTTTTTTCGAATATCTTGCAAAATATGCATTCTATAGAGATTTATTAAGACAATGGAAGTACTTAGAACAGGATTTTGAATAACTTCTGTATAAAATTGTATAGTTTGAAACGCTCATATGTATAAAAAAAGTCGTGTGGTGACCACACCTCATTTTTTTACCGCAGAACAGAGGGATTTGCTTGCTAAAAATTCTACACCATGTTAACATTTATTGCGGATCAGATTTAAACAAATTTGCCTTTCATTTAATAAATCAAACATTTTTCTACCAATTGCACGTTGTTTTAATGTTGTTGTTTTTAATAATTTTTTGCTTTCAGATGTACATAATTAAATCGCACAAAATTGAATGACAAAACCGACATAGCGTAAACATTTAAACATATTATTCTAGATGACATCGCTTGTCACCTCGCTAGCGACAAGTAAATTTACGAAAAAAATGAGGTGTGGCCACCACACGACTTTCTTATACGTATGAAATGGTTACTTCCGTTCCGAATTTTGAAATTTCATTTATACAAAAAATATTCCAAATCGAACTCTAAATACTTTTGTACTCTTCATAAATATATATAGAATGCATAACTTACGACATATTTGCAAAAAATCGCTATTCGATAAGAGTAAAAGTAGTACTTCCGGTCTGAATTTTGAATTCTTTTTTATATAAAAGATATTGAAAATTATGTTTTAAATACTTTTATACTCGTAATGTACTTGTCTTAAAAGCATGGCTTGCGAGATATTAGCAAAAAACTGATTTTAGATCAGAGTAAAAGGCCTACTTCCGGTTGGAATTTCGAAAAACTTTTTTAAGACAATTTGTTTCAAACTTAATTCTAAGTACATATGAATTCTTTATAAATTTGTTCAAACTTAGTAATTGACGAAATATTTGCAAATTTCGATTTTTTCACGGAAGTAAACTACTACTTCCGGCCTGCCGATTTTGCTCAAAATCTAATCAGTTCTCAAGAGGCAGATTATACACGTAAATACAAAATTTGGAATTGATATCTACAGCGGTTTGACGGCTATCGTGGTCACACACACACAGACAGAGAGAGAGAGAGAGAGAGAGAGAGAGAGAGAGAGAGAGAGAGAGAGAGGGAGAGAGAGAGGGAGAGAGATTTTTTAAAAACCACTTTTTTGGTATCAGGAGACCTCAAAACGTGGACATCTGCAAAAATCTCGAGGTCGAAAATTTTCATCATCACAATACTTCCTTATACTATGTACGTATAAGAAAGTAAAAATGTCTATGTACACAGTTGCAGAACGAGTGGAAATTGTTACGGCATGTATCCAAGGAATGTCCTTTAAAGATATTGTTGACAACTTTGCTGCAGTATTTCCTGATCGGCCAGTTTTAAGTATTTCGACACTGTCTCGAATTTACAATGAATTCCAGAGCACAGGCTGCCTAAATTGTGACCACAGGAAACGTATTAGAAGTCCATCGGCCGTTACAGAAGAAACCAAAATGAACATTTGATTGACGGTTGAAAACGAGGATTTCATGAGCTTAAATATGCTTGCCGATCAGTTCCCAATTTCAAGAAGCAGTTACCATAAAGCGTTGAAGACCAAAAAGTACATATCTTATAAGTTTCAAAATGTTCACTAATTGTTACCAACCGATTTCTTCTCAAGAATGGAATTTTGCCAATATTGGTTAGAAAGAATAAATAATGATCCAAATGTTTTAACAAGAATACTGTTTTCTGACGAGTGTGCATATGCTCTGGATGGGATGGTACACAAGCAAAACCAAAGAATTTGGGCACGACGAAGTCCTTATAAGATTCGAGAGGCTAACACGCAGTGGCCTCAGAAAGTTAATGTTTGGATGGGAATAGTGGGGAATAACATGTAGGGGCCGTTTTTTATAGACAGGAATTTAAATCAACGGAAATATTTAGATCTACTTCAGATGGAAGTAGGTCCCCGTCTGGATGAGTTGCGAGGTAATGGGGAAATAATATTCCAGCAGGACGTAGCACCAGCTCATAGTGCTGCCACAATCACGGAATTCTTGAATCAAAGTTTGCCCAATAGTTGGATTGGGCGATATGCACCATTTATATGGCCTGCCAGAAGCCCAGACCTTACCACGCTCGATTTTTTTGTGGGGTCATATATCAAGTAAAATCTACGACAATGTTCAAGATAACCTGATGTTGAACATGAATACGACACACATGTTTCGCTTTTTATTCCCATATGTTTGGAGAATATGCTCATAGAAACACAAGTACACTCTATTACAACGTGTTTCAAGCATTATAGAACGACAACATATAAAATAGGGATATCCAGTGCAGAAAAATAAAATTTCACATGCACGTAGTTACTTGAATTCACAGATCTACAACAAAATTGATGTTTTTGATTCAACATCTGTTTTTAAGAAATTTTGACCTCCTAAATCTGAAATTGACCTTAGTTTTGATCTATCACCTACCAACTTTTCACAAACCCAGAACTTAGTAAAATTTCATATTTCATAAGAATTTCATTGCCACCTCTACACATTTAACTGTGTTTGATGAAACAGTTCGTGAAAGCTCTCAACTAAAACGGAGAAAGTTTTAAACGTATTTGCAAACAATTTCCTAAGCTGTCTGATGCCAAAATAAAAGAGGGCGTTTTTATATGTCTTTATGTCGAGACTAAGGCTTTCAGAAATCTATGACGCCTATTGTAAAGGAAGCATTAAAGAAGTTATTGAGAAGTTCTTAGGAAATAACAAGGATCCAGACTATGGGAAGGAAGCAACAGCAAAATGTTGGAATATTTTTGTGTGTTAGGCTACAATATGAGTTTAAATGTACAATTTCTATTCGCACATGTAGAACAATTTCCAGAAAACCTTGGGGCAGTTAGTGAGGAGCAAGGAGAACATTTGTAGTAGAAATTCCACAAAACGAGGTCTTCTAAAAAAAGACGAAAATTCCATTGAGCTAGGCAGTACAAATAAGTAGTTCGTTATATTTGAAGCACTACCTACTGATAATTTTGTTAATTAAATAAATGTATTTATATTTTAATGTTTGTATTTATTTTATTTTATGATTTGCAAAAATATCTTACGTGATAAACAAAAATGGATAAAAAACTGGAATCAGGGCATCAAAATTATATGAAACCAAAAATAAAAGATCTCTTAAAAGTTTCATTTTGTAAACGTATTATTTTTTCTAGCACCATATATAAAATGTTTTTTAACATAGATGAGCATAATCAGCATGCAAAGATCTATTTATGCACGTAACCAAAGCCATCGAACAAGTCTATTGCAATGACATATTAACTTCAGAAATATGAGGCCAATTTAGACTACTCAGTTTGTTGTTATTTACTATCAGCGCAGCCATAATTATCATTACGGCAGAATATGAACGTTGATTACTGTTTATACTTACTTACTTTCAAGAAGAAATAATTTGTAAAATAATTCTCAGTTTTATGAAAAAACATAATATCCTAAATAACAACCAAAACAGATATTGAGGAGACAGGTACACGTCGCGAGCCATCAATGGAGGAAATCGGGTATGCCTTAAATGTAAGGATGAAGTAGTAGGCCTATTTGTGGACCTGTCGAAGCTTTTGACAGTGTCCATCATAAAGTTTCATTACACACGTTGGAGGTTATGCGTTTCATAAGAGTCTCATACGTATAATTGGATGGAGTCATATTTGTCCGGAAGTATTTTTGGGAACTAAGATCTGATTGGCGGGTATCCACAGGGTTCCATATTGGTGCCAATTTTATTTCTGATTAATAATTTGACAATGATATTTGCTAATGATGCGACTCATCATCAGTGGTAAAAATATTTTAACTATTGAGCTATGAGTTAACATTTTTAAAAAACCTTAAATTTCAGTGAAAAACATAATGAACTCACCATGTAGGGTAGATCGGGGCACGTTGGCCATAGGGGCACGTTGGTCTGATCAAGTTAATAAATAAAATTAATTGGGCAGGCCGACCCAGTGCAAACGGGACATGTTGGCCATACGGGAAGAGGATGCTTTGTGCCTTAGATGCTTCACAGTCTTCTCAAAAAGCCTTTCAGGTGCGTAGTGGATTCAGTGTTCAAGCTGTCAGCTGTGGGCCCATATGACTTGTGTTGAAAAAGACGTCAAGTGCCTATTTTAAGAATGTTTCCACTGTGATGATCCTTCAGTACCTTTAGATGAAGAAAGTGACTAATCTGTAATATAAATGTAAGCTCCGTACTTAAATGCTTTGATAAAATAGACGCTGTTCATTGATATGCAATACTTTTTGCTCGATACACATTTCCTACATCAAATTCAGCTACAAAATGTTTTGAGACCAACCTGCCTCAGCCCATGGGCCAACATACCCCGAGTAAGGGGCAAATTGACCCAAGTAACATAGGTGTAAAAAAAGTTGTAAATAGTTTCATAAACAAGTATGAACTGCAATTGTGTATGGTTTGCCTAACCTTACCGCATTAAAAAAAAACCAAATACTAAAAAGTGGGCCAATGTGCCCCAGTCTACCCTACCACAAATTCCAATACATTTCGGACATAAACCGGAAGAACTGTAACGATGAAAATATTTCGGTAATTATCGCTTACATCAACCTGCAAAAATTGGAAACATATGGTAACTCTGAATAAATCTGAACCTTCCTATTCTTTATATAAGGAGATTAGGGGGGCTGGAGAATTGATCTATTGAGCAAATAAATTAATTATTATTATTATTAAAATATTAAATCACTCTGGAAGATTTATTGTATTACGTTTACATGATCTCCAAGTCTCAACTACTAATGTTCCATTCCAGAATTAAAAGAGAAAATAGCTTGATTATTGAGGCTGTCAATTACTGTTCATCCAAAATATTTTTTTATGTGATTCTAACCTAGAATTAGACAGGGACAACTAGAGCCCGTATTGATAATCCATCAATTTATACACATCCTCTGTACAGTGGTAATCTTAATTCCATTCTGTTCGCGCTCCGGCTTAATAATCGCTTGAATACCTATCTGTGCTCCAAGCTTTATGTAGTTTACGACTTGCCCGGGTGTAATGAGCAACTATTATTTTTCCTCTTTCGATCGGGCTCCTACTTATGTAAAAATTAGTAGCGCGCTCGGGTATGCTAATATTGGCTGTAATAAGAGATGATGGTAGTAAATATAAACTAGTAAATTAAGTATACGTACCCAGATTGTAGTAGTTGCTTGTTCCTATTGTAATACGTATCCAAGAAAGCTGAATGCGTAGAAATAAATTTATTATTATAAATGTTTCTGGCAGCAATTACTTTGTGGTAATCTACTACGATTTAAGAAGACTTAATAAAACAATTACTTTGTGACTGCAGATTTGACAACAGATGTCATTATCAAACTGCCGCAGTTACAGGTACAGATAGTGTACCTATATAAAGAAGAGGAAAAGGAATTAAAAAAGGAGCCACTTGGTAAATTGTTTGAAAAGCAAATTCTTCTGAATAATTCTATCAAGCCTTAGATGTAAGTTTAAGAAATAATGTATCAACTAATGGACGATAATCAATTATTTCTCCTGGCGTCAAAGAGAACTATATGAAAAATTCACCACAATTATTTAGTCCACCCCATGCTCTATGAACTTTCTTCGCCAATAGAAGCCTGCTTACAACTGGAAATTTAAAAGAAATAACCCAACTGAACTCTCTTAAGGCGCCTGGTTACGATCTAATAACTTAAAATTTACCGAAAGAGGCAATAGCATAGTTAACAGACATATACAGGTATGCTACTCCCATTTCCAATTGAAACACTTACAAATTATAATGATCCCAAAACGTGATAAACCACCAGCAGAACTTCTTTTATACCAGTCATAAGTCTCCTACCTATTCTATCCAAAATATTTGACAAAACTAATAACATTCATAACGCGTTTGGTTATGATCTAATAACTGCAGATATACTACAAAACTTTCAAAAAAAAAAGGTAATGATATGTTTAACAACCAAAGAAAAAGCATGGATAGGGTAGTAACATGTAGTACTACCCTATCCACTGGAAATACGGATAAATTATAATGATCCCAAAAAATGGTAAACCACCAACAGAAATTGCCTTATACCGGCTGAATAAGTCTCCTACTTATCCTTCCAAAAACACAGAATTTAAAGATGAACTTGTTTAGAAAATATAATTCAAACAGTTCACTATCCAGCAGTACCATCGAGTCATTAATACAATCAAAGAAACCTGAGACACAGGGGACTCTTATGCAAACTAAAAATACACTTAACAGACCAACTATTCCTCATCTTAAAAATCAGGAGTTTGGCAAAGCTATTTACTACTAGTTTACTTACTAGTATTCACTGCTGCCATACCACTAGATGACGATACTATAATGGCAACATTGCGGGCCGAAACAGCTGTAATAGGTACCAACCCACCGAATACATCTAACAAACTAAAGTCTCCTCAATTTGCTTGAAAAATGGTTTAAACAATGGAAAATCAACGTCAACTCAGACCAGTCAGCATAAATATTATTCACCACAAGAAAAAGTATTTGTGTCAGTCAAAAACAGAGACTAAACACCTTGTACTTCATTTGGATAAGAAATTAACTTGGAATGCACATATAAAAGCCAAAAGATGAGAACTTGAGCTCAAAGTCAAAACTTGTATTGGTAAACTCCAGCTTTCTTTAAAAAATAAATTAGTACTAAATAAAACAATACCTAGGTCAATCTGGACATACGTAATCGAATTATAAGGTTACTGCAAGCCATCATTTAGAAAAATTATTTAAAGGTTCCAATCCAAAACACTTAGAATGATAGCAAATTTCCCTGACACTGCACAACGATCTAGACATATTATGTATATGTAATCAACGTAAGTAAGCCACATTCAGTTAAATACAAGAATTGTAGTACTAACCACAGTAATGAGAATATAAAGGAACTACTCAACAAACCGAAGGAGACAAGAGTATTGACGAGATTATGGCTGGAACACGCCAGAGAACTGTCACTGTACCTGACTCAAAACATCAACGGCAATGAGAAAACTGACTCACTATAGTCCGTCTCAACCCCATTATGCAGTACAGTAGACTTATTAAGAGATTACTAAAGATAATAAGAGATGCAATATTGAGATTAAACCTCTACTGCATGGGGTTGAGACGGTCTATAGCAAAAAAGGGAGCAAAGGAGGAAGTAATTGATTAACGCGTGGATGCTATGCATGTTAAACGATATAAATCCTTAATTCTGTAAAGGATTGAAAGAAGCGATTAATATTAACGTATATTATTTAAAATTAAGATTTTTCTAAAATCATATATGACTCGTTTTAAGAAGTTTTTTAAGAGTTCGAGTAAAGAAATCTTGGCTATAACCTAATAGTTACCTTCATATTGTTCCAGTGCCGATAAAAGCATTCCTTCAGTTCTACATTCTTTGTAAGCCAGATATCATTCCTCCATATTAAAATATATTTCATTAGAGGAATCGTTGTAACATTAAACGTAATCTTAGTGAAATGGATCAACAATCAAAGTCAAATTGAAGATAAGAACCATTTTGCGTTATTTCAACACAAGTTAGCAGTAGTTATTTATTAAGAATGCCGTTAATCGAAGAAATTTTAGCTTGTGCTTTAGGTACAAATATATAATAAAATATTAAACAGTATTGAGGATTTCTTTCACTACAAACATAGTGGAAGGACTATTCAGAGTTAGCACAATACCATTAACTGATTGAAGAGTCATCAGCAAAGAAAGCGAAGGCGTTATTGCAATTAAGCAGACTCCATCTGAGCAACTTGGTGGGAACACCAACGGCACCCAGTGACCTAGGATATACGTGTATTACATAACATATGCTGGTTGTAGGGTACTTTCTGTGTGCAATACCACGATCCGCTTTCGTCGAAAATACTTAGGAATTGCTGACCTCATACCATTTTCAAGACTTCATGAAGTCCTTGGAGGGTTACTACAAAGCTGTCCTGCTGCAATGATGTGGATGTGACTGCTTCCAACCATAATCTGTATCAGGCAAAAGAAAAGACAAAAATATAAAACGTTTTTTTATGATATTCCTGTTTCCATGCCTAGTTTAGGACCCTTAATACATACCTCACACGGTTAGGTTAGAAATCATTCTTTTATTCATATTTTTACATAAATAATTAATTAAGTACACATTTTTTTTGACTGAAATGACAAAATACCAATAGAGAGTGTAAATAAAAAGAAACATACTGTACAATACAATCCCGTAGTAAGTGCGCAACCTTCCAGCTATGAAAAACCGAATAATAAGAAGACGAGAGGTGAACGGTAGCACTTGCTATCTCTGTGCTATTACATCTGGAACGGCGTGCTTATTACAGTTATTCAATTTCTAGAAGGATATTCATTTTAAAGTAGCCAAGTGATTGCTGTTATCGACGCAATCGAGCGCGGTCTCGACGATAATCAGCGATGCTTACGGATTTTTTCCGCGGCCCCAGCGCTATGGCCGTCTTCTCTGTTATATACTTCTCGGTCTCTCGATTCACTCGCGTAATCGAAACGCCCAAGTTATTAAACGCCCCCCATATATATGTATGTGGGCAAATGCGAGCGGGATCGTTGAACGTGCTACCGTGCATCTAATGGTCGGAAAATCGTCGTCCGCCGATAAAATATCTCCAGATTGCAATTATTCCCATCTCCAGAGTCCTTTCGTGTAATTACACTTTAAATTGCCTGTAATGAGAAGTCAAGTCTTCACGGAACATCGTACAGATGATTTTAGATTCAATTTAAGCACGACTTTCAGTAATTAGACTGTACTTGCTCATATTGCTAATAATATTCTTCATGTTAATAAAATACAATATTAAGTAATGTTGTCGCCAAAGATTGTCTTAATATTTTACAATGGTATACTATTTCAATCGTGTGATTGTTGACGATGGAGTGTAATTTGAGTTGGTGTTTGGACTACTTCCATCGGTTATTGAATTTTAAATCTCCGACGTTTTGACATATATTCTTCTGCCATATTCAGGGAAGGCTTGGGGAGGCTGTTTCTTATCAAACACATATCTAATTTTTTTAAATGTTTCTTGTCCTTCGCTGGGCATTGGGTATTGTATGTTTTTTGGTGTGAATAGGTTGCTAGCCTTGCTAACAAACTCTCCTCATTTCTTCGGGCTTGTGACCGGCAGTGGCGGTTACTGAGCTACTTACTCCAGCCAGCACCTACCCCAGGCGGAGTTAACAAAAATAATTACAAACAAATTGAGAAACCTAAGCGAGCACCAAGATGAACAGCAGGGATTTGGGAAGGGTAGATTCTGCTTAGATGCGATATTTGTAATCCGACAAATTGTAGAAAAAGCACTGGGGTGCGTTCAGAAAAGGAAAGAATGTTATCCAAGTGTCATTCCAATTTCACACTTGCGATCAGAAACAAAAAGATGTCCCAAAATTATGACGTCATTGCCGTTCAGAAATGATTGGTGCGACACTCGGAGTGTTCCTTCTATCACCCACCTATTTGTGATGGTTAATAGCGGGCGATTCAAGCGCATTCGGGTCGGGGTATTTAAAGCAATTAAAGCAATGTTCTATTCTCAACGTTTCTGTTTTGCATTGGTATACAAATTATAGTAAATGCGTGTGGATATTATTTAACACCCGGAATATACTGATCAGTTTCCAAGTCATCCATATCATTTTAATAATCATGCTAAAACTTACCTGGGCGCGAAATATTATATTATATTATTATAGAGTTAATGTCTCATACACACACAATACATTTTTTGGTTAACCGTCCGCGAAGTTACCAATTAGCGAACGCAACACAGTCCTCGAAATACAATTTATATATTATATTATATATATATATATAATGGCGTGGGTCGGTTCGGACGCAAGTATATATATATATATATATATATTGTGGTAGTTCACTTACTTAGATGAGTAAGGATATGATGGAAGTACTAATGTTAATAAAATATACTGTATATGTTCTTGTAGTGAGTATTAAAAAAAATAAAAGATGGTAATATTTTATGGACCAAACTATAATTAAATAAATAGATGTGAGAATATTTAAATTATACTTAAAATAATTGTGAGAATATTAATTGGGTATTTCCCTATAGTTTTTGTGAACCGTGTAAAGTTGGTTACATATCGGGTTATGTTGAAGTTCGCCTTGCATTGAGTGGTTGGTTGCCTATCAGGTTTCTTTGTTGTAGTAATATTTTCCATTTCTGAAAGTAGAATTGTAAATGTTACTTGTTGTATTTTTATATGTAATATTATTTGTTAAAGCTTGTTTAATTAACACTTTTGAAAAAATAGAGAATATTAGTATGGATTTTGAATCATAAAGGTTGGAAAATGATGTATAGTTACGCGCTAAAATTCAAATGTAAGAAGTGTCAGATTTTGACATTTAAAATAATATAGTTAAAGTATTGAGTATTTGGTTTGCCGAAGGGTATAAAAGGTTGTGAAAATTAAAGTAAAGAATTAAATTGATAAATTTTTGGAATTACAAAAAGGTATTATAAATATTCAATTACAAATAAAACATATTTTGGATTATTATAATGTGTGGAACAATATGATTGGATATGATAGAAACTAAGGATTGATTGCCAGGGATATGGGGAATAAATATATAGGAGATTCGAAAATAATTTAAGAAAAGCGGTAGATGTGTTTTCGGAAAACGAAATTTTCCTTCCGAAAAACACATAATTAAGAGATTCATCATTATACAAAAGTGTAAAAGAAGTGGTTAGGAGATAGTAGAAAAGAAAGCAGATATTTTTTTAGGTGATTGCAACATTTTCCAGAATAGTACCATTTTTTTTTTATCATGCAAATATAATAAAAAAATAAATTAGAAGAAAGAATTTCGGTAACGAATAAAGAAATAATTGAAGAATATTCATACTTGAGAAGAAAGCGAAGAAATATATAATTACAATTTAAAAATAAACTTACTGCATTGGTAAATATTATTCCATATATAGACGAGAGATTTATTGCATTGGAGAGTTGGTGAAATTCCAGAAGTTATACAAATAGTTTAGTCCAGGACTTGAAAGATACGAGATATTCAACATAGCAGCTAACACAGGTATTCCAGTCCAGTAGAGGAAAGGCAGGTTTCAAAGGTCTTCACGAAAGCGTTCGACGGTTCGAGATTCTAGTTGATTGCAGAGGTTGAAGGTATTACAGGATAGCGGTCATTACAGTCCACATTCCGAGCATTCCAGACAATTAGGAAAAGGAAAGGATCTCCCTCATTGATTCCAGGAAATGTCTTCGACAAGCTAAAAAGAAAATCGTTTGGTGTATAAATAAGAATACCAGTTCAGTAGTAATAACAGGTCGTATAATTCTTTGAAATAATTTGAATTTATCAGTTTCGAATTGAAAAGTATATCAAAATTTAGAGATCTATTATTTATACGTACATTATAACTGTGTTGATAATCAAGAAAAGATATTTTGTAAGTTCTGTGCACAACATTAATTTGTATCATCATTTGTATAATTTTTAGAAGTCAAAAAAAACTGATCGGCAAACTAAAACTGATTAATTTGTGTGGGTATTTGATTTACATACAAAAACTATACAGTATTTTTAAAATAATATAATTAATATACTTACTTGTATATTTTTCGATCCACGAAAGGTGTATTTTCATGCACATATAAATTTTCAAAAGAATGTTTACGTAAACAAGCTTGGTACTTCCATGAATGTTTTATTTGGTTGTGTGTGTTGAGAACTACCATATAATTTATAATTTGCCTGATTTATTAAACAAATTAGTTTGATACATTTGTTTTTATTTGGTATATAAAGAAGGTTTTTGAATTAAATTGATGAAACAGATATGACGCTTAGAACCGTAACCTATAAATAAAAAAAACAACTGTCAGTGATTATATTATTATTATAATAGTATGTTAATATATACCTTGAGATTGAGTTCACAGTAAGTATTGTTATTTGAAGATAAAGTTGAAATACACATCATAATTCACTAAAGAATAACTGTTTTGTAAACTTTGATTTATAAAGTTAAGAAATATAAAACGTAAATATCCTATGATATAGGCAGATATTGAAAAAGTTACATATAGGCAACTGTTTGGGCTTTGATGATTCAAGGGAAGTTAGCAACATATACAATAATTAGTTTAAATATTTTATATAAGAACTGAGTTAGTGAGGGCATAAATAAAAAATTACCTGAGAGAATTTGAAAATAGATTTAAAAAGTACATAAAGATTTCAATTTTATATATAGACGAGAATAAGTACAGGTTTCAAACACATAGTAAGAATAAATATTATTAAATTTATCTGAGTGTAATCGTACCTTTATTAATTAAAGGTATTGTTACATTTTATGGCGTGCCCAACGTGGAGCGATTAAAATAAGACTCGCAAAAACATATTTCAAATATTTTATTAATTATAATAATAGCGATAACATTAGTATACATTTTACAAAGGTAATAAAATCAGTTTAAAGTATATCAAGGTATAAGGAAGTGTGTACTACAATTATTGAAAATGAATACCAGATCTAAGAGTAATTTTGGATTAAATAGATCTGAATCGTCTAGCGATAGTGAAGAGGAGGTTGGTCAGGATGTGAATGTACCAGAGGGAGGAGAAATTATATTACAAGTTCAGGAAGGTATTCAACAGACAGGAGAAACACAGGATAGAGGTGATAAGGTGGAAATATTAGGAGAGACTTCTAAAACAGAAATGTCGAATACAACAGCAGATATGGAATTAATTCTACAAATGTTTAAACAAATTAGTGAAGAGAATAATAAGAAGTTAATGGATAAACTTGACAAGGCTAGTGAAGAGAATAAGAAAAATAGAGAGGAGGATAAAAAAGAATTAGGAGAAAAATTGGATAAGTTGGAAAAGGCGAGCATTGATACTAGAGAAGAAAATAGAAGAAATCTGGAAGAATTAAAGAAATCTTTACTGAGAGATACAGAAGAAAAGGTTAAAGAAATTACTATTGAAATGGATAGCAGGGAAGTGAAAATGCGGAAAGAAGTAGACGAAAAGTTACAAATTAAGGATACGGAAGTTAAAAATATTATTAGAAATAAAGTACAAGAGGTTGAAGGTAAAATTAAGGTAATACAAGAAAATGTAAAACAAATAGATAAGAATAGTAGCGAGAAATATAAGGAGTTAGCGAAACGCATACGGGATGAAGTTGATCAGGTAAATAAAGAAGTCTCCGACAAAACAGAAAAATTAGAAGAGAATTTTTGTAAGAAAATAGAAAATACAGAAGATAGATGTTTAAAAGAAATAAAATTATCGACTGATACTACTATTGCGCAGAAGTTGAGTATGGAAGATATTCTGAAAGAATGTGAAGAACAGAAGACGAAAATACAAGATCTTTTATTAAAGACTCAGAATATTAACATCCCTCATGTAACATGTCCTCCGGTTTACAATGTTTTAAATAATGGTATCAGAATTGAGAATATAACTCATTTTAGTGGGGATAAAATGTCCACTCATCCAATGGCCTATTTGACAAATATTCTAAGATATATAGAAGAGATACAGGATTTTAGGAGCCAAATGAATATTATTAGAGCGACTTTAAACAGTGGTGCAGCGGATTGGTTTCAACGGGTTGAAGACAATTGCGATGATTTAAGTAAGTTTGTGGAATTATTTAAAAATAATTTCTGGAGTGAGACGCAACAAAGCAGAGCACATCAGAGGTTGTTAACAGGAAGATATCAACCAGGTAAATCTTCGAGGGAGGCTTACGCACAAAGAATGTTTAACTATTGTCGATACATATCTCATTTGGACGAAAAAACTATATCTCAACATTTATTACAACACTTTATTCCTGTTGACACACATGCAATTATTTGTCAGAATGTCACGGATATGAATGAGTTGATTAATATTCTTAGACGTTTAGATGATTATACAGACGGTGTAAAATATAGGGAATCTCGTCAATTAAATGGAAGAAATGATATTCAGAATAATCAGCAACGTATGTCAAATAATAGTGGTGTGAATAATCATTATGTTCGTAATAATACCCCTTTTCAACAGAATGCTTATCCAAGGAATAATCAACCTAGTAGTAGTCAGAATAATTATTTTGGAGCAAGACAACCTTACCAATTTAATAGTCATCAGAGTAATAATTATAATAGAAGTTATAATACACAAGGGAATGGTATCTCAAATTGGAACAATAATCGAAGTATATCAAATGGAGGGAATGGAAGACCGAGTACAAATAGGAATAATCCTTTTATTAATCAATCTGCAAGACAAGTTCCTCATAACAATGACTATCAAGAACAAAATAAAAGGTATTATGGAAATAATAATTCTAGACAGGTGAATAATATACAAATGCAAGATTGGAGAAAATCAGATAGGAGATTTACTGGTAGTCAGGTTCATAATCAAGATAGAAATGAAATTGGAGTTGGTTTGGAAGAAAAAAAAACGCCAATTTTGGAAATGAAATTGGATCCATATCAGAATGCTATCCCGGGAACATCTCATTAATAAATAATTTTGTTAATAGTAGTGTTAGTTGTAATATAATTAGTAGTAGTAAAATAACAGGAATGGGGAATGTTCAGAATGGTTTAGATATGGGAAATATAATTAATAATTTTGAAAGTTTACCTTTTTGCATAATTAGTATTAGAGATGTTAAATTTAAAACTTTGTTAGATTCTGGTGCTGAAATATCACTCATAAAAGAAGAAATGATAATGAATATACCTGAATATTCTAAATATATTATTAAAGTCAAAAATACTAATGTTATGTCTGCGAATAGGGGAAAAATGGGTTGTATTAATAAGCGGTTATGTATAGATGTAGTGATTAATGGACACAAATTTATTATGCAATTTTATCTGTTAGGGAATTTGTTTTATGATTGCATATTAGGGATAGATAATATGAGAGCGCTGGGAATGAATTTAGATTTTGAAGAAAACAAGATTAAAATTGAAGGAAAGGAAATTTTATTAGATAAGGTTGTGGATTTAAAAGAAATAAACGCTTATATTGAATACAAGGAGGATATACAGTACGAGGTAAATAATGTCATTATAGCTGATCGTGCAGAGAATGATGATGCTCAAGAACATTTGGAAGGAGCAATGTTTGAATTACCTAGATCGGAAATAAATGACGAATATGGAAATGCTGTAATAATAGAAGATAAACAAGAAGTTAAAGTAATAAGAAATGTAGCTGACATTCAAACTTTTATTTTACAACAAAAATTACCAGAACCTTGGATTGAAGATAGTCTAATAGAAATTTTAGCTAAGAATATAAAATTAATTAATGATGAAGTTGTTTTTGCTAAAGATTATGAGCATCGATTATTGATAAATGATGATTCGCCGTTATCGTGTAAAAATTATCCTATTCCGTATTTTTTCCAAGATCGTGTCAATGAGGAACTTAGAAAATTAGAAGAAGCTGATATTATCGAGAGATCGAACACCTATTTTATTAGTCCTGTTGTGTTGGTTAAGAAGAAGGACAATTCTATTCGCCTTTGCATTGACGCTCGTTTAATTAATTTAAGGATCATGCCTGAGCATGAAATACCACAAAATATTGATGTTTTACTTACAAAATGCGGTAATAAAAAATGGTATAGCAAATTAGACCTTAAGAATGCATTTTGGTTAATAAGATTGGACGAGAATTCTAGGAAGTACTGTGGATTTAACGTAAATGGAATTACTTACCATTTTAAAGTATGCCCTTTCGGCATAAAAAGTAGTCCTGCCGGATTGATTAGATTTCTACATAAAATACTAGACCAATATGAGAAATTCGCCCTTCATTATTTAGATGATATCATAATATTTTCGGATGACATAGAATCTCATATAAATCATATAGAGATTATTATTAATACATTACAAGTTAATGGTATGAAATTAAATTTATCTAAGTGTCAGTTTTGCCAAAAAGAAGTCAATTACTTGGGTTACGTTATTAACCAACAAAATATTTTATTAGATCCTCAAAGATTAGAAGAGATACAAAATTATCCAAGACCTAATAAACTCAAAATGTTGAGAGGATTTCTTGGGTTGTTGAATTACTATAGGAAATTTGTATCTAATTATAGCCAAAAGACAAGTACGTTGTTAAATCTACTAAAGAAAGGAACGAAGTGGAAGTGGACTGAAGAATGTGAGGATTGTTTCGTACAGTTAAAATCAAATTTTGTAGAAAATCTTAAGTTGTATCATCCGGATTTTAATTTAGATTTCATCGTACGAACAGATGCATCAAGTGTAGCCGTAGCAGCCGAATTAGTACAGATCAAAGATGGTATCGAGGTTCCAATATATTTCGCGTCAAGAACTTTAAAACCGTGCGAAAGGAAATTTGGGATATCAGAACTCGAGATGCTTGCTGTCATTTATGCTTTAACTAAGTTACGCTATTACCTCATAGGGAAGAAATTCAGATTGGAAACAGATCACAAGGCGTTGCTGAATATTATGACTACGAAATTAAATAATAACAGGATTTACCGTTGGACATTATTAATACAGCAGTATGATATGGAAATTATATATAGACCAGGTAAAGAAATGATTGCAGCTGACGTACTGAGTAGAAAACATGGTGAAACAAAAACAACAAATGTACATATAAACTTAGTAAGATTGGGATCAGAAGGTATTTTTTCAGTACAAAGAATCAGAGAAGCTCAAGATACACCTGAGTTGGAGATAATTAAAAATAGATTACGGACAATAGGTACATATAAAGGAATGAGAATGAATGAAGGGATAATTTTGAAGAAGATAGGCGATCTGGAGGTATATGTTACGAATGAAGAACACACGATTAATATTATACGACATTTACATGTAATGTATACACATATAGGAGCTAGGAAATGTTGGTTAATGTTCCGAGAAGCTTATTATTGCCGGAATGACGAGAAGATAATTAAAAGAGAAATTAAACGGTGTAAAACTTGTATTTTAGCAAAAGAAAAGAATTATACAAATCAGAATATAAGTTTAAGTATTGTTGCTGATGATAGATTACAATTAGTAGCAATTGATTTTATTTCAAATCTGATTCCGAGCACGAGAAGATATCGAAATATTTTAGTGTTATGTGATATATTTTCGAAACATGTGCGATTAATACCAACACAGAAATGTGATACAGATACTGTATTACAGGCGTTACAAGAATATATAACTGAGTATGGGACTCCAAGAACAATATTATCTGATCATGCAACATATTTTATGAATCAGAGATATCATGAATTTTTAGATGAAAGAAATATTAAATCTCATCACATATCGATTCGTCATCCACAAGCTAATCCATCGGAAAGGTATATAAAAGAAGTTCTTAAATATTTACGGATATTACTCGAAGATCGACATCATAAATGGGCCAGATGTTTAAAACAAATTGAATTTGTAATGAATAACACACCAAGTACCGTACATGAAGCTTGTCCAATAACTATTTTCACAGGACAACCTCCACAAAGGCCTTGGCAAGATGATGAAATTGCAGAAATAGGAGGCAGATATGAACAAATTAAACAAAAATTAATGAGACGAAAAATTAAATGGGAGCAGAAGAAAAAAGAAAAACAACGTAAATATAAGGTGTATAATGAGAACGATAAAGTTATTGTACGCGCGTTACGAGTAACGGATAGAAGGAATAAAATTATAGCAAAACTCATAAGGCCATATTCGGGACCGTATTTAATACATCGGAAAATAGGATTAAACAATTATGAATTAATTGATGAAGAAACGGGATATCTTAAAGGAACTTATCATATTTCAATGTTACATGATTATATTGATGAAGTATAATTGTTAAAAAATTTAAGGGCATGGCGGTACTGAAGGGCCAGTTACCGTTGGTAAATAGCGCTACCACCCACCAGAGCTACACTGTATATAATAAAGCCCAAAATTTAGGGGCATGGCGGTTGAATTTCATAGGGCGACAACCGTTGGTAAATAGCGCTACCACCCACCAGAGCTACATCAAAGTTAATAGAACCAAAATTTAGGGGCATGGTTAATGTATTTTGTTTCTATAAAAGTATGTCATAAAAAAAAAACGGGATATAAGTATGTGCATTTAATTTTTTTTTTATAATTGAGTTAATCATGTAAGAAATTTTAGCTAAAATGATCTAACAAAGGTTTATGTATTTTATTTCCTTGCTCTAAATTAATTGAATCAGGATAGAATTATTTAGACGAAGAAAAGTTGTAAAGATTAGTTAGTATGAAGAAATTAGTAATATTTAATTTATTTTCCTCATTCCTTACATTATAAAATTTGTAAATATAAGTGTTAGAGGAGTATATAAGTAACTTTACAGTAAGTAAAGAAACATACGAGTATAAAAATGTGAAGAAATGTATATAGTTAGATATATGAAAGATGAGTAAGAAGGAACCTTATTAAAAAAAAAAATTTTTTAAAGGATATTTATCGGAGTAATAAAAGCATTTAATGGTCAAGAAATATTAAAGTCATTAAGAGTTATAAAAAAAAATGTGATATACAAATAGAAGAAGCCTATAAAATAAAATATGTATAGAAAAGATAATAATGAATGCTTGCTATGTATAATAAATAATAAAAGGGAAACATAAAAATATATGGAATAATTTATAGAGATTATGTATGAAAGGGTAAATAAAACCCAAAATGATAATAAATATATAGAATAATAATGTATAAAAGAAATATGTAGGTCACGTACGCCTTAAAAAACGAAAATATAATTTGTGTACTTTCCAAAAGTGAAAGTTTGAAAAGGTAGACGAAAATGTCTATTATAGGTATAGGGTTTTTGTTCAGCTAGGAACAGTTATATAAAATAAAATAATAAAGAATAAGTGAGCATATGTAAAGCATATTTTGTAGAGGCTATTAAATATCTGAAGAAATAACAGATACAACTTAATAGTAATCACCAGTAAGTGTTAAAAGTAGTTTCGATTATAATATTGATAAGAATTTTTAGAAGGTTTAAAATCATGAATAGGATAATACAAAGAAGGTATAAGATTGGATAAGAAAAGGAATAAAGTTACTTATATAGAAAGCATAGAAATGTTAAAAGATACATTTTATGACATTATTGATGAAGACAAATGGATAAAGATGTAAATTTTGAATATGTTGGTATAAATTAGTATATTTATGAGAATAAGATTAGTTAAAATGGTTTGTTGTAAATAATTGAGAGTTAAAAATGAAAATAGATACAGTGAGGTAAATAATTATCTTATATACCAAATATTAAGAAATGTACATGGATTTATATGAGAATGTATAGTTATGCTACAGAAGTAGTACAAATTGAAGTACATCATTTTAGTATAGATTGTTGAATAAATATAAATTTATATATTCTATAGAAATTTAGATTTATTAAAAAAGGGGCATATGTGGTAGTTCACTTACTTAGATGAGTAAGGATATGATGGAAGTACTAATGTTAATAAAATATACTGTATATGTTCTTGTAGTGAGTATTAAAAAAAATAAAAGATGGTAATATTTTATGGACCAAACTATAATTAAATAAATAGATGTGAGAATATTTAAATTATACTTAAAATAATTGTGAGAATATTAATTGGGTATTTCCCTATAGTTTTTGTGAACCGTGTAAAGTTGGTTACATATCGGGTTATGTTGAAGTTCGCCTTGCATTGAGTGGTTGGTTGCCTATCAGGTTTCTTTGTTGTAGTAATATTTTCCATTTCTGAAAGTAGAATTGTAAATGTTACTTGTTGTATTTTTATATGTAATATTATTTGTTAAAGCTTGTTTAATTAACACTTTTGAAAAAATAGAGAATATTAGTATGGATTTTGAATCATAAAGGTTGGAAAATGATGTATAGTTACGCGCTAAAATTCAAATGTAAGAAGTGTCAGATTTTGACATTTAAAATAATATAGTTAAAGTATTGAGTATTTGGTTTGCCGAAGGGTATAAAAGGTTGTGAAAATTAAAGTAAAGAATTAAATTGATAAATTTTTGGAATTACAAAAAGGTATTATAAATATTCAATTACAAATAAAACATATTTTGGATTATTATAATGTGTGGAACAATATGATTGGATATGATAGAAACTAAGGATTGATTGCCAGGGATATGGGGAATAAATATATAGGAGATTCGAAAATAATTTAAGAAAAGCGGTAGATGTGTTTTCGGAAAACGAAATTTTCCTTCCGAAAAACACATAATTAAGAGATTCATCATTATACAAAAGTGTAAAAGAAGTGGTTAGGAGATAGTAGAAAAGAAAGCAGATATTTTTTTAGGTGATTGCAACATTTTCCAGAATAGTACCATTTTTTTTTTATCATGCAAATATAATAAAAAAATAAATTAGAAGAAAGAATTTCGGTAACGAATAAAGAAATAATTGAAGAATATTCATACTTGAGAAGAAAGCGAAGAAATATATAATTACAATTTAAAAATAAACTTACTGCATTGGTAAATATTATTCCATATATAGACGAGAGATTTATTGCATTGGAGAGTTGGTGAAATTCCAGAAGTTATACAAATAGTTTAGTCCAGGACTTGAAAGATACGAGATATTCAACATAGCAGCTAACACAGGTATTCCAGTCCAGTAGAGGAAAGGCAGGTTTCAAAGGTCTTCACGAAAGCGTTCGACGGTTCGAGATTCTAGTTGATTGCAGAGGTTGAAGGTATTACAGGATAGCGGTCATTACAGTCCACATTCCGAGCATTCCAGACAATTAGGAAAAGGAAAGGATCTCCCTCATTGATTCCAGGAAATGTCTTCGACAAGCTAAAAAGAAAATCGTTTGGTGTATAAATAAGAATACCAGTTCAGTAGTAATAACAGGTCGTATAATTCTTTGAAATAATTTGAATTTATCAGTTTCGAATTGAAAAGTATATCAAAATTTAGAGATCTATTATTTATACGTACATTATAACTGTGTTGATAATCAAGAAAAGATATTTTGTAAGTTCTGTGCACAACATTAATTTGTATCATCATTTGTATAATTTTTAGAAGTCAAAAAAAACTGATCGGCAAACTAAAACTGATTAATTTGTGTGGGTATTTGATTTACATACAAAAACTATACAGTATTTTTAAAATAATATAATTAATATACTTACTTGTATATTTTTCGATCCACGAAAGGTGTATTTTCATGCACATATAAATTTTCAAAAGAATGTTTACGTAAACAAGCTTGGTACTTCCATGAATGTTTTATTTGGTTGTGTGTGTTGAGAACTACCATATAATTTATAATTTGCCTGATTTATTAAACAAATTAGTTTGATACATTTGTTTTTATTTGGTATATAAAGAAGGTTTTTGAATTAAATTGATGAAACAGATATGACGCTTAGAACCGTAACCTATAAATAAAAAAAACAACTGTCAGTGATTATATTATTATTATAATAGTATGTTAATATATACCTTGAGATTGAGTTCACAGTAAGTATTGTTATTTGAAGATAAAGTTGAAATACACATCATAATTCACTAAAGAATAACTGTTTTGTAAACTTTGATTTATAAAGTTAAGAAATATAAAACGTAAATATCCTATGATATAGGCAGATATTGAAAAAGTTACATATAGGCAACTGTTTGGGCTTTGATGATTCAAGGGAAGTTAGCAACATATACAATAATTAGTTTAAATATTTTATATAAGAACTGAGTTAGTGAGGGCATAAATAAAAAATTACCTGAGAGAATTTGAAAATAGATTTAAAAAGTACATAAAGATTTCAATTTTATATATAGACGAGAATAAGTACAGGTTTCAAACACATAGTAAGAATAAATATTATTAAATTTATCTGAGTGTAATCGTACCTTTATTAATTAAAGGTATTGTTACAATATATATATATATATATAGACAATATGAATACTCGCTTACGAGTCCCGCGCTGGTCTGATGCTAACGTGCCGGCTTCTCACCCCTGCGGCTCGGGATCGAATCTGCTCGGGGACATGAATTTATTTATTCATTTAAATTTCAATTTAATTGAAATTAAATACCACTATATGATATATTCTCTCGTTCGATTAGTCGACTCGAGCCGATTTTACCCGAACGAGCGTTACATAGCCGAGTGTGACGGCTCAGTCTTGTTCAGTGCCCACAATCAACGCAACGCGCCCAAAGAAGTTTACACTTCAAAAAATGTCTCATTACGCAATGCGGCAATGCTATCGTACTATGCGGGGTTCCATAGTGCTGCATCGTATGGTATTATGGCTTGGGGTATGTCTCCTGAAGTGGAAAGGGTGTTGTTGCTGCAAAAACGAGCAAACGGACCTTGTGCGGACTGGGTTATAGGGACAGTTGTCGTCCATTTTTTAAGAGTGAGAAAATACTTACTGTCGTTAATGTGTACATTTTAGCTTGTATAAAGTATTGCACGCACATAAGGCTCACTTCAAAACAAATTCACAGGTTCATCAACATGACACCAGAAACAGGAATGCACTAAGAACCACGTTGCATAGACTAACAATCACACAGCGATCGGTGAATTTTTGGGGACCGAGACTATATAACAAAGTCCCTTATAATACATTTAGTACTACTATAGACTAACTAAGACAGACTAATACTATATTGCGACTACTATCTAATCATATTGCTTCAAAATAGCTTTGGAAAAAAAATTATTTAGATGTTTGTTTCGTGAAATTTTATCAATTTATGTGTTATTTGAATTTATGATGTTTGTTATTATTATTTAGAAATTCTGTAAAGGAATATGTTCTTTACACTATTTGTATACCTGCCATGTCATGTAAGTTTAGATGACAAATAAACTACTATTACTACTATAATATATAGTAGTAATAATATTATTCAACAATAATAGTATATTACATACCAAGGTTGAGAAGATGACTATTATTGCCCGAGTGGCGAGATTAAATTCCGAGGCGCAAAGCGCCGAGGAATTTAAGCCACAAGGGCAATAATAGTCTTCTCAACCGTAGTATGTATACTATTTTTTGTACCAGTAGTCTAATTGGATCTTGAAACCTTAATAATTATGAATAAATTTACTCATACATGTAAGAATTCCCTTGTAATAAAACTTCATATAAACAAATAAGTAGGCTATATTTTGATGTTGACAAATAAGTTTTGACATAAATGCTGAAAGTAAAAGTCAAGTAGGTATTTATTAGATTATTTTTCATTCCATTTATAATATCTGAAGAGTTTAGATTACACCACCTGCAATGCGCGAGATTGCAGAACAGGCAGTTGAGAACTTGCTTCCGCATATATCTAAACACTTATACATAAAAACATATACAGAATTTAAAAAATCGTGTGATTCCAAAAATATAGTAGTAACTTCTCAAAACGTACTTCCATTAAACACACAACATTAAAAAGCCTTAACTTTATGGACCCATTATTCAATATTGAAAGCTACGCTTGGCTCAACAGAGAATATTAACATATCAAAATATTCTAAATTAGTTGCCTTTTTAAAAAGATAAAATGAAAATTATAAGCCCAAAAAGTCATTAGTATTTACTAGAGGAAATTATAAAATTCCTTACTGAGGCACCCGATACATGTTACATTGCAACTAAGGTAGTATGTTTATATATTAATACTTCAAAATTATTGACAATTTATAACTCTGTAGACTGCTCTTGTAATTGGTGTTGCTGGTGCATGCCGAAGTGATGAGCTGTGTAATTTATTAATTTCTGATGTCATCATGAAAGCCGATTTAATTATTATTCACATCTGCAATAGCAAAAATGGTTCATCTCTAAAGTTTGTAATAATGGAGCCACTTTGGATCAAAATAATTAAAAACTATTTAAAAATTAGACCAATTCCAGATATAGCAAAATTCTTTATTAGTGTACGTAATGGTAAATGTACTAGATAAAACATTGGACATAACACAATAGGACAGATGCCAAAAGAAATTGCCCTTCCGTAGAACCTAGGCTACACTTTTAGCTGTCAATGGTGGTAATATCCTTCAGTTAAAACAACATGGTACATGGTGGTTGGAAATCTAGTGTAGCTGAAAGTTATATCGAAGATTCCCTAGAAATAAAAAAAATATAGCATATATGTTACAAGGTCTACCTACATCTACTTACACACGATATGAACCAAATTCCATCAACATCAGCAATACAATCAGGCTCTATTTCAACTGAAGATATCGTAAATACTTATGGAATTAACACAATTAACAATACTGTCATTAATGTGCCTACAGCTCTGAATCAGAATTGAACCATCAATAAATTTGACATGCCATAATTGCACTATCAATTTTTATAAATAAATTAAAATTCTGTACATCTGTATAATAGTTATGTGTTATATTGTTTCCATATTATGTTGTTACATAACCTTAAAATACAGTTTTATGTAAAGAAAGTAAAATATCTTTACATGTATAATAGTTACCGCTTAGGATATTTGTTTCCAATTATACTTCTGTCATACATATTTTGCTATTGTTAAAATACTGTTAGTTATTTTACCTTAGAGGCCGAGCATTTATAAGTTTTAGAGTATGATTAATTTGTGGTATAAATCTAAATAAAAATAAACTTGAATAAACAAACTGCAATGAATGAATGAATTTGACGGTTCACAACTTGACATACTACTACTATTACAAGCATGAGTGCATGGTTGCGGCATTCGTTTTATTTGTTTTCATTATTTCCCTAGGTCAATAATGGCCTCATTATTTACCTCTTATTAGTTCTAGGTCGTGAAATGTCATTTCGTGGCGCTTTGTTACGTGTAAAAATGCTATGATTTTTTACTACTGGTACAAAAATATAATTATACTAACCAAGTCTTTCACAATTACTAAGATATTATTATTTTCTTAAATGCAAATAGTAATTACGAACAATAAAAGCAAATTACTACAAATAATGTTTTTTTTTTTTATGAATTAATGAACGTACAACCTTCTCAAAACTACCATTCACAAAATATATCGATGCCATTGCTTCATTGTGTACAATATTGTTTTGCAATTATTCGCCTGGAGATACCATTTCATTAAGTATTTTTTTTGAATTTATTAAATTTCACAACAACATCGACAAATATGCTCACCGATTCGTTCTGTGTCATAATTACTTTATCCAAGAAATGCGTTCGAATCTCATTATCTCCGGTTTTTTAATAAAATAATAATAAGTATCGGGTTATAATTGCGCTCATTAAATTACTTTTCGTTAAGGTGCAATTATCGGATATAATACCGAGAACAAAATGCCAACTTGATGATTATACGCCTTATTTGATATTTGTTAAAGACAATAATAAAAGTTATAATTTTTGTCATTATAAGTTTTAGTTCTAAATTAATAACATATTGCTCTAATTGCTGAAACTCGTAGGCCACCAACATAATTGCTGTGTTTGTTTGAGTAAATAAGTAATTTATTGTTAAACAAGAGTATTTAACAAGTCAATATAATATAAGAAAATACAAATTCTATAAAATGAATCTTAAATTCTTAAAATTATATCTGGGGTTCCTCAAGTTAGTGTCCTTGATCCTCTCCTATTCTTATTATATTTCAATGGCATGTAGGACAAAGTTAACATAAATGCTTGTCATAATAGTGAAGTCTTAATGGTCAAATTTGCTGATGACACTCTTTTAATATTGTAAAAGGTCTTCGAGTCAGTTGTCGTTAGTATCTCTTACTGGATGAATGCTATTACATACTGATTATAGACAAGTCATTTATAAATAAATCATGACCAAGCAAATCTGATGTTATTTAAAACCAAACACAACGAAAGTATTCAAGATTATGTCCGTTTAGTTGGTATAACTGTTGATAACCGCTTAAAATGGTCAGATTATATTAATTTCACCTGCAAAAAACTAAGCAGTTATTGTGATGCTTTCCGATAATTACGAGAATCGTTGAACATAGTATATTAGACTGTACTATATATACTATAATATAAACTTGTATGTACTACATGTTAATTTGTGAATAACGAAGATATTTATTTTAAAAATGAAAACTAGACATTTGAAATATGGAATGGCAAACATAGTCAAAATGCTATTATTTTTTAAATAAATGTTGTTGCAAAATAAAAATATGATTATCTTTACTGCTACCACATAAAACAATCCCATATCTAATATCAGGAAAACAGCATTCACAACATACTCACTTCATATCCCCCTTTATAGGTTTCTTAGTATTGAAGATACAGAATTGGTTAAATTAGTAAAGTTGTTTAAAAATTTGAGTAGTACTTGATAGCATAATCAGATTTGTCATGTATTGTCAACTTTTGAATACGTTTTTAAAAAACTGAAGATTTCCTATAAATGTCAGTTATACATATTTTCCTAAACACTGGAAATAGAATAAAACTAAAAAATGACATTTCTTGTTATTTCTGACGTAGAATCTAATAGTCCTAAGTAAAAATTTATGGTATACTGTAAATATAACCTAAAATTATGTTTTTTCAAACGGTAACCAACTTCGGACATGACTCCATTAAAATTCTAGTTGTTTTCTGATTTCATAGTAAGTGTGGGTATCTTTTTATTGTTATCTTTATAAAAGATAATTTAACTATATGACACATTTATTAAGAGAAAAATGATAGATAAATTACTACAAATAACAACAAAAGTAAATTTTAAATAATGTAACGAAAACAAGTTCAGAAAAAAAACAGCAAAAACGCGACGTATAAAAACGAAATGTAAATAGCCATAAATAATATGCACGCCGTACGGCGTGCATAGCGAAAAGACTAGAACGTCTCTCGTACATGTGGAGAAAAAGCCGGACTGTGCCCGTATGTTCTCGAATTCTTCGCATACGTATATAAGGCGGCTGGGTCACCGATGGAGGAATAATTCGGGATTAAGAAGTTCCTTAAGTAGTCTCGTGCGGAACAGCAAATAAATAGTTCCTTAAGTGGTAGTGCAATAAAGACATAAATAATACCGTGTCATATAAATAGAAGTGATATAAATACGGTAGTGTCATATAAATATACAGACATATTAGTAATAGAAATAAATACATGTGTTAATTCATTTGTAGTATTTTAAGTGTGATACATTAAATTTATATTTTTATATTGTAATTAATTTTAAGTGTACGAATATACAGACTGTTTTAAATAAATAAATTGCACGAGTTGTTTATTGCGAATCCGAAAACGTTACAATAAGTATGTTGTAAAGGAAATATGCAATGTTATGGAATTTTACATGTCATTTACCTGTATTACCAATCCATCTACAAAAAGAAGACTTAAGAAAACACCTTGAATCTATAATAAATATGTATAACTATATATTTACATAATAAATATATGAAACTAGCAGGACAACGTCTGTCGGTCCTATCCACATTTCAAGAAATTTGCTTGCCATTGTGATGTGCTTTTGGAATGTGGTCAACTTGTTGCGTTGAACTTGCAACAGAATCACAATTGAACTGAAAATAACAACTTAATTTTTCATCACTACGTAACCGATTGGCTTCATTCACAATTTGACAATCAGATATCAAACGACATTTCCGCACGTAGCGAATTAAATTGGAATAGAAATAAAATAACTAAATTTTTTATTTCTTTTCCAATGATTGTCAAATTGTGAATCACGTCAATCGGTTACCTAGTGACGAAAAATTGATAGATAAATAGAAATAAATACATTTGTTGGACAGATCATGAAACAACACAAAATAAAAAAAATGAGGTGTGGCCACCGCACGACTTTCTTATACGTAGCGTTTCAAATTATAGAATTTTAAAAATTTTCTTATACAAAAATTATTCAAAATCCTATTTTAAGAACTACTATTCTCTTAATAAATCTCTATAGAATGTATACTTGGCAAGATATAATAAGAAAGTGCTACTCGCTAAGAGTAAAAGTGCTACTTCCGATCCGAATTTTGTAATTTCATTTATACAAAAAACATTGGAAATCCAACTCTAAATACTTTTGTGCTCTTGATAAATATATACAGAATGCATAATTTACGACGTATTTGGAAAAAGTCGCTATTCGGTAAGAATAAAAGTGTTACTTCCGGTCCGAATTTTGAAATTTTTTTTATACAAAAGATATTTAAAATTATGTTTTAAATACTTTTACACTCGTAATGTACCTGCCTAGAAAGCATGACTTGCTAGATATTCGCAAAAAACTGATTTTCGAGAAAAGTAAAAGACCTACTTCTGGTATGAATTTCGAAAAACTTTTTTAATATAATCTTTCTCAAATTTAATTTTGCGTACATTTGAATTCTTTGTAAATTTGTTTAAATTTAGTAATTGACGAAATATTTGCAAAATTCGATTTTTTCACTAAAGTAAACTACTACTTCCGGTCTACCGATTTTACTGAAAAACTAACCAGATCTCAAGAGGGAGATTATACACGTAAATGCAAAATTTGGAATAGATATCTACAGCGGTTTGACCGCTATCGTGATGAGACTCACAGAGACACAGAGACACACACACACACAGAGAGAGAGAGAGGGGGGAGGGGGGAGATTTTTTAAAAACCACTTTTTCGGTATCAGGGGACTTCAAAACGTGGACATCTGCAAAAATCTCGAGGTCAAAAATTTTCATCATCGCAATCCAGATTCTTTATCAATTGCAAACTATAACTTTTTATTTCCATCCCAAGAGCATGACGAACACAACAAAAAAGAATCAATCAAATATGTCGTTCCTTCCGTCAGTTATAATTGAGAGGGCATACAAAAATTATGATTTTTATAGTTTGTCCGAATTTTCCGACTTTTCTTTGTAATTGTATAATAAATAAACAAAAACAGATTTACGCATATCAATTTTTGGAATCATGAATTATTGTCTTGAGTTCATACAAAAATCCTATTGAAAAAAAATTTCAATTTTTCCAAATTTTCCAATTTTTCGTGCAACTTTTCCATTTTTCATTCCCTAAAAACCCTATTCGTACTATTACGAACGTGTTTAAAAAGGGATTTGAAATAAACTGTCCAGCCGTTCTCAAGTGAGTTTACTTAATTAATTATATTAGAAACAACATTTCCGTATTTTTTTTTTCAAGAAAATTTGGTGCAAGCGAGCGTTTTTAAATTCACGGAATGGGTGTAAAGGAGAGGAGATAAAAATACAAAATATTTTCCTTTTTCCTATATATTCACTTGCATCCCTAATATATTTTCAGATCTATCAGCTAGCTTGTATAGGTCCTCATAAAAATCTTTTGTCTGACTAATACGCCGAAACTGTGTCTTTTACATCTTCATCACTCGTTAATTTCTTCCCACGCAGCCCCTTTTTCATTTTAGGGAAGAGGTAAAAATCGTTAGCAGCTAAGTCTGGATTATAGGTAGGTGATTTAAGATATGGAAGCCCACTTTATACAGGGCAGCCAGCGCAACACGACTCTTGTGGACGGGACCATTGTCGTGGAGGTTCCTGCTCCTGCACGACAAGGAGCAGGAAACCTTTCGTCAATTTCACTCTTCTTTTTTCTGTAATGACTTCTTTTAACTGCTTCATGATTTAAGCGTAGTATTCTACTGTTATGGAAACGCCTATATATTTGTAATCAATTAACAGAATTTCGGCCGACTGTGACACCTTAAACTTTTTGGATGGTGGTGTTCCTCTTTAATGCCACCGCGAAGAATTCTTTGGCATTGCTTGGAAACAGGTTCACAATTTTGAACTCAAGCTTCATCCTCAGTGACAATTCGACTCAATACAACATCCTAACGCTCGGGAACACTCCACGCGTTGTTGTTTTTGCGGCAGCGTGAGCCTTATCGGCAGCCATCTTGCGCTAACCTTATTATAGTCATGCCAAGATGATCATGACGAGTTTTAAAAGTGATTGTATCGATACTCCACTCATTCCCGTGAGTTATGTCTTCTTTTGTGGAACATCTTCCATTCTTAATTTTTGGTTTTGTTAACAAGTTCTGGAATGTTCACTTCAATAGGTCGCCCCGACGGTGGGCGTCTCCAAGTGATTCTCTACTTTGTTTAAGAGACTCTAGCACTTAAAAGCCATAGTTTTTCCCGGACAAAAATACCCGTAAACCAACGACATATCTTCTAGAATATCCAATAATGGCTCACAAGCTGAAACAAAATGCGAAACGAAAAATCCCTTGTCACAAGATAAAAAAGATATAAAAAAATCTTTATACGTATTTGGGCAACAAAGTTGTCATCCGCAGTAGAAACCTATATAAAAACAGAAAAGAGTGTAAGGTGTAACCTTAGAAAACAGGTTCTTCACCAAAACACCAGTTATAGATAAAATTGAGGTAGATCAAAAATCTAGTATTTATGAAATAACGTGTAAAGATTGTAATCAAAATTATGTTGGGCAAACTAGGCGTTCAATTTCAACTCGTTACAAAGAACACATTGCACATTTCAGATACAACAAACCGGAAAAATCAGGCGTTGCTCGATAGTCTTAGATTAGTTAAAACTGTAAATAATTTTTGAAAATTAGACAGTTACGAAAGTATACAAAGTAATACATAGAAATAGATGTAAGGTAATGAATTCTAACAACGAACCAATACCCGTGTCCAGTTTATACGAATTATTGTAAGTTTATGTGTTAATCTGTCATGCTTCACGGTCCCGTTTTGTCCCGCTAGATTTAGATATAAAGTTATGTTGTTTGTTAAGAAATCAATGTTATCCCACTGGTGATTTGGTGAAGAGCATGTCTTCTAAGGTTACCTTAGCCAAAAACACTACGTTTAACACTCTTGTTTTTGTACGAGTTTTTACTGAAGAAGGCAACTTAGTTGCCGAAATAAGTATATACATTTTTTATATCTTTTTAATTTTTGTGGCAAGGGATTTTTCCTTTTGCATTTTGTTTCTTCTAGAATAGTATGAACAGACTTTCCGTGTTTTGTAAGGAAATTGATTGAACGGTGATATACTCGATTTTCTCCATATTAAATTGCTTGGTCGACAATAGTTTAACCCTTTAAGTCCTGAATTAACTTTTATTAAAACAAATACATTTTAAATTACAAAATATGAACGAAAAGCTTACATAAAAATATAATAAAATATTTCATATCATAATATAAGGCCCTCTTTTTTGGAAAATGGTGGTCACGCTGTGTAACCAGTAGGACTACTCGCATTGGTGAAAATTTTGGAAACAATTGCGTTTGTCGCTCAAACAAAGTTCAACATCACATATAGTGCAACTCCATTTACTTCTGTGAGACTCTGCTTTAGTACTGCACACTGCACAACGTCTTGATGTTCCATAGATAGGCATATGAGCAGCTTTGTCAGTTCTTCTTTCGATTGGAACATTTTTTTTATAATGATTTACTACCTGCAATGACTTTCGCCCTTTTTTTGGCCAAATATCCAGCACCAATCAATCCAGATGATACAGTTAGTCGAAACTGTTTCAAATCAAGTGATGCACCACTATTTCTTTTTCTGAACAATATGTAGGCATTTATAACAGTAGTATCTATAAAATGCCGAACTATTCTGTGGTACCATTTTTTGCTTTTGCGGTCTATCGCATAACATTTTTTCAAGTTATCAGCCTTGTCAACAAAGCCCATGTTCTTGTTGTAATCAGCTACTAATCTTTGGCAGCTTATTTCCTCTAATGTGCCATCCTTATTACGTCGCTTTGTCGTAACAATATCTTCGGGATTATGATTATTAGAAAGAAAGTACACTGGCTTTTTATCCATCCATTTTATACATACATCTTCTGTCATTCGCCAATCTGATTGTCCTCTTGTCATCCTTTTATCATCGATAAAATCCTTAGGTACATTTTTTTTCCTTTCTTCAATATTCCACAGCCATAAATATTATCTTTTCGCAAGCCCCACAAAAGTAGAACAATATTATCGAAAAATATTTTTGTGGTTCTTATACTTCAAATCATTTGTTGGATCTCTTACGATTTGTCCTCCCAAATCCTTTTCAGGTAAATCAGCAATTTTTCCCATGTAAATTTGGAATTCACACACATAGGCAGATTCATCTGCTCTTACCTACACTTTATATCCCCGTTTTGTTGGTTTTGCGGGCATAAATTGCTTCATACTGGATCTTCCTTTGTACTTGATCATACTCTCATCAACTGCCTGAAATTCTCCAGGGCTGTAGTACTTGTACTTTTGAGCGAGTGAAGTAAGAAGTGGTCTTACTTTATAGAGCTTATCGTAATCTTGTTCTCCTTTCTTAGGTTGTAATGTATTATCTGCAAAATGTAAATTACCTAACAACCAGAAGAATCTGTCACGAGAAATTATCTTTGAGATATAAGGATCCCGTATTTCTTTTTGTGAAGACCAGTAATCTTTCAAGCTGGGCAGTTTTTTTATTCCCATTAGAATGTTGACGCCTAAGAAAATCTTCATTTCTTCAGAAGTAGTTGGCTGAAAGTTTTTGTTTCCTCTAATAGACTGATTTTGAGTAGCATACAGATTTGTGTTGAATACAATTGTCTCTATCAGTTCTTCGGAAAACAGACGCTCTAAGGATTCATCCAAAGGTGTGTCAAAAGCATCTTCAAAAGCGGCTGGAGGTTCCTGATAAAAATTGTTTTTTTCTCACAATATGTTATTTGGAAATACATCAGTAATCTCAGCACGAGTTCTTTCCGCTATACAAGCCAGTGGTTCGTCAATTTTGTTATTGTTGTTACTTAAAAAATTTGGATTTTATATATTGTTTCCAATCTCGTCCTCATCATCTGATAAATAGTCGTCAGCTAGAGATTCCCCGTCTGACGGAATGTCAGCTAAAATCACATCTACTTCGCTTTGACTTAGTGCTTCAAGTTCACTGAATGTCCATTTAAAAAGAAATTTGTCTTGCATACTATTAGTAGTTACCGTGTATATGCCTAGTGGTTGTTTCATGAAACCACCACTTTTTGGGCAATACAGTTATCAGCAAAACACCAAATTTGCCAGCTGCACTATATAACACAACACAATATAACTATATTGTTGCTTTACCTACCAGCCATGTCAATTTTTATCACTACAAACAATAAAAATAAACAAAATGTGTAGTAGTGTGCACAACTGTCAAACAGTCAACACGAAATATTCTACAGTATGCTTTACTCTGGAAACATTCGGGAGTAAATATTTTGTACGACAGATGGCACCATAAGTATCGCCTGTGTACAGTGACTAAAATAAAACAGTGACGACACGCGGGCTGAAGCTCCGCCCACCCGCCATGTTGTGTCGAAGTTTGAATTGAGAATAACATAATTAAGTGCACTAAAAAAGCAAATACGTATGTTTTTGGTGCTGTAAAAGTACATATTTCATTGGTTACATCAAATAAAGATTCAGTTCAAGTGAGAATACAACCTTCTTTATTATTTATAAACAAAAATTAAAAACTGTAAACATATGAATTAGTTAATACAATCACATAATTTTTGTACATTGTCTTGTTTTTTTGAAAGAAGTTATTAATAATAGTAAACTACATTTTAAAATATCTATAGTTAGGTTTATTAATTATTACATACATATAAAACAATTGTTATAATAAAGCGTGACCAGCAATAGATTTGCTGGCAAATTTTTTTGTGACGTTTTTATGTTTCTTATAATTAATTTTTAGTCTAAAAACAACATATCTAATAATGATTTTTTGTTTCAAATTATGACATTTAGGCAAAAAATTGCACTCAATTTCATTAATTTTTTTGTATAAAAAATCTTTGCAGTTTACATTTTGACTACTTATGTGAGGTATGAATTTTCTAAACATGGCCTCCATATCTAAAAAAAAAATAAAAAGTTTCATCAGAACAAAAGAAAAGCGTCTTCTCTTTAAATTGTTTTATGTTTGTAAATTTAGTAAATTTTTTATAAAGAGGTTTTTTCGACCCTGCGGCATCCAAACATGTTTGGCAAGTTTTGGAAGTCTTTTTTATGCTAGTCAAAATGTATCCACAAATATTATACAATGAATTCAATTCACTGTAATTTAAATTTAAAGCTGGTGTCGGAAGATTTTCAGGAATTTCTGGTTCTTTATACACAGGTTTTTGTTCATGTAAACTATCTAAAAAAACCTGGCAGAAAATCGTGGTCATCTTCCTCATAACTGCTTCTAGTCGGATTTTTTAAATATTGTGAGACAGCAATAAGTTTTAAGTTGTTCTTCACTTGAAGTGCGTTGGGCACAATTTGCTTCGCTCTTAAAGAAGAAAACAGTTTCTCCAGACAATCTTGCGAAAATCGACTTGTTAGGATGAAGTCGTACCCTCGATTTTCCAACAACTCCGCTTGCAATTTCAAAAGCGATTCTGTTGACACCAACACACCTGTTTGGGATGGTTTCCAAATTCTCTTATATCCTACTTCCATCCTTCTAATGATGTCCATAAAATTTTTGAGAAACTCGATAGAGTTATTGTAGACTTCTGGATTCATTTTGCTTATGGCACAGGTCGGGTTCCGAGAAGTCATAAGATAGAACCATCTTTCCACCTGATCCAAAAACCATGCAGTCGTTTTATAGACTGGCTTATCTAATGCACCAGCTAAAAATTTTAATGCACTGCTTACACAATGGCTAATTACATTAGTTGATGTTTTGACTTTCATTTTTTGAAAATGGGTAGGAACTAAATCATCCTCGGTGATTTTTGGAGCCAATTTGAAAGAGTGGCTTTCTTGATGATTTACTACATCATTGAGGTGACTGGATAAAATTTCATTTGAGGGCAGGTTATACTTTTCCTTGATATCTGCAGGTATTCTAATAATTTTATTTGTAACAAGCATTGCTTTTATGTTTTTGAATAAGTGTGGCACATCCGCAAAAACATAAACTGTTTTATTATAGTCACTGTACGCCTGTGAACAGTGGTTACTAATATATACCTCTAGGTCTGAGCCAGTTAAATCTTAAAAAGACGTAGTAGACGTGTAGGATGTAAAGGGTTGAAGACTACTGACGCGATTGTGTTAAAACTTTATATTTCTGCTAATTATGAATCACTGAACACATTACGACACGAAACAGTTCATTTGGTGAACTTAAAACCTCTCTGTCCTACTACTAATGTATGCGGAAGGTGCAATTGAAATGCAAAAAATTTTCGCATTCTAGTAACAAATTTAAAAACTAAATACCTAGTACTAGGTATAATAACTAAAACGATGTACTCGAGACGCGAAAATAGCAAAAAAACGAAGAAAAATATTTCATAATAATTTAGATTTTGTAGGACGTTAGTTCGAATAGTTTAACTTAACTTTTACAATCTTCAGAATCTGAAAGTGGTTTTAAGCGTGCATTTATGCGAATATCCTCCCAAGCTTCATTAATTATTTTGATCGACATTTGGCGTTTCATTAAAAATTTTCTTTATTATGCATCGCCAGATTGACTTCGCGATAATAATACGGCACAAATATTAACCTTATCGCGATCGATTTAAACTTTTAAAATCTTAATTAAAAGAAATTGAATAACAATCATGCATAATATATACAGAAACAGACAGATATCGTCATACTTTATTACCGTTTATTATTGCCAGTCTTAACAAGTTCGTTAACTATATTACGCTCTCTTCATTTGACGATCAATATTATTATATGCCTGTGTCGGTATGTATATACGTAGTTTCCCATCAAAGTGCGCGAGTAGAAGTTATTAAGGCATCATTGACTGTCACACTGTAATTGTGTATGAGTGCGTCTACAAGACAGGATATGAAATAGCAACATTTTAAAGTGGATTGAGTGCAAAGCTAGATATTCATGGTGTATACGAGACACACATATAGATATAGACACAAGCACACACTTACATGCGCATCAGTTTGTGAATGATGAGATTAAGACTTTTAGATGGACGGTAGATTGTAATAAAAGTCGGTACGCCGCTTGATTATCATTAATTAAAGTGGATCGGGTTGGGAAAAAAAGGAATGTATGAAGAGAAAAGTTTACGAGATTATCGGCTTTACATTAAATTTAATAATTTGATGCGTTGTAGAAGTGAACTTTAATTTTTATGTACACTCGCAACGTATTGAAATTTACCAACCTGAAACCCGAATTTCGCGGGTCGCACACTCTAAATAGACAATATAATTGGATGATGCTGGTCCCCAAATACTTTTAATGTAGTCCCTTACAACTATAAATTTTGTACATTTTATTCCTCATTTATAATAATAATAACATTTATTCATCCCTCCGACTATTTACACAGTATAGGACACATATTAAAATCACACACACAAACAATATAAAAGTCAATGCACATAATTACAAGTACGTGAATAAAAATTCGCATTTGTGAATAAGAGTGAGAATAACGCGGTATCACCGCAGGGCAAATGCGTTTAGATGCTGTTTGCAGCGGTATCGTCTGTCTATGTACTATGCTGCAGAAGTTTCTAATAGTTAAGAAAATTGAGTAGCTCGCCGACTGTGAGATACGATCTGTAATTTGATTTTTGAGTACACGAATCTTGATAGCATCGGAAATTCACCGTCAGATTTGTGAAGTTTAGAGTGATAATGCTATGAATGCTTTCAGTGACAGTAAAGTCCGAAAGTGGATGAGAATATTCAAGGACTGACAGTTTAATGGTACAGCCTATATTATAAATTAAAATTATAAGTTTACGATATTAAATAATCCAATTAATAATATTTTATGAATATTTTAAATATATTTGAAATCAATGAATATATTACTGTAATTTTAATTCTCATGTAGTCATAGGTATATAAATAATGTTTGCTATGTGTAAGCATTATGACGCCAAAAGTGTATGTTAGTGAGATAAGTGCTGCGATATCGATAAACATTCTCACGGCATAAAAGAATGTGTGGGTGTGAATTGTGAGCGGGATTACCCAGACTATTTAAAAAGCGGGGAATCACAAGCGTCCAGCTATAAGAGGGAAAGTACGTGAAAAAGCGAACTCTAGACATAGATTCCAGTAGTAGGTCGACAGCGGCCAGAAGAGTCGTTGATAAGAAAAATTTAAATAAAGAGTCGACAAGTAAGTTTAAAAAGTGTATCACTCTAGTAATTATAAAAACAGCGGTTAATAAAAGTATTTTTACATGCATAAACTTGTAAAATTAACCGCATATTGAGTATACATATTAAATGTGCAAGTTGTTATATTTTTTGTGATAAAGATATTGTGCTATAATTGGCAGTGTTGGCCGATTCTCCACGCCTTGTTCGTGCATAAAGAAGATTCCGCGTCGAAGAAAGAAGAAAGAAAAAAGAAGGCATTTTCAAAAATTATTGTATGTAAATACATTTTGAAAATAAAGAATTAAACATTATAAATCAGTTTCAAATAGAAGCGATATAAAATAAATATATTTATCTGGAGAATAAATATATTTAATAAACAGCGTCTCAACGTGTAAATGAATGATGTAATTTGATATGTTTCTTAGCGTTGTATGTTAAACACGTTCAGCATGCGTTGTTGTTTCTTGCTATGTTATTTACATTATAATATAATAAATGATAGAAGTAAATCTTGTTAAAGGTTGCCTTTGTAAAAGTATATTTAACCTGTTTGTTGATGTTTTCTGTTTCTTTTTGTTAAAAGCATTTTATTGTGTTAGAGTTTACTTTATTTGTAATAACCTAAAAAATCATTGATTTCGAATATAATTATTATTTAAATTATACAATGATATTTTTATTATATTAACACCAAATAATGGTTTAGGAAACTGTTAATTTAATTATCTCTTTTACCCAATCGCCTTCGAGATTAAGAATTGAGTTTAGATGGCAAATTAAATAATTTATTTCGTTTTATTTTAGAATTTCATGTCTGTATTAATTTAAATTTTATATTAACAGTTCCATTTTTACATTATAATAAATTTATTGTGAGTTGTACCATTACAACATTGGCGCATAATTCTAGCATATTAATTTAGTTTCAAATACTAGAACCATTTCAATAGGTTCTGATTTCTGAAGATTTGGTTCGTAATGTGGTCAAAAAAAAATCGAACGAAAAGACGATTCACGATTGCAAAGTTATCGAATGATTTTCCACAGATTTCAAGCTCAGTTTTGTACACCACTGTTTAGGAGAAACTGAAATAATTCTGGGTGGGTTTCAGAACTACTTCCTGACGAGCACAACGTGCTTTATCGTTTTTGACTCGATACGATCAGGAAGGAGATGCATTTTTGAACCACATCTTTACAGGAGATTAGATTTGAGTGTTTCACGTGACTTATGAGTCCAAGGAACAGTTAATAGAATGGCGACACACACATTGTCGCCAACCAGAATAAAAGTCAAACAGACACCTTTAGCATGAAAGATTATGGCAACCGTATTTTGGGATAGGAAAGGAATTCTTATTAGTGATTTTATGACGAGAGGCACAGCAATCAATGCTAATGCGTATAACGAGAGCCTGAAAAACTCTAAGGTGTTGTGCAAAACAAGCGGCGTGTCCTACTGTCTTCCGGTGTGATGTTGCTTCATGACAATGTAAGGCCACATGTTTCTGTAGAGACACTAGTTCTAAGCAGGTCTTTTGGATTGGGCCAACTGAAACATCCACCTTAGTGGCAGATTTCTTTGACATCGGAATTCAAGATCTTGTTGAACGGTATGACAACGTGTGAACAAAAATGGGAAGTATTTAGAAAAGTAGATGAAAGTATGTAAGAATATGGAAGCATACATATATTTTTATGATACTTACAGTATTTTTCTTCTTATTCAAGGCAAGAACCAAGAACACCTTGCAGCCCAGCCTCATCTCAATTTCTCGTACACAACAATATTCATTCATCATTGCCTTCCCATGAAACCTCTAATCGAGTATGGGATCAAATTAATAAGGTGTTCCTCAACCAACCCAACGAATCGCCCTTGACTAGTTACACACCCTAAGTTTAAGGGGAGGTTATTTATAAATTTCTTCGCAGGATAAATTGAATACCTCTTGATTTATCCTTATAGTACCATCACCATGTGTGGTTACGTAACCATGTATATCCATGGCCCACAAAATACTTTATACTTTATATATAGTGCTGGGACCATCATGATTCTGTTTCTAATGGATGTGTTAACACCGTAAGTTCACTACCTACACTCCACACCACAATAGTATTTAATGCAGACAAAACCAGTGACTAATAGATCCACAATTGATCTTGGATACTTATAGAGTGCTCTTTATTTGCACTATAAGATAATTCCTATTAATAGTTTTACAAACTTATTCCATTTGTCTTGCCCGTCCCAAGTCTGAATCCGTCATAACACTCAAATATTTAGTTACATTTTGCGACTTAAGACATTCATCTTCAACATTACTAGCTAATGACTTGTTGCTTCTAAGATTGATACCAAAACTTTTTATTAAAATTTTTAAAGACCAATCTATTGCTAATACCAGCACCTAAATTATTTTATGGTCATATTTAGCCGATTCAGCAACTGATACTCGTCAGAGTCACCACTGTCACAGCTGCGTCATCTGCATACAATGTAACATTTGCATCAAAATGCTGCCATAGATTATTTGTGAGAAAACAAATGGATCAAGTGCCGTACTCTTTGGCATGACACAATTTAATTTGTGAACCTCAGGTACTGCACTGTCTACATATATGTGTTTCATCTGCCATTACAGCTATTCTACAAAAAATAGTTGTCTTTAGCAATAACAAGTTTTTCACTTAGTGTTTATATTAATAAAAGCTATGTTTTGAGAATATTTTCATTCTTATTTCACTTCCAATTATGCCGACAATGAGTATCACAACTCAACTCAACTCAGAGAGAGAGGATGGGAAATGTTTGCAGAAACCACTTTTTGGGTATCACACGACCTTAAAATATGGACATATGCACATCTACAAAAATTTTGAAGTCGAAAAGGTTTCCTTCACCATACTTCCTTATACTACGAACAGAAAACTAACAAGTAGACTAATAATTGTAATAAAAGGCAGCATATCAATGAGAAAATTTAGTATGTTATCTTTCTAGATTGTTTTTTTTACGCTCACATTATGCTAACTTATTGTTCTATTAAATTTTGTTGGTTTTTCTTAATATATGTTGATTCCCATTCATTCAATTCACTGCATGATCTAGTTTCTTTGATCAAAATAAAATTTTCCGATTTGATTGAATCCTTACTGTTATGTTAGTAGTTTCTATTGGAGATGCGAAGACATAGAACAGATATCAACTTCATTCTGATTTATTCCTACTTTATTAGAGAAAATTCTGTTTGTTGTTGCTCAAATCATTCTCGCTCTCAGAATGTATTCTATTATTCAACGGCAAGAACGATTGATTTACTAAGATCCCCGCTTTACGGATGTTGTAATTATTTTAATGCCATTTGCAAAAATGAATGTACAGTTAATACTGTTAAAAATAATATAATTATTATCTTTGCTCGTTATTTTATATATTAAGTTGTCAAAATTATTTTTTGTTGTTGGCCTATAATTAGGTATATTTGTTAGGCTACAAAGATATATTATTGTACAATGTAACAGTAATTCTTGGAGAGAAATCGCTCTCACGCTATTAAATCCCTCAAGTAAACATACACGAAAAATTTCGTATATGAATAAATGTATGAATGCACATCTACCGTACATTGGTCTCATCAGTGCACGAACGTGTTGTTCACAATGCCTTTACTTCTTCTTCTTTACTGGGTTGAATTAGTCAAGCTAACGCTTTTTACTATTAATCTTAAAATGGCTGATCTTGATTTAGAGGGATTTAATGATATTCTCTTTCAGAGGAGTCATGCCCAATGCCTTTAAAAACTTAGAATACCTCATATAGTCAACTTACGTACCAAATGCCATGAGAGATTCCCAGCGGCATCTGTTACCCAAGTGCGACATCGCAAGGTAATGTCACCCTCCATAGTACAACCACAAATCGGGCAACTGTAGATATACATGCATTCAATGAACACGCCATAGGTGGCGTACCTATTACAATACAATGTAACAGTAATTCTTGGGTAACAGATGCCGCTGAGAATCTCTCATGGCGTTTGGTACGTAAGTTGACTATATGAGGTAATCTAAGTTTTTAAGGCATTGTGAACAACACGTTAATGCACTGATGAGACCAATGTAAGGTCGAAACAGCTGCCTGCACGTTGTTGTTCGCAATGCCTGCTTTGGGTAGATGTGCATTCATACATTTATTCATATACGAAATTTTTCGTGTATGTATACTTGAATGATTTAATAGTGTGAGAGCGCTTTCTCTCCAAGAATTACTGTTACATTGTATTGTAATACGTACGCCACCTATGGCGTGTTCATTGAATGCACGTATATCTACAGTTTGGCCGATTTGTAGTTGTACTACGGAGGGTGACATTACCTTGCGATGTCGCACTTGGGTAACAGATGCCGCTGGGAATCTCTCATGGCGTTTGGTACGTAAGTTGACTATATGAGGTAATCTAAGTTTTTAAAGGCATTGTGAACAACACGTTCGTGCACTGATGAAACCAATGTAAGGTCGAAACAGCTGTCTGCACGTTGTTGTTCGCAATGCCTGCTTAGGGTAGTTGTGCATTCATACACTTATTCATATACGAAATTTTTCGTGTATGTATACTTGAATATATTATTGTTATTAATATGCTAAGTGTTACTATATTGCTTCTAGTTTGACATGCACCACAAGAGATTTAATAAAACCGAGTTGTTTGTTTTGTTTCGGATATCCTAATAAATTATTTAATGCATTTGTTTCTGAATAATATAAATTCATATCTTGTTCAGTAAACATTTTAGATTTTATGTGAAATGCTATTTTTATACACTTTTCATTAGTGGTAAGGACATTTTTTCACAAAGACATCACAAAAGTTTGTAAGATGAGAACTCAATAACCTGCAAGGATAAGATACACAAACGATTCTTACTTTAAAAAATCCGTCATCCTCATAAATATATGAATGTATCGGCAATATTAATGGTAAGTGAACGTAATAATAACCCACCGCAGAATTATCGATTCTCTATCCTCGTATTTACATCAAGATATGCGATCGAGATTTCCAGATTTCTTAACAAGCTTCGGATACATGTCTAGATACATATATTATACTTACTTTAACAAATTATACAACAAAGTGACTTGCATATTTGTATCGGGACCTTAATAAATGGTTAGATGGATTTCCTTCATCCGATTCGAACGTATGAGTATTAAAACGTAGGTACGTAGTTTTATACGGCAGTCATTGAACGTTACACAGCATAAATTACAGTTTTATTATGTTCCTTTTTAACGACTATGGTCGAAATTATAAATTCAAATTTGTAATCAAATCGATAAAAAGCGGGTTAGATGATTTTTCCATCTTCTGTTGAGTGTCCGCTGGTCGGCCATTTAACGATCACGTTGCTGTACTTTAAATATAACGTATGGGTGTATTTTCTTTGCAGTCGTTTTGTTTGCGAAAGATTTGCAGCTTCATGAATGCGTAACACGGGTTATTTCGAATAATCACACGCACACACACATACGAGAACACCATATGACTGTTAATGATAGAATACCTGCGAAGTCCGCTTCAATTTACATATCAATTTCTTGGTTGTGATGATACGAAGTCTTATATTAATCCACTATTTGTCTTCAATAGAGAGATTTACTGGCAACTTTTAAAACAAGGGCAAAAAAGTAATATATTTCAATCATAACTTGTAAAAGGTCTATAATAAGTGAAAAAAATGAGGTGTGGCCACAACACGACTTTGTATAAAATAATTTTATTCAAAATCCTATTCTAAGTACTTCCAGTCTCTTAATAAATCTCTACAGGATACATACTTTGTGAGATATTTGCAAAAAAATGCTACTCGCTAAGAGTAAAAGTATTGCTTCCGGTCCGAATTTTGAATTTTTATTTATACAAAAAATATTCCAAATCCAACTCTAAATACTCTTGACAAATATATACACCGTGTCCAGAAACTCGCGGATAAACTTCACGTAGAACGATTCTACGATTAATTCTAAGTCAACAATCCTGATACAAAAAACTTGTATGGTCTTTCAATAAACCACACGAGGCCATCAAAATTGAAAATATACGGCTGGAAATAATTCAACATTTTGAAATCTTTTACGAATAACCATTGCTGTTTACAGTAAAATAGATTTATGTAGCACAACGTTGATGTTACTAATCGAGTAATTTCTATACTACTACGCATTTTCAACATTCCGTCAATTGCACTTTTTCCCTTAAAGTACATATGGCAACCTTGGACAAGAAAAATATTCGGTTGCAATATAAAGCTAGTTGTCAAATTTTGACGTTTGTAAAATTTATGTCTAATTTTTTCGCTTTATGTACCTAGTTATCATTATTGTGCGACTTTATGATGTATACTTTTAATGAATATGCTGATATGTATATGCTATTCGGATTTTGCAACGGCAATGCGAATATGGCAAAACAGGAATACGAAATACGTTATCCATCTAGGCGGCACCCATCTACCAACACATTCCGAAGATTAGATCAGCGCCTTCGTGAATATGGTACATTTAGATCTAATTATTATGACGCAGGCAGACCTTTGGAACGCTGTACGGTTCAGTTAGAAGAACAAATTTTGGACACTATTCACAAAGATGCTACTTGCAGCACTAGACAAATAGCTCGAGAAATGAATGTCTCAAGTAAGTCAACAGTTCATTCAGTGCTAACACAAAACCTTTTACGGCCGTTTCATGTAACAAAAGTGCAACCATTGTATAGAAATGACAATGTGAATAGAATAATGTACTGTAATACAATTTTAAACAGAATTCACCTAGAACCGAACTTTCTATGCCATATTCTTTGGAGCGACGAACGCTTGTTTACAAGAGACGGAGTATTTAATAGCCATAATTTCCATTTTTGGGCCGATGAGAATCCTAGAGCATTCAGGGAATTTGGACATCAAAGAAGGTTTTCTGTAAATGTATGACTAGGCATCTTAAACCTTCGCATTGTTGGACCAATATTTCTTCCCAATCGTGTAAATGCAATTGAATACGTGAATATTTTAGAAGAAGTGCTGGATAATGTTCCATTAAATCTCAGGCTCAACATGCTTTACATGCATGACGGTGCACCAGCCCACAATGCTCGACTTTCAAGTGCATGGTTTAACGAAAACTTTCCGAATAGGTGGATCGGACGTAATGGCCAGCAAGGTCCCCAGATATTAATCCTCTAGACTTCTTTGTTTGGGGCTTTTTAAAAGTATATGCGATACTTCCAGCCAATGAACAAGATTTAATTAATAGATATACCGCCACACTTCAATTAATTACTTCTGATATGTTACAACGCATATTAAATTCTATTCCACGAAGAATACAGCTCTGTCTGGAAACTAATGGCTACCAGTTTGAACACTTACTTTAACCATTTCAAGTGTGTTATTGTACTATTAAATATGTTTTATCAATTTTTTAACATTAACTTTAGTTTTAATAAAGTAGTTAATAAAAAGCACTGGATTTTCAAATACGAATAAAACTCCTACTTCGTGCTTATTTGTATTATTGTATGATAACTGCTATAATACAGTGTTACCAAACTTACTCTTTTTTAAAATAATCCGTATCGCTTAACGACAGACCCTACAACTTTTTTGTATTAGGATTATTTACTCAGAATTATCTTAGAATTGTTCTACCTGAAGTTTATCCGCGAATTTCTGGACACGGTGTATATAGAATGCATAATTTACGAAATATTTACAATAATCGCTATTCGATAAGAGTAAAAGTGTTACTTCCGATCCGAATTTTGAAATTTTATTTATACGAGAAATATTTCAAATCCAACTCTAAATACTTTTGTACTCTTGACAAATATATATAGTGGTAAAAGTGTTACTTCCGGTCTGAATATTGAATTTTTTTTTATACAAAAGGTATTGAATATTAAGTTATAAATACATTTACACTCGTAACGTACCTGTCTAAAAAGCATGACTAACTAATTAGATCTCAACAGGAAGATTATATTCGTAATTATAAAATTTGGAATTGATACCTATAGAGGTTTGACCGCTATTGTGGTCACACACAGAGAGACAGAGAGAGACATTTTTCAAAAACCACTTTTTCGGTATCAGGGGACTTCAAAACGTGGACATCTGCAAAAATCTCGAGGACGAAAATTTTCGTCATCACAATACTTCCTTATACTATGTATAAGAAAGAAAAATATACCGGCATTATCGAAAATGTAATAACGACAACGGAGTACTGCAAGGATTTGTTATAAGTCCGCATTTTTTTATTTCATTTTTTTTCTTAATTTACTTTGATGATTTCAAGTTGAAAAGTTGTACTCTTCTGTGTAATTTTTTGAAAATTTAGTTTTTAAACTCGTAAATATAGATAGAAAAAACTGAACAATTAACTTCCACGTTTAAAATAAGAGTTACTTTTTTTTTCATTTCTACGCATCTTAAGTCCCCAATTTGCACTGCAGCCAACAAGGTTTATGTAGTTTTATAAGCCACTCCAGCACTTTTGCGTCCGAAAACTGTAAAGTTTCTTTACTAAGTGTTATTATCTCTAGATGCTTTGGCAGTTGTACTTCGGAGGCGATTCCTGCTCATATGTAGGTATATAATAGTAACTCATTCCTTTTGTTACCAGGATAGTCAATGGATTCCCCACCATGATTTGGCTGGAAATTGTTGCTCAGTAATGCTATTGTTCTGTGGCTTCGTGCCTTGATGTGGCTTCGGATTATACATTTTGGCACCTTCAGAGCCGATTCTGCACAGATAAATTTTGTTTCTGATCCTCTCCTGGCGAGTTGATCAAATTTTTTGTTGCCTTCGATCCGTCTATGTCCACCTGTTACAAGTCTTGCAGACATTTCTTGGTACGCTTTGATTGCACCTTGACTGTTAGGCATTATTTGGATCCTCCGGTTGATGATAATCCTCCTATTGTTTGCTATCGCACACTGTAGTATGGCACATACCTTTCGCTGCTACCCATACGCATGCGTAGTATTTGCCCCGATTAGCAGAGTAGACTTTTGCCCCAGTACCAGCTGTGATTTTTGACACATTTCTGTACCAGGTCTGATACTGTCTGCAAACCATTTCCCTATTCAGTCCTTTCTGGAATATTCACCACAATCAAGGTAATATCGCTTTACCATGTGATATGTCTGTATGCTTAAATCATCTCTACAAGAAAAAGAGTAGATGTCTGGTTCGCATAAATTCAATAATACACCTAAAGGTTTCTTATATCTTCTCTATCATCATTAATTGAAGAAAATAATTGAAATCATAATAAAAGTATCATTAAGTTGAAGGACTATAGTCTAATTACATAACATATTCTGAGATATATTTATATTGGAATCGTCTGCTATATGATTCTTGTTTACATAATATTGAAAGCATGTATTCCACCTACTTAACCGTTGTCTGTATTTTCAATGATAATTTTCAATATGACAAGCAAATAAATTGAGAAGCTCATAAAATGCTACCGTAATTAAAGTGTCAAATAACTTCTAACCTCAAATGTGCACAAAGTAATTTGCAACGATGTAAATTACAATAACTTACTATGATTCTTATCACTATAATTCTACGTGTTAAAATGTGCTTTTCAATAAATCTATCGATCGATACAAATTTCGAATTTCATGACTACTATAAGTATTGGTTTATAAATATATTAATCTTAAACTCTCAAAAAATTTAACGACATTATGCTGATGTATATACAGGGTGTCTCTAAAAGGTGCGGAAAAAACGCTACCACACATTTCTGAGGGCGATCTAACCCAACTTACCTCAGTCCAAAAGTGGATGCACCATTGCATTGAATTGCCACAAGAATAACACCCAAATTACAGAAGCATATGTGTCCATATACGGAATGAATTTTTTATATCCAGATTACTCATAAACGGCTGCTCCAATCAACTCCTACCAGGTATACCTTTTCTAGGTAAAAAACATTGGAGAATAAGAATTTTTATTTAAAAGTTAAATACAGTGTGTCTCAAAAAAGTTATTACGTTTTAAGTGGATACAATATGCCGCAGGTGGCGCCCTCTACATTTTGCAATGAAAATGAAAGCAGATTTAAATTTTTTACCCCACGAAACCCCCCCTACCCAAATATTGTGACAATATACCAATTATTACAGAAATTATTTATAAAAAACTAAAACCAAATTGAACTTTTGACACTCTGTATCTCCGAAAGCATCCACTTTTGGACTGAGGTAAGTTGGGTTAGATCGTCATATTTTGCCCTCAGAAATGTGTGGTAGCGTTTTTTCCGCACCTTTTAGAGACACCCCAGTATTTAGAATAATTCGGTGATTCGTAATAGAAATTAGCCAGAAAATGTTCCATTTAAATGATGAAATATGACAATTTCTGGTGAATCCAGAATTATTTCAAATCATATTCGAAATAATCAAAAAAATGCATTTGTTTCCTTATAAAAGCGCTAAAGTAGAAATCTCTACTACTAATAGTTGATGGAACAGATCAATACTGGCTGAGTACTGTTGGAGTGTGATACGGAATATTCAATGCCAGGAATATACGAGAAAACATTAAAAAGAATGACACATATAAGTTGATTATATATCGAGTGGTCCAAATACAAGTTTCTTTTTAAAAAATTAAACAAAACAAATCAAAATCAATTTTTTTAGTATATTATGGCTTTATTAAAAAAATCAAACATTCCCATAAATTATGGAACACGATTTCATTCATACGGCTGCCTCGGTTGGCTTAGCAGTACCGCATCCGCTCAACCCAACTTTGCAAGACATTTTTTCTGACCCTTCTTCACGAATGGCTCGCTTTCAAGGCCTAAATCGTTTGTCGATTGTCCACATTACATCAATCTTTCATAAAAAGTCAAATCCCAGCTCCGAAGCATCCAATTGATGTAGCCAAGACGGCTAAAAATACGATTACCGAACTTAACGCGCAAAAGATCTATTGTTTGATGGGCTGTGTGGTATGGCGCGCCATCCTATTCAAACCAAAGATGTTCCAAGACCATGTCTTTAGTTTCAGTCCGCAAAAAGTCGGTAATCATGGTTCTGTGGAGCTTACCGTTGACCGAAATGGCGTTTCCAGCAGGATTTTCGAAAAAAAAGTGGGCCAATGATGTACCACTCCAAATTCCGTACCAAACTGTCAGCGGTTACATTGGCGTCTCGACAATCAACCGCGGATTTTCCGATTTCAAGATGCGACGATTTTGAAGATGAAAACGCACATCGTCAGTAAATGATTTTTGGTCAAATTCAACATCCAATTCGGGCTTCAAGTGACTCCAATTGCTGGGTCAATTGGACCTTATAAGCGAATAATCCGAGATCTTTGTGCAAAATTAAAATTATTGAGTTGTTGGTATCGATGGTGAATCGATGTTCCTGGACTGAGTTGTACAATCTCAACCACAACAGCCACATTCTCGTCAGTATGCACGAACTTTTTGCACAAACTTGCGTACAGCAGGCGTGGTGGATGCTTCATTTCGGAGTTCCCTTTCAATAAACGCACCTTTTCGGCAACTCAACACTCAATTTGGAATAAGTTTGTAATATTTCATCAACGTTGTTCAAGCGTAAAGCGAGTCATTTCTTTCCGCGGAGGTATAATACTGATCAGCAGCATAAATTCAATCAATTCTTAACATTTCGAGTAGGAAAGAGCTGTCAGTATCAAAATAACCTATGACTCAAAAAGATACCACTATACCTTATTCTAAAAGGAGAGAGACGAAATTCTAAACAAACCTCCAGTCCAAATTACAACCTGTAACTGGTGAAATCAATTTTACGCGGTAAAATTAAATTTAAATGTCTGTCTGAAATATGAAATCTGTACCAAATGAAATTGTAGATAGATTCTTCAGAGATAAATCCACAGTTAAGGCAACAGAATGGTAAATGTAGTAATCACAAAACATGATAAATAAAGTAAATAAATTTGCCAAGAAAACAAACAATATCTGAGATGTCAAAATATTGACAATTGATAGCAAAAAGCGAATATAGTATGGTGTTATTTCGCCTTGCTGTCAACCAATAAAAAATAACGTCCGCTTGGGTCTATTCAGAATTTTGTCTCTCAATTTTTGGAATAGATGGATAACTCTATATTTTTATTTTCTGACAACTTAGCATGTACTTTATCACAAAAAAGTAACTCATTTTATATTAATCTTCAAAATTGACAAAAACTAGAATATTTTGCCATAAATGTTTGCCTATGTATGCCTATATCTAACAATGTCAGCTAATAAATTATTTACGTCATACACAAATAAATAAAATTTAATTTTTATATTACCGGAAACATATAACTCTTTTTACTTTGTTACGCTGTAAAATTTACTTTTGTATTTCGTTCTCGAAAGATTATGTGTCTTTGTTTAAGTGCGTAGAATTTATTGGTCACGAGACTTTTGAGGGAACCCTGTACATCGTTCGTTTCACCGGCTGAAAGACCGTCTGCCGTCTATCTATGTGTGTGCTAAATCGACTATTGTACTCTTAGAGCCCTAGGTCGCGAACCGTGAGATTGATCGATATGTAATATGTATTATCGAGCAAATACACTCTTTATGTGAAGGAAACTCTGTATCTTGTGAACTAATTCTAATTATCTTATCTCTAGCTTATTTTACCCTACCTGTAGATGCGAATAATTTGCATTTGCAGTTACTTTTTACGCCTTGCTTCAGTTTGTTTTATATCTACTTATTTATTACGTCCGATCTCTACGTAGTGCATTTATTTGTGTCTTTAAAATTCTCCGACACATTGGGCAGCCTCGTTGTATTTAATGTCGCCTGTGCTTAGGTGTATCCCAAGACATAGACCTTCGTGTACGACTGACTAATATTTTCCCTCGTATTTATGTCACTAAAAATGTAAGGAGTATTAAATGAGGGAATCTTGTGTATTAACGGGTATACGTGTTTTGTTTCCGTGGACTGATTTGTTCATAGCAAGCGTTCATCTTCCCTGACTGCCTTGTTGCGCTATTATTAACATCTTCCTTGGAAGGTTATGGCATTGCGGATTTAACTGCAAAATATGTTATGGTCGGTTTTTTTAACCGCCGTTGTAGCGTGATTTAAGATTTTGGATATGTCCATAGTTACCTGCAGTGTCCGCTTTCTTCCGTAATAAAATTGTATCTACGTTGGAAGATTGTTTTGTTTATTTCTGTCAAACACTCGGTTATGTCGCTCAGCTGACCGTGCGCGTCACGTTTACTAACTGTTTAGTATGTGAGTTCCCTCTCGAACTGCCGACTTTTGATTTCTACGTACATTTGTAAGAGTGTGTCCCTTATTTTCTTTTCGTCTAAGTTATGTGTAGGGTTGCGTTTAATTATATTTAAGTCACGATGTCGACTCCCTTTATTGTCAATTTAGTTGTGTGCCTATGATGTTTATTTGAAATCTCCCGCCTTTCGTTCAGTGATATTTCCGGGCTTGTTACTTTGCGTGTAATTGACGCGCATGAGATATGGAAGAGGTTCCCGCTTTTTGACGGCACTTGATAGTCATATCTTGTGTAAGAACAGTGTGTGCAAATTGCTTATCTCCCTTAGTAATTTGATTACATTATCTATGTAGATATTTTCGCGAATGCGGCTTAAATTGGAATAAGCAGTAATTACCGTTACCTTAATATTGGTTTCTTTCGTGAATTTTTACCGATATACCGTTACCTCAAATTCACGTATGGCCAAGTGCTGGTCTTTCTTAATCTAAATTTTGCACCCTTGAGTGACTTGTGAAGTCGTTTATCGCGGAATCTCCATTTTCATATTGGGGTAAGTGTTTGAAACTTTGTGTTAATTTTCGGGATTTTATCTTTGTTTCTTTTCTTCTCTAATTTAATAGGATTCTTTTGACGGGCACAAAAGCCCACAGTAGCCATATTTCTGGCATTATCACCCCGCATTATCGCTGAAGAGCGCGGTGGTTTCTATCGTTGTTGCAGTAGTTGCATCTCTACGACTATCCTGACTGTTGAAGTGGAATTTTCATCAAGGGGGCCTACGCCATTTTGATTATCGTTGCGGCCATCCGACGTCCATTTTGTCAGATAAGTGCAACTAATGTTGTAATTTACATCTTAATTTACGACTGATTTTCGACGACTTTATGCCAAAGTGCAGGACTTTATCTTACCTAAATTTGACCTAAGAATTTTGAGTGGCTTTAATAACTATCGCACCACTTAGTTTACTGCAAGGTCACATATTATTCCTAATTAAATTACCGTTATCTTTCTTGTTATTTTTATGTAATATTCAGTTTAATTAAAATTTTGGTTATGTCATTACCGTAATTGTGTAACTCTTTGTTGAGTCGAATATTTAATTAAAAACTTATTTTAGTACATTCATTATCGTATCCCTATCTCTTTTGGGGAGACAGTATTTAAATTTGTAATATTTCTAGTATTTTCATACCTTTAGAATAATTGTATGTCTCTTTGATGTGTTGAATTTTTAATCTAATTTTGATAATAATTATTTTTTTTGCACGTTTTTTTTTGCCGTAAGTTAGAAAATTTGTCTTTCACGTTGTTCATTTAAATTTTCCTGAGCTAGTTAAAGTCATTTCTGTAAGAGCAAATTTTTGTTCGGGAAGCTCAGTGTAATTTGTATATTATAAAATTTCCTTTCTAATTTTATCTTTAATTATTTGACCTTTGTTAATAAGTAACCTTCATTTAAATTAATCATGTACATGTAATCAAACCCTGTGTTTGGTATTTAACGAATTTTTCACTTTATTAGACTAAGTCTTATGTACTGGTTGATATTAATTATCTTGCGTACATAATGAATTACATTTTGTATTAACATTGCCGTAGTGGCGTTTTCATGATTTTTTTTTTGTATTTTTATTCTGTGAGGTAATGAAACGTTTCTGCTACCAACCATCTCCTGCTGAAACGCAGAGATTATGAATTAGTATTAAGACTTGATATTTCCTTTTATATTTCATTATTGTTACCTAACGTTTTGTTTGCTAAATTATCAAACTGTCTAGTTTTCATTATTTTTCTTTGTATATCAATTTTATTCAACGCTTGCTAATTTTTTTTATATAATTAAAACTGTTCAGACAGATTCGTGACATTTTGTAAATTTGCTTTTATACTTAACTGCTCCTCTTCTTTATAAAAAAAAACTTAAACAACTTTAAAAAAAATAACTTAGTCAACATTTCTATTTAATTAAATCTTGCTACTTTCCGTAATATCTTTTCTTTTATTTTACCTCTACATAACTCATATAATATTGTGACAAGCACGTACATAAGGTAGGGTGCTTCTTAATATACAGGGAGTTCAATAGGCAACCCGCTGGAGGGACACAGCCAGTGGTAGCTCATAGGAGGCGCAGGTAGGTTATCTTTAGGGTAACATAGTGTCCTGGTGCCCGGACAACGTCGCTAGCGTCGTTGCCGACCGACGCTCTACTTTTAGGTGTTCTAGTTATCTGAACCGTCACGCCGTCTGCGACTGAGTTAGCTCGGCCCTGCGTTATCCAGATTTTATCAATCCCTATTGTGATTCTCCGTTATCTTTTCCTTAATTTAGTCAGTTATCTTACTGCGACGTAGTTCGGGTAGCAACTTTCTTATACGTAGTATAAGGAAGTATTGTGATGATGAAAATTTTCGATCTCGAGATTTTTGCAGATGTCCACGTTTTGAAGCGCCCTGATACCGAAAAAGTGGTTTTTAAAAAAATGTCTGTGTGTCTGTCTCTCTGTGTGTCTCTCTCTGTGTGTGTGACCACGATAGCGATCAAACCGCTGGACATATCAATTCCAAATTTTGTATTTACGAATATAATCTCCCTCTTGAGATCTGATTAGATTTTGAGTAAAATCGGCAGACCGGAAGTAGTATAGTTTGGTTCGAAAATTGTAGAAATGACTCATTGCGAACGACTTGGACAGTAGCGAGGGATACTACGAATGAGTCATTTCTACAATTTTCGAACCAAACTATAGTTTACTTCAGTGAAACAATCGAAATTTGCAAATATTTCGTCAATTACTAAGTTTAGACTAATTTATAAAGAATTCATAAGTATTTAGAACTTAATTTCCAATATCTTTTATATAAAAAAAATTTCAAAATTCGGACCGAAAGTATCACTTTTACTTTTACCGAATAACGATTTTTTGCAAATATGTCGTAAATTATGCATTTTGTATACATTTATGAAGAGTACAAAAGCATTTAGAGTTGGATTTGGAATATTTTTTGTATAAATGAAATTTCAAAATTCGGACCGGAAGTAACACTTTCATACGTATAAGAAAGTCGTGTGGTGGCCACACCTCATTTTTTGTTTGTAAAGTAGTGTTGTCGACTAATTGAACTTGTTCTCATAGATATTTCATAATGCTGTATTGCTTTTATGCACACAAGAACAAAGGCTATTTGGAATGTTTGCATTAGGGACCTTATTAGTGATATGAACAGTAATATATCTCAATAAAGTCTGACACTATGTATGCCGTATTACCTGTACATACGTACAATACGTTTACGTGTAAAGACATACTCCGTGTGCAGGTTAAATTCTCTTGTATCAAGCTCTCAGAGCATACAGAAACTCGCATATTTCCGCGGACTATAGTTTGCGCTAAAGCGTAGGTATATTTAGGGGATCACAATTTTGACGCCACCTGTGACAATAATTTACCGAGAGACTACCTTTCTGACATATCTGACGTCGTCCATCCCACAGTAAATCTAGTTATGTGTCATTTTAGTGAACTAGGAGAATTACGTGCATGAATTATTGTTAGATCGGTAGATGCATGTATGCATTGAATACTAGAGTTGTATTCCGATATGATTAAAAGCTATCTGGCAAATATTTAATATGCTATGCGTCGCCCTGGGTAGGTGTCACGTTGAATTTTATAGATGATATTAATCTTGAGGAAGCTCTGTTTATTTGTATGTTCTCTGCATATTTGAATATTTTATTTTATTCTTTTCTGTAGTGTGCGGCTCATGGGTTTTAAGATTAATTAATATTAATAACGTCTTTATGGTTATCAATAAAGATATTATTTTTTAGAAAATTATTAAATAAAATCTACTGCACACACATAAAGGGAAACGTAAAAATTGAAATTTACTGCACCCTGTCACAAATCTTGGGGAAGTTCTTTAAGTAAAGGTAGTCCAATAGTATTTATTTATATTTTACAACAAGTAAAAATATTTTTCTATTTCTACTCTTGATATATAACAGCTCTGTTGTTTTGAACCTCTGAAATAATTACAAAAGGTTTTTTGTTTACATAAAAACGTCGACTGCCAACTAAATATTAAGTGTGTAAAGTTTAACATATCTTCCTATAAAAGGATATTATTGTGCGAATAGCAGTTAAAGAAGCTACAGATGTCTCTACCGTCAAAGGAGGACTCCCACAAAGCACACCGACAACAGGAAGATCTTCTTCAGTGAAAGAAGGAGAAAATATATGAAAGGTATTTAAAACTATTATTGTGCGAGTGCCAGATAAACTTAATTGATAAACTTTATCTTAATATAGAGGCGCAATTACATATTTAGTAGTTGTCTTAAATAAATGTATCAACATTTTTAAATTATTTGCCAATTTATTAGAGGGAACAGCTAATTTCATTATCGGACTGATGAGCAATAGCGAAACTAACTGTTAGTCTTCGATAATGATATTAATTTTTCCCTAAGTTCATTAATTAACATAAAGCAAGCCATTTTCAATTTCATATAAGCCGCTAATTTCAAGAATGTATATGGATATACGTATGTACGATTCATGTGTATTAACAAATACGGCTAAGAATTTGATATATATGCGTTTAATACATATTAAGCACATATTAATTTAATATGTATATATTGTGCTGAGTAACAATATTGATGTTTGGCACTGTATATTTTTGAACAAGTTGGAAGGATTATTTAATTTTACTAATTTTTCTTTGTGACTGTTATAGTAAAATATTTAAACTAAAAAAGAACAGTTGTGTATACTTAAAATGTTATTTATTACAATAAAGATGTGTGCAGTCAATTATGAAAACAGTACTTGAAGGAGTTGTAGTGGACCAGGTTCTTGGTGGCAGTAATTTTCATTGGTATCTGAAAATGGAGATTTAAATATTATAATTTATGTAAAAATGTAGTTTGAAATCTTGTAAAACTTGTCTAATTAACAATAATGTAAAGTAAAATAATTTAATGTTAATTGTTGAAGTATGAAGGAAACAACTTGGTAAATAATTTCGCGGGTAAAGTTTGAATAAGCGGATCTGTCAAAATTGACATTTACAGAAAATTTTGATTAGCAATATTTTTTGAAGTACAAAGTCTTAGTAATTCATTATTATAAATTAATAGAGATTTAATAGAGAAGGTTTACTAAAGTTTGAAAAGCACTGAAACGTATCAATAAAGTTTTATAATACCATTTTGAACAAGAATTGTGAGAAAAGGAATTTAATTGGATGAAATTAGAAAACGAAAATATTGTCTTGGTGACGAAAAACAAACAACAAAATTGAAAAATATTTTTCAAGAAAGGCGCGTGTACTTTTCGGAAAATCACGATTTTATTCCGAAAAGTATATCTTAAATTCACTAAAACCGCGAAAGTTGGTGCTAAAAGTGTTCTTTTCAGCATAGAAAATATTTATTTGACGGTAGAATCAAAATATATTATAAAGAAGCATAAACTTATTCAATAATTTCATTATAATTTAATTAATTTGTATCCTGTATGAATAAAGAAGATATTATATAAGGAAAATAAATATTAAAAGATTACTTACCAAATATTAATCAAGTCCGAGCGGAATATTGAATTCATCAGTTGCACGTGAGTTCAAAGAGGGATTCCAGGTATCCAAGTCCAGTTTATTGTATAAAAACGAGAAGTTCCAACTAGTTAGAATCCCTGATGTCGTTCCAGTAAATGTTAAATTAATTAGAGGATCCGGTAACCCATATATATTTCCGAAGAGGCCTAGTTCCGTGTTAAGTCGAGATAGAAGTACAGCTGCATTTAAATCCAGAAGATATCCCGCAGTTTTCGAGGACACAACAAGATACATCCTGTAAGATATAACCGAAGCAGTTCCAGATCCTGAAGGAGAACGAGGATACACCAAGAAGTCGTGCTAGGAGGGTTTCCAGAGAGTTACCAGTTGCACAGAACGAGTCCAGGAAGATCCTGTGAGAAAAAAAAAAGAAAACATAATTTAAACAAACCAGAGATAGAAGAAATATATTAACAAGAGGTTGTATAATTTTTAAATAAGGAAAATTTGAATTTATTTAATTGTATATCGAGTAAAAGTCATAAATATTATTTAGAATTGATTACTAGTATAAAACAAGTATAGAAATACGTTTTGTTAAAAGATTAAATCTCTATTTTCATAAAAAGTTACAGAATATGCACATATATAAATGAATTGACATGACCTTGGTACTATAACATACCTTCAACTTGTTTAATATTTTATAGACGAAGGTTATTTATATTTAATAAAATTGCATCGTTTTAATGCATGCTAAATTGAAAAAGATAATTAAATAGAATTTTGTACATACCTTTTGAATAAATAACATTTGCTGACATCCTTCATATAACAATAAACGTACAGGTGCGATTAGACAGGTTAACAATCTATGTACATGTCGTATAACTATTTTGGATGTATATTTTCGAATCAAGATTTTTATATTTGTTGTCATTAAACTAGTATTGTGGCGAAATTCTTCTTTTTATTTGGTAAAATAGTAACATTGTATTAGACATTTTCATTACGGACATAGAAGCTGATAAGTCAATGACCTACAAGTAAACAAAAATAAAATAGCATTATAAAGAAGATAGTGAGAGGAAAAGTATACATACCGTACTATTGTTATCCTATAAGAGGGATAATTTATTAGCAGCAATATTCTCCTCATTATAAGATTAAGTATAACAAGATTATTAGAAACATTTAAATTGTTATTTTTATGTAGCAGTGTATAACGGCAAATACCTAAGCGACATCTTTATAAAAGTAAATGAAATGCTAGTACTGCGCGGTTAAAAATAAAAACTAGCTACATTTATAGGAAAGTCATACCATAAAGAAGTGATGAATCGTAATTAATATTTGAAAGAGTAGGAGATTAATTTTTATTTCTAAATGCATTAAATAATATTATTATTAAAAAAAAAAGAATTAATTAAATTGATTTAGAATAAAACTGAGTAGTGTTTGGGCATAGATAAAAGAAATAAAGAAACCTATTATAGCATATGAGTATATTAATTTTGGTGCCAAGATTTTAAAATTTTATATACTGAGTGATACATTATCATTATCATAGATTATAACCTGAGATTAATTGAGTAAATTTGAATGACTAGGTAAGAGAGGAGATATTATTAGCAATACAAATAACAAGATTTGAGTACATTAGGGTATATTATTTATTATATGTGTTGCAAGTATATTATCCCCTCCACTAGTGCAATATGTATATATAGACTAAATCTAAGCATTGTTTGTTTTTTTATTAAGGCCTATCCTGTAAGTATTGATATAAATACTGAAAGTCGGTGGAAGACAAACAATGTATGATGGCATTTTATTTCATAGAACTGATAATATATAAATAAATCATAACTAATCTTTCAGTATTAAATGCGCTCTAAAATTATTTTATTAACAGACACTGTTTTATGATTAAAACAGTGTCTGTTCTAATCAAAATTGATATTATTTTGTGTATGTTTTTTTTGGGTTTGTGTTAATATATGCAAAAATCTTGGTTTTTAATACAAATGTTATTTAAATTAATATAACTTTGTTTTATTTAATTATACCAATTAATACCTAAAGATTATTTTTTGTTGATATCTCTTGACCTGGATCGTCCTGGGAATATGAGCTAGCCACGTAAAACGATTCACATTTTATTTTATTTAAAAAGTATTAAAATATAAAGGGCCATTATTGAGAGTTTCTATACAATATGTCTTTACCAACGTGGAGCCGTTATTAATTTAAAGGGGTTGCTTTTCAATAGTCATTGGATTGTAGTTAGGTCTTTTTAACTTAATTTCTTACAAATAGGATTTTCTTTTCATTGTGTAAAATTTTTGTAATTTTTTTAAAAGACTATATTATGCACTTGAAAATTATTATTATTATTATTAAGAAATCTCTGGGATAAAAAGTTAAAACGTCTGTAGAAATCTTTATTAGTATTGCTGAGATGTGTGATATCTGATATGTAAGGATATGAAATGATTTAAAGCAATTATTTTCTAAACACAAAGACTTTGTTTTGTGTTTATTCTACCCTACTTTTCATATATACAAAACACAATACTTTCACCAATATACACTCTACTCTATATTACATACACTTTTTCATTAAATCGTTCTTCAAGCGAAATACAGAAAAGTAATATCCATGTCTTGATTTTCTCACCAAACATCCCATGTAAAATCTCATATTATGCGGAGAACTCGGGATATTCTAAATAGATACTTATTTTTAGGTGCAATGAATGGTAACAGCGACAGAGAAGAAGCGAAAGGGTGAAAACGAAAGACGAAGAAACTATCATCCAGCATCCCGATCCGACCATCGGTCTGCCCGAACTTGATTAAAACCGTCCGGTGCTCGTCCTTCCTCCCCCTACATTTGAGGTGTCCCCCCTCGTGACTCCGACTCGCTGCTCTTATATGCATCCATCTGCATTAACACCTGCAGCTACGCGCCGCATTTTTTCCACTTGGTCCGCCCGAGGCACCGAATACAGGATCTGCAGCTTCGAAGTTGCGACGACTGGAGCGCGTCGATCTCGATAACGCGACTCGCAGGGCCGCATTAACCTATTAAAAGCCCACCCCTCCGATAGAGAAGCGTCTCGATATGTAAAATTTTGACACATTCTGGAAACGAATTTAAATTCAGTAGATGCTGTTTATACCCATCATCATTTAATGTTTAATTTTCGTGTACCTACATTATAAACAGCTGCAAATTTATGTTAAAATAATAGTTATTTACGAACCAAGTGCGTGAAATCATATTTCGCGAATGAGTGACAAGTTTAAAGCGCGAGCCGAAAGGCGAGCGCTTTATGGACACGAATTCGCGAAATGTTTCACGCACGAAGTTTGTACAATATTTTTTGTACGAGAACTATAATAGTAATACATATTGTTAAATACGTTATCGTTTATGACACACTACTAATCTCTTGATATTAATTAAAAGTTTTAATAATTGTTCCGTTTCAATTTTTGAAAAGAATGAATAATGGTAATTTATATAATATTTGTTGCTGTTCTGACATTGAATTACATACCTTCCAAATATAACAATTTCTATTTCATTTCCTTTTATTTTCATAGAAAAACAACGAACTGGGTAGCATATTATTAAGGTTAGGGATTTATGATTTTAAAATGTCACTAAATTAATCAAGTTCTACGAAGTACCAACTTTACTTTTACGCACTCGTGTTTAAAGTGACTTTTTACGCACGCAAATCGAATCGTGAAATGACAGGTTTTGATAAGCGAGTACAAAAAGTAATTTCCATTAACGACTTTATTTAATTTAATGGAAAATACTTATAGTTACATCATAAAACACAGTTTGTTGCCAAGAATTTTTAGTGATTACTTATCTGAATTTTGAGTTATAGACAAGGCCTGCAGAAATTCCCTTTTACAATATGTTCACCCGTCATTGTTCAGTAACCCAATTGAATTGTAAGTATAAAATATTTAACATTTAAACATGAGCATTTAATGTTATTTATTTTAAGCACATTTCGTACGATTATGCGATACAGATTGTCAAGAAAGAGATAATTTTCTCATAGTCACTGAAGTCACTAATTATTGTTAAAAAGTGATCTTCAAAAGGAAACTGAATCGTTTGTGTAGCTGTGTAACACAATGCTTTCAAACAGTACGTTATACTTCATAAATACTGTGAATACTACAAAAAAAATCCGTTTAGAAATTTATATTTCTGTATGATTTACAAAACTAAGAGTGAGGGTTTTCAACGTTGATTGAAATACCGATCAATAAAAGTTTGTGTTTTTCCAAAACCGGTTATTAGCACTAATCGGGGATTAATATTGTTGTTAACCAGAGGGATTTAAACGGTTAACAAATATCTAATAAAATGATATACACTAATTAAGATTTACATGTATTTACCTATATGCATTTACACGTGCTTATATGTAACTTGTCTTCTGGCCCCACGTTGGGCGCCATAATATACTGTTCTACTATGTAGTTAAGAATATACAAACATTGGTCTTTATCTCAATTAGGTTGGGCACATTGCTAAATCATCATAATGAACTTTAATATTAATAACTAGTAAGTTATTTGATTTAAATTAAAAAAAATCTATTTTTTGAAATATAAATGTATGGGTTACAAGAATATTCAAGGATTTATCCAGAAATACGTTTGAGTAAGATTCAATTATGAAAATATTATTTTGTATCTCAGACTTTTAACATAAATCAAAGACACTTGATGTACACTTTAAATGTGCATAAATGATAATTAACAAATATGTTTTTCAGAATATAAATTTGGATGAAATGATATTTTCCACAGCAATTATATGTTTATATAATTAATACCAAGGTTTGGCAAAATTAATGAAAACAAATATTTTAATACGACCTTTTATACAATTGACGTGATACTAACTTCTGTTTCATAATAATTAAAGATTTATCACAAAATCGGCTGCAAAATCTTCTAAGGACGCTGTGCATATAGCAAATTTTCTTTAGAATTTCATTCGATACTTCATTGTTCATGTATATTAAAGTACTTCCAATCAGGTTGTAATATATTTAGATAGATAATTATATTTGGATATATATTCAAATAAACATTAAACATAAAATTTTTAAATATCAATTTTTTTTCTATTCTACCACTTCGAATAAATGACAGCTCAGCTACTGTGGTTCAATGTTGCTTTAACAGATATATTTTTAATTTGCATTTTAATAACAAGAATTTTTTTTCTGTTATTTCTGGTAATGGTTCTTCTATGGATATTATATTATGTAAAATATTATGTAAATTATCATCAAGTCGGGATTGTGTAGAAAATAGATATTGATTTCGTCGATACATGCATCAATTACATTTTTGAAGTACTCGGGTTTGCTCATGACCATTGTACCGGTTCTACATTTTCTCCAAAATCTTGCATTCTACTCTTTTTTTTAAAAAATCTCTTTTTTTCGTAGTTTCCATTAGTATTATTGTTTTCGAATACTTATTGCATGCTATTTCCATAACCGGTTGTGTCAAATAGCATTAGCCATAGGAAATCAATGTATACGTATATACGATGTATACGTCGCCGGCATTGGGACGGCAGTCGGTACGGGGTTGGCATACATATACATACGTATACATCGTACATACCTATGCATCAGAGTCCCTATGGCTAATGCAATTTGACACAACCGGTATATTGTTTTTCTCAAAATTAATGTTAGTTTTATATATAAGTAGAAATTTTCTACTGATTATAGAAAAATACAGGTAAAAAAGTGCATAAGTAATTCTGCTGAAAATGTATCTGCAGACAAGTTTTTCAAACTCATTGGTTTTTGTCAGTATAGTGTAGCCAAGGGACAAGCTGGGATAACCTTGGAGCTAGAAGCTCTAGTTTTTATTCTAATTCCACAGAAAATCATTAGTCCTCTACTAGAAGCAATATCACCTTCTAAAAATCAAAAACTCTGTATTTTCTCTTCAAAGTCTTACTTATAATCATGAGTCCGCAAACAAAAACGAGATTTGTTTGAAGAAACGATATTATCTAATGGTAGGATGCCGATTAGTTAGATATTTCCGTAACATTTGGACGATACGAAACCAACCTAAATGCATGAATACGCCAATATATTACTGTAAGGCCTATCTATAAGGACCTTAAAGTACTATGCTGATTTTCAAAAGCAAGCCATCTTAGTCATCTATCTTCCCGTTCGCTGAATCTGCTAGGTTGTTCATAGCCTCAGTTGCCTGCCAACGATTGGCATTTTAAAGCACTAATTCATAACTACGAGGTAAATTCAGAAAGTAAGTTCCGTTTTTTGCCATGGTAATGCTGCGATCGCAGTTCCGTGCATGCGGGGCAGTTGCCCTGTGTCAAGGAGAAGAAGATGACGCCATTTGAAGTCGCTGTTTGTTGTGTACGCTTTGTAGTGCTTGGCGGCATTGATTGAAAATCCCATATCTTGTAAAATTAAATTTGTAATTCGTTTTCTAAATGCAAAGAATATTAAACCAATCGACTTTCATCGACAAATTTGCAAGGTTTGAAAAAATGTGATTACATAGTGAGAAGATGGGTCCGACAGTTCAATGAAATACGTGATCAAGTGCACTATTAAGAACGATGTGGGTGTCCATTTTAGTTACCGATAAAGTGGTACGTGCAATTGAAGAATAGATTAAGGAAAACCCTAAGTGTTCTGCCCTTTCTATGGAATTTCCGAAAAGTTCAAGATCGCTTACTCATGAAGTTGTTATTGTAAAACTGAATTTTCGAAAACTTTCTGCTCGTTGGGTGCCAAAAACACTTACAGAGCAACACAAAAACCAACGTCTGCTCAGTGCATTTAATTTTTTGACTCGTTACGACAATGGCGGTGATGACTTTCTGAGACAGATAGTGACCGGAGATGAGACTTGGATTGTTTATGACACCCTTGAAACTAAACGACAATCGATGGAATGAAGGCACACTTCCTCGCCACCAAGAACTAAAGTTATGCAAACCTTGACACCTCGAAAAAGCATGTGTACAATGTTTTGGAATAGACAAGGCATTTTACTGGTGGATTTTTGTCGCGACATTCATCTCTTTCGCACCAGAAATCGTCTTGGTGGTCAACACTTCAACAAAGGTGATTAACTCAAAGAACATATGGGTGACAGCACGGGCGGCAACCTTATGTGAAGAAGGTATACATAAACTTATGCGACGCTATGGCAAATGCCCACAAAATGGTGGGGACTATTGGGGACTATGTAGAAAAAGAGCTTAAGGTTTGTCCGAGTAGATTGTTTTCCAATAAATAGTTTTGCAGTATTTCATCTTGTTTTCTTCTCATTACCAAACAAAGCTTACTTTCTAGACTTACCTCGTATAAACTCTTGCGCTGAAAACCCAAACTAAACTGATAATAAATCAAAAATTTTTAGTATCCTCAACTAACTAAACATTTACACTCAATTTATCTAGAGAAATACATATATTTTCTGGATCAGTTCTTTTTTTCCTTCATGTTGTAGACACAGTTTTTAATAAAGCATATTCATATATCAAGTCCTTCCATTAAAACTGTACCTGTTGTTCTTAATGGACAATACGGACCTGCGAACTTCATTCGCCCACTACCACTACTGCTGCGTCGATTCGCGCTTCTATTCTAGCAGACCATTACCGGGCTAATATTCAGCACATAATGGAACAGCGTGCAGTCATAACTTATATTCCATTATGAACGTCAGTTCTATTCTGTGTATTACACATTCAATTAGATACGTTTCTGGGTTACTTCAGTATTATAACGATTACGCGCGGGGAGAATGTCGAGATCGCATTCACATGACCAGATCAAAATTACATATGACATGCGGTTAGTCCACTTCCTCCGCGGCCTTTTTACGATCGCAAATGTAGATAGGTGTATTTTTAATAGTTGGTAGTACGAGTGATCTTTTAGGTAGTCATATATTAAAGTAGGAGATAATATTTACGGAAGATCAAATAATTGGAACTATTAAAATGAGTTTATGTCACTTGATGTCAAAAATTACACGAACATATGTGTATTAAAATTGACATGCACTTAGTAATAATTTGTGTAGTTTATTGATTTGGATACCGCTATTTCATTGCCATTGCAATGAATTCTACTTTCTAGAATTTTATTTGTGTTCTTCTTTTGTATTCAATCATTTATTCAATTTTCTCATAAACGTACATTATAGAATTTAGAGCAGTCACAGCGAAAATTATACCAGTAAACAATTTTAAAAAAATGAGATTGGTATATTATCTTATGTTGAAGATTGAGTATAAAATAAACATTCAATTCCGTCGAAAAAAAGAACAATTTTTGTTTTAAATTTCTTTCGTATTCATATCTTTGTTGAACAACCGAGTGATTTATGTAAACGTTATGACGTCATTGATACTTTCTTTAAATAGCATTAAGTATATATTTTTAGTGAATATTATGGTGATTCATTTAATTATCCAAGCAACAGTGTATGAACCTTACTTAAAAAAATGTTTGAGGAAAAAACTTTATAAACTGCGGGCGTTTCCTACTGACTGCACCTTTAGCACCCAATTAGCAGCGGCTCTAATAGTGCATTTAACTTATTTTCCACCAATACCTAGTGGACATTAATAATGGTTATCTACCTGTTATTATAATAATAATATATCTTTATTAGTAGTACGCCATTTTCATACACTTAAATTATTTACATCCATTTCTCTAAAATATATAGTCATAGTTGTCTCTTATACCTATTTATAGATTATTTACAAATACTCGGATAATCCCATATGCAAAGTGGTCATAAGGGATTGGAAAAGTACTACTTTCTAATGTTTAAAAAAATGTAATTTACATACTAGTACTTTTATAAACAAAATACACTGAACCACCATTACCACAGAGTAGCATTGATTAATGAAAACCACCATGACGGCAGCATACTTGTCAATACATATCTAGCATTTTCAGCATTAGGCTGGTAACGGTGTTTTTAGTGTAATTTGTCAAGCATAGGGTGCGAATCACTTACTTAGTATACTTTTAATTTTTTAAATTTATTTACTAATTCTATAGAATTCTTAATAGATAATTTAAATTTATTATTGTGGATAAAATATCACATAAATATTAAAATAACCAACAAATGCATTTAGTTATATCTTGAAGTTTCATGGAATATTGTTGAATCTTCTGCTATTATAAAGACTTATGGGAGGAGCTTTTAATGTTAACAATTCTAAGTGAAAAATAAAATGTTGTTTAGTCTCTTACTCCTTTCAATCATAGCTAGAAACGAGAAATATAAAAAACTCCCTTCTAGTCCAGTAGAATTAGGATTTGACCCGGAGAAAATATGAAAGAATCGATTTTCCTTCGCGAATCTTTAGGGAGGTTCATTGACAATCTACATTTCGGTTTTCGGGAATCGCACACCATTGCTTCAAACGCCATCTCCAGTTTGGATTTCATATTTATTGAATATCTAGTTTATTTTCCACTTCTCACCAAAAAATGGTATGACCAAAGTTGTTTGGCATGAAATTTTCTAGAATTCTGGTCGTTTTAATGTTTTCCTTAGAATCGATACTTTTCCGATTCTGACCCGAAAAGATGGGTCAAATTTGTTTATTGAATAACTCGTTTATTTTCAATTTCACACGAAAAATGGTGATAACCAAAATTGTTTGAAATTGAATTCGTTACAACTTTGGTCCCTATTGTTTATTCCTTAGGATCGCGTACGATTCTCTGGAGTTTTAAATATGAAGAGGCTGTAGCAAAACAAATTTTATTCTTACACGCCTGCAGCTAATGCGATATTATGTCTTCAATATTCATCATTAAAAAATTAAAATTCTTCAACACTCAAACATTGGTTGGCTCAAGTTGGGAAATGTTTCCTAATCGCGTTGTTTGGAGACAATAAGAATGATAAAACACTAAACAATCTGCAGTTCAAGATCTGCACAAAATTAGTCACGAGGAACAAATTCAGTATTGCGACGCTTCCAGCTACGTCGGAACAACAGGATATATCTGCAAGTGCAAATCTGGTTGCAATATGAAGCCGATGCCACAGAGTACAGGTGGAAGAAAACTAATCGTTGACTAGAACGTATCGTTACAATGGCCGATCCAGTACCAGAATTTTTGCTAAAGACAATTTCGTGCAAAAGCAAAACAACGTGCTGAAAAATGTGTGGTTGTCGCAGAGCAAGACTCAAATGTTCTGTCTTATGCCACAACTGTAGCGGAGAAAGGTAAAATAATTCGGTCGCAATTCGACAGTTGCTCGATGAAGATAACATCGATGGTGATTAAAACGAGTAAAAGACATCAATGTTTACGAGGAAGAATCAGACGAGCTAAACTTGGCAGGACCATCGGTTAAGCATTCGAAACAGGCATAATTTGAATTTCACAGAGCTTTCAAAAGTGCGTCCAAAAATATCAGTCGGCATTAGAGATGCAGAAAGTTTAATTCCCAACAACTTTGTATATTATCGTTAATACGGTAAAGTTAATAATAAACCAGACAATTACATATTTAGGTACGTCCTCACACCTTTTCGGGCTTAAATAAAAAAATATCGATCCTAGAGAAAAAAGCTAAGGACCAAAATTGTAAGAAATTTATAGTGGAATTCTGAAACCTTCTCGGAAGCTTCGGTTATCGTAGTCCCTGGCAACGAAGTGACGTTATATGACGATTCTCGAAAATTTTTAGAGTTAGTGACGTAGAAGTGTCAAAACGTTCGCGAGTAAAGATTTTGTAGGTTATATTGTGATTATATTATTATTATATATATAATTATTGTTAATATACTGTTCCTGTTTGTTTATTCGTTATATTTATTATTGTTTTATATTTGTAAATATGAATGGCTTCATAGCATTATTATTAAATGAAGATCACAACAGGTAGGTAATCGATAATATAAAATATATTCTCAATTTTCTTAATTTTAGAAATTATATGCGTATATTCCGAAAATGTTTAAGAGATCACGGAAATCCTTTTGAAATACCCAACAGGCATTTTAAACAAATGTTTAACTGAATAAGGACACTGTTCAAACCTGATCCAGTTATTGGATGGACATATCGAACAAACAAATATACCATTACATTTGAAGGTTATTATCATAAACATCACTTGAAATCGTTATTAACTATATAGTGCACATTATATATTTGTTACAGGTCTTAACAGCATTAAATTTCGTAGCATCATGCAGCTATCAGAATAGTGTTAGTGTTAATAGCTTTATTTCTCTTAGTCAGAGTTCAGTAAGTCGAATAGTTCATCAGGTCTGTCTTGTGATATCAAACAATTTATTCCCTGAATGGATAAAATTTCCCAGTGATTGTGAATCGAAGAATCGTGTTAAGCAAATGTAATTATGTTGTATCAAAATATTCTAAAAATAATTCTTTATTTTGTTTTTATGATAAAAAATTGGAGACCGGAGATGTATTTTGTTTAATCGATAGTACCCAGTTCATGTATTTACCAAGGGCAATCATATCTTTTCTAAATGTACTAAAAATTATTGTTCTGTTTAGTTTTTATAAAAAATGGGGTGCACGAGATGTAGGTGTAATTGATGGCACACATGTTGATATACTTGCTCCACGTTTAGCCGATGAAGAACACCCTCCTTTTGTATATATATTTTTTATATTCACATACTGTAATTTTCTTTCTAATTTCAGCACTACTTTTATGGTAAGGTTAATAAAAAAAACATATTTGACAATAAAATGTGTTATTTTTTAATATTTATACAACCAATCTCTATTTGAGTACCTATTATTCAAAGTTCACATTTCTAGTTCTGTATTATTATTTTTGTTTTTGATCTTTATTGTTAAGATTTAATAGTAAACAAATAATTCATATCCAATATTAGTATAATTATCCGAGTCAAATGTCTTCTATTGTTTTATAATACTTGCTGGTAAATTTATTAAACAATAATTTTTTACATTCTTTTGAGTTGAAAAAGTGCTAATTTCAGCCTAATGAATATTACTCTCCTGTAAAAACTGCAAATAAAGAGCTTTCAATTACTATAATTTCAGAGGCTCGACAACAAAATCCTGCAATCATATCGAATGATTTGGTGTACCAAGTACAACAATACATCACAGGATCGGTCGATTTTCTAAATACAAAATCATCTATATCCTTCAACAATTTATATGCTTTGGCCTATGCTATTAAAACTTAATGTTACCTTTTTGGAGTCTAAAACATTAATCGTTCAATATAGTTAAATACTGATAAAATCTTTGCGATTTGACTTACAAATAATGAAAGGCATTGACTAAACAGGTAAATTTCCTCTTATCTTCTTCAACATAATATAAAGTTAAACATCCTTATTGTCTGCTGGGTTTATGTATTTTTTTGTGTTCAGGTTCTCTTGTAAGATAAACAATGTCCACTTTTTAGGGATACCTGTCCTTGTTGGCTTCATAGAAAAATCACTTTTCGTCATCCATAAATGTGCCTGAAAAGACGTTTATCTGGAAATTCACTATACACTGGTACGATACTACGACCTTTGAAACTCTCCTAATGGTAGCAGTTCTTGTTGAAATTTTCCAAAGTGCTTCGTGCTATCTTGGCAACAGTATAAACATATGTTTATACTATGTCTTGGCATTACAAAATTTTCCGTACATTTTCTTTTAAAAAAAAAATTTAACAATCGCTATATTATTATTGTCCGATTTTATTCAAACAAAAAGAAAGTTAATTTGCATCAAAAATGCTACAAAAAAACAGTGTTTTGTTTGTTTTCAGTTGTTTTTATTAATGTCAAACGATAGTCAACTTTTTTATTTTAAATGGAAACAGATATATTTTTGGCTATATTCGGATTGGATTTTTTTTTTCTGAATTCAACAATGTATAAAATGTCTATTTTTGATAAACAATTATTGAAAAAAAATATAAAACACTTAATAAATTTCATCTTTGTATTCCATTATTTATAAATTTTGGAATGTGCCATGAAAAAACAAAAATGCGATAAACGTCAATAAACGTCAGTGTGAGTGTCTATTAAGTCTCATTTATTGTTCTGCTTGAACGTTTTGCCACAAAAAAAGTATATTCGTAAAAATGAATAACAATGAGTTAACAGACATGTTGCTAGTGTTTTTTGAATGTAATAAAAATCGTCTTCGAGCAGTTCGGCGTTACAGCGTTCGTTTTCCGGACAGAGAAGTTCCAGATTCGAAAATATTTCAGAGAATTGAAACGAATTTGAGGAATTATGGATCATTTAAAAAACCTAAAACACAGCGACGTAGATTCGCCGAAGATACGGAATAAGATGTTCTTCTTGCACTACAACAAAATTCACGAACTTCGACTCGCGAAATTGCACATAATATTGGGGTATCAAAAACTACAGTCCATAGTATTTTAAGAAAACACAAATTTAAACCATACATAGCTCGAAAAGTTAATGCATTAGAATAAAATGATCAACGCCGAAGAATACAGCTTTGTCGACTTTTTTTAAATGCATTAGAACAAGACCGGAGTTTTTACAGAATGATAATTTGGTCTGATGAATGCACTTTTAGCAACAATGGTATTTTTAATAGAAACATACATCGACAATGGAGCCAAGCCAATCCGAGATTTGTCATTCAAAATAATTTTCAAAGACGTTTCAGCGTAAATGTTTGGTGTGGTATTTTAGGCGATCAATTAATTGGGCCGTTTTTCATAGATGCTTGCTTAAATCAAGAAAGTATCACACTTTATTAAACGAAAATCTCCAAAACTTTTTAGATGAATTACCTTTGGCAAATTTAAATAGAATATTTTATCAACAAGATGGGGCCCCCGCTCACAACGCCAGAGTAAATACTGATTGGTTGAACACCCAATTTGGAAATAGGTGGATAGAAACATCCGGTCCTATCGAGTGGCCTGCGCGTTCACCCGATCTTTCGCCCCTAGATTTTTGGTTGTGGGCTTATCTACAAGGTCGAGTTTATTTGACACCTACAGAAAATGTTGACATTTTAAGACAAAGAATTTCTAACACTTGTCAAGAAATAAACTTGCCTGCCGGGTGTCTTTTAAATGCGACTCGTGGAGTAATTAGGAGATGTGCGTTATGTATTGAACAAGGTGGCGGGTAATTTGAACAATTATTGTGAAGTGTTTTGTTTTGTTTTTTTTAGAATAATACTTATAATACTTACCTTTTCAATGTTTCATAGCACATTCGAAATGTTATACATAATTTATTAAAAACATGATCAATTTTAATAAACGGTTTTCTTTTAATAATCGTTTATAAAAAAATAGACATGTTATACATCGATGAATTCAGAAAAGAAAATCCAATCCGAATATTGCCAAAAATATATCTGTTTCCATTTAAAATAAAAAAGTTGACTATCGATTGACATTAATGAAAACAACTGAAAACAACTAAAACACTACTTTCTTGTAGTATTTTTGATGCTAATTAACTGACTTTTTGTTTCAATAAAATCGGAAAATAAATAACGGAGTTATTACTGTTGGCGTTTTTTACGGGACACCCGGTATATTTACGAGATGATGTCTGTTTACATGTCAAACATAAAAGTTATGTACAAAAAATCGTAAATTGACACTTCTACGATAACCGCAGCTTCCGAGAAGGTTTCAGAATTCCATTATTAATTTCAAACAACTTTTGTCATCGCCATTTTTCGTGTGAAATTTGAAAATTTGGAGATGGCAGCTGAAGCAATGGGGTGGTGCGATTCCCGAAAACCGAAATGTAGACTGCCAAGGAGCCCCCTCTAATGATTCGCGAAGGGAAATCGCTAATTTTTTCCACTGGACTATTCGTATTTAATGTAAGTAAATATTGCTGTGATCTCTTTTATTAGAATTAAGTTGTATATAAATATTCTCAAGACCACAACTAGATGTAAGTTAATTTAATTTAATTTTATTGCTTTTATAATGGTCTTAGATTAAGATTAAATAATACACATTGTATTTAAATATTTATTGTAAAATTACAGTAGGTTAAGATTTCAGTAAATTTATTTTTGCGTAAACAATAAGTAATATCTTAAATAAAACAATGTGATAATGTTGTTAAAATTTTTATTTATAAAATTAATATTTGAATGATTATACAGGCTGGTCCAACCAAAACGCACGATGTTAATTGTAAATAAAACAAAAATATGATAGAAGGATCTATGAGAATTATGTGTGAAACAAAATATCGGCCAAATACTCGCCACGGCTTCGGTGGCATACCTTGGTCGATATTTTCAATGACTCTGAGACATAATTGAGGTTCAATGTCGTTAATTATTCTTGGCTTATTGACGTACACTTTTTCTTTTAAATATCCCCAAAGAAAGAAGTCCAACGGTGTCAAATCACATGATCGTGACGGCCAATTAACATCGCCAGGACGTGAGAAACACGGCCATTGAATTTCTCGCGCAAAAGAGCCATTGTTTCGTTGGCTATGTGGCAAGTGGCACCATCCTGTTGGAATCACATATCGTGCAGGTCCATATCCTCAATTTCTGGCCATCATCATCTCTCATATCATCTCGCGATAGCGAACACCATTCACGGTAACTGCTTGGCCGACCTCATTTTCGAAGAAGTAAGGCCCGTTGACGCCGCCTGCCCATAAACCTCACCAAACAGTCACTCTTTGTGGATGCATCGGCTTTTCAACAAGCACTCGTGGATTCTCATTTGCCCAAATGCGGCAATTCTGCTTGTTAACGAATCCACTGAGGTGGAAGTGTTCCTCGTCGCTGAAGATGATTTTCTTTGTAAAGTCACCATTCACTTCTGTGTGTTTAGCCAACCATTCGGCGTATTGACGACGCTTGAAATGGTTAGTAGGCTTCAGCTCTTGAGTCAATTGAACCTTGTAAGCGTTTAAATTCAAATCTTTAATCAAAATTCGCATCAGTGATGTTCGTGAGATATTCAATTGTTGGGCACGACGATGAGTCGAGGTTGACGGCTCCTCTGCCACACTATCGCGAACAACAGCAATGTTTTCCGCAGAACGAACTGGGCGAGCATGCACAGGTGTTTTCACATTTCCTACAGACTCGGTTTGCTGAAATTTCCGCACAATTCTCCCGATTGTGGACACATTTGGTCGATTATGCTGACCAAAAAAATCACGAAGTGCACGAAATGCATTTTGATTTGAATGCCTGTTTTCGTAAAAGGCTTCAACAATCTTAACGCGCTGCTCAATTGTGTACCTCTCCATGGTTGAATTTTTCAAACACTGAAACAAAGAAATGTCAAATTAAGTTGGGCAAAAAACTTGACGTTAAGGTGTGACTCACAATTAACATCGTGCATTATGATTGGACCACCGTTTATTAAGTTTAAATGGAATAGTTATTTTGAATTACCCCGTATCGAAATATATAGAATTTAGACCATATTTAAGCTTCCCTCATATATTTTATAAACATTAACTGTCTAAACATTGCAAAATTACATACACAAATATAATAAATCAATAAATTCGTTCCACAAATTGTAGATCATTCCAGACAAGTCAAGGAACAGAAAATATAGTTATTTTCACCTCGAGATTTCCTTTTTTTCTGTTACCGCATCCATAATATTAGTTTTATTACGGGCCGTTGGCAAGCCGGAAGCGCTCATAGATCCTAATCTCTGGTACAAATTAAAATCTATGAAGTTTTCTACTCCAATGCTACAATCACTGTAGTTAATGGCATGCTTTAAGACAGCCGGTCCTGAAAAAGCGAGGGGTAAGAAAAATAATCCTCGTATTTACCCGCTATGGTAATAATGACTCATTTATTACAGGAATCACAGATAAGTATCGCGCTGACTTATTACTGGAGGACGTAAAATTATTTAGCGGATAATTAACTTAATGATTTACAACTAATATATACAACTTGAAGTGGCACATTGTTTCAAGTTTTATAAGTACGTGTTTGATGAATGGTGGATATCGATTAGTCAATTTATATTTGCTATTACAGACAGATGTATTTGACGTTTTACGCGGCAATATGAAATGTAATTACCTGTTAATGATCTAGGGAAAATAAAATGTTTATATTCGAAGTAGTAGAAAAAATCTACTACTGAATTAACCGTTTTAGGGTACTTATTTCTTGGTATTTTTACTTTAATGCTAGGTAATAAATATGTATATTTTATGTTTCTTTGAAATTAATGAAACATTGGAAGCTGTTTCGAAAGTTACCGACGCACGACGCGACGTCTCTAGACCTACGATTATGTTGACTGTCGATGTAGTAGTACTGCATATTAGAGCTATAATTTATTTTTTATCAAACGATAGAGAAAAGTTTTAAATTTCAAATAGTAAGAACGTGTTAAGTACAGTCCTTGAAGTTAAAAACGGATTGAAGATGTCGAGGAGATCTCTCAACACTGCTCTTCAACTTTTAATGTTAATAAAAGTCATTATCGAGAGCCAGTTAAACGGGATGGTAATAGAATGTTTAAAGAAATGAAATAGAGTTAAGAGAAAATGAAGAGGGTGTTCACAAATGAGATCTGCATTTGTAAAGAAATCATCCGCAATAAATTTTGTTTAAAGATATTGCTATGAACTTAATTTAATATTTTAATAAATATAAGTAGAAGATAAAAAACTAGTTCTATTTAATTACTAAATATACACATATGTTCATTTTTCTTTTAATTAACTATACATAAAGTTTGCTGCACACTTAGATAATGTCGGACGGTATACAGATGAGATGTTGGTGATGATGAAACAACTTTTTAAAATGTTCTTCTTCAATAAACATAAATAGTATACATACAAAAGCTATGTGTGATTATACAAGGGAGATGCTTAGTTCAAGATATGGATATTGTTCTTTTAGAACGTTCGATCATACAAACAACTGTTGGTGAACACTGTGGATATGGATAGAGCACTTGGAGTATTGGGATAATTAAAGATAACACTTTACGAGGCGTGATAGAAAATTAATGAGACTGATTTTTTATTAACAAAAGTATTTACTTTTCTCTAATAACAATATTATCCCTTTCAAAGTATGTCCCTTGGGCAGCTACACACTGGGGGAGTCGTTGTTCCCAGTCTTGATAGCAGCCCTGGAAGGCTACAGCCGTTATGGCATTTACCATGTCTGTCACATTCTTTGACGTTCTCCAAAGTCACAAAATTACTTCCTTTTAACCCTCTTATACGTGAATTATCGAAATTTATAATTATGTTTCTAAAAAAATTGAACAAACAGATAATGAAATAACTTACATTGGGTTTGGAATAATTTTGGTCGGCAAAATTGAAGTTTTTCAAAATTTTATTTTTGGTTACCAAATGGTAACTGTATGAACCCATACAACAAAACAAAATACTAAAGTTCAGAAAATGTAGTAATTTTATTGATGAATTTGTAAGAAACAATTGTTTTTGGAATTGCAACAACAGTGAACTTGACATTTTTGACATTTCACGCGAGAAAGCCTTGAAGCTTGCATCTTTCGCGTTCAATTGTCCATTCTGGTCAATGGCTAATACGGTCACTCTGAACAAAATTGTTTGGTCAGATTGAATTTTCCGTTTCGCTAAGTACGATATTAGCAGCAACGAAGAAAAATAATTATCATAGAAAATTTCGTGGTGTTTGTCATGTGGAACATTACTTGCGACGCCGAAATCAGGCTTATTATCATCAATTGTATAGCCTCGCTTTCCCGCAAACAATTCAAAATTGTAGGAGAAACCGGATACCCCACTAAGAACCCACATCTTGTAACCCCGTTTATGGGGTTTCTTAGGGTTGTACGTTTTTATACTAATCCTTCCTTTAAACGGGATGATCTGTTCATCGCAAGACAGATGCTGTTCAAGAAGAATGGTCAAACAGACTTTTCTGATTGTTTCCAGAACTGGCATAATTTTATCTAAACTGCTTGTACTCTGACTATTGTCTGAAAAATGCAATAAACTTTTGATTACCTCGAATCTATTTACTGGCATAACATTGGCAACTTGCAAAATTCTGGTTTGAGGAGACCAATAGCTTCTGGTATTAGGTAGTTTAATAATCGACATCCAAATTATCATACCCACAAACCGTTGTATTTCCTCAGCACTAGTACACAACGGTCTGTTATGTCGTGTTTGGACGCTATATTAACAAGATTGGCGAACAACTTCGGTGAAAAAGTCTTCTGATAAAAAGTGTCCAAAGGTTTCAGAGGAGTATCTAATTCAAAATTTCATTAGGAAGTAACTCACTGCCACAAAACAGTATACCCGCTTCATCTTCACTCGTCACTGAATTTTTCCAGTTCAATTTTGGTTTTTAGTTACTTTCCCTCTGAATTTTTGGTTTGCTGGATTCGGGGCTTGACTGTGGAGTTGTATTAGAGGAATGTCATCTTCATGTGAGAACTCGTCATCACTCTCTTCAATGTTGTTTGAAGAAACTATTGCTTGCACCAATAACTTTTTATTAGGGGAGTCATCGTCATCTGACAACTCACTGTCCTCACTATCAGAGGGGATATCACAAATGGCACAGTTTTGAGTAACATTTTTTTCGCCCGTAAAATGTTTTGTCAATGCATAACGTTTTCGAACGGTAACATTCGTTGAGCACGTTATTGTTTCGATTTCCTCATGCAAAAGTCATATTTGAGAAATACAACATATAGTGATGATTTATGTGACCATTTTTGATTTTTACTATAGCAGTTCTTACCTTTATTTCACAATAAAAACTTCAAACTTCTAGTTGAACACACCAAGGTTACAACTATAACCTTGCTTTTGTGCTGTTAACAAATAGAAATCACATTTACAACACCTAGCATCATCTATCAATTTACGCGCGTATACCAATGCATTCAGTTATGTTACCAGGAGGTAACGACATGCATACAAGGAACAGTTTATAGTAATGCGAAATAAATAGGACACAATATGCAATAAGACACTTTTTAGTTTGGGGAAAAGAAAAAAGTCGCAAGGACTGAGATCAAGTAAATAGGGGGACTGAGGAACAACAAAGATGTCTTTTGATGTCAAAAACTCCGTGATGGGAGGTGGCCGTGTAAAATGTGGCGTTGACATGATGGAGCATCCATTTGTCTGCAATGCCAGGTTTCAAAGACTCACTCTTCTTTTGAACCTTTCAAGGACACCCTTGTGAAAGCTTGGTTTACAGTTTGCCCTGGAGGTACAAATTCTTTGTAAACGATACCGCTACTATCAAAGAAGCAAATCAGCATTGATTTGATCTTCGATTTGCTCACTCGACCTTTCTTCAGTCGAGGAGAATTATCAGTGTGCCACTGCTGGTTTTGCCGCTTACTCTCGGGGTCCATTCAAAAATCCAGGTTTTATCACCTGTGAGCACACGAGTGATGAAATCGAGGTCTTCGGTAATTCTTTCAATAAGATCAAGGCACACGTTCTTTCGAATGTCCGTCTGCTCAATTGTGAGGTTTTCAGGCACCATTTTGGCACAGAACTTTCGCATATGCAAATCGTCAGTTAACATTTGATGAACGGTGAAACTGTTCAATTGTTACTGGTCACTCATCATCCTTATTGCTAAATGACGGTCTGACGTCATACGAGCCTTCTTCACACATTCGATGTTTTCGTTGGTTTTTGACGTTGAAGGCCACCCTGAATGAGGTTCATCTTCCACCTATTCCCGCCCACCCAAAAATGACTTATGCCAGCGAAAACCTTGTGCTCTTGGTAAGCAATGTACCCCATATGCCTGCTTCAACTTTTCAAAAGTAACACTAGCGCGAGTTTGACACAAAATGTAATGGCATAACGTTGCTCCAAATTTCGCTCTTCCATTCAGTATAATACACAACAAAAACACTACTTCACTAACAGCGCTCTCAAAACTCACGTGGTGAAAGTAGGAAGTTCAAACTCAGACTAAGCATCAGGGGCAGACTAACAAACATGCCCAGTGGTGGAAAAGAACTACGGCGTTGCCAAATTGCTAGCAATGGTGCCAGACTCATTATATTTCTAACACATCTCGTATATTGGACATATTATTCAATCACAATTAACTTTCTTAGCTATGCCGTACTGAAGATAACTAGTCAAAGAGATGTGTCTGCAGTTGTACTACACCTAGAAGTGTCCAGTAATTAAATTTAAATTACACATTTCGGCGTGCTTATCTTCATATTTTCCTTGTTTTTATTATTTATACTTTTAAGATAATCTTCAACTTTTGAAAATGATCTATTTCTGCGTGGTTCTATTTTTGATTATAGTAATATAATCCATTTTATTCCATACCTAATATTCCATAATGTTAATTTTATTGATAAATAATGGTCTGGTAATATTATATGTCTGTACTTGCTCGTTTCAATATATGATGCTTCATTCTGGTAATTCATTCTATCATTAACTTTAATAATAACAATATATATTTATACTTTATTTCATTCCAGTCTACATCTGCATGAAAATTTATTATTTTTAAATCATTAAATTACTTGCAATAAAAATCCGTACATAAGACTATGTAAACGAAACCTATCATTAAGTATGCGAGTTGATCAGTTACACTCGCTAATTGTGGAGAAAATGATCTTCACTCAGAGTAGAAATGAAACGATAATTATTATAATTGGTATTTTTGTTATTATCACTTGAAAATTAGTAATAAACACAAAATGATCTGAAAGTAACTACTACTACGGAGTTACAGAATCGTTATAGAAAATAGCCGGAATGATTACTCACACAAACCTTAATAATTAAATTGCAAATGATATACTATTAGCATATACTCTACAGCGATATGAAATTTGAAGTTGTATGTAGTATGTGGCAATTTACGTGTTCGGTATCCAAATGTTTAGCCATTTGTATACATTTTGTTAGACGTCAAATACTGACAACTTGTACAAGTTATGTTTGGGTTTTAATTTTGCAGATTTTTAAAAAGATTATCATATACATTGGTGTACCTAATATTTATTTGATGATGTGACTGCTTATAAAATAATAAAACGAAAATGCAAAAATACCGAATATATGTATTTATATACCTGGTGAAAACTTAATATTAAATTATTTCTTGTATTTTTCAAGGCAAGTATTTGAAATTTTGGGTGTTTAATTAGGATACAGGGGGACAATGGATAGTGTATTTTATACCGCCCCATCGAGTCACCCGCCGCCGTCAGCCACCCCCACTCCAAGATTTTAAATGACACCATGTATATTTTTTGTTGAAGACCAACAAACTTAGAATGTGATTTTAAGATATCCAATGAACGTAGTTCAGCCAAAACAGTCGATTCAGACTGTAAAACAACTCTGATAGGACACTTAATGTAAATTAATAACAAAAAGGACAATTAGGGAAGCAAGTCATTTAAGTAGAATGACAAACGAGTGAATGATGCAAACATGAATTAATAGTGTAATTAAAAGCGACAATGTAAATATTTAAGCATAGAACATCAGCTATTATCTATGTAGTTTCTTTAAAAGGTTAGATTTATCATGGACGACATTTAATTCCACAACACAAATAATATCCAAGCGAATTGTGTAATTAAAACAGTAAATGCAAAAATTTAGGTGTATATTCATTAGATGATCCTGATTTGTCATGGACAGCATCTAATCTCACAATACAAATATACTGACTTACGTGTCAAATGATCCATGGGTGGTAACTAACTTAACTAATAGGTATAAGACACATAGACACATGTGTTTCTAACTTATTGGTTTTCTTCAGTATGGCATTACTTTTGTACAAATAGTAAAACTTGTCAACGTAACTTCAATTTATTTCTTTGCTATTGCATTTAGATATTCGTTAGTAGTAGTTGCTATTCCAGTATCTTCAGTTTGAGCTAAGCTATTAGTGTTTTTTTTTACTTCCAGCCCAATTCCCGCTTAACTCCTGCAATGATCTTAGTTGTTTCATCATATCTGCAAGTATTCAGTAGTTTGTCATTAAAGCTATTCTTAGATCTACAATATTTCGCGGTTTTCTACTTTTTGGTTTTGCGAACTGTTATGTAACCATCTGGTATAACTGCTGAGCGTAAGGCTGTTTAACTGTTTCCATTTTCGTTATTAAAGGTGACATCAAATAATACATTGATGCATGAGCTCGGTCCATTTAATTCGACGGTTGCCTATTGGCTCTTCCAGTAAAGATTTTAACAACATGTCTGGTAGAGTGGGTCGTTTGGAGATGTTAGGTTTATCCATTTCCATGCGTGCTTCTGTAGGATTTACTCGTAAAGGGGAACCACTTGCTCCACTGTTTTCTACGGGTGACCAGACCATATAGCGGTTTCGAACGAGCCTGCACTTTCACTTCTTGTCTTTGGAGCTATTTGTCACCCATTGTGGGCTGCTAACCCTCTCAATGTGGTTAGTTGGGAATACCGTAGTAGAGTAGGACTAGAAATAGACAACACTAGTTCTATATATTTCAATCCAGTAATCAGCAACGAAATAAACAACATTGTAAAAAACCTCAAACCAAAACATACAGTGGATGTACAAAATTTGTCAACATACCTGCTAAAACGTATTAGTGACGAAATAAGCGCGCCACTGGCAAATATATTCAATAAATGAGTCAATCAGGGTGTTTTACCGGAAGAAATAAAGATTGCCAAGGTGATTCCTGTATACAAAAGCGGGGATATTAACAACTATCGGCCCATAAGTATTCTTCCAGCAATATCAACAATTTTCGAGCAACTAATTGCAGGTAGACTAATTCAATATCTTGAAAAGAAGAAATTCTTAACTAGCAATCAACACGAATACAGAAAAGGACACTCCGTAACAACAGGTATGGTGACGGCACTGGACTACATCTTTAAGGCATTAGACGATATTGTGTGGAAATGTGTTTATTAGACTTAAGTAGGGCGTTTGATACCGTTAGCTCTAACATATTACTAGAAAAACTTATGTACTATATGATATACGTGGCACTCCACTAAAACTAATACAATCCTATTTCATGCACCGAACGCAGATAACGAAATGGAATGGGGTAACTGCTGATCAAGCCGAAATCAAATACGGGGTACCTCAGGGATCAATTCTTGGACCGATCCTATTCATTATATATATGAATGATCTGCCCTGTAGTGTCCCAGGCACGGAATTGTGTCTATATGCGGATGATACCTCGTTGTTAGTAAGGGCGAAAGAACTCGAACTGCTAAAATCAAAATCTGCGCTGCCATCCAAAAATCAGAGGGCTGGTTTGCAGCAAATCAGCTGAAAATGAACGCGAAGAAAATACAAAACATGAAGTTTTCCACGAAAACAATAGAAGATCGGAAAACCGCCAAATTTTTGGGTCTGATAATGGACTCCAATGTGAGGTGGGGACTACGTATAAATAGCCTAGCTGGTAGACTGACGTCTGCGATATTCACCATGAGAAGACTGAAACATGCAGCCACATACAAATCTGCAAAGGTGGCGTACTGTTCGTATTTTCATTCTCTTCTAAGTTATGGAACTCCCTTCTGGGGACAAGCGGCTGACGCAAATAGAATATTTCTACTGCAAAAAGAAAAAGGCTATTAGAGCTCTTAGAGGTCTACAATATAATGAATCATGCAGAGGCCACTTCAAGACAGAGAAAATACAGACATTGCAGTCAGTATTTATTTTTGCAGCTGTAACGTATGTACATACCAACAAACACACGTTTTATCCAAATGTAATCAGCCATGAGTACAACACACGAAGTAGAAAGCATCTAAGAACTCCTTATCATCGATTTTCACTGTGGCAGTCGGGTGTCGATTATTGGGGTCCCAAGCTATACAGTATGTTTTGTCATTGATAGAATTTGTAAGAAAAATATGTACACTTACGTTAATTACTGCGAAATACATTGAAAAAAATATTTTTTAAAATAATCTTTGTTTTTTGTAAATATGCGCGACGTTTGTAGGATGTACATCACAGTAAGTGTTCAAAGTTCGCACCATTCACTTCAATAGACAAACGCGCGCGTCGTAAAAGTGAATCACGCACTACCGGTAACACACTGCGTTCGCGGATATGATTTGTTTCTCCACTGATACGTTCACTGAGTGCGTCAACGGTGTCAGCTTCGGTGTGATAAACTAATCATTTTAAATGACCCCAAAAGTAGAAATCTACGGGATTTAAATCAGGGGACCGAGGTGGCCAAAGCACCGGTTCATCACGTCCTATCCGCCGAGTTGGAAACATATCCGCATATCTCCTTCGAGCAAGTACACTATCTTGCTGGCTTTCGCCATAAATAAGTAGCATGTCCACCAATTCATTGTTATTAAACGCCATAACACTAATTAACAACTATGTATAATCAACAGAAAACTAAATTATTCACATAGCACAGCACAGGCGACTGACCTACAATTGTGATACTACTTCAAATACAGATCTAAAAATGTAAACAAAAACCCAGATGTTGTGGCGCCAGACAGATAGTTATGTCTAAATTATGGCATGTGATAAATGCAATACTCGGTCGAAATCCAAACAAACAGACGCATAGCTAGGTCAAGTTCATTCAATCATTCAATACAGTCCATCTCCAAAATCTTGACTGCACTTTTCAATAATTTTTTCCGGCGTTAATTGCTAACATTGATATAATTTTTTTTTCCATTACTTTGTAATAATTGTGAAGTATGTCACCTCAAAGTCCTATCGATCATTGACCAAACATAGTGTATAACCACTTGAAGGAAGAACTTAAGGACCTACCACCAGACGAGTTCAAGAGCAGGGTCAAAGGGCTGCTGATGGAGAGGGAGTACTACGGCTTCGAAGATTTTCTGGCAATTAACCCGAGCTGCTGAAGTATATAACATTCTATCGTTTATTATTAATTATTTATTTGTTTATATCGTTGTTTGTCATATTGTTGATATAGTGTTCTTGTTATATACACTTTAATTTAAACTAATTTGATATTTTATGACAAATGTGATAATTACTACAAGATTATTCAGATGTGATGATAATCTGTAATGTTTTAATTATAGATGAGGTAATATATTATTATTATTATTACCTTAGAGATTCGACAGTGAGATATTGGATCTGATTTGCTTCTTTATCCGAAGGTAGGAGCCAATCACCATCGGGTTCCTGTCCCCTTATTATTATTATTATTACTATCATTATCATATTATCGGTAACTGTGTAACTAGAGAATACAATCCCAAGATGTTCAGATCCCGGCCATTTTTTGAACCCGAGCAAGAACACATACCAGAGTTAACAAAAGATGAAAACATTAATGAGCTGATAAAGAAAGTCCGCGAAGTTGTAGTGTATTTCAAAAGATCACCATTGAACAATAAAACAGTGCTTCAAATATATGTGAAGATTGAACATGAAAAAGAGCTGTCACTTCTTTTGGATTGTAAAATCAGGTGGAATAGTCTAAAAACCTGCATTCAAAAAGCTCTTATAGATCTCAATCATCCAATCCGTTTAGAAGATGCTGATTTTGACTGGGTAAATAAAATTGTTGATGCGCTGACCCCAATTAAATTAACAGTAGAAGCAATCTGTCGAGATGCTAATATATGCACTGCAGGTGCCGTTTTGAAATTTCTTATAAAACAATTGTCTAGCAAAAACTCAGCACTCGCCAATAAAATGAAAACATCCTTAGCGGAACGTATAAAGCAACGACGAAGTGGCACTGGTGTGTTGAATTATTTACAAAATCCACGAAAAGATGATGAAAATCGGTTATTATCGGTTTTGAAATGGACTTATTTCCAGTTCCTACACAAGCTTTAGTGAGGAAGCAAATAAAGAGTATTGTTAAAAGACTAAATAGTCGAGATGACACGGAAGAGGAAGAAAGGTCAGGATCACAAACAGATGATGAACCAAGGCAACAAACCTCCCAACCCCAATTGATACTAAAGGAAAAGTTACAGCTGGAAATTAATAAGAGCATGGTATCCCAAGATCCTGAAGAACAAAATGAACCGGGGTTGGTAAATAGTATTAGACGCGAAATGAGCCTGTTCGAAAATGGAGGAGTTCGTGGATATCACTTAGAATTAGCATATAAATATCTATTGTCTTTCCTCCAACCAGTGTAGAACCTGAGCGTTTTCAGCTGCTGCTTATGTTGGCAATAAACTACGAACCAAGCTCGGAAGTCAAACATTGGATGCTTTGATATTTCTGCGATTGTATTTTCGAAATTCAAAATAGTTTTCTGTATTGTCTTTTTTGTTGCTTATTCTAGTATATTGTGTATTGTGTTGTGCAACAATATTAATAAATAATTTTTAAGTAATAACAATTTTTTTTTATTTGAGCCCAATTAGGAACCGCATAGTTCAATCCCGGGATCCCGGGAATGTATTCTCTATCACTGTAACGCAATTTACTATAAAATAGCACATAATTCATGATCGATATACATTGTACATACCTCGATTGATATGTACATTGTAAATGTTCATCCAAGCTGTCAATCTACACGCAAGCCTAATCGTTTTCGACAATATTTTCCCGGGCATTCCTTCATTTAAGACCGCATTGAATATGTAATAAGCTTTATTCACCGCTCCCGCAGAATATATCATAAAGTTTTACGCTTGAAGGGAACCGGATCACCCGTTCACAGATCCATATCACTACAATTGTATGTGTATATATTTCTTTTCTTTATCTTTTTTCTTTCTTTTCGTACCACCCGTCCTTATTCCATATGCGTTCTTTCCGTCCTTTTCCTTCGCGTGTACACACACGATGCTCGTATTCATTCTCACCGATCAATCTACATCAATAAAGTATTCCATCGTTCCTTCTAGCAGAGGAAGGGAACGTATTTTTAATTGTTTATCGTTTTTACGGGCGAACAGACAATGAAAATATGATACAGATATGCGATCAGTTTGTGATTGGCGAACAGAGTCGGACTGAATCGAAAATATTGCTCCAGATAATCACGTATTGTATTATACCTGTTGCAACACTTTCCAATATAACAATGATTAGATAAAACTAATAAAATCATTGGTTATAACTTTATTATTACAACGAACGCATGTTACAACAAAATACGTTATACGTTAACAATCCCTTTGTTCTAAGTGACGTAAATCGATTATACATAATAAAACACAGAATAATTTAAATTTTTCAATATGGATATTTCACGAGAAATATGCAGTACCCAACATTTTTTAATTAGACTTAAAACTGTATTACACTTTTCATGACCAACACGCAGTTGGCAAAAAACTTTATGACATGCATTTTACTAGAAATCACTAAAAACTTGATCAAGTTATAGAAGAAAAATAAAACATTCTATGTCAACAAATTCTTGGTCAAGAAATTGATCAAGTCGACTTGACAAGTATAATACAGAACTTGTCAGTTTTTACTTGATCAAGCTTTTGGTCAATAACTTGGTCAAGAAACTGATAAATGTAATACAGCCTTCATACAAATAAACTTAAGGCTGGACGCCCGCTTCAAGCTGAGTTCGATTTGAAATGGGCGTACCACTGCTTTTCGTGCAAATGTAAATAAAAGACAAATGTTTAAGGGTCCGCGTGCTCTGTCTTATGCTGAGGAAAAAGATAGAGAAAAGAACTTGTCACCTAATCTAATCTGCCTGTAATTTATGGCTGCGTTATGGTCTCAGATAATCGCCGGTTGGCGCACATGTTTGCCAGTCGGGAAGCAACCGCCCCTAAATTATACAATCTATATTTTCTCAAACACACAAAAAAAGTGAAGCTGGATATGTAAAATCACCTGCCGGATTCAAATTTTGAGTTGGAAAATAAAATCGAAATCGTAAAAAGGTCGAAAAATCGTTTTTTTGTGTAAATTTTAAAATTTTCATTTTCTTCAATTATTAATACTTTTCTCGTGATATCTCAGCAATGCAGAGAGCTAGGGATCTGTTTTTTTTTAAGGTTATACCCTAAAGTATTTGGATGATACTAGTGTTTTCGATTTTTCTTTATGGTGTGTAAATTTTATAAAAAAAAAAAAAAAGTTTTAGTAGACCACCAATTTGTGTAAGCTATTTTTCAGCTATCGAGTAACTAATCTTATTTTTCAGAATTTACCCATATATATGTGAAACAAAATAAAGCCAACATTCCAAAATAATTTTTTGTGCAAGAAATAAATTTCTAGATCGTTTCAGAAGCAAATTATTGCGAGTCAAATATAATAATTATACTCCCTGCGCGCAAGCCGTGTGAGTCCTAGCATGCGCTTCTAGCAGGTATACCGTTAAGGACGGGAAGAGATATTGCTTTTACTTTCGGATACGTAGTATAAGGAAGTATTGTGACGGTGAAAATTTTCGACCTATTGTAAACAAAATATCAACGGTTTCGATAAAATAATGTCCGAGTAACGATTACTTTCTTAACATACACCGATCTCACAAGTATTTTACAAACCGTGTAGAAACTGCCCGAAATGGTAGGCGGAGCTACCTCTCGACACCAAGTGCGAGCGTACCACATACTCTATTTGATTTCAGTGAATTTCGCCCAAATTTCAAAATTTTGTTTTCCGTTTCGTGACCTTATTTTTAAAAATTAAGAAAAAATAAAATTTATGTATTGCTGTTGAGTGTTACATAATTTTAAATAAAGGCTTGTTTTTTGAAATTTCTTACATTTTAATTTTTATTTAGGGCCCTTTGGACAATTTCGAAGAAATTACGATTTATCCATTGAAAGGCATTTTTTTCTTAAATTAGCGTGTAAATTCGGTAAGGTTTTCATGAAAAATACGATTAGGAAATGGGAAAAACGATTTCGAGGCCGGGCGTATAGCCTTAAATTAAGCAAAGATGATCCCTCCGTCATTTTTTAATATTGTATGATTTAAATCAAAACTCCACCATCATAAATTACTGTAAACTATAAAATGAATGTGGAAATTATGATGATGACAATCTCCGTTTTCCGGTCAGAGAGATCGATCAAATTTTAAGTTATGTATAATTATCGACTACAAAAGAAACTTTCTGGGAAAACACCAGCGACAACATTATTTAAAATTAACAAATATGGGGGTTCTTTTAACAACTGTTACTTGAGTACGATTTAAAAGATTCGAAATTGTAACCCTGTTAAGCAATTGGGAGGTTGTGAGTTCGAATCTTAACCCTAGGTAATTCTTGATAATTAAATATACTCTTGTGTCCTAGGGTCAGTCCTCTATTTGCTTGATACGTCTGACTTGCCAGAACGCAAATGTGGCAACATTTGCTGATGACAGCGTAATCTTAGTAGTAGATAACAATATACAAACAATAACAATAATGCTCTAATTTTATGGGACAAGGACATTGATAAATTATCGCAAATGACTTCGAGTGCCTTAGATACGATGCATCAGTGGTGTGTGGCCAATAAAATGGTTTTAAACTCGGAAAAAACTAGAGTTATACAATTCAAACTGTCTCATCCAACATGCTCAATTCTAATTAGAAATAAAAATAAATCGGTGGAGTTAGCCGAGCAGGTAAAGTTTCTGGGGGATTGGGTTCACTCATCCATGAGGTGGCAGTGTCACACACTGTAATTGCAGAGGAAACTGTCGTCGGTCTACTTTTCTATATATAAGATGCGACATTCTGTAGCATGTGAGACTTTGAAAGCGTATTACTTCTCGTGTGCGGAGTCTTTAATGAGTTACGCCATAATTGTGTGGGGTGTTTCAAATTATGCTATTAATATTTTTCGAATGCAAAAAAAGATTTTGCGCTGTATGCTACGTTTGGAGAGACGTGACCACTGCAAAGTTCATTTCATACAGCAGCTGTTACTCACGCTACCGTCTCTGTATATTTAACATGTTCTCTGATATGTGGTTGATAATGCGGACTTATTTATAAGGAACGCTGATGTTACAACGCGTACGGTCGGTAGACGAGGCGACAACCTTGTGGTACCAGTACACAGCACTGCTGCCTTCGACTTTACATCATTCTATATGGCAATAAAAATATATAATTCACTTCCGAGACCCCTGAAAGATTTAAATGAAAGACACAGATTTTCTTTGTTCAAAAAATCATTAAAAGAATAGTTATTGGAAAGATCATACTACTCGGTGGATGAATACCTACAAGACGCGAATCTGACTCGATGTTAGCTGTTGTAGTTGTCTATTTATGCTTTGTTATGTAATATTATTTTTCAGATTATAAGTTTTGTATATACACCCTGTCCAGTTTAAAATGCAGTACATGGAGATATTGGTCCTAGGGTCAGTCCTCTATTTGCTTGATACGTCTGACTTGCCAGAACGCAAATGTGGCAACGTTTGCTGATGACAGCGCAATCTTAGCGGTAGATATCAATATGCAAACAACAACAAATAAACTGCAAAGAGGCTGTGATAAAATTTCGAATTGGATCAACGACTGACAAATAAAACTTATTAGGCTAAGTCAAGTCATATAAACTTTACCAATAGGAACATAATAGATATGAGATCTACCACTATAAATCGTAATACTGTCCCTTATGAGAATTTAGACGTCTGACGAGAGACGTTAAACGCAATGATCAAGAAGAAAAGAACTGAACTGGATCTTAAGAGCCTACAGCAGCAGCTCGGTGACCATCTACGGTTTTTGCGGTGTGAAGGGGGAGGTAAAACGAGACACACAAACGTTTGTGTGGTGGGGCAATCGTAACGTAAGAAAATTTTGGAGGGGTGCACAATTCAAACGTTTTCTATTCACAGTTTCGTAATGTCTAAAACCAGCCATATGGAAGGTATACCTGGTCAACTGCAATAAGCTGAACATCAAATAAACAGACATTATATTCCACTTTTTTATTACATTAATATAAGAGGATATATTAAAGGAGTTTATAAAAGAAATAGGGAAGCAAATATATGAAAAAAAATGCACTTTTTGGCAATGTAAATTACATTGCCGCAACTATTTTCATTTAAAAGTAAAAAATGTGTTTTTTAACTACAATTTTCGAGAATAACATTCCCACATTCTTTATTGCTTTTCCATTCTTTTTTATAAAAACCATTTTTAATTTAAATTAATAATAACTGTAAGAAATTATTCAGCAAGAACGGACCGCATAGTGGGACTGATGTAGCCTCTTAAGTATAGAAAACGTTACTGCATGTTGGGACGTAATTCACAACTTTCGCTATGCAACAAAGTCCTGATCTATAACCAAATCCTGAAAGCAGTCTGCATACATGGCATAAAAACTTGGGGTTGTACCAAACCGTGTCATATTAAAAATATGCGAAGTGTTACGCAATATTGTCGTTGCACCTTTGTATGTTCAAAATAATGACATACATAGATATCTATGAATCTGGAACGTAGCCAGTGAAGTAAGAAAATCTGCCGCCAAACACTAGGCAAGACTGAATGAAAACACTAATGTCGAAGCAATCAGGCTCCTCAATGGCCAAAACCTAAACAGAAAGCTAAATAGGACTAAGCCATACAAACTAGTTTCGTGTTCAAATAGCAGAGTACAGTGTATTTGCATCTACAAAATAGAATGACCTAAAAGACATCATCGGGTCATTTTAGATAATATGTTAAATGAAAACTTACAAACTGATCACTAAAAAAAGCGGGTCTTTGAAAATTCGCTGACAACAATTACGGACGGAAAATCCCCGACAATAATTTTCCGGCTGCAAAGCTTCCGACTTGAAAATTCCCCAAGTGGGAAATTCCCGGAGTGGAAAATTTCTCAACAGATATGCATGATAAACTTCTCTTCATACTTTATCTTGGCTTAGGTTAAGCAGGATAATTCTAGCTTATTCAAAAAAAATATTTTACGTTCTTTTAGTTTATCTAATTTTTCATTCAATTTTTTTGCCTAAAACATTCGATATTTGTTGGATATGTAAATATAGATAATACTTCACTGTAGCATGTACATTCATACATTACAATAAAAGTCTAAAAGTCATATGTAAAAAAAAAAATTCAGTAATTCTAGTAACTGCAAAACTCTTTGCACAGAATGACACGCACTGTCTAATAAAAAGTTCTTAATTCTGTGGACGTAATCTTTCCTGCTAATGATCCACTTATAATTCGTTTGGAGAATCACGGGTATCCATTTCGTCACAACTACTTTCTTATATACAGCGTGTCCCAGGATTGATGTTACAAGAGATGTGCGGAACTAAAAATCTTTCAATCTCAATTTGATCTTTTGTAAGTAAGCCCTGCTTGGTTTGAAACTTATTTTTAGTATAGTTTCGAGTTTGTGAAATCACATAAGCCTTGACAGTTGAGCAAGATCTACTTCCGTTTCAGGTAAAGTACCTTTATCGTTTGCAGTATGCTAAAATATTACTAAGAAAAGTTGTTCAGAATGACAAACTATGGTCCTATACAAAATTTCCGGAAAATCTGCCTACTTTGATTAGATCGTTATTTTTTAGATTCACCAAAATAAAATTATATTTATTCACAAATTAAGTGTACAAAATGTAATAATAATAGTAAGATTGATTGTAGAGCAATATTATTATTACATTTTGTACACTTAAGTTGTGAATAAATATAATTTTATTTTGTTGAATCTAAAAAATAACGATTTAATCGAAGTAAGTATATCTTCCTGAAATTTTATACAAGGCCATAGTTTGTCATTATGAACAACTTTTCTTAGTAATATTTTAGCATACTGTGAACGAGAAAGGTACTTTACCTGAAACGGAAATAGATCTTGCTCAACTGTCAAAGCCTACGTGATTTCACAAACTTTAAACTATACTAAAAATAAGTTTCAAACCAAGCAGGGCTTACTTACAAAAGATCAAATTGAGATTCAAAGATTTTTAGTTCCGCACATCTCTTGTAACATCAATCCTGGGACACGCTGTATAGTAGCAAAGTTTGTTGTGTCGTATGTATCAGGCAATTTTCCATTCGATAAATTGTTTGTCCTTAAAAAACAAATGAGTTTTTTATTGATTATAAGTTTATCTTTATATATTTATCTATATATCATGTCATACATTAATAACCATTACATTGTTAATTTATCGAAACAAATATGTCACGTCATAAACAGTAACTTCGAGTCAAGCAGCATTACAAAAATAACTAATAATTCTAGTAATACTATCGATTAAAAGAATATGTAATGTTACCAGAACTGTGTGTAGTTGCATTATACAGGGTGCCCCACCGAAAACGAAACAGAATGAATATCTCGAAGGAGAAAACTTTTGAAAAAACGCAAAAACAGGTCGATTTTTGATCCAAGGGGGACATCCTTCCATCATATCTTCAACTGTAATACGTCATTCCCCTCCCCTCCATCACTCTAACCATTACAATTTAAATTGGGAAAGTACTAAATACGATACATCATTGAAAAGGTAATTGTACGGAGAATTCAGCAAAGTGATTGTTGGTTGCGCTATTTTTGATTTTAGGGCAGTCAGCGGAAAAAAAACCGGTTACGTATTCCACAATGTGGCACATCATTTCAAAGCTAATTTTATTAGCAACTAAATACGTAACATTTTTGACATTTATTAGTCGTCATTGTCAAGTACAGACTGTCAGCGTCTTTTGTGAACTAATAAGTTCGTAGTTTCTAATATTAGAGCTCTGCAAGATTTTTCATTTATTTAAACTTTTTTCAATTGCGCATTAAATTGCTAATAAAATTAGCTTTGAAATGACGTGTCACATTGTGAAATACGTAACCGTTTTTTTTTTCCTCTAGAGGGCGCTAGAATCAAAAACTGCACAACCAAAAATCACTTTTCTGAATTCTCCATACAATTACCTTTTCAATGATGTATCGTACTTAGTCTTTCCCTATTTAAATTGCAATGGTTAGAGTGATGGAGGGGAGGGGAATGACGTATCAAAGTTGAGGATATGATGGAAGGGGTCCCCCTTAGATCAAAAATCGACCTGTTTTTGCGTTTTTTCAAAAAAGTTTTCTACTTTGAGATATTCAATCTGTTTCGTTTTCGGTGGGGCACCCTGTATAATATTGCAAGCATTTTCTTTTGTCATATATCATTTCTGGTTACTCGTTTATAACAAGCTCATTTTCATATTTAGTAGTTCAATTTTCACACTATTTATAAATTGATAGTAAATATATATATGGTAAAAAGCACCAAACAATCCACCTTCGTCATCAAAATCCATGATATAATAGTTGTAGTACGTCAATGTTAGTATTTTGATCGGCGAATAAAATTTACGATTTCTGAAGTTTACTTTGAGGTTATATCGACATCAAAATTTACCAAATTATCTGAATGTAAATTAAGAACTTTTTGTTAAAAATAAAGTATTCTGTGAGTATAATGAAATAAAACTACATCTTGAATACACCATTTCATTTAATGAATAGTAAAAATAGAAAATAAAACTCTTCGTACTTTTATTCTGTGTAATTATTTCTTAATACTTAAACAATGGTTATATAATGTGTATATTTTAGGAAGCAAGCTCTTTTAATATTCTTCATTATTTAAAATATCTTCTTAAACCCGACTTTAATTTACATTAATGTCGTACTTTACAATTAACTTGTTTCAAAGTATGTTACAGCAAGACAAACTAACTCGTCACTTATCCAAATTTGTAATAAATTATTACTGATAACACTCTTCAACTTAGAACATAACAAATCCAACAAAAAGAAAGTTACAAATGCTGCAGGCAAGTAATATAAGGCAGATATTTATTTTTATATTTAGTGTTTTTTCTTACAATCGATAACATTGAGTACAAAATTTAAATCAGTACACATTTTTAAAATCAGTATATCTAGCCAATTTATTGTGATATATTGTACATTTTCTGTTTATGTAATTATCTTAGAAATTTAATAGTAACAATTATATAAATTAAGACATCTTTGACATGAAACTAAAATTCTAATGAAAATGTACTCAAAATATTAACATATTCTTATACATTTACATGACATATTATGAAATATGCCATTCTCTGTCATAAGCAAAGACGAGCACATAAAATAATAAAACTAATGGTAATATGTAATTTTTTTAGTATACCGGACAAAAATAAATACTAATTTTATATGTTGTTCGTGCTATTTCACTTTATACTACATCATTAATAATTACATCTTATGAATAAATACTAAACTAACTCTAAACGTCAATAATCAGATCATTAACGTCTAAAGTACACTCGCTCACTATTGTATAATAACAACACATGCCTAAAATATTTTACTTCTGCAAAAAAGACGCCTTATGTCTTTTTTACTTCAAGTTATTAATTTTCAATTTTACAAATTAATTGTAGTAATATATGAAAAATTTATCGAAAAAGAATAGTAGATTGTACAGACATTCTTGTTTATTATCACTGTTTTTACTGTCTTTAGATTCTGTACATTTATGATAAATGGTATTACTTCTTCTCTGCCAAGCAACAATTCTCGGTCCCATCATTTTCTGATTTCACTGCTACTGTATCTAAGAGTATTCCTCTAAATTTTAGGTGTCCACATTTCTGGATCTGATTCCATATCTTAACTGCATTTTTCCTCATAACCCTGCTCTCCCATGTGCTTATTATAATATATTTTGGATATTCTCCAAATATGCTCTATCAGGTTGAATATGTAGTGATATGATGGTAGTTGTACAACTGTGTGTGTCTGGTATATTATGGCTCTTAACAATTCTCTTATTTGACCTTTGTTTCAAGAATTATTAGGAGATTTATCATATAAATGCTATGATAACGTCTAGCGTACACAGCAGATCATTTTCAAACTAATTTAAGAAATTGTTTTTATCTATTTCACGATGATAATCAGTATTACTAGTATTTGAAAAAAATACTAGAGGCACTGTTTATAAAACCATTACATGTACCTGCATAAATGACTATAAACCTAAAACCAAGGCAAACTTTGTATTACTCGACACGTGTCAATTTTAATGCAGAGTATTACCTCTTGTCGTCAACTTTCGAACACTCTTATGACTATCATCCTGCCATGATCTGGTTACAGTGGCATTTTCAAAAATCCAAGTCTCATCCAAATAGACATATTCCAGTGGACTTTCAGATTGTAAATTATTCATACATTTTTATAGAAAATTGGTTCGAGGAAGAACATGTGTTTTTTCCTTAATCTTCTCTATGGACAGTCTTTCTTATATTTGAAACCAATATCTGCTAGTACTCTACCAAAAGAATCAACAGAGCCATCAAAGATATGATGCTCCCCTAGCAGTGATAATACACCATTAATATTATAATATTCTTTTTATTTTCAATGAGTTGTATAAGCAACTTAGCGTTTTTAAAGCATCGTTAGTTCTAAAAAGAACTTTGAAAGATAATACTAGAATAAAATAACAAACATAAACAACAGCAAGCAAAACCTATTTATACTGTCAAACAATACTGTCAAATGACAGCAAGGAATTCAAAATTCAAAATCACTAGCGACATGTAAACGATGTTTCATGTAAGCCAACATCCGATGTTAATATTTTTGTAAAACTGGCTAAAATAACGCCAACATTATCATTTTTAATTAATATTAATAATTAAAATAATCCTGTAATTATTATTATATACATATAATATATTCTATACCAATGAAATCTAAATTTAGTAATATATAAAGTAATTATGTTCGTTGTTATGAAATTGGCAATGCCGACGTCATTATTTTTTGTTTATGACGAAAGTGGATTGATTGCTGCTTTCTGGATATAAAAAAAACAGTTTTCACAGTGTAATCATTCCTAACTGAGAAAAACTCCGTTACGTAAACTAGCAAAACAAATTAATCAATTCTTGATCATGTATTCACATATGTTTTCAAGAGTGCGCCATAGTAATGGTCCGTTTTCCTACACTATATGATATGTATAAAAACAATAAGTTGAGTCCCATAAATGACTGAAGCAATTACATATTATGTTACAATAAACAAATTGAAAAATGTATAGGCCATGCAACTTAAGTAAAAAATCATAATATGGGGCTTGGACAGGATTACTACAACCAATTATAATTCGCGCTGGAAACTGTGATAGTGAAAGTAACTTATTGCTGTGTAGCACAAGTCGATCAGATTATTTTTATTCAGGAAATTTTTGTATATTTATAATCTCTGTTGTATTTTTGAAGATATTTTTGAATAAATTAAGAACACTTTATATTTTTCTTTGAATTTTACTACAAAATTTGATATAAATATCAATAATTTATGATATTAACATTTATATAATTTTTTTTTGTCAGGGGAAATGCATTATGCACACCAAGTGCTTGGCTCGATCGCAGATTCCTCCCTTTTCCTCTAGTTAAGATTGTAGTCTAGTGCTTATTAATGTCTCAAACAATTTGCTCAATGTATTGAGTAAGCACAGGGGTCGATAGGAAGGTAGATGTCCTTAAGGCATACTATGTAACACTAATGGGCAAAGTGGACTCTTATGACAAGTCAATTAGTAGGACACAAGAGCAAGACAGACTGTTGGTATCACAACATAATAGCGTGAATATCCAGGCAGAAGTGAATGAGATAGTGAAAGGAGTGCAACAAAAAAAAGAGGACATAGCTAAGGAAATCTAACGCGTATTCATCGACAGCACAGGATGGGATGGCTTGTCCAAAATAATCGACCTCAACTGGCCCACAAATTGTTTTAGCAACACAAAGACAATAGAATCGAAATCCCTTAATGGTTTTTATACTGATAATTAACTTCATATTGTTGTAGACCAATGAGACATTAAAAACAGTGTCACATGCACCAATCACAAGTTAGAAATGATTTCTTTAACTGAAAAGAATGTATGCTATTTTTCTTGCCGATACCTCATTGTTTTAGCATTATTTTAGCAACCATTAATATTTAAAAAATCAAATGTCATTTTGACAAAAGTAAAAATGTCGCGCTTCGGCAACATTCCTGACGCTTCAATTAATGAAAACATTCAAAATTCGATTCCGAGAAAGACAACTCAGTATAGAGAAAGTGTGTGGAATCAATTTGCAGAATTTTGCCAACAACGCAAATATGAATTAAGCGAATCTTTGTCCACTGATATGATTGCAAGTATTTTAAAAGATTATGCATTTAATATGCGGAAACGTAATGGAGAAGATTATAAGGAATCTTGTGTCAAAACGCTATGGAATACAACCGCCAAGTTAGTGCAAGACTTGTATTTTAACAAATATAATAGAAGAATTGACCCACTCTCGGATATAGTCTTCAAAGCTGCACGAGAAGCGAGGAACACCAAACGCAAGCAGCTGCAATCAATTCCGGAGAAACGGAAAGTAAGCGCTGAAGCATTCTCTCTTGAAGAAATTGACAAGATTATAAACAGCTTTGACGAAGATACTCCAGAAGGTCTTCAGAAAAAGTTTTTCCACATTGTTTCTTTTGAATTAGCGTGGCGCGGTGGGGAAGGAAGCAATTGTATCACGGACTATTTTAAAGAAGAAATAGGAAACGATGGATGTGCGACAGGCAGGATTATTTATAATCCTATATTTACAAAAACTTGTCAAAGTAGGTTAACAATAACTAAAGAAATTCATTAAACTTTAAATAATATAGGTGGTGCTGAAAAATGCGCAGAGAATAAGTGGCTTACGCCTAACAAGGAAAACATAGACCGATGTCCAGTAAGGTTATTCAACAAACTGCAAGAAAAACGTAGTCCACACATTACATCTAATTGACTATTTTTAACTGCAAATCCTCACTGGAAAACAACTGGAAAATGGTACAAAAATTCTCCTGTAGGTCACAATGAGATTGCGAAGTGGACCAAGTCCTCCGCGGTAAAAATTGGATTAGATATTAAAAAAAGGAAATTGACAAATCACTCGCATCGTTCTAGTATTGTTTCGCATTTAACAAAATCTGGAATAAATGAACAAGAATTAATTAAGATTACTGGCCACAGTAATGCATCTTCAATAAAACCATATCTTCATATTGACGAGAACCACCACACCAACATCATCAACCAAATACGACACACCAACTCGAACATCATTCATCAAAATTCTAGTTCAGATTTACCTCATGTCGCATTTCCATCAACTTCAAAACAAAATAATTCTGAAGCTACGTTCACTAATTGTACTTTTAATTATAATTATAATTGTTCTCATAAATAAAGTTGTTAAAAATTTGACGTATTTAACGCTTCATTCAGTTAATTCTCCAACCGAAGATCATTCGTTCTCAACTCTTGTCAGGCAAGATTTTTATTTTGTATGAGCATTGGTTGCTTGGCAATTAAACTCGATCAAATTCTTGGGAAAAGAACCCTCGCGCTCCGCGCTCGGGTTCTTTTCGTCAATTTGATCTAGTTTAATTGCCAAGCAACCAATGCGCATACAAAATAAAAATCTTGCCGACAAGAGTTGAGCACTTATGATCTTACTGTTGAAAAGAAAATTTCGTGAATTATTATTCAGCTCGAGTACATCAGAATACGTTATATCTATCAAACATAACAATTAATCCTAATTCTGAGTAGATTTAAAATATTAACAAATTACTACATTCTGTTTATAAGTATCAAATTGTTCGGTAAATAAAATTTTGAAGTTTTGACGGCTAAGATCCGGAGGTGTGAAAAAGTTTTAATAAATTCAAAGATGTGCATAATGATTTGTAACAACCTAATCTCATAAACTATTTACAAACAATAACTTGCTCAAAGCAATATAATTTGTCTACACTGTAAGACAACACCATGACGTTGTTTATGACGTTTGTTTTGTTAAAGATTTGTTGTACACACACTTATTTTACTATCTTATCAGTAGTTTAAGCAATTACGTATTGTATTGATGAATATTTTGAAGTCTCCGAAAAACGAGTTTTTGCAAAATCCCCCCCCTCTCACTCTCTCTGTCTCTTGTGTGCGTCTCGCACCCCTGCTAAACTTACCAAACATTTTATGTTATTTTCCAAAATACATTAGAATGGAAGTGTAGATAAGCAATCATTCAAAATTTACAACTATCCATTCCTTTAGAGCTGAGTGTTATCAAACTTTCTAATAAATCATTCTCTCACGTATCATAACACCCTAGAGACAAAACTGTCAAAATTATGGTACAATTCGTAGTCCAACTCTGCATAAAGACATTAAGGACGCCTTGACAAATCCATGTGAAACCGGTGCCGCCTAATACCGCATATACAGCAACTGTCGAAACGAAGGACCGACGTAAAATCTCGAATACATGCCTTCTTATATCTCTATATACGTAGTACCGACGATTACGGATGAATAATTTATCTCGATCCGGTCGACCGGACGTGTTATTAATTATTCATATTTATTTTTGGGTAGGTCAACATCGGATGCTCAAGGTAAATACGAACGCGACGGTGTTATTAATAACAACCACGACTGACGGTAATACGTTTTAAATCACCGCCCCCCGATCGATAATATGCATTAATTGATGCAACTTATAACAACTTTCGAACGGGATGAGACGGAAGGGTATAGGTAAGTAAAGTAGCGTTGAACAATGGCAATATACAATATACATGGTATAAATATATTAATTTATTTCGCAATGCATGTATGTAAGTATAGATAATATTATATGTGAAACTTAATGGAAAACCGAACCATTTAATCAAATAAATCAACATGTGCATGAATCAACAAAATAGTATTTGTAAAATTATTCTAATTTCCGTAAATTATTATTTAATTTTAATACAGAGACCGTATGCATATTTGTATTCTAAAGCGATTTTCACCTGCAAATTGAATTCCCCGAAAAATACCGTGCAATGCCTTTTATATTTTTATTAATAAGAAATTTCAGACATACCCGATGAGTACTAATATTCCCCCCTTAAATACATATTACCAACATCTTGTTGTCAAAATCGCCACTAGCAACGTGAAAATACATCACTGGTTAAAAACGTAAACAAAACAAACAGAGTTAACATTAAATCGATGTGATTGTATTAATTTAATATACAAAAATTAAAGAAAATGTCAGCATAAACGTGTGAGAACGTGTAAATTACTACCTTGTCTCAGAATAAGAAGGAGTAATTCAAATATCGCGCGAAATTGGCGTATATTTTTAAGGTATTTCATTGGTTCTTGCTTAGGAAAGTTTAACATGGGAAAATCAGTTCGACAAAACGTCATTTTATTTTTATAGCCAAGCCATAACCTAGTCTCCTACATTTTTACTTTGGTTTATTATACTTTATTGTGTTACTAAATAAAATCCGTACTTTTATGTACAACATGAACATGAGTGATCAGACGGCTTAAGACCTAAGGAATAAGTGATCAGGCATTTGAAACTTTGAATTTCATGAATCTGTCAAAAACACTGTACGGCAGTTCCTTTTTTAAAATCGAACGTCCTACACTTAATCATTGCAAAAGTAACTGTAGATGAGTCCATACCAAAAATGAACTGGGCAGTTCTACACAGATTCTTGAAACTCATTAATTTCAAGTAAGTGTTAATTAAATACTAATTATATTACCACATGTTCATATACATGTTATATTTTGGACATGTCAAACGTAATAAGAAACCTATACAGAAAAGGGTGAAAATATCGGGTGGAGAATATCTGGGAATAAAACAGTACAGATTATGATGGTCGTCCAATATTTTAATTAGATAAAACATGCTTGAATGAAGGGCACACAAAGAAAAAAGTTTGGATTGCCGCAAGTATAATGAGTACACAACAAGCTTTTGTTGACAGCCTACCGACAGGATTAAAAAGCCCTATTGGTAAAGGTACGCAAGGATCTGAATTGATATATGTGGGAGGACTATTGTATTGATTCATGAAATGAACCTTAACATTTTTGAAGGATGTTACAACAAATAATACCCAAGTTGGAAATGGCAGCTGCACCACAGGTTACCTACATATCATTGCGAGCGCAATCCGATTGAAATGATTTGGGCCCAACTAGGATGTGAAGTTGCTTCAAAAATTCCCATTTCAAAATATCACTTATACGAGAACTTTTAACATAAGCATTTACAAATGTTACAATAAGTAATTGTGCAAAGAGAATGTGAGATATAGATAGATTAATGGATGATTGTGAAACCATTTATTAATGTCTCAAACAGTGATGGTGAACGTGACTTATTAATGTCCAGCACAAGTGAATCCGACTAATTTATGCGGCATTTTGTTTGTTTGTAATTATAGTCTCAATTGTTGTATTTTTAATCTTTTTAACATGACGTGAACACTAAATTATTGTAATATATAATAGAAATAAAAATTTGTTATACTTATAAGTGTATAAGTGTAAAGTATTCAACTTAAATTTTTCCCCATATTTTCAAAATACATAAATACCGAATAATAATTAGTAACGTGTATATGTAATTGCCTTTGCAGGTCGTGTAAGCAACTTAGCCGATATATCATTTTATATTTGTTACTGTTTTATGTAAGATACACATTTCCAAGAGTGGTTGCTTGAATTTACCTGCTCAAGGTTTGTAACAGTAATACGAATGTTTATTTGTATATAAGTTCTTTATTGATATTTAAAATAGAAACTAATAAGCAAAACTGCTGCTATTTCTTAAGGACGACTTGATAAAAGATAAAAGGTTTGATTCATTCGTGCTCTCAGGTACATATATTTAATAATAAATAGACTTGATTCACAATTTTCATGTTGGTATAACACATTCACTAAAATGCATAGTAATTATATATGTATGTATGGCAATCTTCTTCAAAACGCTCAGAACCAAGTTTACTACTTTCATTTGAAAATTTGGGTTATATATTTATCCACATATTCTTTTAATCTTTGTTTAGAATCAACAGATTTGAATGTTAAAATAAAAGATTTATATTGATCAAATTAGAGATGCAATTTTACTCTTCTTGTTTCCAACTGCCTTGCGCACTTATTGCCGCTTCGATTGGTAGAATGAAAAGCGACACATCCATCCCTTTTAACCAAAGTAGTAAATCAAACACAAAACAGCTCAATCCTTAGTTAAAAATAATACATTTCTTCTAACCTCAATTGTCACGATGTCATATCAAATTGTCTACTACATTTTAAGCTGTGTTCCATGTTTTGGCGGAATATTTGAATCACTCCTTCTTATTCTGAGACAGGAAGTATTTAATACTTAATTTAGAACAACTTTTGTATAATTTGAAACGCACATACCTATAGAAAATCGTCATTTCTTTAGTTTACAGTTAGTAAAAATCAAAGAATCTTCAAGTGATTGTTAATTGTAATTATTGTTATTGTTATAGTCGTCCACTTACAAATTTGTTTAATGTTAATTGAATATAAATAAAATCACTGCTAAAAACCCTATAAACTGCGCTTATGGGATTCTAATGTCGATTTGATAATTAATTTAAATTCAAGCAGGAGTGGAAATTCTAAAACGTAAAAATTGCTAAAATGCAAAAGGCAGCGGTGTTAAGTTAATCTATAGACTTTCGCTGATAATTTTCTGTTTAAGGATAGGTAGACACCAATTATAGAAAATAATGTGTTCCTCAAAGAAAATGCTTAACAAACATTTTAAACATTTTTTCGTCAAGTTCTTAAATTTATTAATACGTTTATTTCAAATTAATTACAAATGTGATTAATTTATAATTCACTTTCACTTATATTTCATTTAGTTTGTGTACAACAACGTAATAGTCAAATTTATGCGTATACGTCGTCCAAAAACACAAAAACAACCTCATGACGTAATATTTTGAAGTCGAGAAATGTTTCATATTTAGATAAGCAAATTTGTACTCCTGTATTTCAGCAGCTGTTCTATAAAATTAAAAATACTTGCAAAATATGTATGTATATTAAGCATTATAAAGTCCAACAAAGTTATATTTCCTCTCTTCAAATATGTTTTTTTTTATTTGGATTTTCCTGATAACCTTCAATTAAAAGTAACAGAGTATAAAAAACTAGTTGCTAATAAATAAATCGCATAGATCCGATTCATTTATTAGCAAAATAGAATATTCATTGTAAACCTCTAAGTATATTTAAAATAATAATAACGTATTTATAGCAATGATTTTAACATATATCTATTTGTATGGGTCGATTACCCAAACAGACGATACACGTCATAAAGAATAATTTCGGTCCAAGTAACATTAAAGTACAATAATACCTACTAATCCAAATATTATTCAAGCTTCCGGTAACGTTTTATGTTACCAGAACTGTACGCCGTTGCAACATATAAAATGGTAACATTTTATTCTGTCAAATATCATACTGTCATAGTTGTTTACATTTTTCAGTCACTTCATTATCATACGTATTTCTTCCATTTTCACTATATTTATACGCCGATTTCATTTTTAACAATCAGTTGTTTTCGCAACTAAATCATGCCTAAACCGTTAAGTAAGCAAGCGAAAGAAATAATTCTCTCTTTAATCGGGTATTTTGAAAAAAAACGCGATAATAATGCGCCATTGCTACCCCTAACAGCAGTTCGAGAGGTAATATTTTCTGTTATTTATAGTTTATACAATAAACGTTTTAATAATAATATTTTTCATTTAGAGAGTAGCAAGTGCTTTAAATATTCACATTGCAACTGTAAATAAAATATCATCTACATCAAAACAGGGGGTTGGACCATCTAGCCCAAAGCGAAAACGGCCTAGAAGTAAGCCTGTTGTAAATGTTGATGACTTTACTCAGTGTGCAATAAGAAATACAGTATATGACATGTATAGAAACAGTAAGTTCTTAAGGATTTACGTTTATAAAATTAATATTTGAGTTTTTTACAGAACAACATATCACGCTTCATTCACTGAATATTACTCTTAAAGAAAAGGAACTCTTTTCTGGTGGCAACAATATGTTCGTATGAAACATGAAAATGTTCGCCAGTTTGTGTTCCTTGATGAAACCTGGGTTTTCCAAGATGGAACAACTCGTAAATCTTGGCAAAATGAATCTATAGAAACCACAAAAGCTTCAAAAGTAGGTGGAAAAAGGTACATTATATTTCTAAGAATAACATATTCTTATCTTATGTATATTTATTATATTATCTTGTTTTAGATATATTGTATTACATGCAGGTAGTTCTAATGGATTTATTCCTGGAGCAGACCTAATATTTCCGACAAATAGTCAGTATTTAGATTATCACGGTGATATGAACAGAGACAACTTTTTATACTGGTTTGAACACCAACTTCTTATAAGTTTAAAAGAGCCGTCCATAATTGTTTTGGATAATGTCAGTTACCACAGTACTATTAAACATAAAAGTCCAACATCATCTGCCACTAAAAATGAAATTCAGACATGGCTCACCAATAATAACATTGACTATGACGGAGCTGCTTTAAAAATACAATTACTGGATTTAGTTAAACGGTTAGTACATATATATTTAATTATTTTATTCAATAATTTCATTTATATCTTTACGTAAAGGCATAAACCACCAACTATATATGAAACCGATGATTTAGCAGAGAAGTATGGGCACGTAGTTCTTCGACTTCCACCCTACCATTGTATATTTAACCCCATAGAACTAGTGTGGGGAATAACAAAAACATACTATAACAATCACATTGGAAAATATGGTAGAAAAGTGGACGAATGCATAAAACTGTGGAAAGAGGCATTAACACAAGTAACCCCAGACATTTGGGCAAATAGCGTTAACCACTGTGAAACTGAAATTCAAAAATGGTGGGATAGAGAAGTAGGTTTTGAGAGGCAAGATATATTACCTTTTATAATTAATGTAAATGATTCCGATTCAGAAGACAGTGTTAAAGGATGAAGAAAACTAGCATTTCAACTTAATATTATTTTCTTTTTATCATATGCTTATCGCAATGTTACGAGTTTTTTAATCACTAATATGTATAATAATATATAGATTTTGTGTATATTATTTTTGTGAATGTAGTCTAAAATAAATAAACTCACATGTATTTAGAATTTGTTTATATTTTTTGTAGACATAGTCGAATAATTTAAAACATATTACTTAATAGTATTTGTTAATATTTTAAAATGTCAACCTAGTCCTAACTACAGATTATTTTCAAAGTACAGCTTGCTCAAAGCAACGTTATTTGTCAACACTGTTATGACATCACAGTGACGTTTCATATGACGTGTATCGCCTGTTTGGGTAATTGACCTATACTTTGATTACCATTTTCAAGTTATAATTATGGTAGAATCTCTGTGGCAACTGACATGCGCCAGTAAATTATATTGGCGTCAAATTTTGGATGTTGCAACATTTTACCTGTCAAGCAATATAACCTACAAAAGCCATTTCAAGACTGTCATTAATAGTAATATTCACACATCTTTCGACATTTTTTATAATTGTCATCCAAATTATACAAATTTGTCAACAATGCTTGCCTACTAAACAAAATAGCCCAGTAATAATAAAATAAAACACCTTTTTCACATAGAATAGCCCAGTATTAAATAAAATATAGGTATAAAAAAGTAATATTTAATAGCTTTATTTATAATAATCAATGTATAATATCGAGTGTTGAATTTACCTCTAAATTACACAAGTTCTTCGTCAAACACCAGTGGCGCTCAAGTTTTTTGGTTTGAACCGAATGAACATGCGTCAACTATCTAGAGCGTTAGAGATTTGTTAATAGCAATATGGCGGATAAAATTTCTTGGAAAACAAATTAACACCCACTAGTCCAAATATATATCTTTAACTGAAAATTATAAAAATATAGTACTTAGAATCGTTATATTCGTTTTAGCACGGCTAAAGTACTAACTACAGATGATGATTCAATACCACTACAAGTTGATATTGACCGGTACAATTTCAGAACAATGAAGCAAAAGTAATTAATTAATTAATATTTAATGATATCTAGCTCCTGCTATTGAAATACTATTACATGAAAATCAGTTTACTAATTGAATATTATAAATAAAGTTACTTTTTACTTTTCTACACCAACAATTTATATAAAAGTTCACTATTCTGTGTAGTAGGCAACTATTGTTGACAAGATTCTATTCCTTGTATGACTATTATAACAAAAATTGTACAAGTATTACTATTTATGACAGTTAAGTAATTACTTGCAGGTTATGTTTCTTACAGGTGAAATCTCAAATTTGAAGCCATTTTAATTTATTGACGAATGTCAGTTGCTAAAGCGATTCTACTATACATGTATCGTAATTGCAATATGTATTCAATCTTTTTTATACACAGATTGTTAATACGTAAATCTAGATATAACTATACATATATGACAAAGATTAGGTAGGGAGACGACGTCACGTGATCAAACCGGGTACAGGTCCGCCATATTGATACTACACTTACGTCAAACAGGTAGTGTTGGTAAAAAGTGGAGTGTTTGTTAAGTGCATCGTGAATTAGAGTTATATAATAAGTTAAATATTAAAAGACATTATGGTTTCTTGTGATCTACGTAGCTGCAACAGCAGAGACAGCGTTGATAAGAAGAATTCGTCTGGAATACATTTCATAGGTTTGTGTAGGCCTGACAGGTGTGGGATGACAGATTATAATTTTGAGTAGTCCGGACTTAGTGAGGCAGCCATATTGGTCCCACACTTAGCCCCGCCCAATGCACCCTTTTTGAGGGTACAGCAAAGATGCTTTACAATGTCTCCATAGCATTTTTCCTCAATGGAATATATTGACTGTCTGCATTTTGTATAAAAATGTAATTTTTAATACTTACAAAGAAAGTTGAAACATCTTAAGTTGTTAGGAATTCAAATTATAGTTGCTATAAATTAAAAATTAAATTTCAAAGTAGTATAAAACATAAATTCCAAAACGCTTGTCCTTTCTTACGTTTATCAGTTTACATAAAAACCTATATCCAGACGTAATGTATATTAAGCTCTTTATCTATTATGCATAATTTACGATATAAATATAAATAAAAGAGTAACGGAAAAACAAAACATAACGTTCCCAAAAAGAACATAAAACATATATAACACAAAGCAAAATAATTCGCAAAGTCACTTCTTCTACATCCACCATGTTGTAGTACTTGCAAATATGTACATCAAAATGGTCCTTTTTCTTTCTGTTACTCGTTCCGGTGATTGATGAGATAATATGAGTTGTGTATTTAGTAATAAAAACGAACCAGTAGATGTTTGCACTTTGTACGATGTCCGAGCTTCGGTTGGTATGACTTTCAGGTTGCTCACTTGTGCATCAATAATTTACGGATCGAAAAATTCGCGATCATTTTTATCACGTTCGCCTCTCCAATATTTTAAAATCTTTGCTTCATTTTGCTGTATATCTCCTCGAAGCTATTTACTTCTATTAGAAATGTAAAGTAATACTTGAGGTGAGTAAATATATATATATCACGGGTTCTTTTAGACAGATTTATTTATTCTTTTACCTTTGAGGTTGAATATATTGTAACGTTTTCGGGTTCGCAATAAACAACTCGTGCAATTTATTTATTTAAAACAGTCTGTATATTCATACACGTAAAATTAATTACAATATAAAAATATAAAACTAATGTATCACACTTAAACTACTACTATTTAAATTAACACAGGTATTTATTTCTATTACTAATATTTATGTAACACTACCGTATTTATATCACTTCTATTTATATAACAACGCGCCACTACATTTATTTTGTGTTGTCTTTATATTTATGTTTACTCTTCGGCTACCACTCAAGGAACTATTTATTTATTTCTTATATTTATTTTTACTTTGGTCTGTTCCGCGCGATGACTACTTACGGAACTTCTTATTCCGGAATTGACTTATCTCCGTGACCGAGCTGCCTTATATACACATACGAAACATCTGGAAGCATTCGCGTAAACTCCATCTTCCTCTCGATGTTTGTAGAACATTCGACAGACATTCTGTCTCTTCGCAGTACACATAAAATGGATAATTTATTGCTTAACGATGTTTACCAGTCGCACCGAATGTCTGCTTCTCTGTGGGCTTGTTTCATTACAATATTTACAGTTTAATAATAATTATTGAGGTTTGATTAAAAAAAAGCAAACTAATAACAAAAGACAATTAGGAGAGCGAACTACCAATGAGTTTCATAGGAAGATCTTTCATTTATCAAAGAAGACATTCAACTTCACTACTTGTCATTCTGACGAAAATAGATAAGTTTGAAACACGTGTCAGCGATTGCCTTACTCTTCCAACAAACCTAATGGTTATCATTTTCACTTTTAATTTACACAATTCCAAATTATTATTTTTGTAATTTGTTTTGTCATTCTCGTGACGTTTAACACATAAGGCGATATTCTTTCACGTGTGATGAAATTAGATGTCATTCCTTATAATAAATCAAGAATCTTTGATGGTAGCTGTACGAATGATTTGGCTGCTGTGCAGCTAAATGTTTACACTTTCTCTTTTAGTTACACAATTTTTTATCTTCCTACGTTTTGTCACATGGTTGCAATTAACACATATTATTTTGAATGTCGTCTTTGATAAATCAAAGATTTTTTGATGAAACTCAGATCAGATTATTGTTCCATAACGATAACGCGCCTTCTTATTCATCCATCAAAATTAGTCAAATTGCATTAGGAATTGCTACCTCATCCGCCATATTAACGAACTCTGGCACCCAGTGATTTCTTCTTATTTCCAAATTTAGAAAAATGACTAGGCGAAAAATGAAGAGAGGATATCCGAGTTAAAAATAACGACACATATTAAAAATTTTGTATATACTTTTGTATAAATTATTAATCTGTGTCGTCGTTTTTAACTATGAAATAGTAATATTTTCCTTGGTTGTATCGTCTTTAGTGACAGTGTTATGTTATTGTAAATTACAAATTGATACTTCATTTGACAAATTTTATATTTTAATTTTTTTTCTCGTTTTATAAACTTGTGGCTAAAAAAAGGTTTATAAAACTTTATATACTACTTATCAAAAATAACAAATATTCAAAGCAAAATAAAACAGCAGTATTCTATCCATACAAGTTTGCCGATTCGTAAACATAAATAGTTTTTACGAAGATTTTTACGAATTCTTATAATGATAGCTTGGCTATTATCCAAGTATACCTTTCGATTGATTCCTAGAATGATAGGATCGCTACTAATTGTACGTATCTGAAATTGTTGATGCTAGTAGTAATTCATAAGCTATATGGTGTAAGCAAAAGTCAATACACAGTCATAATTACATATTCAAAATTACACAAATACAAACTAGACCAACATTATTTTTTTTATTTTCTAGGCACATTTTATTGTTGTTTTGCCTGCTCTTGTGCTTTCATTCTTTTCTCATCCTGTTCCTTCAATTGCCCGGATTCATCCTTCTTAATAAATCTATCCAAAATTTTCTCATCATCAGGTTGATACTGGGACAATTCTCTAAACGCTTCATCATCTACCATGCAAATTTCATGGCCATCAGGATCCGCCAAAATAAGAACTCGAACAGTGGCTTTTCCTGGCGTGTCCAGCGACTTTAAGGGTACCAAAACTGTTCCCTTGGCAGCCGCAATCCTATCACTCACCATGGGTTGTTCATCATGAGGACAAGCAAATGCGATACGACCAAAAGCCGTTCCATGCCTTACAGCTTCTTTAATCTCTTGTAACTCCAACTTCGCTTCGCCTTCTTTATAACCCAGTGTGACTTTTTTATTATCATTATCCTTGGAGAATATATTCAGTAGCAAAACGCCATTCCAGTATTCTATTGACTTCTGTAAATTAGACGAAGCCAACGTCACTTTTTGAATAGGATCTGTTTCAGTTGGTTGGGGTTCGTCTATTATATAAAAGGGATAACCACCTGGTGCTTCCAGTACATTGTTTGGTAAGATAGGCCACTCATTACTCCTTGCTCTTTCAAGAGCCTCTCTGCTTTTAATAGTAATTCCAATAAAATCGTTTCCTCTATCGTACGATCTTATTGGGTAGTTGTATGTTAACTCTATGACAAAATGATCGTCTTCTGGTCCATATCCCACCATTGTTTTACTCCATCTGCTATTGTATGGACCATTACAAGAAGCCTCACAACCTTCGGCGAATTCTTCGTGTCTCAATACTTTCATTCCCAAAATCGTCCTGAAAAACATTGCTGTTCTACCTCTATCTGGTACTTTAAAGACGTAATGTAAGCTGCGTCCATTCACTTTTTCGGACATGTTTGATAAGGCCCTTAAATTAACATGAAATTTAGAATTTTAAAATTGACTTGTCAAAATATAATCCAAAAAGGCGAAAAATGACATTTCAGTGACAGGCGACTATAACCAAATTCCTTTGAGAAATCATATTTTAACCTCAAATTAAACATGAGAGGTAATTTATGTTTAAAATAAAACATTATGACATTTCCAAATTCCAAGGTTAAAATATGTGAGAAAACAATTTTATATAATTTGGTAAATTATTACAATTGTAGATCCAAGTAGTTTTGTGAAGTTTACATAAACCTATTAAAAATAAAATCAGATCTGAAAATGTCTCCAATGATTTATTTACCGCTTCAGTCAAACAAAAGTCTAGAATTGAAAAAGAAGAATGGTTAAACTAATAATTTTACACAAGGAAAAATAATGTATGAGTATTAAGAAATATTTCAAATCCATTGACTTACTTTTACCATCAAGGATTGTCAAAATGTTTATGATGGAATATTATTTTATTGAAGGGGTGAGAAAGTTGGCCATATTCATGAGAATAATATTTGTAATACCAGACGAGTAAAAATGACAAACGGAGAATTGCAATAGCTTTGTTTCATTTCTGTGAATTTTTTTTAATTTTAACAAATTATTTTTGCTAATTTATTTCTAGATTTCTGCTATTATTGTTTTCTCCAGCAGCCTTATTATTTATAAACTTCTATATACAGCCTTCTTTATACTTCTTCTTTAGTGAGTGCAAATAAAATTTTATTATTATCAATAATATCATCTTCTTATATATCATATTTATTCCAGCTTTTTTAACCCAGTCTCATTTAGTATTCTCGAGAAATACTGAGCAAATCTTTTCAGGTTTTCTCCATATCCCTCAACAAGGATACTTCTTGAATTTTTAAGTAATAGAATCGTCTTATTTCCTTCAAAATTCTTCAATATATATCTACAGAAAATACGAAAACTCCCTATTTTCTAACATTCACTATTCTGAGGCTTGCTTTAGATAATAACCTTTGCTTAATTGTGTCTTGGAGGTTATGGGAGTAAACTATTTCTTCCGATCGATCGAAAGTGAATGGAACGTCAATCATGTTAACACCATATATTTGCTCTGTATTCCAATGACACATTTTCTAATAATGAACGAAGACTGTTTTCAAGAAAATGTAAGTAATTTCTGCCGTTCAGGTGTTCGTTAAATACAAAAGGTCCTAAGATTTTGTTTTGCACACCCTTCTTCTTCTTCTTCTTCTTCTCCTTCTTCTTCTTCTTCTGCTTCTTCTTTTTCTTTTTCTTCTTCTTCTCCTTCTTCTTCTTCTTCTTCTTCTTCTTCTTCTTCTTCTTCTTCTTCTTCTTCTTCTTCTTTTAGCTAGGGTCATCCCCTGTTTGCCTGGCCTATTTCTATTCAGCGGATGTGGAAAACCAACTTTGTCCCCATCTCTTGGGTGGTCGTCCTTGTTGTTTCTTTCCTTTTGGTCTCTCATGTTTGCATATATATGCTAGTCTGTTGGTTTGCATTCTCTCGACATGGTCATTCCATTCCTTCCTTCTTCGCTTATTCCACTTCACCACATCCTGCACTCCGCATCCTTCTCTTATGGATCTACTCGTCTGTCTATCTTGTAACGTGACATTCGCTATTTTTCTGAGAATCTTCATTTCTACCGTTCGAATTTTTTGTTTAGTTTTCTTGGTATTTGCTCTTTTCTCCGTGGATTATGTTAATACTGGGCGAACCATAGCTTTGTATACTCGTACTTTACTTTCCTTAGTCAGGTATTTGTTCCGCCTGACCATTGTGTTTAGATATCCGGTTACTTGTATCGCCTTCATTGCCTGTTGTTGAACCTCCGCCCGCAGGTCTCTTTCACTCGTTACCTCGACACCAAGATACCTAAAGTTCATTACCTGTTGAACGACGGATCCGTCCATTTCTAGTTTACAACGAATTGGCTGCTTACATATTACCATGCACTTAGTTTTATCTTTGTAGATGTTCATGTTATATTTTTTGCGCGGTAATGTTGAATTGATGCAAAAGTCTCTGTAAGTTATCTTCGCTGTCTGCTAGGAGCACTGCATCATCGGCGTAGCATCTTTTCCATTTATTGATTGATCATACGGTCCATTATTAAATTGAATAAGAATGGGCTCAACGAATCTCCTTGCCGTATGCCAATGTTTATTTTGATTGGTTCCATAATTCCATCAGATGTTTTGATTCTAGTCGACGTGTTAGTGTTAATATTATTGACCAATTCCACAAGGGTTTGTGGTACGTCACATTCATGTAAAATTTTGCTGAAATCAACGAAGTGGACAAAACGGTGATGTCAGGGACGTATTTAAAGCTTTTTGTTGGGGGGGGGGTTCTAACAACCGATTTTCGTTTTATCCCCTATGCTGAAGTGAGTATAAACTTGTCTTGGTTTTGGGGTACCTATTTAAAAAAAATATATCACATGAATGAAAATTTATTAAAACTTAAGATATTTATTTTTACAAAATTAAGTTCATTCTCTTTCTTCTTTCAGCTAACTTATTTACAATTGCTGAGGAATCTAGTTCTATTGCCATATTTCGATGAATACTCATGAGCGCGAAGCCTGTAAGTCTCTCGTCTCCCATTCTATTCCTTAGATACGTTTTTAGCCGTTTAAGTGTGGAAAAAGTACGTTCAGGAGTGGCAGTGGATACTGGGAGTGTTGCTAAGATTTGAAGAAGCTTCTTAATCGTTGGGAAAAAAATTTCATCACATTGATCCATAGCTTCTAATACACTAAGGGGCTTTTCCTGATTACATCACTGGTTGTGCCAAAGCTCATACTCGATCACCAAAAGTTTTATTTCAACTTCACTAAGAAATATTTCTGCTATAGATTTCTTTACTCTTTCAGTGTTTCGGGTCCGGTCAGGTAGGAGCAACTGAATTCCTGAAATTGTTTCTTCGTGAGGCTTAAAGGGAGCATCAAGCTCACTGACTACATGTTCGATAAATGGGTAAAATACATTTCGCCTATGGTAAACTTCAGCTGTGTCCCCTAATACATTACTGCGGTTCATTTGTCTTCCAGTTACTCTTGGAACACTTATACCAGTTGAGAATTCCCGTTCATCACGTAAGTTCTGTAAGGTGGTTTTTATTGTTTTTACATATCTGCAAGTGTTAGTTAAATTTACATTGACTTTTTGCAGGGTTCGGTTTAAGTTTGATGTATACCAGAAAATTTTCCTTAAAATTGTCATTGAAACTATGAACTGACTATTTTCCATTGCAACTTGCAAATGGTAAGCTTGTGTTGCAAGTTCCGCCCTTCCAGACTCTTGAAAAGCTTGAAGTGCTGCAAGTACTATAGAAAACATCTCAGCAAACCTTTCGACGGCTGTGTGTTTTTCCGTCCAACGTGTTTCAAAAGGCGATATAAGCCTTGAATGAGGCGCTCCAATCTCGTCCGCAGTTTTTTTTAGAAGGCCATCTCGAAGTGCCGATTGTCGAAAGAAGTTAATAATACTTTTAATAGTTCCGATGCAGTTTCGAATTGCAGAGATCTCGCATGAATGAGGCAAAACTAAGTTTAAGGTATGAGCTGCACAGTGTACGAACTGTGCTCTGGGATATTTGTCCATAATTATTGTTCTTACGCCTTTAAATCGCCCGCTCATCACAGCCGCTCCATCATAGCCCTGACCAACTAAATTCTCTAAGTCTAATCCAAACGACTTAAGTCTTTCCATGATCGTCGAAGCTAAAGCTGATGCTGTAACATCATTAACGTAGACAAATTCAAGGACATCTTCTCGAATAAGAGCCTTTCCAATAGAGCAGTCGACATAACGAAGACAAAGTGATAGCTGTTCATGACGCGATACGTCTTGAGTATCGTCGGCAAGTACAGCAAAGAAACCTGACTGTTTAACTCTATTTATTAGTTGCTCTTGAATAGCACTTCCACACAATTCAATGATTTCATTTTGAATGATGGAGGATGTGTACATACCCCGAGTATGACTACTTTGAGAAAGTAAGTGAGTTTTAAGTACTTCGTCACCTGATCGCGCACGAAAACGAAGTAGTGCACGAAAATTTCCATCATTAAGTTGAGGATCTATAATGCCGATTTCACCAGAGTCTTGATTTCCCCTCAGAGGCAACTCCTGTCGTTCGCAAAATAAGATTGTGTCTACTATGGCACACAGCCTCTGTCTATTTTCTTCGGTAATTTTTTTATTTTGCACATTAAATGACTCTGTAACATCCCGCGATTGACCTTCCATAACGCTTATGAAATTTCTTGCCCGTTCAACAGCATATTTATGATACTTTCTATTTCGATGATGTTCGATCTTTTCGAGAGCTTTTTTCCAGTTATGAAATGGCTTTGTGACAAAACCTTCAAATTTTGATCACCATCACCATTCGGTCTGTCCAAACAAAACGCACATTTTGCAAAGTGATCCTTGTGATATATTTGAATAAACTAACCATGGGTTCTTTTGGGTCCAATGACGTTGAAAACAAAGATTTCTTTTACCACTGATGGAAAACTTAAAAGTCTCTGAAGGGGTCCAAGTTTCTTTCAAAGCTTTTAATTTTTCTTCATCATTTATTGTTTTTTTTGACAAATGTTTGCCAATAAAGTACTCATCTTCCTTTATAACAAACTCTAGACTAGCTAAGACACACTAAGGAATGTCAACTATTGTCAACCGTCGCTCGACGACGTAGAAATTCTTCTCTAAATGTAATGTTGCCGACTTGCCGGTATTGCATACAGAATTTATACGCACTTGGTGGGCACTGCTGCAAAAGTACATTGAAATTCAGTATATGTGTTTTAAGTTTTTTAGATATAATAATAATTGTATTCAATGTAATTCTAATACCGCAGAAGAATGATGATAATTCTGGGCGGTTCGATTGGGGAAGGGGGGGGGTTTGACCCCCTAAACCCCCCCCCTTATATACGTCCATGGGTGATGTCTTCGAACATCTATTATAATAAATATACATAATACACAATGCTTGTTTAATATTTGCTGTTTATTTTATCATAGCCATCTTGATTTTATCGATATGAATTGCTGTACAAAATAGTGGATAACTGCCGCAACTTTCATTTTTTGTCAATAATGTATGGAAGCTTTCTTTTTTTAAATAATTAAAAAGTGTCGAATGAAAATTGTATGAAAATATCTAAATATTTTATAAGAACAGACTGTTAACTTATCTTAAATTTGAATTTAATGGACAAAATGTCTACGTTTTAATTCACCCTAAGAATTGCGACCCTTGCGGTGATTTTGGAAACTTAAAAATATTTTTGTTGACATTTCTTTGTCGCTTTGACTATTAATATTTTTTCCGCGCAGTTGTACTATGAACTGTTGCTTAAACGGACCGCCGGTATATATGTATAAATGTATTTTTTGAATATAAAAGATTTCAATCGTAACTAAGAAAAATGGCAGATTAGTATTTTTAAATTTCTAAATAATTTAAAATAAATCAAACTGCATGAAACATCAAGTCGTCTTCACGTCTTTTAAATAAGTAAATGTTACGTATCATAATATGCAAACTCTAAGTATAACATATACATTAGCACATCCTCAGTTATAGAAACTCAATACGAGTATGACAGTAATAGTAATAATAATAATCATAATAATAAGTAATCGGTAATCGCTGGCGAATAGTCTCAACGACAAGCAATACACATACACACTACATTGCCAGCATAGAAACTCAACTCCTTCACGTCCGTCGGATGTATTTAATGTCTCGTTATGCTAACTGACCTAGACCTAGCTCTCAATTGTTTACAGTTGCGACATTCTCACAAACACCACACATGTACACACATACATAAACTACACATACACATTCACACACGTAACCATCTACGTAAGAGTCAAATCGCAGACGTTTGTGTGAGCATTACTACTGATCGTGTTTTGTCTGAATGTCGTTCGCAAATGTCAATGTCGCTGCATAATGCGTTTGTTCTTGATGTTGCAACATTATCGTTTGCATAATTTTATGAGTTATTACGCAAGAACATAAGAAGCGATCCGTACGTTTTGTTTTGTCTTTCAATTTACAAATCAAAATTACTTGCGGTGTAAAAGGTGACAGTTATAAAAGGGTCGAGTAGATTTGTCCACGGATGACAGTAGGTAATTATAATTGGCAAATCTTATTGTTTACGACTTCGTCAGCTTGCCACGGTATTGAAAATTTAAACACGGAGATGTGTTAGAGATAGTCGAGCCAGCGTAATTACAAAACAAGCGAGTTGCATAACAACTGACGATTATTTTGGAATTTTCAATTGAATTAGGGCTAATTGCGGGTAGTGATGCCTGTGGGAAGTGTTAATAATACGAGGTATGTTCTCTTTCCGCTGAGATTATCTAGTAGGCGATGATATTTTGCGACAAATTTTGTACTTATAACAATTTTAATCAGTTGTTTACAAGTTTAGTTATATCGACAGTTGTCAAATATATCTGATTGTTTGTAAGTTACATTAGTTTAAAGTAGTCATTTCGCCAATAGATCATGGAACTGAACAAGAAACATTATCGAGCGGCCATTCTTTAACATTTCAAGCGTGGAGGAAATCAATCGAGTGTTAGGTGAGAAGTCGTGTTGCTTCGCTACCGGAAAACGGTGGTATAATGAATTTCAACGCAGTCGACTTTCCTTAGGCAGGGCGCAAGTTGAGAAGCAGCTTGGTGAGGTGAGGTGACGCAGGGTGACGCAGGGAAGCAACGAGATTTGGGAGAGCGAAAGTTGGGAGGCAGTTCTATCTCAACTTCGTGCCTGGTGTTTATTAAGAAATCGACTTTGGCAGACAGGTTGAATAAGATCAAAGAGCGGAAAATAGAAGATAACAGAGGTGATGAAACAGGAGAGTCTCTTGCCGTGAAGCATTTCGAAGAACATGAATTAGTAGAGAGAGAAAGAGAATGAAAATAACGACTTGCCGCTTGCTACAATAGGAAGTGATTCAAAAATTGTATTTCAGTGACTATTTCAGTTCAAGTATAGCAGCAAACAAGTTTTTACCGCAAACCAGGAACAAAACTTATGCGAGTATCTAATGCAACGTTCAAAAATAAATTACTGGCTGATGTATTCGCAAGCACATGAACTAGCTTTTAAATTCGCTCAAAAGCTTAACAGAAAATATCCAACGAGCTGGGCTAGGAACAACAGAGCGGGTTTGAACTGGATGAAATCTCATGAAAAGGTTCAGAAATCTCAGTTTAAGAAAACCTGAAAACACCAGTCTTGCTAGGGCTAGAGGATTTAACGAAACCAGCGTGAAATAATTTTTCGATAGTCTGCAAATTGCTTTAGAAAAGTATAAAATAGCACCAGAAAATATTTACAACCTTGACGAAACAGGGGCACCACAGTCCTTAAGGTACCAAAAGTTATTACTACTACGGGAATTAAGCAGGCGAGACAAGTGGTTTCTGCAGAAAGAGGGGAACTGTTAACTTTTTGTGCTATTAGTAATGCCGTCGGAAATACAGTGCCGACGGTGTATGTCTTTCCAAAGGCTAAAAACAAGCCGGTATTTATGAGAGGTACGCCTAATGGTAGCTTGAGATTATCGAACAAATCAGGATCCAGTTGGATGACGGCATCTTTATTTTTAGAAGTGATGAAACACATTCAAAACTTTACGAAATGCACCAAAGGAAATCATCACATCCTCATATTACTAGACAACCACGAATCACACACCAGTTTAGGGACAATACTTTTCTGTAGGGACAATGATAAAATATTTGTAACATTTCCGTCACATTGTACGCATCGTCTTCAGCCTCTCGATTGTGTCTATATGGACCTTTTAAAACCTTCATTCGAATTTCTTGGGCTATTCCTTCCTAAATCAACAATTTTGTTTTGATTTTTAAATAGTCAGCGTGTGACGTATCGTACAGTACTGTTCTCCCTCGAACTGCCTCTATTGATTTTTCCTTCATAGTCAACCTCACTTTCAACACAATATTTCATTCGCAGGTGGTAGTCACTAGTGACAAACTGCGGCACGACCACAAACATTCGCAGCTCACGGGCGCTCTGAAACTGCATCACCTCATCCTGCGTACGAACATGCGGTGTAGTATTCTCTTATTCGTTTCACAGAATCACACGGTGACTCACCTCACCAAGCTGCGTCTCAACTTGCGCCCGGCCTTAAATGACATTTTTCGAGCTCCTAATCCAAAAACGGCACTTGCAGAAAAAAAATGCTCGTATTTGGAACATGTTTGTAGAAGACGAGCATACTACTATCAGAAGCAGTCAAGCAATTTTAAAGATTGGTGTGAAAGCAATTAACTTTATTCTAGACAAACATTTGAAGGTCGGTGAACTTTATTCGCGGTGGATTACCCACAACTTGACTTCAATTCAAAACGAGGACCATGTGAGATGGTGCAGATATACACTAGATCGCTTTAACCGTGGATCGTCTAATTTGGTATACAACATCATCACAGGTGATGAAACATGGGTATACTGCTATGATGCCAAAAAAAGCAACAATCGACAATTTGGGTTTTTGAGAATGAGTCGACGCCAACAAAAGTTGTTCGTTAAAAAAGTTGAAACAAAAGACGGTCGCCACATTTTTTGGAATTACTGGGAATGTTTCCACTGTAGCACTGGGGTATACACGTACTGTTAATTCAGAATGGTACACTACAGTTTGTTTGCCTAAGGTTCTCCAAAATGTTCGCGAAAAACGTCCAAGAGGAAGGATCATCTTGCATCAAGATGACGCTCTGGCCCACATTGCCGCTCGAACAACTGAGTATTTAAATACTCAAAACATAGAAATAATGGGCCATTCGCCGTATAGTCCAAACCTAGCACTTAATGACTTCTTTTTATTTCCGCGGGCAAAGGATAAATTACGGGGTTTACGTTTTACATCAGCCGATGAAGCTGTTGATGCCCTTAAAAATGACATAAGCAATCTACGGCCAGAAGATTGGAGAAAATGTTTTCAAGATTAGTTTTCACGGATGCAAAAATACATTGACTGTGGAAGAGAATACTTTGAGAAGTTATTAATAAATGATTTTTGTAAATAAATTGTGGTTTACTTTACCAGACTCAGCAAAAAGAGAACAGCCCTCGTATATCGATACTGTACGTTTAAATGAAATACAATTAGGATATTTACTATTTAGAAGACGAAATATTAATCCGCATTATTGTTAAACTTTACGTTGTGCGCCAAAATGTTTTACTTCACGTTGTGGGCCAAATTGTTGTACCTGGTATTATGTTGGTGGTTAAATTTGTTTATAAATGGATGTATCGTGAACAATGAGTAATTAATTACATAATAATTCATCAAACGTCCAGAATACTGTTGTGTAAAAGAAAGTGTTACAAAAAGAAACAAAGAGAGTTGTCTTTAAAGTTTTTATTTAATAAAATAACGAATTAAAAAAAATTACGGTTAAAAAAATAAAGGAATTTCAATTTAAGGCAGGTATCATTCTGTGAACGTAAATAAACAGGGATTATATTATTTACAAGTCGGTTCAAAAGTAAGGATTTACGTTAAAAATCAATGCCATTGAACGATAGGTGTTTAGACTTGGGTATGGATCCACACACGTATAAACTGATTCCCTATGGCTAATGGTATTTGACACAACCTCACCCTGGGCAAAACACTCTTGTCGCTCACTAAAATATAGGAAAGCTCACCGCCGCTATGCCAGTTGCGGAGAAGAGATCGTTCGAAGATATTTCTTAGAACGACTATAGAAAATGGCACAAGTTAATTGATGAGTTTTCTAACGGTATTATTACCCGAGAGGAGGATAAAGACGTTTTAAGGATGTTTAATACCAAGTCAAAATCACATCAATAAATGATTTATTTAAAAAAATAAGAACAAAGAGTATAAGTCATTAAATGGTTTTCCAGTTTATATAAACAATTAAATGGAATCAATTTATAATTATAAAACAAATTTTAAGATCCCCCCTATATATGAAATATTTAAATTTGATAATTAAAATAGTTTAAGTTTTATTAGTAAAGAAGAAACACAGATAATACAACCAGTGCTTTGATAATATTAGCACCCAGGAAAATTACGAAAGCTTTCGTGTACAGATTATGCTGTAATAGTCATGGACAATGCATCATTCATCTATTTGGGAAAAAAGAACGTGGGAAAGATTGAAACGTGATTCGTTTTAGTGAATTATAATTGTCCTGTGAATCATACTCATTTCTGTAGCTATTTTTTGTAAATTTATAACTTTCAAAAGTTTATATTTTACTTCTAATTTTAAAATCAAGCCTCATATAGGTATCAATAATGTACGATGTAGAATTTACCAGAATAGGTTATGCCAAACATCGCATTCTATTCTAATTTTGAGTAGATTATACATATTAACCCAAAAAGTCACTCGTATACAATATATTATTAATACAAACTGCTTACACTTATTAGAAAACATAAATAAACTTTAAAATGTTTGACAAATAACAACATTTTTGGCGGGATATTTAAACCACTTCTTATTCTGAAACATGGTAAGTATAGCTGCTTATATTTACCATGAAGTACGTCATATATTATTAATAAATAATAACAATAATTAAATACGTTTCGTGTATTCTATCTATCTATCTATGTCTAATCTAGTCTAGACAATCCTGTATTATATTGAATAAAAACTACTTGCATGTAGGAGGAAACATGAGCTGTGTTCAAACCCGTTTTGTTAATTTTGTTGACCCAGGTCAGTATAGCTTGTACATTTCGTCGTTTTCGTTGGCTTGCCTTTTATTTGTCCTTTTGTTTTTTTCCCTGAAAACTGCGTCAATCTTGTCTTTATATCCGTACATGCATCTCGCTGCTTTCAACAACATCTAGACCGTCTACCAGTGTGTTACCTTGACGGTTGACGGTGGTATTTGCTATCTCTCTGGTGTGCGGGCGGTTTAAGACTCTCTTCTAACAAGAGACCGGCAAAAAATACTTGCTTGTTCTCTTCAATCGGTCAGACGAGAATGTCACGTGAATATTTGTATTTGTTATTGGTTGGTGGGCAATGCAATGAGCAGCGGTGAATGTGCCCGAGGAACACGTACATACAACATATGTATATACATTCATATATATGTATTATACATGTGTTCTTAGCTATACCCTTTCGTTTAATGTAGCAAACATTAGCCGAATGCATATGGTCGAGCATTACGTTCAAATGAATAGTGTAAACACTGAGAAGATTTTACTGGAATTTATTTACTCTTGGCAGATGGAATTTCGTATGGCAAGATTCCAAGCTGGTGTCTGTAACTAATGTTTACTCAGTTGAATGGAAAATTAGAATTTATAAATTGTTTTGAACTTGTTTTTTTAATGCTAACGTTAATTGCTATTAGAATAGATTAATATCTATTTAAATCATTTCGACCAACAGGTAAAACTAGAAAGATAGATAAATCTTTATTCTTTTGTCATTGGCATTGAAATAAATACTGATGTTAATAATTAACAATAATAATAATTTATATGTCGACATTTGCCTACATCTGATGACTACAACACGGATATTTTCTCAACCATGAATATTATTATTATTAAGCTAATTAACAGATAAAATACACTACAAAGATACATGTACCACACTAATGCTCAGAGAGCTAGATACGAATTTCGACAACTATGTTCTCATCACTCATCATCAGTAGCATTGAATAATAAAAACCGCGTTGTCTGTACACCATAGCGTATACAGAACAGTACTAGGATGGATTAATGCTACAGTGTACAGACAACTCGGTTTTTATTAATCGATGCTACTGATGATGACACCATAGTTGTCAAAATGCGTATCTGGCTTCTTGTGCATTAGTGTGGTAAAAGCGTCTTTGTAATGTATTTTGTTTAGTATTGTAACGAAACAAGTGCACATAGAAAGGCACACTTCCAAGCGACAATAAAAAGACCTTGTAAATCATCTCGACGCGACTGATAAACATCGTAAAGCAATAAATCATCCATTTTATATGTGCAAAGAGACAGAATGTCTATCGAATGTTCTACAAACATCGAGAGGAAGATGGAGTTTACGCGAATGCTTCCAGATGTTTCGTATGTGTATATAAGGCGGCTGGGTCACCGATGGATGATTAATTCCGGAATAAGAAAGTTCTTAAGCAGTAGTCGCGCGGAAAAGTAGAAATAAATATAAGAAATAAATAAATAGATCCTTAAGTGGTAGCCGAAGAATAAACATAAATATAGTGCAATAAAGACATAAATATTTCCGTGTTATATAGAAATAAATACCTGTGTTAATCTATTCTAATTTAAATCGTAGTAGTTTAAGTGTGATACATTAGTTTTACATTTTTATATTGTAATTAATTTTAAGTGTATGAATATACAGACTGTTTTAAATAAATAAATTGCACGAGTTGGTTATTGCGAACCCGAAAACGTTACAGTATCAAACCAAAATCTCCAAATAAGTTAAATGTTCATTAAGAATAATTAACAGATAATTAGATAAATCTAGAAAGTAGTACCTAATAAAATCGAAAAATACCAACACCATCTTTAATAAAGCCGAACATTGCAACGTTATATTCATGTCAGCAATAAAAGGCTAATTTAGAACTGTCAGGCAGCTGTCATCTACTGCCAGGCGACACACAGTTTGCTATTCTGCTGCCATAAGAAAGTTTATGTACTATTTATGCTTAAGTACTAATATGCTATATAATAAACAAATGCTGTATATACCAATAATCATAAAAATATAAATGAAAAGAACATATTTTCAATTCTTTGAAGACGGTAATTTGTCAAATAAATAATTTAGTTTAAAGTTCTTCAGGGGTCTGTGACTTTCCGATTGAATAGTCTCTATATCATTACTATAACAAGTTTATACGAATTAAACATCGAAAGCGATAGGTAAAGATATCTTAACTGTTTTAGACAGACACTTTAATTTTGTGTCTAAAACCTAAAACCAAAGTGTTTTAGTGTGCGCAGTGGAATGCCGTGGTTTATTCGATCGAAAACCTTTGAAAAATCGAAATATATATTGACCACTTACCTCCTATATCAAGAACCTCTGATATAAATTGTAATTTGTGAAAAACTGACCAAATTCGTCATTGCATATACGCTTTCCAAAAACCCATGTTGCATACTTGAGATATTGAGTTTTACGGCAGCATAAATAAATTTATGTAAGTATTGAGTTAAAAACTTTATCAAAGTTGCATATGATACATATCGGTCTGAAATGCTGTGGTATTAGGGGAAACTCCTATGAACTAAAAAGCTACTTGAACGATAGAAAACGACTAGTCTCTTGGTGTTGGGCGAGGTCTAATATAATATCTAATGTTCATGAAGTGCCGCAGGGATCCATTCTGACTTAAGATGGATAACGAAAAAACAAAAAACACTTACGTTCACCATTTGTTCAAGAGAAAAAGCTCTGTAAAACTTTTGGGTATTTTCCTGGACAGCAAACTTCTTTGGGGTGAACATATAAAAGAGCTTTAAAAGCAACTGCCAACTTCAATCTATACCATCCGCCGTATAAGGAAGATAACCGGACATGGGGCAGCTAAACTGGTCTACTATGGCAACTTCCACAGTAGGGCGACGTATGGAATTCCTCTTTGGGGTGAGTCGGCGGGAGCCGTGGACCTTTTCCGTCAACAGAAGATGGCTACAAGAGCAATGGCTGGAGTCAATAGGATAACGAGCTATCGTGAAATATTCAAAACACAAAACATACTCATTTTCATGTCCTGCTATTAATCACCTGTCTCCTACATGCCCAGCGATTCACAGACTTTGTCACACAAAGCGACGTTCACACTCACAACACCAGAGGTAGCAACTGCTTAGTGGTCCTATACCGCCGAGTCGGGACAAATGGGAACGAACTACACTTCAGTGAAGTCAATCAAGAAGCTAGGAAAATCAAAATTTAAGCAAGTAGTTGTTTGTTGTTTGGTGAAAAGAAGAATTCATTCGTCAAAGAATCTTTCAGCTTAATGCTAGTGAATTTTATCGGTGATGATAGCTTCGAATATGGAAACGAAAGTGATTAGGAAAAATACGAGATAATTCTAAAAATGTTTGAGGACTATTTTATCGCTAGGAAAAATTCGACTGTGGAAAGCTTTATTTTTTCTCAATTCAACAAAAGAAATATAACCATTTGAAATATTCTTAAAATAATTAAAGAAAAAAGCATCCAGTTGTGATTTTGTTGACCAAAAGGAGAGTCTTATCCGAGACAGGATCGTATGTAGAATAAAGGATAGAAATACACAAAAATGCAATCAGCAATCAATACCTGTGTCGTAGCAGAGACAAGCAATCGACAAGCAGAAATATTGCAGGAGCAGTATTAAATCAATGTTCACGATGAGAAAAATGCAAAAGTAAGGACCAGTAACCAAGTGACATTTATATGTAATAACTGTAATCGCTATCATAAACGAAGCGAATGTCCAGCTTATTGGAAATTATTGTAAAAAGAAAAATCATTTTAAAATGGCTGGTAGGTTAAAGAAGAAATTTGGAAATAATAGTAATCATTAAGGTTAGAGAAATTGCAGAAACACAAAAGGGTAATACTGGTGATGATGAGTATTTCATGTCTGAAATTAACATATATTCAACTAAAGCATATTATGCAGACATTAGGGTTACTTCTCAACTAATTAATATCAAATTAAGTACAGGGCCGAAGTAAATGTCATTTCAGAAAATGTATTTAGAGCTTTGAATAACAAATATAATGTCATTTTCATAGGTTTAGGCGACATAGATGGTGAACATCACATCGAAATAGATCCCTCCAGTAATCCTGCAGTAGATCCTCCTCGCGTAGTTCCTTTTTCATCACATGCGAAGTTAAAATCTACATTGGAAGACATGGAAAAACAAAAGTTGAACATGCAACAGATTTCGTCAACAGACTCGTCATTGTTGAGAAGACTAACGGGAGTCTAAGGCTATGTTTGGATCCAAAGGACCTATATGGTCCAATTAAGCGTGAACATTATGCAATTCCTACTCAGACTAATATAGCAGCAAGACTTAATAGAGAAAGGGTGTTTTCTGTGACCGATATGAGTGCAGTGCTTTGGCACATTAAGCTTGATAAGGTGAGCTCTGATTTATTTACTTTTAATATACTTTTCCGACGATATCTATATAAGATCACCATTTGGCATCAAACCTTAGCCAGAAGTATTTCAGAAGAAACTCAGATATTTGGAGGCATCGAAAGAGTTTTTGCCATGTTTGATGATTTAATAATTACTGAAGAAACAGTAGAAGAACACGACAGAATATTTACAAAGGTATTTGGAACAACAAAAAATATACGTGATAAATAATTTACATCAGATCCAGATAAAGTTAGAGCCATTCGAGATATGGACACACCAAAAAATGAAGGAGATCTGAAACGATTTTTGGGCATGGTTACTTATCTAAGTACATTCCAACTTTTCCAGAATTAAATGCACCCTTAAGAGAACTGCTAAAGAACTCATTAGAATGGACATGGCTGGATACTCATATGAAAACATTCAATTGATAAGGAGAAAAAAATATTTCACTATTTATTGCCAGAGGGGTTAATTTTTATTGCTTTTTTAAGTTACTTTCTTGAATGTTATGAAACAAAAAACACTAAAATTTCGCAAAACGTTTGAGTGATCTCAACAGAACCCCAAGATTCTGCAGAAGACAATTTAAGAACGTGAGAAGGTATAATAAACAATTTTCAATTATACAAGGTGTTCATACTTAAACCAGCACCATTGGTAACTCCGTTATTATTGGAGCTACGAATTCGTCCAAATTAGCAAACTAGTAGGATTTTTCCTGGCGGTTACGACGATAAAAACAAAAAAACAATTGAACGTCGCGTTTTTCAGATATTTGACAAAATGTAATTTTTTAAATGGAACACCCTATATCTTTTTATGCGGTTGAATAAAAAATTTAGTTCTGAATAAAAACGTTTAAATACATTATCTTAAAAAAATTGAAAATAAAAAAGTTATCACGTGATTTCTTTAAAGGGGCATATTCCCGAGATAATCAGAAAAGTACCCATTTTAAAATGGGACAGTATAATTTAAAATTCCACTCAGAAAAAAAGGAAAAGAGAAAATGAAATTAGCCTACATTACAATAGTTGTTACAATTTTGATCAAATAGGCACCAATAAAAAAAAATATTCAATAACAATCCGTCAAATTAATCTGTCAGTGTTTTAAAATTCGCATTGTTATTTTGCTGTTTTCTTCTTGTTTTCTTCTAATAAAAATGGTTTTCACACATGAGAAAAATGTGATATTATGGAAGCTTACATATTTCAGAGAAAAAACACTATTAGAGCTCGCGAACATTATAGTGCAATGTTTCCCGACCGCGCGATTCCTCAAAGAAGATATTTCTTGGAATTATACAGACAATTTCGGCGAAACGAAGAGGTTTTCAAGAAGAATAGAACGAAGAAGCAATTTGTGGTTAGTGAGGAAGTAGAGATAAATGTACTGGGATATTTTGAGGCGTATCCTAACAATTCAATTAGAGAATTGGCAAGAGAAATAGACCTTTCATTGGGAACGATTCATAAAATTTTGAAAAAATATAATTTTAAGCCATACAAATATCGGCCAGTACAAACTTTGCATCTTAATGATGATATAAGAAGAATGGAATTTTGTGAATGGTTCCTACATAAATGTGAAGAAGATCCAAATTTTCCTCGATATGTTTTATGGTCGAGAGTAACTTCTCTAATAAGGGAATGTTTAATTGAAAAAACTATCATTTTTGGAGTCGGGAAAATCCTTTTTTGACTCATCCCACTAATCCACAACATCGGTTCAGCCTCAATGTTTGTGTGGTATGATTGGATCTAAAATTGTGGGTCCTTTTTTTTACCGCGGCTCATTAACGGGAGAGAGATATGAGGACTTTATGTCTCATGTATTGGAAGATTTCGTGGACAACGTGAACTTGATGGATAGGCCGCGGATATACTTCCAACAAGACGGTGCACCGGCTCATAATCACCATATATCGTTAACGCATTACTGGAGAGACTGTTTGGACCCCGTTGGATTGGAACTCATGGACCAGTTCTGTGTCCCCCACGCTCACCAGATCTAACTCCGCTAGATTTTTTTTTATGGGGCCGAGTGAAAAATGAAGTTTACAAACATCGTTACCAAAATGTGGAAGAACTTCAAAATAACATTACGGCCATTATTCGGAATATTGATGGAAGGACTCTTCTCAAAGCCACGCGCTGCACTCAGAAAAGAGACCGCAAGTGTCTGGACCAAGAAGGTGGTACCTTCCAACAACTATTTTAGTTATGTATGTTGATTGATAGTGTTTATTATTCTCTTATTTGTTATTCTTAAGTTTCGTGGACGAAATCAAAATAAATTTAGTTAAAAACACAACGTTTCGTTTGAATTCATTTAGGAATATTATGAACAAACATTCTAGGACCTATACAAAAAATTTTTTCATCCGTTCAACAAGAGAATAGTATACAATAATCGGTACATATTATTTAATTACAAATTTCGTTAGGCATCCCTAAAAACAAATCCTAAATCCCTAAAAATGCACGGTATCTCATTTGAAAACTTACGTTTTAGTGATAAAGTAAGCAAATTTTAAGGATGTTTATGATATTATTTTATTTAATATCTGAAGATGACTTCAATTGGATAAACATGTGAAACATGCTACGTCTTTCATAAATTTTTTTAAACAAAATGCAATGTTTAAGAAATCACGGGATAACTTTTTTATTTTCAATTTTTTTAAGATAATGTATTTAAACATTTTTATTCAGAACTAAATTTTTTATTCAACCGCATAAAAATATATAGGGTGTTCCATTTAAAAAATTACATTTTGTCAAATATCTGAAAAACGCGACGTTCAATTGTTTTTTTGTTTTCATCGTCGTAACCGCCAGGAAAAATCCTACTAGTTTGCTAATTTGGATGAATTCGTAGCTCCAATAATAACGGAGTTACCAATGGTGCGGGTTTAAGTGTGAACACCCTGTATAGTACAAGTACATCACTTTCAAGTGTTATATTGTAACATTTCAGGTAGATATTAAAACATTACTAACCTGTCTAACATTTTATTTGCCAACAAGTGAGTAACATTTCTTAATACAATTAAGAAAAGTTATTTGCCATGTAAAACTTAATGATAATTTCGAAAATACAATGAAAATTGAATTCTGCTACCGCCATTGTGAAATATACAGTATGTTTGAATACTTCTAAACTCCAGACCGATTATAATCCTACAATATTTGTGGCAAGTCTTTTAACCATTCACTACAGCACAGCTTAGGAAGTTTCAGGGAATTCCCTGTCAATAGAACTGCCTCTATATCAACCGCAGATGTATGTATGTATGTGTATGTATTGCATTAATGTATATTCGTAGCTGACTGATTAGAATTGAAATCATGACATTTATATCGATAAATATTTCAGTCATGCACATTCCTTTATTACGCCCAAGCTGTATTCTAAATTAATAGATAGCCGGCTGACTTTAATAATATATTCTAATTCTATAAGCGTATCATTCAAAAACGTACATACTTAGATAGACATAATTCAATGCCATTAACGTAATACTCCCGCAAAAACTACATAATTAATGACAATTACCACAGCCAGACGCCAACCCAAACAAATAAACGTCTATTTGTTTCCATTGTGTCTATATCTGTGTATGTGTGTGTGAATTTTATGTATCTACACAGTGAGGCAGGTCATGTTGTGTAACGTGAAAACAAGGTTAAAAAATACAAAACGAATGGACGACCTTAAAAAGTTACTTTTCACTGTCTTATTTTTATCACAGACGAGCGTGATTATAACAGAATCGGTTTTGATAGGTTGTTGCTTCATCTTCTTCTAGACAGTGTATGTACGTCATATTGCAGTGTAGTGCGGTTCACATTGACGTATCGTTTGTTGTAGATGTTTATCCTAATTAGACGGGTAGTACAATAACAGGCATGTTAGTAAGAACGACAAATACAAAGTGTGCTATACCTTATATTGTTATCAAATTATAGTTTTTATAGTATTTCGTTTATAATTATTAATGTAACTGGAATACTCTGCGATTTATAATAATCGAGGACGCTGCTAGAGATGGTTTGAATCGCTGAAATTCAAGTTATGTTCAAGGCTTTATCATATCATCAAAAACGTAAACAAATCAATAATTTTATTATGATTATTATTGATTTTCGAGACAGCGAAAAGTGTAAGAACAGATTTTTGGATTCACTAAGAAAATCAATATAATTCCTACATTTATATAGTATCTTGGACAACGAAATCCAAACAGCATATCAACTAATGTCACTTATAAAAAGAATTACGTAAACGTTTCCACGCTCTTGATAAAAATCATGGAAGATCATATTTCTGAAAGCATTCATTCATTCTGCTGAGGAAACTTGCTGCACTGGGACTTCATGGCAATCTGGTTAGTTTTCTGACCTCACATCTTAGGGAACGAATTAATTATGGTACTACAATGGATTCAAATCTGCTGAATTTGCTGCCACGTCAGGCGTTCCACAGGGGTCTAATTTGGGCCCTCTGCTTTGTATACTATTTATTAACGACCTCTTGGAATCGTTTCCTTTTGATAGGTTGGCATACGCTGACGACTTGAAATGCACAATGATCTGGCACTTAATATCAATAAATGTCATGTAATGAAGTATTCTAGAAGAATGGAACTCATTGACTTGGATTATAGCATTGGGGGGGGGGGCAGGTACTCACCTGCGTGCAGAAGGTAAAAAAATTGGGAGTGCTATTTGATCGACATTTATCCTCGCCAAACATATCACGAATGTATGCAATTCTGCCTCTGGTACACTTGGTATTCTTCTTAGAAATAGTAGACGTTTTGCTAATGCAGCCACTATTGAACTTCTTTATTCTTCGCTCGTGCGAAGTAAGCTAGAATACGCTGCTGTTGTTTGGCATCCAATTTATATCTGCTATAAATTGAAATTGGAGAGTATCCACAGACGATTTTTAAAGTTCTTGAGCTACAAGGCCAGTGGAGTTTATCCCTGTAGAAATACTGAGCATACAGTTTTGTTGGAGGAGCATAATTTTGTTCTACTGGACACACGTCGCGAGATTGCTAGTGCCAACTTTTTACATGGTTTAGTGCATAACAAGATTGAATGTCCCTATCTGTTGGGTTTCATTCATTTCAACATGCCACGGCTTTCTGCCAGAAGTCAAGTTACGTTTTTTTTACTTCCACGTGCAGGACAAATATCATGCTCAGGAGTCCACTACATCAAATGTGCCGTAATGGAAACAAGTATATCAATGATATTTTTTTGGAGCTCAAACTTAAATAAATCAAAAATATATTACGAAAAAGAATATCTTCTGTTTTGTGAGTGGCGAGACAAAGAACAAGTTCAACGTGCTGGAGAAACGATTATACTGGCTCATTTTGTCAAACTTTCAAATGAATATTCTCTTTCATATTTGTGGCCGAAGTATTCGTTGCGAGTTTGTTTGAAATTGAAGGAAAGAGTGAAAATCAACAAGTATGTTGATATCATAAGATTTATCAGAAATAATAATGTTGGATATAGATTTAAAAAATCTAAAATATTCACAAGAGAGCAAGTTGAGCTCCCGACGAGGTATTTTTAATGATAAAAGTAGCTTTTTTGATTGGAGTTGGTGGAGCTTGTAGAAATAATGAGTTAGTGAAAATATCTAAAGACGATGTTTAGATTTAAGAGAGAAAGTTTGTCATTACCATTCTCGGCTCAAAAAATCACAAGAAAAGATTTTTTGCCCTTATATCTGAGGGTAATATTAATCCCGTGATGATGTTGTTTAAGAAATATGTTATAACGCGCCTGTAATTAATTATGTTAATTAATCAGGCCTACTGTTATGAAGACTTATATTCAACAAATCTCATTAGGTAAAATTACCACTTTATCTACACGTGTATCTTTGGTGGCCTATACCAACACGTAAGATAAGCGCGAAGCTTCGAATGGTTCCTACGGTGATCGGTGGTGCTGCGGCTGCGTCCACTCAATGACAGGTACTGATAAGGATACGCGAATTCGTAGTGTTATTTGAGGTTAGTGAATATGAAAACACAACGACTATCTTCTCAACGTAGAATTATCAGGGTGAGTACTTTCTTTGTTTGTAATGAACTAATTAATCACTAGATGCAGTTCTTGCAGTCGGGTGTGCATAAAGAAAAAATATTGAAAAGACATACAGCAACTTGTTACAAACAATATTTATTCTTTACGACACACAAATCCACAGCTACATATATATACACACATATATCCATATATACATAATACAGGTAATTAAAATCATCTTTATTAGCAACATTGTATGAGACAAAAGTTAATACAAAGAAAGAGAATTTAATTTTCTAAACATGAATGAGAGTCAGTTAGACACATAACCTTAAAATACAGTTTTGATACATTGCGGTTTGTAAACAAAGAACATGCTTTTCAAAGATTGAACTTTTACATTCGACTTTAAACAGTAATTCGACTTTCGTTGGTTACTACCTTACGGTGTTCATCGAAAGGTATTGAGAAATCATAAGTTACAAAATAAATGAGCGTTTGCCGAGGAAAAAATAGTTATTGCGGAAATTTACTTTAGACATCTACGTCAAGGAAGTCTTTATCTTGAATAGTTATAGATATACGGTGATTAACGTTCGTTACGCGGTCCTAGAATATAACATACAAAATAATAATGTTTTCTGGGTGGAATCGGTCACGACGTTTTATCAGTCTGACCAGGAAAGGTTTTATTCTTTTAGGACGTGTTTAGGGGAAGTTAATCCCTCCACGACGTTTTAATTGTCTGAATGGGATTAAGCGGGTAGTTTTAACCTCCTCACGGCGCTTTTGCCTCAGTGAGATTAAGCGGAAGGTTTTAACCTCCTTACGGCGCTTTTGCCTGAGTGAGGTTAAGCGGAAGGGAAAGAAGTGTCACTATTCAAAAGATCTGAAACAGGAATGAATGACAGTGCTGGAAGTCGGCCTTTTATATCATCTGCAGCGCCTACGTATGTAGATACACTGAATTTGCACACGAGACTCGAAACTAAAAGATCGCGCGAAAAATTATCGTGACGTATACAGCTAGTACTTTTCCGCATACAAATAATAAATTGCTAAGAAATAATCAAATAAATTACTAAGAATAATATGGAAATATATACAGGAAGATTCATTGTTCACAATGAAATGCTATCGTTTCAATAAAATATCACTCATATATAATTTCATATTTACAGATAAATTAGATATGAACAAAAAAAATGGTATTTTATTACAATTAATGAATGGACTTCGTTGTCGCATTACGGTCGTCACATAGTACCATAACAGACATTGTATTAGAAGATCTTCAGCAACGTTGCTTGTTAACGACTGTGGAAACATTTTAAATTTGCTAGAACTGTGTGGGTGGATGGGAGTCAAGCAAAGTTGCCAGAGGGTATTTAGAAGAAAACCTGATTAAGAAGGTTTCAATTGCACAGAAGATCCAGGTCAGCAACGTTTCAATAAGCAATGTGTCAAATACTAAAGAATCAATGGAATGTTCACTATATGCAATGATAGTGCGCAGCTATAGCAAGATCCAGTTGCCCATGTGATAAACTTACTAACGTTTATGAGTCATACGTGAACTGCACTACAGAACACAAGTACAAAAGGGGCTTCACTCTTAGGTAAGAATGTAATAAATATGTTATAATAATAAAATCTATAAAGAAATATAGTCGTTTTTAGACTGCGCAAGCTTCCATGATATGACAACTAGACTACAGGAATATCCATAACCGACGGTTTTGTTCTGCGAAGCACGGTAGCAGTTCACAACAGTTTTTGTAAATAAAAATTTGAAGATAGTATGGACAAGTCAGTGTCTAACCATTATAGATATCAATTATTTAATCTTTTTTCTTAATTAAATCCAATCCTTTTAGCATCCATTTATGCAGTATATATTTCAATAAGAGATTTAAACATTTACTGTCTTAATGTAAATATAGTAAACCACAACCGTAATATTATTTGAACTGTGCAGCATTTGATCAGAGTTCGATAAGAAATGTTATGCATGTTGTATGTACACGCATAACTTAACGAGTTCTTATCTTTAAGACATACAAACGTGTGTGTTAGGTTACCGGTGTGTATTTGTATTTACCATTTGTTACATATGTGATTGATGTAAGCGCTATAATAGAACAATGGTTGGAGTTTGACGTAAAAAAATATAAGTGTCTGTGTTGTAGTAAGATGCAGTCTGAATCGATATTTAATAAAGTGCAGCCTGAAAATATTTATTATTTTTGTGACTTAGTAATGGTTCACCTGAGAACTTTCCAACTGGTCAAATACAAACATCAAATTATTATTACACGTATTGCTCTTTTTCAAGGGGCAACTACCTGGTTGGTAATGAGCACATATTATAATATCTGGTCGTAGAATCTACACTACGTTACATGCATCGCTCTATCACGTTTAAGTGTATAAACACATAACCGAGTTTCTGTTGTGCATGGTTCGATGTGCAGTGCTTTAAGAGAATGGCAGCTCCTTTTTCAGACGAAGGCAGAGATTGATTGAATGTCAGCCCGTAATTGATTAAGTAGTGTAATTTTCAACGTGACCTCGTAAGAGTCTTTTAAGTTACGTTCCTACACCATACATCTGCACTACAGGTGGCTATATTTCATAACCACCCCCCAAAGTACTGCTCACTAAATATTATTTTCAATTTATATAAATGATCCAGATGCCGGTGGAAGCAATTCAAGATCAGACTATAACGATTATTTTAATATTTCGATATATTAAACTATAAACATGGTACAAATATATAGGGTGTCTCAGCTAAGACTTTCGGGTCATATATCTCCATTATTATTGAAGGAATCTTTTTGAAATTTAAAATGTAGATACTTTATTGAATGAGGATGGTTCTGTCACTTTTGAAATTAGTGAAAGTTAAAAATGTAATTTTCACTCATCGTTCTTTTTTTTCAAATTCCACGAAAATATCTTTAGTTGGTTAAGCACCAAAAATCGAGGCTCTACAAAAAAAAAAACGAAATTTTGGTTTCAGAGAAAAATCAAATTATGTTGCTGAAAATGTAATTTAATTATTAAGACAGTTACTGCATAGAGAACTTTGAGAACAATTGAATAATGTTGCCAGGATTTAATTTGTATATCTCTCATAATTTTTGAAAAAGTCAAATGTCATTGTTGACAGTTCAGTAAAAAGTGTTAATTTCGATTTTTTGTTTTCCCTTTCGAATAAAAATGGCTGAATTGTCTATGTATCTCAAAAAAGACATCATTTCGGTTGCTTCTTCACTTGAGTATATTATCCTAGGCATTAAGCTGCCTACAAAAACTATTGCTATCGGAAATTTTTATAGACCTCCAAGAAGTAATATTCATGATTTTATAGACGATTTCGATCATATTCTTTCTTATATTTATCCCGGTAGTGACTACATTATTTGTCTTGGTGATTTCAATGTTGATCAATTTGATTTAAATAACCCTTTACGAGCCTGTTTAGAATCTTACGGTTTCGCTCAAGTGATAAAGGAAGCAACAAGAATTACTGAAACGTCCTTTACACTTTTGGACCCCATATTTGTGTCCAATTCTGATCTGGTTGTTTCGACTGATCTGATATCTGATCACAGATTGGCTTTTTGTGAATTATCAACTAGGTTCGTTAAATCCGCTCCTAAACTTATTCGTTACAGAACTTTTAGAAACCTATGTTATGCTTCCTTTGCAAATGATTTGCACAATCTCTCCTGGGCTTCCCTGATTTGGGAGGGTGATATTGATCGAAAACTTGATATTTTCAATGAATTCCTGACTACTTTGTTTAATTTTCATGCTCCAATGGTGGAGGTTAGAGTAACTAAGCCAAAAGCTCCCTGGCTAACTGAAAATTTGAGAATGTTTATGAAGTTAAGAGATAAGGCGCTTTCTCATTTTAAAAATACTAGATCTGTTGATGACTGGAATAAATATAAAGAACTTCGTAATTTTACTCTAAATATGGTTAGACTTGAAAAAAAGAAATATTTGGATACTGCTTACAATTCTTCTAATCCTAAAAGATTATGGACCACGCTTCGGTCTCTTAATGTCAAGTCCTCCTCTGAGACTCTACTGCCCAACCATTTGGCTGATGTTCACAAAATTAACGATTTCTTTGCGCCTTTTGTTCAATCTGTTAATGATAATTCAAATGATTTGATTGCTTACTATAATTCCACCCATCATGGTTCTGGAGTCTCTTTTGGGTTTGCATTGGCATCAGTTGAGGAAATCCATACAATTCTTAATGGTATTAAGAGTAATGCATATGGGTGTGATGATATTTCGGCAACCATGCTCAAATACTGCAGTCCTTTCATTGATCCTTGCGTTACTCACATTATAAATTGTTGTATTGAGCGGTCCTATTTTCCTGCAATGTGGAAATTGGCCTTGGGTATGCCCTTGCCTAAAAAAAAAAATCCTACGACCTTCTCTGACATTAGAATAATAAGTATATTGCCAGTTCTTTCTAAAATATTGGAGAGGGTTCTTTATAATCAGATATTCAATTTCTTTACTGCCAATAATTTTCTTTCCCATTATCAGGCTGGTTTCCGGAAGGGCTTTAGTACGGCCACGGCGTTGGCTTATGTGTTGAATGGAATAATGACGTCTATTGATAACGGATTGACTTCTGTGCTTATTCTTTTGGACTACTCGAGGGCATTTGACACGATTTGTCATCCGCTGCTTATTTCTAAGCTCAAATATTACGGATTTTGTGATGATGCGCTTGTTCTACTTCGATCTTACTTGTCTGGAAGAACGCAGCGAGTCATGTATCGTGGTGATGTTTCAAATACTTCCGCTATTTTATCCGGTGTTCCTCAGGGTTCAATCCTGGGCCCGCTGCTTTTTATTATTTACACTAATGACATTTTATCATCTGTGGATCACTGTAACGTCCAAGCCTATGCAGATGACACACAGCTATTTCATTCATTTCCTCTTCATGAATACCAAATGGAGGCTGATAATATTAATGCAGACTTGTCTAAGGTGAACAAATTATCTCTTGAACATAATTTAATACTTAATTCGCAGAAGACTAATGTGTTAATTTTTGGCTCTAAATGTCATATTGAATTTTTAAAATCTAATTTGCGGTTACGTATCTCGAGTAATCTCTTACCTTTTTCCGATGTTGCGAAAGATCTTGGGTTATTAGTTGATACTCGACTTCGTTTCAGTGAACATGTTTCTTATTTGTTGGGGAAGTCCTATGGAGTTTTGAGAGTTTTATATGCGAATAGACACATTTTAAATTCTTCTTTGAAGCGACGACTATGTGAATCCCTAGTGTTGTCTCAGCTTAGCTATTGTGATTTCATTTATGGTCCATGTTTGGTTGCGCGGGATGGGTTGCGAATTCAAAAGCTTCAGAACTCTTGTTGCAGACTTATTTGTAATCTTAGGAAGTACGATCACATTTCAACCAGTATGAAATCTGTTGGGTGGTTAAATATGGAAAACCGACGTAAACTTCATCTGGCAAACTTTGTCCATGCGCTGCTTCAATCGACGTCTCCGCCCGTCCCTCTCAGTGGCTTCTTGATTCCACGGCATTTCATCCATGTTCTCAATACGCGTTTCAAACATTTGCTCACAGTTCCGCGTCATCATACATCTCTTTTTCAGCGATCGTTCAGTTATTCCGCCGTTACGCTTTATAATAGTATACCGGATGATATTAAAAGCCTCTCTAGTTGCGCGGGGTTCAGTCGTGCCCTTACATCTTACCTTTTTTCTTTGCAGTAGCACAGTTTCACATGCTCTGATGTCCGAGTTGTTTTTTTTTCTGTGTTTTTTTTTGTTTTTTCTGTGTTTGTGCCGTCTATTACTTTGATTATTATTTTATGTTTATTTTGTATTAGTTGATGGACTCTGGTTGAGTATGAGTAGCTTTAGCTAGACTTCGCCAGTTTTCATCAATGGTTTACTTTCTCAAATAAAGGCAAATTATTATTATTATTATTATTATTATTTTCGCTTATGGTGAATGTCACAAGGACTTAAACGAAACCGCAAAAGTTCTTCTCGAACGTCACCCGAACCAAGGCCTTTCAAAATTTAAAGCCAAAAGAATAATAAATTTATTTAAAGACATAGGAAGTGTCCGCGAATTAAAGCGTGTAAGGGAAAATCCAGTCACTGGAACTCAAGAAGTAGTGGGTGCTGTAGTTGAGGCATTCGAACAAAATCCAACAAGAAGTGTGCGAAATGTTTATCAAGTTTTGGACGTGCAGGTTTCAAGAAGTTCCATCCATAAAATATTAAAATCAAAAAAATATCATAGTTTTAAAATTTCTTTGTACCAAGAGTTGTCTGAAGATGACATGATTAATAGATTAAATTTTTGTTACTTCATGCTGCAAACCATTGAAGATGATCCTGATTTTATCAGGAGGATGGTTTTCTCTGATGAATCAACGTTTAAAAGCAATAGTATTGTAAATCGCCACAATATGCTTTACTGGGCAATTGAAAATCCGCACTGGGTCCGGCATGTTGATAACCAGCGTGTGTGGTCACTTGATGTGTGGGATGCTGTGATCAGAGAGCATGTAATAGGGCCTCACTTTTTTTATGGAAATTTGAATGGCGCCATGTACCTATTATTTTTACAAAATGATTTTCGCAATTTAATTGGACATCTACCACGTATACTTCGAAATGAAATGGTCTTTATGCAAGATGGAGCGCCGCCACATTTCGCTAGACCAGTCCGTGCTCATTTAGATACAACTTTTGGACCACGATGGGTAGGAAGAGGAGGCCCAATACCTTGGCCGGCCCGATCACCAGACCTCACCCCCCTGTGACTACTTCCTGTGGGAATACGTCAAAACAAAAGTTTATTCAACACCGCCTACAACTCCTGAAGATTTGCGGAACAGAATCCTAGAAACATTTGCATCAATAAATTCTAACATGATGCGTATGCGATGAAACGTAATTGATGGGTTTAGGATTCGATTAGAGAGATGTATTCACACCTGAAATTCAAAGTTTTAACGCTCTTGTTGCCCCGAAAACCCTACTTAACCTTTATTGGCAGGTTAGTGCAGTATCTATAGGTGTTCTGTGAGTTTAATTATTTGCACACTGTAAAGACAATAACAATAAGACTCACTGAAAACTGGAAAGTCTGAAACTAGTATCTTCCATTTAATAAAGTATGGTGCCTTTAACTCGCCTGAATATACAATAACAGAAAATAATAGCTAGTTGAATTCACGTTTTAAAGACTCTGGTTGTTTTCAATAATAATAGAGATGCAAATGCATAAAAAAATAAAAAGCATATTCATAAAGGATATACTAAAATTACCAAATTAAAGTACCACTTTAAGATATCCCTGTTTGTTTGTCATGCTTTGTTTAATACACGATAATGGATCGATGTGATGTGTCCATTTTCAACAATCATCAATTGTGAGTTCCAGGAATACTGTGTACGAGCACTTGATGTTTTTTTTAGAATTAATTGTTTGTTTCCAGTGAACTATTTCTTCGATGTTTCTATCACAAATTTTGATTTTTTATCCGCTTCCTTCCTGTTTTCTTCTTCTTTCTATTTTCTTAAGACTTAGTCTTGTTTCTTCTACTCTCCTTAATTTCATTCAGTCTCTTGGGAAGCAGATGTCTAGCTCTCACACTATATTTTGGGAGGTCGACCGGGGGGTCATCTTAAACTCGGCTTTTCATCCTTTGCCCATTTTGCCCATCGACCCTCTGTCATTCTGTCGGCGTGGTCTCTCTAATATTATCGTCTCGATCACCATTAGGACTTCTACAGAAATTAAAGTTCATTATTATACTATAACCAGCTCGATACAAAATAAATACAATAAAATACAAATTACAATAAAAGTGACTCGTCACAACTTATGTGGAAAAAATAGAATTTACAGTGCTCGGATTTCAAAACGATAAATTTGAGTTCTTTTTTGATAAAATAACGTTCTAGAACATCCATTTATTTTACTTTTATTGAACTAAATAACACCTCTAAATTATCTATCGAAAAATGATATCCCCTGTCTAAAACATAATTAGTTATATTTGAATTCTGATAATTCAATCTAATCGCTCGCATATGTTCTGAGAACCTTAATTTAAAATTACGCCCTATTTTACTCATACCAACTGACAAACGTCATCCAAACCAAAATGGTGGCCAAAAAAATCGATCTGGAAGATAAAACGCACCCTGTATTAATCATACCTTTCCTATGTATTTCTATTTACAAATAAATACATAACCTGTACTTTTATTAAAATTGCATCGTAGGTGCTAGACGACATAAAGCATTGACTGAACAATGCCAGAGATTTCACGCCTCCTTTGGAATCGGTTGAGCAGCGATATGGTATGAACACCAACTTACTTTCAGAAATTGTAGATTTCTGGAAAACAAAATATGACTGAAGAGAAAGAGAAGAGTTTCTAAATCGGTTTCTTCAATTTAAAACGAACATCCAAGGATTGGATAACCATTTTCTGCACGTTAAACCCACAAGAACTGAAGGATTAAAAGTCATACCTCTTCTATTGATACATGGTTGGCCCGGATGCGTTAGAGAATTTTACGAAGTACTACCTAACTAATCCTCAACCAGGGAAAGACTTTGTATTTGAAGTGATCGCACCATCTTTACCAGGTATATATAAGTAATTTCCATTTAATGAATAGACTTGCAACTAATTCTCCATAAATTTTAGGTTACAGCTTTTCTGATGCTGCCACCAAACCGGGCCTACACATAATTAAAATGGCATTTATTTTCAAAAATCTGACGCGAAGTGTGGGCTTCAAGAAATATTACGTATAAGATGGCGATTGGGGTGGAATGATTTCTTCTACCATGGTGACACTGTATCCTGATGCTGTTCAAGGAGCACACGTCAACTACTGCGCCATCAGAAATATACATCCCATAGCCAAAGTGAAAATGATGATTCGTGGTTCTATTTCTTCAGTGCTTGGATACGAAACGAAACAGGATAAGATTTTGAAGAGGGCAGCACATTTTCAAAAATTTGAAACTGGCTATTACTAACTGCAAGCCTCTAAACCGGACACGGTTGGTGTCGCCTTGAACGATTCTCCTGCTGGTTTAGCCGCTTACATCTTGGAGAAATACAGCACATCGACAAACCTATCGTAGATTAATAGAGCTGACGGTGAACTACTGGAGAAATATACTTACACAAAACTCCTGGACATTATTATGATTATTTATTGGGTTACTAGTTCCATCACCACTTCCATGAGATTGTATTATGAGCGTATAGCTAAAGCATCTGAATTACAAGTAGTAGATAGGTAATAACAATAACATTCAATCTTTATACATATTACAACGCTTAAAATAGATGAAGGTACATAGTGGCCTCTACTGAGGTTTCTTGACTGTCTTATATCTTCTTCTTTCTCTTCTCTTTCCTCCTCTTCTTCTTTCATTAGACAAAACGCCTGTTTATTACTGGAGCCGTTTTCATTGGATTCTCCTATGAAGTAGACAGCCAGCTATTTTGCCATCTTTTGGGAAGTCTTCCAATGGGTCGCCTGGCATGCGGTTTGTTATTTATAATGGTCTTCGCCAACCGATCCATCGTCATGCTTGTTTCGTGCTGATTCCATTTTCTCCTGCCGCATCTTATCCATCGCACTATCCTCCCTGATGAGAATGTTTCTTGCCCGGTCTTATAGGCTGTGTCCAGTGATTGAACTGCACAACATCTTGAATTTTGAGATCTGCTCTTATATCTTTGGTTCTCAACTAGTCTCTCTAGCTTGCCTAATATTCCTCAATGTCTTCATCTCTGCTGTTCTCATCATGCTCTTCGCTTTTGTTGTATCCCCTCGAGTTTCCACTGCATATGGCATAGGTCTCACGGTTGTTTTATGTATGCGGACTTTGTTTTCAGTGGACATGTATTTGTTCATTCATGTGAGGTCCCTCAGATAGCCAGAGATTCTTGAGGCTTTATTCACTTGAGTTCTGATTTCCTGTTGTAAGTTTCTGGAGCTCGTTATCTCAGCTCCTAGGTACATTGCAAACATTGGTGGATGGATTTGTCGTTTAAAGCCAGTTTTCATTTAGTGGGCTCCTTTGCTATAGCCATTGATTCTGTATGCTCTATAAATATCTGCATATTAAGGTTCTCCGGTCTTGTTTGAATTCTATATAGTTGTCGCTGTAGATCGTCTTCGTTATTCGTCATCAAAATTGCGTCGTCAGCGTAGCATAGTATCCTCATAGATTCTTGTCCAATTATGTATCCTCCATCAACTTATTTTACACTATTAATTATTTTATTCATAATAAAGTTGAACAAGATTAGGTTGAAACCATCGCCATGGCGGATTCCATAGTTAGTACTGGTACTTGTTCTGTAAATCACTGTGATGTTTGTCATTCATATTGAGCTTTTTTATTACGTTTCCCTGGAGTATATCTATGATGTCGGCTATTTGCACTCTGACGAACGATTTTTTTAAATTTATTAGGCAGAAGAACAATGACTTTTTATATTCAAGAGATTTTTCAATCATTTGTCTGAGGATGAAGATTGCGTCCACTGTCGATCTATTCTCTCTGAAGCCTTGTTGTTCTTTGCTTATTTATATTCTGTTCGTTATTTTTATTGTTATAATTTTTTTGAACTGTTTGCTTATGCTGGCTAGTAAAGATATCATCCTATAATTTTTCAGCACGTTCTTAATTCCCTTTTCATAGATTGGTATTGTGATGCTGTTTTTAAAATCGGTAGACACTTTTGGGTCGAGATAATTTTTTGGAATAGGGTAAAGTGGTGTAATACGCCCCGGCTCTTAATACGCCCCGCCGCCATATTTTTGCGTTCATTCCTTGTCTGATTCAGTATCATGCAGAACACCGATCGTGTTACACGTGCCTTACTTCGTATGCGGTAATTAAAGACGCACGCTTGTATTTTTCCGAGAAAAATAATATTCATTGGTAAGTACAGCCAAACATTTGTTTCATAGTTTGAGTAAATGTCCTCTTTTATGTTTCAAATCATTTTTCTTCGATTTTTTTCGATTTGACCTTCATCTGGACAAATAAATAAATGCCTGTGAGCACGTTTCGCAGTTAAAATGAATGTGGTGGGTGAAATATCCCAGTGGGGCGTATTGTACACCCGATTTCGAATACGCCCCATATTCTTGGTTGTAAAACGCCCCAGTCGAAGGTTATTTTACTGTTTCTCATTATTGCCCTTTTTTTAGATAATGGGCAGAGTATATGTGAGAAAAACGACAAGAGCATCTTGGACCGAAGCTGCAATGTCAACAGCCATGGAAAAAGTGAAAAGTAGTCACATGGGGATAAATGCAGCCAGTAGGGAGTATGGTATACCTTCAAGAACTTTGAGGAGACATCTAGCTGCGAATAGCTCTACAAAGTACTTAGGTAGAAGTCCAGCTCTAAGTAGAGAACACGAAAAAAGGTTGGTCCGGCATATACAGGCACTGGGAGAAGTGGGGTTCGCACCGAGTAGAAATGATGTGAAAAAAATGGCTTTTGCTTTCGCCAAAAAGTTAAGCATAAACTGTTTCTCTGAAAATGATGAGTCAGCAGGGAAAGTTTGGTTAAATGGATTCTTAAGAAGAAATCCCAGCTTATCTATCAGAAAATCTGAAGGCTTCTCACTAGCTCGGGCCCAAGGGATGAATAGGAAAGAAGTTGGTGATTATTTTGATCTCTTGCATAAACTATTAACTCACAATGACTTATTAGATAAGCCGTCCAAAATATTCAATATGGACGAAACAGGCATTCAAGTGAACAATAAGGCAGAGCGTGTTGTTGCTACGAAAGGGAGTAAAGATGTCTATTCTCTCACAAGTGCAGAAAAGGATGAAAATATCTCATTAATAGCATGCTGCAATGCTGATGGGACATTTTTTCCGCCAGTCCTAATAATGAAAGGTAAATACAGAAAACCAGATTTTTTAGATGGACTTCCTCCTGGCTCCGATGTTTATATGAACCAAAAGACCTCGTACATTAACAGCGATTTATTTATAAAGTGGTTCCGTGAATACTTCATTCCAAGAAAAGGTACCGGCAACGCGTTACTGATATTGGATGTTCATGCATCACATTGCAATGCGGTTGAACTTTTGGACTTGGCTTCTAAAAACAACATTGAACTTTTATGTCTGCCCAGCCATACAACGCAGGCATTGCAGCCTCTCGACAAATCTTTTTTTAAACCGCTCAAAAGCTATTTTGCGCAAGAGGCAAGAACATGGATGATTAATCACAAAAACAGAAAGTTGAACAGGCACAACGTTTCTGCACTGATAGGAAAGGCTTGGGTTAAATCAGCTTCCGTTAGTAATGCAGTATCCGGATTCAAGGCAACAGGTATTCATCCGTATGACCCATTTGTTATCCCCGAACATTTTGTTGATATCTCTGATGCTGCATGTGCCAACGTACAGGTACCAAATCAAGAAGTTCTTCCTGAAGGAGTTGCCGCTGCCGAAATCCCCAATGATCCTGCAACGGATCCTCAGCAAGAAATATCCTGTGATTCTGCAGCAAATTCTCAGCCGGAACCGAAAGAAACTCCATCTAAAGAAGTTGTTCCCGAAGAAGTTGCCGCTGCTGAAATCCCCAATGATCCTGCAACAGATCCTCAGCAAGACTCAAAAGAAACTCCATCCAAACTTTTAAGGGAAATTGCTCCCGTGCCAACTATTCCAATTAATACCTCAAAAAGGAAGCAGTCAACTATTATCCTAACATCTCCAGAAAATAGAGCCAAACGACAGATTCTGTCTGATAAAAAGTCAGCTTAAACATTGCCCAAATGTTCCAGTGCTCCTAGCACATCCGGAGTAAAATCTAAAACCCTTCAAGCAAAGGGATTACATTAGAGGTAAAAAGAGGAGGAAGCCATCTACTTCGTCTTCCGAAGAGGATTCAACAGTAATTTATGCATCTTCAGATGAGGCTTCACACATTGATGACACTGACTGCACTGAGTGTGGAGAACACTATTATTCTACCAAATCCAAAGATGATTGGATTCAGTGTATCGTTTGTGGAAAGTGGTTGCATGAAAGCTGCACGATGTACCTCAACCTGTGCAACAGATGTGGACGTCAAAAGAAACGAATGGAAAACGAAAAATAGCTTGTTAGGATTAACTTTTCAGTACTTTTTACCCGGGGCGTATTGCAATCAAGTAGTGTGTAATACCCGCCTTGATATTTCTAGATATCCATTTTTCTTTTAATGAGAAGGGGCTGTAGAAAAACTTTTTGTTGGTTTTCGATTTAATTCGCATCTTAGTTATTTCCTGTTCACTGAGTTTTTAATAAACGTTCCAAACAATTAGTTTAATACTTATTTCCGAAATGTGGGGCGTATTATACCACTTTACCCTAATAGTGTGATTGCTGTTTTCAATTCAAATCTTCCGTACTAAGGCATTTCTGTTTACATTTGTTAAAATCAATGTATCGACGATATTTCAAGAGTATTATTTAAGAAACTGATGAATAATAATGGTGCCAAGACTGAGCCTTGCGAGATTCTATTGATTTCATCTTACCATTCTAATGAATTTTCTCTATGTAAATCTATAAGATTCTAATTTCTGAAGCAATATATCACGGCCCACTCTTTCTTACGTTTTTAGAAGCCATGCTGCTTTACAGATAGTAGATCATGCGATTCAATTACTCTTCCTGTTCTAAATATTATTACATTTCAGACTCGTATCTCTTGATAACCAACTTACGTATATCGCCAAAAATGGAATCAGTTAGTGTGATGCTAGCTAATTCTTCCAATTTTCTCGGCCAATTTTATGTTGTTGTCTGGAATACTTTGCAACAATGTAAAACAAACCTTGATCAATCTGGAGGAAGCGTAAGAATTTCTATTTTCCTGGAAACATGGCAGAATACTTAGCAGGACACTCGTATAATATGCGATTAACACTGTTTATTTCAATTTCATACACAAGACAATATATTTAGTATAACAAATTTATTGTTTAATGCAATTTTTGTTCTGTCAATTCGCTTATGAAACACCTTTCCTGCTTATCTATAATGCACTGATAACGAGAAAATATTTATCTGATGACATGTTCGACGTAAATATGCAATGTATGGTAATAATAAACGTGATGATTTATTGTCGTTCATAAAACATCATTAAAATCAATAAAAGGTTACTACCAATACCTATACTTACGACTATTTGGCATAAATCATACAATGTTGTATTTAAATTCTCGGCGTCTAAAATCGTAAACGAGAAAGGCAAGATGGAGAATCGATCAACTCAGTTTTTTTATTTTGATGTCTAGAATTGATATGTATATGAGAAACCTTAGATAAAGAGCTGAAGTGTCGAATTCTTCAATGAAAACATATAATACAGTAACCGTTTGTAAAATAAAAATATGTACTTTTACTGGAAAATTCATTTTCTTTTGTCACAGTAACTTAATAAAAGCTGTTCGGACGTTTCTAAAATTCCCGTGAAATGAAACAAAATGGAGCAATAGAACTTGCGGCGACGAGTTAGATGTTTCAGCGATTTAAAAAAAAGGCTTAACATGGATCGCTAGCGTTGGTAAAGACGTGAAGAGCAGATTGCAGAAGATTTTCTAAGGAAATCTCGTACTTTTATTTTTTCGGTAGACAGAGCCATCAAAGATTAAAGTGGAAAACGTGTTTCCGGTACGTTACAAAACTTTTTGTATATCACCAAAATATCAGACAAACTTATAATGCCAGGGACTGTTCACTTGCAAACGCAAATGTCGGGCGAACTAGCACGACACATTTAATAATCTCAAATCGTCTGAGGTACAAAATTAATGCATGAATTTGGTAGACTTGGATGAAATGCATCAAAACCACCTACATAGCGCCAATGCCTGCATGAAAGCTGCGTAAAACAAAAAAAATGAGGTGTGGCCACCATACACTTTCTTATACGTATGAGTGTTTCAAATTATACAAAATTGTTTTAAATTGTTTTATTTTTTTAGAAAAATATGCCAAATTTTAAGATTTTTTTTATATAAAAATTATTCAATATCCTAGTCTAAGTACTTCTATTCTCTTAATAAATTCTTATAGAATGCATACTTTGCGAGATATTCCGAAAGAAAGTGCTACTCGCTAAGAGTAAAACTGTTATTTCCGGTCCGAATTTTGTAATTTTATTTATACAAAAAATATTCCAAATCCAGCTCTAAATACTTTTGTACTCTTGATAAATATATATAGAATGCATAATTTACGACATATTTGCAAAAAAATCGTTATTCAATAAGGGTAAAAGTGTTACTTCCGGTCCGAATTTTGAATTTTTTTTTTATATAGAAGGTATTGAAAATTATGTTGTAAATACTTTTATACTCGTAACGTGCCTGTCTAAAAAGCATGACTTGCAAAGTATTGGCAAAAAACTGACTTTCGATAAGAGTAAAAGACCTAATACTTCCGTTAAGAATTTCGAAAAGCTTTTATAATAAAATTCTTCTCAAATTTAATTTTGAGTATATATGAATTCTTTATAAATTAACATTTAAACTTAGTAGTTGATGAAATACTGGCAAAATTCGATTTTTTCACTGACTACTACTTTCGGTCTGCCGATTTTACTGAAAATCGAATCAGATCTCAAGTGGGGGATTATACTCGTAAATACAAAATTTGGAATTAATAGCTATAGCGGTTTGCCCGCTATCGTGGTCACACACAGATAGAGACACAAACAGATGCACACACGGACATTTTTTTAAAACCACATTTTCGGTATCAGGGGACTTCAAAACGTGAACATCTGCAAAAATCTTAATACTTCCTTATACTACGTATAAGAAAGTAATAAGTAAAAACTTAATAAATGGCTGCCGAAAGATGCACGCTAACATCTATTTTCACCCGATCCCTTAGATTTCACCACATAACGTAATATTTTCGAGGTTTTTTAACAAATGGAAGCTCTAAATTGAGAAAAAGTGTGAGAAACTATGAAACAACATCATTAATCTTCAAAACGATCAAACTCACATTTGATAACGGCAGTTACGCAGGTACATTGAGCGAAAATTATGGTTGAAAACGATTAAATTACAAAAAGCATGAGTAGTATACTCTATACTTGTGGTAGGCACCAAAAAACAGAAAAAGACATAAAAGGCATAAAATTTTGGAAAAAAAATCTTTTTATAAAAGTTTGGTTTGAAAATGTATTTTTGTTGAAAATTTTACTGGATCAATCGTTTTCCGGATTAGTAGTTTTCTTTATACGAGTATACATTTGTTTAGAAATGTATATTTGGTGAAAATAAAATGTTATTAGTTAGGTACAGTAATTTTTGTATTGTTTATCTAATTTTTATGCTTTTTTGGAATGTTATGCCTTATTAAAAAAATATACATTTATAATGCATTTTTTTTATCAAAATTTTATGATTTTTAATGTCTTGAGACATACGAGGAAGAGCTACTAATTTCGCAGAATAGAGCTCTTTCTATAATAACGTGACCCATTATTAGTATAAATATAAAGTTTTAACACAATCGCGACAGTAGTCTTTAAACTATCGTCGACCAAGCAATTTAATCGCGAAGAAAGTCTGAAATGTGAAGAAAATCGACTATCGCACCGTTATCTATTTCCTTATGAAACAAGGAAAGTCTGTTCATACCATATACAGCAAGAGCGCGCGAGGTATGATCACCCGATGGTATACGTAAACTCGCACCTAAACGTGGTCCGATAATACATAGAGTTACGGCACAACATACTAGCATTGCCTGCTCATATTCGAACTCATAGTGATCTGATTATTTTTTCGCAGATTGACAAAAAGAACAAATAAAATTTTCTCTTTAAGTGATGACGATTGCTTAGATAACTAAGTCGATAATAACGCGAAGTAATTATGATTACCCTTATGAAATTAAATAATAATGTAGTTGTGTAAAAAGTTATAGCAATACAACTGGGTTTTAGAATGAAATAAAAACAACCCGCCTGAAACATCTGCAGAATAAACTAAGATGTCTAGAGAAAAATAAATAAATTGAAATTTCATGGTAAAAAAAAACTATAAATAAGTATAACAGAAATACCATAAAATAACATAAAAACCTACGTGCATTCCTCTTTGCAGCCAGCACGCAACTGATGTAAATTATATCTGGCGAACACAGCTGGCGGAGATCAATTTTCCGAATATACGTCCGAAGAATATCGACTGGCATCGGGTGATCATACCCCGCGCGCTCAAGCTGTATACTGAAAGAGATGTCATCGGTTTACGGCGATTCTTGCCCTGGAAAACCTATGGTTTTTAAGTAGCACAGTCGCGTTAACCAAGGTAGGGGTACCACCTGAAGACAACCCACGACCAGGGTGGCCTATCAAAGTGGCCATTCAATAACTAGTTAAAAAATGTCGAAAAACCAAAGAAAATTCGGCGAGAATGCTCACGACTCTGCAAAAACAAAACATGTAGAATGTTCCAGTGCGTTTTTGGACCTCAATAATAAAAGCAGGCTTGACGTATTGACACGAATTGATACTGGGGATGAAACATGGGTTCATCATTATGAGTTCAAGCAAAACGCCATGCAGTGGCACACCAACACCCAAGAAATTTGAGGTGTCACAACCGGTCACTCATGGCTACTGTTTTTTGAGACTCAGAAGGAATCCTGTTAATTCATTGTCAAGACAAAGGTATTTCCATAACTGGAGAATATTACACTTTAATCGTGGAGCGGTTAAAAGAAGGCATTAAAGAGAAAGAAAGGGGAAATTTGAAAAAAGTTGTCCTGCACTACAATTTTACCGTCCACAACAGTCGTGTTGCGCTCACTGTTCTGCATAAAATGAGCTTCAATATTTTGAATCATCCAGTGTACAGTCCAGAACTGGCTTCTCGCGATTTTTAGCAGTTCCCTAAAATGAAAAAGAATTGCGTGGGGAGAAATTTACGAGCAATATCAAAGTAATTTTCAGATAAAAATAAAAGATATCAAATATCATACTAGATAATGTAAAACGAGTTATTTCACAAAAGACTAAAGTTAAAAATCATGTTCGTTCTCTTTCAAAAACAAAAAAAAAGAAGTGATTAAAATAAGTAAAAGCACAGGGCTAACTGTAAAAGTGAAATATGTGCGTGCCCTGCATAGCTAGCAACATTTTACGAGCTTGTTTCGTTCCTCTTGATCGTTTTTGTTATTTTACATCTTGGACGCGAAATACATACTATATGTAAAACCATGCGTGTATAAAATGTGTATTCGAATTTCTTTTGCAAAAGAAAAAAAAATCACTTTACTTGCAGTTAACAAGTATGTACTTATATATACGTACTACTCTAGGGGAGCGGGAGATAAAAACAACACCGGATGACGCGTAAAATGAAAGGGAAAAAAGGAAACAACAAGTGAGCCAACATCAACCCAAGAAAGCCCATTATACAAAAAGTAATGTAATAACCTGTATCACAACATTCAGAGGCGCCGCCATCAATTACATCACTCACATATGAATGTCTCGCAAAAGTCTTTCTGTATGAGTTATATGTACGGCTTCCACTTATGACGAATTAGGTTTTCATTCGTTTTAATAACGTGCCTCGTTTAAGTGAAAATAATAAAGAAAAAAGTGAGAAAAGAATGTGCTTCTTTTCGTCCAAAAAAAGTGGGAATTCGTATAAAATGACTGTCTTATTACGTATATTGGTAGCTGCGCTTTTACTCTTTCGAATTTACATAAGCTTCCGCCGTAGGTACTTAACAATAAATTACTGTTAAAGTGTTGATTGGAGAGATTTCACAGTGACTTAAGTGAATGTTATTATTAAGAGTATGCCTCGTGAATCAACAATTTCTAATCCGAAACTTTAAGGCTTTTCGATTATGATTTCAGTTTTTACCAATAGTTGAGCAACGGTTAAATACCAATTTAGTGTAATAAGTCTGTTGCCATATCAAATGTCATTTGGCAAGCATAACTTTAACTCTGCTTTTTTCACATGTATACTAAGTAAATTTCTGATGTAATATACTAAATAAATCTTGAAGATACTTTGTTTATGCAAATTTATTCATTAATATTTATAGTAAAACAGAAACAGAAATTAATTTATATCTTCATCATGCAGTTAGCTAATTTCTTCCAATTTATCGACTTCTAGCAATCGTGATGAAATTAATACTACCACGCGATCATTTAAATTCTAAATTATAGCAGGCGGGATTTTTTTTATTAGGTTGTACCAGAATGTCAATTATTGATTAATTGAAATTTGCGGTTATGTTATACTTTGTGACATTTGTGAATCTTATGTGTAATCGATTTAAATTTAATGGAAATGAAAGCATTACAAGATAAATTAGTTTTATTGTGAATTACAAAAGGTGTTCAAAGTGTTCTCCCCCTGTTGCAATGCAACTGTTAACCCTCCGTTTCATATTTTCAAAAGCATTTGCCAACATCTGAACGGTTATAGCGTTACATGCATTAGAAATTGCCTCTTGTAGTTCTTCAAGATTTTGTGGGTTATTTTTGTAAACTGTGTTTTTCAGATACGGATAAATGAAATAATCAAGAATCGTTAAGTCCGGACTGCGAGGCGGAAATTCAATGACTCGATTATCATAAAACTCGCGAATTCGAGCCATACTTTCCCATGTTTTGTGAGCTGTTGCATTGTCCTGTTGGAAATATCCATGAAAAATTTCGTCATCATAAAGATTTTGTAAAAACGGTTCAAGTAAATTATTTCGATATCTCTCAGCATTTATCGTTCCTTCAACAAACACAGGTCCAAATATACGCCTTCTAGAAACCGCTAGCCAAACACCAATTTTCTGCGGATGGAGAGGTGATTCAATAAACTCATGAGGATTCTCCGAAGACCAAATACGCATATTTTGTTTGTTTATATAGCCGGATAGGTGAAACCATGCTTCGTCAGAAAAAAATGTTAAATCCAATATGTTGTTGTTATTTAAATTATTCAAAAACCACTGACAGTATTCTATTCGTACAGGAAAATCTCGAGGGAATAGCTCTTGAACGACGTTAATCTTATAGGGATTAAGATTTAAATTTTCTTTTAAAATTTTTTGACAAGTTCCATATGAAAGGTTTATTTCTTGGGCTAATCTGCGAAGAGATTTTTTGGGAGACTGTTCCATTCTTTCTGCAACATCTGCCATAATCTCAGGAGTCCTTTTTTTGGGCGCGCCACTACCAGCTTTCCTACCTACAGTTCCAACATTACGAAATTTCGCCACACATGTGTAAATTTCTTGGACTAATTTGTGATAATCCGCAGGAAAATTAGGGAAGGCATTTTGAAAATCATTGATGCAGTGCGGTACTGAATATGTCCATTCACCATTCTTTTGTCGTTCGGCGTTTTTAAAATAACTTTCAGTAAGAAAAATCTTATGTTCTAAATCAAACATTTTGAAACGTCACTTTGACAATTCAAATTGTAAATTAGTACCGCGCGATCATTTAAATTCTAAATTAGAGCAGGCTGTGAAATATAAATTAAGTTGGTATATAAGTACTAATTTACAATTTGAATTGTCAAAGTGACGTTTCAAAATGTTAATTAATCAATATTTGACATTCTGGACAACCTAATAAAAAAAATCCCGCCTGCTATAATTTAGAATTTAAATGATCGCGTGGTACTTATATACCAACTTAATTTAAATTTCACAAACTGGTCTAATTTAGAATTTAAATGATCGCGCGGTATTTGCACTGCTATGCCAGTGGTCATACACATACACTGCCTCCTTGTTGAATTAAAAATAGTAATTTTCTTATTTACAATTACAATTGGTGACTAGGGCGAATTACATTCGCCGCGAGCATTTTCTCTATCTATTCACCGATCACACGCTTCTTGTCCGGCTAATATCGATAGGTAGACACCCTTACTGGTGTGGCATCGGAAAATCGGATAACATGTTTTGTGGTGGCGGTGATAGTAGTGGCCTCTCCTTCCTCGAACAGTTCCCCAAAGTCATTTAGGGTTTGCTAGAAAATCTCCCTGTCCACTATTGTCCAAGGTGAATTGTCCATGTCAACCTGGATGTGTTTCCTAGTACTCTTCGTGTTGAAATGTAATGTTTCTCTTCTTTCTTTGCCCACGTGCATGCACCTACGTGCCATGTCGATTACAACCTTATTTTCTGTGAGCCATGGACTTCCCAAGATAATGGCGGCACGCATGTTTGATATCAACGTTGCGTTGCATGTGAATGTGTAACCACGAGCTGTGGCCTTCAGTGTGCCTTCATGATGAGCTTGGAAGGCGACACCCTCTCGGATCCAGGTGAATGTTATTGGGCGAGTTTCTCTAGCTCCTACTGTCATATACTCAGGTCTCATGAGGTTTCTGGGAGCAGCTGTGTCGATCAATGCTACCACCTCTTGACCGTTCACCTGAAGCCGTATTGAAGGCAAGGCTACCTCGTCGTCGATAGTTATTAGGGCCGTCCAAAAGCAGTAATAGCCCTTCCCCCTGCCTTTGTTAAGGACGTGGATGATGTTCCGCGAACTCTCGCGGTTGTTTTGGGCAGTCTCTATTCAGGTGCCTTTCCGAACAAAACCAACATCTTGGTAGAGAGCGACCCTCGGTTGAAGATCGCGTCACATGCCTGGTCTCTTGGTTTGGCGTCCTTGTGGGTCTTCTAGACCGTTTTTTCCCATATTTTATCAGCATCATTGAGTCTTGACCAACGTGAACACTGTTGTTCCATCTCCTTCATTGTCTTTGGTATTACTTGGAATAACTGTAAATTGGACTCTTTGTTCATACGATCAATGATGTGAAGAATCAGTTCCTCTTCAAGCCATTTTGATTTTAACCGGAGACACAACTGCTTAAGGCGGTATACGAATTTGTCAGGTGACTCGTTTGTACTTTGTCTTGTGGCATACACTGCAACTTCTAATGCTGTCTTACGCTGATGGGTGAGAAATTCATCCTTAAATCTCCGCACAAAATCTTCAGTAGATAAAAAACCTTCCGATATAATAGGAAAACCAGTCCGCAGCTTCTCCCTCTAAATGTGGGAGTACGGCTTCATCTATATCCTCTGGTACCTCCAACTCCAAGTGCTTTAGGTAACCCACCAGTCTTTCGATAAATAACACTGGGTCTTCCGTTATTTGTCTATAGTAAGGGCGTGGTGGTGGTCGGTTCAATGGCTTGGTTGCTTGGGTGCGGTTATTATCTGCCTCAGCGCCTTGGCTATTGCTCCTAAATCCTCCGAGACAGATGTTGTCCTTGAACTGGATGGTACTGCTGGCAGATTATTTGTTTTTGCGGGAACAGGCACAGATTCTGGCGAGTAATTCTCCAGGACTCATAGAACTACTCGTTCGGAAAAATTGTTCCATGAGCTCCACGTTATTCATCATAAGAGACGATGAGTGTTCGGATCCATTCGTTTTGTTCCGGCGGGATTCTCTCTTTTGCAGAGACTTAGGACTTTTTGGAGCCATTGTCTCCCCTGGATTCGTCGATGCTACTACAACGAAAGTTTCCGTTTACCAAGAAACCTTTCCAAACGTTGGCCCGCCAAATTATTCCCAATTCGAAAGAGTTCACCCACCATATTTTAAAACAACAGTAACTGTCACTTAATTTAATCAAGATAAATTAAATTATAATAAAAAAAATAATACTTATTAGATATAAATCTGTCATTGGAAATTATAGATTGTCAAAAATGACAATTATTCAATTAATCACTTTATCCTGTGCAAATCATATTTCGAACATTTCCAAATAAACGTCTTTCCTCATACCGAAAAAAATGGCTCTATTAATAGGTAACAATAAGTTTGTCTATATTTTATGTTTAAATGTGTCAATGTTTTAAAAAATATCTAGATAAAATTTAAAAAGTTCGGGCCTCGAAGTACATCGAGTCCCCATTTACTACCTGTGTGCCAAATTTCAGGCCTGTACCTGCTATAGATTCCTCTGGATATCGCACACAGGCATACAAACACTTCCTTTTTTAAGTATAGATATCCTACCTAAACTGTACTACTTTTTTTACTTCTTCTTGATTTGCTTCCCTTGTGAATTATGAAAATTACTTCTTTTATTGACATGTTAAATTTTAAATCTTATCGTCTTTTATCTGCTTTAAACCAATTTTATTCTACAATATATGTATATGTATGTATATTTACAACACAGAAAACTGTAAGTTTCAATTTTGCCAAAAATAATTCTAATCTGTTTTTATTTTACTGAAGTGTAAACTTCTTTAGGCGCGTTGCGCTGATTGTAGGCAGTGAACAAGACTGACCCGTCACGCTCGAATATGTAATGCTCGGATATGTAACGCTCGTTCGGGTAATGTCGGCTCGAGTCGACTAAGGGAACAATTATTATTTAATTTCAATTAAATTGAAATTTAAATGAATAAATAAATTCATGTCCCAGAACAGGTTCGATCCCGAGACCGCACGGTTATGAAGCCGATACGTTACCATTAGACCAAGACCAGGAGAGTAAGCAAATATTTATATCGTCTATTTATACATACACATACGTCCGAACTGACCAAACAAAACGGACGCTCGCGTAAATGTAATAAATGTGCGAATATGTTTTATTTAATACGTTACTGAATATTATATGCGTGTATTTCGTATTATCTACGGTATTATTAACCTCGCCTTGATGAAGTTTACACTTCCGCCGTGTGGTTTTAAGCACACTCATTCATCTTGTTTATTTTCTTAGACAAACTTCCATTCTAATTTCTTTTTAAGGTTCCTTGATAGTTCCCTTACATATGACATTAAATATATTGATGTTTACAGCTATCAGAGCCCACATATCTAGTCTTTAATTACATATATTATGTCTAAAATATGTGGCAGTGTGAACAATTAAACACAGAATATTCGCTACTACCCATGCAGTGTTATCAATATCATAGATATGCATTTAACTTCACTACACAAATAATATTGACCCAATTTTTTTAATTAAAAGAGTAAATGTAAAAATTAGAAGTAGAGCCGTCGTATACCATTCATGTGGGTGAATTAGAAGCCTTAGATCTATCTTAACCGAACATCTAATTTCAACACACAACAATACTGAATAAATGTCAGAGATATAGTATAGAAACATGTAAATCAAACATGAAACTGTTAAATATGTGCTAGTAACCATAAACAAATATGTTTCTACCTTATTTGGTTTCTTCAGTATGGAGAAGATGTGTGTTAATTTAAAAAATATGTGTCCATTAAAATAATATGTGTAGTATTACCATAAAAATGTCAATTTATAGATGTTCATAATCTAAAACAATTGTTATTGTACCTAATAAGGTAGAAACATATGTGTCTATGGTTACTAGCACATATTTAACACTTTCATGTTTGATTTACACATTTCTATATTAAATCTTATTCAGTAGTATTTGTGTGTGTAGAAATTGGGTGTTCGCTTAAGATAGATCTAAGCCTTCTAATTGACCTAATTTTTACTTTACTCTTTTGATTACAAAATTTGCGCCGATATTATTTGTGGAGGGGAGTTAAATGCATGTCTATGATTAATCTAGGCCTTTGATGACACTTGCATGGGTAGTAGCGACTATTCTATGCTTATTTGTTCACATTTTACATATTTCACACATTCGTATTTACATTCTGTCTATATTAGTAATTGACATTTTTTAGATGTCAGGTTGCTTTCCAATTAACAATTTGAATCATGCTGCTACGCGAAGATTATTGCATTAAAAGCAAGAAGATAATATCTGGCAAATTCCGCTGTAGAGCAACTGTAGGTACGTGTTGCAGACTCGTTGCTCATCGGCAGTGCGGTGCAACCAAGAAAGAAGGTGGAATATCCTTGGTGATAGAAGGAATAAACGGAAAACGATCAAGATGGCAGACCTCCAGTCAGAAGATACTCAGATCTGAATATATAAAAAAAAATCTAACCGATGTCTAATTTATGTAAGGTATACACTCATAACATTACCTGTTCAAATAATTACCCTTCCAAGTTATCTTCAATTATCTTGGAACGTCATTTATTTTCATGTCAAATTTTATTACATTTAATTTTTTTTGTGATTGGCATGCTTTGCAAATTATATACATATTAATAAAGCAATATAAACACAAATATATCTTTTATATATTACTACTATACCATGAATTATTAACATGTAATTACGAAGTCAAGTGTAAATTTTAATATAAATTTAATAAACATAGCAAATCATTCCTGCATATCCGGAAATACATGTGTGTGTGTGTGTATATATGCGAACAATTTATCACTTTGAGTGATGCCTATTGCGCGCTGTACTTAGAAAATTGTCGGCCGTTGCTTCCAAGATTATAACAGACAAAAAAGGCAGCCGATATCTTTCCTAGTATGATCAGGAGGTATATACCTCATCTGCATGCCCTGCACGCCGTAATCCATTCATCATGTTTAGATGTGCGTTATTCTAAATCATGTGAGAAATTACCGCTTAGCGCTGCACGCTGCATGCATACAATAATCAATTTTATATTGTCTAGTGCTCTGGAGTCTGTTCATTAATCTATATTTTCAGATTTTAGGTTTAATATGTATACCTAACTAATCCTATTACTTTATATTATGATTCTAGGTTAGACGCTTGCGACCCAATGGGGTTTCAACATATTGTCGTACGAAGCAACAATATAGGAACTAATTTAAATTTTAGTATAATACTTTGGTATATTTAAAAGATCTATTATAAATTACTTGTTCAAAACTTATAGATATATTAGGAGCATTATTACTTACTGGGAAAATTTTATATTTAAATAATAATAATAATTAATTACACATTACCCTTTACTTTTATAATGTGTAATAATAAAAATTACGTTTTTCAATTACGTTGTAATAAATTGAAAATGCGTCAACGTAAAGAACACAATATCTATTGAAACATGTATTCAAAAATGTAACAATATAAAAAAATGAATTAGTATTGTTAAAAGCAAAATATTTAATATAATCGTTAAGAGAAAATAAACTATTTACCATATATGTAAATATGTACAATATTTTAAAAACATTTCCTTTAAGGAAAACCAATTATTCAAAGAGTTTATCATATTGCCGTGATCTTTATAGTTTAAGAATTATGAAAATTATTAAATAGTTAAGTTTTAGAAGAACATTAATATTTAGTTTAAAATATAGTTTCTGATAGGATAAGTACAAAGTCAAAAGTTTAGTAGGTGAATAATGGGTTGCATAACCTTTAAGGGGCAATGTCATTATGAAAAATGTAGATATAAAATTTAAGCTTAAATATATTAAGAATTAAGGAATAAAAATAAACACAAAATAAATCTATGCATTCTATATTTTATAGAAAAGACAAGCACAAGGTATGGTTTGAATATAAGAAAACAGAGCCAAACTTCTCGCAAAGTGTTAAAATAACATTAATCATTCTAAGAAATGGACCACTGTTCAAAAATAAAAATGTACTAAAAGTGAATAATAGAGAGAGAGAGTGATGTTGAAAAACGGAGCAATTAAAAGGGTGAATCATTTAAATGCCATAAAATTGTATGAGCAAGGCCATATTCGGCATGCCCGAAAATAAAACGTCAATTTAAATGGATAAAAATAGATTTTAAACTTGTACCTGATACAACAAACATTCTTGATATAGCCACATGATGGCAATGTTTTTTTTTGATGTTGTTTATTAAAAATAAAGAGGGTTATAAATATTTTTATGAAATTTAAAATTTATTTTGTTATTGACCTTATCCAAATAAAAAAAAAACTAAATAAGAGACACGCCAGAGTAAAAGAAGAAAGATCACTGCTAGAACTCACTGGAATAAATCGAATGCTGCTAGGGAATAGATATATAGATGAAGATTTTAATGATATTTAATGCACTCTCAGCATTCATTAAAATATGTGTGCAATTTTGTAATGTTGAGGTTACAGCAATATGTATGTAGTTTATCATGGGTATGTAGTGAACTATTAATGAAGCTATAAAGATTTTTTTACCGAAGCTGAAGACAGAAGACAAGTATTATATGTCAAACATAGTTCTTTACCAAAGGAATAATATATTTCTAAATCTATAACCGGACTTTATTTTTATTGAATTTTCTTTTTCTGTACAAATATTTTCATTCAACACACAAAAAAAATTAAAATCCTGTTAAGATTACACAGGCAATCGTTTTAAAATATCCATATAAGATTTCCAAATACATATTCTAAATTTGCAATCTTACACTGTAAGAAATAATTCGAATACAAATAACAAGCAATTTAATTACTAGTAATGAGGACCGGAATTTAAATCGGTCGTGTAAAATTACAAATCATTTTAATTTTAAAATTTAAATACCGTTATTTATTTATTTTTATAAAACAGGAACAGGCAACATTTATGTCACTACTCTCTATACAACCAACATTGAACGCATCTATCCAAGGTTAAATCCGCGAAATGTGGACGTTAATATCAAAATTCCTTTTGAACATGATTCCCATAAACACTTCTTCGAAAATTTAATTTATAAGACATTTTAACTCAACCAATTGCTAAAGTTGAACTGATAATAAAATGTCAAGCCTTCTTGCCAAAACTTTAGTGATATTCGTTATAATAATATTTCACCATTTTGAATTACATTATTACTAGGGCGCGGACATGACCGGTTTAAACTACGACGAAGTTACAACGGAGCAAAGAAATAATGTAAACAACACACGCTACTAAATAGCACTAATCATGTGGTGAACTGCAACATCTGTTTACGCCCGAGAAGTGCCCGAGAATGAGAGCAAAAAATGTCCATAAAATAAGGAATTTATGAGTAAAATCCTTTTTTCATCGGCATAGATAGGAGCGTGAGGGGTTTTTAAAAATTATTATATTTACCTTATATTTCGCAAGAGAAATATAATTTTCATTCATACTTAAGTTAGTTTTGTTTTTTCATTGTTTTGACTGTTAATTACGTACTTCGTAATTTTTGTAATAGTTTGTTTAATACCGGTTTATTGGATCGACTTCTCCCAATTATCTAGACGTAAGTGGGCACTGGATTTCGTTTAGTTTCAATAACATACGCGTACATTTTTAGTTATCATTTATTTAGATCTAAAACGTTGTTTATGTTACTTTTTCTGATATGAAGATGAATTGTCAGTGATTCCGAAATTTATTACAAAGTCTGTAAAACATCGTTACAGAATGCCAAAATATCGCACGTTCGTCACTTAGCCTTGCTAAAACATACACAGAAATAGTTTTTATGCAGAGAATTTCGATAGTTTACAAAATTTCGTTACATGTTTAAATGATGATGCTCGAAGTATTTCTGAGTGCAACGAACTAACACAAATCCCAAATTTAAAAAATCAGTTGTTATTCCTTCAGGAACACTTTGGAAATTTGCCTAATCACATATTTTGAAAACCAAAATCTCAAATTAAAAGATGGATTAACTACATTAGATGTGGGCTATTAATAATTTCAAAAGTATTCCAAGTGACTTCGGATGTGGCCTTCGGCAAAAGTTAGACGCAGTTTTTAAAAGAAATCCATTTTTAATAACATTGCGGCAATTGTGTATGCTAAATACGCTGAAATAAAAGAATATTTCCAGTACCCACCTATAACCAGTTGCGATGTAGAAAGGACGTTTTCTATCTACAAGGATGTACTTAATTCAAAGAGAACAAGTCTTACAGAAGATAAAATGAACAAATAATAAGGTATTTTGTATTTTATAGATCACCAGACACTTGTTATACAACTATATAAATAAATTTAAATCCTCTTTAAAAATACAACATTTCAATAGTGCGCCCATGAGCGATGAGTCATCAACCGTTCGTGTCCACGCACTAATTAGTACTGCCTGTCAATTTTTCTTTACAATTCTCAATTTAAATTTCAAACGTACGAATCAAATCGATACTTCCTGCTCAACCTGCATCCTGAATTAGTTAGAATCAAGCGCAAGGTTTCAGATTTGATTAGAATTTATTTGTGAATTGTCAAAATTAATAGTTTGACATAACCTCAACAAAATATTGATTACAATATGCTAATATGATAGATACATAATTTAAATTAAATTACTTCTCTTTATATATTTGCAACAAGTTAATTAATCAATATGCTTAGCTCAGCTTACTCAGAGCGCTACCGCTACTTAATACCCTCGTTTAACATTAGAGGTGGTGTCTACCCATGTGTCTCTCACTCTCAGGAACTACTGGGCCGATTTATACCCGCAAAACCAACAAAACGGGGATATAAAGTGTGGGCAAGAGCAGAAGAATCTGCCCATGCGTGTGAATTCCAAATTTACACGGGAAAAATTGCTGATTTACCTGAAAAGGATTTGGGAGGACGCGTCGTAAGAGATCTAATAAATGATTTGAAGTATAAGAGTCACAAAGTATTTTTCAATAATTATTTTTCCAATGTTCCACTTTTGTGGGGCCTGCAAAAAGATAATATTTATGGCTGTGAAACATTAGAGAAAGAGAAGAAAATTGTACCTAAGGATGTTATCGATGATAAAAGGATGACAAGAGGACAATCAGATTGGCGAATGACAGAAGATAACCTAGTATGTATAAAATGGATGGATAAAAAATGCCAGTGTACTTTCTTTCTAATTATCATAATCCCGAAGATATTGTTACGACAAAGCGACGTAATAATAATAATATTTCCACATTAGAGGAAATAAGCTGCCCAAGATTAGTAGCTGATTACAACAAGAACATGGTCTTTGTTGACAAGGCTGATATGTTGAAAAAATGTTATGCGATAGACCGCAAAAGCAAAAAATGGTACCACAGAATAGTTTGGCATTTTATAGATACTACTGTTATAAATGTCTACATATTGTTCAGAAAAATAAGTAGTGGTGCATCACTTGATTTGAAACAGTTTCGACTAAATGTATCATCTGGATTGATTGGTGCTGGAAAAAAGGGCGAAAGTCATTGCAGGTAGTAAATCATTATTAAAAAAATGTTCCAATCGAAAGAAGAACTGACAAAGCTGCACATATGCCTATCTATGGAAAATCAAGAAGTTGTGCAGTATGCAGTACTAAAGCAGAGTCTCACAGAAGTAAATGGAGTTGCACTATATGTGATGTTGGACTTTGTTTGAGCGACAAACGCAATTATTTCCAAAATTTTCACCAATGCGAGTAGTTTTACTGGTTACACAGCATGACCACCATTTTCCAAAAAAGAGGGTCTTATATTATGATATCAAATATTTTTTTATATTTTTATGTAAGCTTTTCGTTCATATTATGTAATTTAAAATGTATTTCTTTTAAAAAAAAGTTAAGGACTTAAAGAGTTAAAGGAAATATTGAAGCTGGATTTACTTTAGTCATGTTTTAGTTGTTTATCAATCAGTTATAAAATATTTTTTTCCAAATTATGTGAATATATTAATTCAGCAGTTAAATCCACTTCTTAATGTACTGATGAAAATATCACTTGTACACACATTTTCGTGTTTGTACCCTTCTTTTTATGCTTGTATACTTCTTTTTCATGCTTGTCCACTTCTTTTTCACATTCGGGATATTTTTGCTTAAGTAAGTAAATACCTTTTTTCTGTCCCCTTGTGGCATTTTCTCCATTACCTAGTATTAAATATGTTTTACCTCCTAGAAATACCGGTAAAGTATTTGCCAATCTCAAATGTCAATTTTGACATTTCATGCAAAAAAAATCAAACGTTGGTTAATTACCGTATTATTTCCGCAGTATGACAGATCGTGCTTCAATAAAACAAGTTACATTTGTTTAAATATCTTCTATCTATTTTTAACTACTACGGAGGAATATAGATCGCTTTTCTATACTTATTTCACTAGCTAAAGAGACAAATGTACTTAATTTGGATATGTTTTTATCCTTTTCTCTTGTGTTTAAGTTATTATGATAGGCTTAGAGTGACGTTTGTTTTATTTACATAAATTAATAGAAGAATGGTAAAGAAAAACTGGACAGACATTACGATTATCATTTATCTAACCTCATTTATTATTATATATAACAAAAAAAAATCTGAAACTTTGCGAAACGTAATGAAAACAATTTTTATTTGTCAAATGAGCAACCTACAATGCGTTCATTAAGAAATTTTGCGACCTCTCTCTCGCAAACATAAGCTGCATAAACTCTTTACAACGGTGTATTTCATCCAATTTACGACGCGCGGATGATACAAGACGCGTTTAGGACAACGTGGTTACGCTGTCTGGCAGCCCTATCGCGCTGGAGTTCGTCTCCGAGAAATAAATTAGTGCCTGTTAAGATACAAATCTTGAGCGAGTGCAGTTAAATTAAGTCTGGTCGTGTTAATATGCACCATACTACTTAATCAAATGGAACAGATACGAATAGTATGAATAAATACAAGAGATCTCTGCTATCACATTGATACGCGAATACATGTAAATTGAGTTAGTATAGTTGGATTTATGGGAGGATAGCTAGTTTACTAAGAATAAGTAAGAAGTAATGAATGTGAGCGTATATTTTTACTACTTATTTAGATTTGTGAGTTTTTGCAATGTTGTAAGCGCTTTTTCTAGTATTTGATTTTAAATATGGGCTAGAGTTTCCATGCAGCTTATATCTCTTATATATGGGATTGCGAGTAAAATATACCAAGTCTAAAAACAAATTTAGCAGTTATGAACTACTTAAAGTTTAAAGTAATTTATTATCTAGGACAAAAAAATCATTATTTTATGACTAAATTTTACTACTATTATTTAATGTCCGTATATTTATATCACACTACCGTATTTATATTACTTCTATTTATATAAAACTCTAATATTTATTTCTTTTCTTCGGCTACCACTTAAAGAACTATTTATTTATTCCTTATATTTATTTCTACGCGCGTCGACTACCTAAGGAACTTCTTAATCCCGAATTATTCATCCATCCGTTCAACTGTCTTTTATATGCACATACGAAACATCTGGAAGCTTCGCGTAAACTCCATCTCCCTCTCGATGTTTGTAGTACATTCCACAGACATTCTGTCTTCGCAGTACAACGCAAATGGATGATTTATTGCGGTTTGTAAACAAGAGCGTTTTTATACGTTGCCCGGTAGTACACATGTGTGTGATTTACGACCTTGTCCGTTTTTTATACGTCGCCCGGTCTGCCTCTTTTTTGTGGGACTTGTTTCATTACAATATGAAGCTTGCTGCTCTGGATGAGAATTTTAAATATACTCCTTATGCAAAACGTTTCTAAAACCAAATCACTTGGAAGGGAATTAAACAATAGATGGAAAACTTAGGAATATCCAGTTTTCTAAACTATTCGGAGTAGAGTTTTATTAAACCATCTGCAAATGTCTAATTAGTGGATGTCCTTCTCCCACGTCGATTTGCAGTAGATAAAATACCTACATACGCGCTTCTATAGTAATATCGGTATTCAATAGAATTTGGCTTTGCTTTTTCATATTTGAATTATTTAACTTTTAGCCAATTTACCTTTGCGCCATTTTTGTCAAGAGATTTATTTTTTATTAAATTAGCCGATAATTCTTTTAAATGCAACATAAATTTTATTTCTTCTCTTCATAGGGTGGTTTATCTTTGCTTTTTCCCCTTTCTTTTGACGTTCAATATCGTTCAAACGATTCGCATTCAGATGACAATAAACCTTATGATTCCGCGGGTAGAATTATTGATAATACTAGAAGATTTCTGACTTATTTAAGGAATACTTTCCTTCAGTTGATGTGGTGTATTTCCAGATTTCTTAAAGACATCCAAAATAATACCTGTGCACAAGAAAGGCGATCGTAAGCGCGTCAAAAACGATAGAGCAACTTCTTTAACATCTGCTTTCAAAGATGTTTGAAAAGACTGTCAATGTAAGGCTAGATTAGTATGTATACCAATCTGATTTCCTCTTCATAGATTTGGTTTGTTCCCGGTGGGTCCATCAAAGATGCTTTACATTGGAATGTAAACTATGTCTACGAACAACTAGACAAAAAAATTAAGGTTGTCCTCTTTGTACATATTGAAGGTCTTGATTTGGTTTAAAAAGAATATGTCCGCATTTGTCAGGAAATGTGATGTGTCTGTCACAATAGGGAGTCGCTCATCACTAGACCCACGGCGAGTACACCTTTATCGGACCTAATAAATCGAGCAGAGCCCACGATACAACTATTATGTTCTACAACAGGCTTACAGATTTTCAAGTGCAAATTAAAAAATGAGGTGTGGCCACCACACGACTTTCTTATACGTATGAGCGTTTCAAGTTATAGAATTTTAAGAATTTTTTTATACAAAAATTATTCAAAACCTATTCTAAGTACTTCTATTCTTTTAATAAATCTCTATAGAATGCATACTTTGCAAGATATTATCAAAAAAGTGCTACTCGCTAAGAGTAAAAGTGCTACTTCCGGTCCGAATTTTGAAACTTCATATATACAAAAAATATTGCAAATTCAGTTCTAAATACTTTTGTACTCTTGATAAATATATATAGAATGCATATATTTGCAAAAAATCGTTATTCGATACGAGTAAAAGTGGTACTTCCGGTCTGAATTTTGAAATTTCTTTTATACAAAAGATATTGAAAATTATGTTTTAAATACTTTTATACCCGTAACGTACTTGACTAAAAAGCATGACTTGCGAAGTATTCGCAAAAAACTGATTTTCGATAAGAGTAAAAGACCTACTTCCGGTAGGAATTTCGAAAAACTTTTTAAATAAAATTATTTTCAATTTCAATTTTAAGTATATATGAAAAAAATTTGTTTAAACTTAATAGTTGACGAAATATTGTCAAAATTCGATTTTTTCGCTGAAGTAAACTGTTACTTCCGGTCTACCGATTTTACTGAAAAACTAATCAGATCTCAAAAGGGAGATTATACACTTAAATACAAAATTTGGAATTGATATCTACAGCGGTTTGACCGCTATCGTGGTCACACACACACACAGAGAGAGAGAGAGAGAGAGAGAGAGAGAGAGAGAGAGAGAGAGAGAGAGAGAGAGAGAGACATTTTTTAAAAACCACTTTTTCGGTATCAGGGGACTTCAAAACGTGGACATCTGCAAAAATCTCGAGGTCGAAAATTTTCATCATCAAAGTAATATATTCGTGTGTTTTAAGTTAAGTATATCTTATGATTGACTCATTATGAGAGGAACACTGAAAATTTAGGCTATGTTTATTCAGAAATAGGGCAAAACTTACGTTTGTAATTCAAGTTTTTCTCAATAACTATTTTGTAAATTAAGTTGAATTAAGGTTGTGCGTTTACAATAAGATTTATTGAAGGTACCTAAAGGACGTTTTTTTTCCCTTTGTGGAAAAATAATATAGAAAACGTATGGTAAACTTGAGTCACTTTCTAGACTCCATTTATAAATATTTTAATAAGTTTTATAAAATTTAATTCTTTAGGTACCTCAGAAAAACCTTAAAATATTTGTTGGTTTTTGTTTAAATAAAATCGCTGCAAAAATAACGGAGAAAAACCTGAATTTTAACCTCTTGATTTCGGTAGTTGGCAGTTCCCCCTTAAGATCATTAACAACTCAAAATACCCGTAGCGTAGTATTTAGATACAATTACAAAATAAAACTTTACAATTAACTACGATCGTAAAGCACAAGTATTATAAGCAACTGTAATAATAAAAAATTCTTAAAAATACATTCAATTGTGAAACTTTAAGCTAATACTTACACCAATTCACACATGACGCACTAATACAACATTTGAGAAACCATTAGTTATTATTTATGGTCGTACAACAGAGCAATGTTCTAATATTATTACAGTGTTTCACAATTTTAATGCAAAATCGATAGTCGATAATGATAATTACGGGAAACTGGCGCTATAATTTCGACGTAATTTGACGTTGAGGCAAATAAATCATACGGAAACAAAAAATGGAACGCATTAGGAAGCCGATTTTTAACCAACATACACATATACAAAGTATGCCATGTAATAATCGATCGATTTAAGCTATCATTATGGTTTAAAGTAAATTACGGTACGAGTTTACATTAATTTCTCGTTGCTTGAGGTGCAAAACGCTGCTGTAATTTATATACACGCATTTATATTGAAGTTTGTAATGCATCATATTTGTGGAATAGAACAAATTATATGGTTGCAAAGAATGAATTTTCTAAAAATCTACTTCCTTTTAATGGTTACTTATTACATGTTTCTGAGAATACTTCAAAACTTAAGTGATTAGGGAAAGACACTTCTTTATCTGGGCACTGCGTAAACCATATACAAGCTGTAACATTAGCACGTCATTACTACTACTTCACCTCTCCATGACTTAGCAAAATGCAACAAATACTTTTGGGCAAAGCTTTTTACATCTCTCTTCATAAACATGTATTATTGAATTTTAATATGTATATATTGAGCTGATTCATAGTCCTCTTAAAGACATAAGCACATTCCAAATTATCTAATTAATGGGTTCTGTGGGTTCAGTATAACAAATATGTATGTCTTATGGATTTGATATTTGCTTGCTTGGTTTAATCACATATCTATTTCTACTTCCAGCCATTTACGTCCTAACTAAACGTATTATGAGTAATTAAAACATCCAAGTTGATTTTACAAACTACATATTGCTGTGATATCTACTTTTTAAATTGATATAAATAATGGTGATACCTTAATGTATGATTTTAGTGGAACAGCATAGATATTAAAATTTATACGTGGATTCGAACAGCGATTTACTCCTTGCTTTATAACCTTTCTCTTATCTGGTCTATTATGGGATACGGTAAAGAAATTAAACACAATATCTATGTCTTCATAATAACAGTGAATATATTTCGGATAACTATAATGATTAACATTAACTCATTCTATCAAAATGATTCTTCTATGGAATTGTTTTATATGGGTTTTTGTTTATAAAAATATATGATATTGATATGATAGTAATTTAATGGATGTTTACTATGTATTTGTTTTTCTTTTAAAAAAAATTATTAGTGAAAATTGAACACTATTTCACCAAAGCAAACATTCACATGTAGTACTCTGATTATCTAGTGTCTCGCTACTTAAATATTTCGAAATTGGTTTACACTAATAGCTAGAAGCAAACATTTTGACATACTACCTCTAGCCACTTAGTGTTTACACAACAAAATATTCTCGTATATTCGTGTTCAGCTATTTAAATTATTGTCATGTGATTATTCAAATCTTTAATGATGCTCAACAATCTATTTGAGGCAAACATTCGCACGTAGTACCTCTATGGTCGAACCAACATCATTAAACATATTTCTAATTAATAATAAATAGGATAAATTTTTAAAACAAAATGAACATTCATTCAATAAAACAATTGAAGATAAAACTTCTATGCAATAATTCATAAAGATTTTTGGTGACTCACTTAGTTTGAGTATACAATACTTCAAAATTCCCTTTGGTATATCTCTTCCATTTTTGTTTTATATGAATATTCTAAAGAAACACAAATTATATTTTAAATTCTATTCCTTAATAACATATTCCAATCTTTATAAGAACAAATAGTGCCTAGAGCTCTACTGAATATGTAATTATATAGATACATTTTATCTCGCGTACAAAGAATACCGCCGGAGCTTCGTTTTAATTTTTTGATTTTTCCCCGATATAAGCCAAAGTCGAAATCTATGTGTCCAGTCTTGTTTCTGCTTTTTATATCTTCGTACAAAAGAAGATCGGTACATTCGCGTCCTCTGTCTTAAATTTTAAGTTGGTCATACTGCCACTCACATAGTTAAATTTCTTTCTTGTTTATTTTAAATTGTTATTTCTAGCTCATACACTATGACAGCTATACAACAATGTCCGTAATCTATATCTTCCCTATTTAAGTTTACAAATTTACCTCACCTTATTTCAAGTAAGTGTGTTATTCCTTCTTCTTTTTTAATGTAAACATCTGTTGTATCTGTATATGAACTCATGGCTCTTGAAATTATTTGCTGAGTATTTTCTTTCACCATTTATTAATCATATTCTAATGTTCTGTTTACTGGTTTGTTTATTTGGGAGTAACGGAAAGACGTCGCAAATAACTTCCATCCTTCTTTCGAACTTCTTACCAGGAATGCTTGTTGCTGTTTCCTTCTCTTTATCTGCAAATCAGTTTCTCGTATCAGGTAAGATTATTATTTCTAATATACTACAAATAATTATTGACGTTTTATATTTTTTTTCAGGTATTGAACCATACATGATCGCCATTGATGTTTCAGAAACACAGAAACTACAAATACAAGAACCACAGAATATATTTTAAATCTTATTATCATACACAATATGTTTTATTTACGAATTAAAATATAATATAATAAATGTCGTAGTTATATCCTTTTTTATTAAGATTGTACGTATTTACAACCTTTATACTTTTATTGTTAGAGCCATATATGAATTTATCTTATTCATATCAACATTTACACTTTTATTTGTGATGATGTCATTTTCTTTGGCACATCTGCTGTCATTCTATTCATATAGTAGCATTTAAATATATCGTTTCAACAAATTAAATCTTATTCATTGACTTTGCATGTGAATTATACTTCATTAATCTTTGTATGTCTAACTTTTAATCTTTCTAAATACAGTATATTGATATATATTGTTTTATTTACAAGGAATTTATCCTTTTGTGTTCTGCAACCCATCTTACTTAAGTGATTTGTATAGCTTTAGCTATTTAAACTTAGATAAATATTCAAATGAATAATAACGCTTATTCTATAGCTAAATTAATTCTTAATATTTTTTTTCTTATTTTAATTAATTTATCTAAACACCCTTACTACCATTTTCAAATTGTCAGGTTCACAGCAATATGATATTATATTTATAATTTCAAATGTCAAATTACCAACGCTCAAACATGATACTCTCCTGAATCATACTCTTCTAACTAGATATTTATATAATTCCTAATGCATTAGGTAATTTTAATTTTTATCGGTTGAATCATTTTTTAAAAAAATATCTATATAAAGCGCCATTCATGTTAAGTAATGCTTGTACATATAATTTTAATATTACAAAAACTCTTCATTGAAATATATAGCTGTTACTTTATTTAAATTAATTATTTTAACTTTTAACTTTCATTCTTAATGTAGTTGTTTATATCTTAAATACTAAAAAACTTTACATAGTAAGAAATTAACAAATTCATTATAAAACAACTGATGAGTCTAAATTCACTCAACGCTTTATTTTAGTTTTTAAATTATTTTACTATCGCTTATAAGAAGTGATTATTTAGAGCTGTTCATGTACTTTTTTCGAAGAACATGCATGTGTATATTTTTACGTTTTCGTCACGTTGTAGAGTATGTTTGATCTATTCGATTAAACCAGACTCAATTGGTGTCTCTGGAAATGATTCGCCTTCCTAGGAGTACACTACAGCCCGTCTAATACAAGACTCGTGTGTTGTCCGATAAAACTCCAAAATATATACACAAATGTGCAGATTTTCTATAGCTGACTTAACTCCCTCAGGTATGAATTAGCCGTTTTTACTGTTTGTAATAACATTTCTCGCATTTTAATGAAGCAATAAACATATACCAGTATTAATTATCACTACCTTCTACATGGTTTTTGAATAAGCATCATCTTATCTGGCAATGCTCGTGGCATACTTGATGATATTCACTTCTTTTGATTACATGCATACATGGAAATTAATACTATTATGATTTGAGGTACGCTTTCTTTATCACAACTACTTACATACATATACCTTAATTAATCTTGATTTACATGGATTTTTCATGTCCATGTTTATGGTTTTTATTATTTCAAATTTCTTTAAATAACTGTATGAAATTATTACAAAAATACCTTAAACAAACAATTTCAATACCGTTTTTTTAAAAGATATTAGATCTCAAATCTTTTAAATATAGAACGCTTCTTTCTTATTTACAATTAAATGGAATTTTATCTTACACATAACATATTTCATTTGTATAGAGGGTATTCCACGAGAGCCGTGCGTTAGAAGTTTTCGTGGTTAGAAAAAACTTTGAATTCTGAAATTTTGGGTTCCAGGATTATTCAAGATTTTCTTTCATTTTAATATATTTTCAAGATCATACTACTTCCGGTTATACCGGAAGTCGTCATTAACTTCCTTATTTTAAATGGAACACTCAGTATATTATTTCATTTTTGGATTCCTGAGAAAATTTCGTAGTGGGTTTTCATCAGGTTTCCCTATACCTATTTTCAATTTTTTCTTAGATATCTTGATTTTCTTGAAAATTTTGACAGATGTAGCCCTGTTTTGAGCATTGCGCCCTCTAACCAATTTCGATTGGTGGAAAGCGCTTCTGGGGTAGACGGAAGCACAGGAATGATACTTTCGAATGCCATATTGACAACTGATTTATCGCATACAGGGTATCCAAAATTTAATGACCAATTACACCATTTTAAAAGTTGAAAAAGCTCGTTTTTCAAGTGGGACACCGTGTATTTTATTGGATGGTCAGATGCAGAATTTGATTCTGCATCGATTTGCTATAACATTCCCTATACCTATTTCCAGTGGTTTTCTTGTTAATCCATATTTTTATCAAAAGGTCATCAAACTCCAAAAGTTCTACCAAGTAAGCCTTGATTTTGACAGGAATTGAAACAATGTTGATTTAATGCCAAAGCAGTATCATCGTAACGATTCGTGAGGTATCTACTTACAGTTCTAGGGATTTTGTTAACTTGCCTAAGTACAGTTTATAATGGAGAATGTTGAAGAATATTCCAATAATGATTTTTTAAATTTGTTTTACACGCACGGTGAATGTGGACGAATTGTTCGACGAACATGCAGACTATTTAATGAACGATATCCGGACCTACCAACAATGACTCCCGGAAAATTCGCAAGAATCGAAACTCGCTTTATAGCAACTGGAAACGTAAGGGCAACTCAAAATAACTTAAAGCCCAATGAAGATAACGTGGTGAATGTGTTGGCGTTTTTTCAAGCTTATCCGCGGAGTTCAATTTCGACAGCAGCGCTGGATTTGGGTATTTCAAAAACATCAATCCACAGAATATTAAAAAAACATGGAATACATCCTTTTTGTGAGATAACTGTTCACGGATTACGTCTTGGTGATGAGGCAAGACGTGTCAACTTTTGCGAATTTATGATTTTGAAAATGACCAAAGATCCGAGATTTCTTCATCAGATTATGTGGACTGATGAATCGAAATTCAGCAGGCAAGGAATTACAAATCGCCGAAATACTCACTACTGGGCACAAGATAATCCATATGTTATTAGGGAACATAATCACCAAGACCGCTTTAGTTTCAATGTTTTTTGTTTAATTATGGACAACAGAGTGGCTTATCAAGTGTACGATGAAAATTTAAATGCGGCTAGATATCTGGAGATACTGAGAGGGTTTGTTAGTGATTTTCTAAATGCCCTACCTCCACGTGATAGACCAAACAGTTGGTTTCATCTTGATGGTGCTCCAGCACATTCAACTATAGCTGTACACCGGCAATTGTCAATGATGTTCGAGGATCGGTGGATTGGCCCGCGGGGACCTTAGAACTGGCCACCCAGATCACCCGATTTGACCCCCTTAGATTTTTACCTCTGGGGTCGTATAAAAGAACTAGTGTACTTTAGGCCGGTACAAACTAGAGAGGAATTATTGAACCGTGTTGACCATGCGTTTACTAATATAAGTCCAGACGAACTTCGGAGATCTGTTTCGCGAGGAGTATATGACAGAGTTATTCAGTGTTTGAACCAAAATGGAGGTCATATAGAACAATTATTGTAATTTTACATTCTCTTATTATTTTTTGTCATTATGTTCCAATTTTTTGTTTTTATTTTATATTTCGTTCTAAATGTTATGTACTAATGTCATGTTCTAATTAAAGTAAATTTTTTACCATTTCATTGATGTTTATTTGGCTTCGAAAGGCAAGCGATGTTTCGGTTTCTACCAAAAAACCACAGTAAAATAAAAAAATTGGATTAACAAGAAAACCACTGGAAATAGGTATAGAGAATGTTATAGCAAATCGATGCAGAATCAAATTCTGCATCCGACCATCCAATAAAATACAGGCTGTCCTATTTGAAAAAACGTACTTTTTCAACTTTTAAATGATGTAATTGGTCATTAAATTTTGGATACCCTGTATGCGATAAATCAGTTGTCAATATGGCATTCGAAAGTATCATTCCTGTGCTTCCGTCTACCCCCAGAAGCGCTTTCCACCAATCGAAATTGGTTAAAGGGCGCAATGCTCAAAACAAGGCTACATCTGTCAAAATTTTCAAAAAAAAATCAAGATATCTAAGAAAAAATTGAAAATAGGTATAGGGAAGCCTGATGAAAATCCACTATGAAATTTTCTCAGGAATTCAAAAATGAAATAATATACCAGGTGTTCCATTTAAAATAAGGAAGTTAATGGCGACTTTCGGTATAGCCGGAAGTAGTATGATCTTGAAAATATTTTGAAATGAAAGATAATCTTGAATAACCCTGGAAACCAAATTTTCAGAATTCTAAGTTTTTTCTAACCACGAAAACTTCTAACGAACGGCTCTCGTGGAATACCCTGTAGAGTTGGTTTAAAACCAAACTAAACTGATTTTCCTTTTATAAAATTTGTTCAAATGCTTCTTGGTTACTGTAGTTTCCGAACTATATTTGTCACTGGCTTATGGATATTTATAGAAATACAGTGTATTTTTGGCTTGAATCAGTGTATTTTAAGCTCATATGTATAAAAAAAAGGCTCTACCTATACGTGTTTAAAGTTTTAATGCTTATATTCAGATATTTATTTGTTTTAGTTATTCCAAAGGTATTTGATGTATATGTGGCTATTTGAGACTCAACACAATTATAAATAATTTAGGTATTATGTATATGACAAAAACAAGTACCTACAACAACAGTATTACAACTTACTATAAATTTTCATTTGTATATTTTTCTGATAGCCCTCTTTTGTAACATAAATATCCTTTTTGCATAAAATTTACCCATGCTATTCTGTAGTACGATATTGCAGAATGGAATATGGAGAAGAATAAGATTTTTGTCTCATCCTTACTAACACAATTTGATAACTTACGTATAGCATATATAGTCTTTGATAATTTTATGCAATCTACCGTGCTTTCCAATTTAATCGCCAACTACTATTTGGAAGGGTTAAAGAGGTTAGAGCATCGAGGATAGTTTGAAATATTTTAAGCCTAACATAGAAACAAGTATCTTTTCAGTCAAATGTAGTTTTATTTTTCAACAAGATACTTGTTTCTATGTTAGGCTCAAAACATTTCAAACTATCCTCGTATAGTGTTTGCAGTATACAGGGTTTTTCACCTAACCCGTTCGTTAGAACTTTTCTATGTTAACGCCTTAGGACAGTTTTGAAAATTTGTAGCACGTAATGTTGATACTTGGTCTGTTAATATAAAATATTTACACTCATTAACCACTTTTGGTTATACAGGAAATCATAACCAGAAAATAATCATTAATATCTCTAAAACTGTGAGAGATAGGCATAGGAAACCTATATCTGTATGATGCAAGATATTTATCTACTTACTAGGGCGTGCTTATCTACAGGCTATTCCATTAAAAAAAACGATTTTTCTTAAATTTAAGATTACATAAATAATCGATCAATTTCGAACACCTTGTATGAGATTTATTAAATATTTAGACATTACTCATAATCTTATACCTTTCCCTGTTTGCAGTAGAAATATGACGTAATTCTATTCAAATACGCCTTAGATATGTGGTTTTAAAAAGTGCATTGAAAAAACAAAAAATTTGAAAAAAATCAAAATAATTCAAAAACGGTTAATTATTCACAAAATAAAACCTAATTAAATGTGTTACAGCACTCTACAAGGAATCTAAAAAAGCAATAAAAAATATAACATTTCATTTAAAAAATCAAAGTTGACTATGACTTCCTGTATAACCAAAACTGGTTAATGAGTGTAAATATTTTATATTAACAGACCAAGTATCAACATTACGTGCTACAAATTTTCAAAACTGTCCTAAGGCGTTAACATAGAAAAGTCCTAACAAACGGGTTAGGTGAAAAACCCTGGATAGGCTAAATGATTGATTGATATAATAATTGCCAAATTTGGCATTCTACAATATATGCCGTCAGTTGATCCTATCATCGTATTTAATAAATATGTCTGTTTTAGTAAATAAGCTAAAATTTCAATGCCTAAATTAAATGTAGAAGTTTAGAAAATGTTTGATAAAGTTTTATATATAATTCAATGTTTTTCTCTATCTGATTAACATATGTTGTTCCTAATAATGTGAATTCAGAGTCTTTCAAATTGACAAAATCTTACCTTAAAATATTGAAAAATACTGTCTAATTTAATGTAGTTAAAATATTTAAAAGACCGTATTTGTAATATATTAGCAACATTATACTATTACTGTGTCCTAAATGTTTCATTGACGTAACATTATATTTTATAGAATAATGTTACAAGATTACAATGTTACATTTAAAAGATTTTAAATATATATACAATATTTTAACAACATTATTCTAGTATTATATTCAAAATGTTTCAATGATATGTAACAGTATCTTTTCTTTTGAATATTACATTTACATTACTGTGTAATATCCCTTAGGCGGGCATAGAACAATTGCCGTAACATTACTTTTACAGCACCATATAGGTACATGTAACAAAATATGTGATAGAAATCTTACCATGCTTGGTCGGTGACGGATTGACTTATTATCCTCAGTACCATATCTAGAATTCCCCAATAATAGTAACAATAAAATGAAATAGGCATTATATAAAATTAAAACAACAGATACGGTAGTCTTAATTCGTTCTTAATACGAATGTAATAAAAGGAGTTTTAAGACCATCTCAGCTATCGATGCGTGTGCACGATTTCGTACAGGCCGTGGAGAATATTTTCGTCTGAGGTCTGAGAATATGCGTCCTGACCCTGGAATTTCGAACTCGCATGTCCAGTCAGTGTCGACCTTGGACCGATGCTGCGACTGGCGTTTGCCAGAGAGGAGAGCCTTCATTAGCGTCCGCGCGCCGCACCCGCTCGCTAGACAGACCCCAAAGAAAGATCTTGGCCATAATCACTGGTATGCATGCACACACGACCATGTGATACAGGACTTCTTTTTTGTATATGCAGAGGTCTGTGTCTGCGCTCTGCATAATACATATTGTGTGTGTTCCTAAACATTTTTTAACTTTCCTTCTCGGTAGTATGTACAAAAATGATAAATGTAGTTCATTATAAGTATTTTGATGTAATAATAATAATAATAGTAGACTTTTCTTGCGAATATGTGTCTATTGAAAGAATAAGGAAACAAAATATTACTTATAGCCACGTCGTGCCAAAGCCAAGTATCTAATGTCCGCTTTCATGAAGTGGCGATATTAGGTGAAAATAGTTTATTGTATTTTCAGCAGTTGAAATGTAATGTTTAAACGTGTTTAAAAGAATTAAACAACCAAACGCAATACACTAAGCACACCGCAAGTACTACAAATGATGAGCTTTTTTTCAAAACGCAATTTCTGTAAAAATTTCGCTATAGAGTTACAGATAGCGCTGCTATCGTTAGCCATAAAGCTGTACATTTACAGTAAATTTGACGTTCAAAACGCATTTTATCGGTACTTTAAATGCATTTAAAGTTTGTTTTTTTTTCAAAACGCTATTTCTATGCAATGGTAGTCTTTTCAAAACGCAATATCTATAAATTGTTGTCGGATTCTGGTAATACTCATTTTGTGTCTATTAATTCTGCTTTATTTTCAATTAATATTATTATTCAATGTCACATGGAGAACAGTTGTGAGACAGTTACTGTATCTGAGAAAAATGAAGGAAGCAGGAAAAAACAAAAAACATTCCATAAAATCCAACGAGCTGAAGAATTACGGTGAGTGTTGTCAAGTGAGGTTAGTTTTTCTATTGTTGAGACTGCATTGTTATTGTAGATATGGGGATTATATGAATAATGTTATAGACGACTTTGAGAGACCTTGTAATCACAATAGCAGAGCTTGGAGGTGCAATCAAATATCAGACAATGATGTTCGACACGCAAGAACAAAATTCTTTGAAGTACCGAACAAAATCGTACAGGATCGAAAGCTATCGCTGCTAATATGTGTGACCAATCCAAAACATAATGTGCCTAAATATAAACCAACTGCCAGACCTCAGAAACATATAAAACAAATAAAATATAAAATACGGAAGACTGATAAAACATTAGTAAACATGTGCCAGAAATTCTTTTTATGCTGCTTTAAGATTACTGCAAGAAGAGTTAACACTATTGCAGGGTTTGTACATGCAGGATACGACATAAAAGAGAAAAGGGGTGGTGATCACAAATCTCTGAGAAATGAAGTGAAGAACACGGCTGTAAAACAATCCATTGGAAAATTGCAGGCAAGGGAGAGTCACTACACCAGGGCAAAGTCCAAACGACTCTACTTGCCATCTGAATTGAGTATTTCAAAACTGTGGAAAATCTACAATGAAGATAATTCCCAACTTAAAGTAAATTATGCATATTTTTACAAAATATTTTGCAATAATTTTAACATAGGCTTTGGAAATCCTGCCAGCGACACCTGCAGTCTGTGTTCTCGATTAAGGAACAAAATAAAAAGATACAAACTGCAAAACAAACCTATTCTGCCTGTGATGATTGATTTGCGTGTACATAGACTTAGAGCAAAACAGTTCCATCTTTACATGAATGAAAATTTAGAGAATACGCTTTCATTCTGCTTCGACATGCAGCAAGTGCAGCCATTACCTAAGCTATCCATATCTGAGGCATATTACTTAAGGCAGTTGTCTTTTTACAATTTTTGCGTTACTGATTTAAATTGTAGACAGCCTATTTTTTATGTCTGGACAGAAAATGAAGCTAGCAGGGGAGCACATGAAGTATCATCTGCTATTACTGATTTTCTAAGTAAATTAGAATTACCAAGGCATATCAATACACTAAGGTTTTTTTGTGACGGATGCGCCGGACAAAATAAAAATTGTTAAGTAGTACACGCTTTGTGTTTCTGGCTATACCATGATGCACCAACAACTTTAAATGATGTAACTATTATATTCCCCGTTAAGGGTCACTCGTTCATGCCAGCTGATCGTGTGTTTGGGCAGATAGAAAAAAATATAGTAAGATGAGTGAAATAATTTTAAAAGAAGATTACGAAAAAGTGGTGGGAGAGATAGGAGAGGTAAGAAAAATTGGAGAAAACTGGACCTTTTTTGATATGAAAAAAAAATAGCGATACCAATTGCAAGAAGCTATCAGGCATCAGTACAATGAAGAGGATATTCATCAAAAAAGAACTGATCGGGAAAGACAAAACTAAAGTTATAAAAGTTAAAATGGAAGAAAACTACAGAAGTAACGATGAATCTAAGACATTCACAACTATCATGAAGAGAGGAGTAAAAATGAATACAATACAAAAAAATCCATTGGCACTTAATAATCAAGTAAAGGAAAAAAAGTTGAAAAATATCAAAACACTGTTAGAAAAATATGATGAAGAATGGAAAAGTGATGAGAAGTTTAGTTTTTATAAGAATCTCTTGGGGGCATTAGGTATAAACGAATAAAATTACGAAAGCTGAATACTAAATTTTATTTACTTTTTTAGAAACCCAAAACCAAAGAAACGACCAAGTAGAAGTAGTAGAAGAAGAAGAAGAAGACTGCGACTGTCAAGAAGACTGTGGCGTTAGAATTTAAGATTCAACCATCTTTGTTAGTTTGGAAGTTATATGTTTTTTTTATTACATAACAATAAAATTTAAGTTTCAAAATGCAATGTCTGCCATTTTTTATTTTCAAATTGCAAATTTTCAAGTTTTTTTTTTTCAAAATGTAATTTCTTTTAATAATAATAATAATAATAATAATAATATCGTTTATTTGCTATAGATTCATACAGAACACGAGCAACTGTCAGAATAGAAATAAAATAAGAACAAAAATACAGATAAAATATACAGATAGAAATATATATATATATACATACATATATATATATATATATATAATAAATAATTCTAATATATATATATATATACACATATGTACATATATATATATACAACAAACTAACTATTAACTAACAAAACATACACAGTGATTACAATAAGTAAGTACATCAACGAACAGGGCAACAATGTTCATTATAAGAATAGAAGGCTTCCCCCAAAAGAAAATTTTTTAAAGTTTTTTTAAATTTATTCACATTAGAAGAAGACAGCAGCTTAACATTTGCTGGTAACGCGTTATACGCCTTAATTGCTCTATATCGAGGCCCATCCTCAAACGCTTTAGAGCGATGCAGTGGCACAACAAAGTCATCACAGCTCCTGGTTTGCATGGCACTATATATATCTTTATTTCTCAATGACACGTTCTCACCCCCAATCAAAAACATTACCAGTTCGTATATATATAGGGACGCCAGGGTCATGACATTCATCTGGCGAAACAAGTCACGGCAAGGCGAGTTATAAGGGGCACCGCACATCGATCTCACAATACGCTTTTGGAGCACAAAAATATTTGAAAAGCATGGGGAAGATCCCCAGAATATAACTGCATATCTAAGCCGTGACTCCACATATGCAAAATAAAAAGATTTCAATGAGAAAACCGTGACACTTCGCCTCAGAACTCCCATTCCATACAACGCTGAGCCAAGTTTTTTAGAGAGCTCCGCACAGTGAGCACCCCAGGTCAATCGCCGATCCACAAGCAAGCCAAGGAAACCGCACCGCTCCGCCTCCGGAACCGAACCACCCGAAGACCCAACATATATACTGTAATCTCGATGGACACCCCTCGAAAAATGAATTAAGCCGGTTTTGCTATGATTCAATGTTAATTCATTATTGGCGCACCATACTGTCATGTCCCCAACTATACCGGTGACCACTCCAGACAAGGCGGCCACCGACGCTTCAGCCACCACACAAGTGGTATCGTCCGCATACTGGGATGTTACACAACCCTTCAGAGACCCACACAAATCGTTAACAAAGATTAAAAACAACGTGGGCCCCAAAATCGAGCCCTGTGGAACACCATTCACTATGGCCGATAACCCAGACAGATGCGTTTTCTTAGTGTCCTTCAATTTTCCGACTATGGAAGTAACCTGGTGCCTATTAGATAGATATGATCTAAATATTTCCAATGCAACACCACGCACCCCGTAATGTTCCATTTTATTTAATAATATGTTGTGATTGATGACATCAAATGCCTTCGTTAAGTCAAAAAATATTCCCGCCGTTAATCGTTTTTTATCCAAACCATCATAAATGTAATCTAAAGCATTGTAAATAGCGTTTTTTGTAGATAAATTTTCCATGAAACCATACTGATGCGGGCTAAAAATGTCATTTGCTTTCAAAAAAGACCGCAATCTATCATTCAACAACTTCTCATATATTTTACTGAATGCTGGTAGTAATGAGATAGGACGATAATTTTCCAAGGCATTTGATTTACCCTTCTTTAAGCATGGGATAATTTTAGCAATTTTGAGTTTGTTGGGAAAGACCCCACAACACATTGCTTTATTCACCGCATAAACCAATGGAGTTGCAATAAATGAGCTAACATATTTCAAAACAAAGTAAGGAATTTCGTCTATGCCAGCTGATTTCTTCACTGCCAATTCCTTAATAATTCTGTCCATTTCGACAGTGTCAGTTGGAACCAGAAACATGGTATTACAATTTTCCGTAATACCTGACATATCCGGGACAAGTCCGGGCCCCTGGTTGGCAACAGCAGAAACACTGAAAAAGTCATTAAACAGATTGGCTAGGTGAGCAGGATTAGCCACAGGCTCTCCCGACTCATCCAGCACCTGGATATCTCCTTCATTTACCGACTTAGTCTCCCTCTTTATTATGTTCCAGGACGTTTGACTTACATTTCGCGATTCCAAAAGCAACCCGTCATAATATTTTTTCTTAGCAGAAGAAACCATATCATTATATTTACCTTTATTTGCTTTGTATATTGAATGTAATACTGGGTCGCGGCTTCTCGTATACATGTTATATAGGTCACGCAGATCGGATGCAAAGTCCCGCAGATCAGGACCATACCAGGGAATGTTCCTTTTTTTACTTATACGTTGTTTTCTTAACGGAAAACATATATCGAAATAATGAAGAAAAACATTGTAAAAGTTACTAAAACACAAGTCGGCGTCCCCCGCAGAAAATACCCCGGACCAGTCAGCACCGGCCAGCATGGACTGAAAGCGATCAATATTAACACCACTAAACACCCGCCGCTCTACAAACGTATCTAAACTCCCTTCAGATCGGAGGAAGCTTTCGCCCACCCGCATTAGCTGGTAGCTGTGATCGGACAACCCAGAACAGCCAACAGTCGCACTCCCAAAACCAGAACCCACGAAAAAATTATCCAACAGCGTAGCCGTCCTGTCAGTTATCCGCGTTGGTTCATCCACCAAAGGTTTCAGATTAAATGATCCAAAAATATTCAGCAAGTCATCCCTGCTTTGAGTATCTGCAAGACAGTCAACATTAAAATCACCGCAGACCACCACCCTTTGCCTATAGGCATCCACAAACTCTAAGAGCTGAAAGAGTTTTTGCTTAAAATTTTCAAAATTACCCCTTGGGGAGCGATAGATACATAACACAAGCACCCTGTCACCGCATATACGGACAAAAACACCAGCATACTCAAAGTCCCCCTCAACCGGCACCACCCCACCACGGAGCGGGCGGCTAGCAGTACCCCTGCCCACCATAATCATGGCTCCCCCGCCCCTACTCTCCTTCCTATAAAAACAATGAGCTAAGTAGTATCCGTCAAAGTTAATATATTGAGCCTCGTGCTCATGCAACCAGTGCTCAGTTAAACAAACAATATTTGGGTCCCCCAAGGAAAATAAAAGAGTATTAAGCAATGTAATCTTATTCCTAACACTCCTAACATTCAGATGAAAAATGTCAAATGTTATACCACTGTCAATTGAATTACGTCGCTCAGAAAATCCAAATTATTGGGGGAAACCTTCGCATCTGTCATAGTGGGAGATATACTAATCAAGTTATTCCAGTTTACACTACTATTGCTTGACGTAGTACAGCTATAGCTATTTAGAATTAATTGTGCTATATAAGAAAATAGCTTACGTTTACCCACAACTTTCAAATGCAAACCATCTCGACTCAAATCCTTGTTAGTGTCAATTATTGCATTAGTTTCAACAAAATTATCTATATTTATTTTGCAACCTATAAAAAAATTATGCATTTTTTTGCTTAGATCAAAAATTAAGTTATTCAATACAAATCTGTATCTGGAATACGGAACCGTTACATAAAATAAATTGACTTTTCTAGACAAGGTTTTAATCTTATCAAAGATTTCATTTTTGATTGATTTGCATTTAATAAGATCATTTGTACCTGCCAAGATTATGACAAAGTCATTAAGACTATACTCTTTACACAAGTCATCGACATCACAAATCACGTCCGCAAACTCGGCATTTGGCTTAAACACACTTTCGACAATAAAACGATTGTCTAGATATTGTTTTAAAATACATGCAGAATCCCTACCGTGATTATCCGCCAGAATAAGGACCCTACGCAGCTGTTCGTTATTATTTTCAAAACTTCCCATTTGTTTCTTTCTCCTAACAATGTCCACGCAGCCATCCGCCAAGGCGAGTACCCTCCTGCGAGTGTTCAATGGGTTTCCATCTCCGTAGACATTCCCTCTATCCGCTGATGAATCACACATTTATTTTCAAAGTGAATTTTTTCTAAACTAATTAAGTTTGAACAGGAATATTGTAGGTAGGAATATTGTAGGTACCCTATTTACATTACCAATACTTGAAGTAAACCTTAAAACTGATTTTTTTAATTGTTCGGTTTACATTTAACAATAAATGTCGATTTTCTCAAGATTACCAATTTGACAGAAATTGCGTTTTGAAAAAAAGCTCCTCAAATAATGCTAAACACTATAATTTCTAGGAAAACAAATTAATTTATATTAAATATTTCACACATACATCGCTAAAGAGAGATGTTATGTAGCAATATATTTTATCTTTCTCTTTGCAAAAGTAGGATGCACAAAGATAATGTTCACCGAACACATGGTATATGGTATTTTCAATGTCTTTTTTTAGCAACTCTATCTTCTCACTCTTCTCACAAGGCGTATCCTTTCTATATCTTATCTTGCATATGTTATTCCAGTCCGCATTCTCAAAATTGATTGTTTTAAGGCTTTCCTAAAGTGAAGTGGATGAGGACGGCTTTCGGAACAAAGGGTTTGAAATTTGTTACAAAAATTTCTCAAAATGTGGTTTCGATACTCCACTTTTTCTACGGTAATACTGCTGTCGCCGTCTGCTATTAGTTTAGTAAATTTTAACCCATATAATTGTACACTTTCTTTAAATACTACAACAATTATCGAAGATTCCATGCTTGTTGAAGATCCACAAATTTTTTTAAAGCAGACGTGTTCTATTGGAACTGCATGGGCGGCTTCTTCAGATTTTTTACAAATTAAGCAGTATTTGTTCTTGCCCAAAAACAACACTTCACCAAATTGTTTGCCCAAAATTGCACATGCTCCCGACGGAGCACTGTAGTTAGTGCGATAGCTCCGTGTCGACCAACATCCATCAGCGACCACGGTTATGCAAGGAATGCCATTTTCGTCTACGTTGCCCTGTTCAATTGCATAATCAGCTTCTTTTTTAGCAGCTTCCATCATTTTGATCACTGCCGCTGTCTTCCAACCATTTCCTACAATAGAATGGTGCTTCTTGTAGGTTTTATCTCCCATGCTGGGTATTTCTATACTTGGAGAAAATTCTTCCAAGATATAAGAACCCCCACCTATACTCATTATGCCTTCAACGCCAGCCATATTAATATCCAGTTTGTTTTCCGCGGTCTCATTTGTTGAAATCTAGAATTGTTCTTTACACATATCCCATTTATAATGTATTATAGAGCCCAAGCCAATTCTTGTTTCAGAATGTATTTCGAGATTTTTCAAAGTGCAACAAAATTGTAATCCATGAAGACTGATTTCGTGTAAACATTGAAAATGATAGTCATAATCAATGATACGTCTACCAATAATTTGCATTTTTTCTTCTTTTTTTTCAGCACTGTATTAGTCGGAGACTCTGAATTGTCGAATCCTTGGAATGTTTCGTCTATGGCTTCATTCGAAGGAAACTTTTTAATTGACTCTGCATTTTTAGTTTTAACATAAAAAAATATTAACACATAAAACACGTGAATAAAATTTATATATTACATAGCTTGAAGTGCTTGGTTGTTCAGTAATACTGGCCTCCGGTTCCGGTACACCTAAAAGGCAATATTAATTTTCTCATTTAATAGTTGTATTACTAAAACTTACCTAGATTTTTCACCTTTAATAATTGCGTTGTTTCTAACAGCACTTAGAAAGGGCAAATCAGCTTTCTTGCACAATAATAAATAAATAAAATTTCGAATTAAAATTTATATTATTACATACATAGTTGTTACATTCAAATAGAGAAATATAAATTCCGACAAGTAAGATTAAAAAGCGTAATTTTTATTATAAGTATTTGGAAAAGAAACCAATATTAAAATATTTATCATTATTTTACAGAATGTAAAACCAAAAATCACTTACCTGTTATATTCCATTAAATTACGATTCGATTTTCTACGTACTGCTGATAAATACAGACGCCTTTTACTACTTTTCCTTTTCGGCATATTGTTTTAATCTTCATATTATTTTATGCTACAAACACTTATTTAATCAACACGAAATGATAAATTGGCCCAAATATTCTCCTTTTACTAAATAGAACTAAATAGTGGGGTGTTTGCTGCAAGACACACCGTCAGAGGCAGCTCTGTCCAGGCAGACAATTTGCCACTGCAATGCTCCACAGGTCCTATTAAAATTAATAGTAATAATAATTTTTGAAATGAAAACACTGAACGAGACTAAGCCGTCACGCTCGGAATTAAACGCTAGTTCGGGTAAAGTCGCTCGACTCTCGACTCTGTATAATAATACTAACTAACGGTATTTAATTTCAATTAAATTGAAATTTAGAATAAATACGCGAAATATTGTATTTTCATTTTCTGAAAAATTCTTGTCCGCGTGCAGATGCGATCCCGAGCCGCCCGGGTATAAGGCCGGCACGTTACCATTAGACCAGGGCGGGTACTCGTATGAGAATTATAATATTTGTATATATACATGCGTACGTATGAATTTTTGAAGTGAAAACTTGATCAGACCGAGCGAAATGTACTAGAATAATGTATACACAACAATAATAAATATATTTTTTTTACATGTAATATAGAACGAAAATGGAAAATGGAAAATGTAAATGTAAATGAATATAGAACGAAAAAAAAGTTGTATTTCGTATTATTTACCTCGCCTTGATGAAGTTTTCACTTCTGCCGTGTGGTCTTAAGCACATCCAAAAATTTTTTTTCAAACTAATAGTTATGTACTATTGTAGGAAAAAGGATAGACTAGACTTATGTTGCGTTACTTTTCTTCTTTATGTCTTCGTAATTCTTAAAAACGTGTGTCTCAAAATGACGAAAAATAGCCAACTTCAACCTTCATTAAAAAAAATTAAGAATATAAATTTGAAAAAGTAATACTAGAGAAACACAGAATGATAAATAATCTTGGTACCAGTACTTTGATTTGTACAAAAATGTAATATTTAGATGTTATTCTAACAGGGTTGCTAGACCTCTGCATAGTATTCAGATCACGACCAGGCGGATTCCTCTTAATCATTTTATTACTTAAGTTATATCTATTTGAACACAAACTGTCCTTGATCACCAGGGATTGGAAGTCAGGTTTACATGACGTCAATTCTGGGGACCCATCGAGGACATAATTAATCCCGATTTGATATTTTTCGCACTCTAATGAAATTGCATATAGAGAAGCAAGTACTTATCAAGGAACAATAAATACATCTTCTCCAGAAGCAATATTGCAGGATTTATAAAACATATCACACATCCTGGCCACAGTATAAACATATCCAGTAGTTGCAGTCGCTGTCGGCACCTTTGATCTTTAGAAACCAAGTTGTATGTTCGCGCATTGTAATGCGCAATGTCGCATAGCGGAGAGATCGGAAAGTTATTAAATAAGCAGGTCCAAATCTAGCACTATTTTAAAATAATCGGGGCCGGATTAACTAAATTTGTTAATAAATGTAATATTGAAATTAGTAATATTTAAACAATAATTATGTACGTCATGCATATCATTGTCTTAGATTTGAAACCTGTGGCCAATTTAACAAATTTTACAAAATGTTGAAAACTATTTTGGAAAACAACCTACTAGATGGAATAAAATGATTTGGAAGAAAATTATACATTTTAATGCTAGTTTGAATATATGAGTTACATTTAAATGTTACAATATTCGATATATTTTGTAAATGTTCCAAAATAACTTAAAATTAAAAACTCTCTTGTAAAAAAAGCCTAATAGATGGAATAAAATTATATATTTTAATGGTAGTTACATTTAAATTTTACAATATTTGACATATTTTATAAATGTTGCAAAATTACTTAAAATTAAAATCCATCTAGGAAAATAGACTCATAGATGGAATAAAATTATATATTTTAATGCTAGTTACATTTAAATTTTACAATATTTGACATATTTTATAAATGTTGCAAAATTACTTATAATTAAAAACCATCTCCGAAAAAGTCTCATAGATGGAATAAACCTATATATTTTAATGATAGTTTGAATATATTAGTTACATTTAAATTTTACAATATTTGACATGTATTATAAATGTTGCAAAATAAGAATTGTCTAACTTTTTTTATTTTGTGTTTTAAAGTTCTATTTGCAAATTTAAGTGTATAGTAAATGCGAACTCTTATGTATAAGCAAAATAAGTAATCATGTGGAAAATTTTGACATGGACTAATAAATTGTATTTCTTGGAGCTGGGCTTTAATTTGTGACCCAATGTTTGGACCCACTGACAACTGAGGAAAAATGGAAGAAAATGTTTCTTCTAATTGTAGATACTCAATAAAATTGGAACAGGACATCAGTAATTTACCAAATATATCTCTTTCCTTATTCTGATAGGCTTTGAAGTAGCAAAACATATTGTTTTCATTAAGATCTGAATTACATTTTGAAAAGGTAATGCACTGCTCACACTGATGTCTAGAAAGATACTTCTTAAACAAATAACCAGCGATATACACAACAGAAATTAGAAATAATCTTTCAATCGTATTAAAGATTATAGCTTTTAAATCATTTACCTTACAAGAATTATTTATTATTTTAATGACATTTCGTCAATACACAGCACACAATGGCTTGCTTCTTCACTCATCATTTCAACTTTTCTTCCTATCACCATAAAAAGAAAGGCATTCAACCCCACTGTTATGTTCCATTTACTGGTTAATCTGCATAAAGTTGCTTTTGATGGCAAATGGAGAATATCAGATAAAAATCTATAAATTTTAGGATTGAGAAAATATATAGTTAACACAAGCTGTTTAAATTCATTTGTATATCTGAAATCATGAGCCCTTTTACTTGGTAATTTCAGCTGCATTTTAAACAGATTTACTATGGCCTCATTGAAATGGCTTTCACAAAATGGATTTTCTTTCTCTGTTACAGTAGAAACCTTCCCTTCCGGTCTCTGTAGAACATCTTTTAAATACCGAATCTCAGTTTTTAATTTGCACTTCCTGGGACATGTAGCTGACAGGCTAATGACAGCTTAATGATATCACATAAAACATCAAAAACTGTTATTACCTGTATGAGTTTTAGTATGTTGATCGGTAATCACATTAACATCTTTACTTGTGCCTGGTAGAGATCATCTTTTAACACAGGTGTAACATCTCTACATTCTGTAAAATAGAATTATCCTATTTAAAAAAAAGGTGTATGTGATCTTGGTTGATAGCAAAATCACAAAAGCATCAAAATCAAATAAATATAGCAAAGCTAGTTGCAATCAAGGTATTTGTGATTAATTTAATATAATCATCCTTTAAAAGCATTTCTAATTAAGAAACGATTAATTTCAAAAAATAAACACATGATTTTATAAGTTTATCTATCCTTGGGCTTACCTGTAAGAAATAAAGTGGGCACTGCACTAATTTCTAGCCTGTTCTTCATTACATTTTTGAAGTAACACTCTTCAAAATGAATGCTACAGACTTTGGCATTTTTCTTTACAGAACCTCTTTCTCCAATTCGAGCAATCCATTCTTACGCCTAGTGCAGAAAAAATTATTAATCATATGCAACTATTATTATATACAAGTATGCTTGAATGATGTAGCAATTTAACCATTAATAATTTACGTCAATATTTTTTTTATACCGTGTAATAACTTTTTATAAATTCTATAATCTTTTATGTCGTACTTATGTGCACGTATATCTGAATGTTTATTTGAATTTTGCTCTTACCTTATTTCCTCAGATGGAATATTAAAAAAATTAATGTCTTTTATGTCCTTTGAATACACACTTTTACGCTGCGGTACACAACACTTTATACTCATTGTGCTCGATTAATTTAGCACACTAAATCAAACAAATCCTTCGCAATTATACACAAAAACCTGATTCACTTTAAAAATCGTTGGTTATGTTCAAAGCTTCAAGATTTGTTGACAAACAAACTATAAAGAAGTCTAATTCTGTTTCTTACCGTCACTGCGACACTGCGCATTACAATGCGCAAGAAACTACTTGGTCTCAATAAATTTTGGGAGTGCAATTACTGGAAAGGTTTATACTGTGTCCTGGCTGTTCAATCTTCACGTTGACAGTTCAAATAAAAGTAAATCCCCATTAATTGTTCCATTTACTCAGGTATTAACAATTGTTTGTCACCATAAATACGTTACGCATTGAAAACAATCGTTTTACATCTGCTGTTGTAATAAGGGCATATTTAAAGTACAAATATTTGCAATATTTGCGTCCTTTAACATCAATACTTTCATCTACTGACCCAAATATGTTTATGCGTATCGTTTATGTCGCATTGTCAACACTAAAATCTTAATTTCATTGTACGTCTAGGATAAATAATATTTTCTCAAGGTGGAATCCGCGGGCACAAGAAAGTCACTATATTTACCGTTAACACAATTTTTGTAAAAATGAGTAAATTTCGTATTCCATTACATATACTACTATCACTTTAAATAGATCGGAATTAAATGCTTTCTGCCGTTCATAAGCAGTTGCAGGGCCAGCAATACGTATTTTATGTGTATCCGACGACATATGTTTTACTGCACGGGTTTTCACTTTCCGCTATAGTAATGCATTGCAAAATCAGAGTTGAATACTTACCGTTTAATTCTAACGCAGACAAATCTCTTATCCCCCTTTCAATACTATCACGCGACGGATGTGAACAAGACATTTTCAAGCAATAAAACACATGTAACTAATAAAATTAACAATATATCGGCCTGCTACAAACAGCGATTTCGATTTAACTAAAATACTTTCGGCTCAAAATCTCATCCGCTCTATTACGTCGCTAAAATCACCGCCATAGATGGAACTATTTTTATATATACATAACGTAAGTTGTAAATTCAACATTACATACATAATGTTACTGCTTTTTACGCATTGTAGTATTCTGCTAAGCCCAGTTTCGAATAAATTATTCATTCAGTTCTGAAACGTACTTCCAATCCAATAAATTGAAACGATTCTAAACAAAATAGGGTAAAAGTTGGATATATGCCCCTGTAGGATAGATGCCCCACCCCAAGTATTGAGTAATGTATTGAGAATATTTGAATTTTGGCGCTATAATATAATGTGGTATATACGCCCCACCTAACGAAAACAATCACGCCGGCTACTGTTAATTCGTTGTTCGTTGAATAAACTTTGAACGGTAAGTGCAAAGTTATGCTATGTAATTCTTAGTTTTTGGTGGCCTGTGCTAAGCTCCTATTACCGTATCTTGCATGATAAATAGTTGTTTTGAAAACTGAGATCAGAAAAATAGTTAACCTAAGTATTTTGAGCGATTTCAATACGACTGATTGTTACTAATGAAAGTTATGAGGTGGGGCGTTTATCCCACAAAAAAGGGATATATGCCCCACTTGATTATGGGATATATGGCCTGTAATTTCTCACAGTAGTTCGATATAAGTATTAGGTACCTAGACATATTTGCATTTTTACACATTCATTCTACAATAGGTATGCCGAGAAAGTACGTCAGGAAAACCAATGTTGTTCCTAGAGCTACATGGTCAGAAGAAAAGCTCAACACAGCCATAATAATGGTATCAACTAGGGCCATGGGGGCGAACCAGGCTAGCCGCTTCTACAATATCCCGTCTCGAACCTTAAGAAGGAGGATAAAAAGTGGTGATGGAACAAAAAAACCTTTGGGAAAACCACCAGCACTAGGATTTCAAAATGAAAAAAGATTAGTCGCCCACATCAAACGATTGGAAGAAGCAGGTTTTGCTCCATCGCGTCGAACTACTAGACAACTCGCATTCGAATTTGCTAAAAAACTAGGCAAACAAAAGGCACTGCTCAGTAAGAATTCGAAAGAAAACAAAACTCTAGCAGGCCCTCACTGGCTCTATTCGTTTTTAGAAAGACATCCAGAACTATCTGTGCGGCAATCCGAAGGATTATCTTTGGCTCGTGCCAAAGGAATGTGTCGCGAAGAAGTGAACAATTTTTTTGCTTTATTGCAAAACACACTTGAACAAAATAACTTAATGGATAAACCTGCATCAATATATAACATGGATGAGTCGGGTATCCAACTGAACAATAAGCCTGGCAAAGTTATTGCGACTAAAGGAAGTAAGGACGTTGATGTTTTAACATCTGTGGAAAAAGGAGAGAACGTTACAATTGTAGCTTGTTGCAATGCCGAGGGAACGTTTTTGCCTCCAGTACTAATTTTGAAGGGAACTCGTAAGAAGATGGAGCATTTAAAAGATTTGCCACTTGGCTCGGACATCTACATGAACAAGCAATCGTCGTACATTAATACAGACCTGTTCCTAAAATGGTTTAAAGAACATTTTCTTCCTAGAAAAAGTCCTGGCCAGGCTCTTCTAATTTTAGATGGTCATACTTCTCACTGTTCATTAGAATTGTTAGAGATTGCAGATCAAAATAATGTGATTCTACTGTGCTTGCCTAGTCACACCACCCAAGCTTTGCAATCACTAGACAGGTCATTTTTTAAGCCATTAAAAGATTATTTTAGAGAAGCTGCTCAAAATTTTATGTTTATTCATAAAGAAAGGAAGATAGATAGGATGAGCGCAGGAAAATTGATTGGAGAAGCATGGAATAAGGCCAGTACAGTCGGAAACGGTGTATCTGGCTTTCAAGCAACGGGGATTTTTCCTTTTAATCCGAGTGCAGTTCCTGACCATTTTTTCAAAATATCGGATGTGGCAAACAGATTTGTTCTCCCGGAACAACAGGACCAAAATCGTACGACTGAAGACTCAAATGCTGTGATCGATTTTACTTTAAGGAATGACTTAGAGCAAAATGGTAACAACTATAGCGAAGTTGAAATGGAACCATTTCTAAATGTTGATGAGTTACCAGAAAACTTTTTCGATAACTCAGACAATTTTATTATGATTCCTAATATCACGGATAATAGTGATGACGCGACTGCGACTGAGACTGAGAATTCTCATTCTCAAAGTTTACAAGTTGAAATTATTGATGAGCAACAAAATTCTACAGAGACGGAATCTCAAAGTGTTCAATCTGATGCTATCGTAGAAACTCCGTCAAAATATTTAGAAGATATTGCGCCGATTCCATCAATTCCTCAAAGTAAATTTAATAAAAGGAAACAGTCAGCCGAAATTTTAACTTCACAAGACTTTATGGATAAGAAAAAGAAAAATACTGATACCAAAGGAAAAAAAGTTGTTCAAAAGGAAAAGTAAAAGAAACTAAAAAAGAAAAAAACAAACTAATGGGTAAAAATGGGAAAACACAAAAAAGAGACGATGCAAAAGATTCCCAAGATGATGTAGACTGCATTGAGTGCCTGGAAAATTATCTATCTACGAAAGAGACAGTTGACTGGATTCAATGCATTGACTGTGAATTGTGGTTGCATGAAACTTGCACAATGTACAACCCCCGATGCAATAATTGTGGAAAAGTTAAGAAAAGGTTAGACACTGTAAAGAAGAAGTTGTAGGATGTAAAGTCTTATAATAGCGTTATATTTTAAGCATTACTTAAATAAAGTTTTTTATATTTTTTGATCAATTTTTTTATGCAAAATACATGCTATGAGCGATCTCTTCATAGTAGGTACTTAATTTTAGAAAATGTACAACCGGGTATCTCTACAGGTCTACAGCCATATATCCCTTATGAAAACAACGGTGCGGCGTATATACCACGTGGTGGGGCATAAACACAACGTATGTGGGATATATAGCCAAATGTAGATGTTATTTAAATCGAACTTATTGGTCCCTAAATACAACTATATTTTAATATATATTGTATTTTCAGGTTCATACATTATTGAAATTTCTTTTAGCAAAAAACAGTAGATTGATAGGATAAGGTAAAATAGAAATAAATTATTTTCCTTAGGTGGGGCATATATCCAACTTTTACCCTAATTTTGACTAAAGATTTTAATTTTTCAGGCTTTGTCAATCTCTCTTAACACATAGCAGATCTCAGGTAATTTATAATTATTTTTAGTTTTGAAAATGGTGTTTCTGCTGTAGGTACTGATACTGGAATTGTTAATATAATGCATAACGAAATGTTAAGTTAGGAGAGTAGTGAGTTAAATGGCTAACAATTACATAGGTTAGACTTTTGGTCTGCGGTGCTACATTTTCTCCAAAACTTTGCAAACACTGTCATTCATGCATAAGTTCTATACCGTGTACGTCATTCTCATCTTTATCTGTCAAAACGTCTATTCTTCTATATTCCCCAAAAATTTAAAAACCACTGAATGAGAAGATAACAGATCAATGCTTTCACTTAATGACGATATCGTAGCAACAAACATTTCAAAAAAAATACTTTAAAATTCACCTCTTTGTTTTATATAATAAGTTGGTCGTTGCCCTCATAAGAAAATTTTGCTTTGAATTTTCGAGGTTTTAGCATGTCTTAGTTTTTAAAACTTGCATCTACATTTAAGCAAGGCGCTAGTCTTTTACTCACCGCAAGTATATCATAGCAACCTCTCTCAGTTCTATATTCCTTCAAAAAGCAGTTTCATTTATTTGAACATTCATAACGTTAAGAAATATTAAAGTTTGTAGCTTGAAGAAAATTGGTACCAATATTAACTTTGTTTAGTATTTTGTACCATAAAATTACTGTATAGAAAATTTTTCCTAAACAAGTGGCCTAACTTTTTGGCATTGTCAATATTTTTCACAAAATGTCGGTAGTTAGGTATTTAGAAATATGAAAATAGCAATATACAGTGTGTTTTGTCATTGATAGAAGTTATAGGAGAAATATGTACACTTACGTTAGTTACTGCCAATTTCATGGAATTTTTTTGAAATATGGGCGACGTTTGTAGGACGTACATCACAGTACACATCGGCATACCTCCTTCGGGCAAGTGCAATATTTTGTTGGCTCTAACCGTAAATAAGTAGTATGTAAAACAATTCATTATTATTAAACGCCATAACAATAATTAACAACGATAATCAACAGAAAACTAAATTATTCACTTAACCAACCACAACGCAAGCGACAATAACACAGTCGTATCTTTGGTCGACTGACCTACAAACAATTGTGATGATATTTATTTCAAATACAGTTCTAGAAATAGGAAGCATAGGTACTACAGGGAATGTAAACAAACGTACGCATAGCGGGATCAAGTTCATTCAATACAGACAATCTCAAAAATATTGACCGCACTTTTCAATATATTTTTCCGGCCTTAATTGCAAACATTGATATACAAAATTTTTGACCATTAATTTGTAATTATTCTGATGTATGTCACCGCAAAATCCTATCGATCTTTGACCAAACACAGTGTATATATTACAGTCCAGATCAATTAAACACTCTTTAAAACTTTAAACTATGAAGGACATTAACACAGTTCTATAAGAAATACAAAATATTAGGAATAAGTTCAGCAAACGCATATTAAATTTTAAATAATGCAATTATGCAACCAATTTGATATTTACTATAAACCTCCGAAAACTAACATCTTGACAGAGCTTTCATCAGCAACGATTACGTTACCTGGACTTACAAAGCTTATACATTCACATTTATTAAGGTTAAATATAAAATTATACATACTAACTATTTGTCTTTTCTAAACAAATAATAAATAATTTCTCATAACAGCCAAACATTTTCTTTTTTCAGATCGTTATTTCAGGAGTCAATCCAAGTGTTCCATTCTTAATGAGCCGCGGTGTACAATACATCATATTAGTAAATACAAAAGGGTTGTAGATTAACACTCTCAACCAATTGTAGTGATCATTACACCCAGAGTTAATCGGCTTATTGTAGCGATGGCTTAAAACACTCGCTGGTATTATTAACTTGGTAACATTCCCCTTTTTATATTTCATTTTCCACTATTTTAGAGTTTCACCTTTTTCTTTTCCTCCTCTAGTATTCCGTGGACAACGATCTCGACTCAAAACACAAATAACACATAATTAGAACACACTTCAGAGCAGTCGGGACATGAGTATCGGTCGGTCCGTCCTTTTCTACCAGTCGTCATTTAGTTCTATTTTTTACCATCTATTTGTTCTTGGTTTAGTCTCTTTTTAAAATGCTTCTTTTTAGTCTTATTTTCGAATGGTTTTTAAAATAAGTACGTTTCGTTAGTTCTGTGTTTCTCCTTTTTTTTCTCTGAGTGTGTATCATCGTATTTTATTATTTCCTTTTTTCTGTTCAGTCATTATTTTCATTCACGAGTCTTGTTAATGGGAGCCAGCGGAATTTCTATGAAAATAGTATGAGTTATTTATAATGCAGTTTCGATTTCGTGTTTTATAAATACTGACGGCATAAAGAGCAACAATATAACTGACAAGGTCTATTTTTTCTTTAAATGTTAAATAGATTATATTTGTTTACAACGTCTTGTTTATTTAATCGTATTTTTCTATTCGTCATTCCGCAGGCATGCAATTCGTAAAAATATATTAATTAACACATATTGGTGTGGTCTCAATTAAGAAATTATGTACAACCTTGTAAATATTCTTGTGTACTGGCATTGATAACACGATTGTGTATTTTCACGCTCAAAAATGTCATCTCAAGTATACACAATAACGTTTGTTGCTTATACAGACGCTTATTTTGTGAACCATCAATTGCTTTATCCAACAAGTGTCTTCCCAAGGATAATCTCCTTTAAGAGATGCGCTCAGGCCTTTTATAGATTTTTCCCATTCTTCAATTACAATTTCAAAGTTCTCATAATCTCAAATAAGTTTAGAAAAAAACACATTCTAGATGATCTAGTTTGAAAAATTTTAACGCACTGCTACCAAATATAAAATTCCAAACGAGTTATGGCAATAGTGGCACTTTATATATTCCCTAACCAAACTTTCTTATTTTTATTTTTATTTGAATCCGTCTTTTTCGTGATTTTAGCAGGAAACACTGGAAAAATACCAATAATAACAGGTATTCTTGAAATACTTTGGAAAGAATTCTCTGAATTTATCTCATTTGCACAAATATACCACTCTTTTCTGTTTGGAGATAAAGTTATATTCAGACTGAAATAAGCAGAACATACCATGTAAGGACTCTTACATTAAAAATATAACTTATAAGTCTTTTTTTATATAGCAAATTTATCGGAAAAAATCAAAAATATTGTGAGACCATATAATTTCAAGTTAGCATATCAAAACACCAACAATCTCAAATACCTACACACCAGATTGAAAGATTGAATACCGTTAATGAAATAATCACATATTGTATACAATGTGCCATGTCGAGGTTGTAATGGAGTATATATCGGCCAAACCAAACAACTCCTCGAAGAGAGAGTAAAGGTACATAAGTATTGCAAAAATTCTACAGCCCTAAAGAAAAACCAAACAAAATATAATCACAATTTTGACTTTAAAAATACAAAAATTGTAGCAAAGTAATAACAAGGCGAGAGAAATATTAGAAATAATAAATATAGTAAAAACTAAGAACACAATAAATGACAGAAATGAATTTGACAGTCTATCAAAAATCTATCATCCAATAATTCAATAATTAACATTCATTAAATATATTTAAAAAAAATAAAAAATAAAAACAAGCAAACATGACATTAAACTATTAAAAAAGCTTTAAAAAACAAAAAAGGAATGTGTAAAAATAAAGACAGGCATTGAATATTGACAAAATGTTCTCACATGTACATTTAGACTTTACATATATATTTTAACGAACTTTTACCGATTTTAATAATAATAGTAAATAAAAATGTATAGTAAACTTAGAATATGTGGTAAGTTTTAAATAAAAAAATGTACAGATATTTTTAAATGTGTTTATGATGGTGAGTTTCAAAAATGTTTTTCTAGTATTTATTCATGAATTAATTCGTGAACAAAAATTGATGAATGTAATACTAGAGTCGACATCAATCCCAGTTCATGAATTACTTGGTGAACAAATTTATGAATTATATTCATGCTCTAAAATATCGTCAATTTTCTAGTAAGTTTGAGTAGTTTTTACGTTTTTATGTTAGATACCAACCAGTTGCACTGACCAATCAGAACAATTTTGATTTAAAATTTACTCTTACTGTTGGTCATCATGATATTCATGAACAAATTCATGAATTTATTGTAAAACAGGCTTTACAGTATTTTATGATTTTATGTTTTAATAAATTTGTGATAAAGGCATTGTGATATGTCGAAACGTTAAGTATTACTGTTTAATCTATTCGTTCTTAAAAAGAATACATATATATACTGGAGACTCGTTAAGTTCAGTTGCACGTCATCGATGACGTTTACATGTTGTCATAACTGTATTAGAGAAAGTAAAAAAGTTTCTTTGTTAAATTATACTTGAGTGCATTTATTTCATTAGCTTAAATAGAAGATTTATAAATTGATCGTAATATACGCATTCATGGCAAATAAACACATAATTTCCGTTGCAATATTAAATTTCTTTATTACATATTTTTAATAGACTAATAGTTCAATTCGGTGTTGACAGATAAATCATATCTGTCAAAAAGACGTGCCTTGTGTATATTCTTCCTGTCAAATTTTTCATGTTTATTTTTGCTTTTATATAAATTGTTTAAAAACAGTGCTTCTTAGAAGTGTGTTTATTATTTATTTGCGTTCATTGAATATAATTCCGAAAGGTGTCTGTAAACAGTCGAGGCATTTTACAAACTTTTCTATAATCATGTGTTAAATTTAATGTGAATAGCGTAAGTATTGCTTATTTTAAATTATATTATGGATACGTAATGAAACATTTAAGGTTTTTCGACAATCTAAATCAATATAATAAATAAGTTGAGAAAGACTGAAGTCCTAGAGCATTTCAATTACTAAATATATTACGTTATAGTTATTGTATTGTGAATAATTCTTTTCTTTGGTTATATCAAATGACACTGACAGAAATAAAAACAGATCCGGCAACATATACAAGGCGAGTCGTCATGGATCAGTATGACGTGCAACTGAATGTAACGCGTTTCCACCATATATAAGTATACATTTATTTAAAGGTTTTCCAAAGGAGATGTTCTTAGTCCTTCGTGAATAATCCTTTCTACTCTGTTTCACAATTTATAGATATCTGATGTTTTATGTAATGTTATGTATGACTTGCCTAATTATGTTTGCATATTATTCATGTACAGTTCTGTGCAATAAACTGGCGTACACTTAATATACGATTATGTGAATATGACTTTTGTTTTCAATTTGTCATATAGCATCAATTCAATTTGTCATATTTAACCCTTAACTGCATCGTGTTGCCATTTGGCAACATACTCATATTCCTCAATGCAGCAACACCGTAAACGGGAATAGGGGCTTGCTGCATGGTGTATCCGAGAGTCTACATACTGCCAACGTATAATAAATCGCACACACTCGGGCAGGTGGCGCCTGCTGTTGTAAATAGAATTAAATCAGTGAACGTGCTACCAACGGACAGACATCTTGTCATCCATAGTTTTTAGATTTTTCTTTTTTTGATGTCATGCGTTCAAAATCAGTAATAAATTGCAATTGTTAGTTACCAAGGTACCTACTTCAGGGTAAGTACTTTGATATTTGATCATACTTTATTATTTTGTGAGAATGGCTTATTTTTATTTTGTTGCCTTACGGCTACAGCATGCATTCACTTTGCATTTATATAACGTGGGTAACATTTGTTACAGAATGAACCAAAAGCGCAGCTTGACAGAAAGAGAGTTGATAGAGTATTGGGAAAACTTCACTGGACTTGAAAGTGATGATGGGGGTGATGCTAGTGAAACCGATAGCATTGAAGACCCTCCTTATACTCCTCAAGAGGATCGTGGTAACGATTTGGGAACCTCTAGTGATAGTGAAATAGAAGAAGAACAAGTACATGACTTGGTAGAAGAAGAAGTTGACGATTGTAACACTAATATGCCGTCATGCTCCTACACCGAACAACCTGTCGTCAGCAAAAAGATACCTACAAAAAACAAAAGTTTGGGAAAGAAAAATATCACATGGAAAAAGAAGTCATTGGAAATAAATGAAGAGCAACTGCGTTTTCATGGAAGCACTGATCTTTCTAATGAAATTATGAATTTAGAAACCTCTTACCAGTTTTTTTCGTATTTTTTTACCGACGAACTTATAAACAAAATTCTTGAAGAGACTAACTTGTATGCAGTACAAACAAAACCTGAGGGACCACCAACGTTTTCTGCAGTTGAAATTAGACAATATATTGGAATTTTATTGTACATGTCTTTGGTCCACATGCCAAACACTCGCTCGTATTGGAGTCAAGATCTTGAATTTCGACCAATAGCCGACGTAATGCCTGTTAATCACTTTGAAAAAATTCGTCAGTTTTTACATTTTAACAATAATCAAGAATTTATAGCTCGTGGTCAACCGGGACACGACCGACTTTATAAAATAAGGCCACTTATAGATCACATCAACATGAAATTTTCTACAGTTTCTATAGAGCAATGTTTGAGTATTGATGAACAAATGTGTCCTACAAAAATTCGGCATCGTATGAAACAGTATATGCCGTTGAAGCCTCATAAATGGGGTTTTAAACTTTTTGTACTGGCTGGTGTTTCCGGATATGCCTACAAGTTTGAAATTTACACTGGCCAAGAAAATTTTGAAGAACTACCTAATGAACCAAATTTGGGAGTCACTGCGAATGTTGTTTTACGATTGTCAAGAGTTATACCACGACAACAAAATTATCGTCTTTACCATGACAATTATTATACTAGCGTGCCACTAATGGTACACCTTGCAAAAGAGGGTATTTACTCGTTAGGGACCATTCGACGAAACAGGTTACCCCAATTGTAAACTGCCCACTGAAACCGATTTAAAAAAATCTGATCGCGGAACGAGTCATGAATATGTAGCAACAATTGATGGGGTAGACGTCTCTTCTTCGATTTGGAAAGACAATAAATGTGTAACATTAGCATCTACTTTTGCTGGAAGAAACCCCATCACCACTGTCGATAGGTTTGACAGAAAGACAAAACAAACCATTCAAGTGGAGTGCCCACATATTATCCGCGAATATAATAGGCACATGGGGGGCGTCGATCATCTTGACAGTTTAATGGGAAGATACCACATCTGTATAAAAAGTCGAAAGTGGTATATGAGAATATTTTACCACCTCCTTGACATGTGCACAGTCAATGCTTGGCTCTTATTTAAGAAAGTATATCAACAAAAAGGATGCACCAAGTTAAAAAATCAATCTCAATTTCGAGTCGAAATTGCTAAATGTCTATGCAATATTGGGAAAGTTGCAACTAAGCGGGGTAGACCCAGTTCAGTTGAAGCAGAAATTGATGCAAGAAGTGAGACTAGATCAAATTGGACACTGGCCTCTGATTACTGATAACAAAATGAGATGTAAATTTCCGCATTGCAAAGGGTTTACACACACCAAATGCGAAAAGTGCGGAGTTGCCTTATGTCTTAATAAAAACAACAATTGCTATAAAAATTTTCACAATAATTAGAGTATATGTTAAGTATGGAACTTATGTTCGGAATGCATGTTGTAGTCGTTCAGCAACAAACCCTTTTTTTCAATAAAAACTCCTTAAAAATTAATATTGTTTTTTTTGACTATTTTTTGGTGATTTCCTAACTTATAATTGAGCTAATTTCGAATTAATTAATATTTTTAAAAAAATCATGCATTTAAGGGTTAACTGACAGGTACAGCTATACAATATGTCCGCATATTTAGATTTGATCAGTAAGGCTCGTGTTATAGCGAAAAGCGAAGAGAACTGGTCAATTAGAACAGTAGTACAGCAATTTGGTATAAATAAATCTACTGTGATAAAAATTAAGAAACGCTGGGAGGAGGAAAGAACATTATGTATGTATGTGAGGTGTTTCTCCTCGATAATTTTAAATAAAATAATCATCAAGATAAAAGATAATTGGAACCAATCAATTTGACAACTAATGTCAATAATGAAGGCATTATTTAACCTTTCAAGTGATAAAATAATGTCAAAATTAGCAATAAGACGTGTACGCCACGTTATTGCACAGAACTGTACCTACATTCTAAAGGTTAAATAAATGTATTATTATTATTAATAAAAGTGACCCCAAGATAGCACTCACACCATAAGTCAGATTTTAAGAAGAAACATATTAATATTGACATAGAAAAATTAAGAAAGAATATGAAGCATACAATATGTTTCAACCTGTATACATTAACTGTATATTTGTTTTGCTATTGACTATTACAAAGTTTTTACTTCAGTTGGAATAGTTAAATAAGTTACGAAAGCTTGAATATGTGACTTCGAAAGACAATAATACTTCGAAGACACTGATGATTATTTATCTCGAATGTTTCATCTGAGAGTTTGGGGGACAAGAAAAGTGCCGAGCTCATTGCAGGTGCTGGAAAATAATGATCAAGCGGCAATGAGGAGCATCATCCTTCGTCGAGACCCCTCCCATTGTCTCAACGCGTCACCGGATGCTGCTGTCGATGCTCCTTCGTTCCTTCGCCTTTGAAGAGCTTCTACTTCTGTTCTCCACAGTCATCCAGATCCAATTTAAACGCATAGCCTTCTTCTTACGTACATACAAATATACGCGCACAGTATGAACATATACCTATGTATGTATGTATGCAGGTACATCCCAGGTCCATCCATCCAGTGAGGCACGTCTAAAATTATAGACTCTAAATGAGTAGTTTAGATGCTGTTTCCTGTACATGATCTATATACATCGCACAATAAAGAAAATTGTAGTGAGGATAATAATTAACCTGTAATTCAGCAAAACAAGATAAAATAATGTATTAATATCGCAATGTACATTAAGGCTGGGGTTCGCCCGTGTTATATGTCCATAAGGAATATCGGTACCATTTTAACGAAAAATTGTAAATCAAGAACAATGAAATTTTCACACAGTAAATGTTAAAACACACTCACCAGGTTGAGTTATTTTGAAAATCCTAGTGCCCTTAGTTTTTTCAAAAAAAAATTATAAAATTAGTAAATTTGGAAGAAATAAAACGAAATTAACTCAATTTATAAAAGGCACTATGCTGATGTCGAATCCAAAAAAAAAAATTAATTTTGATTTTTGGTTTCGCCTAAAATGGTACCGAAAAAATCCATTAGATGGGTGTTTTAATTCGAATTTAGTAAAGTCCCTAGATATATAAAGTACCGCAATTACCTCGATTTTGGCGCCAAAGAAGCGGCAAATTTAAAAATCTGTCAGTTTTTTTTAACTACAAAAATACGATAGTTGTCAAACAATATGTCAAAAATGTATTCAAATTGTAAAATAGCTTATTAATTTCTTGACAAAATACGAAAGTTGTCTAATTAAACTTTAGAAAAATACAATTGTGATTGTGTCTTTAGCTAAAGAGGACCAGTCGAAAAGCAGCAAGCTGGTGTATATGTGTGTGCATGATTTTTATTATTTATTACTCAACAGAATATCCAAGTATAGAATAAATGTATAATAAAAAAGACAAAAAATGTATATTAAAAAGGTAATACATATAAATAACAAAATATAGAACTAAAAATAAGAGTAGATACATATAAATATTATATATTAATAAGTTTAAGTATTTGTTATTCATTATTAAAGTAAAGATTTACAACATGGTTTCTTGTTATCCTTCATTCATTCAACAAATTATGATCTGCCATAATATATCTTACTCGCACATCCTCATGGACTATTTCTTTATAAAATCCACAGTGTTTTCATGTATGCTCTCGTCTACGCTTGACCAAGCAAGTTTTGTATGTCTACTGGTAATTATTTTGAACCATTTAAACACAGTCTTACAAAACCAAGCAGTGGTTGCATGAACCTGATGAATTTTCCCTTTCGCAATGAAATATTCAATGCCAGCATGGTGCAGAAGTGCATGTGCTGTACTGACATCCATTTTTGCAAAGTGGGTATAGGATCAAACATGTGTCCTTTTAGTCTTGGAGCGACTTTTAAATTCATTTCTGAATCTAAATCAAATAATTGTCGTTGGTCGTATGGCTCCAATGTCAATACATACACTGCCAAGATTATATTTTTTTGAATTACTAGATCAATTTCAAAAATTTTGTGCGTAATCAGTGATGTAGCCAGATTTTTAAAAACATGAACAGGGTCTGGCATAATATACAACCTTTCTTGTTTGTTCAAGGGATGTGGACAAAAATGAACTATTTTAGAATGTCTATTGGCTGAAATGTTGAGTAGTCTCCAAAAACTTCTATTTAGGGGACCCATGTCCGAAATTATAGTTTTCACTGTTACACCTACATCACTAGCTCGCTAAATGTATTGAAATAGTTTTTTTCAGAACTTCATCAGCACTTATGACTTTGTAGTCAGTTCAGTTCATACCCCACTGTAGTGTAGTGCAGAATTTGTTTCTAAATGTTCTTGATCCTGATTGGTAACAATTGGAGAAGTTGCCGCATTAGCGGTCGGGTCTGCAACATTTGCAATTAGATATGATTAACAATTGGAACAGGACAAAAGGCATCTTACCTAATAGTCTTCGTTTGATTCCTTGATTTCGTGAAAATCAGCTATTGCAATAGTTGGAATTGCACTTTTTTTTAACAACTTCCGATTATCCAACCTGTTTAATTCGAATTGGTCAAGTTCGAAGTGTGCCTGATAATTGCAAAAAAAAAACATCTTTACATTAGGTAACATTCTGCAAGTGGAGAAGAATATGAAAAATTGAGCAAATATAGGATACTTACCTCACATAACAAAGCTCGTTCAGGCAAGTCAACTCGATTGATAAATGCAATCCATGCTTTACGCCGATCATCATTATTTGATGTTGGTATTCGGAAAAACCGAAAACCGTTCTCGCCACGGTTTCGACATCCACTCAAACAACAACTGGGCATGGTTCCAACTGGTTCCAACGCACGTAATAACGTAATAACCTTACCCTTCACTATGTCAACAGCGATCAACTGATTGCTCGCGTGTCCAGACAGTACCAACTCAATCACTAAAGTCCCTAAAAGTCACCAAATCACCGCCATTTTGGCGCCGTTATAATGGGACAAACCAATTGCGGTACTTTATTATCTAGGGACTTTAGAATTAAGGAACACTTTCTGTATTAATTTTTGTTGTATTACTATCTTTATTATAAATATTTCTGTTTGTTTCTCTATTGATCAAGGGTTATAATAAAACCCTTGCGGTGCGCCTAGAAACAAGTCAAACAGTTACTTTGCAGAAGGGTATAAGATTCAAGAGAATGCTGGTGTCTCATTTATTTTGCGCATAAAGGTATATATTTGTGGTATTTCGTGGAAATGGATTTAGGTGCACTTATGTATGCGGATGACACACAAATGTATTTGTCTTTTCGTCCTTCCGAGCTGGCTGATGCCATATCCAACGTTAATGCTGATTTATCAAATACCAATACTTACTCCCGCAAACATTCTATATTTATTAACCCTTACAAAAAAAGTTGTGTTATGTTGTTAGGAAGGATGGGTGACGTTGAGAGGTGTGGGGGTCAGTTGAAGATTACTTTAAATGATAGCATTATACCTGTAGTAACGCAAGCAAAAAATTTAGGCTTAATCATGGGTAATACTTTTAGATACAAGTCTTACATCTCTAAAATTATAAGCCGTGTATCCTTTGAAATCTATCTTCAGTATTAAGTTGAAGAGGATGCTATGCGAATCCGTGGTGCTGTCGTTATTTAATTATTGCATGCCTGTTTATGGGCCCTGATTGGATGGTACTGTCGTGAAGCGAGTACAGAGAGTTCAAAACGCGCGCATGCGGTACATTTTTGGTATCCGCAAGTACGACAGAATAACACACAAGCTCGGATCCTTGCAGTGGGTAAATATGCAAAACCGTATTGCCTTACATTGTCTCACCTTGTTTCACAGTATCCTTCTGTTTGAGTGCCCGCCGTACTTGTTGAGGAAAGTCAGGTTTCGCTGCGACGTGCATAGTATTAATATAAGGAGGAAGGATGCTATTACCTTGCCTAAATACAATACTACCTTCTTTAGGAGATCGTTCACATATTGCTGTGGATGCAGCATTGTTACAAAATGGTAAATTTCTTATTTAAGATGAAAAATGTAACATTGTCCCACGTTGGGTCCAGCCATATAAATTATATGCTGTAGCTGCAACAATGCTAATGAATGATAAAATTTATAATAGTGTATTTGTAAGCTTGTTAGTTAACAGCACAAACTTCAATGTATCTATTTATTTTTGTTTTAAAAAATAAAGAGAAAAAAAAACATTTATACTCATTTTTAGAATTATAATGCTTGTGCAATACTTATTTATCTATAATAATAGTTGAAAGAATAATTATCTTGTTCCTTTAAATAAAGAAAAATTATTAATTCGTGATAATTTATTTATTAATACGAAGCCGATTCTATTTCACCAAAAACATTTTCTCATAGTGCCTTGGTAAACTAGAACTTTGCAACGTGAATGCTCTGAAAACTAGCCTATACTAATTGGTAGCTATAAACATTCTCACATTGTACCTCTAGCAGCTTAGCACCTGCCCATCAAAAAAACACATCCCCGCTTATTCGTATTTATATTATCTGAATTACTAAATTAAATGACTATATAATAATTAATGATGCCCAACAGTTTATTAAAGGCAAATATTTTCACATAGTACCTTCAGCATGTTTAGCACCATTAACTATACCTAAATTGAATTATTTATCTTATAACTTACTTCATATCATCGTACATTTTATCAAATTCATTCTTATTGATGTCCTCCATCTTTAAAATTAAAATAATAAAAATGAAAATTAATTGAATGAATTTGTTTTAAAGGAAACTAAATAAAATAAAAGTCTAATTCTTAATACAGTTTCTCAAATCGTGAAATGGCAAGTAGTGCATATAAACCCCTACTTTCACTTTCGCTACCTCAAAAATTTTATTCTTTTGCAAAATTAACGTCTTTACTGCTTGTTATATCACATCTTCAGTAAGTATATTTTTCTTTTCTTTCTCTTCAGTATAGTCCTTCATTGTACTTGTATATGAATGCATTGCCTTTTTCATCGTTTGTTATACATTTCCTTTTTCCATTAACTAATGTTATTCTTATTTTTCCTTTAGAAATTCTTCGATTTGGTAGTATGGGAAAGACATTATAAACAACAGGAATTTTTCTTGCGGAGCCCGCATTGCGAAGATTGGTTGCTTTCGTCACACTGTCGCCAATTTCTATCCATGCTCTCTTCAGGTAATACGTTGATTTGCAGAATGCTGTGAACAACATTAACACTGTATTTTTCTTTTGCAGGTTTTTAAACCACACATAACCATTTCCATTGTCTTTGAAGCCCTTGTGTTATAGATACAAGAACTAACAAGTGTATTTTTAATTCATGCTGTTACTAATTACATAAAACATTCTTATTTACGATCTGTCACTTCGCACCAGAAATATTTTGATTTATAACCTTTTTACACATTTATTTACAAGTTAGAGGTATTTACTATATTTTAAGTTTTATTATTAAAAACTTTTTTATGAATTGGTACCATTATTTATATTTAAATTCACATTTATTCATTTAATGTGTATCAACAATTCACGTTTATTTTTGGTACAGCAGTTGCTCCTTAAATTTAGGCAACTTATTCTACTTACTATTACTATGTTTTCACTAATGCTTAAAATCTTAAATATACGATTTTAAAAATAAAATTAGTGTTCTTTTTCAATAACTAAAGTAATTCTTAACATTATTATTTTAATAATGTGGAGGTCACAGCAATCTGTTATCTACTCCCTCTACAATTCCATACCAGAACATTTTAAGGCGATGGGTTTGGCGGCGTTCAGGGGTGCTATTTATTCTTATTTGTTAGAGCAATAGTGACGCTCAGTTCAATTCGTTTCTCAAAATTCAGTTTGTTATAAACAATATATATTCCATTAAGTATGTTATATAATATGTACTATTTTGTTTTTCTTATTTTAACATATATAAGAGTGCCATCGATTTTTAATATATGTAGTTAAACAGAATGTTAGGATTAGGATAGGATAGGTAAGCATCGTTCTTCCTTTTTTTTTGATTTTTATGTTTTTAAGGTTTTGGTGGAAGAACAGGGGCTAGAGAACTTCTCCAGCCATCTGAACCATGCCTTACGATTTCAACAACATATTTTTGTTTGATATAATGCTACTTTTTCATGTGATATATCTTGTGTGTTGAAATAAAGGATTATTATTATTATAATTATAATTATTATTATTATTATTATTATACCCAAATACATTTATTTTCTGTATTTAGTTACAAGTCGACTTATACCTCTTTCCAAAAAACTCAACTCTACTTATATCTTTCTGCACTGTTTATAAACATAACCTCTCTTTACACCCGACACACACGTTCGGTGGTAACAGTTAACAGTGACAAAATAGAAAATTCTAGATCTTTTAAATTAATTCAGATGTGTATGCAGACCAAATGTGAAGATGAGTAACATGTTATAACCCAAAATACAATAAGTTTTTCCAGTTTTCTTACAAATTTAAGTATGATAATTTGTTATAGAGGTTCGGAGAACATAGACGTCCAAAGCACCAGTCAAAGTAAGGAAACCAAAATATATACAGCCAATTCATTGTTTTTGATTTAAATTAGCTTCCAGTCCAGCTCTATCTCTGTCTGAGTTTCCACCCGACGTTTTTTTCATTTAAAGTCGATTCCAACTCGGGTGCTCCTCAGTCTTCTGTTTCACGGGAAAATCCCATTTTATTTGCTTCAGATGACAGTGTCACTGATCCTCATTACAATCCATTGTCGGATATACATAATGTGTCATCTAGTGAAGATGATCAGGCGAATGCGAATGGAACAAAATCACAAAGCGATACAAGTAGGAAAAAATAATTAACTTGTATCTTAATGGACATCATGAAAGTACAGGTCCAATATGTCTAATAATACAATTAAAGTATGGGAGTAGAAAAATAATAATATTCATACACGTTTTGACATTTGTCATTATTACCTTTGGACGTTTGTTATAATTGTTATCTAAAAAAAAATAATTTTTCAACAATGCTTGCTTAGTAAACAGTCTACAGGGTGTTATAAATTAAGTCGGCACTATTGCTAACTTTGTTATTAATGAAGCACAGTATTGGTTAAATTAACAAAGTAGTAGTATTTTAATCGTGGACAATTATGGCAGAACCGAAAAGACAGTTGAACTTCTAATTTTCGCGCTATTTACAAAAGTTATATTTTTTAAATGGAACATCCAGTATATTTTTGCATATATTGAAAGAAGGAATTATTTTAAAAAAGAAGGCTTTCATACATTATTGACAAAAAATGAAAGTTGCGGCAGTTATCCACCATTTTGTACAGCAATTCATATCAATAAAATCAAGATGGCTATGACTAATGACGCACACTCGGAGGAGTGGGAGTGCTTTTTGTATGTTTAAATTTTGTTTCTTAGGTTAAGTTTAAGTTAGTATGGATTTACTGTTGATAGGTACAACATCATTTCTTCGCATTATCGTTGTTATATTTAAGTCAAGAGGAGAAACAGAGGTAGACCAAGAAGAGTATGGAATCAGGAGATAGCGCAGCTGCTGGCGGATCGGGGAAGTACCTGGAAAGATGCTGAAAAAATATCTAAAGATAGAACAGGATGGAAAAAATTCTGCAAAGCAGAACGCCTCGACGCCTAACGGCAAAAGAGGATATACATAAATGAATTAATGAATGAATGATTTAAGTTTGTGTTGTAACTTTTAAAAGTCATTGACAATGGTATTTAATCATTTGGAAAAGCATGATATGTTAGAAGCGTATATCGTGTGTCGTAAAAACTCTGTAAGGACCCAAGAATATTATGCTGAGTGTTATCCTCTACGCCCGCAGCTAGATCGACGCCATTATCAAACACTGTATCGACAATTCAGAAAAAATTATGTTTTCAAAAAAACTAAAACTAGAAAGGACTACGTAATTAGTGAGAAAGTGGAAATTGACGTTTTGGCTTACTTTGAAGTGCATCCCAATAATTCTATAAGAGACGCTACTCGGGAATTAGATGTAAACGTTAATTGTGTGCACAGAATATTAAGAAAATTTAAATATATCGTATTTAAGTACTAGCCAGTGCAAACATTATTCCCGGGTAATCAAGAGAGAAGACTAACGTTTTGTCACTGGTACCTTAATTATTCAGCGCAGAATATAAATGCATTTCGTCATATTTTGTGGAGCGATGAATCAAATTTTTCTAATTCTGGAATTTGGAATAGAAAAAATCATCACTATTGGTCACGAGAAAATTTATTCAAATACGGTTTAGTTTTAATGTCTGGTGTAGATTAATTGGCTCGACGATTGTCGGACCATTCTTTTATAATGGTACATTAACCGGGCAATTATATTTACAATTCATGACTGAACATTTAGGAATATTTTTGGATAACTTGGACTTTGCTACTCGGCAACATATACATTTTCAACAAGATGGAGCACCAGCGCATAATCATCGCGAAGTACAAAATTTTTTGAGCGAAATGATTTGGAATAAGTGGATAGGTACGAATGGACCAATTCAGTGGCCACCACGGTCCTGGATCTAAACACTATTGACTTTTATTTATGGGGATATTTAAAAAATAAAATTTACAAATTGAGATATAAAAACATTATAGAGCTGCAAAATAAAATAATTACTATTGCTAATAACATAGAGATTTTAAAAGTAATTCGCAATGTACATAAACGAATTCGGAAGTGTATTGGACAAAACGGTGATGTCTTCCAACATCTATTATAATAAATATACATAATACACAATGCTTGTTTAATATTTGCTGTTTTTTTGAAGTGTAAACTTCTTTAGGCGCGTTGCGGTGATTTTAGGCAGTGAACAAGACTGATCTGCAACGCTCGGATATGTAACGCTCTTCGGGTAAAGTCGGCTAAGGGAACAAGATAAATAAATATATCATATAGAGGTATTTAATTTCAATTAAATTGAAATTTAAATGAATAAATAAATTCATGTCCCAGAGCAGATGTGAACCGGAGCCGCCTGGGTGAGAGGCCAGCGCTTAACCATTACATGCGTCCGAAAATCTCATTAATAATGCTTGTAGCCGAGGCAAGACAATCTCGAGTACGTTAAAGTTTTCCGCGGACAAGATATACACACAATTTTTTGGGCAACCGTTAGATTTTTCAATCGATTTAATTTAAATTGAGACACAATTTAATTTAATTTAGTTCTAAAGGTGCTAAATTAAAGTGGTTTACTTGCTTTACATGCGTTACCATGGAAATGAGACGAATATAATAAACTAAAAATACTTGATAGCTGTCAAAATAAGTCGTAGAATGTGTGATTAAACATGTGTCAAAATGTGTATTTACTTCAACGACCGCTGCCATAGCAACGACCGCGAAATTATATTTCGCGAACTGTGTTGCGTTCGCGAATTGGTAACTTCGCGGACGATTATTTAAATGTAATATAGAACGAAAGAAAAAAGTTGTATTTCGTATTATTAACCTCGCCTTGATGAAGTTTACACTTCTGCTGTGTGGTTTTAAGCACACCCATTTTCTTGTCTATAATGACCATCTTAATTTTATTGATATGAATTGCTGTACAAAATAGTGGATTACTGCCACAACTTTCATTTTTTGTCAATAATGTATGAAAGTTTTCGTTTTAAAATAATTCCTTCTTTCAACATATGCAAAAATATACTGGGTGTTCCATTTAAAAAAAAGTAACTTTTGTAAATAGCGCGAAATTAGAAGTTCAACTTTCTTTTCGGTTCTGCCATCATTGTTCACGATAAAAATACTACTACTTTGCTAATTTAACCGATACTATAGCTTCATTAATAACAAAGTTAGCAATAGTGCCGACTTAATTTAAAACAGCCTGTATAGTAAAATATTATGTAAAATATAAGTGTAGAAAAATAATATTTAACAGCTTTGGTTATAATATTTAATTCGTCGTTCATGTAATAGTATTTTACTAGGGGAAGGTATTATACTTTGGCCGTATCGGTTGCCAAAACGACTCAACTATAACTTTGATTCTCCCTAATCTTTATAAAAAAAAAATATTTTATTTGTTACTCAAAATAATGAGAAAACATGGTTGAAGACAATTTCTGAAAAGCACTTCGTTTCAATTTATTAAATTCGACTTACATGTCACAAACAATTCGTTATTCGTTAATAGTTTTGTAAACTAGAAGTCTTTCAATATTTGTTGCTTCGTTACATTCTATCTATATGTGTACGTACAAGATATTCTTACAGCACATAATGGGATATAAACACAAAGACGCTGTAAGTAATGTATTTTTCAATTGCATGATGTATGTTCCGTAACTACCAGCCACGTAGGTGTATGCAATAACTCATGTGGGCCCGTACTTCGACAGGAACAAATAATATTCGCGAAAATCGAATGCCGTGCTAACCACCATTAATCATTTCGTTTCATTTGCATTGTGAATGTCAATTGTCCGGTGATGGATCTTTCTCGGCACGATAGTGTGCCAGCCCGCCTGCATTCTGGTCATGTCTCGGAAACCATTGAAACAAACATCATTCGGTCACACAAACTGGAACTAATTTATTCCCTGTCTCCGAGGTGCTTTATCTTAATGACGTTCGAGTTTCCACGGAGGTTTTCTTGATTGTTTCTTTTACTTTGGAAATATCTTAGGGCTACTCAAATCTCTAAATTAGTAGGACTCTGTATACCATTGTTTCTTATAATTTACTATTTTGATTATAATATTATTTATATTGTATTTAAGGCAAAAAATGCATGATATCCTTAGAAGTGTGTCCTCAAAATTATTATAACAGTTTAATTCGAATACATTGGTGACTCTTGACCGTTTGTCTTTCCTAGTGGAATTTTATGCAATATTGTCTTACTTTGTGGAATATTAAGATACTCCTCCATTTTGCTGTTCACTAATGATGTTACTCCATTTAATCTTATAACATCCATACGTATTGCAATAAACCATTTCTTCTCCGTGTTTCTGGCCATATCTATTATTTTGTTCAAAGCCTGAATAGTGGAGGATCCTCTTCTAAAAACAAATTGTTGTTCCGAAAGTCCTCCTCTTTCCTGTACTTCCCTTTCAAATCCGGTTTTTATCATTTTTTTCAAAGAACTTTGTGATGACACTATTGATTTTCATTTACATATCAATGCTACCACAGCAGTATATCTCAAACAACCAGTTCAGAACCATTAGAAAGATTTTTGAAAGTTCAGACTGTTTTCAAGGCCTCTAGAAGAAATTAATTTGGTCCAGATGCCTTACCAGTTTTGATTTCTTCTACCTCATATACAGATATATGCAGTGGTACATTGCGATATTTCATCCTGCAGTTTTTGTCCTCTTTGCCTTAAGTACCATAAGACAAAGTTGAGGGTATTATCGCAGACCTCTGTTTGGATGTGAGATTAAAATGAGGTGCCTGTACTACGAATCTATTCACTACCTGTTCCCCATACATCATATTCCAGCTCATTTACTATATATTCTAGTGTTCCTTGTTAGATTTGTAGACAAGCCTTTTAAGTTCCTTAAAAAGTGCTATGTGTTTCTCCTGGAGCTTGTCACAATTTTCATTTTACTAAACAGCATTTTTGTTATCCTTTATATACATGTTGCATCTTGCTGTGAAGGTGCTTTCTTTTTGCAATCTCCAATAATGATATTAAATCCAATACAATATTTGTTCTGGTATGGGGTAAAACAGTCTGCACTTTTTGTCGTCTTTGCCTTAAGTGCCATAAAACAAAGTTGAGGGTATTATCTCAGACCTCTGTGTGGATACGAGATTAAAAGAAAACTGAAAAAAATTGGGGTAAAGTTTGCATGTAGAATTACACCAATGTTACACATTTACTGAAAATTTAGAGTGCTTTTGCATTCATGATGGATTTTTTTTGTTAAATTTTACATTTTTTTCAATTTTCTCTAAAACTATAGAATTTTATAATATTATAGTAAAATTACACCTGAAAAACAAATAATTGGTTAATTATGTCATAGTGATGGAACATTACCCAGTAAAATTATGTTGTTGTTGGGAAAATACAGCACCAACAATGTGAAACTCCCGCCAAGATATGTGGGCAGTTAGCATATAGAGAAGATGACGCATACAGTTTTCAGTTCGTTGATGTGGTTTACAGAATAAATGCATTTGATCCATTTGATGCAGTGTCACAGTTTATTTTTATTATAAAATATAAATCGGCTATTCACAAGTGCTTATACAAGTGATTTGTAATTCAAGGTAAATATGTTGCCATTTATTTTTTGTTTGTCGTTATCCGGTGAAGTATTGAGGTTATGTCAATTTAGTTGTCGATGCAGAACGTTTTCAAGAAATAATTCTGACTTTACACATTCATATTGTTAGTGTAGATACAGACTAAACTGGCATATTACCGTATTACTATAATTTAGAGCAATGAAAACTTTAACGCTCTTCGTTATTCTTTTAAATTTTTTCCTCGATCATTTTGCGAAAATAGCTGATTCCATACAAACAAATACCAACGAAAGTTGACAAATCAAGTAACTGTTCATAGTAACAGACGTGTTTGTTGCAAAATCTAAACCTTTGGTTTTTCTATTTTCACTGGGTTGGTGTTACATTTTTTACATAGATATATCGCGTATAACTTTTCACGACAGATTGGGTGCAAGCCAATTATACAAATATAATTAATAAATTGTCAACATTTTTAGGGAACGGAACAAGAAAATATTTCGTACTTGTAAAAAGGCAAAAAATCAATGAGGGTTATACTTCGTTAGTAGAAGCGCTTGAAGAATGTTATGCAATATATTACATGTTTAACATGCAGTATCCAAAGAAATTTTCTTGTACAAAGGAATTTCTTCAGCGCTACCTCATGAAATGCCATCCAGATGTAAGGACAAAAAGTCAGTTATTTGGCATATAAAAAAAGAAAGTGATTTCATTGTTAAAATCTCTTGCAGATTTTGAACTGGTAACTTAATGTAAGTTTTGAACATGGTGTTTTTAATTTGGAATACTTTTTAGGAAATATAATACCTACCAACAAGATGTCTGTGTGTCCTGTTGTAGAACACCTCTGTTTTGGTTTAGTTCTTTATTTTATTATGTTTGAATTACTCACTTCTGTATCGAGTCTATCACAAGCTTATTTGTTGTGTTTATTTCTTTATAAGTTTATTCGTTTGTGAGAAATACACGTTAATTTAATAATTTTTGCAATGTACCCGCTCCTATTTTTATGTATTCATTTATTTATAGATATAAAGAACAAGCAATTTTATTATTATATTCAGAAAACGTTTCCCAATTTTATACCTATTAATGACTGCAGGTTCCTAAAGTTAGTTTTACACTTACGTTAACAATTCTTCAACAGTTTTGTGGGAATCAAGGTTATTTCAATTTTCACTTTTTTGAAATGCTAAGATAACATTAATAAATGGACAACTTGGAGTGAAGTAAATAAGTATAAAGGATTTATTTGAAAGCCAAGATATTTTACATTTAAATGTTATATGTATTTTTTATGAGAAAGGATTATATAGGTTTAGCCCTAATACTTAGGTAATTTCATTTTTGAGGCGTTCAATGTAAATTCATTGAGACCCTTTACGAATGTGTACAGCAATATATATGGTTATTTGAGCGTTAGATTATCCTTCTATCAATTAAAATCAATAGTGGCCCTAAATGGTTAGGTAGGACACAGTAGGTCGTGGAATTGCTAATGCTTTGTTGCTTCTTAAATACTACAAGTTTACACAAGTTGTATATAGTATCAGCGAAACGGCAAAGTACCCGTGCCTAAATTTGACAGCCCATTTCAATTATTTATGACCCCCTGTATTTTTTACTTAGATATTTTCAGAGTAATTTTAAAATGTTTTGTAAACTAACTTTTTAAAAATACATATACATATATGTAAATTTGCATAAAAGAAGTAAAAATAATTTGTAAAATTTCTGTTTAAAATTACACAAACGTATAAAAAAAGTCAGTAAAATTACATATAAGAAGTAAAAGTACTTGTCAATTTTACCTAGGGGAACAGAAGGCAAAATGGCACCCTTAAGAAAATTCTTCAGTAAAAAAAAAAACTATAAACTTTATTTATAAAATAAAATCACTTTTCCATAACGAAACATGTCTTCTTACATATAAATATGTAAAATTCAACAATATTCGAAAGTATATGTTTAAAAAAAAAATAAAACAAAATATTTGCGTTTGGGCCGTTCTGCCCACACGTGAAGGCACAATGGCACCAGTATGAAGGCAAAATGGGCTTGAGTAAAAATGTCTACCTTTGGCAATTTTCACACGTAAAAACACCTTCGTCATCCTCATCTTCAACTCCAGCGCATGAACAATGTGCCCAACTTAGGCACTGGGAACACTGGATCCACCCTTCTGCAGATTCAGAATAGAAATAATGGCAGTACAAACAGTCTACGTCACTATCTTCATCGGAAGAATCATGTTTCTCAGTCTTTTTAATTCTCTTTTTCTTCATCTCTTTACTCTTCACGGTATTATCAAAAGCAACTTTCCTCTTAACTTTACTTGCATCGATTTGTGAGCCTTCTAGTTCTTTGTAATAAGGTGATCAAGTAATAATTGCAGTGTTGCCCCTCTTTCGTGTGACTCTTTTCGTTTGTTTAGCTTTGGGTGTTCGCATGATTTGTGCAGGGGACACAACAAAACTCCTAGATGCATTTGAAGAATTCAGATCACAGGCAAGACGAGATTGGGCAAGTGATTCGTCGTCAGATTCATTTTTTTCATGTTGTTCTACAACAATTTTCTCTGGAGGTAACGATCTCGAACAACCCGGCTGAGGTTCTTCTATAATGTTCTCTTGTTCCCGGCGGTTTTGAACGATGTTAGTTGTATCTGCTGCTATAAAATCTGCTTCTGTAAATACATCTGGGTCTAGTGGCCATATTCCTGTTGCACGAAAAGCGTTATGTGCTGTAGGAATTGTAGCTGATTTTTCAAACGCTTTGCCAACTAGTTCCGCAATTTGAAATTGAGTAATCACTCGTCCTGGGTTGGTTCTCAACCACTGCTTTGCGGCATCTGTATAACATGCAGAAAATGGTTTCATGAACGCTACATCCAGAGGTTGTAGTCTATGTGTGCAATGCGGGGGGAAGGAAATGATGTGCACACCATGTTCGCGAGCTAATTTAATCACATCCAAATTTTTGGTGTGAGTTGCATGGCCGTCCAATAGCAGTAACACTTGACTGTCTTTAGAAGCTCTAAAAAATGTAATAAACTTCTGAAACCATTTTGTAAATATATCTTTTACACAAACATCGGAGGCATATATGACCCATCAGCACTAAAGCAGCAAACAGTAGTGACTAGTTGGCCTCGCTCAGCAGAAGTTAACATACCCACTTGTTTTTTCCCTTTGGTACTAATTATTTTTGGCAAAGACTTTGGTACTGTTGTCATCCCAGTCTCATCCACGTTAAAAATTTTATCAGGTGTCAATTTGTATTTATCAGTTACCTCTAATATCAGTGAAAAAGTTTCTTTACCGCAACTTGATTAAAACCACTTGCCCTGGCAGCAGAAGTAGCTTCCTGTTTTCGTAAGCTTAAATCTGGATTTCGCTTTAAGAAATTTTCCAACCAATACCTACCAGCCAATTTTGTGCTGCGATCAAAATTATGTTTTATATTATTTCTTTCTGCTAGATCATATGCCAAAGATCTCAAATCTTTGGTTGTGAGACCAAACAAGCGATATTCCATATTTTTGACGTAAGTGGCCAGTTCTTCTTCCTGCTGTTTATTAAATACAGTAACAAACCCACCCATCTTCTTCGTTGTTACTACAGATATATCATTATTTTGATTTCTTTTGTATATCTCCACTCTGCGTTTTCATGTCGTTTTCGGTATGTTATAAGTCTCAGAAGCCTTCTTAAGGCCTAAGGCTTTGGTGAAAACCATTTGAATTGCGTGTTTCATAGAGTCTTCAGACCAGTTCTGTCTATCTGACTTCCTTTTGTAGTTACTGACCATGGTAGCGAATAATGAAACCTAAAATAAGAATATTGAATGGCTCTTTTTTTTTAAGAAGGCAAAATGGACCCTTCTGGTGGTCCATTTTGCCTTTTTTGCATTTGGTCCATAACGGTCCAAGTGGTCCGTTTTGCCCGGTCCGTTTTGCCTTTACACTATCTCGAACAAAACGCGATAGTTGTGAGGTTATGTAAACAAGCTACAGAATAACAAAATGGTCTCTGAGAAACTAAAACAATACTGTTTCAAACAGTGCAGTCGATTACTCTCTATAATGTATGATACAAAAGTATAGCATGCTTAGAAAAACCAAATTTTACATGAAATGATATTGAAAAGAACTTACTTGCTAAAAAATGCCGGGGCGTGTTAACTGTCTTACTAGTTTAGTGTCCGAAGTTGCCTATTTGCAGTACATTTTAGATCCACATGCTACAGACAGATGGCGTTATAAATATGTAAAATTATTAAATGGACCATTTTGCCCGCTGGGTCCGTTTTGCCTGCGGTTCCCCTACTAAAATTCCTTTTACTTTCTTATACGTAGTATAAGGAAGTATTGTGATGATGAAAATTTTCGACCTCGAGATTTTTGCAGATGTCCACGTTTTGCGGTCCCCTGATACCAAAAAAGTGGTTTTTAAAAAATGTCTGTGTGTCTGTGTGTCTGTGTGTGTGTGTGTGTGTCTGTGTGTGTGTGACCACGATAGCGGTCAAACCGCTGTAGATATCAATTCCAAATTTTGTATTTACGAATATAATCTCCCTCTTGAGAACTGATTAGATTTTGAGCAAAATCGGCAGACCGGAAGTAGTAGTTTACTTCAGTGAAAAAATCGAATTTTGCAAATATTTTGTCAATTACTAAGTTTAAACAAATTTATAAAGAATTCAAATGTACTCAAAATTAAATTTGAGAAAAATTGTTTTAATAAAGTTCTTCGAAATTCCTACCGGAAGTAGGTCTTTTACTCTTATCGAAAATCAGTTTTTTGCGAATATCTCGCAAGTCATGCTTTCTAGGCAGGTACATTACGAGTATAAAAGTATTTAGAACATACTTTTAAATATCTTTTGTATAAAAAAAATTCAAAATTCAGACCGGAAGTACCATTTTTACTCTTATCGAATAGCGATTTTTTGCAAATATGTCGTAAATTATGCATTCTATATATATTTATGAAGAGTACAAAAGTATTTAGAGTTGGATTTGGAATATTTTTTGTATAAATGAAATTTCAAAATTCGGACCGGAAGTAACACTTTCATACGTATAAGAAAGTCGTGTGGTGGCCACACCTCATTTTTCAATATATTTATGGCGTAAATTTCGGGTGTAATTTTATAATGATCCGGAGAAATTACCATCTAACGTAAAATTCCGGTACGGATTGAGAGTAAACGGATTTCACCTAAGCCGTACTGTAATTATTTCTTTCGGTGAAGGTGTCTGTACTACAAATCTATTCACAATAAACTATCTGGACTATGTTCATGAGAAGAAGATGACTTTTAGAGAACACACAAAGCAAATCGCTTTGAAGTCCAAAAAAAAAAAAAATAGTGGGGCTGGCAAAAATTTTACCAAATTTAGAAAGTCCCAGCAGCGACAAAATATTATGGGTTGTCATTCACTTCACAAATTTATATGCGACACCTGCATTGCACGAATCTTCGGCAATAAATAAGTATAAAAACAAACTGGCTGGCATGCAAGGTAAGGCATAGCTTACCAGCACTTGAAGAGCAACGCTCTATATAGGCTTTGAGTGGGTTATTCGTTTTTTTATTACAATATAGTATAATTAAACAAATGTCTTATAATCTCTATAAATTGTTAGTAGAACTTACGTAAAACTTTTTTTGTATTTGAATAATTCACGAAATCTATAAATTAAAAAATCCCCATATTTTTTGTTTTCTAATTCAGTTGGTGGAGAAAAACAAGTTTTTCTCTCACACAAATTAGTCTTGAATCAACTAATCTGTGTCTCACCAACAGATAATGCTAACAATCTAAATTAATCAGTTCGGAAAAGGGGTCGAGGCAGCAGTGATGGTATTAAATTTGTTCCGGTTCGTACTTACCACGGGGATGACGATTTAATGCGGATAATTTCGCCGCATTAGAACGTCACCCCGGTCGAGCGACGTTCTAAAGTTCCACTTTCCCCAGGCAAAACAGGTCGGGTAGATTCTCGCTTCTAGGCTGTGTACACACATGTACGAGAGCTTGTGCAAACTGTAAACACAATGCAAGACAAAATCTACCTACTAATATTATCGAAGGATAATTACATGTGCGAGCTTGGGACGCAACAGGTCGCACATCCACCGTAAATTTTCCACAGCAGTTCTAACCGAAGGAGAAATTCTATTCCGGTAAGCACGTGCTTAACCATTATGTGAGATAACTTTACTTCGTCATTTTGAGGTAATAAAGTAAACTTCCGAACACTAAAGAGAAAAACAGGTGATAAAAATTAGGCAATATATTATCGTCATGACGATTCGAAATTTATTTTTTCTAATTAATTAGTTTATATAACTTCTTAGCATGTAATAATAATAATAATAATAATTTATTCAGTCCAACAGTAACATACCAATTAGAGGACAAAGAATTAAACGTACATTAATAAAATACAAATCAATCATATTCTAATTAGTAATATAAAAAATTTACAACTATGTATATACATATATTTATCTATAGAGCTGCAGAATTATGTATTATTTGATGAATTGCAACCAAAAAATATATCATCATAATGTAAGTTTGCAGCACGACACATGGTGACCAGTGGCGATCCCCTACGAAGATTAGTCCTCGAAAAGGGCAACCAAAACGTGGAGGAGGAACGAGAGGAAATCCTGGGAGTGTAGAAATTCAAACATGATAGGAGATGTGGGCAATCAATTGCTCCATTACACAGCTTCCATATGAAGCGAGCACCATGAAGCTCTCGGCGATGCCGCAGTGATTGGAGGTCATGTGCCCACAGCAAGAGATTGTAATCGATGCCACGTTCCGGATAAATTCCCATATCCTTGAAAGATAAGTATTTCAGGAATCGCCGCTGCACTCTCTCAATGGCTAGTTGTAGATATATGTACTGAGGTGACCAAACTTGTGATGCATATTCCAGCTTACTGACGACCAAACTGAAATACAAAGCCTTCAGAAGCAGTGGATTTTTAAAAAACTTACAACTGCGCAAAACAAAGTCCAAATCCTTTTAAACCGAATTGCAAATGAAATATATATGACTGGAAAAGTTCAAATGTGTGTCAAAGAACACGCTAAGGTCCTTTATGCTGTCCACCCGCCTAAGCCGGTTGTCCTCAATAGAATAGGTAGATAGTATATTATTAGTTTTGCGAGAGTAAGACATATAACAACATTTACTTACATTTAGTTTCAAATTGAAGTTGGAACACCAAGTCGATATACGATTCAAGTTTTCTTGAAGACGAGGTACATCGTTCCAAGTTCGTATAGAGCAGTAGATCTTTATATCATCCGCATATGCGAGTACATTGCATATTATTAATTTAAGCAAATCGTTGGTATACAGAGTAAATAACAGAGGTCCCAAGTTATAGCCCTGTGGCACACGGGATGAGGGAGTAAATTCAAATGACCTAAATCCATTGTAAAAGACATAATTGCGCCTATTTGTCAAATATGAATGCAGAAGTTTGAGCAGGGACCGGCTGAATCCAATTGCTGCAAGCTCTTCCAGAAGGATACCATGATCTATCGTGTCAAACGCACGACTAAAGTCAGTGTAGATCACGTCTAATTGGCCATTAGCATCCAGTTCATGGGAGACAGCCTGAGTTATCGTGAGTAGGTTCGTAACTGTAGACCGTCCACGAATGAAACCATGTTGACATTCAGAAATCAAAGATTTTGTATTGAAAGCTATGCAGGAATAAATTACATTTTCAAAAACCTTTGCAAAGTTGGGTAGAATGGATATTGGCCTGTAGTTCTCAACTCCAGTTCTGCCATCTTTTTTAAAGATTGGGCTTATTCTTGCTCTTTGCTAAAGCCAAGGAAAAGTAGCTGTTCTTATTGAAGTATGCATTATTATAGCCAGAGGCTCAGCTAAAGCAAGTCTGGCATTGTGAACAAATATACTTGGGATTTGGTCATCGACAGCTGTATAATCTTGATTGAAAGACGACTTTATTCGTATTAGCTCGTCCTCTGTAACACTGTATAATGTAAATGGAACTTGATTTGGTTGAGAATCATCAAATGAGAATTGAGAGCTATGCTGATATACGGATGAAAACATATTAGCAAAGGCGTTAACTATATCTTGTGGCAAGTCAATTTGTTGGTTGTTATGATATAGTATGTTCGGTATACGTGAAGTGCCACGCCTACTATGTATATACTTAAATACTTCCTTAGGATTTTTTAAGATTGACGATTCCACCCCATCCATGTATAATTTATAAGAGTCCGCAATCAACAGTTTACATAGACCCCTTAATCGCTTAAACTCGGTGTGAAAATAATTGGTTTTTGTTGACTTCCATCGCCGCCTGTAGTAAACCTTCAACTTAAGGTGACGTATGACGTGCTCAGTAAACCAAGGCGGATAAGGGCATTTACAGGCAGAAATTGTTTTAGGCACATGCAAATCAATAATATGATACAAAGCATCATAAAATTTTTCCAAAGCATCGTTAACGTTATTGCACTCGTAGAGGAAGGACCAGTCTTTGTTCAGTACTTCGGTATATAAGTTTTGGTAGTTGGCTTTGTGGAAATTATACCTCATATTACTGTTAGAAGGACAAGTCACCTTTCCAGAACAATTAGATAAAGAAGACAAAGAAATACATAGTGGTGGGTGATAAGGATCCACGGGTACAAAAGGAGAATCCTCGAGATCAACATCAACGTCACAATCACCATTAGTAAGTACCAAATCCAGTAAACGATTGTCACAATTTGTAACTAAGTTGCATTGTTTGAGTTGAAGAGAGTTGCAGATTAAACGAAAAGTGGTTGTTTTCGAGCAGGAAACATTATTATAATAAAGTTTGGCATATTAAAGTCCCCAAGTAGAATTACTGGTTTATCAAAAAGAAAAATTTCCAATGATTCGCAAAATAATTCAAAATCGAGCTGGCAAATACTCGGAGGAATTATAAACTGCAACAATATAGAAATAATCACTAGGGGAACCACATCTACAGGCTGCCACGTCAATTAGGGGAACAAGAGAGGAAACCACTGCAATGTCTATTACCTCACAATCAATTGTATCACAGCATGCAATGAAAACCCCACCACCAGTTGAACGATGAACCAAGGAATATTTACGGTCAGATCTAATAGCGCTGTAAGATGGAGGTAATATTTCAGAGGTGGTGATGGAATCGTCTAACCAACTCCCAGTGACTACTATAATGTCGTATAAAGATTGACAAGCGTTCATGAAGAAAGTGTGTGTTTTGGATCTAAGACCGCGAGCATTTTGGTAGTAAATATTAATTGCATTAGTAGAACTATTGGACCGACTCAGTTTAAAGAAGCGACAATACTAGGTATTCCATTTCTGTACTTATGCATAAATACCATACTAAAATAAGACTAAAATAAGTTTCATAAGACAAGCAAAATGACTTAGGAATCATACATTCTACACTGTTTTTTCTATATTGGATTTTACCTTATATTTCATTCTATTTCTTCTTGAGAACACAATACATTAAGCCCCTAAAATTCTCTAATAATCAAACGCGTGGAAACACTGTTCTTTGAGTTGGAGTATCTAATAATAGATGGCAGCATCTAATAGTGTCAGCAAGGCCAACTGTATCTCGCTATCGCGATATAAGGCCGTCACATAGCAAGATTTTTCTGATTCTGTTAACATCAAAATATCGACCCTTAAGTGGCGCCATCTATCCAAAGCATAATAAACTTGGTAATCGCTGAGCATTTTTAAAATCACGAGTTAAAAATATGTTTGGATTAAATCATTGCAATCATGCATTCGGCCAAGAATTTTAATAACTTTGTTGTAGATATTTTTCATTAGTTTTTTCTTTAATGTTTTTTATATTTTTTTGGATTATTTTTCTGAATTGTTCGTTGTTGTTAATAATTCGCATATGTATTATCTTTATTATTTGTATGTATTGTGTGTATTGGAGTGACTTGTTGAGCAATTAATAAATATTTATTATTATTATTATCTTCAAATATTTTTTTTGAATTGAAAACATGCAATTGAGTTATTTCCATTCCAGAAGCATAACGAACAAAATAAAAAAAGGATCAACCAAATATTTCTTTCCTATCGTCAGTTATGATCGAGAGTACATACAAAAATTATGATTTTTGTAGTTTGTTCAAATTTTACAACTTTTCTTTGTAATTGTCCAGAATTCTTTACCCTAAAAACTTTTCCAGAACAATAAGGAACAAAACAAAAAAAGTATTACGCATATTCATCATTCGAATCGTGAGTTATGGTCTTGAGTTCATACAAAAATCCTTCAGAAGAAAAACACTTTCAGTTTTTCGCGAATTTTCCTATTTTACGGGCAACTTTTCCAATTTTTCATTCTTTAAAACCCGTATTCGGACTATTACAAAAATTTTTTAAAAAAATTAGCTAAATCGGTCCAGCTGTTGTTGTCATTTTTATTTTTATAGATATCATTTATATAGATATTCAATTAAATCGGTAGTTCAGAATTTCTAATTTGAATTAATTAAAAAAAATTACAAAAATTTTGTCAACTACAAAGTTTAGACAAATTTCTCGAAACTACAAAAGCGAATCTCAGTACAACTTTATAAAAAATTCCTACCGGAAGTAGGTCTTGGCAATCAGATTTGAAACAATTGGTGTCCAGATAAGTTTTCTTTCAAGGTTCGAACTGCAAGGAACGTTTTTACTCTTATCAAAATACAGCCTCTCGCAAATACTTGAAAATTAAGCATTTTACACAGATTTATTCAGAATATAAAAGCATTTAGAATCTAATTTGGATCAGTTTTAGCATATAAGTTTCCTTTAATAATAATATTAAAATTGAATAATAAAGATTTTTAATTACACTTTAAAAAAAAATAATGTGCAAGTCACGTATTGTTAAATTTTACAAAAAAATATTATTTTTTTCAACAATTATTATAAATTATGATACTTTCACAGTGTTCCAATAAAATTACAACAATCGTTAACCAACGAAATTGATATAGTAATTCATTCTTATTAATGCCTAGACACTGAAAAAGCCCAGATCAAATTCATTTTACCCTTCTATATAAAGAAAGTAATTGGTTTAGGTGTATACGTGTAATATTTTTAAAAACATTTCATTGGGTGTACGGACTAATAGATATCCAATGGTAAATAAGCACGTTAAAGCGTTGCCAAGTTTTTTGCAGAATACCCGGCGTACTATGTGAAATTATCTCTTGAAAAAGAACGTTTTATATCTTTTAGAACGTAACAAGATGCTTTTTTGCAATAAAACCAATCAATTGGAAATAACAGTAAATTAATAGAGGGTTATGCTATATTTATCACTTGAGTCATTGTTTTCGTCCTTTTCTGGTATATTAAAATTACTTTTAGAAATCTCTACTTTATTCAGATCATGAATTATTTATTAATTTCATATACTCGTAATCTCTAAGTGATACATTTATGTGCAGGTATAGAATAAAAATAAACTGCTTCCCCTGCATAAAGAGGCAATTAACCAGATGTCAAGCGAACATCCATTAAATATGCATGTGTAATATCATTAAAATAAGTTAAATTAATTTAATAAAAAAATTTTGAAAGTGCATAATATAAAACAGCACACCTTAAATGTTTATTTACTTCTAGCAATTTAAAGTAAAATTAATAATTCTTACGCAAAACTTCGAAAACTACCTTTCTCTTCTTTGACGTTGGACTCGTCTACGATCATATCCCACAAACAAAAACAAGGTTCATCTAGAAAAACACCTGGACATATGCTGCACCAGTGTTTTTAAAGCGCAGCCTCCTTTTGGTAAGAATTTTGTTCGCGGTCCCTTTTTTACCATACCCACGCAATTAAATTCAAAGAGGAAATTATTACTTGTGCCATCTTATGCCGTCAAGAGAGAACACTACAATACTAGACTTTTCTGGACTTTTTGCAATCATCTCCCAATCTTACATAGAGTCTATTCTTTAGTTTGGCAAAAAATAAAAATAAACTTCTAAATTTTTTTTTGTTTTATTTTCGAACTCTTATGGCGATCTTCCCTCCTTCAATTCTTTAATACTATCCCCCAGAAGTTTGTAACCGACATTTTAGACGCCGTTTAATGAAAAACTGTATTAATTTTGGGCAATATAAAATCATCTCAAACGAATACGGTCATATATACAACTCATTCTTATTTATTGAGAATTGATGCTTATTTCATACATGGTTATTATTTTAAAGAAGTTGGTAGTGATTTCGTAATATCAGTTGCTAGAGAGTTTGGCATTTAAGAGACATGTTCATAGGTTTGGTGCAGCTAGATGTCTCAGAATAAGAAAGAGTGATTCAAATAACCCGCCAAAACATGGAACACACAGCTTAAAATGTAGTAGACAATTTGATATCAAATATAATATTTGTTTGATATGACATCATGACAATTGAGGTTATTTATTATAACTGTATTCTTTTTAACTAAGATTTTAGCTGTTTTGTGTTTCATTTACAAAATAAAAGTAGTAAACTTTCTTCTGAGAATTTTGAGGAGAATTGCCATTATAAATACATATATAATTGCTATGCATTTTAGTGAATGTGATATACCAACATGAAAATTGTGAATCAAGTCTATTTATTATCAAATATTTGTACCTGAGAGCAAGAATGATTCAAACCTTTTATCTTTTATCAAGATGTCCTTAAGAACTAGTAGAAAAAGTTTTGCTTATTAGTTTCTATTTCAAATGTCAATAAAGAACTTATACAAATAAATCATTCGTATTACTGTTACAAACCTTGACTTTTTTGCAAAAACTAGCAAAAGCATATCAAAAAACGACAGTAGCTCAGTAATAGTCACTTTTAAAGTATTAACGTCTTACATATTTCTGATATGAAATTTAATAAACAATTCAAAAATGAACTGATATACAGGCTGTTCCATTTAAAAAAATTGACTTTTATACAAAAACGTGTCATGTAATTTTAATCCAGTTCCCTGCACATGCAGTTAGTAACTGTAAAAAAAATAAAACATGCTTCTATTAGGACCTCTTATTGTAAACAATACTGCAAAAAATTTTGTCTATCTAATACGTCGTTTTCGAGAAATATAATTTTATACAAACATTGAATTTTTCAGAAAAATGGGAATAAGTCAAAAACTTTAGATTTAGGCCTATACTATCTTATTACTTTTTGACTAAAAATTATGCGGGGAATACAAAAGTGGAATAATATATAGGGTAAGTTATGGAACACTCTGTATAATACAAAATATTTTTAAAATGTGCTCCTAATGAACAGCTATCACAAGGAAAAAACGGCTTCGAAATATCTTTACTCATAAAGGCATAATCGGCCTTACCCGCTTAGATGACTCACCATAATTATATCTGTTTCTTGAGCTGATTCAAGACGATTGCACCATCCAAAACTACAGTTTATTACTGGTTTGCAGAATTTAAGCATGGATCAACTAGCGTCTGTGACGATTTTCGTGAAGGTTGTCCATCAACTGTTGTTCCGGCCGACATCAATGCTGTGCGAAAAATGATTGAAGTGTAGTAGTGAAGAAACTTTGCAGTCATTGGATTCCGCATAACTTAACCGAAGCTCAAAAAATGAGTCTTCTGAGTTAGTGCAAAAAAATTCAATCGCGGTGCTCCTACCACCGTACACAGTATCGTAACAGATGGCGAAGCCTGGATATATTCATACGAACCAGTAACAAAACAACCAAAGTGAACCAAAACCAACAAAAGTTTTTCGTCCACAAAGCGCTTCAAAATAAAATAACTGCTTTCTCCTTCCGTACAACTGGGCCTGTCGATACCGTTGCTCTTGAGAATCGAAAAATAGTATACGCTCTGATTGGTATACAACAATTTTTTTGCTTGAAGCCTTTGATGAAACCAAAAAAGAAAGCAACAGACATCGGCGCATTGAATTAATTGCTCATTGTCCGTATTCGATCATCTTATCACCTATTCTTTTTGTCAAAAACAAATTGCTTGGTGAGCGTTTTTCGACACCAGAAGCTTTTAAAAGGCATGTTTCTGAGATATCCACTTCAGATTAAAATAATTGTTTCGGCAACTGATTCCTTCGAATGCAAAAGAGCTTAAAACTTAAAGGCGAAAATTTTGAGAAAAAAAATAAAGCGTAATTTTTTCGGACATTTTAGGGTCCCCTCGTACAAATTACACTGCATGTAATTGATTATTTTTCGTTTTTTTTCATATTAACAAACAGCACTACATTAGATTGAACAAAACAAATATTTATATAAATTACTTGTTCAGCTAATAAAAAATTATCATCAGCAGAAAATGTTTTTCCAATTCTCTTCTATATCAGGCTTCCAGACTTACACCGCCAATACAACTTCGTTACAAAAATATCGTTACGAACTAAAATAAAAACGAAACTATTTCAATCAATTAATAATAATAATCATCACCCAGCACCATATTTAATGTTGCCAGCATGCAGCATGTACATACTTAATTTTCAAATATTTTAGATTTAACTGAAATCATGAATTATTAATTTCAACTCTTTAAATCACTAAATGATGTATTTACATGCGTAAAAGCAAAAAGTAGATTGCTTCCCCTTGTGCAAATAGGCAATTAACGAGACGTCAGGTGAACGCACATTATTCATTCATTATATCGTTGACTTTAATTATTCTAACTAATTTAATGCATTTAAATAATACAGTGAAATACAGAAGCCGTTAGTGTATGTATCTCGCAGTAATTATAACAAATACTATATATAGATGACATTTTATAAGCATATAAGATGTAATACTACAAACATTTATTAATGAGATAAGGAAGAAAAGATGTAAGTTATTTTATATATTAAATCGTCGACTGTCGTATAATAGTAATATGCGGTAGTTACGGAGATATTTTTGCGAATTATTATACAATTACGTCGATTTTCTAAAGCATTACGTATGCACAAAGCATAGCGGTCATTACACATAGGTATACCTGTATTTAACTGCACTGCTCACTATACATATGCAATAGTAAGTACCAGTAGCGTAACGTGACTTTGCAAAATACGTCTTCTCTTTTATCACAAGTTATATACAAAAAAACTTTTGTTGATCTTATCTACTTGAATTGTTTCCTGTTCGGTTACTACATTTTTGTCAACGTAACTAATTTGGTTTACATCTGAAGATATACAAGTGGAGGAACTAGAAAATGAGGTATGAATGACTGACTATAAAATATATCAAAGTGATAATAATTACTAATAAATATGCCCCTTATGAGTGTTATTAGAATGCCCCACGTTGGGCGCCAATTTTAAAAGAGAAATTAAGTCTGAAGGACTATAAAATGTATCAGCATGATAATAATATCATATAAAGATGCCCTTTATGAGTGTTAATTTCTAAAACGGAAGGGCATGGAAAGCAATAGAGTGTCTGGATAAGTCCTGGTTTACAGTGCCCTACACTCCGGTAAGAGCAGGGAAGACACAAATTCATTTTACGAAACCTTGGAAATGGCAATAACAAAAAAAAAAGAAAACCTGCTTATAATGAGCGACCTCAATGCCAGAGTTGGAAGGGAGCTCAGACATGAGGTCAAACATCACTTCAACGAAGAACACATCAACGACATCGGGAAAGCCCTGATAGAGTTCTACGCTCACCACAACATAAGAATAAACAACACGTTCATCAACAATAAACCGCAACACAAGGTTACCTAGCAAAACTTTCGAGGACAAAACTCAACTCGTGACCACATCATATCGAAAAATCTATACCCCCTCCCAAAAACTAGACGTGTGGAGCTTGACCTGTGCCAACATACGGTTCGACCACTTGTTGGCACTCTGCAAGCTTCGGATGAGGATGCAGAGGAAACAAAATAAACAAAGTGTTGTCCAAGAAACACTAAACATCGAATCCATAAATGACCTATCAACCAGAAACTTGTACCAGAAACGTCTCGCCCATAAGATCGAAGTGAACTATATTACAACGTAAAATACTTTTGATGTTCAAATATAGAATTACACCAATCCGTTTCTAAATCGGAATTAAAAACCTGATTTAAAGATAAATCAAGGAGCTTTTGTAAACCGATGTTAAACGCGTTTTTTTACGAACTATCAAGTCTTTAGTAATCAAATTCTAAATGTTTAGTTTAAATTAATATCGTACCTGATTGATGCACTTGAATTTTATTAAATAAACGTCATTCATATTTAACTGTGTAAAATATCTTGGGTTTACATTATATAGGGCGTATTTTTATGTTATCTATCTAGCCATGAAACAAAAGAGTGACGATGTCAAACAAATTATTGAAAAATTGCTGTCACTGTTAGAAGTACATGTGCTAATTTGTGTTTAGTTTATGCTGTGTATAGAGATTTGAGACGGTCCATTTCTCGATAAAATGAGTGACACTACAATTGAACATCGCAGCGTAATAAAGTTCCTGACAAAGGAAGGCAATGGTCTAAAAGCAATTCATGAAAGAATGGTTGCTGTATATATTTCCAAGTAAAATATTGGTCTAAACTCTTTCGATGGGACCGAGAGTTAATCAATGATGACCCAAAGTCCGGACGACCCGCTGAAGCTCGAACTGAAAACATTGTGCGAAAAGTCGAAAATTTGGTACTAAAAGATCGGCGTGTAAAGATCTCTGTCATTGCCAATGAAGTCTGTATATCCGAAACAACAAGTGTTCTCAAAATATTGCATGACGATTTGGGTATGAAGAAGGTGTCTGCACGGTGGATACCTAGATTGCTTACACCTGAACAAAAACTGTGCAGAAAAGAAGTTTCTCAAGAAAATTTGGTCAAGTTGGAGAGGAACAAAACATTTTTATCTCGAATTATAACCAGGGATGAGACTTGGGTACATTACTGGGACCCTCCTACTAAACAAGAATCCATGCAGTGGGTTCATAAGGACTCTCCACCATCAAAAAAGGCCAAGACACAATTTTCTGGAAAAAAAAATGATGGCAACTGTTTTCTGGGATGCTGAAGGAGTTTTGCTTATTGAATGTATGCCGAGAGGGTCTGCCATAAATGGAGAGGCCTACGGAAACACAACTAAAATTTAAAAACTGCTCTGGAGAAAAAACGCCCGCATTCTGATCCACAAAAAAACTTGTTGCTGCACGACAATTGTCGGATACATAGGGCAAACAAAGTTCAGCAGATAATTAATGACTGTGGGTTTATAGAGTTAAGGCATCCACCTTATAGCCCCGACCTAGCTCCGTCAGACTTCTTCTTATTCAAAAATTTAGAAAAGCATCTCAGAGGAAAGCATTTTGCTTCTGATGAAGAACTCAAAGAAGCTGATGAAGAATATTTTGCGGGGTTACCGAAGCAATTTTTTTCTGAGGGTATGGGGCAACTGGAAAGAAGATGGAATAAGTGTATTAGTGTTGAAGGGAGTTATGTAGAAAAATAATTTTTTTTTGTTCTCTTATATGCTTTTTTTCATGGCTAGGTAGATAACGTAAAAATAAGCCCGCGTACCAAACACTCGTATTTGATTTTCTCTACAAAACAACATATTAAACGTAAATTAATAGACTTAGTATTATTTTCTTTTGGGTGTTTTTCTCTCCTTCTATTAATACGTGGATCGCCATACAATATTACATATTTAACGAAAAATTTAAAAAAATCGTATTGTCATAACCCAGTGTAGGAACTTAATTAAACGTAATTAAATTGAAAAGATTACAAATGACATCCGTTTAGCAGAGAAGTGGGAACGTGTGGTTTCAAATATCGGACACTATTCTATTTGTGCAGAGACGAAGAATAAGGGAGATGTTTTAATTAATATTTTAATATCAATATTTATTTGTTCAGATCGAATAACTAATTTTCATTCATAATTCAAGTAGAGTACATTACAAACCCATACTCCGTCATATCACTAAAACCCACAGCCCCCTCCCCCGCGTCAATTGTCACATACGTGGGGAACTATAATAAATATCCCCATACCAAGTGTAAGGGGGTGCTTACTCATCACATGCCCCCTTACAGTATGATTGATCACAAATTTATTCTAACGTCTTTCGAATAAGGGCACTGCATTCAAAAAAAAAATGTTCACAAAAACTACCTCCATCTCTTCTTTCAAGTATTCATTCGATTCATTTTGGAATGCCTTTAATTTACGAAAAAGATAATCTAGACTAGACTGTATGGTTAAAACTGGATGACACCTAATGAATCGAACGAACTATCGTCCAAGCATTTGCCAGTCTAGAGACAATGTGCATTATTTCACCTTCTTTCATTATTTCATTACACAGATCGTTAAATTCCTGCAGATCTTGGTCAATCATCTTAGTTATTTTATTCTAAAATTAACAGAATAATATTCAATAAACACTTCATTTAACAAAGATATATTTCATAATAACAGAAATAAATTATTTGTTCTTATTGAAAATATCTATTAAATCGATAATTTTTATATCCAATGATTAGCATCACTGGCATTATAACCATACAAACGCTTTAAATTTTTTTATATAAATTTAATACCTCTTTAATTTTTTTAAATTACAGGAAAAAATTAATTGAAATTTTGAACAATTTTCAAAAAAAACAGGCTTAAATGGTATAAAACCACACAAGCGTAACTAAATTGTATTGAAAATTCTATAGGTGTTAAACGTTCGAATGGTCCTAAAATTCCCCTATTTTTATTAAAAATTCAGTCTTTTATTAAATTGGCTTTTGAAAAAAAAAATTTTACAACAATTGAAAGTCTACGCATTCTCAAAAGTTAAATATTTGAGATTTGTTATATTAGCCTTGTCTTTTATAGATATTGACGTCTTGATGTTTTACAAATAGAGGACTATTTTTAAAATACAAACAAACATTGGAATTTGTAAATTTAACATAAATAATTGTTTAAAAACTTGTGTATTTCAATAGAATTTCGTTTCATAGCATAAACACAGTATAATAATAAAGAAAAGTTGCTGTTTTACGTTTTAAAAGTAGAGAGAGTCACTAAATAGTGTTCTAATATGTATTGTCTGTTTAGATGAACGAAAAAAAACTCTGACCGTATTCTTGAAAATACTTTTGATTTATCAAAAGAAGTAGACCCAACATCGCAGAAGACATTGCTTATCGAATGTTTTTCTGTTTTTCGTGGAGAAACTCTCATGTACCTATATTTATCAAATACAACTATTTATGTTTTGCGAGTAATCAGATATAACGTTTGAAAATTATATTATGGACTTGAACTCGTAAAGTTATACGACGCCGACGCCGACGCTTGGATTCAAATGCCTTATGCAATGGAATATTTCCAAGAACCATGATAACATACTGAATAAGACATTCTTAGTGCATAAACACACATAGGTTTTGTATATAAATCAATTATATTTAAGTGGAAGGAAAATTAAAAAACAATTTTGTTTTAGTGCTGAAGGAGGCAGTTGATTGCCAATGATGTCGTGCGTATGGAATCAAATAGTGCATCCTATACATATATGTATACAGTAGCATAGGTAACCAACATAACAACGATATTATTAATTAAGGAAATATATATATAATAAAACACAAGTGTATAGTTTAAAAATTATTATAATGTTTAACACACTACATATGTTTCGCCACACTGTGGCTTCATCAGGTGGATGAAAATACAATATCAAAATACAAATTAGCTCCTATATATATCAATACAAATTACAAACATAATCTCATTCTAAGAGGGGGTGGACATGTTTAAATTTTAGATTTAGTAGGGGGGAGTTATTTAAATCTAGTTGATCATTTAATATTATACCTAATTTATTACATTTATTAATTTCTAAACTTTCTAGCATATTAAGTTTTTTACTTTTTCCTAAAACATGTAAAGTTGTAAAATTAGTATTGAATTTATGATTATGTTCTAAGCAATGATTAGCAAAAGTTGAGTCTGTCTTCTTATCCCTATAACATCTTTCGTGTTCTTTCATTCTAGTATCGAATGTCCTTCCTGTCTGTCCTACATACACTTTTTTACAGTCTTCGCATGTCAACTTGTACACCCCTGAGTTTAATCTATTGCCCGTTTTATCTTTATTGTTTTTTATTGCGTTTTGTAAGGAATTGTTGGTTTTGAATGAAATTGTCTCTTCTCTACTTGTTTTAATTAAGTTCCCTACTGTGTTTGAAATTGTACCAATGTATGTGATGGAATTATAATTCTGCGTTCTATTGCTTTTTACTGTTGGGTAAATTAATGATAGCGTTTTGGATTTCTGTAGTTTTTCTAAAATATTATTAATTAAATCTATAGAGAAGCCGTTATTTAACGCAATAATACACAAAAACACTAAAACACCTTACCACACTAAAGCACAAAAATGGCTAAATACGTATTTCAACAACTAAGTTGTCATCATCAGTAGCACTGATTAAAAATCGCGCTGTCTACACACCGTAGCGTACAGAGCAACACTGATTTCCAATTTACGGGGATGGTTTATTCTTTTACCAAGGCTATTAACTACTTCATTAAAAAGACCTGATCGTTGTAGCGTTAAATACGTCATACTTACTATTCTAATCCTATCCTTTAATTCTAATATTCTAAGAAAACCAACAATATAATTTCCTATTTACGGGGATGGTTTATATATTTTTACCTAAACTATTAACTACGTCATTAACAGTACCTGATCGCTGTATCGTTAAATTAGTCATGCTTAATACTATAATTCTACCATTTAATTCTAATGTACTATGAAAAACTAACGGTATCTAAAAGGTATTGTTTACACCACAAACTTATATAAACAAGATTGGGGAATTGGCCCGTTATCTGAATTCATTAATTTATTTTTATTTTTCTGAATGTATATACTCTCGTAACTATCTAGTTCTCTATAATTGCGCACTTGTTTTATAAGTTTGAGGCCGCTTGCTGGAATATCATGACCTGCGTCCGAAATATGTCGAGCTACACTAGACTTCTCTGTCCTATTAAACCGAAAATGAGCAATGTGCTCTTTATAGCGAGTTGCAATCGAACGTCTAGTTTGGGCGATATATTTTTTCTCGCATTTATTACAATTAATTTCATAAATTCCAGATTTTTGTTCTGCCTCAATTTTATCTTTAGTACTACTCAAAAGACTTTTCAACGAATTACATGATTTAAACGCGACTTGCAAACCAACATTTTTAAAAATATTATTTAAGTTTCTCGAAATATTATGAAAAGGTAGGACAACAAATTTCTTATCTATATCACTTTGAGGTAGCAAAGTTGTGGAATTTAGAATTACATTCTTACGTTTCATTTTTCTTAAGATATTGTCAACTACGTCTGACTGGAAACCATTGTATTCAACGATACCTCTTATAAGGCGTAATTCTTTCTCGTATCTATCTCTTGTAAGTGGGAAGTTTAACAAGCGATGGATTAGAAAATTGAATGAAGACAATTTTTGTTGCAAACAATGATTAGAATCTGCTGTAATGAATCTGTTTACATTGGTTTCCTTTCTATAAATATCTATTTCTATATTGCAACCTGCTTTAATTACTAATGTATCTAGAAAAGCTAATTGTCCATTGTTTTCCTTCTCAAGAGTGAATTTAATCGTGGGAATTTTGAGTTTAATTCATTAAGAAACATTTCGGTATCATACATTTTAGTGTCAAAAATCGCGAAAATATCGTCAGCGTACCTTAACCATACTTTAGGGAAATATTTGGCGTTCTTTTTGAAATCCATTTCAAAATTACTCATGAATAAATCGGCAATAAATGGAGACAAGCAATTTCCCATGGCAGTCCCATGTTGTTGTTCATAGAATTTACCTTCTATTTGAAAACAGTTATGAGACATACAAAGAGATGTTAACTGCATGTATTCATCTATTATCGCCTTTTCGATATTATTGTTCTGAAGTAAACGTTCCAAATATTTCAGGGTTTCTGGAATCGGTACTGAAGGAAACAATGAACTGACATCAAACGAAATCAAAATCTCACCTTCTTGCAACTTATAATGTTTGATTTTTTGAATGAACTCCAGCGAGTTTTTTACTGCAAAGCTATCTTGTTGCAATGGTAAATTTGTGAATTCATTTACTAGCCATTTAGACAGTAAATAAGTCGGTGAGTTTATACCTGACACAATAGGTCTCATCGGCTTATGTATTTTAGGTAAACAATACATTCTAGGCATGACCGGATTGGATACATTTAACCGAAACTTGAGTGACGAAGTTATCAATTTTGGACAATTATTCAAGGCGTTCTTAGATTCTCTGACTAATTTTGGTAGTGGATTTTTGTTTAAACACACTTACGGACCCGTACTAATAAGTTCTTGAACTCGGCAAAAATAGTCCGATTTATCCAAAATTACTAACGTGTTACCCTTGTCGGCCTTAATATAAAAGCAATCTTTCGATCTGAGATTTTTAATAATGTTTAATTCCCTATTATTTCTGTTTTGTTTATGCAGTTGTAAGTTCCTTTCAATTTGAACCTTGCAGGCCTCCCTAATAAATAGTTTCGATGATTCATCAAGACTTTTTATGGGAGTTTCAATGCCAGCAATCACTTCTTCAAAAGGGATCTTACCACTAGGAATACAATATTTCAAACCTTTATTTAATAAATTTAACTCTTCGGCGTTAAAAGTCTCAGATGAATGGTTGACTATAAGTGTCTCTTTCATAGAACATACCTTCTGACATTTATTGGCGTACGGACAAAGCTTTTGAAATTTATTATTGAGTTTCATAACTTTCTTTTCAAGTTTATAGTTAGTTACTTCCACGATCTTTCTATGAAAATGACACCAATGTTCAAATTCAACATTAGTTAAATTTTTTGTTAATAATTTTTTGTAAATAATGTATATTCTGTTTAATTCTAAATCAAAGTTTTCTTTACTCAAAGGGAAATTAATTAGTCTATGAAGCATTGATTGATAAGCAGATAATTTTTGTGTAATGGGATGAAACGAACGTGCGTGTATAGTTTCAAACACAGTAGGGAACTGAATTAAAACAAGTAGAGAAGAGACAATTTCATTCAAAACCAACAATTCCTTACAAAACGCAATAAAAAACAATAAAGATAAGACGGACAATAGATTAAACTGAGGGGTGTACAAGTTGACATGCGAAGACTGTAAAAAAGTGTATGTAGGACAGACAGGAAGGACATTCGATACTAGAATGAAAGAACACGAAAGATGTTATAGGGATAAGAAGACAGACTCAACTTTTGCTAATCATTGCTTAGAACATAATCATAAATTCAATACTAATATTACAACTTTACATGTTTTAGAAAAAGTAAAAAACTTAATATGCTAGAAAGTTTAGAAATTAATAAATGTAATAAATTAGGTATAAACTAGATTTAAATAACTCCCCCCTACTAAATCTAAAATTTAAACATGTCCACCCCCTCTTAGAATGAGATTATGTTTGTAATTTGTATTGATATATATAGGAGCTAATTTGTATTTTGAAATTGCATTTTCATCCACCTGATGAAGCCACGGTGTGGCGAAACATATGCAGTGTGTTAAACATTATAATAATTTTGAAACTATACACTTGTGTTTTATTATATATATATATAATGGAGTTTCAACATGTATCTCCTTCGTCGATTATTAATTAAGGAAATAATTAACACATACAGGCAGGTACATGTTTACTATTTATTACTAAATTAAATTTATTCTTAGTTCTAAGTATTTTTATTAAAACATATAAAACAAACATTAACTTTGGATAACTACAACGTTGCGTGGCTGAGACTGAATTTTATTTGCATGCTATCAGAAACACAGTGGCGTGCAGATACAACGGTCTAAAAAAAATATATACTTTTTTAAATGGAATAGCCTGTATATTATTAAATTTTTATAATGGTATTTGTCGAATGTCGTAGTTACTGTACTATGGAAAAGTTAACATTATTAAAGTAAGCTATGAAAATGACAATTATTGTGTTTGATACATGACATTTCCATTTCGACTATTTTATTAAGGAACACAATAGTTGTCATTTTCATAGCTTACTTTAATAATGTTAACTTTTCCATAGGACAGTAACTACGATATTCGACATTTAATAACTCGAAAACGGCTTATTATAAAGGTATCATATTGTATATTTTTGAAATCATAGTAAAAAGACCATTATAAAAATTTAATAAAATACAGGATATTCCATTTAAAAAAATATATATTTTTATACCATTGTATCTGCACGCCACTGTGTTTTTGATAGCATGCAAATAAAATTCAGTCTCAACCACACAACTTCTATCTGAACATTTTTTTGTAAATGCAATAATAACGATGATGAAGGGTCAGTAATTTATAATGGATAACCCTGTAAATACTGCCCATGCCTATACATGCCTGTATCGTGAAGTTCATGGCAGTACATTTGACAACAGCGGCAAAACGCAAAAATTAACTAGTTGGTTATGATATATCTACTGTGCAATCATGATGATCATTCGAGGTAAGATTTTCAGAAAGAATTGAATGAAAAATGGAATGCACCATACGGGTCAAAAATCACAGCTAGCACTGCAGCAGGAATTTAGTCTGCTAATCAGAGGATAATATCTTTGTGTTTCAGGCAAAGAGATTCAAATAATGTCTGAGAGTTAAGCTGCACTGAGGGTAATATATCTCAGAAGTGTCGTCAAAACTGGTTATGAAGTGCCTTCAAGAACTGAAAATGTTGGCGGACCAGAATGAGATAAAACTAATCTGGATGCCAGGCTCGTAGGTAAGGAAAAAGGAATTGGCAAGGAGAGGATTAGAAACAAAATCCGTTGGCATAGAATGACATAGTATGACCCGAAGCCACATAAAAGACTGAATATATAAAAAATAGTCATTACTAGGCAACAATTACTGGGTAAAGTCATGGTAAGGAATTTATTTGCCAAGCATGAAAATAAAGGGCTTTAAATCTACATATGAGCAGGGTCGGATGTGAATCATAACTGGTTTTCTAACCGCTTATGCACCCGTCAAAATACATTTGAACAAGATGACAATGTATGATGCAGACCTTAACAGCAAAATCTGCAATGCGAAAGGGAAACAGTCAGGCATATCTTAGTAAATTGTGTGATACTGGATCACAGATAATAACGTTTTGGGAACCGAATATGAACACAGAAATGCACAAGAACACTCAGTAAAGAACCTGTACAGCCTTCTACACGGCACAAAAGTACTGGGGCGGATATCATAAACTACACAGGCTCAGCACAATAAATCTTACAGACAGCGGTGTAAATACTGGACATAAGTCGGACAAGCCTGGAGGAAGAAAAAGCAGGAAAATTAAAATTGATATATCGTTGATAACCCAGCATATACTGTGTGTCCAAAAAGTCTGGAAACACCCAAATAAAATCGAAACGGATGATTTTTGAGAAAAATTCAAAAATAGGTCAATTAGTATTTTCAAAAAACTACTGGCTGATGGTATCTGTTTGGAATTTTTGATGACCTTGAAAAAGTTATGATGTCATCAAAAAAAAATTTAAACAGCAACATCGCATTTTTAATTTTATTTTTGATAGATCTTTTAATTGTCTAAATGACTGTAAAAAAATTTTTCATTATACTTAAGAAAATGACCGAGAAAAATTTAATTACTTCTTCGAAAATGGAAAAGTTTGTCTTTAAAAAAAACATAGTTGGCTTAAAAGTCGATTATTTTTCAAACACATTTTGTTTTATTTGTGACATTCTGTCAAATACGAATTGTGCGTAAGTTAAAAAAATCTGTTTAAAAATGGTTTTAAGTGAGAGGGAACGTATTCAAATATTGATGATGATTGGTTTTGGGGATAGGGCTCGTTCAGTTAGAGAAGTTTGCGACTTATTTAATACAGAACATCCGGAGCGTGCCCCAATTAGTATTTCTGCAGTGAGTAAGATTCACAAAAAATTTCAAGAAGAAGGCCATGTTCGAGATCGTCCTAGAAGTGGTCGTCCAAAGATCGCAGAAGATACGCAACTCGACGTATTATTGTCAGTAGAGGAAACTCCAAATTCTAGTACACGGCAGCTTGCTCGGGAGTTTAACGTGTCGAAGAGTACAATTGATAATATTTTCCGGAAAACTAAGTGTCATCCCTACAAAATCTGTTTGGTTCATGAGCTGTCTGAAGACGACTTCGACAGGCGTGTACAGTTTTGCGAACAACTGATGCCTATGTGTGATAATGATCCGTTTTTTATCAGAAATATCTTATTCTCAGATGAAGCTACGTTCACATTACATGAGATTGTTAATAGACAAAACTGCAGGTACTGGACACTCCAAAATCCACGCTGGATGAGAGAGGTACGCACTCAGTATCCTCAGAAATTAAATGTATGGGCTGGTTTAATTGGTAACAGAATTATAGGGCCTTTTTCTTCAACGGTAACCTGACGGCGGAAATGTATTTGGATTTTTTATAAAATTATTTAATTCCGTCATTAGCAGAAATATTTCCGAACCATGAAGATTCTAATTTGCCCAGCCAAAGAATTTGGTTTCAACAAGATGGGGCTCCACCCCACTATGCGGGAAATGTTCGGCATTATCTCGAGAATACCTTCCCAAACAGATGGATTGGCAGGAGGGGGGCTATCGAGGGTCCGGCTAGGTCGCCAGATCTAACGCCTATTGATTATTTTTTGTGGGGTTACCTAAAAAATAAGGTATACGCAATTAAACCTGAAAATTTGGAAGACTTGCGTCAACGGATTGAGATTAAAGTACGAAGGATCACTCCTGAAATGATAGAAAACGTTCAAAATGAATTTTATTATCGTTTAGGGTATTGCCAAGATGCTCAAGGACAACATTTTGAACATTTATTGTAAGAGTTTTTGCTGATTTCTACGATTAAAATTTTCTTTGTTTTCTATGATTTTTTTTTCAAAATTTTTCTTAAGTAGAATAAAAAATTTTTTGACTGTCGTTGAGACAATTTAAAGATCTATCAAAAATAAAATTAAAAATGCGATGTTGCCATTTTAATTTTTTTTTGATGACATCATAACTTTTTCAAGGTCATCAAAAATTCCAAACAGATACCATCAGCCAGTAGTTTTTTGAAAATACTAATTGACCTGTTTTTGCATTTTTCTCAAAAATCACCCGTTTCGATTTTATTTGGGTGTTTCCAGACTTTTTGATAGTTACTATAAAATATGAAAAAAATAAAACGCGTCTCAAACCTTCACACTCTCCTCTATCATTGGATTTCTGAATACAGTAATACATATATTCTGTTTTAATACTACGCTACTGAATATACTAGTTATATACTTCCTGGTAGATGGACTGTGTGTATGAGCTATCCGTTTATAAAATTAATTGATAATTTTTAATACTGTTTTTATGATGAAAATTGACAAAAACACAGGTAAACGCGATAGCAGCGGATTAAACGAGCTCTCTAATTAATACGTGCGCATAGGATATTCAAGTTTTAATTGCACCAATAAAGTAGGACGTTTTTGTTTTGTCTGTTATACATGCAAATGTATTTCACCTCGAGCTCGGATTGCGCGGAATTTACGGAAAAAGAAAGAAAAAATTATTAGAAAATCGTGTCGATTTTCTATAATGATCGACAGACGTTAGGAATATCTAAGTAAAGGATATCATTAGTTTCTTAATTAATATATTTATATCCTTTTATTAGCGGAAATATTTGAATTTAATTAGATGAATAATGACATATGCGGTAGAATACATAACAAGACGTCGTTAACTAGCAACAATGTATCAAGTACAATTAACGGCCATCTACATCAGTTGAAATTTTGAAGTACGGTCTCAACGGAAAAAATATTGCAAATTTATATTTAAATTCACGGCGCGTGCATATCAAAAATTGTCAACAAGCTCAAACGCATTTTTCTGTTAAAATGTTTTCAAGCTGTTTAAAACACTTTATTTAGGTGTTGCACCGGTGACGTCATGTATGACAAAGGTTCAACCAGATTTAAAACAATCTTACGACGTATTTGGAACTTGTTTGGCGTATGACAGCAAAAATACAATTTTAAAACATTCTAAAGGATTTTGTTAGTTGTTCAAGATATTTATCTGTCGAACTTTCTACTTCTAATTTAGAACGATAGCTGATTCCAAAAATATTAAATAATTTGGCATTGCTTCCCCATCTAAATGAAATAAATACAGGTAAGAAAATAGAAAAGGCAACTGTATTTATTGAATAAAAAATTTGCCGTTCATTCATATCCTCTTGTTTTCAAAAGACACTAAAGCACATAAAGCAAAACAAACAAAATAGATATTGAAGACAGCTATCACAATAGTTTGAAAATGGTATTGAAAGAGCTCCAAACTGAAAAAAAAGCAGCAGATTATAATGTTGCTCGTGTGTACCCCTTGATATTCTCACGGTTCTGCTTAGTTACTTGCCCTTGGCTTCATTCCCATTCGTGGATTTATTAATAATTACCATTAGGCGCGACCGCTGTGAAAAGTCGGCTGAGCGCGCCAATATTGGGTGAAGCATCAACAGACCGCTGCGATACGATAACGCACCTGTACGACTAATCGGACGAAATGCGCGCGATGCGTGATATTCAAGAACTAAACAGCTGTCAATCTCAACATTATTTTTGAACGATTAAAACTTCGATCGTATATTTAAATTAGTGATACGTGATTGTGGATTTATATCACTTCTATTTATATAACACCGCACCACTATATTTATTTTGTACTACTTATATTTATGTTTATTTATTTCTCTGCACTATAAAAACTGCCCCGCTCACTGTATTTATTTCTACCGTTCGAATCTCTTATTCCGGAATTACTCATCCATCGGTTCAACTGCTTTTATATACGCATACAGAACATCTGGAAACATTCGCGAAAACTCCATCTTTCTCTCGATGTTTGTAGAACATACGACAGACAGACATTCTGTCTCTTCGCAGTACATATAGAATGGATGATTTATTGCTTTACGACTTGTTTACCAGTCGGGCCGAATATTTGCCTTTCTTTTTAATGTAGACTGGTTTCTTTACAATATATTCAATTATTGAACGTATTTCTTGAGTTATTAAAACGAATAAATTTAGCAAAAATTCTAGAAAATAGTACATACGTAAAATAATAGATGCTGCATAGACGAAATACAATTCAGAATATGATATATGCGCTAATTACACCATGACTATAAAGCGGCACGGACAACCATTTACGATCTCTCTGTACTTTATGATTGCTAGGTAAAGTATGGTGTAAACCACATTTAATAGCTTTTTTATTAACAATTATACAGAATTGCAATATTGATACAAGTTGTTATATTACAACTGACCTTGGTTTTTGCAAGTGCCAAAATTACTTACAGTTCTCCACCCTCTTACAGAACCAAACTGAATGGGTTTGTGGTTTATAGTATAATATGACATTGACTGCAAGAACAAGAAATGTTTTTTCTACTTTTTAAGCTAGAGATTGTCTCCATAGAAAGTATTTTAATTTATAATACTTTTTCGCAAAAATGTCTTGATATGTCCACTACACATAAATTAATAACATCATAATAATTTTCAGTGTTTTTGCAATACACACTTAATGCTTACCAGATTATTTACTTCGTCATTACATTTTTACCAAAATAAAGAGAAAACTAAGAAAATAATATTAATTCAATCGAAAATTTCACAAATATTCAGCATATTTCAACAGATGGTCTACATATATATTTACCAATTTACTAACTACCATATGATGACATTCAGCGGCGCCTTTACTTTTTGCATAATTGAGAAATAAGAGTACCTTTTTTCTCATTAATCCATTTCTTAATGTATTCCAATAATCAAAATGTCACAAATCCAATTACTCCGTATGCTTCCGCATCGTAACTATTCGATTTCACCATCCAATACATGTTTATTTCACATTCGCCTGTAATATGTAGTAATATATAATATAGAACGGTTTTAATTAATGCTCTCTTGTCTTGAACGTTTTCTTGTCCAACTGTTATTATTATAAAATCACTATTACCACGGAATTACACGTTAGTTGAAGCAAATATTTGTAAATATATGAGTAAATATCACAGTTGAACGATTGGATTAACAAATAAATATCGATGAATATATGCGAATATATATAAGGTATATATCTATGATTATGAAATAAATAATAAACGCTTGTGGTAATTGTATATATTTTTTGTTTCCTTGCCGTTTTGACGGATAAAATATGTACGTCCAATTCTAAACTGTGTAATTTAAAGTTATTACTATTTACTTATCATTAATGTAATGATTATAATGCTGATGTCTACTTGTATTATAGACAAACTTAATATAAAGATAAGATCGATAATTTTACCTTTGGTAAAATGAAAATGAAAGCAAATTGGTTCTCAATTTTACGCAAGGAATTTTACCTTCACTCTTTCGCATACCTAATCACATAAAAGTTTATTACAATAATATAAACATCTATCTAAATATATTGAAAGAAAATAATTAAAAAGAAAACATAATTTTATGTTTCAGAATAATGTGGCAAGTATAACCTGTCATTATAAATAGATAGTGTTGCTTTTTCTGTCGTAATAATTGTATATATCTCTCTAAAGTATTCATCTTTTAGAAAGACGCTAAACAACAACAAATTGGACGTTTTACTAATTATTAGGCTGCTAATATAGTAGAAATTCTTATTTACAATACCATAAAAAATACTGAATGTGAACGTAATGTTATTGTATATATTGTATACATACCGGGTGTCTGTTTAAGCTCGGCCACCGGCCATATCTTTGCAACCGTTTATCGTACAACCTCGCGGAAAAAATCTTGATGGTAAAATGGACGACGGAAATTACATCTAAAACATTTTTAAGTTTCCAAAATGATCGCAAGGGGGCGCAATTCTCAAGATAAATTAAAAATTCGATAAGTTTTTATTAAATTCTAGATTAAGATAGATTGAAAATTTTTCTAGCAAAATTTTTAGACGTTTTTATACAACTTTTACTTGAAACTTTTTGATCTAACTCCCATACGAAGGGAAGAGGGGAGGGGGGTATGTCTGCGTACAAAAGTCGGTATAATTTTGGTTTACACAAACGGATTTTAATGTTTCTGGGCTAATTAGATAGAGAATCTTACAAAGAATTGAAGGACATGTAGCACGAAATTACGTGGTTGTCAAAGAAAATAACAGGGGGCGCTGTTCTCAATGTATGTATATTACTTGTTTTTTCTTTAAAATTTCAAATGGAACGGTATATTTTTAATATCGTAATATTGAAGCACATAAAAAACTGAAGAGAATGATGAAAACCGGAAGTTGCTACCTTTTTTCTTGACGAAGATATAGTCATGCGAAGACAATCCAAAAAAAGTAAACAATTTTTAATATAAATTTATTTATTTGTTGTGAGTAATAACTTTATTCTAATTTTAAGTGTCACTAGACAGTGTATAGTTCGCTATCACTTGAATTTTCATCATAGTCTTCCATAAATGTATTTATTTCAATCTTCTCACCGATTTTTTAATTCTTGCATATGATACATTAGATTCTCTTCTTAAATGTTTTCAAATTCTCTAGCTGTTTTTAAATTTCATGTCTTGCCTTTTTAGACATTGAAATAAAATAATAATAATAATAATGACAATAATAATAATAATAATAATAATATATCTTTATCACCCAACTGATATAGGTAGATCTGATTATAGGAAAACAGCAAAAATAATTTCATCAAATCATTTACTCATTAGTAACGAAAGGGTACACAAATTGATATCTAAATCATCCCCGCCTGAAATGAAAGTAAATAAAAGAACCTATTATATACCTAAACATAAATAAGAAAATATATTGACCAAGTAATATAAAGGAAAATAAAATATATTTAAATCAGAAAGTACAAAAAAAAACAAGAAAAAACTTCAACTTAACAAATGTTCAAAGTGTTCATCTTCATTTTTAATACCCGTTTACTTGTCGATTAGTAGAAAGCAGAGTTACTTCCATTTCGGAGGGAGCAATTGTTGTACTCGGCTTTTTGTGATAAACTATGTCTTTTATTCTGCCCCATAAATAAACATCAAGAACAAGGTGAATAAAAACTCAATAATATCTTCTTTCGGGATAATTTAGGGAATATTTCCCCTAAGCAAGAATGCATTTTCAAAGCATTGAAAATACATTCTGATCATGTTATAAGCTTCAACCTTAGAATACGATATTTTACAAACTTAATAATTATGTACAGGTGACCAAAAAGGCTTAATTTGCTAAATATGTACAAAAAGTTTAACTACAAGTGACACGAATATCTTTGCATTTCGATTTTCATGGCCTACCTTGGAAATCTCATCATAATGTAATTTAGTATCACTGTGGCCATGTTGTATGAAAATTTTAAAAAAATGAGGTGTGGCCACCACACGACTTTCTTATACGTATGAAAGTGTTACTTCCGGTCCGAATTTTGAAATTTCATTTATACAAAAAATATTCCAAATCCAACTCTAAATACTTTTGTACACTTCATAAATATATATAGAATGCATAATTTACGACATATTTGCAAAAAATCGTTATTCGGTAAGAGTAAAAGTGTTACTTCCGGTCCGAATTTTGAAAAATTTTTTATACAAGAGATATTTAAAAGTACGTTCTAAATACTTTTATACTGGTAATGTACCTGTCTAGAAAGCATGATTTGCGAGATATTCGCAAAAAACTGATTTTCGATAAGAGTAAAAGACCTACTTCCGGTCGGAATTTCGAAAAACTTTACTAACACAATTTTTCTCAAATTTAATTTTAAGTACATTTGAATTCTTTATAAATTTGTTTAAACTTAGTAATTGACGAAATATTTGCAAAATTCGATTTTTTCACTGAAGTAAACTACTACTTCCGGTATGCCGATTTTGGTCAAAATCTAATCAGTTCTCAAGAGGGAGATTATATTCGTAAATACAAAATTTCAAATTGATACCTATAGCGGTTTGACCGCTATCGTGGTCACACACACACACACAGACAGACAGACACATACACACACAGACATTTTTTAAAGACCACTTTTTTGGTATCAGGGGACCTCAAAACGTGGACATCTGCAAAAATCTCGAGGTCGAACATTTTCATCATCACAATACTTCCTTATACTACGTATAAGAAAGTAAAAAATGAGGTGTGGCCACCACACGACTTTCTTATACGTATGAAAGTGTTACTTCCGGTCCGAATTTTGAAATTTCATTTATACAAAAGTATTCCAAATCCAACTCTAAATACTTTTGTACTCTTCATAAATATATATAGAATGCATAATTTACGACATATTTGCAAAAAATCGCTATTCGATAAGAGTAAAAGTGGTACTTCCGGTCTGAATTTTGAAATTTTTTTTATACAAAAGATATTTAAAAGTATGTTCTAAATACTTTTATACTCGTAATGTACCTGCCTAGAAAGCATGACTTGCGAGATATTCGCAAAAAACTGATTTTCGATAAGAGTAAAAGAACTACTTCCGGTAGGAATTTCGAAAAACTTTATTAAAACAATTTTTCTCATATTTAATTTTGAGTACATTTGAATTCTTTATAAATTTGTTTAAACTTAGTAATTGACGAAATATTTGCAAAATTCGATTTTTTCACTGAAGTAAACTACTACTTCCGGTCTGCCGATTTTGCTCAAAATCTAATCAGTTCTCAAGAGGGAGATTATATTCGTAAATACAAAATTTGGAATTGATATCTAGAGCGGTTTGACCGCTATCGTGGTCACACACAGACACACACACACACACACAGACACACAGACATTTTTTTAAAACCACTTTTTTGGTATCAGGGGACCTCAAAACGTGGACATCTGCAAAAATCTCGAGGTCGAAAATTTTCATCATCACAATACTTCCTTATACTACGTATAAGAAAGTAAAAGCAAACTACACTGTTCACTCATATTATTTTATTTCAATGTTGGAAAGGATAAGAAATGATATTTAAAAAATAATAGCTAGAGTAATTAAAAACATTTAAAAGGAGAATCTAACGTAACATATGGAATGAATTAAAAAATCGATAAAAAGATTGAGATAAATACATTTAGCGAAGAGTATGATGAAATTTCAAGTGAAAACGTACTATACACTGTCTAGAGACCCTATTAAAATTAAAATAAAATTATTACTCTCAATAAATAAATAAATTTATATTTAAAGAGTTTTATTTTTCTGGACTGTGTTCGTATGACTATATCTTCGTCAACAAAAAAGGTAGCAACTTCCGGTTTTCATCATTCTCTTCAGTTTTTTATGTGATTCAATATTACGGTATTAAAAATATACCGTTCCGTTTGAAATTTTAATGAAAAAACAAGAAACATACCTACATTGACAACAGCGCCCCCTGTTATTTTCTTTGACAACCACGTAGTTTCGTGCTACAAATCATTCAATTCTTTGTAAAATTCTCTATCTAATAAGCCCAGAAACATTAAAATCCGTTGGGGCAAACCAAAGTTATACCTACTTTTGTGCGCAGATATACCCCCCTCCACCCTCCCCTTCGTATGGGAGTTAGATCAAAAAGTTTCAAATGAAAGTTGTATAAAAACGTCTAAAAATTTTGCTAGTAATCTTTTTAATCTATCTTAATCTAGAATTTAATGAAAAATTATCGAATTTTTAATTCATCTTGAGAATTGCGCACCCGTGCGATCATTTTGGAAACTTAAAAATATTTTTGTTGTAATTCCCGTCATACATTTTACTATCAAGATTTTTTCCGCGAGGTTGTACGATAAACGATTGCCGAGATATGGCCGGTGGCCGAGCTTAAACAGACACCCGGTATATTGTTGTAACATGAAAAACAGGGATGATTAAATATTTGAATATATTTAATAATAGTGCATATGTCACGCCCAAACAGCGAAAACGCTCACTGAGCGAAAAAAACAACCACAACGCGTTGCGCTCATTGTAAGATTACACTGAAATTGGAAAACTCTTCGCGTTGTGGCCCTTGTTACAATGCAAAAACGACCACGCCGCGGTCTGACCAATTGAGAACATCAATCACTGTTCAGACTCGTTCAAACAGGCTAGTTTGCTTAGCACCCTACTTAAGTGAAGGAGTGCGTTTTTATTTTGTTTTAAAACACTGGAATTTTGTGGTGAAAGCCGCGTAACAGAAAAATAAATATGCAAGATAAGTTTAACTAAAAAAGCATTATTGATAACAGCAACGATCGGAGTGATTATTTCTCGAAGGACCGTTATACAGAAATAGTGAAGGAAGTGAAAGAAGCAAAACATTTGAAAGAGACCACAATACCGCTATCAACCAAACAATATCGAATAGTGAAGAGATATGACACAGTAACAATTGGGGGAAATGAAAAATTAATTGAAAACACCGATGCAACACTTTAAATATTTAAATATTACTGTAAAAGTGAGGATATGTTTGACATCATTGAAGCGGGCCATATTGCAACTGGACATACGCATATATTCTTTTCAGAATATATATTTTGAAAAGAATATATACGTAAGTATTTCTTTCTTATTTCTTTTAGTTATGGAGAATGAAATTAAGAAGAAATATTGTAACGTCCCTAGAGCCCCTATCCAGATCTATTTGTCGCTCTGTGAACAATATCAAGAAAAAAAGAAAATAAGGAAGAAGGGATTAGCTATTGCATCTATTCTATCCAATAATATGAACTCACGATGTCAAGTGTATTTGATCGATATGCAGACTGAACCAGTAGGGACTATCGTTTTATTTTGAATTATCAAGACCGTTTAACCAAATTTACTTTACTCAAACCATTTAAAACTAAAACTGCTGTAGAGGTCGCATATAATTTAATAGACTTCTTTGTATTGTTGGAACTCGGTTTATTCTCCAAAGCGATAACGGCAGAGAATTTGCTAATACAATAATTAAAAGTTTAACCGATATGTGGCCAGGTTTGAAACTTGTGCATGGGAAACCCCGACATTCCCAGAGCCAAGGATCGGTAGAGCGGTCTAATCAGGATGTTGGTTGCGTGGATGTTAGATAATAAAACCAAAGAATGGTCGGAGGGTTAAAGATTCATTCAATGTAAAAAGAATCGCTCATTACATGAAGGCATTAAAAAAAAACTTATAAAGCATATTTGGTAGTAGGTATCTGAACCTATGAAAACCGAAAATGATTTAGAAAACATTTTGGATGGAATGACGCACGGGCCTAGCCATAAAGTAGAAGAAACACTAACAGCACAGTTTTATGTACCATATGCGAGGATTATGGAGACGCTCCATTCAGGAGAGAATGCAGACTAAAGGTACACTCAAGGTGTCGAATTGCAACTGGAAACGAAATCACATGCAGGCGTTGTAACAGAACTGATGCTATTACAGAACAACGTAAAACTGCATAAATTGGACTAGTGAAACAAGCACATAAAATTTTAGCTTTGTCCCTTCAAAAACTGCCTCCTACCACGGTCGGTCAAAAGGTTATGGTCAAAATTCTCAACGTTGACAGAGGACGACTTGCTCCTAGAAATATCCGGGTTGTGGTTCTAAACGTTAATGAATCTGGTTTTTGTGAACTGCAAATCAAAGAAAGGACGCTGAAATATTTTTATAGTGGAATGAGTTTACAGATTCCAATTTTGTTACCCTCTAGGATATTTCATGTTCTTCGTTAAGTTTGAGACAAGTTTCAGCTCTAGCATCTGGCTCACAACAAGGTTTTCCCATATGCCCATATGTCAGCAAGCATTATTGTAATACTGAAAAGGTAACTGTCGATCTAAAGAGATACTTTGCAATTTCAAATGTCACAGCGACAGTGCTTGCAAGAATAAATGATAAACTTTTATTTTTATTATATCTTATTTTTATTATATATTTCAGTTTTCCGTATATTGCTACATGGATAGTCAATGGTCTTTTCAATTTTTCCTTTTTTTGTGGGTGTTTTAAATCGCCCAGACCGCGGCCTGGTTGTTTTTACATTGCACACAACGCGTTGTGGTCGGTAAAAACGACCACAACGTGAAGAGTTTTCTCTTTATGGTGATTCGTCATCTTACAATGACCACAACGCGTTGTGGTTGTTCTTTTTCGCTCAGTGAGCGTTTTCGCTGTTTAGACGTAACGCATACAAAGAATCGGCAGTTAAAACAATTTCGAAGAACTTTGTACATTTGGGGTCACGTTTAGTAGATGTTTTACTCTAATTTTTAGCACGTTTCTGTGCATCCACTGGGTGGTTAACACTTCACCTGTTATGAGTCAAAATTTAGTTCTTTCATCTATGATCTAACGTGCGACCTAAGAGATCTCCTACATATTATCACTCATTAATCTAATTGTTACGAGTTATTAGGCTTCAATTGACATAACATCTACTTAGAATAGTCCCTTTTTTACTGATACTTTTAATTAATTCTTGTGTATTTTTGAACTATTAAAATTGTCTAGTGACGGTCTGTAGGTTTTTTTAAATTATTTGGTCACACGTAACGTTACTTGAGCTACGATTTAGTTTTTTTGTGTCAGTGGCAGCCAAAAAAACAGAACATTATCAAAAATTTTCATTTTTGGAAGTGACTTTTTTTTCATTATTCTAATGCAAATATTTTTTGAAATACATTCATGTAAATTAAAATGAAAAATTTAACTTAGTTGGGTCACTCGGTACATATGAGTAAATATTACAGTAATCCATCAGCGTAGAAACGAAAAATGTACAACCAAATCCACTGGAGTTCATACTTTGGCAAACATGCCAAGCAAAAGTGTTCAGTATCTGCTTCTTTGTTGCTGGTTGGAAATGACGATATAAAATAGTATTGGAAATTCGATTCTTTCATGACTAACTGAATTATTTTTTGGCTTCGTACTACGGTAGGCTTTTGGATGAGTTAATAAAAAAAATATTAAACGTCATAAATACTTTTTAATTTATGTATTAATCTCTTTCTAAAACATTAAGCAGTTGATTAATTGCTTTTTAATTATAAAACATCGAATTTATGCCTTGACATGCCACAAATCTTTTCGATAATTGTTAAATCTCCTCATGTGTTACAAACATTACTTCCCTTGCATTCTAAAACCGTCATTATCGTGAGCATGTCTGCTTATACATGCATTAGAAATATCATTTACGTGTAGAAAAAGCACATTCCCTAGCATTTATCTAATCGTATTTTAATTATTTTAATGACATATCTAAATAACCAAATGTTTCATAATTAAGAGAGAACGAACTGCCTTGTTTCTAGCTTCGTTACTTAATAATAATTCATTTCACATGTGCCCGTATATATTATAATTATGAACAGGCAGACATCGCGTTCTCGTTATTTCCGCAAAACAATCTCTTGCCTTTTTAGATACGGCTTCTTGTGTTAACAAACAAGTTAAATGTAACAAATTTTAATGATTAGTTTGGCTGACATCGTTAAAACAAGATATCATAATAAGCACACAGACGTATATGTGAAAATTTATAATTAATTTTTTTTGAGTACGATGAATGCATTCATTTCTTGAATTCATTAGGAGTTCTCATTAAAATTAGATAGAAAGTAAAAATACGATAGAAACTACTGTGTCACACCTAATCCAAGAAATATATGTAATCATCTATGACTGTTTATTATTATTATTAGTATTTTGGTTATTTAAAAATGATTTTGGTGTTATACGATGATTAAAAAAAATCTAAACATGTTAATCCCGACAAGTAAACAAACTAATGGTATTAACTCTGCCTTCGATAATAAAGAAATAAAGGATGATTGACAAATTGCTGAAACATTTAATGAGTACTATGTGATATACCAAAACATAAGGAGTTCAGTAACGTATCTATGATAGAAATAAAATATATAATATAATTAAATCTCTATAAGGTACAGAAACGCTGCTGGTGATGATATAACAAGTAGTGTTTTAAAACACTAATGTTTGGTGTCAATAGATAGAATACTTGGTATAATATATACTTCAATACAATCAGGAGAATTTTCTAAATGCTGGAAAACGTCATATGGAGTACCAGTCCCGAATTAAACGCTGTAATACCTTGATTACTTGTTGTATGTATAATTTCTTCAATAATAAATAATGATGTTCGTTTTATATCTGCTGAATTTGTGTATGAAAAGCAAATACAGCAAAACAGTGTAATATTTTCAAATCAATTCGATTTTAAAAAATCACGCTTCAATATTGGTCAATGTTTGTAACAACCAGTGATGGTAACCCTACCGATTTTTTGATAGATCTACCGAATTTATGTATAATCTACAGATCTACAGAAGTGCTATGGAATTCTATCGAAATATTTCAATTCTTAAATGGCTAATTTGCACAAGAAATAAATACATTAGAATAACCAATCTGACGGATGTTAGCTACCTATAAACAGGCAGTTACTTTGGGTGTTAGTATTTTTACTAATATTAGTATTTTTAACGAAAAATTGTTTCTCATTTTCCTTATCTTACTCTAAGAAAGAATTTATTTACCTAAAACTGATAATAAAGAAAGAAAAGGAAATAAAAATAGATAGATAGCGATTGTCATTCATTAAATTCACTTCAAAATAAGGGTATTCAATTAAATACATTCATATAGGGAAATCACCGAGCAAACACTATATATACGTACAACTTCCTATTCGCTCATTTTATTTTAGTAGATTGAATGTAGAAATCTAGTCGTGCTTTCTTATTAATTAACTAACAAAAATGAGTGTTAGTGATAGTAGCAATGAAGGTACTTATAAAAAAGAGTGGGAAACGATAGATGCTTTTAAAGGCTGGTTAAAAAAAAGTGAAAAGGGGTTTCAGTACGCAAAATGCAGTTCATGCGACAAAAATATAATTAGTGGAAAGGATGCTCTTATGAAGCATAATAATTCAGCTACTCATCAAACAAAACTAAAAGCGATTTCGAAACAACCCACATTAGAAGCGTTTGCAAGTACTGCTCCTGCTATATAGAGGAAGAAGTTAAAAAGAGTAATTATACCTTATTTAAACATAACTTTATTGTGATACAAACAATATCCAGCACGTCATTTACCAAAGAACAATTATCCTCTTTTAGACTAAGATGCTTGGATTTGTATGTAGAAGGATGTGATCAAATAATTAAACGGTTTCCTTTAAAGAATAATGCTTTGAGAAAATTTCAGTTTTTAGATCCAGTAGTTGTAAAATCAGGATCAATTCAATCTGTTACCGACATAGCACTTATTTTCCCGGATTTTTTATACAATTCCGACCTTCAGACTTTGGACAATGAATGGCGTATTTTAAGAAATACTAACGAAATTAACTCTTGTTCTGATAATGTAGAATTATTTTGGCAAAAAGTAGAAACGACGACATTCGGCGACGGAACTCGTAAATTTAATTTTCTTACAAAATTTGATTTTAATTTACTTTGTTTGCCGCATTCTTCGGCCAGTGTTGAAAAAATTTTTTCTACGCTCAATAATTTAAAAACTAAACAGAGAAACAAGCTCTACGTACGGATACAATCAACGGGTTGAAATAAAAGTTGCTTTGATTTTCCAATTGAAAAGAAACTAACTTTGCGAATTGCTAAGCATACATTCTATGAAGATGGCGACACATAGCCAGCTTATGCGCTGGCACTAAACTAGTTACTTGAGGGAAGCCCCTAAAACCGCTTCGGATAATTGGCGACTTGGATAGCTGGAGTTGGATTATTTATTATATGTCAAAATGTAAGGACTGTGTGTTTTGATGTACTTTGAACAATATACACCTGGTACTATTTTAACAGAAGCGAAAGGAATTTAAAAATAAATAATAAAATTTACTCAATTCATTTATAGAGCCATAGTCACTATATACATGTATGTATTAGATTGCAAAGCACTTGATAAAATAGAGGCGTTGATTACGTATTTTCTAGACATGCAACCTAAAGTTAGTTCGTGACAATAGTCACCAAAGGCCCAATACTCGAAAGCAAGTGAAGTGAACGTTCTATTGAGAGAAGTGATAGATCACATCTCCTACATTCCTGTTTTGAAGAACAACGATTACTTTTTTATACGTAGTATAAGTATTTTGATGAAAATTTTCGACCTCGAGGTTTTAACAGACATCCACAGTTTGAAATTCCTGATTTCGAAAAAGCTGATCTTGCAAACATGCCTCTCTGTGTGTGCTCACAATAGCGGTCAAACGGCTGAAGATGTTTCTGCTTTACGTGTATAATCTTCCTCTTCAAATCCGATTAGATTTGCAGTGAAATTGGTAGACCGGATGTAGTAGTTTACGTCTGCGAATAAATGAAAATTTACCAGTATCTCGTCAACTACTAAGTTTAGACAAATTTCTAAAGAATACAAAAGAACTAAAACGTGAATTTTAAAAAGATTTTATGAAAAAAGTTTTTCGAAATTCCTAACAAAAATAGGTCCCAGTGACTTGCCGAAAATCAGTTTTTTTGCAAATATCCTTTAAATTATCCGTTCTATACAAATTCATCAGGATTACAAAAGTACTTCGAGTTGGAGATATTTCTATATACAGAAAATTTTAAAATTCGGACCGGCGGTAACAGTGTTACTCTTATCGAATTGGATTTTTTTTGCAAATATCTCACTTATGCATTCTACACAAGCTTATGTGCAAGAATATTTAAAACTAGATTTGAAACAATGTTTGTATAAAAGAAATTTTAAAATTCGAACTGGAAGAAGATTTATATATAGTCCTATCCAGAGATGTAAAATTATCGTAATTTATGATTTTGGTAAATTACCGTGGTAAATTACTGTTCTTTTTTCACCAACATTTATTCTCGCGTAATTTACCGTTTTTTGAGTAAATTACCATGGTAATATACCACACTTTTTTTATTGTTTAAATAAAACCCCTACAATAAAAAAAAGTCTTATACATTTTATTAATGGAAAAAAAATAAAGAGTACAATATTAACATATTTTAAAATTAAACAATATTCTGAAAATAGAACAAAACAATGATTTATCATTATTACCATTATTAATTACATAACTATTTCAGATCACTCTCAGACTCAGTATTGCAATTCGAATCAGAACATTCCAACTCTTCTGTTGGGAGATCTTTCAGTGCCGGATTTTCTTTCAGTTTTAAATTTAAATTCACATATGCCAACTTAGCAGCTCTTTCATTAGTTAATCTATTTCGTTTTTTATTGTGTATAGTACTAAACATTGAAAAACTTATCTCTGTCGCACATGTTGTTGGTGGGCTGTTCAAAATTTCTATTGCGACTTTACTTAAAGCTGTAATACAACAAAGTGATTTCCACCATAATACTGAATTCAATTTGCTTGTCTCCAATGCTTGCCATATAAAATCTTTTGAAAACAATTCTTCTTTCGATTTGTAATAAGCAACCTCAGTCATAATTTTTGCTATATCAGATCCACTAACTAGATGCGTTGATAGTTTGTTTGCTGTTATATATTCCTCGTTATTGAGATTTTTGCCTATAAATTTTGGATCTAGTAAGTTGGCAGCCAAATGCATAGGTGTTATAACCATTTCTTTCCGTGATTTTAAATGTGATAAGACAGCATTTAGTTCTGAAACTGGACATGCAGCAATCAGTTGATCATTCAGGTTTTGAAAATATTCAACAACATGAGATATGCAAGGTTGAGACGTTTGTATGTTCCTTAAAATTACGGAGACAGGGTGTAAAATTTTATATAATGTATCAACTCTTTCCCAAAACAGATCATCTAAAATATTATATTTTATACTTTTAGTAAATAATTTGTGTTTTCTTTTATACTTTTGTTTAAAGTATTAGATATAGTTTCTGATATAGCCAATTCTTTTAAATTTTTTTTATTTATTATTAAGCTTTCTAAACAGAAAATATTAGAGCTCCATTTAGTTTGGCAAGGTAGTTTAAGAGATGTTAGTGTGTTTGATTTTTGTAATGCTCGTTGTTCATCTTGTATATTTTTAAACGTAGCATTCAAAATATGCGATGTTTTAATAGTTTTTACTATGACTTTACAATCAGTAATTAAACATGCAAATACTTCTAATTTTAAAATATCTTGTGCGAATAAATTCAAAATATGAGCACAACATCCATAACAAATAAAATAATTGGACGGGTACATATCACTAATTAATTTCCAAGTTGATTTCATATTGCTAGCGTTATCAGTCACTATGCTTATAACTTTATTAATACCTAAGTCGTCAATAACAGAACTAAGCAAAGAATAAAGATACGCAGCATCGTGGCGATTTTCCTTGCAGTCAATTACTTTAAATAAAACTGGTTCTGGACATGTAATTATTATATTTATAATGGATTCGTTTCTAATATAACTCCACCCATCAACTTGAATTCCAATTGTTTTAGACTTTGCTATTTTTCATTAACTAATTGATTTATTTGAGAGTGTTTTTTATCTAAAAGCGCATTGGATAACTGATATCTAGTGGGCAATCGTAAAGAAAGTTTAATTTTTTTAAACAATTTTTGCCAATGAACATTTTCTATAAAATTTAAAGGAGTATTACTAGCAAAGCATGCTGTTGCTAATAGGTCCCAAATTTCCTCTTCTTCTGATTTATTCATTACATCCACAAAAAAATCCGAATTTTCACTGTAAGTGGATTTTGTGGTGCTTGCAGCAGATTGTGGGCGAGAATCGCTTGAAATCGTCTCTCCATCGTCGTCTTCTAAATCTGTTTGCGGAGAACTTTCTCTTTCCGGAATCTCTAAACTGTTAAATATTTTTCCATAAAACCAAATAGAAATCAATCAAAATTACTCATCTTTATTTATTGGTTTAATTTTCTTAACACTTAATGCTCTTGATTTTGATTGTATTTCATTCTTTATTTTACAAGGACAACGAATGCACTTATTCTGTATGTGACTAGACATTCTGGTTACATTTAAAACATAACTTTGCGAACAGAAGTTACACGAATATAATTTCGAGTGTTCTGTGGATTTTGAAAATGCTGTTATTAAAATAACTTTTTTTATTTAATCTTTACGCCCCATCCCAGCGCGCAGTACTACGAGTAGTATATTCACAAACTATATATAGTTTAACTTATACACCGAAATCTTTTGAAAGACTACTTCAATTGTTATATAAACGGCTGATTCACGGGCTTTTACATCTGCTAGAAAGGGACTTCCCAAATCACCGAGTGTGCAATGTCATACGTGTACGTATATAGATGATGTTTTACATTGTTGGTAATTGACGAAAATTTTATGAGGTAATTTACCATAAATGACGGTAATTAATTCGGTAATTTACGGGGTAATTTACCGGCTTACATCACTGGTCCTTTCAAATAGCAGTTTTTTGCAAATATCTCGCAAATTTTGCGTTCTATACAGATTTATTAAGAATATACAAGTATTTAGAGCTCAATTTGTATATAATTTTTGTATATATTTTTTTTTTAATTCGCGCCTTAAGTAACACTTCTACTCACATGATCATTATAGATATATGTGTAAATTCTCTAGGGAGAGCATTGCAGTGTTGCCAGTTTGAAATTGAAGAGATCTTAGGACAATTATTGAGTAGAAATATGTGTATTAGGTAATATATAAACGAAAGCAAGTACATTTGAAACTATAGATTGTATGAGTTGTCGCCTAAGTTCGAATCGTATCCGTGACGAATTTGTCATACCAAACAGTAGACGATATTGAAAACTTAAATATCCTTTTGCAAATGCATGGCCTACTCAAAAGTAATGCCAACTTTTTTCACACACATATCCTGATAGGCGAGTCTCACTTTCCGTCAACCATTCAGGTATAAAATCAGTCAATTCACTAATTTTATCATATTTCATTTATGCTTTCTTCCAGATAATGTATCTACTTTACAGCCCAGCTATCTTTTCGCTTCACTAACTTCATCTAAATTTTAAAATTTTTGTCATTCAAAAATTTCCCGTTTATTACTATTATACATAGCCAATCCTACCGTTTTATACGACTATTACGATCGATAGTTATCAATGACCATAAACGGCATTTACAATTATCCACGGGACATTTTAATCATGCACGGTGGAACTGGCAAATACCATCAATTTTTTATGCTAACCAGATCAATTTCTCGTTATTGCTTCATTTATGCTTATTTATAACCGACTGGAAATGATTAGGAACCAGTTCGTGTAAAACGTGATTTTATAGCGTACCTATCCAATTTTCTTTACGTTTCATTTTACCTTTTCTGTTCCTTTTTCTTATATGTATATAGCTATCATAAAAGTCAACTTCTTCCAGACGTATGTAGATCCACCTAATATATCTGCACAACATTTGCGATATAATTTTAATGAATTTCTTAATGATCTCCTGAAGTGTATGTATCTGGTACCCGTAGACACGTAGATACAGTAACTCACAGCTTAAATCATATAAGAATGCTGGATCTGACAAAAGAATATTTGAGTGATTGACTTGCTTTAGGTTATTTAAATCAGAGATATTAGCATTTAAAACATAATATCTCGCAATAATTACATCTTCAGAATTATATACATAAATACTACATGCTCCATATTTATTATTTAATACCTCAATATCATATATGAACGCTTCATTTTCGTTGCTGTTTATAGAATTATTATTATAGCTGGCATTAATACCACCTAATTACACTGCCCAACAAAAAAATAATTTTTTAATGTTTCCTGCACATAATTTGTTAAATGTTACTAATTTTTGGTTGAGAAAAACGAATTTAACAATGAAATATTTTTATTAGCTCTAGTTTCTGTGATACACAATACATGGAATTAGCTTAGTGTGAATTTGATTAATAGAAGACTATACAGTTTAATTACATTTTCCATCTACATTGAAAGTCCATTTAATTTTTTTTGTAGCAGATACATTCAAAGAGTCCTAAAATAATTGAAGAATACCTGGAAGATGTATGATATAAAGATAACTATGTACTGGCTTCATGGGATCGTGGTCTTTTGGCTTGCCTCTTGTAAACGACTTCTGGAGCATCCCTACACAATGACCAACAGTAATCCGCAAGCATTGCTTCATTCCAACAGCCCTGATATCTTTGTTCCATAACAGAAATATCCTGATGGAATCGCTCACCGTGTTCATCACTGACAGCTCCACAATTAGGAGGAAAAAAGTCGAGATGGGAGTGTAGAAAATGTATTTTAAGAGACATGTTGCATCCGAGTTCATGATATTTTTGTAGGAGCACTGTCACTAACTGAGTGTAGTTCTTATCCCGTTTGTTGCCTAAAAATCCATGAACAACTCCCTTGAAGGCTTCCCAAGCTTCCTTTTCTTTTCCCTCCAGAACTCGATCAAATTCAGGATCCTTTACAAGTTCTCGAATTTGTGGCCCGACGAAAATACCTTCCTTAACTTTGGCATCACTTAATTTCGGAAATTTTTCCCTTACGTACTTAAAGGCCTGTCCTTCTTGGTTCATACCTTTAACAAAGTTTTTCATCAATCCCAGCTTTATATGTAGGGGTGGAAGAAGAACATCTTTTGGATCCACAAGTGGCTTAGCAACAAAATTTTTCTCGCTTGGCTTAAGATTTCTTGCAGGCCAGTCTACTTGGATATAATGTGATTTTCTATCCCTACTGTCCCACATACATAAAAAACAGCAGTATTTTGTGTAACCCAGTTGCATTCCCAAGAGTATAGCGATTACTTTGAAATCGCCACAGATTTTCCACTTGTGTTCATTATATTTTATCGAGTCGAGGAGTGTTGACATATTTCCATAAGTCTCCTTCATGTGAACAGCATGACCAACAGGAATAGAAGGAAGATGGTTTCCATTGTGTAGTAATACAGCTTTTAAACTAAGCTTGGAGGAGTCTATGAATAGTCTCCATTCAGTCGGATCATGGTTCAAATTCAAATCCTTCATCAAGCCATTAATGTCGCGGCAAACAACAAGATTGTTTTTCTTCTCAAAAAAGAAAATCAGATTCTTATGACGTTGTCTGTACTGTGTGACCCTAACATCACATTGGAGTAGATTCCATTGCTGTAGTCTAGAAGCTAGGAGCTCTGCCTTCTCCTTTGACAGGTCGAGGTCCCTAATGAGATCACTCAGTTCCGCTTGACACAGTTTGTGCGGTTTGTCATCTTTTATTTCAAAATCAGGGTCATGGGATGTGGAAAGCTTACTGGGGTCTTCTTCATCCACAGAGTCTTGAATGTCTATTTCAAATGAAAAGTTTTCGGGTGGATTAGGAACAGGTAAGCTATTTGAATGAGGAATATGTCGAATAGCAGATTGAAGATTTGGGTATTGAACTTTTCTTCTTTTCTTCATAGACATTCCTGCCTTTATAGGTGGGGTCAAGCAGAAACAGCAATCATCTATATGGTTTTTAGGCTCCCGCCAAACCATAGGCACAGCAAAAGGCATAGATCGTTTTTTATTTTTCAACCATTCTCGCAGTGTGACTGAACAAGAGTTACAACACATATGTGGAGCCCATGACTTATCCTGGTCTCCTACCGTCACACCAACATAATGCTGGTAAGCAGTCTTCACAATAGGCGTCAGATTGCGTTTTTGTGACGAAAATGTTATTTCTCCACAAATGTAACAGAATTGATTCACTTGATTTACACATTCTCGTGGCATTTTTACAATTTTACACTTCAAAAGCACTTACAAACGAGAAATATATATGAATTATAACAGAAACAATACGAAATGCACATTAACAGCACTAGTAAAAGTGTACATAACCTCCAAATAGTTAAAAAGCATGTGTTCTGTCGGTTGACAGTTGTGCCAAATACCAAAACTTAAATTTTCCTCAAACTAATAATTCTTACCCTAGATCAATGACATGTCACTGTATCTTCAAAACAAGAGCTAATCGGTGATTGTTATTGTTATTTTTGATTCAGCGGGTAGAAATACATAAGATTCAGCTATTTTTGTGTCCAAAACATTTTCATTGTTGGGCAGTGTTATTAACTCTTTTTCTAAAATAACCCTACTCTTAAAAAAATTACAATATATGAAATCGGCAGTAAAGTATTGTATGATTTTGGTGTATGTTGGCTTGCATAAGTTGTCACTAATTGACAGCTGACAGTGGAACGTGGTAATTATTTTACCATCACAGGTAACATTCAAAAGTAAAATAAAGATTGGTTTTCCTTTATTACGAACGATTTCAGGTAAAATTTAATGTGCAAAAAATAACAAAGAAAAAAGTTTGGATTGCCGCAAGTCTAATGAGTGCATGACAAGCTTTTGCTGAAAGGACTATTGTATGATTCATCAAATGAACGCTAACATTTTTGAAGGATGTTACAACAAATATTACCTAAGATGGAAAGGACAGCTGCACAGGTTACCTCCATATCATTGCGAGCGCAATCCGATTGAAATGATTTGGGCCCAACTAGTAGGTGAAGTTACTTCAAAAAATTTCCCTTTCAAAATATCACTTGTAGGTACAAGAACTTTGAACAGAAGCAGTTACAATTGTTACAATAGGTAATTGGAAAAAATATGCCGACCATGTAGCAAAGAGAATGGGAGATATAGATGGATTAGTAGATGATTGTGAAAGTATTTATTAATTATGCCTGAAACAGTGATGGTGTGTGACTTATTTAATGTCCAGCACAAGAGAATCAGACTAATTTATGCGTCATTTTTTTTTGTAATTACAGTCTCAATTGTTGTATTTTTAATCCTCTTAACACGATGTGAACTATAAATTATTGTTAATTTCCAATAAATAATAGATATAAAAATTTGTTATACTTTATAAGAGTATAAGTGTAAATTATTCAACTAAAATTTTTCTCCATATTTTCAAAATACATAAGTAGCGAATAATAATTAGTAATGTGTATATGTAATTATCTTTGCAGGTCGTGTAAGTAACTTCAGCCGATATAAATTTTTATATTTAGTATTGTTGTATGTAAGATTCACATTTCCAAGAATGGTTGCTTGAATATACCTGCTCAACGTTTGTAACAGCAATACGAATGGGATATTTTAAATAGAAACTTATTAGTTTCTAGCAAAACTTCATCTGCTACTTCTTAAGGACATCTTAATAAAGTTCTTCCTCTCAGGTACAAATATTTAATAATAAATAGACTTGATTCACAATTTTCGTGTTGGTATAACACATTCACTAAAATGTATGGTAATTATATATGTATTTATAATGGCAATCCTTCTCAAAACCCTCAGAAAAAGGTCTTCTTCTTTTATTTAGTAGAGCTAAATTCTTAGTTAAAAATAATTACAGTTCTGCTAACCTCAATTGCCATGATGTCATATCAAATTGTCTACTACATTTTAAGCTGTGTGTTCAATGTTTTGACGGGATATTTGAATCACCCCTTCTTATTCTGAGACAGGGTATACACAAATATACTATGGATTTGAAGAATATTTTAATACTACAATTTACAATCGATTGTTACTGATAGATTACAAAATGTTCTATTAATATCTTACATTGTTTATTTGTTGCATGAAAGCTTCTATGAATTTTTACTTTCTTATATGTACTTTAAGGAAGTATTATAATTATGAACATTTTCAAAAGATTTGGGGGAACTACCTGGGTTTGACTAGATTCATAAATATCTAAGAGTTTAGTTTCTATATTGCGATTGTCTTTATAGTCCAGTCGAATAGGGATTTGGCCTGGAAAAAATTGTAAGAAGCGATTTTCCTTCGCGAATCGTTGGGAAGGGTCGCTGGCAGTCTACATTTCGGGTTTCGGGAATCGCACCCCATTGCTTCAGCTGCCATCTTCAATTTAAAGGTGACTTTTTATTTATTGAATAACTCGTTTAGTTTCAATTTTACACGAAAGATGGCGATTACAAAAGTTTCTTGAAATTGAATTTGCTATAACTTTGCTCGCTATTTCTTTTCCTTAGGATCGATATTTTTTTATCTAAACCCGAAAAGAGGTGGAGGTGTACCTAAATATTCTATTATTTCGTTTATTATTCACTTTAGCGTATTAACCATAATATACGAGGGCGTATTTTTATGTTATCTACCTAGCCATGAAAAAAAGCACATAAGAGAACAAAAAAAATATTGTTCTACATAACTTCCTTCAACACTAATACACTTATTCCATCTTTTTTCCAATTGACCCATACCCTCAGAAAGAAATTGCTTCGGTAACCTCGCAAAATATTCTTCAACAGCTTCTTTGAATTCTTCATCAGAAGCAAAACGCTTTCCTCTGAGATGCTTTTTTAAATTTTTGAATAAGAAGAAGTCTGACGAAGCTAGGTCGGGGCTATAAGGTGGATGCCTTAACTCTATAAACCCACAGTCATTGATTATCTGCTGAACTTTGTTTGCCTTATGAACCCGACAATTGTCGTGCAGCAACAAGTTTTTTTGTGGATAAGAATGCGGGCGTTTTTCCTCCAGAGCAGTTTTTAAATTTCTAATTGTGTTTCCGTAGGCCTCTCCATTTATGGTAGACCCTCTCGGCATATATTTAATAAGCAAAACTCCTTCAGCATCCCAGAAAACAGTTACCATCAGTTTTTTCCCAGAAAATTGTGTCTTGGCCTTTTTTGGTGGTGGAGAACCCTTATGAACCCACTGCATGGATTCTTATTTAGTAGGAGGGTCCCAGTAATATACCCAAGTCTCATCCCCGGTAATAAATCGAGATAAAAATGTGTTGTCCCTCTCCAACTTGACTAAATTTTCTTGAGAAACTTCTTTCTGTACAGTTTTTGTTCAGGTGTAAGCAATCTGGGTATCCACCGTGCAGACACCTTCTTCATACCCAAATCGTCATGCAAAATTTTGAGAACACTTGTTTCGAATATACAGACTTCATTGGCAATGACAGAGATCTTTACACGCCGATCTTTCAGTACCAAATTTTCAACTTTTCGCACAATGTTTTCAGTTCGAGTTTCAACGGGTCGTCCGGACTTTGGGTCATCATTGATTGACTCTCGGCCCCATCGAAAGAGTTTAGACTAATATTTTACTTGGAAATAAGATGGTGTATCTTCCCCATATACAACCATTCTTTCATGAATTGCTTTTGGACCATTGCCTTCCTTTGTCAGGAGCTTTATTACGCTGCGATGTTCAACTTTAGTTTCACTCATTTTATCGAGAAATGGACCGTCTCAAATCTTTATACACAGCATAAACTAAACACAACTTGTACTTCTAACAGTGACAGCAATTTTTCAATAATTTGTTTGATATCGTCACTCTTTTGTTTCATGGCTAGGTAGATAACATAAAAATACGCCCTCGTACAAAGTTGTCGGGAAATAAAATCGATGTTTACGAGAAACAATCAGACGACCCAAACCTGGTAGGACCATCGGCTAAACGTTCGAAACTGGCATAATTGAAATTTCGGAATGCTTTCAAAAGTGTACTTGAGAAAAAATAAATGTTAATTTTTTTCGATGCAAAAGTTGTATGATTTGAGAACCGTTTTATTACATCATTCTTTTTTTGCCGTAAGCGTGCGTCCAGAAATATCAATCCTATTAAAAAAAGGTCGACATCAGAGGTGCAGAAAATTTAATTCCCAACAACTTTGTATATTACCGTTAATTCTGTAAAGTCAATAATAAACGAGATTCCGGATCCTGGATACAAATAATCAACGAGATAAGAAGAAGGAAAATAGAACGATACCTCATAAACGTCATAGAGGACTACTTCCATCAGAGAAGGGTGTACTTGTCTTCTAAAAGCAGTCTGGAGGTCAACTCTGGTGTGCCACAGGGTTCCGTTTTGGGAACACTATGGAATATTTTCTACGACAAGATCCTAAACATGCAACTTATGGATGGAGCTAAGACGCTAGCATATGCTGACGACCTCGCACTCATAGTAGAAGCCGAAGATGAGAGGGAACTCAAAGTAAACGAGTCAATAGAGCAAATAGTGGAAAATATGATGGGAATTGACCTGCAGATTGCCCCGGAAAAGACAGAGGCTATTATCCTCAAGGGGCCTTTCAGACAGGGTGACATGCATTTTGAGGTGATAGGGGAACAGATCACCCCCGGGAAGGAGTTGAAATACCTCGGAGACACTCTGGACCATGGACTGACGTTCCGGTCGCACGTGAAGAGAGTGGTGGAAAGGGCAGACTCTACACTGACAGCACTGCTTAGGATCATGCCTAATGTTGGAGGACACACAAGCAGACGTAGGGATATCCTGTATGGTGTAGTACAGTCTCAGGTGCTGTACGCAGCACCGGTTTGGGCACGTGCATTAACGAACAATGCACAAAAAGAACAACTGGAGAAACTCCAGAGAAGAGTGCTGCTGAGGGTGATTAGCGGCTACCGGACAGTGTCTACCGGGGCTGCCCAAGCGATAGCGGGTATACCACCAATCTCACTCTTGGTGGAGGAACGCATGAGGATGTTCTCTGCCAAGGCAAGGCAATTAGTTTCAAGATCCAAGGAAGCCGAGAGAAAAATAACTCTGAAAAGGTGGCAAAGGAAATGGGACGACCTGAGCGCCTGGGTGCACTGTAAGTTCAGGGTAGCAAACTACTATACGACGCAGTTCCTGTCGGGACACGGCCACTTTAAAACTTACCTGAAGAGGTTTAAACTGGCTGCAGACGATCTTTGCCCAGACTGTGGGATGGTCGATACACCGGAACATGCGGTGTTTGTATGTGAGAGGTGGATAGAAAACAGGACTTTTCTGAACAATCAAATCCAGCAAACGTTGGACCAACATAACGTGATCAGGGCTATGACGGACAGCGAGGACAAATGGAAAGCATTGAGTACCTACATTGAAAAGGTACTAAAAACAAGATAAATGCAGTGGAGAGAGCGGCGATCATAAGAGGGCAGGACAATAGTGACATCTGTGCTATCCGAAGAAACGCAAATAGCAGTCCCAGAAGCACAGAAGGAGAAAAATGGGGATTTTTAGTGGGTAGGCCAGGCTGGTGAGTCCCACACTATCATACAATTGAAGATGTATGATGTCCATAAAATTTTCCCCTCACAAAAAAAAATAATAATAATAAACGAGATAATACAATATTTAGGTACACCCCCGCCTCTTTTTTGGTTTAAATAAAAAAATATCGATTCCAGGGAAAAAACAGTAGACACAAATTGTAGGAAATTTGATTCCAAACAACTTTTGTCATTACCATTTTTCGTGTGAAATTGAAAATAAACGAGTTATTCAGTAAATAAGAATTCACCCTTAAATTGAAGATGGCGGTTGAAGCAATGGGGTGCGATTCCCGAAAACCGAAAGGTAGGCTGCCAATGACCCTTCCCAACAATGCGCGAAGGAAAATCGCTGCTTTCAATTTTTTCGGTTAGCACCTTTTTGCTTTACTTCGACTGGACTATCAGTAACTACTACGGTGTTCGTATCCCCACTTATTAATCATATCTAAATAAGGAAAAACAAAATGAATTCACTTTACTTTTTTTTATTAAAGTGAGGTTAGAAAATGCTAATAGATTTTCTTAGTAAAACTGGTATTGCACTACCATGTTAGCATGTTAGCTTTCCTGTCCCCTATTTGGCATATACATCATTTAAACTGTGAATCACTGTACCTACCCGGAGAAAAATTGAAGTTTCCAATAAGCAATTTCTATATAAAATACCACTGATCGCTAGGGAATTAATGACGGGACAACCATGTTAAGTAATGTGCAATTAAAACATTGATATTGCTTTATGGTATCGCTTACCTCTAGTAAATAATACTATGGATAAATAAACGGAGCAGTTGCGAGAAAGTAAAAATGAAGAGACGAGAGGTACATTTGTGAGGATAATAACGATAATGATAATATCGAAGATAAGAAAAAGAAATAATAGGGCAAATAGAAGAAGACGGAAAGAATGGAAAACAAAAATAGTAAAACCGGTAAGTACATATACATATATGTGTATGTATATATATTATGTGTACCCTATACTCAGATGGAAGCAGTGACCAAATATAGATGGTCTTTCATGGGCAACCACTATTAGTCATTATATCAATTAAGAGAAGAAAGAATGTCGTTAAAATGAGTTGGTATATCCATCATTAGCGCTCTTAATCACACCGTTAGGTTACTCCGACTTCGTATAGGAGAGACGTGTAATATGTGGTTAGAGTTGAACGTAACCTATACAAATATAAAATGTTCTTGACACATAATATTATTTTTGATGTAAAATAGCATTTGTAAAAAGAATCATAATTGTAGCTAAACAATTAAACATATTTAAATTGTTATTCAATTAAAATTTGAAATCATGAGTGGAAATCCACTCTGATATCTTTGTGTTATATACTTCATAATTTTCCCCGATACATAAGAAGGTGTAGGGTAACAAAACTTTCCATCTATAATTTTCTTTTTTTGTTGTTGTTTTTCTATCATTCGCAGATTTCATTGATTCTTTCTATTCTTTTCAAGTATTTCCTGCATTTTCCTCTTTTTCTGTTTTTTAACATTCTAACTTCCAATATTTGATTGACACGTCTTGGGCTTTGCATTCATCTCAAACGGCCATACCAAGTTAGTTGGATTTCTTGCATATATTCTAAATTTGATTGAATTGTTAACACAGCATTTTTTAATAATGCTGTTTAAGGTTTTATCTTTGCTTCTTATTCCGCTTGGTCCTTGTAAGTACTTAATTTAATTTCGTCCGCCTGAATTTTACTCGTCTTTTTGTTTTTTCGCCATAACCCACAACTCAGAGCAGTATGTCAATAAGGCTTTGTAGATTGGTTTATATACAGTGATTTTCTAGAGAAATGCGAAAATTATTCAGTTAGTATTTTTAAAAAAAATCTTGTGGATGGTATTTCTTTGGTTTCTCTTGATAACCTCGAAAAAATTATGTCATCAAAAAACCTTTAATTGCAATCTTGCATTTTTGCTACTATCTTTCATCTCTCTTCTTTCAATTCTCTAAATGAGAGATAAAGAATTTACTTGTAAAGTAAAAAAATGTCCGAGAAAAGCTAAATTAATTTTTTTGAAAAAGATGACCTTCCTACGAAATTTCAATGTTAATGTAAAATGTTCAATAAGTATTCAAAAATGTGTTTTGTGGAAATACCAAGAAAACATAGGGTTAAAAAGAAGTAAAGGTATCTACTTAAAAACGTCACTATTAAGGTTAATAATAATAAGCAATGACTAAAAAAATAGTCGGTTGAAAAGTCACCTTTCAAAAGCAATATGTTTTATTTGTCATATTCTGTATACGAATTGTGTGCGAGTTAACAAAATTTGTTTCAGATTGGTTTTTGTTTTGGAAATAATACCTTCCTCTATGACCTTCCTAAATAAATAACTGAATAAAATGGCATCAAAGAAAGAAAACCTCTCACGAATCTGACTGTAATAAATGCTCAGTGGCCATAAAAAATGTTGTAATTTGTGCGGAGTGTAAGAAGTCGTACCATCCAAGGTGTACCGTGCCCTCAAATAGTTTCCTCGTTAGAGACGACCATGCTTTTTTTAATGGTTGGTGACAGTGCACATAATCACACACACACACCAATAATTTTGATAGTTAGGTTATGTCATGTAAATGTGTGTCATAATTAGTAATTTAGTTTTAAAAAAAATTATTACAATAGTCAAAATTAAAAGAAAATAATACTAAAGCAGATATTGGAAATGTTGACCATTATTTTGAAGACAAAGTTAACTCATGCTTTTTAAAAGCATTTATTAGGTTATGTCAGCACAAGAATTCACAATAGCATTACGAAGCTCTTCGATTGTGTAATGCCTGGTCTTGATAATGGTATTCTTTAAATATGGAACAATAAAATAGTCTAAAATTGTCAGATTCGTATATCTCGGAGGAAAATTAATAATCCTTGGATCGAAAAATTGTTGCAAAATAGTTATTTTTGTACTCACCGCCTGTAAAGTGACATTTGGCGCTTGTGTAGCTCGACTGGGAAACACGTTTCCCCGGTTGAGGCGACTGTAAAAATTGAAAAAAACACTGGCACTTTGGGACATTTAAAAAAAAATCTAACTTGGTAGTAATGAAATTTAGTCTATAAAATACTACTTCCCTCCACTATTCTTCACTAAAAGTTGGGGAAATAGGAGTAATAATTAAGAATTCTTCGAAAAAAATTGTCGCGCCATCTATTTGATTTTATTTTAAGCGACATCTTAAGCAAGATTCACGCGCCATCTATTTGTACCACATCGACATTCATATTGGCAGTTCGGAATTGTTTGTATTTAAACCAAAAAACGCAATAAATGTACTATAAATTTATAAATATAAGAATAAATACCTCATGTTTGCATTGTGTAAGAATATAATAACTTAATTTTAGGGAAAGGTGAGTAATAGTTACGTACATGAAATGCTTAAATTAATTAAGTAATCTATCTTAGGTTAGGTATGATACCAATGATATTAGTCAATAATATTTTTTAATTTAATGTTCGTACAAAAAATATTGTACAAACCACTTGCGTAAAGACATCTTCCACGCATTCGCGCAATTAAAAGCACTCGCTTCCTGCGGTCGCTCGTGCTTACAATGTGCGCTCATGCGGGAAAATAGTCTTCCCGCACTTGGTTCGTAAATAACTATTACGAACCAAGTGCGGGAAGACTGTTTTCCCGCATGAGCGCACATTGTAAGCAGGAGCGACCGCAGGAAGCGAGTGCTTTTAATTACGCAAATGCATGGAAGATATCTTCACGCAAGTGGTTTGTACAATATTTTTATATTGATAAAAATAAATTAATTATTTACGATATAAGATAAAAATTATAAACACACCAACTTGCATTATCACATTCATTGTTATTGCGACCATTGCCACGGAAGAGCTACAATATTAAAAAGAAACTCCAACAACTCATGGGTATACGCAAATGGAATCAAATAAATCAATAGGGGCAAAAGAAATGAATGGCATGGAATAAACAAAAGAAAATCTTACACACACGCATAAGTTTATTATATCTAGAGATAAATTAAATAAATATCTTGGTCTTCATGACTTCTGTATCTCTGAGAAATTATCATATATAACTATGAAAAAAAAGTTATATTAATTAGGCGCATCAACCTTATAACATGAGTAAATAACCTACGGCATGGCTTGTATATCCCTCTCTCAGTATGTATATGTACTATATATGTTGTACATATATGTATCGTACATGTGTCGTCCTTTCTTCGTTTATAATTTTTTTCTGGTGCGAGTGGTATGGTGCAAGTGTGTGAGCGCCAGAGAATGCACCTGCTGTGGCGTGAGAACTTAGTCGGCTGTGATTCAAGGGTTGCTCGGTCAGAGGCCAGACCCTGCCCCGTCTTGTTTCTTCAGCATATCTACATGTATACATTCCTTCTTCGTTCTTTTTAATAATATTGATCAGATGTACATTGTAATCACATACTAAATGTCTTGTAACAATTGATATTTCAAATTATCATTGCTGAATTTCACTGATTTTTCCAGCTGACTAAAAAAATATTATAGCACATTATGATTATTAAGAACAAGGGAATAACGAAGGTCGCCAAAAAATGAGAAGAAAGATGGTTTCTAGAAAAAAAAAATGAGGTGTGGCCACCACACGACTTTCTTATACGTATGAAAGTGTTACTTCCGGTCCGAATTTTGAAATTTCATTTATACGAAAAATATTCCATATCTAACTCTAAATACTTTTGTACTCTTGATAAATATATATAGAATGCATAACTTACGACATATTTGCAAAAAATCGCTATTCGATAAGAGTAAAAGTGGTACTTCCGGTCTGAATTTTGAATTTTTTTTTATATAAAAGATATTGAAAATGATGTTTTAAATACTTTTATATTCGTAACGTATTTGTCTTAAAAGCATGACTTGCGAGATATTCGCAAAAAACTGATTTTCGATAAGAGTAAAAGACCTACTTCCGGTTGGAATTTCGAAAAACTTTTTTAAGACAATTTGTTTCAAACTTAATTCTAAGTACATATGAATTCTTTATAAATTTGTTTAAACTTAGTAATTGACGAAATATTTGCAAATTTCGATTTTTTCACTGAAGTAAACTACTACTTCCGGTCTGCCGATTTTGCTCAAAATCTAATCAGTTCTCAAGAGGCAGATTATACACGTAAATACAAAATTTGGAATTGATATCTACAGCGGTTTGACCGCTATCGTGGTCACACACACACACACACACACACACACACACACACACACAGAGACACACACACGGACACACAGACACACAGACATTTTTTAAAAACCACTTTTTTGGTATCAGGGGACCTCAAAACGTGGACATCTGCAAAAATCTCGAGGTCGAAAATTTTCATCATCACAATACTTCCTTATACTACGTATAAGAAAGTAATAATGTTATGCAGAATTATAATTTAAAGTAGAGGGATAGAGATTATAGAGTGTTTGGGCGAGGTATTTCCTTATAAAAATCCTGGTTATAATTCATAATGCAGATTTCATTAAAAAAAAATATACGGTCAACCATTTTCCGTACACTATTTCTGAAAATAATGGAGCCAATCAGGATTTATATCCGTATAAGGGTTATGGCCAATGAACAGTTAGTCTCCCGCTTGACTTTGAGGTAAGATCAGCTTATGTAAATGTGTCCATTCAGTTATTGTTTAATCCAGAATCTAACCTAAACGACAAAGTCGTGCTTGACACAGAAGTTGCTGCATCAGCCAAATCAGGTAAGGAAGTCATAGTTTAATTTCTTGTTCCCCTACATGTATCTATGTGTTGTAGTGCAGTGTTTGCATAATCGCTGCAAGTTCATGCAAAGTGCACTGATAACATAACTAAACAATTTAGATTTCCGGATATCGAAACGATCAAATCTATTGAGGAAGTTTTTGCAATTTGAGTTGAAAATAGTATATCAACAGAAGAAACATTATGGTCTAACTTGCACCAAACTTTAATGTATGTCAATCCTGATGGATTTGGTATTTGCAATTTAAGGTTGCTAAAAGTACATATTTTGGGAACGTCATCAAATTTCGCAAGTATGCTTTAAATGAGGCAACGAAATATGGGAAAGAGAAACTGCAAACATAATGGGGAAATTGTATGAAGGAACTAATACTTCTGTGGCAAAATTATAACAAAGTATCAGGTGACAAACAAAAGAAACATATTTGTCGGCCGTAAAAAGTATTAATTTCATATGGAAAGTAGAATGTGGAATTCGCAAAACAGATCTGAGATGCTGCAAACTTTATGTTACAATGGTAATTCCAGAGACAAAGAAGAGGTAGATAACAGCGAGAAAATTTTGGACAAATCTTCAGGCAGTGCTTCCAATAGCGTTAGGCCAAAAACTCCATTTCTGGAAACCCAGCATGCAACATGTCGTGCTAAGAAGAAAATTCCCCAAGAGTCATGTGTTTTTTATATTTGGCAGAAAATCAAAAATTGATAATGAACTTAAAACAAGATAAATACAATAAATAAAGAAATTTGAAGTACGCTATTTTATTTTTGTGTGGGACAACAGATTTTTATTGAAAATATTCTATTAATGTAAGCGACTGTAGGCGAAAATAAGTACTATAGTTGGGAAGCACCTGTTTTCAAAATGGTTGGAAAGTAATTTTCCGCATTCTTTGAAAATAATATCTATTATTTCATTCAGAAATTTGCTAATAGAAGAGTAATATTCCAAATTCATCTTGTAGTCTTTTTAATCTATTAGGATAGGCAAATCGTGAACTATAAGACATAGACCCATGATACCTAAAAAATAATCTATAATTTTGTTTTTAATAAACCAAAATTCAAACCATCTACAATATGTTAGTCATGCACTATTTTCAAGTCTGTTCGGCATTTTCTAAAACAAAATCTTAAATACATCTAATGCCAGTGAATGTATATTAATCCGTATTGAATAAAGTCTTTGCTCTTATATATACATATATATATATATAGTTTACGAATAACAAGAAGCAGAAGCAGACAGTTATCGCAGACCTGAAGATGGCAAGTGTGATTTTGCCGAAACGTCGTCAAGAAACCAGCATCGGTCTTTCCAAAGACCAAGCAGTGGAAACGCGGAAGAAAACCCGGAATCCAGTGACAACATATATATATATATATACATTAATTAACTTAAAGAAAGCAAGTAATTTTCAATTTAATATAAGCCGCAAATTTTCAAGAAATCTACTCGCACGTATATAGATATATGTGTGTGTTTCATATGTATTAACAGATACGGCTAAGAATTTGATATATGTGTTTAATGCATATTAAATACATATTAAATTAATACAATTATCCTGAATGAAATAAGGATTTTTCATTAATACCGACGTTACGTACACAATATGTGTTTCAAGTCGGTAGGAGGCAAAACATATAAATATGTTTCCTCTGTATCATAGAGTGAATTAAGTAATTAATTCTCTCATGCTTGCTAAGATCACTTCAGTTTGTATAAATACAAATCGAAAATAATAGGGAAAAGGTCTGATTTCATTATCGGACTGACGAGCATTTGGGCGAAACTAACATTGTTAGTCTTCGATAATGAAATTACTCTTTTCCCTAAGTTCATTAATTAACTTAAAGAAAGCAAGTAATTTTCAATTTAATATAAGCCGCAAATTTTCAAGAAATCTACTCGCACGTATATAGATATATGTGTGTGTTTCATATGTATTAACAGATACGGCTAAGAATTTGATATATGTGTTTAATGCATATTAAATACATATTAAATTAATACAATTATCCTGAATGAAATAAGGATTTTTCATTAATACCGACGTTACGTACACAATATGTGTTTCAAGTCGGTAGGAGGCAAAACATATAAATATGTTTCCTCTGTATCATAGAGTGAATTAAGTAATTAATTCTCTCATGCTTGCTAAGATCACTTCAGTTTGTATAAATACAAATCGAAAATAATAGGGAAAAGGTCTGATTTCATTATCGGACTGACGAGCATTTGGGCGAAACTAACATTGTTAGTCTTCGATAATGAAATTACTCTTTTCCCTAAGTTCATTAATTAACTTAAAGTAAAGCAAGTAATTTTCAATTTAATATAAGCCGCAAATTTTCAAGAAATCTACTCGCACGTATATAGATATATGTGTGTGTTTCATATGTATTAACAGATACGGCTAAGAATTTGATATATGTGTTTAATGCATATTAAATACATATTAAATTAATACAATTATCCTGAATGAAATGAGGATTTTTCATTAATACCGACGTTACGTACACAATATGTGTTTCAAGTCGGTAGGAGGCAAAACATATAAATATGTTTCCTCTGTATCATAGAGTGAATTAAGTAATTAATTCTCTCATGCTTGCTAAGATCACTTCAGTTTGTATAAATACAAATCGAAAATAATAGGGAAAAGGTCTGATTTCATTATCGGACTGACGAGCATTTGGGCGAAACTAACATTGTTAGTCTTCGATAATGAAATTACTCTTTTCCCTAAGTTCATTAATTAACTTAAAGAAAGCAAGTAATTTTCAATTTAATATAAGCCGCAAATTTTCAAGAAATCTACTCGCACGTATATAGATATATGTGTGTGTTTCATATGTATTAACAGATACGGCTAAGAATTTGATATATGTGTTTAATGCATATTAAATACATATTAAATTAATATATATATATATATATATATATATATATATATATATATATATATATATACATCCCACTATCAACAGCGCGTCCTTTCATAATGCCTCCTTTTGGCGTCCACTTAAAAGAACGCGTATATAGCTGCACTCCTGCAGTGAATATTACTGTATAAGTATTGTACATTACGGTATTAATTTCAGATCACTTTTTTCTGGATACATTTTACTATCAATCGAAACTCCGTTTACAACGCTATCTACTAGACGTCCGCACGTATTATTTTCGTTTACTTTACTGATCTTTCTGCGTCCACTATGTATATTCTTGTACTTATTACTATTTATAGAGCGTCCCGCAGTGTTGTCACTTCTTTTCCATAATATTCAACCTATTTAGAATATTTCCCTACTCACATTTTATTTGATATTATGTCGGTAATTTTAATTTACAGGTGAATATTTAGTTAATAAAGTGATGAGATTATTTTTTATAAAGTATTCAAATTAACAATATTTAATCACACTGAATTAGCAATATGTTAACACTATTATTAGTTTTATTATTATTAAATGATTTAACCAATACTGAAATAGATACTTCACCGTCATTAAAATTCTTCTTACTATATGAGTATTTGTTAGCTGTAGGTACATAAAATAAAAAGCAAAGTTAGTTTAAATATCTGTTTATATCTTGTATTAATTTATTCTACAGAAATAATACAGGTAAATAAGACCTTTTCAATATTTATTTAATGTGAATACAAATTATTTAAGTTTTGTGTAGATATTTTGGATATGAACTTTTATTTTGAGCCAATTTTTGTTTTTTAGTATATCTGGATGTTTGTTGATAAGCTCCTCGCATTCACCTCTTTTTGGAGCACGTTTAGATTGGATATGTCTTTTGAAATAAGTAATTACTAACTGTTTTTGTTCTTCCGTCCATGGTATCAGGGTTCTTTTATTTGTGTTCGTTGTTTGTGATTCATTTGTATCTAATATCTTTTTATTCATTTCCTCTTTTTTATTGTTTTCTTTTACAAGCTGTTTCTTGTTCTTCTTTGTTCATTCCTTCCCTTTAATTTCTTTCGGAAGATTATCACCTGTAAGTTCAAAATCAATGTTTTCTTCATGCGCATCATCAAAATTATCTAGATGATCAATTACTTCGTCATCATCATCCCAACAAACAGTATTCATCAAGTCCTCATCCAAATTTACTTCAATCTCATTTAATGCTTTCCCTTTATATTGTGTTGCGGCTCCTTTCTCCATCAGTAATAATAATTTCGATATTTTTGCAGTCTGGTACACATCATCGGGTAATCTATATGATCCTTTGTGTACTCTTGTTGTGTGCCCCATAAAGGATGCCAGTTGTTCGATATCATTGTCGGGCATGCTTAAAATCTGAGTTAACGTGGCCAAGTGCTGCGTAATCCAGTAGCTGTTATTGCATGTGGATTCTTTGCTCCACAAGCAGATAAATATTTTTTTAAAACTTTATAACCGCAAATTGGTTCTACTGTATTTAAATTATTAAACAAATATAGATTTGGTTTTTTTGAAATTAAGTCTCTGCATTTTATAAGAATTGATATATGAGTTTGTTCGTCATTACTAAATAAAATTGGAACTCTTTTGCCCTCTTTCCTCGAGTCACTACCCTTTTAAATGTCTTCCTTAATTTTTTTTGGCTTGGAGTTATTGCATCTGAAAATTCCTCGTAGTTTTGATTTTATCCTGCTTTTTCATAAACACGTAATAATAAGCGTTGCAATTCACCTGGTCTTCTACGATTATGTAGTAAAACCCTACAGAATACAGTTTCTAGTAAGATATTATATGATGGTTGATCATAATTATTATTATTTAACCTCATTGCAGTCTCGTTTTCTTTTGAGATAAAATATTCTTTTAAAAGCTTAAGATCACCGGCTAATGGAACCAGAGTGATTTTGTTCCATTTATTAGTATTTAAATCATTAGCAGCTAGGCTCGATACATCGAAGCGCCAATGAGATTGTAGAAGTTGAATCGTTGCCTTCAAATTACCTTCCGCTTCTGCTGATGGTATAGTAGAATAAATATCTTTCCTTTTAAGAGCGTATATCATTGCTATATCGCAGCATTGCTTGAGTGACGTACCGATATTAATCGCATACGTTAGTGATTCATAGTATTCTCTTTCGACATTATATTTCGCAACGACTTTGGTAGCTGTGACTAATAAATCAAAATATATCGGGTTCAGTGCTTGAAATAGATTTTTAATTTTTGGTTCTAGGTTGCGTACTTCTAATAACAATTTTCCTAATTCGCGCATTTTACGCGACGTTACGTTTATAAAACGTTTTTCCTTGCTGGACCCCCACGACCAATCCATGAATCTGGAAACCTTTCGTCAAGATATTCCCTAACGGCACCACTATTATGTGCAGGAGTTCCATCGTGTTAGAAAACTGTCGGCGAGCGGCTAATGCGACATTTTGCAAAAGTTCAACCAAGTCGTCACGAAGGAACCTTAAATAATTGTTGCCCTTCAGGTTCCCATCGAAGAAGTAAGGACCAAGTAGGTGTTCTCCGAGTATGCCACCCCAAACATTGAGTGGCCATCTTTGCTGGTGGTTTCCAATTCTCATGACGTGCGTTTTTTCATCGGTATAATGATGGCAGTTGTGACGATTGACTACCTTAATTTTATGGAATGTCGATTCATCCGAAAATAACACGCGCATAAGATAGGATTCATCTTGGTCGATTTTGTTGACTGCCCAATTGCAGAAATTCTGCCTGGTTTCAAAATCTTGAGGTTGCAAATTCCTGATGCAATTGAATTTTAAATGTATGGAACTTGTATTTCTGAAAAGTACGATGCACAGAATGCACTGAAATATTAGTGTTCCTACTAATTTCACAGACACTGATATGAGGTCTTTCAACATCAGCCTCCAGAACTTTCAACTCGTTTTCTACGGTCAAAACTGGCTTCGTTTTAACTCGCTTTGCTTGTTGAATAGTACCAGTAGACGTAAATCTATCCAACACCTTTTTAAACGCATTTGGTTTTGGACGCGTTCTGAGAGGATATCTCTCAGTGTACAATCGTGACGCCAACATACAATTTTTGAAACATTCGCCAAGAATAAACACCATGTCTTCTGGCCGCTGTCAGTTTATTGTTATTTTTTCTGTTTGCATTGATAATTGTGCTTCTATTGTTTTATCATGACAGCTGACTTTGAAAAAGAACGTTTTTCGACAAATTGACCTAACAACTTTGTTTCTCTTTTTAATTTTGTAATGAAATGTGTTCTTTTTTAATAAATGGAGAACTTGAAATTTTGATTATCCAACGATATAATTATTTTATATGGTTCCCATTTGATATTTTAGAAAAAATTACTATTTGCTAAGCCCAATCAAATATTATCTTCTTTCCTTAAATCACTTGAAAAAAAAATAAGAGTAGGTAGATGTGGTCTTAGTTTATCCCTAAATTCGAAATCGAAACACCGGTACAATTTAGTTCCTGCCAAAAAAAATGTCGAAGTACGGTCTAACTGCGAAGAAAAACCGTTATAATAGCAAAACCGCTAAAGTTAGGGGTATGGCGTTACATTAGGAAAAAAAGTACTCTTCGAGGGCTTTCCGAATGAGCCACAAAACATATATTGCTCCATTTAAAAAAACATAGGTTTGATACGCCACTGGAATACGACACGTCACTGATGACCAAAAATATTTTAGGGAAATGGTGATTGTAATTATGGACAATTTTTCTCTTAGACTTTTTCGATATATTGTATGATAGAGGAGCTACGGTCCGAGGCATCCTAGGTTCTACACCCTGTAGATGCGAACGTGGCATGGAATTAACGCCAACATTTAATTGTCCTACATCTATAAAATCTAGCTTATTAAATATCTTCTTTACTAATATATCATATAATATGGCTATTAATTTACAGTACTGAAACGGTAGGCCTGCTAGTGATTAAACTTCTAACAACTGACATTGTTATTTGACATAAACATTGACATTTGGATTTGGTTAGATTGGTTATCTGTTTGCAAGTTCTTAAATAATTTTATCTACTAAAGAAGAAGTCTTTTTAGTTGAGCATTATTTTCACTCATACAGTTTAGGTAGAGAAAATGATTCAAGTATTAAATTCGTCCGCGATCAATTTTCGGAACATTTCAGTAAAGAGGCACCAAGTTATGCTTTTGTACTGAACATTATAACCAAATTTAGAAGAACTGGATGTATGCTACACCAAGAGAAACGTAAACCTGGACGAAGAAAAACAGTGGATACCAACAAAAATCGCGAACGAATTACAAATTATGGTCTCACCACGTCACGGCCTAGTCAACTCTCTGCTGCAAAATTGAATATGAACAGCGGGACTTTTCAGAAGATCAAGAAGCAACTTAATGTTATTGGTACGTTATTCAGACGACCCAACAATTGAGAAAGGGTAATTATGCTGCAAGACTTGAATACTGTGTCAGAATTCTTCCTCTGCAATATGATAATCCCAGTTTCATCAGTAACATCTGGTATAGTGACGAATTGCTGCATGTTCGTTGGTGGATTTATAAGAGACGACAAGCCGAGAATCTAGTCTAGGCGGAAAAAGACGCAGCTCGTTGACAATTATATTTAAAAATATGTAAACTCAACAGCTTTCCATTTAAGTTTTATTTACATTTTACTACTTTGATTACTATTTTTATACGTTATTTAGCATTTGAGAGTATAATTTTTTGAATTGATAAAGAGAGTGTTTAAGGGAAACAAAATTTTGCATATAAAACAGGCTGAATGTTCCAACCTTATTCAACGCACATCTAAAACATTTTACAGCGCTGCCGTTCTGGGGGACGCACACATATCGGCAAAATGAAAGTTGATATACAGTAGTAAATATACACTGTTCGATGGAAACGCCTCTACCAGAAATATCAGTAACTAAAAATATTCAATATCCTTCATATTGCTATTAAATCAGCGTCCTTAACAAATTTCGTCTACAGGCTGTAGATGTTATGTACATTCAAGAAAAAATAAAACTTATTGAAAACAATTCTGCGTCCGTATACCGGACGCAGAATTGCACGTGGACGTCCGAAGAATAGAAAATGGGCAATGATCGGACGTCCGATGTATAGCAGAATATATATATATATATATATATATATATATATATATATAATACAAGAAAATGTTCAACACTTTTATCTGTGTCATACAGAATTAAATTAAACAAAGTGTGTGTAAAATATGGCACACAAGTAGCCCTAATGGTGACTCAACGCACACCGAAACACGAATTTTAAAAGTTAATCCAGAAATTTTTTATTTAGTATTTTGTGCAATTATGGGCAGTTTATTGCACAGATTTTTCAAAAAAAAAAAGTTAGCGGCTCGATACTTGTTACCACAGTTTGTCAGTTATTGATTGATTTCAGCGTTTATTCGGTGATATATGTTGTAGATTTTAAATTTACTTTATTCCTAGGCCCTTTTACTTTCTTATACGTAGCATAAGAAAGTATTGTGATGATGAAAATTTTCGACTTCGAGATTTTTGCAGATATCCACGTTTTGAAGTCCCCTGATACTGAAAAGTGGTTTTTAAAAAATGTCTGTGTGTATCAGTGTGTAACGACGATAGCGGTCAAACCGCTATAGCTATCAATTCCAAATTTTGCATTTACTAGAGTAACTTCCTCTTGAGAACCGACTAGATTTTCAGTAAAATCGGCAGACCGGAAGTAGTAGTTCACTTTAGTGAAAAAATCGAATTATGCCAATATCTCGTCAACTACTAAGTTTAAACAATATTTATAAAGAATTCATATGTACTTAAAATTAAAACTGTGAAATTCCGGTAGGAATTTTTCGAAATTCCTACCGGCAGTAGGAATTTCACTCTTATCGAAAAGAAATTTTTTGCAAATCATGCTTTTTAGACAGGTACGTTACGAGTATAAAAGTATTTAGAACCTAATTTTCAATACCTTTTATATATAAAAAAAATTAAAATTCGGACTCGATTTCTTGTAAATATGTCGTAAATCATGTATTCTATATATATTTATCAAGAGTACGAAAATATTTAGAGTTGGATTTGGAATATTTTTTGTATAAATGAAATTTCAAAATTTGGACCGGAAGTAACACTTTTGCTCTTAGCGAGTAGTACTTTCTTTCGAATATCTCACAAAGAGATTTATTAGAAGAATAGAAGTAATTATAATAGGATATTGAATAGGTAGTACATGATTCAATTTATACAAACTTAAATTGCAATTAAATAAAGGTACATTTTACATTCGCAACTTCTTATAACTAATACTAGTGTCAGTTAATCGAACATTCTTCTTGATGGAGAAATCCTTGGAAATGTCGGAAAGATCCTTCGGTTTCGGAACGGGCTTCACCTTCACGGTCTTCTGTGCGTTCCTGTTGAAGATCTTGGCTGGGTCCTTCCTAAACACCGTGGCGTCCGACGCTGGTTTCATTAACATCTCCATCTTCCGTTTCTTCTCCTCTTGCAGCAAAGTCTTCAATTGTCGGCGTAGAACTGGATCTGCAAGACATACGTCTTTACACTTCTTGTAGGCTCTGACGATGTTAAGTAAAGAGTCAGCATCTAAGTATCTGAAAATGAAAGAAACATTTACATATTTAAACTAAAAATAAACCTGCAGAACAACAACGGTTAGGGGCAACCGGAGTTAATGACAAAAGATAAAGTACAGAAAATAATATTAAAAAAAGACTTACCTCAAAATAACGACGATCATCTCGATTGGAAGGTCCAACCATCCTGGTCCGGACAATTCGTACACTACTAACGGCAAAATCTCGAACAGCATCTTGGTCGTTGTTTTCTTGATGATGAAGGAACAATAACTGATTCTTTTTGTAAATTTGATGTCTATTTATACCCCCAAAGTTAAGAACCTTAACGGCCACGGTTCATTGGTGCGCAAAATATATGCTTGGTTGATTGCGTAGAGGAGTTTGATTGATAAAGGCACATAACTGTTTGTGGACCCTTGGTTATCGAAAAAGTAAAACAGGATTGATTTGATTTTTGACTTGCTCAATTTTGCCTTTTTTGATCAGTGAGAAAGTACGTAAGTCCCCTTGAGGAGACCATATGCTGCATTTGTGAGCGTTCAACTATCCTAGGCAGGTATTAATAGACCCTTCGTCCAGTTGTTGAGATGTACAATCTCTCTTACCACGTACTCGTAGATTATTTCAGTCTTGGTTGGATAATTCATCAAATCATTTCCAATAATTTAAGAAATAATAAATTTGTAAATAAATATTTATCAGATATTTTGAATAGAACTACTTTTGCCAGAATGTGTAAAATAAGCTTTCTTTCCATATATATTCAAGACTATTTTGTGAAAAACCTTACGTAACTCAGAAAAATAGAAGCTATACTTGAAATCAACGCAGCAGACAATATAGAAATCAGTTATTACATTGCAAACACTTTTTCATGACTCGAACTTTGCAAGCCAACGTTATCTATTTATTATAAACAAGTAACTTTAAAAAATTATTTTATATTTATGATTATCACTAGTTTAATTAATACACATTTTTTTAAACATAGCGAAACACTCACTGTTATTAGTTTATTAGATATACTGAACAGCATCTCGCTTGGTATATAGCCAAGCGTCTCCAACCGTTACGGTTAAAAAAGGAAGTGCCCATAAGAGCAAAAACATTTTGACGACTTCAGAGTTATTGTTGGTAATAAAAGGCAATTAACAATAAGATTCGCACAGTTGTTATAATAATTTGTAAGGTTACGCAGCGCGGCGATGCGGGCAGTATTTTCTATTTACGATTGGTTAAGATTGGAAGTACAGTAAAGGAAAAAACCATTAACAGCTGTGTCATCGATTAAGTGTAAAAATAATATCTCTGATTTCATAGTTATTGGTGCATATAAATTCCACAAAATCCGTAAATCCAATTCCCGGACGACACACCGCGACTAAACAAGTGAGAATCGAACGATGAAACGCAATTGAAAAAAAATAGATCGGTTTAACTGACGTGTCGGACTAATGACAATTCCCTCTTACAAATGTTCTTAATTATCTGATAATTATTATCAATAACTAGGCTTTGTTAATTCCTAAAATGTATAAACTTGAGATTGAGTTTACTCACACGCGAATTTAGCGTTTTTGTACAATATTGTGGCGAAAAATAAAATACATTTCATTTAATTTTAAATAAAGTCACTAGTAGGGATCGAAAGTCAGGATGCCAGGGACGCATCGAAGACATTAGATATGAATCCCAATTTGATATTTTTCACACACGAATCAAAATAAGTATAGTGAAACAAGTACTTACTTGCTAAAACTCCATATTTAAAACAAATAATAATCGAAAAAAATAGTTTCAAATAATTTTTATTGTTCACTACAATATTGATTCGCCAAAATTTGGCTTCATCAGGTGAGGATGGAGCAATGCTTACAAAATGATTACAGCGTTATGTATTTTACATAAGTGTCGGAATTCAAAGAGGGGTGTTTTTACAAATTTAGAAAGACAATAGAGAGGAGTGATTTAAATCTGTTTGTTAATTTAGTGTCAAACCTATTTTTTTATGACTTGTCTATTAATTTCTAACGCTTCAAATAATTAAGTTTTTATTTACCTTATCTTGTACATGTAAAATTTTAAATTCTTTATTAAATTTATGGTTTAGTTCTGTGCCATAGTTGGCAAATGTTGAATCCGTCATTTTATCATAGTAGCTTTTTTCGTGTTCTTTAATTCTCTTTTCCAAAGTACGTCCTGTTTGACCAATGTAGATTTTGTTGCATTCACATGTTAACGTTTCTTTTAAACGATATGAGTTCTATGTTTGATTTTTTAATTAGATATATATATTATTAGTCAAGGTCGGAAATCTAAATAAAAAATCAAACAATGAATTCATATCATTTAAAACATACAACTCCCTACAAAATACATTAGGAATGACAAAGAAATTCGAACTGAGGAGTCTACATCTTAACATGCGAATGCAACAAAGTGTACATTGCTCAAACATGACGTACCTTTGAAGAGAGAATAGAAAAGAACACGAAAAAAACTACAATGATAAAAAGACGGTTTCAAGATTTGCCAACCATTGCATAAACTAAACCATAAATTTAACAAAGAATTTAAAATTTTACATGTTCAAGATAAGGGAAAAAAACTTAATTTATTCAAAGCTTTAGATATTATACCTTGTCTCAGAATAAGAAAGAGTGATTCAAATATCGCGCCAAAATGTTGTATATTTTTAAGGTATTTCATTGGTTCCTTCGTAGGTAAGTTTAACATGGGAAAATAAGTTTGCCAAAACGTCATTTTATGTTTATAATCAAGCCATAACCTAGTCTCTTACATTTTTACTTTGGTTTATTATACTTCATTGTGTACTTTTATGTACAACAAGAATATGAGTGATCAGACGGCTTAAGACCTAAGGAACAAGGCATTTAAAACTTTGAATTTGATGAATCTATCAAAAACACTGTACGGTAGTGCACAGTTTCACTTTTATAATCGAATGTCCTACACTTAATATTATTGCAAAATAACTATAGATGAGTCCATACCAACAATGAACTAAGCAGTTCTACACAGATTCTTGAAAGTCATTAATTTCAAGTAAGTGTTAATTAAATACTAACAGTACAGATTATGATGGTCGTCCAATATTTAATTAGATGAAACATGCTTGAAGAACAGACAAAGAAAAAGTTTGCCGCAAGTATAATGAGTGCGCGACAAGCTTTTGTGGAAAGCCTTTCGACAGGATTAAAAAGCCCTACTGGTAAAGATACGCAAGGATCTGAATTGATATATGTGGGAGAAGGACTATTGTATTGATTCATGAAATGAGAACGTTAACATTTTTGAAGGATGTTACAACAAATATTACCCAAGTTGGAAAGGGCAGCTGCACAGGTTACCTCCATATCATTGCGAGCGCAATCCGAGTAAAATATTTGGGCCAAACAAGAAGGTAAAGTTGCTTCAAAATATCACTTGTACGAGAACTTTTAACAGAAGCAATTAGAAATGTTACCATAAATAATTGGAAAAAATGTGCCGAGTATGTAATTAAAGTAGCAAAGAGAATGTGAGACATAGATGGATTAATGGATGATTGTGAAACCATTTATTATTTATGTCTGAAACAGTGATGGTGAATGTCCAGCACAAGTAAATCACACTACGAGTAATTTATGCGGCAATTTTTTTTTTGTAATTATAGTCTCAATTGTTGTATTTTTAATCTTCTAACATTATGTGAACACTAAATTATTGTTAATTTCTAATATATAATAGAAATAAAAAATTTGATATACTTTATATACATTATTCAACTAAAATTTTTCTCCATATTTTCAAAATGCATAAATAGCGAATAATAATTAGTAATGTGTACATGTAATTATCTTTGCAGGTCGTGTAAGCAACTTCAGCCGATATAAATTTTTATATTCATTACTGTTGTATGTAAGAATCACATTTCCAAGAGTGGTTGCTTGAATTTACCTGCTCAAGGTTTGTAACAGTAATACAAATGATTTATTTGTATAAGTTCTTTATTGATATTTAAAATAGAAACTAATAAGCAAAACTTCTTATGCTAGTTCTTAAGGACGTCTTTATAAAAGATAAAAGGTTTCATTCATTCTTGCTCTCTGGTACAAATATTTAATAATAAATAGATTTGATTCACAATTTCCATGTTGGTATAACATATTCACTATACTTCCTGTTTTCAATTGTCTTGCCCTCTTATTGCCGCTTCGATTGGTAGAATGAAAAGCGACACATCCATCCATTTCAACCAAAGTAGTAAATGGAACACAAAACAGCTAAATCCTTACTTAAAAATAATACAGTTCTTCTAACCTCAATTATCATAACGTCATATCAAATTGTCTACTACATTTTAAGCTGTGTGTTCCACGTTTTGGCGGGATATTTGAATCACACCTTCTTATTCTGAGACAGGGATAATAGATATAGAAAAATAAGTTTGAGACGAACAAACAGATTTAAATCACACCCCTCTACTGTCTTTCTAAATTTGTAAAAACACCCCCTCTTTGAACCCCGACACTTATGTAAAATATATAACTCTGTAATCATATTGAAAACATTACCCGTCATCACATGATGAAGCCGAAGTTAGGAGAAACAATACTGTAGTGAACAATAAAAATTATTTGAAACTATTTTTACCATTATTATTTATTCTAACAGTAAATACATCTTCTCAGCAATATTGCAGGGATTATAAGACATATCCCGGATCGTGCCTGTTCACTGTTCACATTGAAAGTTTAATTGAAAGAAATCACCATTAATTGTTCCATATGCTCAGGTGTTAATAATTGTCTGTCATTGTAAATGGATGTATACATTGAAAACGGCCGTTCAACATCTACTGTTGTAATAGGGACATATCTAAAGTACATGAAGTCACATTTATTCCCAGTTCGGAAAAATCTACTTCTTTACCAGTAAGTAAGTCAACAAGTAGACGTACTGTACGAATTCCTGGATTTTTATGTAGAACTGACACATATTTTTGTTTGACTTTGTCAAGGGCAGCTCAAGAAAATTGGGAAAGGAATTGATAAAGATCATATACCGTGATATCATAAAGTTTCTAGGACAAAGATGACATTAAAATAGAAAATATATATCTGAACTTAATCCAGGTATTACAACTTAACGGTTTTGAAAAAATATTTTGACAGTGACATTTGACTGTCATCAATTAATGTGTTAGTACTGCTGAAAGCAAGTTTAACACCGAATTTGAATATATTCAAATATGGTTTACAATACAGTGCAAAAAACATACATAATACATGATTGAAGCCGATTTTCGAAGTGGAGTGCGATTTGATGGAAATAATTTAATGCTAGATAAAGACCAGCTAAATTTAACATTTTTTTCTAATGAAGCGTGGTTTCATCTTTCGGGAGACGTCAATTCAATTGAATTCAATTTGTTGAATTGTTTCTACATTCTGCAAAACTTGGTGCTTTTTTAGCAGTTTCTCGCCGCAGAATTGTTGGACTTTTCTTTTAATTTACAATAAAAGCTGTGAGGTATAGAAACATTTTGAGTGAATTTATTGAACAGATGCACGAAGACGAATTATAATATGGTTACTTCAAGCAAGATGCTGCAACGGCAGACACAACACAAGAAAATATTGCTTTCCTTCGTGAGTTTTTTGACGATTGGACTATAATACATATATATACATACGGAAGTTGAATTTCCACCACGATCACCTTCTTTGACAATTTTTTTGTGTTTCCTCACCTAAAGAATAGAATATTTAAAGCTCCTGACCTACAGCAAGGAATTATTAAAGAATGTAAACAATTTCAACACTTGCTTTAATTCGCTTTTGTTATTTATAAAATCTTGAATACCAGCTGAGCTTGTTGTTTTATTGTATCTTTAAATAAATGGCATATTTATTGATATCACGATGACACTGTCAAAATAATTTTCAAAAATTAAAGTTGTATTACGAGTATAATAATGTGACTTAAGTTCAGACATATGTTTTCTATTTTAAAGCTCTCTCCGTTCTAGAAACTTTATGATATCACGGTACAATATTCATGGCGTTAGTTATAGAATATTGTGGGTTGGTCGGAGTAAGTTCTAGATGGCGGATGGTTACAGATATTCGGGAATAATGTCTATGACTATTGGCTAGATCTTCCTAAATAATTAGGTACCCAAATGATTGTTGACCTTGTAATATAAAAACAGCATCAATCGGATACAGTAGCTGTATTATAGTTTTAACGTCGTCAAGTCAAAATATTTGTTTGTTGTAAGAGCTAACCAGCCGCCTTCATATACTGCATCTGTTACAAATAATAACATGTTCCCTTTATTTTTATTGAGCTTTTAATAGCGATTTCAAATGCGTAGTTACATTATGTGATATGGATTCTGCATTAGTTTCTTTCGAGTCTCTTAGATGCAAATAGACATTGTCGTGTCGCTGTCCATCACCTCACCCAAAACATTAATAATATTGCGTTCTTTAACATCAGTAGTTCCATTTACTGACACCCAAATATGTTTATCGTTTATGTCATCAACAATTAAAGTCTTAATTTGATAGTATAGCGGGAAGAAATAACCTGAGAAATAACACTTTGTCAAGGCGGATACCGCGAGCACACGCAAGTCACTATATTTACTGTTAACACAATTTTGAAAAAAAATGAGTAACTAGGGATGATTCAGGGTATTCCATGGAATGTCACAGGCTACTCTCACTTTAAGTAGAATTAAATGCTTTCTGTTGTGCATAAGCAGTAACAGAGCCAGCAATACGTGCTTTATATATATCTGACGACACATGTTTTATTACGCGGGTTTTCACTTGCCACGACAGTAATACATGGCAAATTTTGGATCGCCGTAGAATTCCGTCGATACTAGCGCAGCAAAATCTCTTATCTACCTTTCAACAATATCTAGTGACGAATGTAGATGCGACATATTTACTTAATAGAACACATGTAAGTAAAGTAAATACTAGATGGGCCCGCTACACATAGAGCTTACGATTTAATTAAAATACTTTTGGCGCCAAAGCCCTTCCTTCAACGTCGCCACATTTGCCGAGATAGTTGCAATTACTTTTATACATAAATATCGTAACTTGTAAACATAGTTATTAAAGGTAAGAAGGGCGAAGCCACCTGCGTCGCGTTGATGTACCCTAATGGAAAAATTCATATAATATGTACATTATGTCATTACATACATAATGTACAACTTGAAACGTATTATTCTATTATTGTTATTACTGGGCCCAATTTCGAAATATATTAATCATAAGTCCAGTCCTGCAATGTAACCCTGACTGCCGATCCCAAGTCATTAGTTATACAAAATACCAGAATTGATAATTTGTTCTAAGAGAGGATGCACATCACTTACCTATACTTGTACAAACCAACTTTTTTCTCAACTAAAATATTGGAAATACTACGTCAGCGTCCATTAAATTATATGGAAATATTCGACGGCAATCACACAAAATGAAACTATTTCATAATTATTTAAAACCTTTTATAAACTCTATCACCATCCATTTCCTGACCGTTAATAAAGTTCACATTGCAATAATATTGCTCGCAGCACAATTATTACAGTGTACCCGTTTTGCAGGTGAAGCCATTTATTAAAATCTGAAACAATGGGCCAAAAGATCAGACAATGTGACCGCTAACTGAACGAAACGCGAACGGAAAAAAGGATAAGAGAACAAAAAAAGAGACGTAAAAGAATGAAATTCTACATCATCCACGGCCCTCAACGTCGCATTGTCTTGATTTACATCTGACTGGCGGTCAAATTGCAGACTTAAAGGGGTAATTTGGACGACAATATGAACCTAAATTGTAGGTACAGAGTGAGGCTAACTTTATACGTTTTGGAATGTATAAAAAAAATTTTCATAAAATTCATCTTTTTATGTACAATTCTATTCTAGACAGAAATATTCCGAGCCATCTGTTATTTCCTGATCATAATCCGAAAATGAAAAACCCAGATTTAAAAAAAAAGTGTTTGTCTTTGTCAGTATAAAAGTCGTCGAAAAAAGTTTTCTTCCCGAAAATGTTGTGTTGTGTACCCTGTCTCAGAATAAGAAGGAGTGATTCAAATATCCCGCCAAAACATGGAACACAGCTTAAAATTTAGTAGACAATTTGATACGACATCATGATAATTGAAGTTAGAAGAGCTGTATTAATTCTAATTAAGGATTTAGCTGTTTTGTGTTTCATTTACTACTTTCGTTAAAATAGATGGATATGTCGCTTTTCATTCTACCAGTAGAAGCAGCAATACGAGTGCACGGCAACTGGAAACAGGAGAATAAAGTTATAAACACAAGTAGATGCATACATTTATAATTTGATGAATACAAATCTCTTAACATTCAAATCTGTTCATTCTAGTTTTACAAAAAAAATTAGAAGAATCTATCGATAAAGATATAGGCCCAATTTACAAATGAAAGCATAGACTTTGTTCTGAGCGTTTTAAGGAGGATTGCTGTTATAAATATATAATTACTGCACATTTTAGTGAATGTGCTATATCAACATGAAAATTGTGAATCACGTCCATTTATTATTAAATATTTGTATCAGAGAGCAAAAATGAATCAAACCTTTTATCTTTTATCAAAATGTCCTTAAGAACTTGCAGAAAAGGTTTTCTTATTAGTTTCTATTTTAAATATCAATAAAGAACTTATACAGATAAATCATTCGTATTACTGCTACAAACCTTGAGGAGGTAAATTCAAGCAACTAGTCTTGGAAATGTGAATCTTATACAACAGTAATAAATAGAAAAATTTACATCGGCTGAAGTTATTTACACGAACTGCAAAGATAATTACATACATATACCTACACATTACTAATTATTATTCCCTATTAAAATTTATTTATTATGAAAATATATAAAGTATAACAAATATTTATTTCTACTATATATTGGAAATTAACAATAATTTAGTGTTCACATCATGTTAAAAAGATTAAAAATTTACATGGTCGGCACAATTTTTCCAAATACTTATTGTAACATTTGTAATTGCTTCTGTCAAAAGTTCTCATATACATAAGTGATATTCTGAAAGGGGATTTTTTTGAAGCAACTTCATCTTATGTATCAATTCAGATCCTATATGAAGTATTCTTAATTGCCTATCTTTACCGGTATGGCTATTTAATCCTGCAGGTTTTCAACAAAGCTTGTCGTGCACTTATTATACTTGTGGCAATCTAAACTTTTTCCCATATTCTCCACCATATATTTCCACGTTTTTCTGTTAGTACAGGTTTCTTTACGTTTGACATATCTGAAATATAACATGTAAATGAACATGTGGTAATATAATTAGTATTTAATTAACACTTACTTGAAATTAATGAGTCAATTCTAGAATATGTGTGAGTTGTCCAGTTCATTTATCAACGCATGCTCATGTTGTACATAAAAGTACGGATTTTATTTAATAACACAATAAAGTATAATAAACCAAAGTAAAAATGTAAGAGACTAGGTTATGCTTGGCTATAAACATAAAATGAGGTTATGTCAAAAAAAATTTTCCCATGTTAAACTTGCCTACGCAAGAACCAATGAAATACTTTAAAAATATACGCCATTTTGGCGCGATATTTGAATCACTCCTTCTTATTCTGAGACAAGGTATAATTGAAATTTAAATAAAAATTACATACGTTGACGTACAATAAGTTCTGGTCGTCAATGTCATTCTTAATGCAGTTGAGAGCGTTCTACTGTATATCTGGTTTTGATATTAATTTTTTCAAAAGTTGTCATTATTTTCCATCAGAAACGAAAACACATTTCAACTTACGTTTGTCAAGTTTTTTCGAATTCCACAACGTATCTTAGTTCTCCACTGGCATTCGTCTTGTTGGCTGCCAGTGGAAAAGCCACGTTTGTCATGTATTTGTGATCAGCCTGCATGTCACCTTCACTGCTGGATTTTAAGTAGTATTCTCAGAAGAAACTGTTCTTCAGGGTTTGGTATTGGAACCGCCATTGTTCTTGTGTCAAGGCCAGATCTGGAAACTATCGTGCTTAAGCTTTGAGTTTACGAAAAATCTGCCTTCATCAAATATTCCATCAAATCCAATTTGCTACCTAAAGCAGCTATAGTACCTTGTTTTCGGAATTCACTATCGAGATACAGGTGCCAAGAAATTGACATCCATCCTTCTTCATTATATTGACACTTATGATATGTGCAGAAACCTTATATTAATAAGTGACCGATGTCCATGACAAAATCAGAATTATACGATGTTGAACTTTCTGTACTTCATTAGTTAAAAAAAAAAGAAAAACTGAGCAAATTGAAATGTCAGAAGGATTGGGCAATAGCATAGACTTCTTTTAATTCCTAAAGAAAGTAATTTTTGGGCATGTGCGGTTTTTTTCTAAATGGTCGTCAATTGTACAATTCGTTAAAAACTTAAAATTTATATTCGTAAACTCATCCAAATTTCTTTTCTCCAAATCTAAGCAAGAGTTAGTGATGAGAATGAGAAAAGATTGCATGAAAACTGTTCCACTATCGAAGAACAATATCCGGGCAACTTGAATATTTTTATTAGGTATTGATATCGTCAACTTTTAGCACTCTATATAGAAAAGAATTCAAGTCCAACAAACAGTTATCGTATGGAATTAGTGTTTATTATTTTGTTAGTTTTCGGTATGATGTACGTACTAGAAGAAATTCGCTTTTAATAGTATTATTAGATGTATATACAGAGTGAGTCATCTCCGCGGTTAAGACCGATTGTGACCTTACGAGTAAAAATATTTCGAAGCGGTTTTTTCTTGTGATAGCTGCTCATTAGGAACACTTTTTAAAAATATTTTGTTTTATACAGGATGTTCCATAACTTGGTGGCTGACCATAATTATAGTTTTTAAAATGGAACAGCCTATATATTATTACAATTTTATATTACCCGTATAATTTTTAGGCAAAAATTAATAAGATAATATAGGCCTAAAATCTAAAGTTTTTGACTTATTCCCATTTTTCTGTAAAAAATCAAAGTTTTTACAAAATTATATTTCTCGAAAACGACGTGTTAGATTGGCACAATTTTTTGTAGTATTGTTCATAATAAAAGGTCTTAATAGAAGCATATTTTATTTTATTTTTTCAGTTACTAATTGCATCTGCAGAAAACTGAATTAAAATTACATGACACGTTTTTATATAAAAGTCAATTTATTCAAATGAAGTAGCCTGTATATCAGTTCATTTTTGAATTTCTTATTAAATTTCACATCAAAAACGTTAATACTTTAAAAGTTACTGAGCTATTTATTATATTGTTGTTTTTTAATATAATTTTGACAACACTATGTTTTTTATTTGAATACGGAATAGTAAGCCATGATATTTGTTGCAACATTGGTAATTGAATGGATGTCATTTAATAAACTGTTACTCTCATTTGACAGCATGATTTTATAATGTATTTTTCTAAAAATTAGCTGAGAGATATGATTTTTGTAGATATGGTGTGAATGGCAGAAAAAATGTTTACTAGCTAAGATTTTGAGTTGTTTATAAAACTGCATTCCAAAAATATATAATATATCATTACTCTTCTTTTTTCTTTTACTTCTATAACCTTGATAAGTGTCTCATTTCTATACATATTTATACAAAAATTGGATATATTGTATTTACAATATACTCTATGTCAGCAATATATTTCATAAAATATATAGAATATGGTATAATAAACAAATTTTAAAACAAAACAAATTAATGCCTTAATTATAGTAAGTACAGAAGCAGGAACTACGAGATATCAACGGATCTGTAATTAGTAGGGAGCGGAATCGAGCGAGTCATGACTCATCGCCCATGGGCGCGCTATTGAAATGTTGTATTTTTAAAGAGGTTTTAATTTTATTTATATAATTGAATAACAAGTTGCTGGTGATTATAAAATACAAAATACCCTACTATTTGTTCATTTTCTCTTCTGTAAGACTTGTTCTCTTTGAATTAAGTACATCCTTGTAGATAGAAAACGTCCCTTCTACATCGCAACTGGTTATAGGTGCGTACTGGAAATATTCCTTTATTTCAGCGTATTTAGCATACACAATTGCCGCAATGTTATTAAACCTGGATTTCTATTAAAAACTCGGTCTAAGTCACTTGGAATTATTAATAGCCACATCTAATGTGGTTAATCCATTTTTACTTTCTTATACGTAGTATAAGGAAGTAATGTGAAATTTTCGACTTTGTGATCTTTGCAGATGTCCACGTTTTGAAGTCCCCTGATACCGAAAAAGATGTTTTTAAAAAATGTCTGTGTGTCTCTATGTGACCACGATAACCGCTGTAGATATCAATTCCAAATTTTGTATTTACGTGTCTAATCTCCCTCTTGAGATCTGAGTAGTTTTTCAGTAAAATCGGTAGACCGGAAGTAGCAGTTTACTTCAGTGAAAAAATTAAATTTTGCCAATATTTCGTCAACTACTAAATTTAAACAAATTTATAAAGAATTCATATGTACTTGAAATTAAAATTGGGAACAATTTTATTTAAAAAGTTTTTCGAAGCTGCTACCGGAAATAGGTCTTTTACTCCTATCGAAAATCAGTTTTTTGCGAATATTTCGCATGTCATGCTTTTTAGACAGGTACGTTACGGGTATAAAAGTATTTAAAACGTAATTTTCAATATCTTTTGCATAAAAACAATTTCAAAATTCAGACCGGAATTACCACTTTTACTCTTATCAAATAGCGATTTTTTGCGAATATGTCGTAAATTATGCATTCTATATGTATTTATCAAGAATACAAAAGTATTTAGTGCTAGATTTGCAATATTTTTTGAATATATGAAATTTCAAAATTCGGACCGGAAGTAACACTTTTACTCTTAGGGAGTAGTCCTTTTTTCGAATATCTTGCTAAGTATGCGTTCTATAGCGATTTATTAAGAGAACAGAAGCACTTAGAATAGGATTTTGAATAATTTTTGTGTAAAAAAAATATAGTATAGTTTGAAACGCTCATACGTATAAGAAAGTCGTGTGGTGGCCACACCTAATTTTTTAATTTGAGATTCGATTTTCAAAATATGTCATTAGTTTAGGCAAATTTCCAAAGTGTTCCTGAAGGAATAACAACTGATTTTTTAAATTTGGAATTTGTGTTAGTTCCTTGCACTCAGAAATACCTCGAGCATCTTCATTTAAACATGTAACGAAATTTTGTAAACTATCGAAATTCTCTGCATGAAAGCTATTTCTGTGTATGTTTTAGCAAAGCTAAGTGACGATATTTTACAGACTTTGCAATAAATTTCGGAATCACTGACAATTAATCTTTATCTCAGAAAATGTAACATAAACAACGTTCTAGATCTAAATAAATGATAACTAAAAATGTACGCGTATGTTATTGAAACATACATATTATATAACAGATGTTACAGTTCCCCCTATGAATTAGTGCTATTCAGATATAATGTAAACAATACGCAGTTGTTTACATTATTTCTTTTCACGGTTGTGGCTCCGTGGTAGTTTAGCTCGCTCGATTCCGCTCCCTAGTAATTAGTGAAAAAGAAACTACAAAATAACATAAGCAACATTGCTAGTAGTAATGAGAGTGTAAATTACTCTTCTAAAGGCATATATTCTGGGACATCTTCTTCCAGGGTAACGCTGCCGATAAATTCTCTGAGCTAACAAATAATTTCTTTGACTTTTCCCAAGTACAAAAATCATATATGTAAGTTCTTCTTTAGAAAACTACATTATAAAATCATTTCAATTATTTTAAGATTAATAGCATCAACAAGTTACACCCGTCAACTAAAAGGTAACTTATTAAACGACACCCATTAACATCACAGCTAATTTCACGGCATGCTATCGTATATTGATATAAAACCATGAAACTGAAAAAAGATATCAAAAAGCGACAATATCTCACTAGTAGTCACTTTTACAGTATATTAAGTCTTACATGTTTTTGATGTGAAATTTAATAAGCAATTCAAAAATGAACTGATATATAGGGTGTTGTATTTGAAAAAATTACTTTATACAAATACTAGCAAAATTATATCAAAAAAATGAGGTGTGGCCACCACACGACTTTCTTATACGTATGAGCGTTTCAAACTATACAATCTTAAGAATTTTTTTATACAAAACTTATTCAAAATCCTATTCTAAGTACTTTTATTCTCTTAATAAATCACTATAGAATGCATACTTTGCAAGATATTCGAAAAAGAGTGCTACTCGCTAAGAGTAAAAGTGCTACTTCCGGTCCGAATTTTGAAATTTCATGTATACAAAAAATATTGCAAATATAACGCTAAATACTTTTGTACTCTTAATAAATATATATAGAATGGATAATTTACGACATATTTGCCAAAAATCGCTATTCGGTAAGAGTAAAAGTGTTACTTGCGGTCCGAATTTTGAAATCTTTTTTATACAAAAGATATTGAAAACTATGTTTTAAATACTTTTATACACGTAACGTATCTGTCTAAAAAGCTTGACTTGCGAAATATTCGCAAAAAACCGATTTTCGATAAGAGTAAAAGACCTACTTCCGGTAGGAATTTCGAAAAATTTTTAAATAAAATTGTTCTCAATTTTAATTTTAAGTACATATGAATTCTTTATAAATTTGTATAAACTTAGTATTTGACGAAATATTGGCAAAATTCGATTTTTTCACTGAAGTAAACTGCTACTTCCGGTCTACCGATTTTACTGAAAAACTAATCAGATCTCAAGAGGGAGATTATACACGTAAATACAAAATTTGGAATTGATATCTCCAGCGGTTTGACCGCTATCGTGGTCACAGACAGACACACAGACAGACAGACACACACACACACAGGCATTTTTTTAAAAACCACTTTTTTGGTATCAGGGGACCTCAAAACGTGGACATCTGCAAAAATCTCGAGGTCGAAAATTTTCATCATCACAATACTTCCTTATACTACGTATAAGAAAGTAAAAAATGAGGTGTGGCCACCACACGACTTTCTTATACGTATGAAAGTGTTACTTCCGGTCCGAATTTTGAAATTTCATTTATATAAAAAATATTCCAAATCTAACTTTAAGTACTTTTGTACTCTTCATAAATATATATAGAATGCATAATTTACGACATATTTGCAAAAAACCGATTTTCGATAAGAGTAAAAAGCCTACTTCCGGCAGGAATTTCGAAAAAAATTTTTAATAAAATTCTTCTTAAATTTAATTTTAAGTACATATGAATTCTTTATAAATTTGTCTAAACTTAGTAGTTGACGAAATATTGGCAAAATTCGAGCTTTTCACTGAAGTAAACTACTACTTCCGGTCGACCTAATTTGCTGAAAATCTAATCAGTTCCCAAGAGGGAGATTATACACGTAAATACAAAATTTGGAATTGATATCTCCAGCGGTTTGACCGCTATCGTGGTCACAAACAGACACACAGACAGACAGACAGACACACACACACAGACATTTTTTTAAAACCACTTTTTTGGTATCAGGGGACCTCAAAACGTGGACATCTGCAAAAATCTCGAGGTCGAAAATTTTCATCATCACAATACTTCCTTATACTATGTATAAGAAAGTAAAAGATAATAGCTCAGTAATAATCACTTTAAAAGCATTAACGTCTTACATATTTTTGATGTGAAATTTAATAAGCAATTCAGAAATGAATTGATATATAAGGTGTTCCATTTGAAAAAATGGTTTTATACAAAAAACGTGTCATGTAATTTTAATCCAGTTTTCGGCACATGCAGTTAGTAACTGAAAAAAAAATTTGCTTCTATTAGGACCTCTTATTGTGAACAATATTGCAAAAAAATGGTATCGATCTAATATGTCGTTTTTGAGAAATATAATTTTATACAAACATTGAAACTCTGTATAATACAAAATATTTTTAAAATGTGCTTCTAATGAGCAGCTAACAAAAGAATAAAGCCGCTTCGAAATATCTTTATTCATAAAGGCTGCTACATGAAACCCACTTTAAATTGTTAAATACTTAATTAATAATGCTAAATGTCAAATTGAAATGCTCCCATATATCAACGTATAACTAAACGTCTTGTACAGTCTTAGGGATATATAACATCAGAGTGATATTGTCGTCTATTAAATCTACAGTTGGTATTCGTCCACCTTCACTGTCTATATTTGACAGATAATTAGATATTAAACTTAAAACAATATGTGTAATGATAAAATCAAGTGTTTTAAGAGTCTAGTGAATGTGAACTTTATGAACAGTAATGCTCAAACACGGGTAGTTCAGTTTACGGAGAAGAAAACCCTGGTTCGGTATGTTTAGCATATTTATTACTTCAATATTCATTTTTATTACCTTCTAGCATTAAGAGTAAAAAAAAAACTTACTATGTCAGCCTTTTTATTTACATATAAAACAGAAATTCAATTACACAAATTTAGTACATGTATTTATAAGAAGATCATAAAGTATTTGTTATATACAAAAGCAACAATAATTCATATATTGAAAAATAACTTTACATTTACTGAAAAAAATTATTTGCAGTATGTCAACAAACACTTAACGGAATATTCAAATATTAAATATTAATATATACGGTCATAAATATTTTGTAAATTAAGATATTATATACATGGTATTTACTTCCAGAAAGGTAATATTTTTACACAGTCTAGCAAAAACGTTAATGCATCATCTGGTGTCCGTATTATTGAAGAAATATTCGACGAGAATAATATATTTCTTTGAAATCCTACGTGAACCTAAAATTTACTTTGGTACATTTGAAATCAATAAAATCTATCTGACGTGATTATTTTAAATGAGCGGAATATCCATATAAAGCTATACTCGGGACTTACAGGACGGAATTGTTTTCTTACCACGATCTGTCTGGTAACAATACAACTTACGGACCGCCTTTCTAGGCTACCAGAAAGACTAAGGTACTCTCTAGACTGCCAGAGAGTTTGGTGAGAATTCTCCTAGACTGCCAGAATAACTCTGTTTTTACTAACACAGTCGTCGTCTTATATAGGCCCGGACTTGCACAAATAATAGCTAAAAACAGTGTTTTTCCGAAGTATCACGCGTAAAGACAAGAACTGTACTCAAACACACGATATTATCACGTGCAAAAATGCATTTAGAAAATTAACAAAAAGATCATCTTTCTCTTTACTAATCGACTTTAGATAAGTTAAACATATTTTAGAATATTTGTATTAAATTATCGAACCCATTAATGCTACAATCACATAAAAAGCATTAATACAATTTTATTCGACAATTTATACAGTGACGGACAAAAGTCCGTTACAAGGCATAATCGGCCTTATCCGCGGAGATGACTCACTCTGTATATAAAACAAAGTAAAATTGTACATACTTAACTATTTACTCCTAAAGCTTTTTTACCTTCGCGGATATAGGGCAGTTCTTCTTCAAAAAAGAAAAATGAGAATTTGACATTTTATTGACCAGAATGCTTGCGTTACTAACACTAAGCTTGAAGAAAGAAAAATCCTTATAATTCGTAATTCGTAAATTTGAATATAATAAGATGCATACTGTTACCATTTCACCATGCTCCTAAACTATATTCCATGTCATATTCTCTAAAACATGATTTTCTCCAGATGGCATAGCTCTAACAATATCAAATTATGGTCTGAATTTACTCGAAGCTCTTTTATCTGATGCGACCCGTAAGGAACGAGTGTGAAAATGGATTTTGAAATTCGCGTGAATGTTATTCTTCATTTGTTTTGTGCGTCTTTTTCTGGTGTACGGGGGTGGTGCGATGTCGACCCACGATGAATTGGCGAAAACGGGAACGAACACCCATCGACCGGGGAATCGACGAAACTCGGAACAATAGATTTTATGCACGCTAATCCTGTTTACATGGTACGAACTTTGGGTTGCACCATCATTACAGTGCGACGGAAAAGGACGTGATAAGGGGATAAAGAGAGAAAGTCTAACGTAGAGTGCGCGTCTTACAAGAAGGCATTAACGGAACAACGGCAGCCGCGACTAAGGAGTCTACTCGTACGGAGTATGTGTGACAGGAACATTTATCATCATCAGTGTACAGACAACCATAGTCGACCTCCGACGTACACTTGCAACTAAATTAATATATACAGAGTGTAAAATAATACATAACTTATGGACTTTTATAAATTCTATACAGTTTGGAACAAATTATAGATTTTAAAATATGTTCTACCATATTAATAAGGAAGAAGGCCGATACGGAGTCATGAGTTTAATAGAGGACTACGCCGTATAAATTATATTAAAAATTTAATAAATGAATTGACCCGTCACTCATACCCGCATTCGATTTTGTAGCAAAATGCACGATACCATTATAAATAATCATAACAAGTTTAAAATAGTTATTTAAGAATCAAGTGTGGAAAGACTATGTTCTTGCATGGGCACATTTTTAAAGGACGAGCGAGTAAAAGGAGCGAGTGCTTTTAATTACTCGAATGTGTGGACGATATCTTCACGCAAGTGGTTTGTAACAATACCTTTTTTTACAAACATTAAATTAAAAATAATGTTGATTAACGTGATTAGTGTCATACCTAACCTATAATAAATTACCCAATTATTTTTTTTGCAAATGACATATTGTTTCTTATATTTATAGCGGTTTATTCGTGTTTTGTTTGATTACAGTTAACTGCTAATGTTATAGTCGCTTAAGCGCTTGTCAAAGAGATAGAGCTTACACATTTGTTGGAAGAATTGTTAGGAATTACTCTTATTACCCTAACTTTTAATAAAGGAAAATCCAGGAAAGTGGGATTGAATAAACTAAATTTTATTACTACGAAGATCGATTTTTTTAAAGACCTAAAGAGCCAAATTTTTCGCAATCTTTACAGTCTAGTCAATCGAGAAGCATTCGTTGCTGGTCGAATGATGCATACGTGAAATGTCACTTTAAAGGCTGTGAGTTCAAAATAACTTTTGACTCAAAAATTACTTGTGGTGGAGAGCTGGCATGCTTGTCCCATAATTTTTTTTTTCAATTTAAAAAATTGTCTTTACTTTGTGAAAACAAAAACAAACATTTTACAAAATTATAAATAATGCCAAGAATACCTAATTATGTATTTCGAACAATCTTGAGCTTCACTTTTTTATTTTTATCTAACCTATGCTTGAACTTTCCACACTTTTTTTCAATAGAGTATTTGCTCTACTTTGAATTAATTTAAAAAAATGAGCTTTAAAGTAAGAATATAACTTCAAGCTCAAAGTGAGCTTTAAAATAAGAATATAAATTCTTTAGTATGCATTTATGTAAGATCAAAATCAAACCTAATCTTATTGATGAAGTTTGTAGTTAAAATTTTGAATTTGAATAAACACGAAGCAGTAAAGTCCATTATTGGTCCTAATAATGGAGATAGCAAAAAAATGTTTCATACAAAAATTGCGTATAATTATAAGCTCCACGATTAAAGATATTTTTATTTATAAAGAATGTTCGACAACGAGGAATCAACACAAATTATGCATTTTTTTACATTTTATAGTAGCCGTTTAAAAGCTGATTAAAATGACTGTAAGATATGTCGATTTTTCACCAGAATCAGATCTTATTGATGAAGTTTGCAGTTAATATTTTGATTTTGAATGAACACGAAGCAGTAAAGTCCATTATTGGTTCCTAATAATGGAGATAGCAAAAAAATGTTTGATACAAAAATTGCGTATAATTATAAGCTCCACGATTAAAGATATTTTTATTTATAAAGAATGTTCGACAACGAGCAATCAACACAAATTATGCATTTTTTTTACAGTTTATGGTAGCCCTTTAAAATCTGATTAAAATGACTGTGATATATGTCGATTTTTCACCAGAATCAGATCTTTTTGATGAAGTTTGCAGTTAATATTTTGAATTTGAATAAACACGAAGCAGTAAAGTCCATTATTGGTTCCTAATAATGGAGATAGCAAAAAAACGTTTGATACAAAACTTGCGTATAATTATAAGCTCAACGATTAAAGATATTTTTATTTATAAAGAACGTTCGACAACTACGAATCATCACAAATTATAATTTTTTTTACATTTTATGGTAGCCCTTTAAAAGCTGATTAAAGTGACTTTGTGATATGTCGATTTTTCATCAGAAACTGAATAACTTATGAAAAAATGGCTGTAAAATAACTATTATTGATAAGAAACCTATACTACAAATTTACTGTTTAAAAATACACTTTTTGCTGTGTAAGAATGATATTGCAAAAGTTAATTATAACTTTTTAGAAGAGACAAAATTATAAGTAACTCTTTTAGATTAATATTAGTACTATTTGTAATGCAAGTCATGGTAACTCATATTTTTAAATTAATGAGTGTCATGGGGTTTATTCAGATGTACCACTTTTGCAACATCACCCGTAAACGCAAAAAAGTAGATCTTTTAAAAGAAAGTTTACAGTGCATTTCAGTAGCGTCTACATATAAGGCCTTTCTTTTTTTTACAATTGTTAACTTTAACGAATGATATGTATTTCAGACGTACATGCATTGAAATTTCTAAATAAGTATTAAAATCACGTACTGAAATGATATCCTTACTGATTGAGAGCCCATAATAGATCTTTCATCATTAATTTAAAATTTTATAGCAATTTTTCAAAAGTTGTACAATTTTTGAGGAAAAATCAGTATATTAGAAAACCAGTTGAAATTCTATTAATACAAAAGATGTCTGTTAATTAGCTCTTAAGGGGCTATAATAACATGTAAAAAAATAAGTTTGTTAGTTAGAAGAAACTTTATGAAGAGAATTCGGCATATAAACATGTAAAATGACGTTTATTATTATTTAGAAAGAGATCATTGTCAGTAAATCATTTAATAATAATATACCGCATGTGTCAAATTATATTAGGCATAGGGAACATAATACGGAGTTAATGTATTTCGCACTTCATTAGCTCAGTTAATGGTTTCTCTAATTATCTTTTATTTCAGGCGCAGAAATGTTCTTTCTCCAAAGGATGTTACTCTTAAGTTTTATCAGGTCAGATATATTAAATATGTAGAAATATCTTACAATTTATTTATTTATTAAACATTCTGAGAAAATACTGATAATAAAAAAAAATAAAAATTAATTGTATTCACAACCAAAAAGGACTATACTAAATAACGTATCTACAAGTCACCATACATGGCATTAGAATATAATAGTGTATACAAACTAAAGTATAAATCAAAATCACTTTTAATACACGAGTACGTGCTTATTTTTAAATTTTCGTGCAATCAACAAAACAAAAGAAAACTTCTCATCATTAATCTATACTGTGTAACGACTTATATTGGTTATGATTATGAAACAAAAATATCATTCTGATTATTGTTCACACGCTTGAAAATAGACTTTGCTTTGATTCTAATCCTGTCCAAATGCCTTTTCTCGCTTGTAAACAACATTCCCAAATCAAATTCACGTTAAAGTCAGAGTCAGTCAAAGGTCTATTCTATGAGTTTATACTTTAATTCATTCAACGCACCCTTAACTCACGTAATAACATGTCCAGTCTCTAATGTTTATAAGGAGGAATGAAAATCATTCTCACAAAAAAAGAACTTAATTACCTGTGTTTAAATATGCATTAAAATGCTGACTTTGCGCTGATATTAATTTCACTCAAATGCCTTTTCCCGCTTCTGAATGAGATTCTCATCACAAATTCGTGTCAGAGGATCAATCAGGGCTCCATTCTACATGTTAATTAATTGCATAACTTGTTGAACGCATCCCCAATACATGGTCCAGAACACGTCAGATTTCAATACACAAACACAGAAAAACACAAAAGAAGAATAATAAACTCTAAACAATAAAATATAAATTTACCAACCTTATTAACTTTCAATATAAGTCACCATACAAAAACAATATAACACTTTATATACACAAAGAAAATTCTGTACAAACTACCTTAGTTCTTAATATAGAGTATTAAACTCTTCCACATTCATGTTTAAATACTATAAATTCTTCCAATTCTACAATAAATAGCGAATAAAGTCTAATAAATATTATATAGAAATGAAAAACATAAAGTGTCTGTACTCCAATAAAAAAAAATTAAAGTCTAGAAAATACCTTTATTCAAAAAAAATTAGTATAATGTCCAAAATATTTTATCGTGATATGTAGCGTATGGCAGTCATGTTTTAAAATAAAATATTCCAGTTCTTAACTAATATCCTAATCTCCTAACTATAATTTAAATATATTCATTTAATTCGAAAATTTATTCTAAGTTCGAATTAAAACTTTTAATTAGAAATTATTACATATATCGATATGATTATATCAATTTAGTATACAAGATTTAAAGAAAAGCCAATATAAAGTATGAGAAAACGTGTGTTACTGCAGTTTTTTGATTCAACACGATTAATAAAACCAATTTACCTGTTATACAGGGATTATTCCAATAGTAATTTTATAAATAAAAATTATAATGACATTATTACATTGTTTTACTTAAACTAATATAAATTTACTACATCCTAACCTATAATTTTACGGTAAATATTTATATACAATGTGTATTATTTGAATTTAAACTAAAACTAATATAAAAGATTAAATATAAAAATTAAGTTAATTAAATCTAATTGTGATCTTGAGAATACTTATATACAACTTAGTGTTAACTCAAGATCACTGCAACATGTATACGATACCCTATGCCTAATGATATTGACACAAGCGGTAGATTTCCTTGCAGAAACAAAACATCCTTTTGAAAATCTTAAAACCTTAATTGAATAACAAAATAGTAAATAATAAATAAACAAACAATAGAAGATCTTAATTTGGAGTCCCGATACAATGTATAGATATATACAGATGCGGAATCATAAAGCGGGACATGTCGTATATTCAAATGCTCTTTTGCTTTGGTATTGTAAGTTGGACGTCCTTTTTGGCAGTTATTATCATGTCAATTCCTTGTTAAATAATTAATAGTAGCTAAGTCATTTACAATCAGTACAAAAATACGAAGATCCCTTTAAGTAAATCAAAAAACCTACTTTACACTAAAAAAGTTTAACTGTTCTGTTTTATGATCTCGAAACTGTACATCACTCAAAATGTCAAAATGCTACATAACTCTAATATATCGGTCATGATCGTGATATCGATCAAATTTGATACAATATAGACAAACGTAAACGGAATCGACAATAATAAAGCCGTCCATTGAGAAACAAATTCAGAGAAATAAATCTAGCAATTTCTATTACATTAGCGAGCAACTGAAATTCCTTAATATACCGGGTGTCCAGTTTAAAATGCAGTACATGGGGATATTGGAAACCGTTGGAGATACAACGTCGGTTAAATGGGAGAAAAGTTGCGTATTCATTTGTCCATGAATAATCCGACATCAGATTTTGAAATTTTTGTTTCATTGGGCAGATACAGGGTGAAAAAGAAAAAAATGCATTTTTGAAAATCTTCCATATTTTGTTTTCTAGAAGAGATAAATTTACAAAAGTTGTAAGCTAGGGATAACAAGTCATGAGGATTTTAAAAATGATCAAAAAAAAAATCTAGGTCTACTAGATTTTGCGTGACAATAATCACCTTTTGTTTTTCTTATGGCAGCCATATTGGATTTTGACATTATTAATATCTTCAAAAAAAATGCTATTCAATAATGTATAACATGTTTATGTTCAAGATAGTAAAAACATGAAAAAAAGAGAAAGTAAGATTTTAACATAGTAGGCCATGGAACTGTGGATATCTTAAGTGTATACTGATAAAAAAACAAAAAATTACAAGTCTCCAAGTACTGTTAAAATATCTTTAACATTTTATTTATTAGTATTCATTAAATAAAGGTGGTTAGGTAGCTGAATCATTAATGTAACAACTGTTCAAATAAGCCACCGTTCATTCGTATGCACAATCTACATCGTGTTAGTACTGCCTCACGAGATTGTCTAACCATGTTCGGTGTCATTCCATTCACTGCTTCTTCAACTGCTTGACGTAATTCTTCCACATTTTCATAAGATCTCGAATACACCTTGTTTTTCAGATAGCCCCATACATCAAGAGGTGTGAGGTCCGGGGACCTAGCAGGCCACCCTATTGGTCCTCGGTTACCAATCCAGTTATTGTAATATTGATTATTTAAATAATTTGTAACCAACAAGGAATTGTGTGGAGGCGCTCCGTCTTTCTGAAAATACATATTTTGCAACGTGGCAAGTGGAAGTTCTTCAATTCGTTCAGCAACATGTGTGCGCAAAAGTTCTAAATACCTTTCAGAAGTTAAATTCTCATTGAAAAAGAATGGACCGATAACATGGGTATCAATAACGCCGATCCAGACATTAAATCCCCATCTGACTTGCTGTCTAATGCCACGAACTAGGTGTGGATTTTCATCGGACCAAAAGATAGTACTTTTACGATTAAACATTCTAGAGTTAGTAAATCGCCTCTCATCAGACCATAAAATTTTCGCAAAAAAGTTTGGATTTTCATTATGTTTTTCGATGAACCAATGACAGAATTGTGCTCTCCGTATTTCGTCACCATTTTGAAGCCCTTGACTGGCTCTTTCACGATAAGGTTTGAATTTGGCACGCTTTAAAATGGTACCAGCTGTTGACCTAGCGACGCCAAGTGTATTTTCAATTACCCGTAAAGACGTACGGGGATTTTCAACTATTGCTTGAAGAACAATATTTTCATTATTTTCATTGTTTTGCCTTTTTTTGGGTTTGACAAAACTTCCATGCATTATCAAATTATCACGCAATCGCCGAAAAATGCTTTTTTCTTGCTGCCGCCTTTCAGGGTATCTATCGAAATACATTTCTGCAGCCAATTCATCATTTCTTCCACACAAAATAAAACACTCCAGCATTTGATATTTGTCACTATTTGTAAAACTATCCATCTTAGGTTTGCACAGTACAGATACTTATAACAACACAATGAGATTAACAATAAGAGTACTGACAGTTCAGAATAAACTTCACAGCTTTTAGAGTTGTTTAATACAAATGTCACATTTATTATCACGGCCTACTATGTTAAAATCTTACTTTCTCTATTTTTCATATTTTTACTATCTTGAACATAAACATGTTATACATCATTGAATAGCATTTTTTTTGAAGATATTAAAAATGTCCAAATCCAATATGGCTGCCGTAAGAAAAACAAAAGTTGATTATTGTCACGCAAAATCTAGTAGACATAGATTTTTTTTTTAGTCATTTTTAAAATCCTCATGACTTGTTATCCCTAGCTTACAACTTTTATAACTTTATCTCTTCTAGGAAACAAAATATGGAAGATTTTCAAAAATGCATTTTTATCTTTTTCACACTGTAACTGCCCAATGACACAAAAATTTCAAAATCTGATGTCGGATTATTCATGGACAAATGAATACGCAACTTTTCTCCCATTTAACCGACGTTGTATCTCTCACGGTTTCCAATATCCCCATGTACTGCATTTTAAACTGGACAGGGTGTATATATAATAAAACACAAGTGTATAGTTTCAAAATTATTATAATGTTTAACACACTACATATGTTTCGCCACACTGTGGCTTCATCAGGTGGATGAAAATACCCATCCATGATGAAGCCACAGTGTGGCGAAACATATGTAGTGTGTTAAACATTATATTTGAAACTATACACTTGTGTTTTATTATATATATATAATGGAGTTTCAACATGTATCTCCTTCGTCGATTATTAATTTGAAATTCCTTAAATTGAGATTCCCATGCACACAAAGTTTATGCCACGTCTTTAAAGTATAAACAGATTGTAAATGTTGTGACATTTCTTATTTAAACATATCTGTTGGAGAGAATTTCTTTGCCATACAAAACTTCCAAATTAATTATGCGCATACAACAATACAACAAAACGTAATAGAGTTGCCAGTGTACTATAGTAGACAAAATCAACCAAAATACAAACATTTACATTAAACGCATGTTACTCAAAGTAATTAATGATTAATATTCCCGTACACGGGAACTGCAATAGCGCATAAACTATGATGCATTACCAATACAGTAAAATAAGACGTTGAATAATGTTGCGCATTTTCGCAGATAATTAATTCATCTACCGCGAAGTTTGTTTTAAATTTCCCGAAGCATTTTGTGTTAGATGTATAGTTTGAATGTTGTTCGAGTTAAATAACTAAACATTTCTTTATCCGCAAAAAAGAGGCAAACAAGAATTCACCAGAAAATTCTGCAAAAAGTTTTGTTAATAAATTTAGATTAGAACATATTCAATATTTTCTGATAATTTTGTAGAGAGTAATATTAGATAAGGTAAGAAAAGATGTTTCAGTTAAGTAAGATTTATTATGTAAAAGTGGGTTATTCTTTGAGACCGTCTGAAGAAGTAAATGTGCTCAGTTTTTCTTCATTTTAAAGTTTTCATGAAGATGAGTTGAGTTGCTAAAAATCTTTATTAATTTTTTTCAGTGGTAAGAATTTGTTTGTTTATACGAGGGTCATTTTTAAAGTAAGAACCGTTTTTAAGTGGAGTAACAGCAACTTTATTTATCAATATAAATTGTATCGAAAACTGAAGTATCAACATATTTTTACTTTTCTACATAGTCACCAAGAATATCCAAGCATTTGTTAAGTCGTGGCACTAGCTTTTGGATCCCCTCACCATAGAACTCTGCCGCCTGAGCATTTAGCGAGTTAGTAACAGTTTCTTTCAACACGTCATCATTTTCAAATCGTTTTCCACCAATGTGAGTGTGAGTTTAGGAAAAACGTAAAAGTCTGATGGTGTCAGAAACGCTTCTTTTTGTGTTCTTCTGTCAACATTTTTAGCACCCATCTCGCGCACATTTTTTTGTAATGAAGTTTGTCGGAAACAATGTGATAAACAACCGATCTTGAAACTTGTGGAAATTTCCCATGAAGCTCGTCAATCGTAAAGCCCCGGTTTTGGCGAATTTCCTCATCAACTTTTTTTTTCAAGTCTTCATCAATGACAGCTGGTCGCCCAGATCGTTCTTCATCATGAACATTTGTTCTTCCTTCATTGAAAAGCCTACACCATTTACGCCCATTACAGTCATTCATTACACCTTCACCATAAACTCAACAAGCTGCCGGTGAATTTCGGCTGGACGAACTTGTTTTGCGTTTAAAAGCCGAATAACCGAGCGCACTTCACAATCGGCGGGTTTATTGATTGACATGGCGACAAACAAAGCAGTGTTACGATAGAACCAACAGTGGCAGAGACTGACTGCGTAGTTGGGGACTGGGCAAGAGTGGCCGACCTTGAGCGGGTCACGTGACAGCCTGCGCGGTTGCTATGCGCAAACGGTTCTTACTTTAAAAATGGGCCTCGTATTAAACCAAGCTCTTGCAGATTGAGATTCATAATAATTTTGTCCTAGTACTACATTGTGATATACAATATAGGTATTTTATTTTAAATGATTAAGAGAAAACGATATATTTTCATTATTTTTTTCATATGCTAACAACATTGAAAGGCCATGTGAAATTTTATCCTGAAGGCATATTCTTCTGTGTTCGACACTGACAACTCCACAACTAGGAAGGGAAAAGCCTAGGTGTAAATGGAGAAAATGGATTTTAGGGGACATGTAGCATTCGAGTTGATGATATTTTTGCAGAGGTACTCTCGCCAAATGACTGTAGTTCTCATCTCTTTTCTTCCTAAAAATCCATGAATGATTCCCTTTAAGGCTTTCTAAGCTTCCTTATCGCTCCCCTTCAAAATTCCCAACAAAAATACCTTCTTTAACTTTTGCATCACTTAATGTAGGAAATTTGTATCTTAAGTACTTAAAGGCTTGTCCTTCTCGGCAATTTTTTTTTTTACAAAATTTTGCATGAAACCTAGCTTTATATAAAGGGATAGAAGAAGATTTTTTGCAGGCCAGTCTGCTTGAATAAATCTGATCGCCACAGATTTTTCACTTGTCTTCGGAAATATTTGATTGAGTCGAGGAGGACTGCCATGTCTGCTTCATGTGAACTGCATAACCAACATGAATAGAAGGAAGACGGTTGCCTTTATAATACAGCTTTCAAACTAAGTTAAGAGAAGTTCATGAATAGCCTTTAATCAGTTGGAGCATGATAAATTTCAAATATTTCATCAAGCCACTAACGTCGCAGCAAACAACAAAATTGTTTTTCAGCAAGAGTTGCAACATATGTGTGGAGCCCGGTCCCCTATCTTCATACCAAAATAATGCTAACAGCTAGTCTTCACAAGAGTCATCAGATTATATTTCTGTAAAGAAAATGTTATTTCACCACCAATGTAACAAAAATTATTCATGAATTTACACATTTTTGTAGCACTTTGATTTTACACTTGAAAAGCACACGAAAAACATAAATTTTGCACTAATTACAACACAAACAATATGAAACTGGCAGCCATAGCAGCAGTAATAATGTTTATAACATATAAACAGCTTCAGAACGTTGTGTTTTGTCATATAACAAGTGTGACAACTCCAAAAACAAAATTACCACAAAACTAAAAATGTAGATCGTGAGAAAAATTACACGTCATTTTATCTCCTAAGAAAGAGCTAATCGGTCATTTTTATGATAATTTTTTAATTCAGCAGGTGAAAATACATAAAAAATAGCCTACTTTTAAACCCCAAACAAATTCATTGTTGGGCTGTGTAATGAGAACGTATTTGCTTTCTTTCTAATATTACATGCACAACCAATGGAGCAAGGCATTATAGATACAATGAAGAGATCTTATAGGAAACATCTCATGCCTCAATTCTTGTGCGAAGACTACTTTAAAGAATTTTGAAAATCTTTTACTTAAAAGAAGCAATTTATGCCGCAGGACGTGCCATGAATGGTATGACGAAAAGTAACATTAAAAAATCCTTTTATCCTCCTCAGTTTCCAGGTATCATATATGATACTACGGTTTTAAATTTTCTACCGCCAGCACTACGTCGTTTTAAAGCTTGTTCTCGGGCATATCATATATGATACACTACTTGCCTATCATAGAAAATAGGAGCGGCGTCGTAAAAATAATCGTAACCTCACTTTTGTTCAAATGTTTTTAGTATATTTTGTACAAAATGAGTTCTCCGCAATAAAAGCTTACAAAAGCCAGTAAGTGATTAATTTTTATATTATATTTTATTTGATGTTAGTGATGTCAGGGTTTAGGAACAATTGTAGTGTATTTATGTAATCAAAAATTATATTTTGTAACGCTGCCGGGGTCATTGTGCTGGAGTATCATAGGTGATACTGTGGGCGTAATGGTATTTAGCTAATTGTTTTGTAAAACGATGTTTGTTCGGTTTCTTTTTTTTTTTCTTTTTTTTAGTAGCGTAGTGGCATAGGCTGTACAAGGCATACTTTTCAGGGCTTTTAAGGGTTGGGGTTACGATTTAATTTCTTTTTCTTTTTACTTGTATCAAAAAATTTTATGAACAATTAGAGGTTCTGCTTGAGGGGGGCATGCGATAGGAATGCATTTTTTTAAATTTCTAGACCAGTGGCTAACACAACGTGAGCTAGAGGAAATTGCCGCAAACATAAACTTAGATGAATCGGACCTAGATGACGATCTTTTGTCTGATTCCAGTGAGGACGAAGATGAGGCAGTTTTAGCACCAAGGAATGACGTTCCAGATCCAGAAGATGGTGCAGATAGTGACTCGTCTGATGATGATGTGGCTGTTGCAAATTTTGTAAACTCTACAAAAAGAAAATGGCTTTGTGGTAACTTTCATGCCCCGCCTAGACAATTTGGCCGCAATCCGGAAGTTAGAGAAGTCAAACAGCCAATTGACTATTTCAATCGATACCTAGGCGATAGTTTTCTTGAAGCATTAGCTACATTTACAAATATGCGAGAAGTTCTTGTTACCGGGAAATCATTAGATACTACTGCAAAAGAAATGAAAGTGTTCTTTGCTTGCTGCATCATTATTAGCATTTACAAATTTCCTAGGTTAAAAATGTTCTGGCAGAGAGAATCCCGAGTCCCTATTATTTCGGACAATATTTCCCGTAACCGCTTTTATTCTCTACGAACTCGTCTAAAGATAGTTGATGACAATATCGTTAGTAAAGAACAGATAAAAGCAGACAGGTTTTGGAAGATATGTCCAATGTTAGACATGATTCAAAAGACTTCCAGGGAAAACTTCCGACCACAAGAGATATCGATTGACGAGCAAATGGTACCATTCACACGGAAAAGTAGTCATGAACCAGTACGTGCGTGGTAAACCGAATCCCGTTGGTCAGATAAAAGAAGAACAGATAAAGCAGACAGGTTTTGGAAGATATGTCCAATGTTAGACATGATTCAAAAGAATTCCAGGGAAAACTTCCGACCACAAGAGATATCGATTGACGAGCAAATGGTACCAATCACATGGAAAAGTAGTCATGAACCAGTACGTGCGTGGTAAACCGAATCCCGTTGGTCTAAAAAAAACTTTGTAATGACCACTCCAAGAGGAATACCTCTAGACTTTTATTTGTATGAAAGCATAGGACATACCACAGAGTCTGCTTTGATTCCCACACCGGAAAAACTAGATATTGGTGATCGAATGGTCCTAAAATTGACAGATACCCTACCGCATGGAACATCAGTGTACACAGATAGGTACTTTACGTCAATATCGCTTATTGACACACTACTTCTACGTTATATTACGTTAGCTGGGACAATAATGAACAACCGTATCCCGAAGGAAATTGTTTTCAAGAAAGATAATGAACTCAAAAAAGCTGGAAGAGGTTCCTTCGATCTCCTAATCAGAGAAGATAAAAATATATGTGCTATAAAATGGTTTGATTCAAGACCCAGTCCATTTTGCATCTTCTGTATGTGGAGCACTACCTTTGGGCTCTTGTATTCGGTGGTCTAAAGCTGAACGTAAATATATTGAAGTGAAACAACCGGCAGTTGTAAAGAGTTACAACGCCTATATGGGTGGCTTAGATTTGCTCGACCGAGTTATTGGTAATTATTCGATACGCACAAGAATTAAGAAATGGACAGTTCGAGCTAACTTTTTTAATTTTTTATTAAGAACAAAAAAGTGATTTGTGTATGTAATGCATTCACTTTTTTTCAAGTCATGTGTTTTAATTTTTACAATTATACTTTTCGTACACACCGTCTAAAGTGAAATTTCGCGCTTGCATTGCTCGACCAGCAGCGAGTGCTTCCCGATTAACTCGAATATATACTGACTCTTTGGGGCATTAAACAAAATCGATCTTGATAGTAATAAAATTTAGTTTATAAAATACTACTTACCTGAATTTTTCTTTATTAAAGTGATTTTGAATAGTACAATAAAATTGTTATACACATTTACTGGAACCGTAGAAGGTTTGCATTAATGGAAATAGTGTACGCAGCGAGTTTATGTTATGTAGTGTTTATAGGTTTTATTGTTGGTCAGTGATTTAAAATTGGAAATAATTAACTACTTTTAGAATTGGACATTAATATATACTCAAATTTTATATGAAAATGCAAATATACATTATATTTTGTAAAGAAGAATGCATTATAATAATATTGCATATTAGGTAAGATCCGTTTTTTGGCAATGGTACATCATCGTAGCCGTGGAATGTCGTTGTTTGAAGAGATATTGTCATTTAAAAAGAATATGCAATCAAAACATTAAAGGATATTAATGAAAAAGAATGTGAAGGAGCATTCTAGTAAATAATTCAGAAGAAAAATACATTAAGACTATAAATCCTCATACGGTAAATTTATTGTATAAATCATCAGTTAAATATATAATACATGTATTTATTTTTTAATATGTCTTAATTCTATATAATTTTAATTTGAATCTTTTTTATATTTATACGAGGGTGGGTCAATATGTCCGTGACTTTTTGAATTTCCCACCTCTTCACTGAAAGGGCAACACTGCTCCTGTCAACAGACATCTGTCAGTTGACTCCTGTCAAAATTTGAAGAAGCTGCGTCCCCTAGTTTATGTTTGACAGCCAAAAAAATGTGAATTTCGTATGCTCATTAAGCATTATTTTTTTCGGAAAAAAACATCTTTCAAACCAAGACTAAGCTTGATAAATACTATTCAATGGTAAAAAAAAGTGGTTTACTGAATTTCGTTGTGGCCGTACAAGCACGGAAGATGCCGAACGTTCTGGACGCCCAGTTGAGGTCTCTACACCCGAAACAATTAAAAAAATTCACGATATGGTGTTGGCCGATCGGAGATTGAAAGTCCGAGAGATTGTAAAAGCCATAGGCATATCACATGGCTCAGTGGTTTCAATTTTGAATGATCACTTGGGTATGAGAAAGCGTTCCGCAAGATGGGTGCCACGTTTGCTCACAATCGACCACAAACGCAATCGTGTGACAACTTCGCAGGAGTGTTTGGCGTTGTTTAACCACAATATGGACGAGTTTCTGCGTCGTTTCGTAACCGTGGACGAAACGTGGATCCACCACAACACACCAGAGACAAAACAGCAGTCAAAACAGTGGATTTCTCGGGGTGAATCGGCGCCAAAGAAGGTCAAGGTGGGTTTGTCAGCCAATAAATCCATGGCGACCATTTTTTGGGATGCACTCGATATAATCCACATTGATTACCTTCAAAAGGATCAAACAATCAATGGCGAATATTATGCCAACTTATTGAGTCGATTTAATGAGGATTTGGAAAAAAACGACCGCGTTTGGCCAAGAAAAAAGTTTTTTTCCACCAGGACAATGCATGTGCAGTTTCCATGGCAAAAATCCATGAAATAGGCTACGTATTGCTCCCTGATCCGCCCTATTCTCCAGATTTAGCCCCGAGTGACTATTTCTTGTTTCCAAACCTGAAGAAATGGCACGGCGGAAAGAGATTTGACTCCAACGATGAAATCATCTCACAAACAAATACCTATTTTAATGACCTCGACAAATCTTATTTTTTGGAAGGGATAAAAAAATTGGAGAAACGTTGGACAAAGTGTATAGAGCTCAAAGGAGACTATGTTGAGAAATAAAATGATATTTTATCCAAAAACCTGTGTTTCATTCAAAAAGTCACGGACATATTGAACCACCCTCGTATTTAAATTAGTTACTGTAATTATGCCAACACACTAGGCGCAGAAACCGCCATTAATGGGACATAAGCTCATGAAGTTTTGTGTAATGTTAGGTAGGTATATTTGGGGCAACACACTATCCGAATAGGTTCCTAGTATACTTTTTTGTTTTCTTGTGCACCTATTTCGAACGGTTACATGTAATCAGTGCGTTAAAAATAAGTTTAAAAAACTTCCTAATATCCAACGGAAATGTAAATCGTTTACCGGGTATTTAAAAAGGATATTTTAAGTATAACTCTCTAGATATACATATACAGTTTTGGATGTTTGTATTTATACATATATACGTATGCATGTACTGCCTATATTAACTTCATGGAGTCAATAAGAAAATACAGAAATAGATCGTAATAAAAAAAGTGATCTTTTACACGTAGATTTAGACGAAGAAACGATTTTTCTACGTTTGTATTTCTGGACCGGAGCTGTCATCGTTTGGTTGTCATTATAAGACACTGAAATCGGAGATAAAGCAGCCTGGTGAAGATTAATAACACTAATTTTAAAAAAAAACAAGTAATTTTAGTTTCCACATGTGTAATTATACATCATTCACAAATTGTAAACATCATTTGCGTTTTTTAAAATATCGTTTTTGGTTAAAATCGATTGAAGTTGAATCCTGCAGATGCTTTTAGTTTTTTGGGGAAATCTATATACATATATAAAAATCAAAAACATTTAATTTGTTATTTATAGACTTGCAAACTACATAATCGATTTTGATAGAATTTTGTGTGTATATTGTGTAGAATGTCGTGATGATATTTTTCTTCAAATTTTATCGAAAAATATTAAAAAATTAACAATACATTAAATTACATGAAATTCAATAGGAGACACACAGTTATTGATTATAATAAAATATCATTGATTCTTTGTTTAGCTAGAGAATAAACAATAATTTTATATTAGTCAATGGCAGTAAACACAAAGCAAGTTTTAATATTTCTGTAGAATGTGGCCGAGCAATGTCACGCTACGGGATGCTAATGGACTATAAAAATTTGCTATACTATTACCTTAAGAAGCTGCCTATTATCATACACAGGGAATTGTAAAAAAAAAGTTCTGTTTTAATGAAATTATGGGTCGAAAATTTCCATTAGCTAATAAAATATGTAAAGCTAGAAAGTAACTGCCATTAAAACTCTTTATCCGACATTCAGAATGAAATTAATATTGGTACAATCAAGCTTCTTTCCTATACTTTTAGTATATTTTCCTCAGTCCAAAATAGCTCAATACCAAATCTATAACAGTAACAGAGTCGATATTTAAAACTAAAAGACACTAATAAGTTCAAGAAAAAAAGCATGACGCGTGTTCTGCACTAAATTCTCCAAAAAGAAAAGTTCTGCATTCGTGAAAAAATAATTCTTAAATTATACACAATCCACTGCAAATGATTAAAAAAAAAACTTAAGACCTATGTGGTGCAAACAACAATACAATGCTACTTTGAAGAATAATAACCCAAGTCTACTTACAACGAAATACACAAAACTAAATAACCTTTAACAGTGAGCCTCGAATTCAAAAAAGTTCTTTATAATTTCAAGGAGAATTCTCTCCAGCAGAGGTGGATTTGGACAAAATGGCTAATTAATAGCGTCGCCACAAGGTAGTAAAATTCATCATCTAGGCTTCAATTTTTCTTCCTCGTCAAGGAGAGCAATTAGAAATCAAGATAAAACGAGAGTATCTACAAAGATTAATTAAAACAACAGCTTACCCAATCCAACGCTAACCGATGCCTAAAAATTAATGATCCGGAATCACACATTCGCAGCTTTCTTCCATCCGTAATCAATCATCATACATAAATAATAACTTCTCGATACTTATTCCATAAAAAAAGGGTATCGGCAATCGTCCAAAATATGTTGTATCTTCCTAAACGACGGTACTCGACTGAAACTCAACGACCTGGGAACTAAAGCGCTGTCTATATCAGTTGTACAGACATGCGTATATACCTATGCTTTAGAGCATGACTAAAAATACAAAAGGGAAGCACGCGAATAAATGAAGAAGGCTAAAGAATTTATGGTTCAAAGACATATGATAATCAAAATTTCATAAAATAAATTTTGAAACAAAAACCTAGCAATAAATCAATTAAGTAAGGAAGCTAAAAATAGTACAGAAATCTACTATCTGCCGATAAGGAAGAGGACAGCTCAAGACATCCCCGATAGATGGCGCGTCATGTTCTAAAAGAAAAATAAATAAATAGCTGATTAGATAAGTAATGCAAAATTTAAATCTTATAATGAAGACTATAATTGCAAATTCCCAATCAACCTTCTTACTTATAACTCGTCAATTTACCTAAAAGTCGTACACTTTTAGGTAAATTGATACAAGGGATATCCTCCTGGCAATCTTTTATTATCTGATAGATTGTCGAAACAGAAATATCTTGCTCTTTGTAGATCCTAACAATATCGCGTTTAGGTACTCGTCCAACCAATTCATAAATAATTCTACGAATATCAAGCTTGTACGGCATTGTTGTTGGCTTTATTTACTAAAATGATATGTCATATTTAGCATCAATCAATTTACTAAATTTTCATTCCAACGGCAATTGGATCTGATCATGTTTACTTTAAATTAATTTTATTGGATTTTTTTCCGAAAACTTTTGAGACATACGTTGTTGAGTATAGTAAAGTCGTCAAGGACTGAACTCTCACTGGAACTGGGGGAAACAAACAGTCCTCCCGTAGCAATCCAGATATCTTAGCTCGAATAGATATGAATAAGAAATCACTATTTCATCATCATATCAGCAATAGCAGGGCGGCCTATATACAGCTTGAGCGCGCGGGGTATGATCACCCGATGCTAGTCGATATTCTTCGGACGTATATTCGGCAAATGATCTCCGCTAGCTGTGTTCGCCAGATATAGATATATAGATTTATTTTTCCAGAGTTGTTATTTCGTTATATTTACTGGAGAGAATCTCTAATTTTAATTTCTATTTCAAGGGTCGTTTTTATGTTATTTTATGGTATTCCTGTTATACTTATTTATAGTTTTTTTTTTACCATGAAATTTCTATTTATTTATTTTTCTCTAGACATCTTCGTTTATTCTGCAGATGTTTCAGGCGGGTTGTTTTTATTTCATTCTAAAACCCAGTTGTACTGCTATAACTTTGTACACAACTACATTATTATTTAATTTCATTAGGATAATCATAATTACGTTATAAGTATTACAATCTTCGCGTTATTATCGACTTAGTTATCTAAGCAATCGTCATCACTTAAAGAGAAAATTTAATTTGTTCTTTTTGTCAATCTGCAAAAAAATAATCAGATCACTATGAGTTCGAATATGAGCAGGCAATGCTAGTATGTTGTGCCGTTACTCTAATATGTATTATCGGACCACGTTTAGATGCGAGTTTACGTATACCATCGGGTGATCATACCTCGCGCGCTCTTGCTGTATATGCGTGGATTCAAGCTTCCAATAATTCTAATGTAACATTTAATTTTAATAAATAAGTTTTTATTCGTCTTGTTTATTAAAATGTGATTGGAAGCCTCTTTTCATGTATTATCAAAAATAAAGATAAACTAACATTTGATTGAATTTTAGGTTGGGAAATGAGGCTGGAAAATGAGGGCGGGAAATCAAACCGGGAATTAAATGTGAACAAAGTGACACTGCCAAACTTTTAAAAAGCCAGAAATGCCAACGTTACGCGTATGGTTGTAAATAAACTTTCGGCAACCAAAATAGTCTAAACTTTATTCTAATCCATTAACTAGTGAAACAGCAGATATTTAAAACTGAACGCCCCATTTTTCAAGATTGTCGGCATGGGTTTATGAAAAAGAAAGAAAGAAAGAATATTCTATATTGAATTATAGAAAAAGAAAAGTTCTGCTTTAATGAAATCATTGGTCGAGAACCTCCATTAACTGATAAAATACATAAAAATAAAAGGTAAGTAACGTGAAATCTATTTGCCCACCACACTACACCATATTATTCTAAATTACAGCGATAGGTCGGTAGTTTCGAACACGAAAGAGCGGGGATTTCTAATTGCTTCTTCTATTAACCAACAATAATAGTGAATAATGACCGTGTCCGTAATAAAGGAAGAACGAAGGAAAGAGAACGAACACGCAGAAGTAAAAAAAATAAGAACAGAAAAGAACAAAGAAATGAGATTTGTGCTCGCGATGCGTAAAATCTCGACACCGCACGGGCAGAAAACGTACACAGCAGCACCAATCAGAAGCCAATTGGTGCATCGAATGTTACAAAAGAGAACAGAATAAGAACACACCAACACATGCACACAAAATATGTATAACGTACCCGCATTACTACTACCATTACCATAAAGTAAGCGGGGTCTAGTTCAGCGTAGCGGTTTAGGAGTACGAAAAAAAGGCAATCTTGACCGATTGGCAAGAATCGCTCCACTTCTTTGAGGCCAGTGGGCGTTCACGCGAACCGTGTATTCGAACCGCGAGGACCCTTTCTCTTCTTCTTCAGGTTCTCCTTCGTCGTTCTCGTCGACGTGGTTGTCCGTCCTGACTCCGACTCCGTTTTAGATATGAAGCCGGACCGTGTGGTGAGCTACGGACAGCTATAATGATCAACAGAAACGGATGCTGTTTCGAGGTGTAAAACTTCGTGACCGGTTAAAATTAATGTTCTGTAATGTAAATTTAATGAAACTAACCGTCGGATCGATTTAAAATTGTTTTAAAAAGTAGCGCATACGTAGGCGTACTACACTGACTGCGAATTAAATCGGTCCGTTTTACCGAAAACCAGTAGTCTACTATATAAAACTTTTTTTTCGTGCGCAAAAACTAAATTTTATTGAATATAATAAATATTTCTGACAAACTGAAAACTAATAAAAGTTTTCTCTTGTAGCACTCATTTAAAGTTTACATTGAATGCAATCAGTTAAGGCAGATTATCTATACAAAGAAGAGGGGGTACTGTATTATAACTACAGACCGGACACGAAAGGTTGATGACTCATCGCCCATGGACGCACTATTGAAATGTTGTATTTTTAAAGAGATTTTATTTTTATTTATATAATTGGATAACAAGTGGGTGGTGATCTATAAAATACAAAATACCTACCTTATTATTTGTTCATTTTGTAGTTCAAATCGAGTAAAGGAGTAGTATTAATATTTACTAGCAATACTTTCTCAACGTTGCCTTCTGGAAGATTGATTTACTTTGCATGAAGTATATCCTTGTAGATAGAAAACGTCCTTTCTACATCGCAACTGGTTATAGGTGCGCAATGGAAATATTTTTTTTTATTTCAGCGTATTTAGTAGTTAGATTTTGTGTCATTGTCCCAATACACAATTGTCGCAATGTTATTAAATCTGGATTTCTATTAAAAACTGCGTCTAACTGCCACATCTAATGCGGTTTATCCATCTTTTAAGATTTCGATTTTCATAATATGTAATTAGTTTATGCAAATTTCCAAAGTGTTCCTGAAGGAATAACAACTGATTTTTTAAATTTGGAATTTGTGTTAGTTCCTTGCACTAAGAAATACTTCGAGCGTCGTCATTTAAACATGTAAAACATTTTGTAAGCTATCGAAATTCTCTGCATAAAAACTAGTAGCTTCCAGCCATGTTCCCCATCTAGTTATTACTGGCGTGGGAGGCAGTGACAAAGATGGAAGTTATTCCCTCAAGAGCTACTCTCGATGGTGCTTTTCTGAAAACTTTTTTAAAAGCGGATACAAGTCTTTCAACTTCCGGATACCTGTTGTTGTACGTGCACTTTTTGGGCATTCTGTAACGATATTTTACAGACTTTGCAATAAATATCGGAATCACTGACAATAGACATACATTCAGTATGACCCTTAATCCATCTCGTCATTGTTTCACGATACCATTCTCAACGTTCTTCCATATCATATATGAAAAAGTAACATAAACAACGTTCTAGATCTAAATAAATCTAAAAATGTATGTGCATGTTATTGGAACTTAACGAAATCCAATGCACACTTACGAGTACGTCGAGATAATTGAGAGAAGTAGATTCAATGAAACGGTATTAAACAGGAACTATTACAAAAGTTACAAAGTACGTAATTAACAGTCAAAATAATGAAAAAACGGAACTAACGTAAGTATAAATAGGTATATACATATATATCTTACGAAATGAAAGGTAAATATAATAAATTTTAAAAAGTCGTCACCCTTCTACCTACGCCGATGAAGAAGGAAATTTACGAGTAAAAATTGACTTTTTTTGTTGTCGTTTCGCGTCAACAACAGATGTTGTAGTTCACCATATGAATAGTGCTATTCAGTAACTGCGTGTTGTTTACATTATTTCGTTGCTCCGTCGTAATTTAAACCTGGCACGTCCGGTGTATAATTATAACTGCTGAACCTAACCACAAATTTGTGCTGTAAGAACTTACACTGAAATAGATTTTCAAATGTTGTTTTCACGGTGCAGTTTGGATAGATCTGTTATTTTTGAGGTTATATAATGTTTCTATGTAGTGTTCAGTTAATGACACTTTGCGAAAATGTTTTCAATGCGTAAACTACGATAGATTCCGTCATCACGTGCTTAATAGCAAGGACTGAGGACTAGCTCCAGACTTGTATACTGGTAGTCACACGTCGTGCAATATACAGTGTGCACGCGATCTACTTGCGGATGGTATATACTAATAACAAAGCTGGTTGAATATATGTGTAGAAAAAGGGGGTAGCCTCTGTTACTAACATTAGAGCTACGTTAAACTCAACACAGCAGACTTCCATACTACGTACGTTAGTGAGTGAAAATTGCTACAGTTACGGTGAATTAAGTGTATGAGTAACAAATTCTTTAACCAAGAATAAGGTCATTTACAGTACTGCTTTAGAGAAAATGAAAATAATATTAAACAATAAAAACACACTAGTAGATAATTTATAAGTATGGACTTGACTGGTGTGTGCATCAGCAGCCGGAATATTGTTGCCACCTATGGTTATCTATAAAGCCTTCAACTTATACGAAAACTGGACCACAGGCGGGCCTGCTGGAACCATTTATAACCACAGCTCTAATGGATGGTTCGACATGAACCTCTTCGAACAATGGTTTTTCAAAATTCTCTTGCCTCATGTCTAAAACATGAATTCAGATAAAGTAAAAATTGTCATTGGAGACAACCTAGCCAGCCACTTTTCACCTGCTGTTATTGAAGCTTCTCCGGAAAATAACATCTATATGGCGAAATGGCGTCAAATTTTAGAATACTGGCGGAAGACAAGCAGAACTAAAGGTACAATTCCCAAGGAGCAATTTCCGTTGCTGCTCAACAGACTATGGACTGGAATCAGCCTTACGGTTGACATAAACCTGAAGTCCGGATTCAGAACGACAGGAATACATCTTTTCGACCCCCAAGTCGTTCTTTGTAAGCTTCCCACAACGTCAGCTACTAACACTTCTGAAGCAAATGCTCCATCACCAAGTGTGCTCAGTGACAGTGTAATGAAATATCTTCAAGAAGCCAGAGGAAGTGGTGTAAATAACTCAAATAAAGAGCGGGGAAAGAAGATTGCATCTGGCATGCAAATGATGGATAATACCCAATTCATAAGCGATGTAGTACCTGCATCTTCTTCAAGAAGCCCTACCACTGATTTTCAACCACAATAGAGGTACTTCTCCAGCTTAGGAACAGGTCTAGGCTCTACTCTCAGAGTTTCATATCTCTAAAGAAAGAAAAATCAGTGAAGGGAAAGGCTAAGGCTCCAAAAAGAAAGAAAAAGCCCTTAGAATCTAGTGAAATCTTGTCACATGATCAGGAAGGGACTTCTCCAGCTTAGAAACAGGTCTGGGCTCTACTTCTAAGAGTTTTACATCTCTAACGAAAGAAAAATCAGTGAAGGGAAAGGCTAGGGCTCCAAAAAGAAAGAAAAAGCCCTTAGAATCTAGTGAAATCTCGTCACATGATCAGGAAGACAGTATGTGCAACAATTGTGCTGCAGAATGGGAAGGATATCAAGGTGCAGATTGGGTAAGATGTATTTTGCGCAAGAAATGGGTCTGTGGTGTGTGTAATAAGGGCAGCATTAATATACAAGTGTGAAGAATGTGAAGACGTTGATTAGACTTGTAGGGTTTCTAAGTGTTTGACTTATGACATTTTAACAGAACAGTTTTGTTTTTTAGTTTGTTTTTTTATTATTCAATCATGATTTTTATTTTTATAGAAGTTAAAATTGAGTTTGATTATATGTATTTTGTCTAATTACAAGAGTTTTCCTTAACAAATTTGTGTAATTTATGTTAAAAACCTTTAAAATATTATCTCAAATATATGTTTTCGTTAATAGTGCGTAAGACTAGGGCTTTCGACTTTAAACTGACAAAGAAGCTAAATCAGCTTTTCATTTAAAAGTGATCACTTGACAAAGTAGCCCCGTTTCCTGGGGCTACTTTGCCATGTCTTTTTTCTAAATATATGTATGTTGTAGCCACTATTTATCTCATTTTATTATACATACGTATTGACAAGACTTATATTGTCTTAACTATAGACAATCCTTGTGAATATCATATTCCTGTAAAGAATTTTATCATAGAACGTTCAAAAACCAGTACAAAGTAGACCTGGTTTAAGGTATTCTTTGAAGAGAACAATATTAATTTATAGATACATTCAATAAAATACTTTAAAACTGATCATTCTCATTAATTCTGAGATATACCTCGTCTGTTACCTTTAAAATAAACACCCTGTTTTGTAACTAGTTGTAAAAACACTGCCTGCTAGGTTAATGTTTCTTCTTGGTTTAGATTTTTATGATCTTTTTGGACAAATAGAGAGTATTATTATTATTATCATGTTTCTTGAAAGACAAAATTATATATTTCAAGACGGTTTTGATATTGCAAATATTTCAATCGGTTTGGAACAAGAAATTTCAATAGCCAATATTTTTAATTCAATATCTCAATATGCTTGAAAAAAATATGTCATTAAAAGCACAAAGTGATTTTTGCATTATGAAAATTTGAAATTACATTTAAATTCGACACTTTTTGCTATTTGGAATAAAGCGCGGGATACACTTGTAATATGGTCATAATATGCAGAAAACGTTAAAATAATACATTTTGTTTTGACTAAACATTTTTTTCTGTGTAGGGACATAATTATTGCTCCAAAAATATAAACAAAATACTGAAGTTACGTCAACGAAAACGCAAGAGCAAAAACAAGTATAAATATGCATAAGCCAATTCACGGTGAACTCATTTCTTCCCTAACACGCGTAACCAACCACTATGGTCCCTCGATCTGGTAGAATGCAAGGTTGAATTCACAGGTATATCACATTTCCACGAAAATCGTTCATTTATTTTTTGAATTAAAATTCCTGTTAAAACTATAATGACTTCAATACACTTTTTGCCTCGGACACTGATGCTTTGATGTGTTATAAGTATTTATTATACAAAAGACCAGCGACCCGCAGTACACAAACTTTTTTTCATCACCATCGTCTATATACATCTATACTCCTTCTTCATTTAATTTTACACATGAAAATACAATATCGTCAATGTTGACTTGTGGTGGACGTCCAACTTTTGATAAATTACAAATCAAACGCTTTTTGTCAATCTATTTTAAATTGAATTAGCTAGCAGTCAGGAGAGAAAAAAAATCGGTTACAGTTAAATAAATATTGATACATCTGGATAGGTTTTGAAAATTCCATTAGGATTGGTGATTTTTCTTTTGTATGGCGACGACCACAGCACTGCTATAAAACGTAAAACAAACTTCTAAACCTGCCGTGCATTCCTGGAAATCAATATCGATCATTTCTCCTTGGCTCCGCGGCGATCGATCGATTCCAGAAATTCGGCGGTTTTCCGTGTTTACACATCAGCGTTGTTTGCTTCTGTTCCTTCTTTTTGCTTCCCTTTTCGTGTTTGTTTATTTTCGTTCGTGCTTTTAATTTCGTCATCTCACCAAGGATTTTTTTCCAGGGCGCTAAACATCATTTTCTCGTGTTCGTACGAGATATTATGTAAATGGTATTCGAACAACATCTTCCGTGAAAGTAAACAACTTGAACAATTAAATTTTAGTATCTTTCACACGTTCTTCTTTCCTTTTTCTTTTTACGCTTTCTGAAAAGGTCTGAATTGAATGGCAAAGAATAAGAAATCATCCTTGACGATTTTTTTTAATTTTATTTAATAGGAAACCTTTGAATTGAGAATTTCTGAACGATTAAATTAGTATCTGGTTGTACGTACATTATAGCGTAACATTTATCTAATTAAAATAAAATGGAAGTGCTACAACATTTTAAAATAAAATGTTGAAAAGTTAATGTTGAATTGAAATAGGTGCCGGTAATATGAATCCATCTAAAAATATTGTTTCCTTTGCCGTCCTTCTCAAAAATTAAACTTTAAAAAACAACTAAAACATTTGAAAAAGTAAACACACATAAAATCATTTTGTAAAGATCAATTTTGATTTCTTTTATTAGCATGTGAAATAGTTGCTTACAACATCAACATTGTGCAGTACTGTGGTTATCAGCTCAGTTTAATTGTTAATTATATCTTCTGTGGCCGTATTTGTATTTGTGATGTAAGCTCTAGGGCTTCTTACTCTGTTGTTGTACATTCAACAAGCAAAGTATGAATTTAAATTATATTTGAATAAGATGTTCCAGTTACCCCAGGGAAATTTCATAAATGAGGTAATTAATTGGCGACAAATGTGTGGGGCCAGGCTCTATTCACCCCATCCTATAATATTTATATTTTTGCAGAACTACCACGTTGGTGAGTGTTTATACCAGAAAGACAAAACGTCTTTTACTGATACCTAAATTCAAGTTGTCGTTGATGACGTTAAAACGGACGTAACTCTTCGTGGGGCGCCAAAATGTAATAAAATAATTTGCTCAACACTTATGCATCGCGTAAAGGACATCGGAGGACAAACGGGTAATTGTTCAAAGGCTCTTATGGGGGAAGAAAACATCAATTGGGTCGTGAGCACAAAGCAGAACTGGTAAATTCTGTAAAGACAATAAAAAAATCAGGTTTTTCCGTAACGCAAAAGGAGATTTTAGAATAAGTGTTGACTGTATTCGCATAAAATCAAGAAATATAAAATACTTCAGGGTATATACTGTTGGCAAATTCTTTTCCAAATTGGTCCCGAAAATGTTTCCTACCGTTTGCTGCTGATAAACAATCTGCTTTGCTGATTTATGATGGGCATTCCAGTCATGTTAATAAAGAGATGATTACGAAAGCTCTGTAAAATAATGTTAGTATTCTCAAATTACCGACCCACACTACGTACACATCTATATGGCTGATGAGAAATTAACATTTAAAGAATTTCTGCGAGGGCAATCCAAGGGTCCTCGCAAACAAACTGATTCACATGAGTTTCCATTTATGGAAGCTCATGTGAATATTTGTTGAAATAATTTTTGCTCATTTTTAGAAAAATTCATTATAAAATCATGCTTGCCAACTGAGTAACAACTTATTAAATGGTATCCATTCAATTAATCAATGTTGCAACAAATATCATGGCTCACTATACCGTATTCAAATAAAAGACATTAAATAAGCAATTCAAAAATGAACTGACATTTGTTCCATTTGAAAAAATTGACTTTTATACAAAAACGTGTCATGTAGTTTTAATCCAGTTTTCTACATATGCAATTAGTAACTGAAAAAAAATATGCTTCTATTAAGACAGAGGTCTTAAGAGTAGTATAGTATTTTTTTTTCAGTTCATAATAAGAGTATTATGAACAATACTACAAAAAAATGTGTCCATCTAATACGTTGTTTTCGAGAAATATAATATAATTTTGTAAAAACTTTGAATTTTTCAGAAAAATGGAAATCAGTCGAAAACTCTTATAACTTTTTGACTAAACATTATACTGGGAATACAATAATGTAATAATGTATAGGGTGGTCCATTTAAAAAACTTTAACTATGGTCAGCCATCAAGTTATGGAACACTCTGTATAATACAAAATATTTTTAGAATGTACTCCTAATGAGCAGCTACCACAAGCAAAAACCGCTTCGAAATATCTTTACTCGTAAAGGCGCAATCGGCCTTACCAACGAAGATGACTCGCCCTGTATATGTCAATTTTTTAAACTTGAAAAATTTAGTACCGATAAATTCAACATTTAACGGATTTTAGCGACATCTCGCGTGGGAACAGTGGAACTAAGTATCAACTTCCATCACGCTTGGCATTTTAACACGAAGTATAAGTATCTATGGTTTAATCTAGTTACTACTAATGATATGTACAGTGCACACAAAAAGTACATTTAGTTGTACTAATCTACATTATGAAAAAGTAAAGTGTTGTAATGTATTTTATGTGTATTATTGTGCGTATTTAATGTCATACACAAAATTACAGTGCTAAAGACCATATATCTATGGATGATATGGCTAATAAAATGTGATTATTATTATTATTAACTAATAACTTATTCAACGAATATCTCAAACCATCAGTCCGTCAAGGGTTTATTGAAATGCATGATACATATCACGCAAAACACCCACACAAACTTCATCCAAAAGAGACCAGCTGGACCAACAAAGACGATTAAAAATACATGTGGGAACGTACGTAATTATAGTGGAACTGACCGGCAATATTTACAGTTAATTATTCATATTCACATAGGATAATAAAATTTATTGTTTTTCATCTGGGCACGTTCGTCGCTGGATAACAAGCAAAAACGTTCGAACTAGTCACATGTTCTTGTTTGAACATCACATTAAAAATTAATTAGAGTTGAGTTAATTGTGGTTTGAGAATGTAGAAAATCAACGGAGAAGGCGATTAAATGTAACTAACTTGTTCAAGAAAAAAGGGTATTTGTAAGAATGTTGCTTTTAATACATTACAAACGAAAGGAAGAAGAAATTGAAATGATTAATTCAACTTGTCCTTCTAATTGACATATATGCGATATGAACATATTGATAATTGCTTTAAATGAATAATTTTGAAATAACTTTTAAACATTTTAGAAATTGATTACATTCTGCTCTTTTAATCACAACATTATACATCCAATAACTTATGTTTAAATATTATACCTACTATGATATTATTCTTTATTTACAGCTATAATATTGTCGAACATAATATAGCATTGATATTTTCACCCAATGGCAGAAGTCACATACGAAACAATAATTCTATTCTCGGAACTCAACCACGAACAAAATTGGCCCCACCCGTTGGGTGCCAATATCAGTGCTATTAAAGTATTGATCTGTAAGTTTCCCACCTTACAGATAATCTTCATTGTAGTAAAACATCAATAGAATATATATAAAGAGCTAATGTTTGTAATTTTTTTTTCTTATCGGTGACAATGGCTGAAATCAAGGATTGTATTATATTTCAAAATTGAAAAATTACGTCGACCGGGATATGGTAATGTTTCAAATTATTTGCTGAAATTAGTAAAAGCATATTGCTGTTCCCTTAGCATTTCTGGTCAGTTTATGATACTGGAATATTCCCTCGACATGCTTCGAGTTTATTTTGAGTGAGGTTATAATACTTACCAAGCCTCACAACTTTATCAGCAACACTAGCCGAACGGAGATCCTCCAAGTTGATGCAAATTTCGGAGGATGTAGGCAATTTACGTAGATATGAGATGTGAAATTCCTGGTGAAATATAGTCGATTGCAACATATAAGGTTGCGCCAATGTTTAGCGCTGCTTGAGCCTAGACGACAGTAATTACTTTATTGTTTTTTTTTTTATTTAAGCTTATACTTATGATACATTGTTGTTTTCAGAATAAGCATCTCTATCAGAATTACAAAAGAAATTATGTTTGAATTTGAAAAAGTTTTTGACAGTTTAGCCTTAAAGCCTTAGTATAGATAATTAAAATCCTCTAATAAATAAAGGTGTTATGGACACGTTTTTTTTTAAAGATACATGACACAAACCAACATCGTTAACTTTATGAAAACATGTGATAACTTTTGAAGAGCTGCTTGTCAAAAGATATTCGTACATTACGATTATCCCTCACTTAAAAGATCGATTCTTATTTTAAAATTTATTTTTTCTCTATCTGCAAGCAGATATCATACACAGATATCTTATTCAAACATCATACACAATACCATACTTGTCATACTACTCATACACGTCTGTCAAAAACAAAAACCGCGTTCTACTAATCTCTACATACGTTTTAAAGCCAAACCTAAATACATCTATCATATAAAATCTATAATTTATTCCAACTTTTGTATTTAATACCACATAATAACTAAAATCCTGTTCATTAACATTTCTACGTTTTACAAATCCATCATATTCGTATACAATAAACAAAAACTAAAACCTTCCTATTTTTACATTTTAAATGTCTTCATTTACTTCTCACCCATTTCCAACTTCCTAGCACCATATTCAATTACCACATCCCCAAACTATTTCATTCACCTTAGTTATGAATACTATATTATAATAAGTTATAATTGAACTATACCGTAGTCGACAAATTTTCATTTCTGATACAAAAGTAGAAAGAGGAAAAGAGCACGACGAAATAAAGTAAAGATAAACATATAGCGAGGCTGCCAAGTACACTCGGCAAACGTTTCCTATGAAATGTGAGGATCCCCCAACACTGCGTTGCTTCTCCCACCACTGTTAGCAAGCAGGCATCCCTGCATATTATAAGGTCATCTTCTGCATGGGATAAAAGTATAAACAGAAATTAAAATTTGTCGACTACGGTATATAAGTTCCAAAATGTCATCTAGGTGAGACATAATTGTCGTCTTATTTCTTCATATGCTTCTTGAATATAACCATAGCAAAATAATTCGCCGAGGTCCGTCGTTATATATGTATATCCCTATGATCTATTTGAATTTTGATTTTTGACATATTAAATCAGAATCTATTTACATACTATAATATTCTTCTAATCTAATGAAAAACTCCTAATACGTTTTTAGTTAGAGAAATTTTACATCAAAAAAACATTTTATATTTTCTAATGATGTTTTTTCTTTAAACATCAACATAACAACCATTACAAATTTTGTTATTGTAGCGTTTTTGGGGTCGAAATAAACAACTCGTGCAAATGTTTTAAAACTGTCTGTATATTTTCACACTTAAAACTAATCACAATGTAAAAATATAATATAAATGTAACTCACTTAAAACTACTACGAATAAATTAACACACGTATTTATATCTATCACTACTATTATGTCTGTAATATTTATGTAATAAAACTGCACCGCTCATTTATTTATGTCTATTTGAACTGCACGACTACTATTCAATGAATGAATTCCTTAACCCACCGGCGGCATTTATATATATGTGCAGACAAAAGGTCTAGAGATACACCAGCAAATTCTGGCTCTCTTCAACCATATTCCAGACTTTTTGTCGCTGACGCAGTATATGAGTGCAGTTGATTTACGACTTGTTTACCGGTACGTTTTTGTCGTCGCCCGGAGATCTGCTTCTTTTTTGTGGGCTTATCTCATTACATTATTTTCAAAGTTTAGTAATATTATAATATTATATATTACTAAGCTATAAGTAGCGAGAATTTCTAGTAAGGTAGAGTGAAAACATTTAGAGAATATCACAAAGATGCGCGAACAAAAAGTGCCAATGGCGTAGCTGATTAAGAGGGCAGGGGTATAATATATATGTTTTATGTAAAAATTATGTTTTTACATAAAACTACAATATTTCTAATGAATTAAATTGATATTAGGGATGGAAATTATTATTTTCAGAAGTATTAATGTGATTCTTTAAATACTTCATTATGAATATTGCTGCTAGTATAATTCGAATAAAAGTAAGTCAAATTAACGCAATAAATTTTTCGCTATTCATAAACATTCTTATTCACTCAATGTCGCAGTTAGTTTACTTTACATTTATCAAATCAGAAAAATTATCATAATCTGAAGTAGGTATTGGCTTATTCCAAGCTACAATAAAGATACTTATACATATTTCATGTCGTCTAAAGAGTATATTGTTATATATATAACACAAGTTTACGTATATAAGATATGGAAGACAAAATTATTTAGAAAATTTTATTTTTGCCAAGTAATATTACAATACATATGCAATACATATTAATACCAGTATATATAATATATTATTATGGGGTATAAAAAGAGACAAATTGTTAATTTTTTTAATTTAAAGTGTTACAACAGATTTAAGAAAAGTAGCAAAACATCCAATGCCGTATGTTCATTTGTGGCTGTTTTAGGCCTATCGGATTTTCCCAAATCACTTCTATTCAACTTGTTCTAGGACTGGTTGATCAGCATCACCTTCAATGTCAGTGTCATCATCGATATCACTATCTTCTTCTATCAATTTCTTCGGTGTTAACTGTAAAAACTAGATTGTCAGTTACTAATAAATGCTCCGTTTGTAATTAATTTTCAACAGCTTTGTCTACGTGGATACAAACAGATGCCACTCTTCTACATTTGCAGATGCAAATTTTTCTCTAACCAAATTTTCGACGTCTGCTAACTTAAAAGTTACATTTCTGGTTCCAACCCAATTCTTTACAATTGCCCGTATCTTTTCGATTGGATTTAACTCTGGGTGATAAGGAGGCAACCTCAATACGTTGTGTTTATGAGCCCATAATAATGTATCCAATTTATATCTTGGATTTTCACTTTTATTTTTCTTTATTAATTCATAAGGTATCTGAAGGTAATATGGCCAAGAAGGCAATATGGCCAGCTGCGTATATTTCAACAATTATTGTTATTTAGCGATAGATGACACTACAAGTGTATATGTGGACCGTATACTTGACGGGGACAGCCGTTGAAATTATAAAACAAAGCTTAACAAATAATTCAACAAAAGGATTATTCAGGTCAGTAATTTTGCATCTACACATACAAAATTAAAGCTTATAGTCTGTGCCACAAAACTGTCTAGTTTGTATCATATACTGCAATTACATTGAGTTAAGCCCAATGTGAGGTTATATTTGGCATGCAGTTGAGAGCAACATGGCCAAATATTATGTTGGTCTACATTACACCGACTGGTGTACAAATTTAGTGATTACTTCTTTGTTTCTTTTATAGTGCGCGAGGCTTAAGCATAAAGGATGCCACGTTATCGTTCCAGAGGTGTACGAGGCAAATGGGGAAACGAAAATCTGGCAAGTGCCATAACTGCTGTGAGTTATAATGGAATGTCTGTAAATCGAGCTAATGATGAAAATTGAATTTTAACGTAAGTATGCCTAAATGCCGAATTCTTTGTTTTTTAAAATTATTAAACTCTATTAAAAGAATATTTGAACCTAATCTTCTGCTTATAATTATTTCAACGAATACTCGGCTTTTTCTATCTATATACTCTTCACCGTAAATGTCATAAAACAAAGCTGGATATTAATTAAAGCATCTATGGAATGCAAACACACAGGTTACCTCTAAGATACAAGGTTGCGAACTCTAATTCATGCTTATTTCATTCGATAAACTTATTATGTTGTTAAATCAACACCTGTAGTTTTCATTGTCTACATAGGTATCTGGGAATCTCGTATGAGATTCCCAGAAAAACTTTGAGGCGATACCTAACTAAAGAGAATAAAGAAAAGTCTTCCTTGGGGCGTAAAACAATTTTAACCAAAGAACAAGAAACAGAATTAACACATAGAATTATTCGCCTTTCTGAAATTGGGTACCCAATTACAGCAAAAGTACTTCGTCGTTGTGTTTTTCAATATACAAGAACCAACAATATACTAACTCCTTTCAACGACGAGAAAGCGATGGCAGGAAGTTATTGGCTCAAGGGATTTATGCAATGAAATTCCCAAATTCGCACAAGAAACGCTCAAAACTTAAACCCTGCCAAAGCGCAAAAAATGAACAGATTCATTGTGCAGGACCACTTCACAAAGCTAGAACCAATAATGAAACAAATGAAAATTCAAGATAAACCAGAAGCAATTTATAATATAGACGAGAAAGGCTGTAGGTTGTGCCTCCATCACCAGTGTATGGGACTTACTGCAAATGACAAACCAATATGTTTTTTGTTCCTTTTATGATTAATTATATTTTGTGTTCATAAAATAAAGATATTAGCAGTAAAATGTTATTTGCAAATTGAATTATGAAAGATATTAGTATGGCCATATTACCAACATTGTGCTGACAATATGGCCAAAAGCTATGTCTTTTTTTTAATTAAAAAAAACAGTAACAGTGCCTTCAACTAAACTTATAATTTTTTTTAAATATGTCCAAACATGTCATACGTGCTAAAACACTAATGAAATTTGTAAAAGTTGCTTATTTTTCAAAAAAAATATTTAAAAGTCTTAGCATGGCCATATTACCTTCAGTTACCTTATAACTCCGGCTTCGTTCACTTCACATCAGACGCTATACTTCTTGCTACAAGCCAATCTATCATTTCAGCCTTTTTGAAGGATGATGTTGGATCACGTTCAAGTTTTACATTGTGGTATGATGCGTTATCGATTGCCAGTACACTTCTTGATGGAAGATTTGGCAGTAACTCGAATAATATAGAAATATTTTGTGTCTTGATAAAGACAATTATTTAAAACACAATATTTTACTAAATTCAAAGAAGCAGCAACAAAACATAAACACCAATATCACCTAATCGTAAACGCCACGCTACTGTTTTACAAACACCCCTAAACTGGGCCGGATGGGATATAATGAACTCGTCCAACTCTAATACGTTCATAGCGCATTATGATGTATGTGATATTCTCTAGATGTTTTCACTCTACAGTATATTGAAGATACTACAAATTTCCACAATCCCACCAAAATAATAACTTATTTGTATGTATATTATTACGTAAAACAAATTTAAATGCAATCATGTGATCGGTGAGTATGTTTCCTTTATATAACGTGGTTTTCTTATTTTGAGATAAGTAGTGACACCTTTAGGAATAAAATATTGTTAATTGTTGACAATAATGTTTTTTTTTGCATTCAATCGCCCTGTTAACAATACACGTTTAAGGACAAATGTTAATGAGCAAAACGGCTTGGCCTTCGCGGGTCAGTGTTAAATTCTGAAATGTACATTTGCAAAGAGACATTGCTACATGCAATTATACAAGTGAGCGTACACAAATTCCCTCTCACGAACAAGATTTAAGCACCGAACTCTCGAGTATTTGAACGGTGATTCACACAGAGAATAGGAGGTAGAAGAGCGGTTCTCGTCTGGTATCCATCAGCGAGTTTCAGGTAGATGCATAACACGAACTTCGCATTTGTTCCACTGAGACGACGCTACATTAATTTTAAGAACCCGTTTCTTCTTCAACGCTAAAACGCGAACGACTCCAGACAAAAGACGAGACGCTGCACTACCGGTGATGATGCACATAGATAGATGATACATTTTTCATTATATCAAAAATGCATTTTTTCTTGTTTTTCTGGGGCAAACAATATTGCAAAGTGCCATTGCATTGTATAAAATACTTTATGTATATGTATGTCTCTGTTAAAACAGCTAACTCTAAATGTAAATATACGTGAATATTCCTTATGCTACGTACACACGAGACACTAAATTGTCGACACTTGTGTCTAGACTAGATCTCTAGATTGAGTGTCTTCGTATGTACACCACCTAGAGCAGTGTCGCTAGATCATACACTTGATGTCGCTACATCGCTGTAGACACAACATACACTACAGTCTGAACACGATTTCCTTTAGTGTCGAGACAAGGTGTCGATCTACCAACGAGTTGAAACTAGTTGCTAGAGTGCTGTACACTTTAACAGATATTTTATCATTTATTATATTTTCATTATCATTTATTATTATTATTAAAATGAGTAATAATAATAATATCCAGTCCGCTTTGTGGACTAAAGAAAATACAAAGAAACTAATTGAATTATTAGAAGCGAGTCCCGAGTTGTGGGACACGTCATCTACTATTTACAGAGATAGAACAATAAAAATGCTGCTACAGCAAAAATTGCAGAATACTTTGGTGCTCCTTGCTCCGAGGTTACCAGAAAATTGCATAATTTAAGAACTCAGATGAATAACGAAATGAAAAAATAAAGAAAAAAAAATCTGGAGAAGGGGTAGATGATGTGGTTTTTACATCAAATTGGGAGTTCTTTAGTGCACTAAAATTTTTGGTAGGGACTATGACGTGCAATAAAACCCAAGGAAGTTTGGTAAGTCAATTTTATTTATTTGTATATTTTCAAGAATACAATATTTTATATATATCTGTATTGCCAAGGCACTTCTCCTATTGGCGTACAAAAATATTCCGTGAATTCAGTTCGTATATCTTTACAATATTGGCCATAATTATGAGCTTGTAATGGCTGCAATGGAAACAAAGTCCCAGAAGGCATTCCTTCCTGGCGCCAACTACCATTAACAACAACACCTTCGTCACATTCGCTGTCAAAGCTGCCTGGGCCTGCATATATTTGTTTTGTACTTCGCGTTAGGAGGAAATTGTGCAGAACACATATGGCCGAAACGATTTTGATTACTTTTGCAGGGCATAGTTCTATAGGTTTTCTCAGAATTCGAAATCTGTTTGCAATGTGTCCAAATGCATTTTCGACTACTCTTCTTGCTCTTGAGAGTCTATAGTTGAACACACGATTTGGGCCTGGTTGGTTTCTATATGCATAAGGTTTCATGATATATGGTTTCATTGCAAAGGCATCATCAGCTACTATCACAAACGGCACTTGTTTAGTTCTCCCTTGGAGTGTTCTTGCATGAGGAATATCTAAACGATTTTCCTCCAATGCTTTCGATAATGTACAATTTGTAAATACGCCTCCATCAGATACACGACCGTTGCAGCCAACATCAATGTAAAGAAATTTATAGTTGGCATCTACTGAAGCCATCAAAACAATACTGTGATTGCCCTTGTAATTGAAATAGTGACTGCCACTATTTTGTGGCGCCTGTATGACAATATGTTTTCCATATAGAGCCCCAATGCAGTTTGGAAAATTCCATTTGTATTGAAACTGCCGCGCACACTCTAGCCATTCTCTGCTTGAATTAGGCACCTGTAAATTATGAAAAACTGTATCAAAACATTTTTTTTATTATAGGAATTGGATGACACACAAAGTCAAACAGAAACTAGTCCTGATGAAACAACAGAAACAATAAGTCAAATAATTGGTGCACCAAGCACGTCTCGTACCGCCCCCAAGGGTAAAGGCAAAAAACAAACATCAAATAAAGAAGATGATCTACTCAACAGGGCTCTAATGGAGATGAGCAAGCAAAATGATGACGAGCAAATTTTTGGCGATTTTGTCGCTGCCGCTTTACAAAATTTACATTCGGAAAGTAGTAAAAGAAAATTGAAAAGAAAAATCCAAGGCATCATTTTAGAAGTTACAGATTATGATGAAGCATTGTTTGAGGGAGTTACAATAAATAATCCCAAACCAAATCATTTAGTAAGTGATATTGGTCTTCTAAATTTGCCTTCGCCTTCCATGTCCACATCTTCAAGCTCCCAGCAAGATCTTCTGGACATATCAACATCAAGATGTCCGTCAACGGCGAGTTACTATGAGAATTTTGATGATAATTTGAATGATTATTAAATTAAATGTTCATTTGTATTGTTTCTGTGTAATAGGATTTTGAAGAGTTTTTGTATTTCTTTGCTGAATAAATGTGTTTATTTACTGTTTTGCACGTTAATAGTTTCAATTTAATTTTAACAGTTTACTATTCCAATTCAAAGTATAGAAGAACCTACCTTTAAATAATCTTCTTTCAAAACGTCATAGATGGCTTGACAACACTCTGGAATTATTGTCGAAATTGTTGAAACGGGTATTCGGAACAAATACATTAATGTATGATAGCTTTCACATGATTGTATAAAGATTAAAAAAAGTATTTAAACCTCCTGCTAAAAATTTCAAAGTTACGGCTAGTCTCTCAGCAGCTGATATTGCAGAACGCATTACTGTATTTTGTTTTTCTATTTTTGGCGTCACCTTTTGTAATAGAAAATTGAAATCCGTATCAGACATTCGAAGAAAATTTTTGTAATATTCTGAATCTTGCAACCTTAATTCGCATAGTAGTTGGAAAAATGCACCAAATTTGTTTCTCTTTGCAATCCACTCTTTCACCCAACACCTTCGCCTTTTCCTTTTCTTGCGCTTTTTTACAACACAATTAATAATGACTGCGGCCGCAAACCGACACCTTATTCTCGTCATTATTTATTTATGTACTTATGCAGTGTGGAAGTGTAAATAATTTTTTCACATTGCACAGAGGTGTCTATATAATTCTCACATTTATTACGCGTGTAAACTCATGCTAGAGAAGTGTAGCAACTTCAATCTACTGAACTGCTCTAGACATTACTCTACACAAAAATTTACACTGACGTGTGAACAAGTAGTAGAGCGCTCTAGACACAAGTGTCGACATTTTAGTGTCTCGTGTGTACGTAGCATTACTGTTTATCGTGTAGTAGAGTGAATACCTTCAAGCATTTTCTACAGATACGGATTTTAAATGTAGTATGCTCTAGATATGTAATTACTATTTTATCATCAAATAAAATTAGTTCGCTATAACTATACCCTGTTTCAAAAAAAAAAGAGGAATGATTCAAACATCCCGCCAAAACCCGCAACCCGGAACGCAGCTTAAAATGTAGTAATCCATTTGATATGACATCTACACAATTGAGAATGTAGTATTTTGCCAACAATTTTAAATTTTAATATTTTTCCTAATAAGTGTAAGGAATTTATATTGTTTTCTTACTGTAAACTTTGAGTAAAACCACGGTGTATATAGTTATGTGATTGTGATAACTTTAATAATGAATTAAATAGGCAAATTTTCTTATAATTTACGTAGTCATAAACAAAACAATTACTAAGCAAAAACACTAAACACTTTTACCACACTAAAGTGCAAAAAACTAAATATGTATTTCGACCACGATGTTGTCATCTTCAGTTGCACTTATTAAAAACCGTGTTGTCTATACACCGTAACGTATACAGAGCAACACTGTAGACATAGTTGTCGAAAGAGGTATTTAATTTTTTGTGCTTTAGTCTGGTAAAGGTGTTTAGTGTTTTTGTTTAGTATCAAGCCGCTGACTCCAAGTTTAGTTTCCAAAACAATTACTGGTTATATTTTCCAATTTAACAAATAAACTCAATGAAACACCTAATTTTATACTTATTGCAATCTAAATATAATGAAACTCAATTATAAAACTTCAATCACTATTAGAAATCTTTATACCGGGTGTCTGTTTAAGCTCGGCCACCGGCCATATCTCGGCAACCGTTTATCATACAACCTGGAGGAAAAAATCTTGGTAGTAAAATGGACCATAGGAATTTCAACCAAAATATTTTTAAGTTTCCAAAATGATCGCAAGGGGGCGCAATTTTCAAGATGAATTAAAAATTCGATAATTTTACATTAAATTCTACATTAAGATAGATTAAAATTTTTACTAGTAACATTTTTGGACGGTTTAATACAATTTTCGTTTGAAACTTTTTGATCTAAATCCCATACGAAGGGGAGGGTGGAGGGGGGTCTGTCTGCGTACAAAAGTATATATAATTTCTGTTTGTCCCAACGGATTCGAATGTTTCTGGGCTCATTAGATAGAAAATTTTACAAGGAATTGAAGGATATGTAGTACGAAATTACGTGGTTGTCAAAAAAAAATAACGGGGGGCGCTGTTCTCAATTTATGTATATTATTTGTTTTTTTCTTTAAAATCTTAAATGGAACGGTATATTTTTAATATCGTAAAATTGAAGCATATAAAAAATTGAAGAGAGGGATGAAAACCGGAAGTTGCTACCTCTTTTCTTGACGAAGATATAGTCATACGAAGACAATCCAGAAAAATAAAAAATTTTAAATATAAACTTATTTATTTATTGGGAGTAATAATTTTATTTTAATTTTACGAGAGTCCTCTAGACAGTGTATAGTTCGTTTTCACTTGAATTTTCATCAAACTCTTCCATAAATGTATTTATTTCAATCTTCTCACCGATTTTTTAATTCATTGCATATATTACTTTAGATTCTCCTTTTAAATGTTTTCAAATTCTCTAGCTATTTTTAAATTTCATGCCTTGTTTTTTAGACATTGAAATAAAATAATAACAATAATAAGATATTTTTATTACCCAACAGATATACATCTAATTATAGGTAAACAGCAAAAATAATTTCCATAACTCATGAAGTAAGTAGACAATAACGGGGGGAAACAATATAATATAATGCATTAGTTATAAACAAATCATTTACTTCGAAAGGGTACAAAAATTGATATCTAATTCATCCCCGCCTATAACATGAAAGTAAATAAAAGAACCTATTATTATACCTAAACATAAATAAGAAAATATATTGTCCAATTAATATAAACAAAAAAAAAATTAAATCAGAAAGTAAAAAAAATAAAACAAAAAAAACTTCAACTTAACAAATGTTCAAAGTGTTCACAATTATTTTCAATACACATGTTTACTTGTCGATTAGTACAGAGCACAATTACTTCAATTTCGGACGCAGCAATTGTTGTAATCGGCTTTTTGTGACTATCAAGACTATCTCACAAGGCGAATAAACACTCTTCTTTCCGGATAATTTAGGGAATATTGCCGGGAAGCAAGAATGCATTTTCAAAGCATTGAAAATACATTCTGATCTGATCATGTAATTTAGTATCACGGTGCATGCATGGTTGGAAAGGACAGGAAATGATATTTAAAGGATAATAGGATTGAAATGAATACATTTATGGAAGAGTATGATGAAAATTCAAGTGAAAACGAACTATACACTGTCTAGAGACTCTCTTAAAATTAAAATAAACTTATTACTCCCTATAAATAAATAAATTTATATTTAATTTTTTTTATTTATCTGGATTGTCTTCGTATGACTATATCTTCGTCAAGAAAACAGGTAGCAACTTCCGGTTTTCATCACTCTCTTCAGTTTTTTATGTGCTTAATATTATGATATTAAAAATATACAGTGCCATTTAAGATTTTATAGAAAAACAAGTAATATACATAAATTCAGAACAGCGGCCCCTGTTACTTTTTTTGACAACCATTTAATTTCGTACTACATATCTACAATTCCTTGTAAAATTCTATATCTAATGAGCCCAGAAACATTCAAATCCTTTGGGGCAAACCGAAATTATATCTACTTTTGTACGCAGACATACCCCCCCCCCTCCACCCTCCCCTTCGTATGGGACTTAGGTCAAAAAGTTTCAAATGAAAATTGTACGAAAATGTCTAAAAATGTTACTAGTAAAAATTTTAATCTATATTAATCTAGAATTTAATGAAAAATTATCGAATTTTTAATTGATCTTGAGAATTGCGCCCCCTTGCGATCACTTTGGAAACTTAAAAATATTTTTGTTGAAATTCCTGTGGTCCATTTTCATTCTTTTAACTATTCAGAAACTTCAATCATAACCACTGAGAAAAACAACACAGCTCGTAACATTTTGGAAAGTATCCACATACAAAAACATAAAAATGCAATAAATGATAGGGCAGACATTAATAATCTTTCAAATATATATTTTCCTATTTTATAACTAATACATGGACGACACTGTGTTTTCCTTAAGCATACGGTTTTAAATAAAATACAAAAACAAATAAAAATAAAAACATCCACACATAAAATCGATGAAATACAGACACAAGTGAAAATACACATATAAGCATATATTTTATAAACACCAAGCAATAGAAATACACACAAAATTATATATAGAGTAAAAATGTGTACATACCTCCACTTATTCAAAATATAAAAGAATATGGTACTAATTGCCAAGATACGAAAAGTGTACATCAAATGATCAACGTCCGGAAAAATAAAATAGAAGAATTAAAAATGGAAATAAATGCAAAGAAGATTTAAGTAATTATAATCACAAAAAGATCAAGGTATAACTCGCAAAAATTATGATTAAAATTAGTAATAATTTATGAATATACCATAGTCGTCAAATTTTAATTTCGGTTTGCACTTCTATCATATGCAGAAGACCTTACCTACCTTATGATATGCAGCGATGCCTGCTTGCTAACAGTGGGGGGAGAGCAACGCAGTGGCGGGGGACTCCCACGCCTTACATTTCATAGCAAACGTTTGTCGAGTGTGGCAGCCTCGCTTATGTTTATCTTTAGTTTATTTTGTCGCGCTCTTTTCCTCTTTCTACTTTCGCATCAGAAATTAAAATATGTCGACCCCGGTATATTTAGAGGCAGTTATAACTAATGATATAACAGATTAGATACATGAATGATGAAAAGAAAATTCAAAAAGTAAGAAACGAAAAGATTAAGAAAATAGCGAAATAGAAATCGATAATACTAAAATAGAAAAGAACAACTGAAATGATTTGGTCATGCAATGAGGATGAACTCCAAAACATACAAGAAGGCTTTTATAAACCGATAAAGAAAGGAAGAGAAACAAGAGTAAGCTGAAAAAGAGGGGAATACTAAAGGAGATAAAAACAGCAACAGAAAACGCTAGTTCGATACTCTGAAATATATAAGAATGACTGTGAAGCAAAAGAAGGAACACAACATTAAAATAAGCTCAACCGAACGTTTTTCAAAAAATTATTGCATATTAATTAAATGATTTTATTCAGTTTTTAACTTACAAGGCAAGGTAGCAACGAGAAAATTTAAAGATATACCTATTTTTTTCCGTTATTTAGAGTTAATTTACATAGCAACCCGATTAACCCAATATATAGAAACTCGGTTTGAAAAAAAAAGATGAAAGCATAAACAAATTTAAAAAATGTATCTATTTAGCATAAAAATGACATATGGATATCTAATCATTAAAAGTAGATAGATATCCAAGCAGTCGTTGCTTGTTTTATTTAAATGCGATCCGTGAAACTGCGGAAATAATACAATAAACACAACTTGTTTGAGTATTTTCGCCTGGTATGTATATATGTATATTGTCCTGGTATGACCTGAAATTTTTGCCTCAAATTCGAAATGTCAAACTGACATTTGAAATTACAACCTCCATTAATCGTTATAATTGTTTATAGTATTTCATTTTACGGAAAAGGACTTCAAAACCGTATACCACACATAAGAAACATTTTAACTACTGCACCTAGATTTAAAATAGTATCATATCCGTCATTAATCTTTCATAAAATACTAAATTGCATGCTGAACATGTTTCATTTGACATACGAATAACGTCTGTAAATTGCCCGTATTCTACCATGAAATATTAGCACGACATTTGCGACGGTTAGGAAATTTTCATTTTCTCATTGAAATAGTAAAAAAAAATCCGCCACAATCAATTAGAATTAACTGGCTACTAGTCAGCCATCGACTAGTGTAAATTAAACTCCACGTTACATGAGATCAGTCCGGCATCGACAGATAAACCCTATCGTTTGAGGGAGAAGGTAATGTCATTTGATTTATCCCAAAACAATATTAAAGCGATACTAGTCACGCCAGATCCCCATTATTCACAAAATCGAGTCAATCGCACGATTTTATGAAATTTTTCATCGACGAAGTTGTCTGGAATAAATCGTTCAACTATTCGTTCTATTATTTTGTAAGCGCATGGCCAACTGGATCTCGCTATCGCTTTGCGATATCAAAGCCGTAATATAATGAGATTTTGTTAATTGTGCTAAGCTAGAAATTTCATCCTCTACCTGTCGCCCTCTCTCCAAAGCATAATATGCTATTCGTTAATCGCAAAGCACCTTTAAAATCACATGCTGAAATTATGAAATATGAATGGATTATACCAAGCCGACACTTAATTTATTACTCAGTTATTGACATGTCACTGATTTGACATTTACTTTGTATATTTTACGACTTGTTTTTCTACTTAAATTCTACAGAACAAACAATCGGCCGTTTCATTTAATGTGTGTTACATATTTACCATAATATATTCTGCAAGTTACGGCATGTACCAATAGAAAATATATGTTGTTTTTTCACCGAAAAAATATGGATGTTATGGTTATATTTCATTTATAGAAGGAGCAATACAATTACTAAATTACTGATAAAAATAATTATAAATTAATTTCAAAAAATACTGTCATACAGCAAGCAAATGCATAAACGCTCTCAATAATGGGGCAATCCAACCACGTAATCCAATATGGCGTCTGTGGGCAAACAATGAATGAAGTTTAATTGTGCCAGTATGAAACCACTATTAGTTCACTATTATTATTATTATTATTGTGTTAATTTTATAAATATAATAATACAGAGTGATTACTTGAAGAAATTATTATCTGAAAATCCAGAAATTGGAGTGACGTCTTGTTGAAATCATCATGGAAAATTATTGTTCGTTATAAATGCATTTTTTTTGCAGATATCAGATGAACATCAAATCACTTGATAATTCATTCTTGAAATTGATACAGTCCTATCTAGATAATAGAAAGAAGGGCGTAGACAATAGTGGTGCTGGTGCTGCTTCTGATGGGAGGACGCTAAAAAGGGGAGTGCCCTAGGGCTCTATCCTGGGTCCTTTATTGTTTTTAATATATGTGAATGATCTCCCTCGCAAGACTAAACATAAAACGATACTGTATGCTGATGATACTGTTGAGGACTGTGGTTCATGGTTTAACATAAACTGGCTGAAGCTGAATATTAAAAAACTTGAACTTTGGCTATTTCAAGAAGACCCAATAAAAATTATTTATTGAGATCAACAGCTAAATTGGAACATACGACAATGAAGTTCTTGGGATTGTCGATGGAGCCTCAATTGAACTGGAAGAAGCATTTTGACCACTTGGCGGTAAAGATATCATTTAGTTATGCATTACGTATCTTAGCAGTCGGGAAGTCTATCTGCATATTATGCTTATCTGCATTGTGGTTCATGGTTTGACAGAAATTGGTTAAAGCTGAATATTGAAAAAATCATGTGTTGAACTTTGGCTATTTCAAGAAGGACCCAATAAAAATTATTTATGGAGATCAACAGCTAAATTGGAACATACGGCAATTAAGTTCTTGGGATTGTGGATGGAGCCTCAATTGAACTGGAAGAAGCATTTTGACCACTTAGCGGCAAAGATATCATTTAGTTATGCATTACGTATCATAGCAGGATCTGTAAATCAGTCTGCAAGTCTATCTACATATAATGCTTATGTGCAATCAAGACTTAGTTATGTTGTGGGGAACATCGGTTTATGCATCCAGCATGTCCATCCTCCAGAAGTCGTGCCTGCGTACTGTCTTTGGTGTGAGAAAGACTTATTTCTGCAGAGACATTTTTAAGGGACAAAAGATACTTACGTTGACGGACTTATATGTTCTTGAGTGTGTGAGGTTTGTGAAGAACTATGAGTTCTTCAAAGAGCAAGAATTACATCATTACGAGACCAAAGGTATCGTACGTTTACATTTGGTGCCTCTACAAACAACAAAAATGAGGTGTGGCCACCACACGACTTTCTTATTCGTATGAAAGTGTTACTTCCGGTCCGAATTTGGAAATTTCATTTATACAAAAAATATTCCAAATCCAACTCTAAATACTTTTGTACTCTTCATAAATATATATAGAATGTATAATTTACGACATATTAGCAAAAAATCGTTATTCGGTAAGAGTAAAAGTGTTAGTTACGGTCCGAATTTTGGTTTTTTTTATGCAAAAGGTGTCGAAAATTAAATTCTAAATACTTTTATACTCGTAACGTACCTGTCTAAAAACATGACTAGGTAAATATTTGAAAAAAACTGGTTTTCGATAAGAGTAAAAAACCTACTTCCGGTAGGAATTTCGAAAAACTTTTTTAATAAAGTTGTTCACAATTTCAATTTTAAGTATATATGAATTCTTCATAAATTGTCTAAACTTAGTAGTTGACGAAATATTGGCAAAATTCGATTTTTTCACTGAAGTAAACTACTACTTCCGATCTGCCGATTTTGCTCAAAATCTAATCAGTTCTCAAGAGGGAGATTATACTACTAAATGCAAAATTTGGAATAGATAGCTATAGCGGTTTGGCCGCTATCGTGGTCATAGACAGACAGACAGACACATACATTTTTTAAAAACCACTTTTACTTTCTTAGACGTAGTATAAGGAAATATTGTGATGATGAAAATTTTCGACCTAGAGATTTTTGCAGATGTCCACGTTTTGAAGTCCCCTGATACCAAAAAAGTTTTTAAAAAATGAGGTGTGGCCACCACACGACTTTCTTATACGTATAATCGTTCCAAACTATACAATTTTAAGAATTTTTTTACACAAAAATTATTTAAAATCCTATTCTAAGTACTTCTATTCTCTTAATAAATCGCTAAAGAATGCATACTTTGCAAGATATTATCAAAAAAGTGCTCCTCGCTAAGAGTAAAAGTGCTACTTCCGGTCCGAATTTTAAAATTTCATATATACAAAAAATAATGCAAATCCAGTTTTAAATACTTTTGTATTCTTGATAAATATATATAGAATGCATAACTTACGACATATTTGCAAAAAATCGCTATTCGATAAGAATAAAAGCGTTACTTCCGGTCCGAATTTTGAAATTTCTTTTATACAAAATGTATTGAAAATTAAGTTCTAACTACTTTTATACTCGTAACGTACCTGTCTAAAAAGCATAACTTGCGAAATATTCGCAAAAAACGATTTTCGATTAGAGTAAAAGACCTATTTCAGGTAGGAATTTCGAAAAACTTTTTTTTGTCGTAAATTATGCATTTTATATATATTTGTCAAGAGTACAAAAGTATTTATAGCTGGATTTGCAATTCTTTTTGTATACATGAAATTTCAAAATTCGGACCGGAAGTATTACTTTTACTCTTAGCGAGTAGCAGATTTTTTTCGGATATCTTGCAAAGTATGCATTCTATAGAAATTTATTAAGAGAATAGAAGTACTTAGAAAAGGATTTTGAATAATTTTTGTACAAAAAAGATTCTGAAAATTTTATAATTTGAAACGCTGATACGTATAAGAAAGTAGTGTGGTGGCCACACCTCATTTTTTTAGTATCAGGGGACTTCAAAACGTGGACATCTGCAAAAATCTCGAGGTCGAAAATTTTCATCATCACAATACTTCCTTATACTACGTATAAGAAAGTAAAAGTATTGTGGAAATAGTTGTGTTACCCAAATAATAGGAATGTATAATCATTTACCGTGATACATAAAATATTTACCTCAAAGAAGGCAAAGAACTGTATTGTTTGAGGTACTCATCAATGAAGCTTTCTATAACATAGATGAGTATTTTAATTTTAGATTTTGACGCATATGAATGTGAATCTGAATAAATATCTTTTCTTTTATTTATTTTTCTGTATTTTTAATTGTATTTTTTTATGAGTAGTTATCAAGTATTCTTAATATTAAATTAAATATACTTATAAAATATATAAGTATATTTAATTTAATGGGTAAATACCCATTTACGCAAATTTTAAGTGAAACTACATGAAACATACTCCATGTATTCGTATGTATATGCTTACAAAAACTTTTTTATCATGCCACCTGTTGACTCACTCAAACTAAAATAGTAGGTTCTCTCGTTTGACCTTCAAAGTTCAACGAGGTCTACAACTGACCCAGACACTTTCTGTTACTATACACGAGAAGATTTGAACACCAATTAGATCATCTTTCATATATCGCTATTCTTAGAATGTTTTTTTTGTTATTGACTGCGAGTCAACAGTGGATAATGGATAGTAGTAATGTTTGAAACGATCTTCAGGCAGGTTCGTTAATTAAGAAAGTGAAAAGAGATGTATGTAACTATGTTCTGTGTACTTAAAGGAACGTGTAAAAACGAATGGTCGGTTTTGTTTTTATTGCTTTTTATTTTATATTTGAACGTTCCAATTGTTATTTTCAATAGTTATTCCAGATCTTAGTCTCTGTCGTCAAAACAAGTTGATTATTTGCCCCAGGGATTCTGAATAATAAAAATATTCACAAATAAAGAGGACGAATTTTATTCCATATAATCGTTCATAGCACTAATAGATACATTGTGCAAGCATTCCAACTGCCTTTGAAAAAATGAGTATGTACTATACTGCAAACCATCCATTTAGGTGTGACGTCTATCTGATATTCATTAGCATTTCAATACTTCCTCCCAACTGCAGTTTCATTTAAAAAAAAACTTGCATTTGCTTAGAGTCAAGTCTAGATAAGCGATTATACTCTTGCGTAACTTCACTTAAAATGAAATAATTTTAAAACATATACGTGGAAAGATCAGAAACATAGGGCGCGTTAAGTATACGGTTCGCCCAATCTCGTTTGACCACATTGGTCAACATGAATTTTAACGGATTCATTCTGACCAATCAGCTGATTTGTGTTTATTTGTGACATTTTACATATTCTGTCAGTTATGTTGGTATCGTTATAACTGTTGAGCACATTCCTATTATTTCCTATTTATATTTGAAGTGATTTGAAAATAATGTGTGATGTATATAATTTTTTATATTTATATCAAATAAAACAATAAAAGCACTTAACAGCTTTATTTATTAAATAAGTAAGATTTAAGAATAAAACAAAATAAATATAGAATTTCTGAATTTTCAACATAACATTCACTAGTATGGCCTTCCACATGCTCTGACTAGGCTACTATTTGTTTGCTAATTTTTCGAGGCTAGCTGCAACTCTATTAAAAATACTGTTTCTTTCCCTTTGGATATTAACAAATTCAGCCATTGTTTCTTTTACTTCAGATAAGTTTTTGTTTATGTCTTTAAAGTGAGTTTCAAACCACTCCCATTCTTCTCTTTTCCTTTTTTTTGGATTTAGTTCTTGTTCATCATTAGATATTACCTCTTCCAAAATGCCAAAGGGAGCTGTAGTGGCTGGATTATATGCAGGATCTCTTGCTAAAATATTATCAACTTTATCGAAAAATTCGCATGTCACTGCTGCATTACCACTCCAATTTCTGTCTTGTTTAATTTTTTTATACATTGCCTGGAGGCCACGCCATTTTCTTTCGCATGTTTCCCACCTGACATTATATCCATGGCTTAATAAAATTAGACATATAACATTGAACACTTTTCTTTTTTTGTGAGGCAATAGCAATACATCCTTTAGTTTAAATAGTTCCTCTAGTAAGAGTAGCACAGCTGATCGTAGTGATCGTGGCCATAAATATCAATCAGAATCTGAAATATTCAATTTTATTGCATATAAAACCAAAATATAAACAAGACATTAATTACATACCTTTATTGTTTTCTTTATTCGCTTCACTGCCTCTATAAGGAAATGAACAGGAAGTAATAGAATTGTTTATCTCACTTGCATTTGATTTTTGACCATATATTATTCCATTGGTATGTAATTTATATTTCTCTATTCATTTGTTCTTAAAATATCCATCTAAATAAAATTAATCTATACAGAAACTATTCTACATAAGTGTATTTATTCCATACCTGTGGTAGCTTAATCCAATTCATAATCTGTAAAAAACAAATAAAACGCATTCCATTCTGATGTTTTAATGTAACTTTTTTAGTATTTGAAGTAGATGCTTCCATAATTAATGTTAACGATTGTGTGATGAAACAAACTAAAATGTTTTAGAAGAGACAAGAGGTTATGTTTTTAAATTGTAAACAAATCGAAGTTGGTATTGCAGGTAAACAACACACTTAACGATTTCGCCCAACTCAGGCAGCCAGCGGGCGCGATTTATAACATGACCGGTTTTCCCAAACAGCTGATCGGGAATTTGTCTGGTCTGCCCTCATACTTAACGAAATGAACTAGTCCGACCGTATACTTAACGCAGCAATAGTTTCACCTTATCCCATATATATTCGTATAAAAATACATGACAGGTACAAAAAAAAAAGAAACATATAAATTATATAACTAAGGTAGAAATATATTTAAAAGGGCCATAACTGCAGGGATCCTTTAAAACACTGCACCATTTGGTATAGGATGTAGGAAAAAATCTGCAGAATAAAAACCCTCCATCACAGCGTCACAATACTAAAGGTCTTTAGTTGTTAAGAGCCATGCAACAGCCTCTGGAGTTAAATTATGTAAATTTGTGTATCCAAATTCAAACTTAGCTAGAGGACATTCTTCAACAATATGTTTAACTGTTTCAATCTCAGCACCGCAATCACAAGCTGGACTCGCAAGCACATTTCACTAGAATAACATACTATTGCACCTTCCATGACCCGTCCTAAGACGATTCAACTTACACCAAATTTTTCTTGGTTGTCAGGCACTTCAATCAAAGGATCATCTATAAATTGTTTATTAAACACTTCAGATTCTAACCAAATAGATTTCCAATCGAAAATTGTTGATTTAGGAAATCTTCCTTCCAAATTGGACTACGTAATTTCAATCTATGGTTCTGAAGATCTTGAGTAATTAAATATAAATTAGGAGAATTTGATATTTATCCAAACGTTTTGAAGACAATTTTCTTCTTAACTGATGAGGATAAATTTTCTAGAAGTCGTATCCGACTCGTCGCATTGATAAAAACTCTAAATTTACGATTTGTAAACATATTTTTCATAAGTTTAATTAAATTACCATTAGGCAACACATATAATTTTAAAAATATTCCATCTAACCAAACTGTACCATAAGCTGTTAAGTCAATGAAACTAATTCCTGCTTTCAAATTCTTTTGAAAACCATTCTCTATATAATTTGTTACAGCTAATAATTGATCACAGCAATTACGATTTGGTCTAAAACCAACTTGCTCTATGGGGAAAATATTTTCCATAATTGGAGAAATTCTGTGATATAATAATTTCTCTAACATCTTGTTATATATTGATAATAATGAAATTGGTCTATAACTAGAAGCAAGATCTGCTGGCTTTCCTGGCTTCAAAACAGCTACAGCTTTTGCTTTTTTTTAATTCAGTAGGAACAATAGCATTATTTAAAATATTATTATAGAAACATAAAAGCCAATTACATCCTAAAGGACCCTAGATGTTTAATAAATTCAGGATAAATTCCATCAAAACCAGCAGCCTTACGAATCTTTAATAATTTTATCACTGTATCCAATTTCTCCATAGAAAAGAGATTTGTAAGATCACCATTTTTTGTATTAATAGATTTTCCTTTCTTGCGCAATAATTTCTTCATATTTTTGATTTCTACTTTATTTACTTAACTTTATCATAATTGAAACGTCCACTAATCTTGAAGCTATGGTGTTAGCTCTGATTTTTGATTCTACAATACCAGTTTGGGTTGCCGCTCCTAGTTTTCTTAATAGATTCCAACTGCTACGACTAGAATGTGTGAAATTCATGTCTTGCATAAGACGCGACCATTTGTTCTTTCTTTCTTGATTTAATAAAGTTAATAATTCGTCAGCAATTTCTGGACTAAGATTTTCATTAAAATTTCTATATAATTCATTTGTTCTTTCAGACCAGCATGGAATGTATTCCTTACGACAACCTCTTGGAACAGATCTCTTAGCTGCCCCTTATCTATGAAAGGACAATACATTCAAATGGCCAAATTTTTTTATTGATAATAAAAAGCATACATTTATATATCTTTCAAAAAATTTACTTTCTAAACACTTTTAATACAGGGAGATTAGTTTTTTACTCGACTTTCATAAAAGTTTCGTCCAATTTCCTGGAACCACTTATTTAAAAGCATGCCTAGTTGCAAAAACGTTGGAATAAATGTGTAGTAACCGTTAATGAATTATATTTAGAAAAATAAAACATTAATTTTCTACAAACTCTTTTCCTTCATACCTACGCTGGGGTTCCCATAAGAATTTAATTAATTATAATTTATTTATTTAATTTTAAACAAAAAACCTCCAGTCCCCTTCAAAGTACTCTCCACTGGCACTAATACGATTGTCCAGTCCATTATTCCATTGCTCAAAATACTTTTTAAAATTCGTTTCCTGTGATTTCCGATAGCGTCTCCGTCACTCTCTTTCTCATCTCAGCAACGTCGCAAAACGCTTCTCAGTAAGGGAGATAAAAAAGGTAGCGGAAGGCAAGGTCGAGTAAATCATTAGTCATGCCATTAGTCATGCCAGTTTTGGACAAAAATTGACGCACAAGTAGGGTTGTGTGAGTAGGGGTGTTTTTGTGATGATAAAACTAGTTGCCCCACTACCACAAATCATGCCTCAATCCTTTCAAAACTTCCAGGTAGAACGCCTAATTAACTGTGTGACTCTGTGGAATAAACTCTGAATGGAAAACTTCTGTCACATTGCAAAAGCAAATCAGCATTGTTTTGATGTTTGATTTTACTTGACGAGCATTTTTAAGGCGAGGCGAACTTGACGTCTCCCACCGGCTTCATTACGGCTTCGTTTTTGAATTGTAACCATAGCACAATGATTCGTCACATGTGACAACCTTGGAAAAAAGTTTGGATCAAGCTGTTCTTTCAAAGCACCACATACTTTCACGCGACCTTGTCTTTGTTCACCTGTCAGCAGTCGAGGCACGAATTTAGCAGCCATCTTTTTCGTCCTCAAATCTTTCGTTAAAATTCGCTGAATTACAATTCAAGTCACTCTATAGACACCTCCTCAACTTCTTCAATGATCCGTCGTCGATCTTCCAGGATGATTACGCGAATATTTTCAAAATTTTCATCGCTTCGGGCTGTAGAAGGATGACTAGAGCGAGGTTTGTCATCAATCGACATTTCACCTTATTTGAAACTGGAAAACCACACTTGAGTTTTCGCTGGTTGGCTGTTTTAAACATTTCATGAGTTTTCGTGCCAGATTTTCCGAACAAAAAGCAGAACTTTATAGACGTGCGCTGTAACCATCCATTGCAGCAACGAGGAGCACCTAAAACAAGTGTTCACTTAAAAATCCACACAAACCTAACGCAACCTTTTTTTTAGTGACGACGCTTGACTTACTGACAACACGGTACTACAAAAACTCCGTCCACTACAACAACTGTTCGGTATCGCGTCGTAGTTACATAATATAAAAATCTCTCTGGTATAAAATTGTATAATATTATAGATTTTATTAGCATATTAGCTAAGCATACTTAGATAATGATACTCTTTCCATTCCTGCGCCTCACCAACTTCAATTTATTCATTTACAAGCTAACCTTATAACCTGAGTTTAGTTACTGCTATTGGTGTACTTCATTTTCCACATCCGTGACCATTATTCTTCGATATTTATGATGTAAATGCTATAGTCATACTATACCATATTTCTTATTTACCTACCTCTAGAAATACTATTTTTCTCACGTCAAATTAATCCCAGGAATTATCTGGTCACGCTCTGTAGGATAAAAAGTATCTTCCATGCAAGAACAAAATAACAGGAATTCAGGACGTATAATTAGAAGAGGCTATAAAATATTTTGCTTTCAATTGATGTAAATTGTATAAAATTAATGTTAACAGTTCCTTTACATTCTTCAATGAAGCAAAACAGAGTTATTAAAACATATCAGAATAGCTTCTCACACACACACACACACACTTCTTGTACGGAGTAACAATAAAACAGCAGAGAACCGACAACACTACATGTGTAATGAAAATTCCAGTAGCTCTGGACCATCGGCAATTCAATTAGGTATATATAGACAATATAACTCACGCGTTACTGACCTTCACCAATACATATATATGTATGTACGTAATGTGCAGAGTACTGCAGAGTATACAATAATACAAACAGGAACGCGCTTATCTGCGTAACAAAAGAAACTGTTCCTTTTTTTTCAATTCGTTAGCGACATTATTACAGAGAAGTGTTAATTCACACCTGTCTCAAACAGCAGCAGCCTATAACTCCGATGCGAGCGTCGGCGACGATAAACAAGTCATTTTTTATTCATTATTAGTTGTTATTTATGATGTATGTGCTCTTGTATTTGTGTATCTGCGTGTGTGTGTATGTGTATGTGTGAATTTTTCTCGCGCGAGGTGCATTGAAATAACAGAGACCGAAAAAAATATGGGACGTCCTTGAAAACCAGGTTTCTGTAATAACAAAACAGGAAAATTGTTGTTGTCACACAGGCAATAATTTATTATTATTACTAATGTGATTATTTTAGTATGGTTCTTTTTTTATTTTATGCATCGTTTAAATTCATTCGTACATTATGATTAATTATGAATCTTATATGTTTGTTGTTTGGCCCAACTTTAGTATACCCAGTGGCGGAGTTAGAATTTTGTATTAGGGGGGGTTTTAAAAAAAAATAGAAGGAGCATTAAAGAAAATTTATTATATAACACAGAACGTAACGTACATATAAAGTATATTTAAAAAATATAAGCAATAAAATCTGTCAGGTAGTGATATTCAAACACAGCCTGAATGTTAAAAAAATATATAAATGACAATAAAAACCTTTAAAACAGTGAATATAATCATCAACTAAAAACAAGAGACAAGAAGTACAGCAACATAATAATAGTATATTAAAATACAAGTAACAGAAGGCCTTTCATTCCAGCATGATTTCCAAATTCGGACACGAGCGCGCAGCGCGAGTGGCCGAAGGAAAGAATGCTGGAATGGCCTTCTGTTACGAGTGTTTTACACTATTTTCTCTGTTTCGGATTGTACTTACATTATTTATTTATAGAAAAATTGTTAAAAATATTCATTAAGGGAAATTTTGATAACGTGACGTAGTCGCTTGGTAGCACTGATTCATATTTGACAGCTGACTTTTGTAAGAATTATTTGAATTGAAAAGTTTGCTTAAATTAGAAAAAAAAACTCATATTATCTGTGGGCGGAATGTCAGACGAAGAGCTTCAATCTGAGCCATCAGATTGCGGGACGTGGTCTCCAACGCTAAAGTCCTAGATAATAAAGTACCGCAATTGATTTGTCCCATTATAACGCCGCCAAAATGCTGTTGATTTGGTGACTTTTAATAGTTATTTAGTAATTCGAATAATACAAATAGACGATAAGACAACTCACATTCAAGTACCCGCGCTGGTATGATGGTAAGATACCCGCTTCACACGCGGTCGGCTCGGGTACGCATCCGTATGGACAAGAATTTTTCAGAAAATAAAAATACAATATTTTGCGTATTTATTCTAAATTTCAATTTAATTGAAATTAAATTTGTAAAATCAAAACAAAACGGACGGATTTTTAAATTTACGACCAAATTGGAGGTAATTGCGGTACTTTATTATCTAGGGACTTTAATCCAACGCCATAAATAATTTACTACCAGGTAAATCGAAAAGGAATATGAAAAATTTATGGCACCAACCTATTTCTACTAAAATAGAAAGTTATCAAAAATCGGTGTTAGAATGGAGTCCATTCTAACACCAAAATGGCTGCTAGAATAACGTTGTTCTAATACCGAAACAGAGAAATACTATTAAAATTGACTTATAAATTATAGTGAAATAGCTAGACGGTGAGATTGGAGAATTAAGACATCAAGAACTTCGTCTTCCGGAATAGAAATATCAGGATGTATATATGTCAAATATTTTTTTAGATATTTTAAGGATAGAAAGGATATTTCACAAGAACATGTGGTGGCTGGTAAAGTAGCCATTATAACTAAAAGTTTATAAATCGTGGTAAACAAATTTTTATTGCATATTTGCAAAGCCTCAGTCACACTTTGTGGCTTTTCGGCTTTATCCTTGATAAACTGTACCCAAAGTGTAACTTCTTCCATAGCACCAGAATCATCCAATTGATAAAATTAGAAAAGCTGTTGGGTGGAATTTAAAATTTCTTTAATGTCTAAACTATTATTAATACATACGTTTTTGGAAAGGTTCAAGAGTAGTTTTGTGTTTAATGAATTTTGCATTTATTGCCTGTATTGTTTAGTCGAGAAACGAATATAAATAGCCCTTCGATAATAATCTTCTGGCGATGAACTAGGAACATTATTTCTGTGAGTTTGCCGATTGGTGGTTCTAGGTTGTAAGATTGTAATGTCAAACTCGTCACAAATCGTTTTGGTCTCCTGATGAATATCTTAAAATAACTGCTCGCCGTCTTGTCTAACTTTTTTTAAAGATTCTTTGACATTTTCAGCAGACTCAAGAGCTAAACTCAGGTTCGAATTTGGGGTCTGTAAATACTTGTCAATGGAAACACAGCTTTTATCATAAAAGTACATACAAGAAAGCTACTTTGACAAATTGCCGACGAAAGTAATTAAGCGTCGGTTGCCGTTTTTTTATCGGTCAATGGCAATGGCAATAATATATAATTTATAATTACGAGGATCGACACGTTGTAACACTCACTTTGCAGGACAAGTTTATGGATTTGTTTCCATTTATGTCCGAGTGTCCGCAAACTTACCAGGTACATTGTTATATTTCCTTAAATCTTATTGTACATGTTAGCAAGGATATTAGGTTTTCGTGAAATTCATATAAATGTGTACATTTTTGTCCATCGATTGTTGTTTCTAATGTATTTCATGAGCAGTGGCGGCCCGTGATTTTTTGGGACGGGAGGGCACCGGGTGGGGGGGGGGTCTGAGTGTTTAATATCAAAAATTAAATATAGACAAAAAAATAAACTCAATATGTTATTTAATTAATTTGTTTGAAAATAAAATCCATTCGCCGTTCCTTACGTTTAGCAAAATGATTAATAACTAATTAATTGAAGTTTGGTGTTCATGAGTTTATCTTTATTATGAAATTCATCTAGAAATGTTTTGTTTGCTGTAAAATTGTCAAATTGTATTGTATATTTAAAAAATGTGTTACTGGTTGTTTTAACAATATGTGGTACATCAAAAAAATAAAATATTTTATGTTCTAAGTAAAAGTATGGTGATTCTGGAGTAAATCCTTTTTCCTTTGAAAATTTTTAGAAAAATTTGATCCGACATCGGATACTAGTGCTCGGACAGAAAGCCCAACTGCAAATAACCTTAGTATTGTATTATCTACAGTCTCCTCTAAAGCTTTACCACTACATGTGCTGCTGACTAATACATAACCAACTGGCTGTTTCCAATTCATATGAATGCCTTTAGCAAAGAGAACCATAGCAAATTTTGCTGGATTATATGTTGTTTGACCATTTATTTTATGAAATCCTACAATTTCGTCTTTAGTTTATTATAAAATAAATAAGCTTTGAGTCACATTTCATCAATGCGTAGAATGCATTCATGTGCTTCTGATGTAAAATGAGCAGTTTCACATTTCAATTGCAGAATACACAAAATCAACACTCGTGCAGTTATATTCCAATTCTGTGTTAATCTTTGTAATGTTCTTACGCTTGCCAATTGAAGTATATTACTTAAGTATTTATAAACTCTTGATCCCAAAAATTAGATATTTAAAGCAAATTGTTTGTACTGTATGCTGTATCTTGCAATATTTTTATTTTTATTAACTGCATTAAATTTAACAACAGTAGCCAGTACATTTGATAAATATCTGTCACAAAGCCCTAGAAAATATTGTAAATTCTCCTGTTTAGGATAGGATTTCATTTTAGATTTAGTAGCTATAACTCGATGCTGTTTTAGAGATTTTCTCAGTCTTTCCATTCTGGGTGTATGGGCAGAGAGCTTTTTTCTGTTTGAACCCCAACATAGGGTAGGAATTTCCATAACTGCTAAAATACAAACAAAAAATTATACATTTCGTTAAAGCAAATTAATTGTATGTTTGTAACTGAAAAGTTCTAAATTAGTCTACTTTATACTAGATTAAATACAAATGTGTTGAATTTTTGTTCAAAAATAACTTCGAATTCTTCAGTTAACAACTAAACGTATTTTATGTTTTGCTCATAATATAATTTTGTATTGTAAATATTAATTGTCATACCTATAGGTGGTTCACTTTCTGCTAACTTTTGGGATCCAATATCACTTGTGCTAGGAACATTCATAGTTTCCACACATTCTAAAATACATTTTGAAATCACTATGCTTTTAAAATTTCAAATAATTCTTGGTTCTTATAAAATAATATTTTATAATAAACATTTACCTTTAGATAGTTCCTTAACCAGTGAGGTTTGAATTGGTTTCTTTTCATTATGGTCATAGCTGTGAGAGATAACGATGTTCTCTAAAATTCTTATTTTCGAAGGAGGTTCCTTCACTATATAAAAAGTTTCATTCAAAGTGTTTACTACAAAGATGAATTATTACAAATTATCTGTTACTCAATAGCTATAACTTACCGATTTTCTTCTTTAGGAAACGAAAAGAAATTGTAGAATAAATAGATAGATTTTTATTCGTGCGAGACAAAACAAATGTATGCACATGTCAATAAATATGTCTATATAATAAATGTACAATGCAAACACTAAACATATCTAAAAAATAAAAGTACAATGTAAACATTAAATATTACAAACTCTAATGTATATATCAAACAATGTACGCCATTTTACAGAGCAAAAAAGGAGAACAAAAAAGAAATTAAAGCTTCTTGAGCATTTCCACAAACTCCTGGACATCATAGATTGGATTGTCTTTTAGGAAGTGTTTAAGGGTTAAGTTAAACTTTTTGTCATTCAGTTCTTTCCAGGTTTTCGGGAGTAAATTATATAATTTTATTGATTGATATCTAAATGAGTTGATATTCCGGGACAACTTAAAATGTGGTTGTTCGAAACATCCATGTCTGGTTTCGTACATGGTTTGCTTTGCAAAGAAAGTCAAATTATTCCTGGCGTATGTAATACAATCAAAAACATATTGACCAACACAAGTGATAATTCTCAACCGCTTGAACGACGGTCTGCATGAATCCATGTTACTTATACCCAGCATAGTTCTTATTGCTCTCTTCTGTGATATCAGAACCCGATGTATATGCGCCGAACCGCCCCACAATATAATACCATAACTCATGACACTATGAAAGAGAGCATAATATGCCATCAATAAAGCACTCTGATCCACCATCACCCGCAGTTGTTTTAAAACAAAAGTACTAGTAGACAGGCGCTTGGTCAAACTATCAATGTGGGGCCCCCATGTAAGCTTAGAGTCTAGGAGCAAACCCAGACATTTAATAGGCGCGGCATTCACCAGCTTCATATTGGGATTCAACGAAAGATCCAACACCTGCGTTTTCCCGGAATTCATGCAAAGTCTATTCCCATTAAAGTAATCCCCAACCCGCCCCAGTGAACCCATCAGGGAGTTATGTAATTCGTCGTAATTTTTATTCGCAACTAGTATTGTAGTGTCATCAGCATACTGAACAGTCTTACACATAATCTGCTCGTTTATATCGTTGACGTAGATAATAAATAGCAATGGTCCTAATATTGAGCCCTGAGGCACCCCGAAAGTGATTGCTTTTAATGGGGACGTACCTTCTTTAATTTGAACACACTGCTGTCTGTCCATGACAAAACTTATAATCAGTGAGAGAGCAGGTCCCCTAAAGCCATAGTATTCCAATTTAGTAGACAATATATCATGAGACACACAATCGAAGGCCTTGGTCAAGTCCAGGAAAGACGCCGTAACGGCATTCCCCTTCCCCAGTTCGTCGCTAATGAAGTTGTATAATTCAACCAAGGCTTTTACCGTACCCTTATTACTTCTAAATCCAAACTGATTACTGTTTAAGATCTTTTTGCAGTCCAAATACTTTTCTATTCTGCTCTTCAATGCCAGTTCCATTAATTTTGATAACACCGGCACTATAGATATTGGGCGATAATTCGATAATGAATTACCGTTCCCAGTTTTAGGAATAGGTGTTACTCTGGCAATTTTGAGACATACAGGAAATATCCCCGCCGTAAAACAAGAGTTTATAAAATACGTTATGTGTTCTACTAGTTCATATTTACCTAATTTTAACACGGAACTGTTTAGCCCGTAGTAATCTAAAGATTTTGAGTTACTTAATCTGTCTATTAAGCAGCATACCTCTGCACATTCCACGGATACAGGAAAAACGACGAACCATCACCCCGATCACTAAGGCCCCTAAGGTAATCTGTGTTGCAACCAGAAACACTGCAGACCAATTCCTTACCGATATTGCTAAAGTAGTCGTTCAGTACTTCAACGGTAAAGTCTGATTCCGCTTTGTGTGTTTCCGGTTTGATAATACTCCAAGCTGTTTTTTGCTTGTTATGTGATCCCATGATGCGGTTAGTATTATAGTTTATGGTTTCCGCTTTGAGAGCCAATTTATATTTCTTTTTATTTTTAAAGTCAGTGTACACCCTTGTAAAATCAGGATTACTCTTACTGAAACGATGTAACATTAGTAGCTGTTCCCTCATTTCCCTAATCCGGCTAGAATAATGAATGCCCCGCCTACCACGTCTGGCGTATTTGATAGGAAACGAGGTGTTGTAACAATCGACGATATTATTCAATAAATTTTCGGCCATCTGGTCTATATCACCACTAGAATAAAGATTAGACCAGTCTAAATTCAGAAGCGACACCCTATAATTAAAAACATTAACATCATCTATTACCCGGAACCCATTAACATTCCCATCGATGACATCCCCACCCTGCAAACTGTAACTCACCAATATGCCCCTATGGTCCGACAGTGCTGGTTCAATGACCTTCACATTAAGCCCATTTCTGTTCGCATTTGAGAAAACATTATCAATCCTAGTATTGGATATGTTTGTTATTCGTGTGTAATCGTTCACATAATCGATCATACCGACGCTAAGAAAAAGATTTTTAATATATTTGACCTGGCTCGAATCCCGCGCAAAGTCAATATTGAAATCCCCCACATAGACCAAACCCCTGTCCACCGGTATAGTATCAAGAAAGTTAGTTAGATTATTGCAAAAGGCATGGTAGTCTCCATTTGGGGATCTGTACAAGTTACAAATAATTAGGCCCACACCTGTCAGTTCAATGGCACAATTCTATAAAATATATGGTCAGTGAATGACATATGGAGTTGTAAATTTAACATCCCTAGATATAACCAAAAAAACATTTTATTATGAATAAAAATGATGACGTATGATATCCTACATTGTATATGATGGAATTCTGTTTTAATACAAATATAGAAAGGTCAATAACATTAATTCTTAATCTTAAATCATATCGTTCATTTTAAAGTTAAAATACGTTATTAAAATCGTTTAATTTATGGATGTTACAGAGATTTAAATGCTGTTACTTAATAGAGTTAGATACAAGAAATTACAAGGCTTTGGGAATATGATAATCGGGTGTTTATGAGATATGTAAGTAAAATTGGTTAAAAAAATTTAATTTTAAATAGGATTATTTTCATATTATATAAAAATTGAAGAGATATTTCAAGTATGCCTTGGAAAAAGAGAAACAAGAGAGGGTAGAAAGATGCTTCAAAATATAGAAGGAAGCAGAATTTTGATACATAAGAAATTTACATTTTATCATGAATAAATAAACAAATATATAAGTAGGTACCTTATTGAATAATAAACCAGAATGTAACGGAACCCCCCTTAATTGAGACTATGACTCAATTTCTCTCAGGGCGGTTTGGGTTTATCAGAAATGATTAATAAAGAGGGTTCCTAAACATCATTTAAAGTTAATAAAAAGAAAAATACCATTGAAACTTTAAATAATACTTATATTAAAATCAATGAATCACACATATAATTTTAACATATAACGAACAATCTCATACAAACATAAAAGAGATCAAATTTATTTAAAAGGCAATTTGAATATAATTTTATAAATGCTAAACCGATATAAATCTTTTATGTATATTATTCAGTATACTCAGATATCAACAACAGATGCCAGAATCTACTACGTATGCTTTATACACGTTTTGTGTATTATTATTATATACATACAATTCTGCTAATACAGATTAAATTACATTCTCCTTATTAGAACGGAGATAATATTTAATTGATAACTTTATTATATTAACATCAATTTAAGCATAATCTTTTAAAAATACCTTATAATAAAGTTTCTTTCTTCGCTCTTCCGTGATGTCTATCTTCCGTAGAATCTTCTTTTTATTGCGATGTTTTCATCGGCGTCATTTGCTGGGGTGGTCACGATCCTATGGTGACGAATCCCCTTGTTCTGCTTACGGGAGCACAATACATATATTCTTACATATATTCTTTTATCAAACTTTTACCACTGTGCACATTTATTCTTTAAGTGCTACTTTAAACACTATTTTGGCAATAACAATTCTTATTATTGTTATCCAATTAGTTATGGGAGTGGAGGTTCTCCTTATTATTTTTATAACATTTACTGTATATTACTTAAACTTTTACTAGTCGGGGTTCGACGATTTCTTCATGAAATCAGCCAGTCGAAATCTTCCCGACTTTGAAGTTAACCATTCGACTGAAGGTCTAGCTGTTGACTCTTGCGTCCCCAGCGCGTGTTTTCATTTTATGTTGAACCGCCGGTGGTTCCCCGCTTTCCATATAGTTAGGTTGTTCCCACTTAAGTTTCTCACACACACTCTTTTATGTCGGCGAATGTTTAACACAACTGGAGCGTTTATTTCACTGTTGTAAACATTCGGCGCCACAATTCTTAGAACTAAACACATACTACACTTATCTTATGACTAATATTTACTTAATAATACCATAACATATTCATTGATTTTAATTCTTATTTTTCTTCAAAATATTAATAATGAAATGTACTTAATTAAATTCTAAAAATATAAAAAATTACCAATTCGTAAACGAACTGGTATGTAATGGTACATACCAGTTTATATGGCACTGATACTTCTTGTAATGGTACAAGAAGTATCAGTGCCATATTCTGGAAGTGAAATAAAAGGTATCATCATCGTTGGAATTATACATGGAGTTCCATTTGTGAAATCTTCAGCGATCTCATCGTACTTCTTAAGATTTGGATGGAAAACTTGTCTTCTTGTGCCAATTAAAGGATAAACAATATTCAGAAGCCACATCTATAAATATTCATTGGAATTTAGAGCTAATTTCCAGAACAAAGATGCAAGGTAAAATAAAAATATAAATGTATAAAATACTAAACCGATATAACATAAGCTTATATTTCAAATTTAATTTAGTAGAATGTTGACCGTTATAATAATAATAATAATAATAATAATATATTTATTCAGTGTAATAAAATCATTACATGAAATGTCAAAATATACATATATACAGTAACAAACAAAACAGATTAAAATTGTATATTATTAAAATTATCACTTAAATATTCATTAATTGAATAAAAACTTTTCGCCAGTAAAAGTTTTAGTATGTTACTTGAGAAAGTACTAGCATTCATTGTATGCAGGTGCTTCACTTTGTTGTAAATCTTTGGCCCCCAGTAGTCCACATATCTTTGGGCAGTCTGCACACGGTGATAAGGGGTTCGCAGTTTATCCCTGTTTCTTGTATTGTACTGGTGGGAGTCTCCATTTGCGGCAAACTCACCCTCATTGAAAATGACATACTTAATGCAGTAGTATATATACAGTGAGCTCAAAAAGGTTGGAATAAATTCATTTAAAATTCAACCTTTAATTTTTTTAAAAAACACTGGAACCCGTCAATTTTTATTTTTAGATGGGCATTTTTTAAACTAATTTTTGTTTATACAGGGTGACTCAAAAAAAAGATTTCATGTGACACTTCAATTTTTTTTAATTGAAAGACCCATTTTTTATTTTATTTTCGAAATATACGTAAAATTTCAATTACATTTCATGTATTATAACCTAAGTCTAAGTTAAGTTAGCTTATTTCTTTTCATTTAAACTGTACATATTAGGAGTTAAACTTAATCAAATTTACTGAAACTGTAGACATTTAAACATTAATACCATTTTTATCTGTTACCTAGGTTATTTAACATTGACGTTGAAGTTCATTCCCTGTCAAAAGTATTTAAACATTTGTATAAAAGTTCTAATAAAAATAGTTTTTTTAACTGTAAAATAGCACGAGTAAATGAAAGGGAGCGCATAGAAATACTAATGATGATTGGCTATGGAGATAGGATGCGTACCCAACTGGAAGTTTCCGAACTGTTCAACAATAAATACCCAAACAGAGCGCCTATATCTCAATCAACTATTAGTAAAATTGAAAAAATATATAGGGATTTGGGGCATGTGAGAGATAATTATGTAAAAGGCCGGCACTATCTCAGAAGATGTGCAGTTGAATGTGCTATTATCCGTTGAAGAGAACAACCATAAAGTTAGTCGCGCTATTGCTGACGAGAACAAAATTAGTCAAGTATCTGTATTAAACTATTTACATAAAAATAAATGGCATCCTTATAAAGTTCAGTTAGTTCATGAACTAAATGAGGACGCATGCAATTTTGTGAAATAATGATGGAGAGATGTATTGATGATCCTCAATTTTCACGAAGAATTGTGTTCTCAGATGAAGCAACGTTTTGCCTAAACTGAATCGTGAATAGGCAAAATTTCCGTTATTGGGCTACAGAAAACCCGCATTGGATTATGGAGTGTCACACACAATACCCTCAAAAAGTAAATGTTTGGGCTGGGATTATTGGAAACAAAATTTTGGGTCCCTTCTTCTTTGACGGCACTTTGACTGGAGAAAGATATCTAGAATTTCTAGAATTCGATTTGATACCTGCGCTTGGTGTAGTGTATCCAAATCCAGAAGATCCTGACATTCCCAATGACAGCTTATGGTATCAACAGGATGGAGCACCAGCCCATTTTACTCGCCCGGTGCGTGAATATTTAGATAGTGTTTTTCCTGGAAGGTGGATTGGTCGACGGGGCCCAATAGAATGGCCGGCCAGATCCTCTGATTTGACTCCGTTAGACTATTATCTGTGGGGCTACCTAAAATCTAAAGTGTATATCAACAGACCGAACAATATTGACGAACTTAAAACCCGAATAAGACAAGAAATGAGACTGATAGAACCTCAAATAGTGCACAATGTTTTGCAAGAATTCGAAGATCGCCTCGGATATTGCCAGGATGTTGGTGGTGGCCAATTTCAACATTTATTAAATTAATATTTCACAATTTAATTACGAATCATTGAGACATTTATTATTTAGAATTAAATAATTTTTTTTTTTAAATTACATTGATTATTTTAGAAAAGAACTTAACTTAGACTTAGGTTATAATACATGAAATGTGATCAAAATTTTACGTAGAATCCGAAAATAAAATAAAAAATGGGTGTTTCAATTAAAAAAAATTGAAGTGTCAAATGAAATCTTTTTTTTGAGTCACCCTTAAGTAAGTTAAGTAAATATGACTATCGTTATTAATATAATTATCAAATTTAACATGCAACAATAAGTAATAATACTTTAACTTATTAAGAAATAAAATTGTATTTCAATATGATACCAATATATAACAATTAAAATCTTGAAGCTTCAAGATATGAATATTTCCTATGTAAATTATGAACATAGTGATTTTTATATTCCCAAGTTGTTTTGTATCTGAAATTTATTTTGAAAATAAATAACCTATAATATTTTGAATTTAAAAGTTTGTAGTTTAATTTTTAATAAATAAGATTATGGTAATAATTATAGCAGAGCTAATATAATGCCTAAGATGAATCTATACTCTATACTATCACTCAGAGGATGCGAAATTGACCCCCCCCCCCCCCACATTGAGATTATTTTAAAAGACATATGCTAAATTATTTATTGTTATAAAATAGCATAATATATTACATAAAAAGAGATTTGTCACATAATTACTTCAAATGTTATGAAACTCTCCTTCTCAAAATTTATTTGATGCAGAAGAGAAGATACTTTCATTATAAGGTGAAAGTCACTGCGCTAAACGAACAAACAATGACAGTGTTTACGATTCTATACATTTCCATTCACATTTTCGTAATAGGAAACCCAAGTTTCCCTGAACACAACTTCTGTAAATTTTCATTTTATATTCCCTTTTATATAAAGTTCAAACTTCTCGAAACTCCACCTGATCTCGGGAATTCCCCATAGGTGTCGCTCGTTCGACCGTCCTCGTCCCATTCTTGTGTATAGCAGTGGCGGTCGCGAACTACCAGCATCGCCGGGGTCATTTTCTTTCTTTTTAACAACCGGCATACTCGAGTTTCGCAACTCCATGTTGTTTTAGTTATCTATTTTCTTCCTTTCCACAGTCACTCGGCAAGACCGATGAATGAACTGTTTTGATGCCTTTATTGCTACTATTACAAACAAAAGGAAGAAGAGCCTCCAATAAACATTCCGGCACGAACATCGAAACTCCCTCTCTCTTAAAAAGACTCTTAAAAATCGTATCTTCAGTTCCGAACGCATCTCTCCACGATACGGCAGTTTCACTACTTTGTACAACACATCCACGATTTGTCGATTCTTTCTTCTCTTTGTATAATTCTTTAACTTGCTTTTCATTAGCGTATCTTTCTCGTTCTATCCGCTTACTTTTCCCACTACTTCTCTCCTCTTTTTTCGGGTGCAGTTTCGTCTCTGACGCCTCGCCGAAACTCTATTGATTTTCCGTGACCCAGATGAGGGAGCTGCGTTTCTTTTCGTTTTATTTTTCGTGCCGGGGTGCATTTTTGCAGCGTTTTGCATTCCGTTCTTTACTTGGTCCGGGCGTGACGTATCTCGGCACATAAAATTGCAACAGCGCCACCAGTGGCGTCACTTATAAGGTCACAGAATTATTGAAAATAATACCCTTTCTTGTATAACCACTATCTCAGCCGAGAATGGACATATGCGAAGTAGGCAGTACGGCTAGCGGTATTATTTACCGATGCCGATATCACTCGCAGCGCATAATTAAATGACGATATTTTCCCAGCTAGGTAATTGATGTGGTTCTTCCAGTTCAGCTGCGAATCAATGTATAGACCGAGGAATGTCACCCCTTCTGTAGTTGTAAGATCAGTATCATTGTAACTAATTTTCCTTTCATCTCTTTTAAAATATGAGAATTCAATACATTTTGTTTTATTTATATTTAGTTGTAGGTTATTTTGGGAAAACCACTCGCTAAAATCCTCCAATGTTGAAGCCACTTCGCCAATGATTTCATCTTTTGATGTCCTGATAATAAAAGATGTGTCATCGGCGAACATGGTCGTTGCATGTGGGGTCACGCTCGGGATGTCATTCACGTATATCAAGAACAGAAGCGGGCCTAGTAATGACCCCTGTGGTACTCCTCTCTCGATTTCCAACCAATCAGATGTTCGTTTGTTTTTATCGTTAGATACTACTGCTTGCTTTCTGTTTCGCAGGTAGTTTTCTATTAAATCGAGAGCTTTCCCCCTTACACCGTATATTTCCAATTTCACGAGTAGTTTCCTATAATCTACGCTATTGTAAGGTCCATAAAGACGCCCATCGTGGTTTCGTTATTATTTACACCATATAAAATCTCCGTCATTGCTTGGTATATTGCTCGAGTCGTATTTCGTCCCTTGATATATCCGTTTTGATTATTGCAGAGTATATTACATTTTTACAAAAAGTCATATAATCGTACGTATATAATTTTTTCAAACACTTTTGAAAAGTGTGTCAACAAAGATACAAGTCTATAATTACTGAGTTCTGATTTCTGTCCTTTTTTGTATATTAATTTGATGACTGACTTTTTTAAATCATTGGGAAAAATTGCATTATGTAAACACATGTTTATTAGTGGTTCTAGAATTACTGCGAATTCAGGAGTACAATGTTTAATTAATTTCATTGGTATTTCATCACTTCCCACTGCATTAGTATCCCTCAATCCACAGATTATGTTGCATACTTCATCCGAGGTCGTAAGTAATAGCATCAGTGCTTTTGTGTTGTGGTACAAATTCGCCGTGTCCAGTGGCTCGTCCTGCATGTTCTGGCACATGGCAATCAATTTGGCGTTAATTATTGATAAAGGATCTTCATCAGCATCGTCTGTCCGTTCCAATTCAATATCTCCAATGTTTGTGTCTTCTCTTTTTTCATACAATGTGATTTTTTTAACTAAGTTCTAAGTTGCATTGGTTTTGTTGCTCGAATTGCATATGTAACTTGTATTGTTGTTCTTTTTTCAGTTTTTATTTCTTTATTTAAGTTTTTGCAAAACCTTGCATACTCATCTTTTGCAATCCTGCCATTGAGAACGTCCTCATGCATTTGTCGTTTTAAAACAGTCTTTTTTTTAATTTCTGAGGATATATAGCTCCTTTGTTTATTATGTTGTCTCTTAGATCTAATTTTAGAGAGTTCCTGGTATTTCCATGTTATTCTATGTAGAAAGTTTTCAAACGTAGAATTTGGGTCATTTTCAACAATGCAAGCACCCCAGTCAACCTCATATAGCTACCGGCGGAAATCCATCATGCATCCATACGAAATCGTCCTAAAGTCCGCTTTTCCATCAAAAATATCCGTTGCACACACATTCTGAACAGTTATTTGTTGAGCCAAGTGGTCGGATAGAGCAGTTTGAACTATTTTAGTTTGGTAGTTTTTACAATTAGTCATAATATTATCAATCGTTGTCGATGACATTTTGCTAATTCTTGTTGATTCATTAATAGTAATTTTTAAGTTAAAAGAGGTCAGGATGTCTTTCATTTCTTGAGTCATCTTTTCATCGTGTTTGTGGAACGGAATGTTGAAGTCTCCCGTAAGAACAATTTTATGTTTTTTTCTATTAACGAATTGCAAAACTTCTTGAAATCTTACAAAAAACTGGGTTATGTCACCTTTGGGTGGTCTGTTTCCATTTAATGTAACTGGTATCTTTCCATCACGCGTTGGGCAACACCCTTAAAGCCACAAAAGACGTGTGCATGTTACTTTTTCTGATATAAAAATGAATTGTCAGTGATTCCGAAATTTATTACAAAGTCTGCAAAATATCGTTACAGAATGCCAAAATATCGCACGTTTGTCACTTAGCTTTGCTAAAACATACACAGAAATAGTTTTTATGCAGAGAATTTCGATAGTTTACAAAATGTCGTTACATGTTTAAATGACGGTGCTCGAGGTATTTCTGAGTGCAAGGAACTAACACAAACCCCAAATTTAAAAAATCAGTTGCACAAATCAGGAACACTTTGGAAGTTTGCCTAAACTAATCACATATTTTGAAAATCGAAAACTCAAATTAAAAGATGGATTAACCACACTAGATGTGGGCTATTAATAATTTCAAAAGTATTCCAAGTGACGTCGGATGTGGCCTTCGGCAAAAGTTAGACGCAGTTTTTAACAGAAATCTAGATTTAATAACATTGCGGCAATTGTAAATGCTAAATACGCTGAAATAAAAGAATATTTCCAGTACGCACTTATAACCAGTTGCGATGTACAAGACTTTTCTATCTACAAGAATGTACTTAATTCAAAGAGAACAAGCCTTATAGAAGAGAAAATGAACAAATAATAAGGTATTTTGTATTTTATAGATCACCAGCCACTTGTTATCCAATTATATAGATAAAATTAAAACCTCTTTAAAAATACAATATTTCAATAGTGCGCCCATGGGCGATGAGTCATCAACCGTTGGTGTCCGCTCCCTATTAATAACTCGATACCCTTGTAAAAATAATCTGAAGTTTTTCCGTCAAAATGTTCTATAACAGCTGCTTGCAACTCACTATCGTCCTTAAAACTACGTTCTCTTAGGCCTCTTTTTAAATTAGAAAACAAACAAAAAAGCACAAGGAACCATATCCAAACTATACGGTGTATGTTCCAATTCTTGAAAGCCGCATCCGCGGATGGCAACTTGTGAAATGGTTGCAGTATGGAAAGGAGCATTGTCGTGCAATAATCGCACATCTTTTTTCAATTTTCCACGACGTTTTGCACGAATACTGTCCCTTAATTTATGCAATAAAGACGCATAATAGTCAATTAGCAAAATGCCTGCACAATTCCAGAATATTGTGGCTATCACCTGTTTCGTTGATTGAACAACATTCGCCTTTCTGGGACGAGGTTCATCAGGTCGATGCCATTCCATGGACTCCCTTTTCGATAGAGGATCGTAAAACGAAACCATTGTTTCATCCCCTGTGACAATGGACTTCAAAAACGCTTTTGGGTCGTCTCCACACTGCGCACATTCTACTCCACGTTCACGTTGGAGAGCAGAAAGAAGTCGCGGTACCCATCTAGCACTAATTTTATTCACACCCAAATTGTCATGGAGAATGCGGCGAACACTTGTTCCGGAAATGTTTGTTATCACTGTTAAATCCTTCACGTTCAAATGACGATCCTCTAGCACTAAATGTTCAATAATTGAAATTTGTTGAGGCATTATCACTGTATTTGGTCGACCCGACCGACCAGCATCTTCCTGGGATTCTTGTCCCAAACGGAAACATTTTGGCCACTTTTTTACAGTTGAGTACGAAGGAGATGAAACATCGTAAACGCCGTCTAAACGTTGTTTAATGTGATAAGGTGTATGCCCATCTTTTGCTAAAAATGTAATGACAGCGAGGTACTCAATTTTCGTTACTTCAGACATTTTCGTGCGCTAGTCACGTTGATTGGCCGGTTACTAAAAACTACTCGGCTTCGAACCGTCATATTTATAGTATACACCTCGCGTATGTGCATGCATGACGTGACGGAGTTTGAACTTATATAAGCCTGTCAGGCGGAGAATTTATGGTGCCTACCTCGTAACACTTTAAGCGAGTAGCACTTTTTTTCGAATATCTCGCAAAGTATGCATCCTGTAGAGCTTTATTAAGAGAGTAAATCTACTTAGAATAATATTTTGAATAATTTTTGAATAAAAAAAATTCTTAAAATTTGGATTTGAAGTTACACACTCACTCACAGGTTTATTTTTTCAAAAAGTATTTGAAACTTAATTTACAACCAACTTTTGTATAATTTGAAAGGCTCGCACGTATAAGAAGGTCGAGTGGTCGCCACACCTATTCTTTTTTAAAGAAAAAAAAAGTTTCCTACTTGGTTTGACGCTAATGTTTATTTTGTATGGAATAAAAAAAAATCAACAGCTTCCTAATTTTTACTGCTAATTTATGAATAATTAGAAATAATTTATTGATGTCCTAAATAATGTCGCTCTGTTAAAAAGTTCGTATATCACTAACCTATAGTATATTTTTGGAGAAATAACTTCATATCTTTCTAGAGCATCTAACATTTCCGTCACATGCTGTTAAGGAAACTTCCTATTTTGAAAGTATGTACCATAAATAAAACTCAAATTCAGTTCAAATACACATTTATTTATTCTCGGTGTGCGCTGATATTTCGGGGCCGCTCTGCGTTGAACATAAGATTACAGCATACGTACATGTGAATCGCTCCAGGAGCTATAGACCCTTACATATACGCACATGCCAGACACTGCCGTCCGTACGTATACATAGGAGGCCTTGCATCGCCTTCGGTGTATAGTCGTGTATTCGGGCCGGCAATAAACTCGACCGCTGAGACTGTATACGTCCGAAAGCTGCTCCGCATCAGTATGCTCACAATATTTGTAAGTAAAAAATACATTAACTGACAATATAATTAAAAGTGAACAAAAAGTAAACATACCTTACAAAAATATAATAACACATAAAAATAAAGAAAAACATTCATATATAGAGCAAGAAACAATAATAATATAAAATAAAATAAAATATGTTAAGTTTCTTAACAGGTGCTATACATTGGGGTATGGTATTTAAGTTTGCACATTCATGTTTATAAATATTTATGCAATAAGACGTTTCAGAACATAAATGTTTTCTTGAATTCTCTTCTCGCATCATCCAATCTTAAATCAGGAATTCTCTATGATTGAAGTCGCGCAGTGTAACTACCAATATAGATTCGCTAATTATGCTCAACATAAAATTAGATATGCAAATTTATCACCCATTTATTCGCCCTTATTGTACATCTAATTTGTATATTGCAGAAGGTGAATTCCTCCATAATTATTTTCGAGATTTTCTCCGAAGCATTTTTTCGATCTTGCGCGCCAGTTAGTCCGACATTGAGTATGAGAGTACGTATGTACGCATATATTATTTCTTTAATTAAACCTTATCGATAAGATACCTAATTTGCGTCTATAAATTGCAATCTGGAAATATAATGCGTGCACATCCGAGTTAAGTCAAACGATTTGAATTTGCCTTTTTTCTAAACTATCACGTACCTGCAATATATACATATAATACTCCTTTTTGCGTGCACGGTTAACCAAACGAAACAGGAAGATGTAGGTACATAAAAGTTTTGAATGTGTATTTGTGTGTGTGTGCGTGTGATGTTATATTACAGAATAATTTAATTACTAATTATTATTTAATAAAATAAACGGGCATACCTCCGTAATAATAAATATGGTCGTCTATAACGAAAGAAATTATACGCCTTATGGACTCGGGTTAATTGGACAATTTGCTAGTTGGTCGCCAATTTATACGATTTTTTGCACGTCGTAGAGTTGTAAAATAAATATGAAAGGGTAAAAGCTGAGGAGAAAACCGAAGAACAGCACTACCGTGTTACAGGTAGCGGTGCATTTTTTATGTATATGATGACGTCCATTGCTATGCGGAAATCTTGACAGGTTTATAACAATTTGAAATAGAATAAAATGATACGAGTAAGCAACATATCGTGTAGTAAAACCAAATCGTGCAGTGCTGAGAGAAGGCAAGATATCTGCATATATAATATTCAACAAACAAAATTCCTAAAAATATGATATAATTACGGTGTATATATTTTACATTCTTTAAATGCTTTGTTAATTAATACGACAATAAATCTATTTTACGATTTTTAAAATGAAAGTTTTGAAATAAAAACACCTTTATAAATTCAAATTATATTGTAACGTTTTCGGGTTCGCAATAAACAACTCGTGCAATTTATTTATTTAAAACAGTCTGTATATTCATACACGTAAAATTAATTACAATATAAAATATAAAACTAACGTATCACACTTAAAACTACTATAAATGAATTAACACATGTATTTATTTACCAGTACTATTTATATGTCTGTAGTATTTATATCTTTATTGCACTATAAGAAAGACTGCACCGTATTTATATCACTTCTTTTTATATAACACTCTAATATTGTCTTTTCTTCAGCTATCACTAAAAGAACTCTTTATTTATTTCTTATATTTATTTGGCCTGTTCCGCACGAGACTACTTAAGGAAGTTCTTATTCCGGAATTACTCATCCATCGGTGACCCAGCCGCCTTATATACACATACGAAACATCTGGAAGCATTCGCGTAAACTCCATCTTCCTCTCGATGTTTCTAGAACATTCCATAGACATTCTGTCTCTTTGCAGTACAACGCAAATGGATGATTTATTGCTTTATGATGATTTACAACCTCTTTTATTGTCGCCCGGATGTCTACTGGTTTCGTTACAATATTTTCTTAACTTGGCATAACAAGAAAGACTACTAAACTGGTAACTGTCCTCAGAAAGGGAGCTGTATGGATGTGAGTATGCAAAATATGTGGGCCGCATTTTATCTGGTCTCGAATTTGTAAGGAGGGAATTTCTAATAAATTTGGTTTCTCTTATGCGGACACTCCCTTGAACGAGCGCGATCAATTATTTAGCTGCTTTTTGTAGTAACAGTAGTAGTAGTAGCTTATTAGTTCGTAATTAAAATATTACAGAGCATCGTCAATAATAAAATATAATACATTACAATACAAACAAAATGAGTAGATAACATTTACAACATGAAGTGAATGACAATTATGATTTTTCAAGCAAGGAAGTCTACGATTGTATAGCATTCCATGTCAATCAGTATATCCCTCATCTTCTTCCTGAAACAGGTTATAGGTAGCGTTGTTATATCTGCGCTTATGCGGTTGTATAGTTTTGAACCCCAGTGGTCCACAGACAGTTGCGAACGTGCCAATCTGTGATGGGGAGTTCTTAGTTGGTTTCTCCCTCGGGTAGTATATTGGTGATTGTACCCATTGGTATCGAACACGTGTCTATTAGTTTGAACATACACCACCGCCGCCAGAAAAAATGCCGATGGCAAAGTAAGTATCCCCTGCTCTCTAAAGTAATTCCTACAGCTTTCACCATATTTCAAGCCGAGCAGCGATCTAACTGCCTTCATTTGCAGAGCGACTATTCTAGCCGCACCCCCTGTATGTCCCGAAAAAAGGATTCCATAGTGGAGTGGAAGTACGAAAAGTACGCCGCTCTAACTGCCTCGTATGTAGCAATATGTTTTAATCTTTTAATAGGGAACACCGCGGAAGTCAATCTCCCAGCCAGATCGTCCACATCTAGATTCTACCTTAGGTATGAATCCATGGCGTTCCCACATTCTTCTAATGTTTTTGTGGTAAATGTCAAGGATTGTATTTTGTCAGCATTCGTTTTCAAGCTGTTTGCTGCGAACCATCCCTCGGCATGTTGTGCGGCTACAGTGGATTTTCTCCACAGCTCATCCTGTTCCCCAGCTCTGACCAGCAGCGACGTATCGTCGGCATATACACACAACTGCGCATCCGGAATATTGACTGGCAGATCATTGATATACACAAGAAACAGAAGTGGGCCAAGTATTGACCCCTGAGGCACTCCGTATTTTATTTCGGATATATCAGACACTCTATCGTTCCATGCCGTCATCTGAGTTTTTCTGACAGGTATGATTTTATTAGTTTTAATGGGAGACTACGCACCCCATGATGTTCCAGTTTTTCGAATAGTATGCCTGGAGTTAATTTTGACCCCAAAGTTTCCATTAAACAGGCCCGAGAATTGAGAGGTAGTAATTCTGTCTGGTAAATCCCCTGGCTTCGTCGACGATTTCATTTGAACAGTATAGATATTTGATAATATTCATTACCGCATGATATCTAGCGAAGGCGCTAGCGCAAATCAAGAAAATGTCCAAGCTTTCATAAACAAGTTGCCGTTAATAATTAAAGGGTACAAACCGTGCGATATTTATAATTTCGACGAAACAGAGTTATTTTTTCGGGCACTACCAACAAACACGATGGCATTAAGAGGTGAAAAATGTGTGGTAAGCATGTTATCGAAAGAAAGAATAGGTAACTATAATGCACTGTGTGAATATGGCAGAGGAGAAAGAAAAACTGTTGATTATCGGAAAATCAGCACGTTCTCGCGCATTTAAAAATCATAGCATTGCTTTTCTTCCAGTCTAATAGTATTCAAAGAACAAGGCTTGAATGACTAATTCTATTATGACAGAGTGGTTACGTGAATTTGATCAGAAATTGATCGATCAAAAAAGAAAAGTTTTATTATTTTTGGGCAATGTCGCTGCCCATCCCAAGGACGTACGGTTGCAAAATGTTAAACTCGTTTCCTTACCGCCAAATACGACAGCTTACTGCCAATCGTTAGATCAGGGCATTCTAAAAATGTTCAAAACATGGTACCTACCGACATTTAATATTAAAACACATTTTATCGCAGTTTAAGAGCTCTGATTCGGTACATAATTTAACCAATTCTATTAGCGTATTAGATGCGATTTACTTTATTAAAAAAGCATGGGATGATGTCTTATCTGATACAATTAAAAATTCTTTCAAGAAAACACGATTTCAAGAAATAAATGAGGAGTTTGAAAGTAATCAATTTGATCCTGATGATGAATTTCCTTTATGTAAAGTGGCTCAAATGTGTACGCTAATGGGAAAATTAGAAAGTAATGATGTACAGGAATTTATAAATATTGACGCCAATTTGTATACAGAAGACGATAATCCAGATCATATTTTGCCCGATAATTTAGAAAACTAAAGTCAAAACAGTGATGATAAAGCACATGAAATAGTATTTCCTAGAACTGATGATTATGAGAAAAGAATAGTATCGTATGAAGATGGTCTACTGGAAAAAAAAAAACTAAAACAATTCTGTTGATGATGTACAAGCTTTTGGTATGCTTAATGAACTATGATTACATCGGGGCAGTATTGTCGGAACGAACAAAATCTTCTGATACCAAAAGAGTGGTCTTTGAAAAAATATGTCTCTCTCTCTCGCGTGTGTGTGTGTGTGTGTGTGTGTATGTGTGACCGCGATAGCGATCAAACGGCTATATCTATCAATTCCAAATTTTATATTAACGAGTATAATCTCCCTCTTGAGATCTGATATAATATTTTCAGTAAAATCGGTAGACCAGAAATTTTACCAATATTTCTTCAGCTACTGAGTTTAAACAAATTTATAAAGATAATAAATGTACTTACTCAAAAACAAATTTGTGAAAAATATTTTAAAAGTGTTTTTCGAAATTCCTACCGGAAGTAGATTGTTTGCTATTATCGAAAATCCTTTTTTGCGAATGTCTCGCAAGTCATGCTTTCTATGCAGATACATTTTTTACTCATAACTAATAACGATTTTTTGCAAATTATGTCATAAATTATGCATTCTATATATATTTAGCAAGAGTACAAAGGTATTTAGAAATGGGTTTTAAATATTTTTTTGTATAGAAAAAATTTCAGAATTCGGACCGGAAGTAACACTTTTACTCTTACCGAGAAGCACTTCTTTTCAAATATCTCGCAAAGTATGCATTATGTAGTGATTTATTAAACTAGAAGCACTTAGACATAGGATTTTTGTTAAAAAAAAATTTAAAATTTGGACTTGAAGTAACACACTTATTCACAAATTTACTTCTTTAAGAAGATAAAAGTATATGATACTTATTTTGGAACAACTTATATATAAAAAATGAGGTGTGGCCACCACACGACTTCCTTATACGTATGAAAGTGTTACTTCCGGTCCGAATTTTGAAATTTCATTTATACAAAAAATATTCCAAATCCAACTCTAAATACTTTTGTGCTCTTCATAAATATATATAGAAAAACTTAGTAATTGACGAAATATTTGCAAATTTCGATTTTTTCACTGAAGTAAACTACTACTTCCGGTCTGCCGATTTTGCTCAAAATCTAATCAGTTCTCAAGAAGGAGATTATATTCGTAAATATAAAATGTGGAATTGATACCTATAGCGGTTTGACCGCTATCGTGGTCACACACACACACGGACAGACACACAGACACACACACACAGACACAGAGACATTTTTTAAAAACCACTTTTTCGGTATCAGGGGACATCAAAACGTGGACATCTGCAAAAATCTCGAGGTCGAAAATTTTCATCATCACAATACTTCCTTATACTACGTATAAGAAAGTAAAAATCGGAATGCATATTTCTATAAGAAAGTCGTATGATGCCCACTCCTCATTTTTATATTAGTATTCACAACACAAATAACATTAAATTCATTGTTTAGTAATCATGTTTTATCATTATGAAATATAGTAAGCTAAAATAAAAACCAATTGAAAATGTTAGAAAAGATTGAATAAGAAGCGTTTACTGGAAAAGAAAATTCTTATTTGTTTTTATCTAATTTTTTAATGTCATCTTGACTTAGTGACCATTGACATTCATAATAAAAAAATATCAAAATAAGAAGCAAGCTGCCATTTGTAGCTTCTGTCATAGGATCCTCAATTTATCAGCGATAGTAACTAATTTCACCACTGGGTAAACAATGTCAACATACGCATTAAATGACTGTGGAATAACAAAACATAGGTAGAGTATAACTCCAAAATATGTAAAATAAAATGAATTATTGAAAACTTATGGTTGTTGTGCAACCGCAGGCACGTGTTATAAACGCGTTAGTCCACATCAATACAGTATAGACAAGAAGCTGCGTGTCGACTGAATAATATATGTAGTATAAAAAGTCTAATAATTAATCTCAGTACTCCAGAAAGTCTATCCATATCTACGGTGTTAACCAACAGTAGTTAGTAATGTATTCTATACGAGATATAATTGAGATAATAAGAAAAACTCTATGTTTAATCAAAGTTTTCAGCTAAGACAAGATAATTCGGATAGCACTCACATTTGATCTAATAGATTTTTTTTATGCATTACCGATTATTAACTTCTAATGATGGGGTATAGTATAACCAAGATTATTTCCATTATTTATAAATAATGAAAATAATGAAGATAAAGTTACAATTAACGTAAGGCAAACTTTTATTGAATCCTCCTAGTTAATGTAACGGAGTTATCAGCGGAGGAGAATTATAAAAAATACGATTCTAGAAATGAGATACGTTTAAAATAGAAAAGATTTATGTCGATATTAATTTTATTAATTTAAATCGTGTCCTAATACTCTACCTACTTACCAATTATTGAAGACACGCGGAGAAATTTATATCAGATATTACCTTCCCAGCAATAACATTTCCATTTAGAAATTCTATAACGAAGCGCAATTTTTTATATACATATGTGTACCTACTCCATATTTATATTACTGTTAATTAATCGAAGAAACTCCTTAAGGTACCAAAATTAATATAATATGCGGAATTATTTAATTAAATCAGATAAACTAATAAAACTAATAAAACCTGAACAATCATCGAAAGCTTTTACTGTCTCTCTAGAGAGTATTTAGAATAAAATTATACATTTAGTTAAAGCATTTAAATTGTTTAGATATTGTAACGTTTTCGGGTTCGCAATAAACAACTCGTGCAATTATTTATTTAAAACAGTCTGTATATTCATATACTTAAAATTATTAACAATATAAAAATATAAAACTAATGTATCACACTTAAACTACTACGATTTAAATTAACACTTGTATTTATTTCTATTACTAATATGTCCGTATATTTATGTACCACTTCTATTTATATAACACGGCACTATTTATTTATTTCTTTGGCTACCACTTCAAAGAACTTATATTTATTTGTTTCTTACATTTATTTCTACTGTTCCCACGAGACCACTTCTTAATCGACTTCTTATTCCGGAATTACTCCGCAATTACTCATCCCGCAATGTATCCCTCTATCGGTGACCCAGTCGCCTTATATACACATGCGAAGATTACTAGAACATACGAGCACAGTTTCGCTTTTTCTCCACATGTACGAGTAACGTTCTAGTCCCTTTCGCTATGCGCGCCGTACGGCGTGGAGATGATTCATGGCTATTTACATTTCGTTTTTATACGTCGCGCCGAGATGATGTGTGTGATTTACGACCCTGTTTTTTCAGCGTCGCCCGGTCTGCCTCTTCATATTTCGTTACAATATTTCCACCACTTTATTACCGCAATTTCTCAAGAGGTTTACTTGTGGAAACAAGTTTCGTCGGGTCCTAAGATCAACGATATAGAAGTATATCTGATCAACTTTAGTAATCCCAGAATATTTCCTATTAAATCTATGAAGTATTTGTGTGCCTCTGTGCCTTGTTGTACATTATCCCCATATAATATACCGGGTGTCTGTTTAGCTCGGCCACCGGCCATATCTCGGCAACCGTTTATCGTACAACCTGGCGGAAAAAATCTTGATAGTAAAATGGACCATAGGAATTCCAGCCACAATATTTTTAAGTTTCCAAAATGTTCGCAAGGGGTCGCAATTCTCAAGGTCAATTAAAAATTCGATAATTTTTCATTAAATTCTAGATTACGATAGATTAAAATTTTTACTAGCAACACTTTCAAACGTCTCATACGACGGGAAGGGTGGAAGGGGTATGTCTCAGAGAAATAGAGTAGGGGAGAACGCGCTTAAAGATGCGCCAACTAAGTTAAATTGAATTCCCCCATTTTGAAGGTTGCTCACATATACCTAGCTCAACAATTCGCATGTAAAGTTCATTGACTTAGAAAAATGTAAACAAACTTACGTGTGAAAAGAAATGCCTTCCTGCAAAATGGCGACCACAATAGCGTTTGCTTAAAACTGGATGCGCACTCGTCGAAGCGCGTTCTCCCCTACTCTATTTCTCTGGTATGTCTGCGTATAAAAGTAGGTATAATTTCGGTTTGCCTTAACAGATTTTAATGTTTCTGGGCTCATTAGATTGATTGCGGCTTCGATTACGATTGTTTTAATCGTAATCCAAAAATTTTTTAAATTAGGATTAGTGTAATCGTTGATCGATGGAACTTAGATTGCGATTGCAGTAATCGTAATTTAAACTTTTTCAAAATTACGATTGCTGTAATCGTAATCTAAATTCTTTCGATTAACAATTACAGTAATCCTAATTTCAAAAATTTTTGAATTACGATTTTCTAAGTAATCGTAATCGAAGTTGTTCAAAAAATGTCGGAGAGTTAAACGCGGCTCAATTAAACTGGTAGACGTTATATATAAAGGCAATAATTATCCGAATAAGAATAAGAAAAAACAAAAACAAAAAAAATTACACCAGAAATTTAAAAAAATAATGAGGGTTGGCTACCACACGACTTCTTTATACGTATGAGTGTATAGAAAAATTATTCAAAACCCTATTTTGAGTACTTCTATTTTCATAATAAATCTTTATAGAATATACACTTTGCAAGATATTCGAAAAAAATGCTACTCGCAGAATGGCTTTTGCACGTACTGAACCCTCATGACGAAGATATATCGCGGTCGAAATTATTAGTGCCCGTTCAATGAAGCTCCACATCAGTATTCCATCAACGTCTTATTCAATGCATAAAACATTTTATTCAATGTGTGAAACAGTACGAACTAAACTCAACCCAACCCAACCCGAACAAAACCCAACCTAACTTAAATAAAACCCAATCCAGCTCGACCTAAACAAAACAAAACCCAACCCACCCTTGGGGTTGGGTGGATTACCGAGAAAGAGAAAGAGAGAGAGAGAGAGAGAGAGAGAGAGAGAGTAATTTTTAAAAACCACTTTTCCGGTATCAGTGGACTTCAAAACGTGGACATCTGCAAAAGTATCGAGGTCGAAAATGTTTGTCATCACAATACTTCCTTATACTACGTATAAGAAAGTAAAACAACCCAACCAGGGTCAGGAATCGAATTTTAAATATTTGAACGATGCTGACACTAGTTTAGAAATTTTTACAAAATATCCGTTGCTTGAAGTTCCTAGAAGTTCAACACACCACTAACTTCTACCACCGGTAGAAAGATTTTCTTTTGCTGGTATTATACTCCACGTCGTCAAGCTCTTTCCGATTTTTCCTTCGAGAAGTTAGTATTATTAAAAGCTAATATTGAATATTGTGAATAATGTATGCTATAAATATAGGTACTTATGTAATAGACAACAATAAAATACACTTTCAAAAGTAAATAACAGTGATTTTTCTAATATTTAATAACAGTAATCGTTGCCAACGATTACAGTAATCCTTATATTAAAAAAAACAGAATTACAATTAATGTGATCGTTAATCGAACGAACTTTGATTACGATTACAGTAATCGTAATTTAAAAACATGTATCCGAATATCCGGATATCCGCGCAAAAGTAAGAGCCCTAGTTATAACCAAATCATTTACTCATTAGTAACTAAAGGGGATAAAAATTGATATCTAATTCATCCCCGCCTAACACATGTAAGTAAGTAAAGGAACCTATTATGTACTATACCTAAACATAAATAAGAAAATTTATTGACCAAGTAATATAAACGAAACAAACAAATATATTTAAATCAGAAAGTACAAAAAATAAAACAAAAAAACTTCAACTTAACAAATGTTCAAAGTGTTCACCATTATTTTCAATACACATGTTTACTTGTCGATTAGTAGAGAGTAGAGTTACTTCAATTTCGGAGGCAGCAATTGTTGTAACCGGCTTTTTGTAATAAACTATGTCTTTTATTCTGCCCCATAAATAAAAATCAAAAACATCTTGCAAGGCGAATAACACTCAATAATGTCTTCTTTCGAGATAATTTAGGGAATATTGCCGGGAAGCAAGAACTGCATTTTCAAAGATTCAAAGCACTGAAAATACATTCTGATCATGTCATAAGCTTCAACGTTAGAATATGACATTTTACAAACTTAATATACCGGGGTCGACATATTTTAATTTCTGATACGAAAGTAGAAAGAGGAAAAGAGCGCGACGAAATAAACTAAAGATAAACATAAGCGAGGCTGCCACACTCGACAAACGTTTGCTATGAAATGTAAGGGGGGGGTCCCCCGCCACTGCGTTGCTCTCCCACCACTGTTAGCAAGCAGGCATCGCTGCATATCATAAGGTCATCTTTTGCATATGATAGAAGTGCAAACCGAAATTAAAATTTGACGACTATGGTATATAATTATTTCTGCTACCTTAATATTATAATTGGTTTTAAATTATTCGAAATCTTTATAGTTAATGCTAAATGTTGGATATCTAGATTTAGCTACAGTTAATTTTCACAAAAATTTAATATACAGTATACAATTTTCCAAGCCAAATACTTTACGTCAATCTCTACGTTTCAATGTTGCTCAGTTGAAAACCTTTCAAGAACTGAATATTCGAGGTGCTACTGATATTAAAGACTAATACGATAAGAAGATTACAAATTTAGGTAAAATGATGTGACCTTTTCCTTGGTGTTGTAATAAAATATAACATTAAAAGCGTCAAACAAAAACACCATACTTCTACATGTATAAAATGTCAATAAAATTTTGGGGTGCATTTTACAAACTTACAGTTAGAAATTCAACACATTGAAAATTATAAATTTTGGTAAATATATTGTAAATTTTGTTACGGCCATCCTAAAGATAATACACAGAACATATCAAACCCAAAATTTAGCTTATGTATAGAGCAGACGCATTGCACGTCATCGATGACGTTTACATGTTGTCATAACTGTATTAGAGAAACTAAAAAAGTTACTTTGTTAAATTATACTTGAGCGCATTTATTTCATAAGCTTAAATACAAAATTTATAAATTGATCGTAATATGTATACGCATTCATGGCAAAAAAACACATAATTTCCATTTCAATATTAAATTTCTTTGTTACATATTTTTAATAGACTAATAGTTCAATTCGTGTTGGCAGATAAATCATATCTGTCAAAAATACGTGTGTTGTGTATATTTTCCCGGTCAAATTTTTCATGTTTGTTTTTGTTAAATTGTTTAAAAACAGTTCTCCTTAGAAGTATACATCCTGTTTATTATTTATTTGCATCCGTTGAATATAATGTCAGAAGGTTTCTGTAAACAGTCGAAGCTTTTTACAAACTTTTTTATAATCATCTGTTAAATTTAATGTGAAAGCGCGTAAGTATTGGTTATTATAAATTTTATTATGGATACGTTATGAAACATTTAAGGTTTTTGGACAATCTAAATCAATATAATAAATAAGTTGAGACTGAAGACTTAAGTTTTAGAGCATTTCAATTACTAAATATATTACGTTATAGTTATTGTATTGTGAATAATTTTTTTCTTTGGTTATATCAAATGTCACTGACAGAAATAAAAATAGATCCGGCAACATATACTGCATATACAAGACGAGTCGTCATGGATCTAGTATGACGTGCATTTGAATATAACGCGTTTCCACCATATATAGTTTTCCGGTAAAATGCTATGTTTCAATAATACTTTTCCCGCCAAACAATGACATTAATATGAAAATATATATAATATATTGGATTTACAACGATTCTAGATCAAATTTTAACTCTTTTCAACTAAATACGAAAAATTCCGTAACATGTACAAAGTTAACCTAACCACAGAGAAAGAAGCAGAGAGCCCATGAGATAGGCTTTATTGTAGCCCTTCAGTTTTAGTTCATTTAAGGAAAATAGAGGACACTACGATTTAGAATTTACCATTATTTTATATTTGAACCACATGTTTGCCGGAAAAATGAATTTAGGATTTACTATAAGTTATCTTTCAAGTTTAACTAACCGACACCAGATGACGATATTGGGGAACTTGAATTAAGATCTATTTTCTATTTTTAATATTTAACAAGAATACAATCACCTTATTCATCTCATCCCATACACATTTAGCCTTGAGTTGACGACAAAAAACCAATTCACTTTTGTTAGTGAACGACAAAAAAACATATATGTAAACATACCATACTTATCAATATAAATTAGGAATTCTTGAATTTCAGATGATTAAATTCAAACATTATTTTCGGTTTTCCGAGTGAGATTTTATATTAGAAAATAAATCAAATAGAGTATATCTATGTACCCATCAATCATCATGATCGTATTTACAAACACTTCCCAATAAAAAAAGCTTAGAATGACATAAATCCGATAACAATTTTAATTGCATGGGTACATTTGTTTTGGCACGCTGTAAAATTTTATGTTCACCTCAGGCACGGATTAAATCATTTATTTTGTTAAAATTTGTTTAATTAATTTACACTCTATACGATTGGAGTAATGACTTGTTAATTTAGCACTCTTTAAATCAATTTTGCCCTATGTACGAAAAAGCTATGCCTATGTTTTTTCTTAGTAATGAGGATCGTCATTTTACTTTTAACGCTGAGTCAGTTTACAATAAAACATTTACATGCCATAAGAAAATTGAATATAAAATAAATCCCAGTATTGGAATATTAAGAATCATTTTCATAGGTTGCCCTATAAATTGCTTAATGGTATCACCATCTACATCCTGTTTTGAATGAAACATAAAAAGAGCCCGAAATGATTTCGCTGAAATCAGATTCGTTCATCGATCATAATTTCTTAGATTATTCTGAATTTGTAATTATTGTCCTTTCACTGACACATAATAAAGTTATTTGGTTACCTATTTAACAGTTTATTTAACACAAAATGTTTACATCAATGTAATAGCTTTATATGCATGCATATCATAGAATATGGGTTATATGAAAATGAGGCAATATCCCTTGGCTAAATTATAGCAAATGAAAAACTTATAATTTGTCAGATATTTATGAACTGTAAATTAACATTAAGAAAACAAACCTCGCCAGAAAAGCGACATCCAAAATTAAGAATATTAGATAAAAAATAGTCTTTGATATTTATTGATTACCTACTTTCTATATAAAACTTACTTCTGTATAAATGAGTATTTCATATTTAGTTCATACATATTTCCTAATCGCGATGCGAAAACATTCTCTAAATAAATTTCGCCTAAAAAGGGTGAGTATGCCATGAAAAAAAGCCAAAACATTGTGATTCATCTACAATCTCGCTTTGAATGAAACATAAAAAGAGCCCGGAATGATTTCACTGAAGTCCGTCGATCATAATCATAATTTCTTAGATTATTCTGAATCTGTAATTATTGTCCTTTCACTGAAACATAATAATGTTATTCGGTTACCTATATAGCAGATTATTTAACAAAGAATGTTTACATCAACTTAGTTGCTTTATTAGACATTCATATCGCAGAATTTTTGTTATATGAAAATGAGGCAATATCCCTTTTACAGATGATCGAGTCGAGGTTTTACACCAAGTGTCCAAATGACTGACGTCAAAGACTGTGTCGAAGTGCCGGTGAAAGATTTGCACCTCATTTATTTAAGAGTTTTCGAAATAATTTACTAAATGGCGGTTATGTATAATAAAATTATTTCTTTCAGTGACATAAAGGAGACCTATAGTATTGATCAGAAAAACAAGAAGAGCAGAGCACTAACAACAAGAAGAATGAGTGTGCTTAAAACCACACAACAGAAGTGTAAACTTCATCAAGGCGAGGTTAATAATACGAAATAGACGCGTATAATATTTCAGTAACGTATTAAATAAAACGTATTCGCACATTTATTACATTTACACATGTACACACGCGTATAATATTTATTAACGTATTATACGACTGATCATGCTCTCCCGTCGCCGAACGTATGTACCTACAGTTCGTCTAATGGATCTTTAGACGCACGTAATTATTTGATAACATAAGCAAATATTATCGGTCAGTCTATCTATCCTTATTTAATATCGGTGTCGAATATTCAAGTGCGGAAAATACGTATGTCTGCAATACAAATCATATCTAGACTACTGCATTAATCAATTGAAAAATTAAAAAATGTGAAGTTTATATTAATGCATTATGTATATAGTGCTTAACTTGAACTGGAAGTACCTATTTGATTCGTACGCATAAAAATTAATGACGTGCGTCTAATGATCCATTAGACGAACTGTATATATATAAATAGACGATATGAATACTCCCTTACAAGTCCGGCGCTTGGTCTGATGGTAACGTGTCGACGTCATACCTGTGAGATCTCGGGATCGAATCTGCTCGGGGACATGAATTTATTTATTCATTTAAATTTCAATTTAATTGAAATAAATACCTTTATATGATATATTTATCTTGTTCCCTTAGCCGACTTTACCCGAACGAGCGTTACACATATCCGAGCGTTGCAGGACAGTCTTGTTCACTGCCTACAATCAGCGCAACGCGTCTAAAGAAGTTTACACTTCAAAAATAACAAATGCGCATATACCACCCAGTTCCTTTCAAAAAGTGAGTGTAAAATTCTCTGTTCAAGTTTTTAGTCAGATGATGGTCGCAGCTATAAGAGTTTTCAGTCCTTTAGTAATTTAGGATTTTCAATTTCAAACACTAATTCCTTGCAATTTATTTCTCAAAAGTAGGCGGAATTATTATTACTTCAGCCAGATAAATTATTTGACAGTTACAGTACATATTAGTTAAGACGTCATCGCCGTTCAACGTCGTTTCAATAATTTCAATTATTTAAAATGAGAACCGACTCTCAAAGCGAAAAGGTGGATATGATTTTAGTAATTAGAGAGTTTGACGAAAATTACTTGCTAGTATCAAGAGTTTATGCTCAAAAATATCCTAACACGCGTCATCGCCCTGACAGGCGGTCATTAGAAAATTTATTGCAAGTGTTATTAGAAACCAGAAAGGCAAAGACCCAATTATGGGAAATGAAGAAAATGATTTTGTTGTTATCGAATCTCTTGTAGAAAAGCCACATACAAGTCAGCGAAAAATAAGTGAAGCCAGTGGAATAATTAAGCAGGCGGAGCGTCGGAAAAATTAGAAAAAGGCACAGCTTTTTCCCGTATTGTATTCAATTACACCAAGCACTTTTGGAAGTAGATTACGATCGTCAACTCGTATTTTGTTTATGGGTTCTAGAGAAGTTTAATAAAGATGAAGTTTTTTTGGATTTTGTACTTATTACGGACGAGTCATCATTCCACAATAACGAATTAGTTAATAGACATAATTTTCACTACTACAGTGACGCAAATTCCCATTTTTTTAGAACTCTCGAAGGCAACACAGATGTTGTGTCAATGTGTAGGGTGGAATAATTGGAACGCTAGTGATACGTTCTTCTTTGATGGTAACTAACAAAGAGTGTGGTTACAACTAGACGGTGCACCAGCGCATTTTCAAGTAAATGTTAGAAATGAATTGTATAGGCAATATCCCAATAGGTGGACAGGACGCGGCGGTCCACTCAATTGGCCAGCAAATTCTCCAGATCTAACGACTTCTGATTTTTCTTATGGGAATATTTCAAAAATATTGTCTATGATACACCACCAACCACACCAGACGTTATGAGAGGAAGAATAAGAATAGCGTTTCGTTCTTTAACACCAAGTATTTTAACAAGAGTTAAACAGTCCTTTCAAGAGAAAATTCGCTTATGTATTGAAAACTAAGGACATCATTTTGAGCACTTGTTAAAACATTAGTTTTCTTTTACTACTTAAGTTTGTTATTTGTTTAAAGTATGTATTTGTTGTTTACCTAGTTATGATGCTTTTTAATTATTGTGAAACAAAACCAATCAAACCGTTAGGTTAATAAATATTAGCCATTTAAAAAATGAATTGCAAGAAACTAAAGTTTGAAATTAAAATCCTAAATTACTAATATAGTTTTTAGTAATAATAGTAAGTAATGTATCTGTTTGAAGTAATAATAATAATATTGTTTTTAAACGCTCTGTATAATTTTTAGATTTCAACTTTAACTTATCTTAAAGTCTGATGCTTTGAGTAAACAATAAATACAATTTAAAATAATTCACTCAAATATGTAAGACAGAAATAGTTAAATGTCTCTGTTAAGTTATGTATAGGGAGTATAACAGTAAGTAGCCTTCATTTAGCCTATAGTATCAAAATATGCCATAATATACAAGTGTTCCATTTAAATTTTCATAACTTTGGTACGCAACATTTTATTGAATCACTCTGTATATTTCAAAATAATTTTAAAATGTGCCCGTAATGTGGCAAGGTGTTAAACATTTTGCCACTTTTCGTATATATAAACCGATGGGAATGTGGTGCGCCAGCCTGTATATATCTGTGCTATACCTATATAAGTGTTTACATTAGGATATTTTCCAGTTTGTTCACTAAAATCAATCCTCTTAAATTCCTACCTTGTATTTTTATAATAATATTCCCCCAAACATTAATCTTACTCAATGAAGGAGCTCTTGGAATTTATAGTCAATAAATCATATAAATAGGAAAAAAAAGTACGCACAAGGTAACTTTGTGTGAATAGTTGATGTAGGTAACAGTTTTTTGTGCAGAAATGATTGCAAGCAACTATAGACCTTAAGTCTTATGATCATATGGATAGAAATTAAATGAAATTTTGAATCCTATATTTAGTAAAAATGGTTTTGTCAACTATTAGACAAAAATAATTATAATATTTTCAAATAACAGAAAAAAATATACGTAAACTAACTTATTCAGTACCGAAATAAATTACCTAAAATAATATTTTTTTTAGGAGCGGCATCTGTCGTTAACTAGAATACCAATTGCAGGCTTCAATCTCTTAAATTACAACTAAACTGCAGATTATATAAATTTATCAAATATTCAGCGCCTCTGGTGGTAGTAACCCGGCGACGGTGGCGTAGCCTGGTGTTCGTAACCATTTTAGGGCTACAAAAATTTGTTAATCATGGGCCATCTGGATATTTATCTGTGACCTAACCTTCGGAATATCAGACTAAAGGTAGGTTTTCGATAACGCGAGCAAGCGACCGACGAAGACACTCCATCAATCACGAACAATTATATTTTTGGCGAAATAACGTCGCGTGCGAATACTTGTTCGTGACTGGTGGAGTGTCTTCGTCGCTCGCTTGCTCGCATTATCGAAAACCTACCTTAACTCTACTTCCATAAGCTTTATTGCTATCTACAAATGTTTAACATCAGAGTCCAGGAGCGGATCTATATATGGGCTTCTTGGGCTCCAGCTCAGGGCCCCGTAGATATAAAGGGCCCCCAGCTCCCATTGAGGACGGTGGAAAATATTGCCAATTTAAAAGAACATCTAAAATTAAACTGGTTATTTCAGTGGTAACATCTTTGAGTACAATGGGCTTAGTATTCAGAGATTCCGAGGAAGTTTTTGGTTCTCCACATAATAGTAATTTTATGGGTGCTCTGAAACTATTGGCAGAGTACGACCCATTCATTCGTGAATATATTGAACAACGTGAACTGCGACCAAAACCGATATTTTCGTACATTTCAAAAACTGTTTATGGGGAAATAAATGAGATTATGGGCAAACAGATAATTAAACAAATTATAGCTCAAATAAATAACGAGGACACAAAGTGCTATTCAATTGTGATGGATTCAACCCCAGATCTATCTCACAATGACCAACTTGCTATTGTATTACGTCACTGTTTTCGGGGAAAAGTGTTTGAGAGATGTGTATCGTCCATTAACGCTAGTAGTTGTACTGGCTAATATTTATTTAATATTCTACAAGACTTTTTAGAAACAAATGGAATACTACTGGATAATTGTAGGGGGCTGTATTTTGACAACGCTACTAATATGGCGGGTCACTAAAGTGGTGTACAAGCACTACTAAAACAAAGAAATAACTCCGCGTGTTATATACCCTTAACCTAGTTGTGAAGAAGCCGTTAAGGTTGCAACCGAAATAGTGAACTTTTTTGGAGTAGTGCAAAAAATATACGTTTTCTTTTCTGCTTCGACTCATAGGTGGGAACTGCTAAATCGTGAAACAAGAATAAAATTTACTTTAAAAAGTTTAAGCCAGTTCAGATGGTCTTACCACTATGAAACTGTCAAGGCATTAAAAAATAATTATGATAACATTATGAAGATTTTCAAAAGTTTTGGTGAAAATGAGGATGAGGAAGTTAATTATCGAAAAGTGGCACGAAATTTATCTAATAACCTAGCAAAACAAATTTTCGAGAGTTTCAATTTAGTTAACAATAGCGCAGAGCCAAAAAGTTTTAATTATGTCATTAAAAGAGTTCGTAAGCAACATACGACACCAATCAGATCAGAATCTAAAGAAATACGAGGAGAAAGCTAAAAAACTAAGTACTAGCACAGATAAGTATAACAGATAGCTCGTCCAATACGATTACGAGAAAACAAGCGTGTTGCATAGTTAACGGCGCAAAATTTTATAAATGAGTTAAATATGGAGTCTTGCGGATACTACGGGGTGCGGGCGGACCTAAATAGGTATAGATATCTGTAGGTTTAAAATAACCAAGTCGTATGTCAGTTGAAATCTACTATTACAACATGAAAACAACTCGGACATCTAGTATCTAAAAGACCAAATATTAATCTTTATATACACGCATTACACAATATATGTTATTCATATAAGCCCATAACATGAATGTGTGAATACATACAAAAAAATGATTCAGACCACACATGTGAAAATGAATGGCACAATTGAGAGTATTGTGTAAAAAAAATCCTGGAAATAATTTTGTCAATAATTTTTTCTTTGCCAAATCTCCTCTATTATATAAAATGTCTGGGAATTTTAAATAATGTTCCAGGTTTTTTAAGTTTATCTTTTTTATTAAAGCAGATACATTATGTTCTTTTATTTGACAATTAGGGAGTTTTTTTAATCGAAAAAAAAGCTGCCGAAATTCATTCGATTTCGTATACCTAGCTGATATGGTTTCATATTTACTTAAGTATATCATTTATCTATAATAATTTTTAGTTCTGGAGCTCTGGTTTTGTTTTACGTGTTGGCCGTCGTTACGAATGCTATTAATCGCCATCACTTTCTAATAATATTGGTTTATAATTTAACAGTTATTTTGTTTCCAAATAAACAAAAATATTTAAGGAAAAAAATAAGAGACAATGAACATCCTTTATTTATCCTACAAAACAGTTTAAAAAATTAGAAACACTTTTGTATTTAGTGATAAAAGGGCGAAGGTTTTGCTAAAGCAATCTAATAATATCGGTACATAAAAAGAGATCCATTGATGAGTATCTCATAAATAGGCCGCGGACACGAGCGAGCCATGACTCATCGCCCATGGGCGCACTATTGAGATGTTGTATTTTTAAAGACGTTTTAATTTTATTTATATAATTAGATAACAAGTGGCTGGTGATCTATAAAATACAAAATACCTTATTATTTGTTCATTTTCTCTTCTGTAAGACTTGTTCTCTTTGAATTAAGTACATCCATGTAAATAGAAAACGTCCTTTCTACATGGCAACTGGTTATATGTGCGTACTGGAAATATTCTTTTATTTCAGCATATTTAGCATACACAATTGCCGCAATGTTATTAAATCTGGATTTCTATTAAAAACTGCGTCTAACTTTTGCCGAAGACCACATCCGAAGTCACTTGGAATACTTGTGAAATTATTAATAGCCACATCTAATGTGGTTAATCCATTTTTACTTTCTTATGCGTAGTATAAGGAAGTATTGTGATGACCAAAATTTTTGACCTCGAGATTTTTGCAGATGTCCACGTTTTGAAGTCCCCTGATACCAAAAAAGTGGTTTTTAAAAAATGTCTGTGTGTCTGTAACCGCTGTAGATATCTATTCCAAATTTTGTATTTACGTATACAGCATGTGTCAATTTTCATTAGCCATAGATGATTAATCCATACAGTACGTGGCAACATAGTACCCCTTCTTTTCTTTTCAATGCCAGCACGACCGATACATGCTCGTAAATACAAGTTAGCGTGGTTAGCAGTAACTATTCGACCACCGGCTTGGGTGTTTGTAATGCGCTCAGAAATAATATTTACGAGTTGCAAGGATTTGTTTTTCTTTTTCCTTTCAGTAAATGCAGAGAATTATTAAGCAGCATGACACAAACAAAAGCGTAATTCTAATAAAATTAAAAATAAGGTAAATAAAAAAGGATTCTGAAAATAATAATAAACTACTAGATCAGGTGATCGAGGCGGCCATTTGATGTTTCCCGTTCCAGTAATAAGACGGCTTTTATTGCAGACTAGATCGCAACCTGTTCGCAGCTAAACATTGAATGTAAAATCTGGTGGAAAGAAGTGGGAAGATCGGAGAAAATCGTTGTGATGTCGATTGTTGCCGGGATTGGTGACGGACAGTAGGGGTGCCACGTTGCCACGTATTACTTGTATACGTATAAATCGCACGTAAACATTGAATCCCTATACCTAATGAAAATTGACACATACGGTATAATCTCCCTCTTGAGATCTGATTAGTTTTTCAGTAAAATCGGTAGACCGGAAGTACTAGTTTACTTCAGTGAAAAAATCGAATTTTGCAAATATTTCGTCAATTACTAAGTTTAAACAATTTATAAAGAATTCAAATGTATTCAAAATTAAGTTTGAGACAAATTGTCTTAAAAAGTTTTTTGAAATTCCTACGGGAAGTAGGTCTTTTACTCTTATCGAAAATCAGTTTTTTGCGAATATCTCGCAAGTCATGCTTTCTAGACAGGTACGGTACGGGTATAAACGTATTTAGAACATAATTTTCAATACCTTTAGTGTAAAAAAAATTTCAAAATTCGGACCGGAAGTAATACGTTTACTTTTATCGAATAGCGATTTTTGCAAATTATGCATTCTATATATATTTGTCAACGGATACATTTGCTTTAAATTAATTAAAAAGTATAATTGTGAGACTTGTGAAAGAAGCGTATAATCCCAAAGCACATTAAAATCAAAAAGTCAATTATTTATTCTAAATAAAGAATATGAAAACAGCAAAGACTTTTCTATAATTCTAGAAAACCAAATGATCAAATAACAGCCTTTGTGAAAAGGTTATTAAAATCGCTTCATAAAATATACAACAAAAATAAAGATTCAAATCATATTAGGACAAAAATTAAGCAGAGAGTACTGGAAAAGAATATTTAAACATTATTTGTAACAAACACGAACATCAAACGTTCTTTTTAGACATGTTACTAATAACAAAACTTTATAAAGAATGTAAATGCCACAAATATCCGACATCTAAATCTAGATCTGAAAAGTTGAATATTTTTCGAAATATATAGACCCTATTTATAAAAAATATATGTATTTTTATTACCAAACCCTTCCATATTTACTATAAATAAAAATTTTGTTTTATTTTATTAATGCTTTCATTTTTTCCCTATATTTTGTTTAACAAACGTATCTACTCAAAAATATGTTCATTAGAAATCATTTGTTCTCAGTTCACTGGGTTATTTTACAATCTTAAAACCTCAAACAACAAAGAAACTGTTGTAGTCTATCTCTGGTTATGCACCATAAATATAATTCTTTTATAGTCAATACGTCTCCATACATATTATGCGGTAGGATATGCGTAATTGTGTGCGTATTATATACAACACTACAACACATACCCTATATATACATATATATATATTATTATATATGTTGGCATGTGGGAATACATATATGTATAGTAATCTAATAATACAATTTTATAATCTAAAAATATATTTTTTAAAGTGGTTTTTTGTTGTCTTCAATAATTACGATAAAAGTCAAAAAAGCACATAATTAATTATAGGATATAATAAAAAGAAAAAAAATTAAATGTAAAATTTAAAATGTTAAAAATAAAACGACATCTATATTTTATTAGTACAACATACCTAGATTTGTTTACATTGCAGCGCCAAAACCTTCCTGCTATTTAGCGGACGGATTCCATAGTAATAAAATTCCAGCTCCATTTCGAGCGAAATGCCGCTTCCAATTGTCCCATAAGGATGAGCTATCTGTATACTTATCTGTGGTACTAGTGTGGGAACAGAATTCAGTGATATAAACAAGAGACGCATTACTCCTAAACTACAGATAAAGTCTCAGTATAGGCCGCAGAAATTTTTAAAAGAGACACGCTTAACGTTGCGTTGGATAAGCTGATTATGGATTAAATAGAAGGAGATAAGTTTATGACACATATAGTAAGTAAGAAAATCAAATTTTTAATGGATTTGCAAAACAATAATATGGAAAACATAGATCTGGAAAGTGTATGTAATATTATTGATTATTATCCAGTTGACGTAGAGGAACATTTAATTAATGAGTGCATTCAGTTAGAATCTTACTTACTGTAGTCTAAGCTAGAGTCTTACACCTATTGCAGTAGAATGTTTATGTTAATTTATGAAAAGAAACTTGTTGATGTGTTCCCAAATTTCTACACTATCCTAAAGACTGCCAATCACTAGCTGTGAAGCGGGGCGCTCTTTCTACAGGATATCGTGTATAGAAAACAAATATAAGACAACAATGCCGAACAGTAGACTAAATTATTTATCAGTTCTTTCCATAAATTGTGATTTAACAAAGGAATTACAATGTGATGAGCAAATAAAGGAATTTGCAACGCAGAAAGGTTGCTTTATAATTTATATAATATAACTACAGATAACCTGTCAATATCTTTTGCAATAATGTCTTGCAGTTGCTGTTTTTGTATCTAAGTCACATTTAATAAATAAAATATGTCTTAATTTTTTTGCTATACCGAATACATCATTATAGAAAACAGTTTTTTTTTTTTTTTTACAAAATGGCCACTAGTTTGATTGGTAGGCCCCCAAGTAGTATTAGCCCAGGGCCCCACAAATTCACGGTCCGTCCCTGTCAGAGTCCATAACGTATATGCGTTATGAGGTGATACATCATACCATTATTTACTGAACATGTTATCGTATCCGTTAAATAGTATGTGTTATTTTAGAAATAACTAGGGCGCGGACACGTACGGTTGATGACTCATCCCCCATGGGCGCACTAGTGAAATGTATTTTTAAAGAGGTTTTAATTTTATTTATGTAATTGGATAACAAGTGGCTGGTGATCTATGAAATACAAAATACCATATTATTTGTTCATTTTCTCTTCTGTAAGACTTGTTCTCTTTGAATTAAGTACATCCTTGTAAATAGACACCGTCCTTTTTACATCCCAACTTATTATAGGTGCGTACTGGAAATATTCTTTTATTTCAGCGTATTCAGCATACACAATTGCAATGTTATTAAATCTGGATTTCTAACTTTTGCCGAAGGCCACATCCGAAGTCACTTGGAATACTTTTGAAATTATTAATAGCCCACGTCTAATGTGGTTAATCCATCTTTTAATTTGAGATTTCGATTTTCAAAATATGTGATTAGTTTAGGCAAATTTCCAAAGTGTTTCTGAAGGAATAACAACTGATTTTTTAAATTTGGGATTTGTGTTAGTTCCTTGCACTCAGAAATACTTCGAGCATCGTCATTTAAACATGTAACGAAATTTTGTAAACTATCGAAATTCTCTGCATAAAAACTATTTCTCTGTATGTTTTAGTAAAGCTAGGTGACGAACGTGCGATATTTTGGCATTCTGTAACGATATTTTACAGACTTTTTAATAAATTTCGGAATCACTGACAATTCATTTTCATATTAGAAAAAGTAACATAAACAACGTTCTAGATCTAAATAAATGATAACTAAAAATGTACGCGTATGTTATTGAAACTAAACGAAATCCAGTGCACACTTACGTTTAGATAATTGGGAGAAGTCGATTCAATAAACCGGTATTAAACAGACTATTACAAAAATTACGAAGTACGTAATTAACAGTCAAAACAATGAAAAAACGAAACTAACGTAAGTATGAATGAAAATTATATTTCTCTTGCAAAATATAAGGTAAATATAATAAATTTTAAAAACCCCTCACGCTCCTATTTATGCCGATGAAAAAAGGATTTTACTCATAAATTCCGTATTTTATGGGCATTTTTTGCTCTCATTCTCGGGCACTTATCGGGCGTAAAGAAATGTTGCCATATGAATTAGTGCCATTCAGTAAGCGTGCGTTGTTTACATTATTTTTTTGCTCCGACAGCAGAGGGTCGATTATAATTATTAACAAACTGGCACTTTGACAAACCTTGCATAAAATCCCTATCACTGCATTTCAAAGCATTTGTTTGTATCTTAAATTTAAGAAATGATTAGAATGAACAAGAGCAAATCACGGCTAATCGAACGGGCACAATACATTCCATTCCTTTAATTAATTTCGCGGTTAATAAAATTTATTAATAAACTAATGTAAAAAAAAGATTGCGTGCTATGTTATCTCCATGCATGTGTATATTCGTGTATATTTTTCTTTAATTAGATTTATACCTACGTACAGAATTATTATGAACGACCAGTTTCTGTTCATGCTGGGTTCAATTTTTCTACATCCAAGTGATTTAGATCAACCACTTGCGCGGTTGAAAATGTTTCCTTTGAGAGAAGTTTCTCCAAGGCAATAAACTTATTTGAACAGTAGACCAATTTAATATATACTAATAAATATATATACTAGTTGTTCGTAATCAGATATATGTAATTTATTTTGCCAAAATAGCAAACCATTGATTTCAAAATTATATTGTCGACGAATTTAAATATATAATGCATTTGTTAAGATTAATTACTTTCTTATACGTAGTATAAGGAGGTAGATATTGTGATGATAAAAAATTTCGACCTCGAGATTTTTGCAGATGTCCACGTTTTGAACTCCCCTGATACCGAAAAAGTGGTTTTTAAAAAATGTCTCTCTCTCTCTGTGTGTGTGTGTGTGTGTGTCAGTGTGTGTGTGTGTGTGTGACCACGATAGCGGTCAAACCGCTATAGCTATCAATTCCAAATTTTGTATTTACGAGTATAATCTCCCTGTTGAGAACTGATTAGATTTTCAGTAAATCGGTAGACCGGAAGTAGTAGTTTACTTCAGTAAAAAAATTGAATTTTTCCAATATTTCGTCAACTACTAATTTTAAACAAATTTATAAAGAATTCATATGTACTCAAAATTAATTTTGAGAAGAATTTTATTATGAAAGTTTTTCAAAATTCCTACCGGAAGTAGGTCTTTTACTCTTATAGAAAATCAGTTTTTTGCCAATATTTTGCAAGTCATGCTTTTTAGACAAGTACGTTACGAGTATAAAAGTATTTAAATGATAATTTTAAATATCTTTTGTATAAAAAAAATTTCAAAATTCAGACCGGAAGTACTACTTTTACTCTTACCGAATAGCGATTTTTTGCAAATATGTCGTAAATTATGCATTCTATATATATTTATTAAGAGTACAAAAGTATTTAGAGTTGGATTTGGAATATTTTTTGTATACATGAAATTTCAAAATTCGAACCGGAAGTAGCACTTTTACTCTTAGCGAGCAGCACTTTTTTTCGAATATCTTGCAAAGTATGCATTCTATAGCGATTTATTAAGAGAATGAAAGTACTTAGAATAGGATTTTGAATAATTTTTGTATAAAAAAATTCTTAAAATTGTATAGTTTGAAACGCTCATACGTATAAGAAAGTCGTATGGTGGCCACACCTCCTTTTTTTAATTCTATTCTTGTAAAAATTTTGCATTACAGCAGTATGCAAGTCAATATTATCATCACGAGTAATCACGACGTCACATATCTATTTTAAATAGAAAAATGAATAATAGTCACAAAGAGCCATATCTGGACTACAGTTGAACCCGGTTGAACCAGTTGAACTGAAGAAAACATGGCGGGTAAAATATCATCTTTTTTCACCTAACGTTAAATAATATATGAAAAATTATACCTATATTAGACCACAGCACCTCATTATTTAATATTGTGTTGGTAAAGTGTTTTGGATTTGATAGAGAAGCGTTGAATAATATTATTCAACACTTCCAAGGATCAATGAAAAAATAAACGGGCGAATTTGACCAATTACATTCAAACAGATACTGTCATATCATATACATAGTCAGTGGCGTAGCTAGAGGGGTGCGTCGGGGGCGGCCCGTATCTGGTGACACCCGTTGGGGTCGTGACACCCGCCCGTGAAAAATATAAACTTACAAAAACTCCAGTAGGTAGAGTATTAGAGTCCGGTCCAAACCTGATGATACTTGCGTAGAAACCGTTTTTGGTATTATTATTTTTCAGAGTACCCCCAATACCTAAAAAGACGATTGTGCCCCGGCGAGTTAATACATCTAAAACAAAAAGTGGGTTTTTCTATTTACAAGAAAAAAAGGCCGCTGATTTAAGTGATGAAATTCTGAAGAACCTTGAAAATGACGCTTTAGATGTTATGATGTGTCGTTCCCAAAGTTATGATAATGCAGCTGTTATGAGCGGCATACATGAAGGAGTGCAGGCCATTATTAAGGCAAAGAATAAGAAAGCAGTTTTTTGTGATGTATAGATCATTCAATTAATTTATGTGGCCAGCACTCATTTGCACAAAATGTATCTTGTGTAACATTTTTCGGAACAGTAGAGACAATCTTTATATTTTTTTCTAGTTCCACTAGCTGCTGGGAAGTGCTTCTTAAACACAGCAAAGCATCTGATAAAGGACTCTCAACAACGCGCTGGAGTGCTCATTATGCTGCATTAAAAGTATTGGTAGAAAATTTTCATGGGATTGTGTGATCAACAAGAAAATTTAGACACCAGAGGTGCTGCACATCCCTTTATGCCTGCTGTGTGTAATTTCACATTTCTTTGCTATCTTTTCTTTTGGAATGATGTACTAAAGGAAATAAATTTTGCTCAGATTGCATTGCAAAGTAAAGGCTTGCGTGTTGATCAATTAGCTATAACAATAGAGGCACTTCGTCTTTATATTGAAGAAAAATGGGGCCATACTGTGGAAGAGGTAATAGATCTTGCTGAGAAAAAGTCGGAGGACTACGACATTCCAATAGAAAGAAGAATTCGTCGTAAGAAACGAATGGCCAGTGAGTTGGCCACCGATGGAGAACTTACACTGAAAGCTGAACTTCAAAATGATATGTTGGAATGTCTTGACCGATTCAGTATTTGTAACGTTATTGATTAATACACCTTATAAACTTATAGATACTTTATTGAATGAATACAAAATGATATACAACGATTGCGTTCTGACATTACATTCTATATGTTTTGTTGTTGTTATTCACTGTATATGTCAGTCCTAGATGGCGGTAGCGGCGGTATACAATATCCTACGTTACAGTATTGAACTCCGAACTAGATCGAAATCCATTCAAGATATAGCTTCATTGTTCGAGGTTGGGCAGTCAAATACTTTGCTTTTGGCGAACATTGAAGAGTGGAATTCAGCTGTATCAAAATTTACTGCGTCTTATGATGAGGGGTATCAGAAGCGGAACTCCTCTTAGAGATACCAAGGTCAGTGGCGGCCAATGTTACAGTTTCTAATTGGGTGTCTCTAGACTTTTTGAAATTCATCGTGGAATGTGTTTTACTGAATCTCTTCCGAATCTTATGGTAGCACTAAAGTTATTTATGACAATTTGCGTATCAGTTTCTTCGTGTGACAAAAGTTTCTGCAAACTAAAGTCAATTAAAAATTACTTGCGGGCAACAATGACCCAAACGAGACTTAACAATTTTGGCATATTAACAATAGAACACGAGGGAACACAAAATATAAATTTTGAAGATGTGATTTCCGTGTTTGTAGCTGTTAAAAGCTAGAAAAACGATATTTTAAGTGTTTGTACATAATATGCAAACACTTAAAATATGTATGAGGGTATATTAATTCTACTCTCATTCTTGTTTTGAAAAACTTAACTTTCACTTTCATACATCAAAGTGAAAGAATGTATAATAAAACAATACTATTATTATCATAATATTGTAACTTGATACTTAATTACTCTCATTTGAATTAAATAAATAATATTATACTTTACGTTTATCGGATTTTTATTAATTTTGACGGTTTGCATTCTTGGGGTGCCACCATCAATATCCGCACCGAGTGTCACCCATGCTAGCTACGCCACTGTACATAGTGTCTAGTTTCATGATACCATAAGATATTTAAACACTCCTAATTGAATTTAATTATTAATTTATTACTTGAATATAATTTTGAATACTGTTTCATAATATTTCGACTGATCACAGTCAAAAGGAGACTCGCTGGTCACAAATATTTGTAGAACCTTTGTAAAGTGACGAGATCTCTGCGCCATTAGACCATATATTGTGCGAGTACCTTGCGTCGTATTTCTATTTAAATTTTGTTCATATATTTCAATTTCTAATGCACTTATTTGTCATGCGATCGTAATCTATTTTAATTTTTATTCAATAAACATCATAACTTATCATATACAGGGTCGTCCAAAAGTCTGGATTCACGTGGATTTTGAGTAAACTATTCACTTTTTTGGAAAACTGAATTCTGTATCTTGAATGGGAATAAAATTGCAACTCAATAGTATTTTTTATTTCAAAAAAATTGTTTATAATTTTGAGATAAAGTTAATAACAATGTTTTTTTAAATGGAAACCTACCGTGATTTTTATTTCAGAGAGAGTACTTTCGATAAGAATTGCATTGGCATAGAAATTTTGGCTATAAACCTTACGATTATTGTTTAAATTAATATTAAATTTTCGATCCGAACACTCGTTCGCGCTTGTTCGGAAAATACACGAACGTGTCTTCTCTTACCACGTTTCCAACTGTAGGCATGGGTCCACCCCCTAATAAAGCATTCTATTGAAGGCGTTACGTTTATCTTGAATGAAAGCATTTTTTTTTTATAAAATGGAGATCTACCGCGATTACGATATTTAAACGTTATGAGAAAGTACAACGTAGTTTAATAAAAAATAATTTTATTGTCTTTTTCCGTTTTTAGACACTTGGAAGGTCCAAATCTTATCTCATTCTGTTTTTGGTATTACTAGTGTACGTTTACGGAGCGAATTTGAATTTTTATTTTCTGTTTTCTTGAACGTTTTGTTTGTTGTTAATTGTGTTGTTTTGGTATTGACTTTATCTATTATTTTTGTGATCTGTGATTTTGAACAATTTGCGTAAATATGGAACTGGTAGAGAGAGAACGGATAGAAATTCTAATTATGGTGGGATACGGCGACAAAAAGCGATCACATCAAGAAGCTTGTGATCTCTTCAATCAACTTCACCCCGAGCGAAACCCAATTTCAAAATCGACTGTTGCAAAAACATACAGAAGATTTTTTGAAAACGGAACCGTCAAGAGTCTCCCAAGATCTGGCAGAACCAAGACAGCAACGAACGACCATGTCGCACAGCTTGTAATGGAAAGGATTATTGAGGAGCCAATCATTTCAACCGAGCAGTTGGCACTAGATTATGATGTAAGTGCCACTTCTGTCAAGAGGATATTGAAAAACCAAAGTGCCAAACCATATAAACTGCAACTTCAGCAAGAGCTGACCGCAGAAGATTACGATCGTCGCCTCCAATTCTGTGAATGGTTATTCTTCCAGCAAGAACAAAATTTGAATTTTACAAATAACATCATATTTTCGGACGAAGCAACATTCTGCCTAAATGGAATAGTCAATCGTCACAATTGTCGATATTGGGCGCTGGAGAACCCCCACTGGATGCAGGAGCACCATACCCAACATCCCGAGAAACTTAATGTATGGGCAGGTATTGTTAATGGGACAATTATTGGTCCTTTCTTCATCCAGGGCAACTTAACTGCTGTATTGTATTTGGATTTGCTAAGGAACCAGATAATTCCAGCGATTCGAAGAATATTTCGAAATGCAATTCCGAATCAAGTTTGGTTCCAGCAAGATGGTGCACCGCCTCATTTTGGTATTGCTGTAAGAAATTACCTAAATGAAATCTTTCCCGAAAGGTGGATTGGAAGGAGGGGAGCCGTGGAATGGCCACCACGATCTCCAGATCTCACCCCATTAGATTTCTTTTTATGGGGATACGTAAAAGGTTTGGTCTATAAAAGTAGACCAAGAAATCTAGAGGATCTGAGAGAGAGAATAGAAGAGACCATGGCGAATATACCTCAGGAAATGTTGAATAATGCTGTCCAAGGTGTAGTTCATCGAGTTGGATTCTGCCAGGAAGTTAATGGCGAACATTTTGAACATTTAATATGATTTTGGTAATATCTAGTTTAATTTCATTGTTTTGTTTGTTTTAATTTTATATTAGGAGTATTTTTTTTACACGAAATTTTAATTACAATTTTTATTTATATTTTGTGTTTGTTATTTTCCTGTATTACCCCATTTTTTAATAAATAAAAATATCTGTAAAATATTTTTAAAATCAAATTCGCATTCAGTAAGAAAAATTTTTGCTTATTACTAAAGTAAGAAAAATTAGTATAAAAAAAGTTTAAAAAACGAGTGGTCACAAATCATTTTTAAAAATGTGTGCCTTAAGGTCTTATAAAATGGTTTTTTTATATTATTATAAAAAATCATTTTATAGAACTTGAGGCACTCATTGTTTAAAATAACTCGCTTTGCAATTTGCCATTCTTATGGCGTTTTTTAATTAAAAGAAAAACTGATTTCATCGATTGAGGGATTTTTGTGGTAATTGGTATTTTTATTTTTCGTCTTCTTGACACTGCTGTTATTTAAATTGACATAATGAAAGAGAAACTGCACATCCGCAGTTCCGTGGATTGATGTCTAATTAGGACGCCGAAAACTATGACGTTGCGTTTTTAATCATTAATCTAATATTTTATTCTGAGATATTTACTAATTTTTACGCTTCTTTCCTTACGTTTGCCAATTACGTTTCGGATCTAATTTTTATTAAACTACGTTGTACTTTCTCATAACGTTTAAATATCGTAATCGCGGTAGATCTCCATTTTATAAAAAAAAAATGCTTTCATTCAAGATAAACGTAACGCCTTCAATAGAATGCTTTATTAGGGGGTGGACCCATGCCTACAGTTGGAAACGTGGTAAGAGAAGACACGTTCGTGTATTTTCCGAACAAGCGCGAACGAGTGTTCGGATCGAAAATTTAATATTAATTTAAACAATAATCGTAAGGTTTATAGCCAAAATTTTTATGCCAATGCAATTCTTATCGAAAGTACTCTCTCTGAAATAAAAATCACGGTAGGTTTCCATTTAAAAAAACATTGTTATTAACTTTATCTCAAAATTATAAACATTTTTTTTGAAATAAAAAATACTATTGAGTTGCAATTTTATTCCCATTCAAGATACAGAATTCAGTTTTCCAAAAAAGTGAATAGTTTACTCAAAATCCACGTGAATCCAGACTTTTGGACGACCCTGTATATCATATAACTCATTATCATGTGTTATTTCATTTTCTTATTTTAACTTAATTCAACTTGATCACGTTACGTTACTTGTTCTATTCTTAACCCGCCTCATTCAGCGGCTGAGAAGAGGCCATAGCATTAGCCATCAGGTGCTAATTTGCGCCATTTAACGTTAAAACATTTTGGCACTAGTTATATCAAGTCAACAAGTCATAAGACAATGAGTCAAATACATTTGCCGATAATTACATTTGTATTTAGATAATAGATGGACAGTTTAGTGGTTTAACTGATGGTGCCTACTAGGCCTTTATTTAGATTCTGAATAAGGGTACTTATAGCAGGCTATGTTATTATAGCAATAACTTGCAGCAAGTTTAAAGTTTGACGACACAACTGTCACGTAATGCCAATAAGACGGCAGCTTAAAATCACACTTGTCGAATTCTTTTAACCCATTGAAAGAATCTCACTTGAAATAAGCAAAGATCGGCTCTGATCTCTACCAAATAAAAATCACCTCTTATGTGATAAATGAAGATCATTCTCCTCTATAGTCTATTTTTAAAATAGCGAGACGAATTTCTGAACAGACCACTTTGACAGTGAAATCTCATTGGTTGAAAGCAAGGCCAAATGACACCGTATCAATCTTGCTCACATTCTGTCAACTGACATTGTTTATGGTTAAGCCTTGTTGTTGTTTCTATTATTTCTCCGTTATTTCATTATATACTTTACCAGTTCTATTCAGAGCTCGACAGTAATAGTAATCATCTGATTACTATTACTGTCAACAAACTTACGAGTATACCTATCTAGGTATCTACGAGTAAAGAATAGAACAGGAGAGAGCATAACGTGGTGTGGAAATAGGTATTTTTTAGACGAAGTTACCCTTTTCGGTAGGTCAGTTATGTTCGGTTAGGTATGTCAAAACTGACATTTTAGTGTTTCTATAATGGTCAATTGTGTGGCTTGTGGTTGTTCTAAAACGGCAAGAACAAAGAATATTAATTTTTCTCTTCATCGGTAAGTTATTTCATTGACATTCAACATAGGCAATAATAATTTAAAAAGAGGTATTTTAAATAAATTGTCATATATCTGACATGTCTGATTATGTGTTCAGTGTCGTAACATATATATCCAAGTCATTTAATATTTGTCATATTTTTGACGCAGATTTTATTTAAACCCGTTTATAATATATTAAAAAGAAGAAAAGAATTGAAAACAAATACACTCAGGATATTTCTTTAATTATTTTTGGACTAACAACCTATTCTAAATGATTATCGAGAACACAGGAAGTGTACATATACCCTCTACAAAATATTTATACACGCCTAGGCATTGCGGCGGCCATATTTAGTTACCAAGTTTGGACAAATATTATTATTAAGGAGACTCTCTCCTGTTCTATTCTTTACTCGTAGCTAGGTATACTCGTAAGTTTGTTTTCAAGATTTTCGTGCATGTAATTTTGGGCAGGGGTATGTTCAGAAATTCGTCTCGCTACTTTAAAAATAGACTATATTATGATTACTATGGTTACAAAACAACAAAAAACAATGGTGATAACAAGATGCAAGTGCGAATTAGAAGAAAAGCATAAAATAAAAAAAGATTCAATATTCCCCTCCTTGTGCATTTGTAGTTAGGGCTGAAACATAGCGGTGACAGAGGCGAGTTCCGGAAGAAAGCTTTTTGGTGTTGCCTCCAGGCATAGCTTTGTGTGGAAGAGCTAAGGCTGAAGCAATACATTTTTAAAAAAAATCAAAAAAATATTTAAATAAATGAGCCTTTGTTTATATGTGTGTTAAATTTTGTTTTGATATTTCGTAAGTGAAAGCGGTACTATTCTTTTAACAAAAGCATATGGCGCCACCCCCTTACGTCCTACCTCACGGCAGTTAGTCGGCACCTCTGCGTAAGCCCCTTAATTATTAAATGAACTGAACAGGTGTGGTAAGGGACAGTAAGGATTTTCAACTAAGTTAATTAGCACCAAATTTCTTTCCAAATATAAAATAAATATATTGTCAAATATAGTAGAGTGACTGAACCGTTTATCGGACACTTAAGCGACTTTTCCCGGCATAATATTCATAATTTAATTATTTTTGATGGGAATTTCGTTTCTATCGAAGCAAACGGAGGTCTGGGGGTATTAGATCAGCCAGAGGCAACTGATTGCTGGATATTTCTACCTTTTTCCAACTTAGTCAAGAAAAAGTCGAGAGAGGTGCATTTTACTGGTTTTCGGATACCCCGAACAAATTACCGGACACCACTGATCCACTTTTCGGACAGCCGGCCGAAAAGCAGTTTTTTTCGACCCCAAACTTAAATTAATGTTAAAAACGTTATATTTGGCATTTTGTCAAAATAATATTTTCAAAATAGGCTGTTCAGTAAAATAATATAGGAAGTTATTTATGATAACCAGTATGTGAATATGTAGGCGAACTTTGTTATGCAAACTACAAAATTTCTTTTACTTTTATTATCTAGACACATAAATTGATTTTTATAATCTACAAAACTAGATAGATATAGGTATTACCGTATACCTAGGTATAACAAAAAACCTATCTGCACATATCATAGATATAATCTTTTTGGGCCGCTTCATTGTAGGTCAAATCTGTTATGTCGGTACATTTGAGATAGTACCATGTAGAATATTCATCACAGCTGATGTTTTTATTTCCATCATCGGTATCACTGATGAGTTCTTCTTTACATAGCGTACAGAGAACTGTCTTCGTTTCATTACTTTCGTTTGCAGTAACACTGGGTTGCTTCATCCTCTATTCCTGTTCTTGATTGCTTTTGGATTTTTATATCTTCTCTTTTTTTTCTTTCTAAAGTTGTTTGCCTTCCTTATTTTTGCTTTCTTTTCGTCATCCTTTTTTGTATAACATGTTCGCCACGATTCCGTAGACATTGCACTCGGTAATTTTTCTTTCGCGCAACTCCCAGTATTTTTTGCAGGGATTCTCCTGGAAATGTAAGATGTCTTTCAAATAGATCTAAACGCTCTCTGGAGGCGATTTTATCATTATAAGTAGTGTTATTATTGTTGTCTTCTATAGCAACAAGGTTGCCCTCATTTTCATACTAAGTTCCTGATAGGGGAACCGCAGGCAAAACGGACCCAGCGGGCAAAATGGTCCATTTAATAATTTTACATATTTATAACGCCATCTGTCTGTAGCATGTGGATCTAAAATGTACTGTAAATAGGCAACTTCGGACACTAAACTAGCAAGTCAGTTAACACGCCCCGGCATTTTTTAGCAAGTAAGTTCTTTTCAATATCATTTCATGTAAAATTCGGTTTTTCTAAGCATGCTATACTTTTGTATCATACGTTATAGAGAGTAGTCGACTGTACTGTTTGAAACAGTATTGTTTTAGTTTCTCAGAGACCATTTTGTTATTCTGTAGCTTGTTTACATAACCTCACAACTATCGCGTTTTGTTCGAGATAGTGTAAAGGCAAAACGGACCGGACAAAACGGACCACTTGGACCGTTATGCCTTCTGGTGGTCCATTTTGCCTTCTTAAATAAAAAAGAGCCATTCAATATTCTTATTTTAGGTTTCATTATTCGCTACCATGGTCAGTAACTACAAAAGGAAGTCAGATAGACAGAACTGGTCTGAAGACTCTATGAAACACGCAATTCAAATGGTTTTCACCAAAGCCTTAGGCCTTAGGAAGGCTTCTGAGACTTATAACATACCGAAATAACCGAAAACGACATTAAAACGCAGAGTGGAGATATACAAAAGAAATCAAAATAATGATATATCTGTAGAAACAACGAAGAAGATGGGTCGGTTTGTTACTGTATTTAATAAACAGCAGGAAGAAGAACTGGCCAGTTACGTCAAAAATATGGAATCTCGCTTGTTTAGTCTCACAACCAAAGATTTGAGATCTTTGGCATATGATCTAGCAGAAAGAAATAATATAAAACATAATTTTGATCGCAGCACAAAAATGGCTGGTAGGTATTGGTTGGAAAATTTCTTAAAGCGAAATCCAGATTTAAGCTTACGAAAACCAGAAGCTACTTCTGCTGCCAGGGCAAGTGGTTTTAATCAAATTGCGGTAAAGAAATTTTTTTCACTGCTATTAGAGGTAACTGATAAATACAAATTGACACCTGATAAAATTTTTAACGTGGATGAGACTGGGATGACAACAGTACCAAAGTCTTTGCCAAAAATAATTAGTACCAAAGGAAAAAAACAAGTGGGTATGTTAATTTCTGCTGAGCGAGGCCAACTAGTCACTACTGTTTGCTGCTTTCGTGCTGATGGGTCATATATGCCTCCGATGTTTGTGTTTCCGCGTAAGAGATTCAAACCAGAGCTAATGAACAATGCCCCTCGAGGGTCTTGGACGCAGTGTCACGAAAGTGGATGGATCCAAAAAGATATATTTACAAAATGGTTTCAGAAGTTTATTACATTTTCTAGAGCTTCCAAACACAGTCCAGTGTTGCTGCTGTTGGACGGCCATGCAACTCACACCAAAAATTTGGATGTGATTAAATTAGCTCGCGAACATGGTGTGCACATCATTTCCTTCCCCCCGCATTGCACACATAGACTACAACCTCTGGATGTAGCGTTCATGAAACCATTTTCTGCATATTATACAGATGCCGCAAAGCAATGGTTGAGAACCAACCCAGGACGAGTGATTACTCAATTTCAAATTGCGGAACTAGTTGGCAAAGCGTTTGAAAAGTCAGCTACAATTCCTACAGCACATAACGCTTTTCGTGCAACAGGAATATGGCCACTAGACCCAGATGTATTTACAGAAGCAGATTTTATAGCAGCAGATACAACTAACATCGTTCAAAACCGCCAGGAACAAGAGAACATTATAGAAGAACCTCAGCCGGGTTGTTCGAGATCGTTACCTCCAGAGAAAATTGTTCTAGAACAACATGAAAAAAATGAATCTGACGACGAATCACTTGCCCAATCTCGTCTTGCCTGTGATCTGAATTCTTCAAATGCATCTAGGAGTTTTGTTGTGTCCCCTGCACAAATCATGCCAACACCCAAAGCTAAACAAACGAAAAGAGTCACACGAAAGAGGGGCAAAACTGCAATTATTACTTCATCACCTGTTAAGAGGAAAGTTGCTTTTGATAATACCGTGAAGAGTAAAGAGATGAAGAAAAAGAGAATTAAAAAGACTGAGAAACATGATTCTTCCGATGAAGATAGTGACGTAGACTGTTTGTACTGCCATTATTTCTATTCTCAATCTGCAGAAGGGTGGATCCAGTGTTCCCAGTGCCTAAGTTGGGCACATTGTTCATGCGCTGGAGTTGAAGATGAGGATGACGAAGTTGTTTTTACGTGTGAAAATTGCCAAAGTTAGACATTTTTACTCAAGCCCATTTTGCCTTCATACTGGTGCCATTATGCCTTCACGTGTGGGCAGAACGGCCCAAACGCAAATATCTTGTTTTATTTTTTTTTAAACATATACTTTCGAATATTGTTGAATTTTACATATTTATATGCAAGAAGACATGTTACGTTATGGAAAAGTGATTTTATTTTATAAATAAAGTTTATAGTTTTTCTTTTTACTGAAGAATTTTCTTAAGTGTGCCATTTTGCCTTCTGTTCCCCTGATGTCATAATTATATTTTCGTTTTAAGTATCATTTGTTTTACCGTTTGTCACATTGTCTCATTGGCTTCAGTCTCTTCTACTGGAATTTCAGCATCATCTGTCTCTTTTGTTCCACAAAATTCTTCTTCAGGCACCTTCAAACCTTTTTTTTTGTGTTTTTTTACTAGCTCATTTTTCGCTACGTTTATTAACAAAATTCTCAATGTAGCTGTTTACTTTTGAATCATTGTGATTTATTTCACCTCCACATTCATTGCAATCCGACTGTACCTGGCTTCTGTTCTGTCTTAATTTTCCACTATCAGTTGCAATTTTTGTAACGGCGTCGATTAATTCATTTTTTGAAATCGGAAAGCCGCATTTTGCGATATTAATTGCCTAGTCTGCAATTTTTCTCTCGCCCTCCACCGTCAGCAAGGGAGGTGGTCCAGTTTTTACATCAATTGCGTGAGTAGAATAGGTATTAAATATTCTGGTTTTGTCTTTAAAGGCTGTTTTTTGAATATTTGATTGATTTGCGCCATCTGAAAATCAATTTTTATGTTTTAAAATCTATTGCGGTTAAAAATACCAGCTGTTGGACATAGCAAATTAGATGCAAGAAACACACAAGTCCGAAAATGAACCGTTTCTCGGACAGTTTGAAGACTATTTTATTTCTCTCTCATACTATTTGAAAAGGTGTCCGAAAATTGGTCATTCTTTCCTTCATATACAGATTGTCGTATTTAAAAGTTAATATGCATCTTCAAATACACACACATAAACATGTACCTATGTATGTATGTATACAACAGTTCAAGAATGTGGCTCTTGGTTTACCCACACCACCTCCCCGAGAGCGCGAACACCATGCGCACATGGCATTCGTTCCGTATCTTTAGAGCAGGAACTTACATTGTGTCTGAGCAAACTCGCAAATATTAAAATAAAATGCCCTTAGCTGTCGAGGAAAAAATACAGATTGTGAATTTTATTTTAGTTACAATTTTTATAGTTTTGTTTCAGTTCAATGTTAATACATTATACATCAATTACCAAAATAGCGGAGCAATTCCTTAAAGCAAACGTCTGCATACTAGCTTTCAACGTTTTGCACTGAAGCCTCGGTCAGGGTTGCGAGATGATTTTTTTTTATTTCCCTAGATTTCTTGTTAAAATTTCCCTAGATTTCCCTAAATTTCCTTGAACTGCCTTGAAGTGCATAATTTTAAAAATATATAAATTGAAGTTGGTATTCGTTATATTAAACTATTAGAAAGCTTAATTCGATTCAGAATACAGAAACTGAAAGGCACGAATTATGGGTTATATTTTCTCTGTTCTGTATGAACTTGTGTGCACTATATTTTAGATTTCTATTTATTGAATTATATAGCCTATTTTTAATCTTTTCCATCTTCGTTTCAAAGACACTACATAATATATTGAGCAAAATAAAAATATAGATGATATTTTTTAGTATTGAACGATTACAAAATTCATTTCAAATCTCGTCATCTATTTTTCATTCAAAAAAAAATCCTTAATAAATAAGAAACAGCCGAAAACTGAAAGTAAGATTCAGATAAGCTAAACTTCGGCAATAAAAAAAAGTAATTTTGTATCTATATATGCTTACACTTACTATATAAGTTGTAGTTAGAAAGGTACAACTTATTAAACGAACCGATAAATCTAAGGGATTTACCTTATTTTTTTATACTGTAGGCATTTAATCGATTTGCAAAAAGCGATAGAAAAATCAAGTAATCAGTGGTTTAAGTTTAAAACGTTTTAAAATGAATTGTGACAAATACAGACGGTCGTAATAAATTTTCCGGTGATTAATAATTTTAAAATAAAAACGTAGATTTCCCTAGATTTTTATTAAAATTCCCTTTTCCCTAAATGAACATAAAATTCCGTAGATCTAGGGAAATTTCCCTAGATATCGCAACACTGGCCTCGGTCTCGGTACCCGGTGTCCGCCCGATATGAACTCATGTGTATTCCCCTATTATCGTACCCCTCCATTTCATGTTTGCATGCACATGTGTGCGTGTCTGTGTTTCCCTATATCTACTTTTATTTCAGTCAAACGGTATAAGTGAGCAATGAGAGCAAATGCGAAAGGGATAATTTGTATTTCATTTGGTAGAAAATGACGAACATTTTTTTATCGTCCTGTTCTCGGACGCTGTGTGCGAAAATCGGTATTTTGTGCAACCGGTTACCCGGACAACTAAGTAAAGATGACAATAGTAGATGGATCTTGGCACATTTACTAACTATTTTCCTGGAGTACTTGTAGGTACTATGTTTTTTGTTGAGAAGTAGTCGCACACATACGATGTTCAGACCTCAACCATTTTAAAGGCTCTTTTTTTTTTCTATTGCTTTATTTTACTAGTTTTTGTCGGCAATTGTCCGAAAAGGGGTACTGTCCGGTTAACAGGTCCGATCACCCTACTACCCATCTATAATATTTTGGGACCAAGTTTCTCATTGAAATTTTCTCACAATTCTGACATGTAGAATAGTTTTTTTTAAATATTTTCTGAATCTACATAAAGAAGTACTAGTAGGAGGAGGAGGTAGAATTCAAGTTTTCGCGAGTTTCTGCTTTTTCTTGGAAATTCTTAAATTCCGGGGTCACCAATTAGGTATATTGTATTTTATAAACTATTTTTAATGTTCGTGATTATTCGTCAATATCAACTTCAATAGAATACATATCCTAAATGTTTTTAATGTTTAGTATTTAGACAACAATAGAGTTACATTCATCTGTCGAGGTCAAAACACATGTACATAGTATTGTAATATAATACACGCACATGCTGCTGCTGAATCATTAGTGAGACAGTTCAAATGCTGCAATTGAAATTATAAAGCAGCACAAATACACATGCATTCACAGGCCGGTCGTCGTCCGTCGATTTGTTTTTGTTCGAGCCAGTGACGTTCTAAGAATAAATTAACCCTGTCGCGTGCAGTTCAAGGCATGAAAATTTGCAGCACGGCAACGAATTCCAACTAGCGAAGGCATCGAAATCTACTTTGGTCCCAGTCGCCTGGGAGCAATGACCGTCTAAAAACAACTGAATAATGCATACTGAATCAACAAGATATTTATAGGTAACGAATAATTGCGTTGCCCGCAAGTAAGGGTGGTTGTATTTATTCCCTAACTTTCAAAATAATTTGAGATGAGATATTTGGCGACATCTATCCAAAAAATACGATGCTAAATGGGAAAATTTTAAATATTTTCAAAAAGAATACGTTCAAAAAAAAACCTATTTCGGAACTTAACATCTCTTTCAAAGAGGACGCGTCAAGTGAAATGTTGCATTAGTTTTGGACTTCTTTTAACACGTACTCAAGAAGTAAACTGGATAGGTAGCATTAATTATAGACTTTTGTTCATTCACTCTCATTTATTTTCTTCAAATCAGATTTTTATTTAGCCTTGCTGAAAATAAAATTGTCATGTCAACTAAGATTAATACATTAAGCTTGTACTGTGCACCACAGCTGTATACTACACGATGTCGCCACTTACAGTGCAACTTGGGTGCTTTATCACCAAACTGTATTATCTACTGTGATCATGCTGTGATCTACCCTACATGCTACAATCTGTACATCTCTATATATAGTATGTATAGGTTATGTTATTATTAAATATATTTTTTAATTACAAATTACTCTTAATAAAGCGTATATGTTGCAAAATTACTAACATCTAATTAGAAATGCTATGCTTCGATTATGGTTAGTGAGAAATCAGGAATTGAAAAAATAATCGATCAAATAAATTCCACAAATGCGAAAAAGATAGCAGTAATACTTGTCATTGCTTTCGCATGTTACCATGAATTTCTACATATAAAATATGGTAAATTTCAAATATACCTCCCCTTGAAAATGAAATATTGGTTATCAACATTATTTATATCGTAGGTTTCAATTCTTGTACCTGGTTACTTTCTGATGGACGATATAAAGGAGATAAACAATGGCAACCCTATGGCTGCATGCTTCATCATTACAGTAAAATGTAAGGAAATGGTAATATTCAGAGAATTTTAACAATAGCAGTAATATTATTTTAGAGATACAAGGCGTTGTTTAAGATATATAGCATATTATGGAAAGGACACACATTTTGTTTTCATTGGTGATTCTAGAATTAAAACACTATACGAAGGCTTTGTTGGTCATTTACAGCAAGATGATACCTCAACAGAAAAACCAGAAACCAATGGTCATAACTTAATACATATTGATAAGACATTAAAGCTAACTGTTGAATTTATGTGGTTTCCTTACATATCAAAATTAATGGTTGATGAGTTTAGAAAATGGCAAGGCTCAGAAAAACCACCATCAGTTATTGTAGCCGGATGTGGCTTATGGTCAATAAAATCTTCAAATGGATCTGAGGCTATAGTACAAGAATATAGTTTAAATTTAACACGTTTAGTTCAACCTATTGATTCTCTTCATGTGCATAAAAGTACTATACTGTGGGTATTGCAAGAGCCTGTTAATGTAAATAAAATATCTCCAGAATATCAAATGGTTACTAATGAAAACATTGATTTATATAATAAAGCAGCCATAGAGGTACAATTTAATATTTTGAATGTAAACATGATATATTCTGACTGTGATTTATAGGTTCTCAGTTATTCATCTGCTGAGTTATGGTGGAGTGCTCGTTTGGTTGCTAAAGGCATGGTTTCGGAAAGTCCTGATGGCATTCATCTTGCATCTAGACCACTACAACATGATACACAAATATTATTAAATATGTATTGTAATGATTATATGAATTTTAATGACGGTACATGTTGTAGCTCAGCTGAATCATATACAACATTACAAGTAGTTACATTTTCCATTCTTATTGTTTGGTATGTAAAAAGCATTTATATAAAAGAAGAATTACATTTTGTATTTATATTTCAGTATTATAGTCATGGCTATTATGTCATTATATCGTTGGATTCGTTACTTGAAAGGAACACCAGTGCAGGAATACACTCTGCTTGCTGAGTCGGAACTTGCAGCACCACCTGAAATTAACGATTGTTATACACTTTTCAAGGCATTATCAACAATGGCTATTATAATGGCATATTTCATAATATGTGATCGCACAAATTTTTTCATGAAAGAAAATAAATACTATTCTGAATTCAGTTTTTGGATACCAATAGGTTATGTTTTTACTTTAGGATTTTTCTTTACAGAAAACAGTAAATTTACCAAAGTGTTGCATCCAGATCAAATGGACGAATGGAAAGGCTGGATGCAATTAGTGATACTTGTCTACCATGTCACTGGTGCAAGCAGAATTCTTCCCATAAATATGCACATAAAAGTACTTATATCGGCATATTTGTTTATTTTGGCATATCAGCAATTCTGTTATGTTTGGCAGAGAAGTGATATAGGCATAGTTTCGTTCTTTAGAATGCTGTTTGAGTTAAATTTCATGACAGTCACTTTATGTTTATGCATGAATAGACCTTATCAGTTTTACCATTTTGTACCGCTAATGTCATTCTGGTATTTAACAGTCTATATAGTCTTAGCACTGCCGCCACACATAACTGCACAAAGTTCTGAAAATAGCAAAGTTCAGTACTTTTATCTAGTCATTAAATTAATCATTTATTTCAGTGTTGTTACTATACTTTTCTTATCGGAAGTATTTTTTGAAAAGGTTTTCGTCACAAGACCATGGAAAGCATTGTTTGTCACCACAGATGATGACATCCATGAGTGGTGGTCTAGATGGAAACTAGATCGTTATTCCACAATGTACGGAATGCTTTTTGCTTTAATTTTGTATTTAGCCCAAAGATATAATATCTACGATGATAATAACCATAGTAATTTGTTCTCAAGGGGTATAGCTTTAAGTGCTACATTGGCAAGCTTAATTGGTCTGGGCAGTTACATTACTTTCACATTTTTATGTCGTAATGAACTGGAATGCAGCGAAATACATTCCTATATAGTTTTCATTCCGATAGTCAGTTACATTGTGCTCAGAAACATATCTGGTGTTCTACGAACCAGATACTCAACCTTCTTTGCTTGGTTTGGAAATATTTCTCTTGAATTGTTTATCAGTCAATATCATATATGGTTGGCAGCTGACACACATGGAGTCTTAGTGTTAATTCCAGGTTATCCAGTATTAAATGTCATCATTACCTCTTTTATTTTTGTTTGTGCTTCACATGAAGTTCACCGGATCACCAAAATATTGTTGCCATATGCAGTACCATCAGACTGGAAATTAGTACTGAGAAATTTTATTTTATTTTTAGCTATTCTTGTTCCGATTGGTATTCATGATGGAATGTTTTGAGTTAAATAAGAAATATCTTGATGAATAAGATTAAATACACATAATATTTTAGAACCCAACATGAGCCAGCACTTTCCTCATTACGATACAGAGTTCCAATAAAATTAAATGCTATTTTTGGTATTACAAATACAACGTTCAAAACAGTTACTTAGCTCGTAAATTAAATTTTTGGCAAATCAAAGTTTCTTTGCATTATATTTTTTAATCAATCTGATTTAGCATTCTTTCATGAAGGACTTAGGCTCATACGACCATACAACAACACAGAGTTCCCATTTTAACAAAATCCAGTTAATATTTACAACAGAGAGGAAAATAGTAATGTCTTGCTTTCCAATCAGGATAATGCTTTATATGAAACTTTAACAGTAGTCAATCTCCATGCAAAATAATTGTGATTGAATTTTACAAAAGTATAATGTGTATTGAAGCTATGATAATCACAAATCTTTAAATTTTTTTCCAACTTATACAAATTGTACATCGCTAATTATATTATATATGTATTTAAAAAATGCAATAATGTTATAGTAATATTTTTTTAATGTTTTACCCTTTAATGATCTGTATATTAAAACAAAGTTTTCAGTTGTGGAAACGTTTATTAAATGCATTGTTTATAAATATTTGCGTTTATATAAAAGTTGCTTTAAAATGTATTTATATATTATTCATATTTACAAATAAATCTTTTTCCTAATGAATTCTGTTTCAATTTGTTTTTTAACCTATGTATAGAATCTGAAGAAAATGGAATAAATGCCTTAGATATTATGCCGTGTTAAAAGCATATAAAATCAGACTAAAGTGAAATATATACCATTTGAATCAAACGCTTATGAAAAATAATGTATATGTGGAATATTTACATATCTATTATTAATATGTACAGAAATAAAATCATATGTAATTAATTACATAATAACAATTGTGCTAAAGTTATTACTTAATATTATCTTTGTTTAGGTTTATCAAAATGAGCTACATATGATGTATAAACATCATAGCCCAATGATACTGTATTATCATACAATACTCTATACTTAGTTGGCAGAAAATAAAAATTTACAAACTGCGCTGTCGGCCATACAATCCACTCAGCAAAGTATAATTTCCACCATTTCTTTTTCAAGTCCTCAATAAACTCTATATTAGTTTTACCATCTAATAATGCTAGCGTGCCGAAAAATGTGATTATACAAGCTGGAGATCCTATTAATTGGTCCACTAGTATCTTCTTCACAACAATACGAATTGTATGACCTGGTATACTTTTGTCCAAAAATTTATACCAATAATGACAGACTAGTCCAACTGATATACCCGTTACAGACATATTTAAAGTTCTTTTAGCACTCCACTTATCTTGGTCCTCTTTTAGTATTTCGTAACGTTGTTCGATAAAATCTCCGGCGCCTGAGAGGCAAAAAGAAATACTTATATTTGTATATAATAAGAATTTGTCCGTAAAGGCCACTTTCACCATTTTATTAATATTACTTGAAATTTTCGCTTTAGCGAGTTTTATTGTTAAAAATGCAGTATTCATTTTAAATTTGTTAAAAAAATTACGCGTGGAATATAGGTTATGATTATGTATTAGGTTAGAAAACATCACCACTTTCACTATTTTTGACATTTTAGTTGCCATGGTTACGTTGACGCATCTATATTTTTAAATTTTAGCACGTTTGTGGAAAAGTTTGGAACTTAAAACTGCCAAATAATACTATTTCCAATATTGGGACATAGTACTAAAATGAAAGCAAGCATCAAATATAAGTATTCATCAATGGAAACCAGAAGAAATTCAGTTAATTTTGTATTTGCTTGTATATTGCTACAATGCATAATATGAACTTCATTCAAATTCAAAAAATCAAAGTGACATAAAAGCATTGATTAAATACTCTCACATTTCATTACAATCTGTAAAAATAGACATACAATAAAAATTAAATTGCTTGACTGTTTGCTTTTTATCTTGTTTATTGAATCAAAAAGAATTCACTTAACAATAAATAAAAATATCTAAGAAACATTCACAAGTCATTCACTACATTTATAACTTTTTAATATAAAATTCATAGTCTCTCAAAGCAGCTAGTAGTCCATCTGTGTTTACATTATTTTGTTCGGCTCCATATAGTATAGTGTCCCCATTTAGTGTTGTCATTTTGCCACCTAATGTGTTCAATATGGCATTTCCAGCACATATATCCCATTTTTTTATGGCTGTATTGTGAATATACACATCAGCTTTTCCATTTACTAACTCGAGCACTTTGTAGCCTTAAAATAATATTTTTACCTGGATGAAGTCAATTACACTTAAAAAATATTGTATTCTATACCTGCGCCTCCAACTGCTGTTATTGAATAATCTGTAAATTTCTCCTCTATTAGATCATGAATTTTTCCTGAATGTGAACGAGATATGATGAATTTGGCCACCCTGTCTTTTGCTGGCTAAATTATTACAAATCTTATTCAATTTATAAATATAAAATACAAAATTATATACCAATTTATTCACTAAATTTGATGACTGGCCATTTCCAACCCAGCCCCAATAAGTTTCGTTTGAAAAAGGTTTGTGTATAACGCCTATTACAGGTTTACCCTTCACAGCCACACATACCATAGTTGTAACATACTGATTTAGTTTTTCTGTAAAATATTTATCAATACTTTGAAAATTTATTCAATTAATCATAAATACCAGTGTATTCTTGGGTTGCATCTAATGGGTCGACCCATACAGTTATATCCAATGAATTTACAAAACTGTCTTCTAATTCATTTATATAGTCAGAACTAAGATTTATTTCCTCTTTCTGGGATGCTGACTTTTGACAATTAGTTTTTTCTTCTGATATAATTTTGACAAAAGGAAATGATTCTCTTAATATTTCTAACATGACACAATGTGAATTAAAGTCTGCACTAGTTACACTTTCGTTAGCACCTTCTTTAGTTTTCCCTTTAGTTTCAACCTTCCCAACATTTGTTGAAACAACTTGTGCACCACCACTTTCTGCAGCACAGATAGCTCGTTTCAAAACTTCCTTCAAGTTCACAGAGTTTTTTCCAGTAAAGTCATTTCTTGCGCATACATAAAGAAAGAGTATAAAAACACACCCGCAAACAAGGCATATACCTGTTTTATTTAAATGTATAACACCGCCTAAATTCATATTTAAAATGTAAACGAAGAACGGAAATTATGTGTACATTTGCTCAAAGTGTTCACCCATATATATATAACTCGATGGATCATAGGTATTTACGAACAAATACCTAGCTTAAATTTGAATAGATACTAATTTACTTACACAGATATCAAACCGAGGTTATGTTTTGTCTAAATTGAAGTTATGTAGTTAATAAACGTCAAATTCAAGGTTGAAATTACTGAGCTAAATTCGATTACATTCACTTTATTTTACGATCTCTTTAGTTCAAAGTCTTTAATATTGAAAAGGAAAAGTGTAAGTTAGAATGGAGATGAAAATTACAGTATTTAATTAAGGGTATTCTTTAGAAATTCATTCGTACTCCACCCATGACGTTTGGAATGACATAAAAACAAAAGAAAAGTCAAAATGGCAGGAATGTCTCCTTCAGAGGTATGTTTTTCTTATATACTTCTTACTACTTTGTTCACCGTCTTGTTAACAGTTTAATGACTTACATTTAAATTTAATTACTGTTTTAATTACAATACTTATTGAAAATATATTATTATTGTTTACATAATTTCTGTTTAAGAAAATGAGTAATCTCAAGCATAATTTAATTATAACAATTTCTAGAGAAGACTGCAGAAAGAACTTATGTCACTTATGAAAGAACCGCCGCCAGGAGTTTCAGTTGATGTAGATCTTGCCGAACAAAATTTACTACAGTAAGTAATAAATATAATATCAAACAAAAAACTACCAAATATTAATTTTAGATGGATCGTACATATGGAAGGTGTTACAGGAACATTATATGAAGGAGAAAGTTTCCAATTGCAGTTTAAATTTACAAATAAATACCCGTTTGATTCACCTGAAGTATGTTAGTAAAACTATTTTATGTATTCCTATAGTTTGTTCTATTTCAGGTGACTTTTATTGGAAATAACATACCGGTTCACCCACATGTGTATAGTAATGGCCACATTTGCCTTTCAATTTTAACAGATGATTGGTCACCTGCTCTATCTGTTCAATCTGTCTGTTTGTCTATTGTATCGATGCTCAGTAGTTGCAAAGAAAAAGTATATATTTTTTATGCTCATAAGTGCTGAATAAATTGATGTTATTTTTCAGAAAAGGCCCTCTGACAATGCTTTTTATGTAAAGACTTGTAGTAAAAACCCAAAGAAAACAAAATGGTGGTATCATGGTATGTAAAAAAACAATTATATTGTCACATTGTAATTTTTAATACCTTCATTTTTTTTAGATGATTCTGTGTAATATACTTACGAATATGTGATTTATTTATGAATTCCTTCTTATTTAAATAATTGATAATAGTAGGTTAAGCTTATCAAGTATTTTATTGATTAAAAATTGTTGTAGATTTAAAGTTTATTCTTTCACATTGATTCTTACCTGCCAGATAAGTAGAGAATTTTAAATAAACTATAAAGGCAAGTAGTACCTGTAACGTTTTGTTTTTATTTTCCATACAAAATTACTAATAAATTGGTACCGTCACTGTTAACTAATAATTATTTAGTTGAATGTTTTAAGTTTTCTCCTACACATGTTGAGTCTTAGGTATTCTATACTTTTACTATATTTTTATTACTACTATTATTATAGTGTTATTATTAATATGACAGACATTTCTTATATCATAATAAAATTGTTTTATTTTTAACATGCATATTCTTTTTATAAGAAACTTTAGCAGTTAATATCCTTGATCTAAAATTCAAGAGAAAGTATTTATTCAAAATAAAGTTACTTAAACACAATACAATGTTATGTTAAAAATAGATATAATAAAGTTTATTTAGAGCCCTTGTGTCTGTTTTAATTGGTACCTACATATTTAGACTAGTACTGTAATAGTAGTTAAATATTGCAACAGTTAATTAAACTATCTGTTTAAAGTGCATATGGTAAAAATGTATTGATAAAAAGGTTCTTGTACTCAAATATGTAAGAGTAGAGTCGAGGCGCTCACCATCTTGCAACCGACATGCGTCAAATTTCACATGTCATGAGAAGTAATATAATTTTCAATAGTATATTACATGCCGATGTGGAAATTGTTTCATTACTGTCAAGTGATAAGTAGTTAACCACGAGGCGAAACGGCGAGGTTATCTTTATCTCGAGACAGGAATGACTTTTCACCCAAGTTTGTATGCTATCTTATTTACAACCATACAATACGCTCATTTAGTAAATACGTCACAACGCCAAATTGTTAAGCACGTTGATAAGATAAGTCAGTGAAGTGGATGCAAACAACCCTCATTTAGTAAATACGTCACAATAGATAGGTCTGTTGAACTGGATGCAAACAGAATTTGATGACGCGCACTAAATGAGCGTATTAATAGTTATTTGTGACAAAAATTCTGCTAAAGGTTTTGCCATATTCGGAATTTTTGACAAGCAATGCGCCTCTGTCGATCAAAATTAGAACTAGTATAAATAGCATCTGTGGCATGATTCTATATGAGTGATAGAGTTCGTTCAGATAGAGAAAGGAACATTACGTTACTTGCGCACGAACCAGTTTTGCACTCTTCTGAGTCACACCTCACCAATTTAGTTATATTTTCCATGACCGTGCCTATTTTACGTCAACACGCGTCACATTTCGCGCAAGTGTCTGTAAGGTCGTGTACCAATCTCTATCTGAAGGCGGTATACATATGAAATAAGATTGGAAATAAATGTGAACAAAGTGACATTTTCAACTTTTAAAAGGTCTCTCCAATACTATAATACATTTATTTCTGCACAATGTCATCTTTTCTAGATCGATCTGTATTTTCTAGTAACTTTCTTCAAAATTATGTGTTAGTGTTGGAATGCGTTAAGGGCGTATACGGACAGAATACGCTTACTAAGTGAGCGTATAATTTTTCTGCTCGCTAAAATGGCGACCGCTCTATAACATGTTCAGATTGCTTTCATTCAGCAGGCGGATCGGGAACTGATCCCGCTCCAACCGTTCACTTCACAACAGTTGAGTGTTCGCTGGACAGGACCGCTCACCTTTATGTCATCGTTTGTCATTTGGTACTTTTCATTGCTGCCGTATGTTAAAATTATAGAGATTAAACCGAATTAACAATAATAGTAAATTGTTTTTCTGCATTAAGGTTTGGCGTAGTTTTTAGTGGAAGGGCTGGTTTTCCAATCCCGAATAAAATACTGGGTGAACTCCAATATTTTAATACATTTACTTCTGCACAATAGCTTTAATTTGTTGTATCTTACTTTTCTAGTAATTTTCTTCAAAATTATGCATTAGGTTGGTCTTGGAATGCATCAATGGCGCATGCGTACAGAGTACGCTCACTAAGTGAGCATAGAATTTTTCCGCTCAGAAAAATGGCGACCGCTCCTGAACATGTTCCAATGTTCACAGTGAGCGCTCGTCTACTTAACATGATCACTGAACAGTTGCGCAACTGTTGTGTCTGCTGAATGAAAGCATTGAGTGTACAATCATCAGTATCCGATCATTGAACAGTTGTGCAACTATTGTGTCTGCTGAATGCGACCGATTATAATAAACGTCAAAAAGTTATGAGAAATTTCAAAAGGTGTATATGACAATAATGAAAAGGATTTTGTAGACTACCTTCAGTTTTAATTTATTGGCGCATGATGGTTGCTAACACGATTCTGCAGGAAATTATTGCTTTAATATTAGATTTAGTTTATTATTTCTTATTAATTTAGGACTTGTAGAGCCTGTGCAAGTAAGCAGCAGCAGCAATTTCAAAAATATTGTCAGATATTGTGATATAATAAAATAGATATTTTAGAGATATATAAGTTATTGGAAATTTCTATGTAGTCAAATTCTCAATCACCATAAAATGATGATTCAGGAACGTTTGCTTTACATTTGATCAAACCCTAATTGTGGTTTGTTTGCATTTTATAAGTTGTAAACTTTTAATATATATATTTGATATATTTTAAAATTATTCCCGCCAAATTTATGTTAACCTAACAAACATAACTGTCGACGACATGGAAAATTTGGATGTTATTCAAAACAGTTGCTTGACAGAATCGAAGCTATTTGATGGCGAATCTCAGCTTCCTAGTAGTTCAAGTCAAAGTTCAGAAATATCCGAAAATGATTTAAATATATCAAGAAATAATAGTCTATGCAGTCAAGAATCAGCAATAATAAAGGCTATTCACTGCGACACCATTCACAAAATATGTTCAGGACAAGTACATTTCTACTCTGCCTAATTTTGTTTCTGTTGATTAATAATGTTTGTTTACAGGTTGTATTAAACTTGGCTGTAGCTGTGAAGGAGTTGGTTGAGAATGCTATTGATGCCGGCGCTACAAATATTGAAATTAAATTTAAAGATTATGGTAGTGAATTAATAGAAGTTATTGATAATGGATGTGGTGTTTTGCAACAAAATTTTGCATCACTAAGTATTGTCTTCTGTATTCAATATTCTAGCTTCAATATAAATGCCATTATTTTAAGCTTTGAAACATTATACATCAAAATTAAAGGAATTCATCGACTTGGAATCTGTGGAAACATTAGGATTTAGAGGTGAAGCACTTAGTTCTCTTTGTGCTTTATCAAATGTAACTGTCACAACTAGACACATTACAGCAAACTTGGCAACCAAAATTGAATATGATCATAATGGAAGAATTATCAAACAAAGTTCTTTATCTAGATCACATGGTACAACTGTAACTTTGTCAAATATATTTTCTTCACTACCTGTAAGGCGGAAAGAGTTCTTAAAGAACTTGAAAAGAGAATTTAATAAAATGTGTCAGTTGTTATATGCTTACTGCTTAGTTTCAACAAATATTAAGTAAGAACAAACAGTCATAAATTTATAGTTTAGAACTAATTCATATTTTCACATTGCAGAATAACTTGTACTAATCAAGCAAATAAAAATTCAAAAACTGTTGTAATGGCAACACAATCAGTTCCCACAGTACGAGAAAATATTATAAGCATATTTGGACCAAAACAAATTTCATCTCTAATAGATATTTCGGTTGTGCAACCTAATGAATCAATTCTTGATGAATATAACTTAAAAATGACACCTAATGAAGATACTAAATTTAGTTTTGAATGTTTTATGTCTAGTGTTGTCCATGGTATGGGACGTAGTACAACCGATAGGCAATTTTATTATATTAATTCAAGACCCTGTGAACCTACAAAAGTAATTAAGTTAGTTAATGAAATATACAGGCAGTTTAATGTAAATCAGTATCCTTTTGTGTACTTAAACATATTTATCAAAAGAAATCATGTTGATGTTAATGTTACCCCAGATAAAAGACAAATTTTTGTGGATAATGAAAAATTATTACTTGCAGTCTTAAAGGCTTCTCTGTTAGATGCTTTTAAACAGTTTCCTTCTACTTATACTGTGCAAAATTTAAATATTACTAAACAAACTGAAGTTCAAACTACTTTAAATAACACATTAAAAGGTTTGAAACGTGTTATTAAAGAAGATGAAACAGCACTGTCACAAAACAGTTTACTTCAGTGTTTTAAAAAGAAGATGAAAAAAGATGAACATGTAAAATCGGAATTAATTAAAAGTGAAAAAGAAAAATTAGAAACAAAGAACACTTCTGCAAAGGTAGAACAAAAACCAAATCAAACTCCTCTCGACAATACTTTAGTGAGTAAATATGATGACGTAGGAGCCAGTTCCATTTTAGGCTGTAAATATACACAAAATAATAAACGTGAGACGATCGTAAGTGAACAAGAAGCACTATCAGAAATTAATGAAAAATTACAAGATAACACTGTAATGAAAGGTAATTCAACTTCAAAAACAGATACTGAAATATTAATACAAGCAGTTAAAACTATCACAAAAGAGAAAAAAGATATTAAAAATACTTCATCTATTAAATATGAAAGAGTAGTAATATTGAATACATCATTTGCTGCAATTGAAGAAGGTCTTAAGGAAAAACTAATTAATAATACAGAACAACATCAGAAAGGTATTTCAGTTAAGTTCAGATCCCAAATTACTCCTGATTCTAACAAGCAAGCTGAACAAGAGTTACAAAAACAATTAACTAAGGAGAAATTCAGCAAAATGGAAATCATTGGTCAATTTAATTTAGGTTTTATAATAGTTAAATTAGAGAATGATCTGTTCATTGTGGATCAACATGCAACTGATGAAAAATATAATTTTGAAAATTTACAGGCAAATACAGTTTTAGAAACTCAAGTTTTAGTGAAGTATGTGGTTCTCTAAAATTTGATATTTTCTAAATCATGTTGTTTTAGTCCAAAATCTTTACAATTAACAGCTGCAAATGAAAGTTTACTTATTGAAAATGAAGAGATTTTTAGAAAAAATGGATTTCATTTTTTGATTGATCATTCAGGTAATTATAACCCTCCTGAGTCAAACACCTCTCGATTTTACTCTATTTTTCAGCTGAAGCAACAAAAAAGGTCCAACTCACTGCAATTCCAGTCAGCAAAAATTACTCATTTGGCAAAGATGATATTGATGAACTACTATTTATGTTACAGGTTGGTATATTTTCTTAAGTAAACATGTCTATAATACCCTTTTCTTAGGATGGAAATAACAGTATGTGCAGACCTTCTAGAGTTAGGCAAATGTTTGCTTCAAGAGCATGCCGTAAATCAGTTATGATCGGAAAACCATTGACTGAATCTGACATGAGGAAACTGATAGATCATATGGGTGAAATTGATCAACCATGGGTAGATATTTTTGAATACAAAAATTTGCAACGTATAACACTGATTAATATAAAACTAAGTAATAATACTATATGATCAAAATCTTTATAAAGCTTTGAAGTTATTTCTGAACAAATAAAATACAGCGTCATTGCTTGTATTAGTGTAATGAAATATGTACAATAGATCACAAAGTTTCATTACCGAAAGCTACAATCAGACTGTCCATCAGTACATTTCTAAAACTAGAAATGTACCGATGGACTGAATTACGAATTTTCCAGTAGTGTGTGATAATTAGGAATAAACACTTCGACAGTCGTGAGAAATTCCATGAAACAGGATCTGTAACACGAAAATGAGCCAGATATGTGACGCAGATGTTGAGGAACAAATAACTCAGTCACCTAAAATTTATTTAAAATATTTCACACCAAGCATAATTTTCATATGGGTCATGTGAATAATTCTTGTGAAAAGTCTTCATAAATTTTCATACAAGTTTCGTTCACTGCGGTAGCTCTTGCCCAATAATAAAACGCGACCTAGGGTATAATTCTCATAGATTTAATTATTTTCACATCCAAATTGGAACATAAATAACTAATAGTATCTATTTTCAAAAAATCAATTACTCCTGCTCAATTGGGCTATATGTGAACAAACAACTACTTTGTCAAGCATTATAGTAGTCTAAGGTATGAGCCAAATGTGACCTACTGACGAATCAGTACTACAGGAGTTTATTAGGTCAAGAGCAGTGTGTACGTTTACCCCATTATACATAAACTTCACTACTCTATTGTGTTCATTTAATTGATCATATTCAATGCATCAAAGACAGGTTCTACTAGGGGTTTAATAGCGCAATGTTCAACTGTACATAAAGACCGTTGATTTTGGTAAATAGCTTAATAATTGCCAATTCTATATTAGTTTTGTTAACCTCCTAGATAATATTGTTTTTTTACAATATCTTTAGATTGCACACATGTTTGTTTCCTTTATATGATTGTTTATACAACAGTATCTTTAAGTATGTCTCTAAATTAGATACCTCGATTAAATTAATATTTTGGTTACTCATTCTGTCCACAGAAAAACCAAATGCTGGATATATTTTTTTTCCATAAAACCCCCAAGCTGCAGTGGTAGGAATGCTAAAATTTTTAAATCAAACTATAGCTTTATTAATTAGTCAACTAGAAGTTTTGAAATTGATCAATTCATTTTCGAAAAATTGATGTTTTAATATAACTTTTGTACAAAGCAGAACACAAAAACTCATCAAAGAGAAAATACAATCTTATGCAGGATAAATTGTTCATTCAATAAGATCATCATATTAGCATTAGATAGCTCACCATTATCACCCAATCCCTCAGATTTGGTTTGAACTTTATTTTTTTTTTCGAAAGTTTCTAACCAAAATTGTATTTTTATAAAATCTTTATTTACTTTTCAGAATTGTCCTCATGGAAGGCCAACCATGCGACATCTTATAAATTTGAATCTCATACAAGAAAGGTAATTATTAAAACCACTTTATTTATAAAAACACTTTTATACACTGATAGTCCTAAATATGTTAAAGCCACTTGCTGCTGTACTGATGATAACTCCTGGTAATTGAGGATGCCAATGCACTTCCTTTATATCAGTTTGGCCTTGATGTATGAAAAGCAATTGTGGAGGAATGCCCTAAATAAAACAAAAACTAATATAATTTGTGAATTGACTATTTGACAATTCCTGTAAAAATAACATGATACTTTTCGAACAAACTGCTTGTAGTGGATGATGTAGTTTGTTCCAAAAGCAAAGGACAAATCTATCGCAAACTTAATAATACAAACTTATGCTTTAAATACAAACAATTAATAATAAAAACACGTACAGTATATATAGGACAACATTTAAACCCCATATAGAAAGTACGTGTTTTTACACCTTGTTATCTTTTTAATTAATAGTCTTTAAAGTTAGATAGAAAGATTAAAAGAAACTGCTGATATAGAATTAGGATAGAGTAAAATGTCACTCTAACGATTACTATATTATTTTTTTCTTTAAGATATAAGACACAAACCTCCAAATCTTTTGTATCTTCAGCATCATCTTTTTCCACAGATAAATCCCACAAAGCTATTTGATTGTCTTCACCAGCTGAAGCAAAGACCGCAGAGTCAGATGGATGCCATTCAACACTCGTTACAGGCTCAGTGTGATGTTTAAAAATAGCCACAGGTGTTTTATTAACAAATCTCCTCAAATCCCATACTTTCAGAAAGCCATCATCACCTCCTGGAAATGTTTTATTATCAGACTTTGTACAATATTATATTTAACTTTCTATTTTATTTAATAAAGATGTATTATACTATCATTTTCATACCACTGACTATAAACGGTTCATTTCCATTCCAACTAATAACATTAATATCACTTTCGTGTGAATTATCAGCTGTTATCATGCAAGCTTTATTTGGAGGTGCACGAGTATCCCAAATTCTTATACTTTTATCGATGGAACATGACGCTAATACGTTTCTTTCATTTGGTGACCATTGTAAATCTTCAATTGACTGTGTATGTCCAATTAAGGGCCTCTGATCAACTTTCCAACCTCCTCCCTCTTCCATTTGCCAAATGTGAATATCTCGTCGACAATCGCCGGTTGCTAAAACCTATAATATATAATAATAATAAAAAAAAGGAGTTTGTGTGTTTTATGTTTCGCATAGTAGGCACAAGCAAAGAGCCAAAGCTATAAAATTTAGTACGAAGATTCTCCCAGATAGGTAAATGTCATTTTGAAATCATAGGCAAGTCCTAACACACATTTCGAAAGGATTCTCATGCAAATGAAAATTTTTCTTCATCTTAAGAATGGAAATACTGCATGCAAATTATACAGAAGATTTTATCAGAAATATTACAATATGCAGTAAGATATAAGAAATCTCTGTATACTATTAAAACAAAAGATTTGACAAAATTTCAAAATACTCACGCCTGGTATTGTACGACACCAATCAATTGCAAATCCTTCTTGTTGGTGTCCACTAAACGTAAATAAAGGTGTTATTGAATTAGCTTTATTTTCTTTATTATACTGCTGAAGAATCTGTTCATTATCTACAGCTTGCAATTGTTGTGTTAAATCCCATATATTAACACGTCCTAGTTCACTCCAAGATGCAGCTAATGTTTTATTATCCACAGTCGTACTCTGAAATTGATATGTAAATTTATATATTTCATATCACTCAAATAGAAATAAACCTAGTTATCAAATCATACTTACTCTAATTCTATTAACACAACCTTGATGTTTAATTAATGCTCCTGCCATTCTTGGAGTTTTATTATCCTCATCGTCAGATTCATCATCATCTTCATCCTCATCCTCATCTTCTTTATTAGTGCGGTCTAAATTTGATAACTTCATAATGATAATATTGTTCACATGTGCCTGGCCAGCTTGTGTTCCGGCTACAATATATGCTGTTAAGGGGAATGTTTCTCTATTATTTCCAAAATTATCATGAATAACATCGAAACTTAAGCATGGTGCTCCTGTTTGAGCCTGATGTAACATAACGTAAGCTGTTTGATCGCATACCAATTCTTCACCCTCTTCCAAAGGTTTACCGGGCAAATAGACCTCTTTATCGCTTTCATTATCGGGTCTTGGTTCATTTTCTTCTCCCATTTGGGATTCTTCCTCAATAACATCCATATTTTCGTCGTCAGACATTGTAGTTTTGTTGGTTGAATAAATATATACAGAGAATCGGCAGATAGTATAATACACGTGACAACTCTATTTACAAGTATAGGTTAGATTAGATTCAAGAAGTTGACATATCAAAATATCTAAATTAGAACAAATGGAAAAATAAAAATTAGAGTAGTAAATAGGCTTATAAATTCTTATCCTGTTAAGTATTTAATAAGACTTAACATTTATAGATGTGAGATACATATAAAGATATTGTTAATTTATTTATGCCATAAAAGATATACATGATTGGTGTATTTGGATATTGGAGACATCTGCTCCATTGCTAGTGTATTGATTAATGGGTAAAGTGAATTGTGGAGCTGAATTGATTTTATTCTGTTTTATTCCGAATTGTTGAATTGCATTGTTGTCATATTCGTAGATGAAAGAGTATTTGAAATTAATTTTTCATTGAGTGGTTATATTTAAATCAACATTTAAATTACATATATTTGTAAATTTCATATTTAAATATATACTATGCAGTGTTCAGTGCTACAATTACTTTTTTCTTCAGTGATCTAATAAATTGTTATTTTAAGAGATGTCAAATTTTTTTAATCTCAATTTAGTACAATCGCCAATCGGGTTAATAATAAATCAATGAATGAGTGTAATCGGTGTGATCATCGTCTTTGAAATTAATAGGGGTAGCGGCATTCGACTCAATCAATATTGACGAATGTACTTATACTAAAATAAAACCCATTTTTAAATGGCTTTTCAATTTAACAGTCAATCCTCGTCGATAGGTAAGTGACCTCGTTGATTAAAATTCTACGATTTTTGTTTACATTTATTTAAAATTAATCAGGAACACCGGGATTTGTCAGCACAATTCCGGAATCGAATGATTTTAATGTATTTGGAAACATGAATGACAACCCACTGGAATTTAACAACTTGAACATGAATAACCCGTCAAGTTCTCGTACTTCTGATGACAAGGATGACACCAGTCAGAGTCCACCACAAAAAACCAGGAAGGAGAGAAGACGGAATAGAAGGGACACTGACAAGAATAGAGACGATTCTGACTCCAATTTATCAAATACTCCTGATGTAATTCCCATTCAGAATGGAACTACAATGCCTCCTAATATGTGGGGTGGTGTCATGGGCATGGGATATCCAATGGTTGGCGTGAATATGATAGTAGATCCAAACATGATGTCCATGAGCAATTATGGAATGATGCCTCCGATGATGGCTCCGGATCCCAATATGATTACATCTGACCCTAATTTGATTATAAATCCTGTAAAAGAGATAATACACTGCAAATCTTGTACATTATTTCCTCCTAATCCTAATGCTCCACCACCTACAACTCGTGAACGTCCACCAGGGTGCAGGACAGTATTTGTGGGAGGCCTGCCAGAAAATATGACTGAAGATATCATAACAGAAGTGTTTGAAAGGTGTGGTGAAGTAACAACTTTAAGATTGAGCAAAAAGAATTTTTGTCACATAAGATTTGTGTACGAACCATCTGTAGATGCTGCAATATTTTTATCTGGTTATCGAATAAGGATTGGTTCTAATAGTGATCCACCAAATACTGGACGATTACATGTGGACTATGCTCAGGTATGCAATAGGATTAGCAATACATATCTATAGTTGAATCGTTCTAGCAATTGACACAGACAAAATATGAACTAAAGAGCACATTTCAATGCCACTACAAAAAAAGTTCCAATGACTGGAACAGTGTCAGAACAATAAAATTGAACTAATTAATTAACTTCCACTAGTAAAATACTATTACATGAAAACCAGTTTATATACGATGAAACAAAAGCGTTGAAATGAATAAGCTCTATCTTTAGGAGAATACGAGAATGTCTGACTAATACTAGGTTAAGGTATTAGCACAGTATAGAGCTGTAGAGATACAGTAGTTTCAATCGCTTTCGGGACCTTTGATGTTTGTGTCCTAAAATGGTACTGCGCACCTCACGCCCGCGCAACCATTTCTTCTATTCAGGAATAAACCAGTGGCGTCAGAACCAAATCGTTAAGAGAAAATTATGTTAATCTATTTTCAAAATTATGCAAAAGCTATATCAATAATACAAAAAAAGAGGATAAAACTTGCTTTTTATGAAGTACATATTACACACGCATTTAAAATGTAGTACATTATACGTACAACACAAAATGATCCCGCCACGACTCAACAGCTGATGGCTGACTACTGCGCACTTACGCACGAGTCGGTTTGACGGAGGACAATTATTTCCCTCTATTGAAACTACTGCTTCTATTACATAGCTATATACTGTGGTATTAGCTTGGGGAAAACGAAACTGGTTCCGAATCTGAGCGAAGCGAGTATTTAATTTGCCAAGGAGGTGTCCAGTCTTCACTCTCATTGTTAGTGATAAGTTGCAATAGGGTCATTAGCAAAGAGTCGTCGCTTTATAAAAACGTTTGGAACTGATGACTTCTAGTTTATATAAAATAGTTCGTTTTACATTTCATTAACAACGGTAAAATTAGGGACGTATAAATACACAAAATATCGAAACCAAGTGTTTTATAATATTTGTTTTTTAAGCACTGAATAATGACTCGAGTATTTCAAAAACAATTAAAATCTTTTAATCGCAATGGCTGGACGAATTTAAGTTTTCTTTGTTGAAAGGCATATGAATTTGATCGATTTATGGCAACTTTTAATGCTCTACCGCTTGTATTTTATATTCCTCATGTACTTTTTTTTTAATTGCATATGCCTAAATTTTGACACTTTATTTGTAATTTTTATTTTTCATTAAAATTGCCTTATATATTTTCTATTTTTGTATACAGGGCAATTCTGGAGGAATGCACCAATCTCAAGTAATGTACTCTAGACTTAAAAATAATTTAAAACATTTTAATGTTGTTAACTGCTTTCCTTGGACACTTGAACTGAATTCATTCATAAACTTTCTCAAGTAAATTTAAATTCAGATTTTTAATTGACATAATAGCATATAACATTTATATGATTCTATATCAGTTAAAAATCATATTAAAGGCATGCAACCTTTTATACGCTTTTATCATAGTTAAAAATATATCTTTAGTTTTCAACATTAAACAAAATTACATGAAACGTTGTTGTGCTTTTATGTGTACACCTGTTTCATGAGAATGTAAGAAAATTCCATCGTTTTATTTCATTATTCTCGCCAATATGTAGTCCACTTAACAATATATTTTTAAATGTCGATCACTTTAGTTTACTGTGGTATGGTTTGATATAGATACTTTTGTGATATTTTATTCAGTAGGTAGGCATCTTATCAGTACCAATATGAAACTAAAATTAAATCGAAAAATTGTTTTGTCATCGCGTGCTGAATCAGTGTTAGTTTTGCACAAATTGATGCTCATCAGATTGATGCACAGATACGCTATGACAAGTCTCATGCTATCTGCATATATATTATTACATATAGGGAGTATTAGTAACATTGTGTGCATGAGAAAATCTTGTAATTAGAAAGATAGAAAGACTTTATTTAAGAAAGTGGCATTTCTGCGATAAGTATGTGTGCAATGAAGATTTTGCTAATTAAAGAATATTTCATGTACATAACGTTACTGAATTAATTCGATTAGTGTTGTTGATAAAAAAAATATACTTTTTCACAGAATTTCCATTTCAATGATATCACTTTAACAGTATTAACATACATGTAAAGTAACATCTTAAGGCTCTGGACTACTGATTTTAGTATTGCGATTTTAAGTAATACGGGTTGCATAGCATATACTGAATTAAAAGTGTGAAAATGTCCCCCGTAACTTCCCCTCTTCAATACTTCTCCTATAAGGGCGTGGCCTACACTTAGGAGACTGCAACGGAATAATTTTTAGAGAATATCTGATAAACAATATTTATATGTAATGGGACTGTAAGGAAGACATACATACATGTGGGGGGCTCGGCGTGTTTGTTTGGCGAAATACACATATGTTTCGGAATGAATATTCTCTTATTGAATAAAAAGTTGGTTACACAATTTTTGTGTTTTCTTACATATACATATCTGAAATACACCCGTCTAATAGAAGATTTCTATATTGTTTTCTCATTTATTCATTGTTCTATTATAGATCAAAACCATACTTTCTAAAAATTCAAGACATACCTATAATTGATAATTTCCAATGCTTTTTACTGATCTTGTTTACCACACTGATAAATGAGTGGTTTTTATTTTTCGGTCAGACATACCAAGTTATTTTCTTATTATTGATTTTCGATTTCTTGATAGTTCTTTCATATGATATTTTATTTTAATATGGTGTTCAAGATAACTAATTTATATATTATTTATCATATAATATTTTAAACAATGTGTAACAGGTATAACCATATTAAAATATGAAGTAAGTAAAAGAAAATGGATTTTATATTAATTTAGTACCTAAATGAATCAAGGGAATACACAAATATTATTAATTTACAAAGTACATAAATATAAGATTAATAATAAAATATATCAGTTTTAGTGAAAAATTAAAGCGACAGTGCTAGTTAGTAGAAAATTATTTCCTACATATACAACAGGAAATTAATTTTTTGTTTTCTAACTTATTCTAGATATTTGACAAAATTTTGTTTCTATGTTGTTTTTTTTTTTTTTTTACTTTAAAGCAATCAATCAATTTACTAAAAACTAAACTGTACATACTGTGTGTCCAAAAAGTCTGGAAACACCCAAATAAAATCGAAACGGATGATTTTTGAGAAAAATGCAAAAACAGGTCAATTAGTATTTTCAAAAAACTACTGGCTGATGGTATCTGTTTGGAATTTTTGATGATCTTGAAAAAGTTATGATGTCTTCAAAAAAAAATTAAATGGCAACGTCGCATTTTTAATTTTATTTTTGATAGATCTTTTAATTGTCTAAACGACAGTCAAAAAATTTTTCATTCTGCTTAAGAAAAATTTTGAAAAAAAAATCATTATAGAAAACAAAGAAAATTTTAACCGTAGAAATCAGCAAAAACTCTTACAATAAATGTTCAAAATGTTGTTCTTGAGCATCTTGGCAATACCCTAAACGATAATAAAATTCATTTTGAACGTTTTCTATCATTTCAGGAGTGATCCTTCGTACTTCAATCTCAATCCGTTGACGCAAGCCTTCCAAATTTTCAGGTTTAGTTGCGTATACCTTATTTTTTAGGTAACCCCCCAAAAAATAATCAATAGGCGTTAGATCTGGCGACCTAGCAGGCCACTCGATACCCCCCCTTCTGCCAATCCATCTGTTTAGGAAGGTATTCTCGAGATAATGCCGAACATTTCCCGCATAGTGGGATGGAGCCCCATCTTGTTGAAACCAAATTCTTTGGCTGGACAAATTAGGATCTTCATGGTTCGGAAATATTTCTGCTAATGACGGAATTAAATAATTTTGTAAAAAATCCAAATACATATCCGCCGTCAGGTTACCGTTGAAGAAAAAAGGCCTTATAATTCTGTTACCAATTAAACCAGCCCATACATTTAATTTCTGAGGATACTGAGTTCGTACCTCTCTCATCCAGCGTGGATTTTGGCGTGCCCAGTACCTGCAGTTTTGTCTATTAACAGCCCCATGTAATGTGAACGTAGCTTCATCTGAGAATAAGATATTTCTGATAAAAAACGGATCATTATCACACATAGGCATCAGTTGTTCGCAAAACTGTACACGCCTGTCGAAGTCGTCTTCAGACAGCTCATGAACCAAACAGATTTTGTAGGGATGATATTTAGTTTTCCGGAAAATATTACCAATTGTACTCTTCGACACGTTAAATTCCCGCGCAAGCTGCCGTGTACTAGAATTTGGAGTTTCCTCTACTGACAATAATACGTCGAGTTGCGTATCTTCTGCGATCTTTGAACGACCACTTCTAGGGCGATCTCGAACATGGCCTTCTTCTTGAAATTTTTTGTGAATCTTACTCACTGCAGAAATACTAATTGGGGCACGCTCCGGATGTTCTGTATTAAATAAATCGCAAACTTCTCTAACTGAACGAGCCCTATCCCCAAAACCAATCATCATCAATATTTGAATACGTTCCCTCTCACTTAAAACCATTTTTAAACAGATTTTTTTAACTTACGCACAATTCGTATTTGACAGAATGTCACAAATAAAACAAAATGTGTTTGAAAAATAATCGACTTTAAACCAACTTAGGTTTTTTTTAAAAACAAACTTTTCCATTTTCGAAAAAGTAATTAAATTTTTCTCGGTCATTTTCTTAAGTAAAATGAAAAATTTTTTTACAGTCATTTAAACAATTAAAAGATCTATCAAAAATAAAATTAAAAATGCGACGTTGCCATTTAAATTTTTTTTGATGACATAACTTTTTCAAGGTCATCAAAAATTCCAAACAGATACCATCAGCCAGTAGTTTTTTGAAAATACTAATTGACCTGTTTTTGCATTTTTCTCAAAAATCATCCGTTTCGATTTTACTTGGATGTTTCCAGACTTTTTGGACACACAGTATAGTTTACATAAGCGCCCCTAGTTGTAGTCTTTTGTTCTTGTGTTTCCTGCCTGTAAATACCTTAGTCACCCAGCCCCCCTTTTTTCGAAAATTGAAATTCTAAAGGGTGTTCCAGGTTGTTTTAGTTGTTCTAAACATTGTTCAAAAGAATCTCCGGACAAAAATCAAAATTGTCAGAGATAATCGGAAAAAACGAGCTTTTGCCCCCCCCCCCCTCTCTTAAAAATTGTAATTCTGACGGTTGTTCCAGGTTGCTCTAAGTTTGTTCTCAACTATTCCAAAGTATTTCAAAAATAAATAATAATTGGCCGAAAAAATGGCAAAAAGCAATTTTTCGCCAATGCCTCTTTTTTCGAAAATCGAAATTCTGACGGTTACGTTCGGTTGTTCTAGGTTTGTTTTAATTTGTTTCAAAGTATTTCAAAGAAAAAAATCATAATTTGCCGAGATAATAGGAAAACACGATTTTCTCAGTTCCCTTTTGCGAACATTGAAAGTCTGAGGGTTATTTTAGGTTGATATATACGGTTCAGAACCGTATATATCAAAAGATATTACAAAAATACGACATCCAAAAGTGAGAAGTTAGCCCCCCTTTTTTTGAAAATCTAAATTCTGACGGTTGTTCCAGGTTTTTCTATGTATGTTCTAAATTGTTGTAAAGTATTTGAAAGAAAAAATCGAAATTGACCAAGATTTATAATAAGTATCTAATATAAGTAGTAAATATATATTTTCCCAAGAGATTAAGGGGGACTGTTAGAAAACCGTTTTTTCCTATTAATTCGGTCAATTATGATTTTATCTTTGAAATACTATGGAACAATTTAAAACAAACCTAGAACAACCGTCAGAATTTAGATTTTCGAATAAAGGGGGGATAACTTCACACTTTTGGATTTGTTCCTTTTTTTTGCAATATCTTTTGATATATAAGAGATACGGTTTTGACGTATTCGAACAATGTTTAGAACAAATCTAGAACAACCGTCAAAATTTTAGTTTTTGCAAAAACTGGGTCTGACTTCATACTTTTAGCTCTCATTTTCCCCCATTTTCTCGTCTGATTATGATTTTTTCTATGAAATACTTTGGAATAATTTAGAACAAACCTAGAGCAACCTAGAAAAATCGTCAAAATTTAAATTTTCAAGAAAAGGGGGACTGGCAAAATCTCGTTTTTTCCGATTATTTCGGCCAGTTTTGATTTTTTCCCGAGATTCTTTGGAACAATGTTTAGAACAACTAGAACAACCTGGAAAAACCATTAAAATTTCAATTTTAGAAAAAAGAAGGGCTTCAATTATCTCGGCCAAATTTGACATTTCTTTTAAAATACTTTAGAACAATTTAGAACAAACCTAGAACAACCTGGAACAACTGTCAGATATCCGATATTCGAAAAAAAGGGGGGCTCTTCACACACTCCAAAAAGACACATGTTAATAAATGTCGAAACACTCAAGAAAATGTAGTTTTATTTATGGTATTTATGGCCGCTATTTGCCAAGAAAAGAAAAAATTGTTTTAATTTAGGAACATTATCAATACGAACAGGGCGGCAAAAATAAGTTCTTCTTATTTTTATTTTCATATTATATACGTATATATATATATATATATGTGTGTCTATTTCTAACAAAAAAATAGGTAAACAAATTGCGAGAAGCAATATTCACACTCTAAGTACAAACAGTGTTTTTATGACGCACCTGTTATTTACCGCCTTTTATTCTGCATTGCTGTATAACTTGTGTTAGCAAAGTATGCCGGAGAGTTCAGACAAAAAATAATGTGCATACTACGCCTACAGTTTGTGTAATTAGGAATTGATCAACTAAAAAAACACATTTAGCAGAAGATTTGTAGTACATATAAATATAAAAAAATTCGTTAGCGGTAGGTAGAAGGATATACATTTTGAAAAAGAATTAAATTCCCATCTTACGAATCAAAAACAAATTGTGTGCTCTATTTGCAAAAGAAATATTTTCAGCGTCAAAAAAAAGTGGAGGTATATCTTTCAAAGAATCAGCATAAAATACCATAAATATATTGGAAATTATAACTCATTTTTTTTAGGGAGACACGAACACTTTTCGTAAAAGTGCCCAGATTATATATCTACTACAATATCCAAGAGAATAAAAATTCATTTATCCCGGAATATTTACACATTTGTACCCGCCCTCCAGACAAACTGTTGGTCGGAAATCTATCCCTACCTTCTGCCTCTTCCCTTGAGTGTAATGTGGGCTGCCTAATATTAATTTCTTTTATATCAAATATCTAAGAAAATATCAATTTTGAAAAAAAAAGGACTTCATAGCGAGCAAGAGTTTTAAACGCTCTATTAAACAAAAAAAAAATTATTCTTCTATGTTAAGAAATAAAGGAAGAAAAAGAAAAAAATGGTTCGACGTTTTATTTTTTTTTAAAGACATTTAAAGACTATTTTGAAAAAAGGGCGTCATAGATACATTGCATTCATTCATACGTATATAAGAAAAAATAGTGCATTGCTTCATGTTACCAAATAAGCAAGTAAAAAGAAAAAAACGGTTACATGTAATAGCATATACCTATAATTTGGGTAGCCCGGAGCCTTAATGCAAATTATAACCAGAAGCCAAATATACATTTCTGGGTGTTTGTCGTTATCACTTATTATGCTGTCTATGTTACCAAAGATACAATTTTATACTATGATATCAAAAATTAAATTGGTCAGTGTTGGTCATGGAATGTAAAACGCTTGTCTTAGTTTAAATCATCCTTTTGAAATAATTCAATCATTGTCAAGCTACACTGACATTATCAATAACCTACAAATGTGTTACCTACTTAGTTCAGCTGTAAATAATAATGAACTACAAGTTATGAAATAAATAACGTTTTTATTAACCAGAAAAACTAAATTACAATAATTGTTGGAAATGTCCTCCGTTTTGTTCAATGCACAAGTTTACGCGCCTCCTCATGCTGTGAAAAGCGTTTTGCAGCATTTCTGGCGTTATGGTTGCACATTGCTGAACAATTCTTTGTTGCAGTTCTTGCAAATTATGTATCGGATTTGCGAAAATCTTATTTTTTAAATAAGGAGAGATAAAATAGTCCATAATTGTCAAACAAGGTGATCTCTGAGGAAACTCAACTTCCGTATGCAAACTTATCAGCCGGTCATCAAAAAACTCGCGGAGAAAAGCAAGATTTTGTCGTGTAGTATGTGCTGTTGCACCGTCTTGCTGGAAATAACCGTATGGAAGTTCATCATCGTCTAACTGTTGCACAAATTCAGTCAAAAAAATATTTCTGTACCTTTCTGCGTTGACGGCGAAATTGAAAAAAATTGGCCCAATTATTCTTCTGCGAGAAACTGCCATCCAAACACCAAGTTTCTGAGCATGTAGTGGCGTTTCAATAAAAATATGCGGGTTATCAGTGCTCCACATTCGCATATTCTGAGAATTGATGTATCCCGAAAGGTGGAACCAAGCTTCGTCAGAAAAAAAAGTTAAGTTCAGCAGATCGTCATTCATTAAATTATTAACGTACCAATGGCAGTACGCAAGGCGTCTGGGGTGGTCTGCAGGCAGAAGAGCTTGGATATGATTGCATCTTATATGGATGCATGTTCAGGTCCTTCTTTACAATCGTTTGGCATGTTCCATAAGAAAGCCGAATTTCTTGAGAGAGACGTTTTAAAGGTTTTGTAGGCTCTTCTTCCATACGTTGACGAACGTCATTAATAACTTCTTCTGTACGAACTCTTGTTTACCAGCACCTTTTTTATGCGGCACAGAACCAGTTTCGCGAAACACTTCAACACAATTTGTAAGGCATGCATAAAAATTGTCCGATAATACTGCTACGGCTGGGAAGTGCTCTCGAAAATTGTCCAAACACAAACGTTGACTGTATTCCCAAGTTCCATTAACTAGCACACCCGTTCGAAAATAGGCTTCAATAATGTAAATTTGTGCTCTGTGGTGAGAACCATGATTCAAAAACCGTGCAGGATTAGAAAACTTCAACACAATAACTTGACAGATTTTGACATTCAAAAAATTATGACATACCTAAATGTACGATGCACGCTACGACAATAATTTTAAAATCCATGACCACCATTGACCAATTTAATTGTTGATATCCCGGTATATTTTACAGTCAATTTGTGTCGTGTTCATAATTGTTTATCTGTCAATATTCTGTCCAATTTACTAACAACCGACGATGCTACAACTATTGCTATTCAAAAGCCGTAATAGATTTATCAAATTCTTATTCAAGAACTTATTGGCTTGAAGATCTTTGATTTTTTTCTTCAATTAGATCAAGTTTTTAGTGGTTTCTATAGACCGTCTCAACCTTAGTATTCAGTATGTGTCTTATGGAGACAAACAACATCGTTGTCAGTTCGACAATGACAGGTTAGGTTGGTAACTCATTATAATGACATGACATTTTAAATACCTTGTATTATATTATAATATTAATTTTACACTTGACAGGTAGGTTATGTTGTGATACTTACACCACACCGATACCAACCATAAACATAATAAATCGAACTGACAACATTGCCTTGAAATAAAAAAAAGACAGTTTATTACAAATTGCATACGGTAGTAAAAGAGGTGTATATCCCATTAGAGACTGTACTGAATACTAAGGTTGAGCTTATCTATAGTAAAACTTGTGTTATAAAGATTTTTTACCAATTGTGCTGTAATTTAAACGAAAACTTCTTTCTAGAACACTTGCTTCGGTGACATGATTTAAGGCTAACATAAACTTCTAATTCACGTATAAAATTTCGTGTACATTGTGTTAGTCTAACTTGGTGAAGAACTTGATAGATTTGAAACAAGTAAGGTCAGCAGAAACTTGACAATGTCTTCGTCAGTAACTTGATCAAGAAATTGATAAGTGTGAAACACCCTTAAGAAAGCACTAGACATTTACTTTTGTCTATATTATTGAAACGAAAGAAGTCAGCCTACAAGATGATGGTGTGCAATAAATTGGGCATGCGATTTATTGGCGGACTATACAGGGTGTATTTGAAATAAGGGGACAGAGTATGATTAATGGAGAGATGTAATTTTATTAGACTCAAATCCAAAATATTTTGCGCAAATTCCCTCGCTGACGCGAAAAAAAAATTACAAAGGTATTTTTAAAATATTCGTCGCGCCACTGCACTTCAATACGACTGTAGAGTATGGAAGGGTGGGTTACTAAGTAGGAGTGTGAAGGCGTGCGAGGCCAGTCTCGTTCTATTGTTACGTGTGGATGTTTCGACTATGGCTTACACAACACATGATCTGAAATAAATTGTTTTTTTTTTAATTCACTTGCGTCCAATTAAAATAAAAGTTTCTCATAAGTAGAGTTGGGCAAATTTTACAACACAAATTTGTTTTTGTGAGAAATAAGAAATAAAAAGTCGTTGAATTTAATCATAATAACAGTAATAGCGGAAGAAAACGTAATATCTAAATAATCCTGGCAAATATTAAAATAATTACAAACTTCATACAGTCGGCATCTCAATAAACAAAAATTTCATTGTTGAAAAATAAGATATTTTAAAAGAGAACAAAAGAAATCGAATAAAGTACACGCATCAATTTTATTGGAAAATTTGCCCAAATCTATTCACAAGTATTTCACAGTTGATATTTCATATTAAGGTTGTTGAACTCTTAGCATGAACACCTGTTTAGAAATAGTAAACAATGCTATCATTGGAGTTTTTATAACGTCTGCAGCTGTTATTGCGTATATCTATGCGTGTTTATTTAGTTCGATGGAAATATTATTTTTCTACTCCCATACTTTAATTGTATTATTAGATCTGCCGAACCTATACTTTAATGATGTCCATTACAATACAGATTTTCATTCTAATACAAGTTCATATCCAATAGGAATACAGACTTTTCATTACGGTACAAGTTTATATCCAATAGGAATGTGATATTCCAATATTCAAACAATATTCAATATGGCGACTGCATATCTGACAGATATACAAATTAAATAAATGTGACAGCTCTCTGCAATTTACAAGTAAGTACTTAAAATTTGTGCTTTTTTGAAAATATAAACGGTAAAAATGAGGGATAATGACAGTGAAATGTAAAATTTGAGTCCACCAGAAATTATGGAACTAGCCTTAGTAACCACGAACAATTTATTACCAGCTAAATTCGCAAAGGTGCATGGAACATTTTAACCTCATTTTATGAAATGGAATGTTCAAAAAATAATGCTTTATTATGGGGTCGTAGAAAAAATAGTGTATGCAACTCGGATTTAATGGCTATTAAGACACTCGTATTCATTACAATACTCGGCTTCGCCTCGTATTGTAATTTTTTTACTCGTGTCTTAATAGCTATCATTAAATGCTCATTGCATAATATACTATTATTACGACTCCTCAACCTGTGTGGAACCTCAGTCCCGTTGGGCCAGACAGCCGACGTCTGGCGCGATACCTACGACATATAGACACATGCTAAATCCATAGGCGGCACATTAAACACTTTTCGAGGGGGGGGTTAATTTTGGCGTTCGTGTCGTAATTGACTCACAATGTTTGAGATTTATATTCTACATAATTGCACCTTTCCATTTATCATACTCTATCCCCTTATTTCAAATACACCCTGTATATGTATGTTATTGTCTGAAGGACAAAGCAGAAAATGTTTAATGTTTAGAGGAGTTACTTCTGAACGTTTGCATATGTGAGGAATTTTGTTGTAACTTAAAACCAAATAACAATTGAATAACATTCGAGTTTTAACATTACTTTTGTATATAGAATACACTCCTGGATTTTGGTGCGTTACTCAGCTCTATATGAAAATGACATTAATAAATATTTATTATTTATTGACATAAAAAAAGAATAATTATTAAAGAATTGTTATTGCAGTAAAGCTAAGTTCAGGAAGTTTATTATTTTTTCCGCGTTACTTCTAATCTCGTTTATTGTCTGGATAGTACTTATGTATACTATTTAAATTTGTTAAACGCACTGTCGTACTGACGGCGCAGTTTTATCAAAAATATATATATATATTACATAATATATGTATTTTTGCTTTGTTTTAGGCACGGGATGATCAGTATGAATGGGAATGTCGGCAGAGGCAATTTCAGAGAGAACAAAGGCACAGAGAACGTATGGAAGAGGAAAGATTAAGACCCCCCTCTCCACCGCTTGTTGTTCATTACACTGACCATGAAGCATCCGCTGTTTCAGAGAAATTGAAATTGGATGATACATTTACAAAAGCTGTGCAGGTGAATTTATGACTTTTGTTTTTAATTTTTAAACGAATGTATCAATATTGTATGTAAATGTATATGTTTATAGCCCAGTATTACTGCATACGAAAATGCAAAATATTTTTGGCGAATTGTTTCCTATCGATCGATTTTAACAGATGAAGTGTGGGTAAAATATTGGCAGAATAAATTTGTTGTATATTTTTAATGATAGTATTTGTAGCACAATTTGGTATAGCATAGTGTGATAGTACATTTTACTGCACATTTTATCTCATTTATAAATAAACGTAATTCGTATTTTTACACAACTATGTTTGTCTGACAGTATGACACTAGGCGCTTTTCTTTTACTAGAGATCTGAGCTGAGCTAAAGTGATGTGAGTGTCTCTGCTCACCTCAAATGAGATACGCTCACTGGAAATTTTGACAAGTGAGATTTTAAACTTGTGGTGCAATTAGAATGCCTGGCATGTCCAAATTTCAGATTATGTCTGTAAGTTATTTAATGCCTTGTTACAATTGTTTCAAAAACTTGACCTGGTAGTAAAATTACAAGAGTTATGTGATGCTATCGATTGCTGCTAGACGTTTGATTCTGATATCACATTTATCATTCATAATCCACCCATTTTTAGTTCGCTGAATTTCGTACATATTTTTCCGTATAAGTAACACTGGTCAACAGTGAAATTGCTTCTTAGGTGAAAGTACCCAATCCTGAATGAATTCAACGTGCTGAACACGAATATCACATTGAAAAAAGTTGATTGGCTCACGTTCAAGAGATATTGACGTTTTGTCCATTGTATAGATGCTATTGCATAATGTAATGCAATTTAGTGAGAAATTACGAAATTTTGCGTCATATTGCATCACCCCTTCATGCAAAGAAGTTAATGCAGCATTTACTGTAAGTTTCCATTGAGAGTGTTGCGAAATTGATTGCGCAATATCAAGCAATAGCTAATTATAGTTTATTTATAAATGGCCGACGTGACAGTTAATTCGTGCAATGTCCGTTCATTCGCGCATATTTTTCGAAGCTCTAGCATACATAAGTGATTGCTATAGTGTAAAGTAACTAAACAGTAGCAATGTCTCGTAACTGTGTTAATAGTGCAAAAAACTTCTGTTATATTTGCGGAGAAGTGACATTTGCTGCACAGAAAAAGAACATCAGTGCAACAATTAAGAAAGCGTATCATTTGTATTTTGGTTGCAAGATAGGCGACCAGGACAAAGACTGGGCCCCACACGTATGCTGCCGCACTTGTGCCGTAAATCTTTCACAGTGGCTTAATGGCAAAAGAAAGGCAATGCCATTTGCTGTGCCCATGATTTGGAGGGAGCCCACCAATCACGTTGACGACTGTTATTTCTCTATGGTACGACCAGCTTCTGGAGGCATCACCAAGAAGAAGAAGTGGACAGTTGAATACCCTAACATACCATCTGCTCTGCGACCTGTCTCTCATGGCGAAGGACTCCCAATTCCAGAACCTCCTACAGATTTTTCTATCAGTTCAGACGATGAGGATGGCCATGCGTCGGCGAGTTCTCCTCAACGTGGCAGTAAGGATGATGACTTTTCGTGCTTTGACGAAACATCTGCACCACATAAAATTACCCAGGATGAAATGAACGATCTTGTTCGCGATTTGGATCTGTCGAAAAGCAAAGCGGAGATACTGGCCTCAAGACTTCGACAGTGGAATCTTCTGGAACAGAATGTCCGAGTGACTTCATTTCGCACTCGCCATCAGCTCTTCGAATCTTTCTTTAAGAAAGAAGAAAGCCTTGTGTTCTGCTGCGATATTGATGGTCTACTACAAGCTCTCGGTATTGCACATGATCCCCACGAATGGCGGCTGTTTATAGACGCTTCAAAACTGAGCCTAAAGGCGGTTTTGTTGAATAATGGGAACCAGCTTCCATCCATACCTATTGCACATGCGGTCTACATGAAGGAGACTTACGGCAATCTAAAGCAGCTACTGGAGACGATTAACTACAGCAAGTATGGCTGGCAGATATGTTCTGACCTGAAGGTAGTATCTCTGTTGATGGGTTTGCAGCAGGGATATACAAAGTACTGCTGTTTTCTTTGTCTGTGGGACAGCAGAGCAATCGATTTGCACTACATCAAGAAAGACTGGCCTCCGAGAGCATTTTTTAAGCCTGGAGAAACGAATGTACAGCACCCACCATTGGCACAGCCACACAAAATCATCATTCCTCCTTTACACATCAAACTCGGTCTTGTCAAAAACTTGGTAAAAGCCATGGATAAGAATGGACCAGCATTCAAGTACCTGCATGACAAATTCCCTCGACTCAGTGAAGCCAAAATTAAAGAGGGCATCTTTGTGGGGCCTCAAATTAGACAGCTCTTCCGAGACCCCAAGTTTGAGGAACTTCTTCAAGGTAAAGAAAAACAGGTTTGGGATGCATTCTATCAAGTGGCAGCAAACTTCCTGGGGAATGACAAGGCAGAAAATTACAAGTGTCTGGTTGAGAATATGTTGGCTTTGTTTCATGAATTCGGCTGCAATATGTCCTTAAAGATCCACTTTCTTGATTCCCACTTAGATTTCTTTCATGATAACTGCGGGCAGGTCAGCGATGAGCACGGCGAACGCTTTCATCAGGACATTGCCACCATGGAGCAACGGTACCAAGGCAAATGGTCTACGTCAATGCTAGCTGACTATTGTTGGACAATCAGTAGAGATGCTCCATAAGTCCACTACAAACGGCAGGCCAAAAGAAGTCGAAAGCCGGAAGCAGACTAATGTTTTCTTACCATGTATTATAATATTGACATAAGTACACTTTTTCTGAAATATGCGTAAATGTTTTCTTACCATGTATTATAATATTGACATAAGTACACTTTTTCTGAAATATGCGTAAATGTTTTCTTACCATGTATTATAATATTGACATAAGTACACTTTTTCTGAAATATGCGTAAATGTTTTCTTACCATGTATTATAAATATTGACATAAGTACACTTTTTCTGAAATATGCGTACATATTACAGAAAACCCGTAGCCAATTCAGCTTTTTCTTAGTCATTTTCGTGTTCAGCACATTGAATTCATTAAGAAATGACAATTTTCAGCTTGGAAGCATGAACTTTTCGAAAATTTGTTGCCCAGTGTAATCAAAGAACATAACCCTATTTTCGCCTATTATTAAATGCAATTGTTACCACCACCACCAAGTGATATTTAAATCTCAGTAGTGAGGAAGGTTCTGACCAACCTCAGAATCAGTAAGGGGGGAGGTAAAAATCTCACTTCATCTCAGTCAGCTGATTACAAAAGTAACACGTCAAAATATAATCTAAGCTAAAGTGAGGTGATATTATCTGAGATTTATGTTAAAAGGAAAGCAGCTATTGTCTTTGTTACAGTAACTTTAATTATAAAGCCTTTAATATCACAAGCACCAAATCTGGGTTTTGGTTACTGTTTTGAATGGCTTATTATAATTATAGCGGATAACATTCCAAATGATTGTTTTGGGTTATTGTTATTATCATTTATTCCTGTTATTTGTATATATACAAGGTGATTTTCGTAAAATATTTGATTTCTGCAATGACTTGTAAGTTCAAAACAGAACTTTTCTGTCATAATTTTTGGCATACGTTACATGTTTCGCTACCAGTTTGGAGTTGCGGGGTTTCATTAAAAAACTTATACTCCTGAACTATTAACAATAATAAGATGATTTTTTAAAATTGAATTCTAAAGACTTAACCAATATTTGCCTCTCTTACAGACATTTTTACAATGATTCAAACGTCTACTGCGAGTTTTCAAAATTGACAACAAAGAAAGTTCAAAAACTTGATTTTTTCAAATGTATCATTGTGTATGCTTACCTGGATTTATTTATGAGCTATTGGCATGCTTTGACAGAAATCTCATTGTTTTTCCTCAAGGGTAGTACGAGGGACACTATTTATGTATTGAGAATAGAAAGAATAAACAAATGAATTTGATGAAAAATACCTTTATTGCTTTTCAAAATAATCACCTTTAAGATCTATACACTTTTGCATGCGATTGAACCACCCTTCAAAGCACTTTGTCCAGTCAGAAGATGGTAGCTCTAAAACATGCGTTTTAAAGGCCTCAACCGCTTCTTCGGGCGATGAAAATCCTTGTCCACGCAGTTTATCTTTAATTACTGGAAACAAGAAGAAGTCATTGGGTGCCAAGTCGGGGCTGTAAGGCGGATGACCCATCAATTCGACCTCTTGTGTGTCCAAATACTCGTTTGTTGCATGTGATGTGTGTGAGGTCGCATTGTCATGATGCAAAATAATTCGTCGTTTTGGGTTGGTTTCTCTCAATTTACCGAAAACTTCAGGCAAACAAATGGTCGTATACCACGCTGAAATAACGGTCTTTTGATTTTCGAGAGCCACAGTTGCCACAGGACCAGTTTTCGAGAAGAAAAACACCACCATTTGCTTCCTAATGCTGCGAGAATGAACAACTTTTGTTGGCTTTGCTTCACATTGAAACACCCAAACTGCCGACTGACCTTTTCTTTCTGGCTCATAAGAATAAATCCACGACTCGTCACCTGTGACGATGTTATATACCGCTTTGGATGCACCACAGTTGTATTTTGAAATCATTTTACGGCACCAATCGACACGAGCATTTTTTTGAGCATCTTTCAACAAATGTGGAATCCAACGCGCACACAGCTTCCGAACACACAAATGTTCGTGCAATATTTTATGTATGCTGGTCATACTAATGCTTAAATATCTCTCGATTTCTTGATATGTCACATGACGATCTTCTTCAATTAGTTTTCGCACAGCATCGATATTTTCCGGCACAACGACCGATTTTGGACGACCTTCTTTAACTTCGTCCGTGAGCGAACTACGTCCACGTTTGAATTCAATGTATCAGCGATATACAGTGGGTGTGGATGGCGCTTCATCACCAAAAGTTGAATTCAGTTGATTGATGCGTTGTTCTTGAGTTAGACCACGTCGAAAGTCATAATAAATCATAGCTCGAAAATTTTCGCGAGTTAATTCCATATTTTGGCTGAAATGAAATTTTAAACACTGCAAAAAACACAAATATTGCTCGTGCATCAAAACTTTCTGACTACCTATAACGTCAAAAATATCAAACTTTACGATGGCAATTTCAAATTTCACCTGGCAATACCAGTGTTGCCAATTCTCAATACATAAATAGTGTCCCTCGTAGATTTTATAAAAATGCCAAATGTCAAACTTAGTCATTCCTTTTCGTCTTCATCTTGTTATTTTACTTGATTTGTTCAATTTTCATTGCGAAACATTCTTCAGATGATGAGTAAGAGACTCCCAAATCAACACACGCAATTCATATAGACATACATGTACGAGGGTGGAATGAAAAGTGTGGTAAGTAATACAGAGGTTGCACCACAATTAACACATGCGTGTCATTTATGAAATTTATGACCTTGAATTTGACAGTTGTGAAAGAGTGAGCCAAATACGCTGCGTCATTTGAATTGCACAGTTATGAATAATAAATGAGTTCGGTAGTTTAATGAATATGGATAAATAAGAATTTTATACTGTGATTGAACACTTTGATATTGACGGGAAAATAACAAACGAGATCAAAAAGGAGTTAGATCGTGTTCATGACAAATCTGCACCATTACTCAAGACAGTTTGCTTTTGGATGAATGAATTTAAACGTGATCGTAGGAACACCGAAGATGAATCAAGAGGGAGCAGGACGTCTGACGAAATGATCACCAAAGTTCATAATCTCGTTTTTAATGTTCGTCGATTGAAGGTGCGTGCGATATGCGACACTTTTGGCATATGAAAAGTACGTGTCGGTCATATCTTACATGAACAGTTGCATATAAAAAAACTGTCAGCAAGATGGGTGCCGCGTTTACTGACTGAGGACCAGAAACGAATTGGTGTAACCACTTCAGAGTACTGTTTAAGCCTTTTTAAGCGTAATCGCACTGACTTTTACGTCGATTTATTACGGTTGGGTAGAAGCCGGTTGCAGTGCACAGAAGAAAGCGAAAAAAATTGCTAACAAAATTGTGCCCACTATGTTTTGGGATATTCGTGGTATTATCTGTATAGATTATCTCCAGAAGGGCAAAACAATCACAGGAGTATACTACGCCTCGCTTATGGACCAGCTGAATGAAAAATTAAAGGAAAAACGACCGCATTTGGCCATAAATAAAGTTTTGTTCCATCACGATAATGCACCCGCTCACTCATCGGCAATTGCAACGGCAAAATTAGTTGAATTAGGATTCGAAATTCTTCCTCATACAGCTTACAGTACAGATTTAGCTCCGTCTGACTTTTTCTTGCTTCCGAATATGAAAAAATGACTTGGTGGAAAAAGATTTTTTTCAAACGAAGTAGAAATTAACGATTATTTTGATACATTTGATTCGTCGTATTATAGTGATGGGATTAAGCGACTTGAATATCGATGGAACAAGTGGTCTTCCTCAATGTTAGTTATAACACGTTTCAGACCACCCTCCTATATGTTTCAAAATATCCTAGGAGTAACTGAAAAACGACTCTAGCATACAGTGTAACTGCCATTTATATTGTCAGAGGCGCGTGAAATATAGCAAAAATTTCCTTAATAGTGCATAATATTGAATAAATTAAAGCTATAGGAATTAAATTTAAAAAATCATATATTTACTTTCAACGTTTCAGGAGTTACATATTTTTTTATTGTACCTCTGCAATCTTGAGTTTTTGTTTACACTTCAATGTAGAATTCATTAAATGAAATTAAAAAGGATTTTTCTATTTGAAAAAACAAAGACAGTGTTAATAATTATTAAAATTTTGATTTTGTTAGCGGACTCATTTATAATACCAACTTAAACTGGAATAAAAAAATCCATTGACTTCCTGAAAATATAGGATTTTGATAATGTAGTACTTTGGATTAAAATTAAATTAATACATATAAATATTTAAATTTTGATCTTTTTTGTACGCTTTATACATTATGCCATACCATTTCAGATTGTAATCACATGGCTAGAAAGAGGTGACTGTAGTAAAAGAAATGCCAACAACTTCTATTCGATGATTCAATCCACGAATTCCCATGTTCGACGCTTGCTGAACGAGAAAACACAGTACGAGGAAGAATTGCAAAAAGCGAGAGAAATTATGAAAGGACGAATGCAAGGAATTTTATTGCAGTGTAAGTATTGGTTTTTGCTTTACTTTATTTCGAAGCTATATGTGTTTCAGTAAGTATACCGATAAAATGATTTTTATCGCTGGAACATGTTTAGAAATTGCTATCAACTGTTTTGTACAAGTATGTTGCAGAATAAAATTGGAATTTCATCCAATTTATCTTCTGTGAATTAGTGACAGAATGATAGATTTTTGCATATATTCCCTAATATCAACACTCTGAGTGCAGTAATGTCATAATTATTTTTCACATTTAACTAGGTTAACTAGGTTACAGATGATTTGAGGTAGTTCTGAATATATGGATTTATTGCTAAATAACATAATATAATAATAACATATTTATTTCCACACAAGTAAAAGAATAAAAAGATATACAGAGAAATTAAAAAAATATATGTTTTAAGTACATACTGTTGGTCTTTTCATAACTAATTATTATTGTTTAATACACGTGTTTTGATATATCGTCAGGAGAAGGTATACCAACATAGCAAATTTTATTTATTATGAGAAATATAAAACCTCAATTGAATATGTAGATGAAGGATTAATATATATTAAATATTAGTATATTTGAAACATTTAATTTGGAATTGAATCATCAATTTATATTTCGAATAAATGTAATCAAGAAGAGAAAATAAGGAGAGTATTTACTTTAAACGCTAACATATAAAACATCCGGATATGTTGTTTTGAAATATAGTATTTGAAGAATTTTTTTTTTATTTGGCCCTGTTAATTTTAATTGATGAAATTTTATTATAAATAAATTGTTAATTAAAATTAACAGCATCGCCTAGAAAGTGTAGCTTAAATAATAAATTGAGACTTTATAAAAATTATCTTGTCGTTCGAACGTGAGACCAAAATTGTTGTTTTCTTAACAAAAGTTATGTTACGGAGAAAGTATTAAATTCAACTTAAAAACTACACTTTTGAAACCAGGTAAACACAGCCTTTCTGTTCACATATACGTAAATTAAATCAACGTGCCTTATTCGGAAGATTTACTACAAAAATAAATATAATTTAATATCACACAAGCAAATCAAACGTCAAAGCTATGTAGTATCTTAGGTTATCTCTGAAGCTAGTAAAACAGAAATATGAGCTCGGAAATAAAAAATATGAAAAGGCAAAGGTAAAATTAATCTTATAAATCTTATTTTCCAAAAATATAACACCTTTTTTTGATAGAATATTTGTATTGACAAACGATTTCTTTCTAAATACTGTGACTTACATATATACATTTATACGTAAAACCTATATGCATATATGCATATGTTTGAGATACACACACACCTTAAGTGCCATTGCCGACAATCGAACGCACAGACACCGGTGTTTCGACCTTTGAGGTCTCGTCAGTGTGCGTGGAGACTATCGACAATGGCTTCGAGACTTAAAAAGCTGCTTATGTCATTTTTGCGTGTTAAATGCGGTGAGAGTATCACAGCGACATCTAACACCCAAAAGATGACACAGGAAAAGCGATGCATATACGTTTTACGTATAAATTTATATATGTAAGTCACAGTATTTATTTACTGCTTGATGTTAGTTTTAACATCCATGTGTTTATACTATTCATTTTCGATTTCTTTCTAATACTAAGACTTTTAGCAACAGTTAGATATAATTCACTAGGAGCGGTTGTGTTGTATTTGAACATTTTGAAACAAGAAATTTAAACAAAATAAACCGAAAACTGTCTAACATTAATTATAATGGAGGAGAGAATATAATTCCGAGATACTGTCAAATTGAGTTCAATATAATCGCCCACGTGAAGGAGACCTTGGGTTCTTATCCACTCCTTCAACAGGTGGCTCTTCCTTATCCATTCCAAAACTCATTCTTGCGTTGATCATTCACAATGATTTGTTTAACAACTGGTGCGCGCACTTTCAATTTTTCATAATTGCTTTTTTTTTGTTTGCAATTAGAGCGTTTTTGTTGCCAAAAATTTCGCCCCTCAGTTTTTGTAATAGATCTTTAAGGTCATACAGTTTTAAGTTAATGATTCTATGTTTACATCCATTTCACTAATGATTATTAACTTTTATATTGAAATTGCAAGGTTTTAACGCGTTTTTATTCGCAATATACAGCTGCAATACATACAAGTGTCTACTCTGGTCGCCTATACTGGACTAAATAAAATCACTCAAATAATGTGCTTGTAATTGAATTTACGCCGCTGTCATTTGTATTTTAGCGATTTTTGCGTTTTACCATTTCCATTCCTGCTTGAATTCAATGAACAGTCAAATTTGACATTAGAATCCCATATACGCAGTTTAAAGGGGTTTTAGCAGTGATTTTTAAAATTGTGAACTAATCCACTTTAACAGAATATGAATTCGTAATTACGAGTTATTAATGCTGTTTCATCATATTTGTAATATTATAGTTGCATGTAAACATAATCATTTGACTATAAAATATTTATTTTTTAAATTAACTGTTTAAGGACGACGCTGATGGTAGAACAAATGAAGGAAGACGTTTCCAAGTTGCCGATTTAATAAAATAAAATATTCTAAATCGCAATGAGTAAATCAATTACAAACACTCGTTTTTTATATAATTTATACAATCATGACCACATGTGATTTTGTTTTAAAATGTATTGAATTATTTTTTACATATAAAGAAGATTTAAATAAATTTTCATAAACGAGTTGGCCAGAAATTAATACAAATAATAATTGAAACGACTTGAACTTTAACATAACAGCCTAATGGACAGCAGCAATATGACTGCAATCTCAGTAATGACCTGTTATGCTGACACAATAAATTTATTGTGTCAGCATAACAGATAACTTACACTTTGTCAGCATAGGATTATTAAACTTTCTTTCTGTAGGTGCAGTTTTGACTTCATGTTCTACTGTTTGAAAATTAAAAAAAAATATTAACTCTCTAGAAGCTATTTAAGTATTAAATGTAAATATTCATTGGAATTATAGACATACATAGTTAACATATTAAAAACTTAAATGTTGATACCGTATGGAAGTATATTTAATCGAACACGAGATGTCGTCCTTGTTTAAAATTATTTTTTGAATAATAGAGAGACAGACAGCGCAATAGTATTACTTTTATATGAAAGATATACACAATAATATTTCTTCTAATCTAATATATTCACAGAAAACAGCTTTCTAGACAAAATGTTCAACTTAGTCATCGCTAAATTTTAAAGCAATTAAATTATGTAGGAACTCGAATCATCTAATACTGATCAACAATGACTGTACAGAACAGTAGCATAAAGCATGTTCCCTCATTTATACTTTATTTTAATTTATTCTACATATGTTAAAATAGTACTTAGTTATAGTACAAGCTTTCTTTTTATTACCAAACCATTTTATTATAATATATATATATTCTCATAATATTGTATGCGTGTTATATATGTGATTGGCTATATTTATTTATCCCCCCTCTCTCTCTCTCTCTAAAATCACTATTATACTTCAAGGCAAATGGATGTTTTATTTTTGTACTTTATACACATTCTTGTGCGAGTTCATTTGTTTTTTTATATTACATATATTTTTTGGCGTATATGACATGTTTTTTCCGTATTACACACACCACTATATTGATATCCACTCCAAAATTGTAAACAAAGTAAGAACATTGTTCTAGTCCTATTCGACATCATAAACAAAGACATTGGGAGTGAGTGTTGTCTTTGTTGTTGCTGTTGCTTTTGGATTTAATTGATGAATATCTTTTCCTTTTTTGTAAAATTAAATTAAAATACAATAACTTAATAAAACAAATCGATGGCTCTATGGTTTAATTGTATGTTTGCGTGTCCCTGTCAGTCAGTCAAATTGAGCGCTTGTTCGTGGCAGCCTGTCATAAGAAGGTTTGGGACCATTTCACGAAAGCACAGAGAAAAAACATTGAAACGTGGAAGAGACAATCTATGGTACGTACATCCACTGGCTTTACAAAATATATTCGTAACGTGTATGTATTTTTTTTGCCCAAGCACAAATGGACTGTTTCAATTTTGAAACGCAATAAATTTCGCGATCTTTACAACCAATGAATACTGTATAATCTCTCCCAGGTACGAATGCGGGGAGGCAGAAACTCAAGTCACACCACGGGCGCTTAAAGATAACTCATGGTCGATAACGCTTTAAGTTATTGGCTTAAAGCTTTTGAGGCGTGGGTTATTATGCTCTTAACAAAAGTGACAAAAAAACATGAGTATCGATTGATACTAAAATTTATGTTATTTGTATATGAATAATTCCTTAGAATGTATTTATTTATTATTAAAAACTATTATTATTGTTTACGAGGATGCGTTTCATATTCGTCTGTTCTACTGTTTCCGCTGTTTTTAATTTTTAATAAAGAAAATACCAAATGTCGGGTTTTTCATCTTTGGTTGAATCGTTTTGGCAACCGACATTGCTAAAGTACGAACTAAAGGCGACGATTTAATGCCGCTACAAATTTCCATTGATAGGCACAATTTGAAAATACTGAAATTGAACTAATTAATTAATATAGGATATATAGCATCTACTAGTAAAATACTATTGTATGAATGCCAGTTATTAATAATTGAATATTATAAATTAAACGTTTGCCGGTTTTTCACGAAACGGACAAAACAAAAACACAACACAAACTCGTGTCGAAAAAACAAAACTGTAACTTTTTACAAACTTTTTGAAGACTCGACGTTTCTGCGACAGTTGCAATTTTGTTTTTCGAGTCCCGCTCGAAAACGGCAAGATCAAAGAGTTTCCGAGTGTTTAGGAACTCTGACTGTCTAGTGGAAACAGAGTTTTTAGTTTGTGTTTGAGTTTAGTTTGTGTGTACGTTGAATGGTTTAAATAAAATTAAAATATAAATAACAATAGCACTATAATGTGCTCTTCTTGATAACAGAGATCTAACCTAATACCTATGTTATCGACATCGCTTCCTTCTCCTAAAACAAGAAAGTTAAAAAATATAATTACTTTTAAACTAAAGATAAAGTCAATATTGACATATAAATGCGTATTATGTGCCTAATTATGTACTTCTTTTTCATACAGCGCAGAACAAACCAACCACCAAGCAGGGTAAGCAAATCATCATCTCTTGAAGCCATTTTGCTTTTGCATTTTTCAAAATTTTGTCTGCTTAGTGGAAACAGGGTTTTGAATTTGTCGGAGTTTTGTTTTCTGTTAGTAGTGTATCTTAAAAACACGAACCAACCAGAAACTCGACTAGTCCGTTTGGTGGAAAACTGGCATTAAATATATTTCTCTATTCATATTTTATATAATACATGGCTATTCTGTGTAGAGGGCAAGTATTGTTAACAAATTTATATTGTTTGGATGACAAATATAACAAACGTCAAAAGGTAATTATCACAAATGCCAAAAGTTATGTGAATATTATTATTTATGACAGTCCTTAAATTGCTTTTGTACATTATATTACAATTTTGCAATCATTTTAAATTGTTGGCGCATTTCGGTTGCCAAAACGATTCAAGCATATTTAGTTTCGTCGTGTTATTGGCAAATTCATTTTGGTTGAATCAGTCAGAAAATTACATTTATCATACATACACAGGCAGTAAAAAATTATTAAACATAAATTTGACACCGCTTTAATTTATTGGCGCATGTCGGTTGCCAGAGTAATTCAACTACCGTGCCTTCAAATACCTTCCTCCTTAGAGACGGCATGATCATGGATTTTTTTTTATTTTATATTGTTTTAGCAGAAGTAAGCGTTTACTTTTTCTTTCACTCTGAAATATTTTCATATTGACGGTATACAGTGACCGGCAGAAAGTGCGCAGCATATGGGAAAATGGTTTACCTTTGAATATAGCAAAATTATTTTATTGCATCATGTCTCGGCATGACTTGAGACCAAAATAGCACTCGCGATTTCTGCCGAAACTCTCATCGTATACGAGGGAGAGTCAAAAATACAAAATTACGCTAAGAGTAAAGTACCCCCATTTTTAACATTAGACTTTTCTTTATTAAGCAATAGTTCCTTGGTTTTAAAAATTAAAGTAAAATATCGAGTTTCATTCACTTTTGATAAAAAATTTCAGTTTACTGTTTATTCTGAATTACCCTGTATAAGAAATTGAGCGCGCTCATACAATACGCAAATCTTACTCTCTGTAGACATCGTAACAGAAAACCATAAATAATACGTCGCAAAAGTCAGCTATAAAAATAATATAGCTCTTGAAAATAAAAATTCAAGAATGAGAAATAATTTTGCTGCACACCATATTTTACGTTTTCAGAAGTCAAAAAATTTTATTTAACTGAAATTGTGTGATTCATTTTAACTTAATCATCTTTAAAATTGTAATATTTTTTCATAAAATTAGCAACACTTCTTTTTATTCAGGTTTTAATAATAATAATAGTAAAGATACATAATAGTAGGAAATAAAACTCAAAATATATTAACAAAATCTTAAACAAAAATATTTATTTACAAGTACATTATTTTTCTACGTGAGCTCCCCCATTCTCAATACATTTCATTGTCCTGTTGTTAAATTCTTGTGCTACGTTTCTTAAAAAAAACGGATTAATTTGAACGACACACTGCCTAATCGTATTTTCTAAATGGTCCAGATTTCTAAATGGTCGATGTTTGTATACTTGGTTCTTTAAGTAACCCCAGAGAAAGAAATCCATTGGGGTAATGTCAGGCGGTCTTGCAGGCCAATGATTTTCTGAAAACCGTCCGATCCATTTTTGAGGAAATTGTTGATTAAGCCATTCTCTTACTTGCAATGTAGAATGGATCGAAACACCATCTTGTTGAAAATACATATTCGCTCGTAGATTTAAAGGCATATCATCTAGGAACTCGCTAAATTCATTCTGCAAGAATTGTAAATATCTACCTGCATTTAAATTTTGCCGGAAAAAATATGGTCCAACTATTTGAGTATTCAATATACCACACCAAACGTTTGTTTTAAATGAATATTGGCTTTTACATTCAATTGTAAAATTAGGATTTTGATTAGCCCACCACCTACAATTTTGAGAACTTACTACGCCGTTGCTTGTGAAGGTTGCTTCGTCAGTAAATAATATTTGACTTCCAAAATGGGGATTATCTTCCTTCTTGCCTTGGAACCAAAAACAAAAGTCAATTCTAGCATCTAGATCTCTTTGTTGAAGAGTATGGGTGAATTTTGGTTTATATGGTAAGTACTTGTTTTTTTTAAGAATTCTTCTAATCGATTTTTCGGAAATACCTAATACTTCTTGTCTTTCATACAATGGCATAGTAGGAACTTCATTTACTGACAATAACACATTTAAACTATTTTCTTCATTAGTTACACTTTTCTCATGGGGTTGCTTGTATTTACTTTCCACCGAACCAGTTTGTTTAAATTTGTTCACAATTCGGCATACAGTAGAATAGTGTATTGTTAAAAATATTTGCTGTTTCGCGATAGCTATAGTAATTTTCACCACGAATTAGAACTATTTCTACCTTTTCTTGTATCGATAACCTTTCCGCTTCCATTTTTATAGCAAAACTAAATGTCTAAATGACATTTATTGAATTAAGTTAAGAAGTGTTGCTAATTTTATGAAAAAATATTATAATTTTAAAGATAATTAAGTTAAAATGAATCACACAATTTGAGTTAAATAAAAATTTTTGACTTCTGAAAACATAAAATATGGTGTGCAGCAAAATTATTTCACATTCTTGAATTTTTATTTTCAAGAGCTATATTATTTTTGTAGCTGACTTTTGCGACGTATTATTTATGGTTTTCTGTTACGATGTCTACAGAGAGTAAGATTTGCGTATTGTATGAGCGCGCTCAATTTCTTATACAGGGTAATTCAGAATAAACAGTAAACTGAATTTTTTTATCAAAAGTGAATGAAACTCGATATTTTACTTTAATTTTTAAAACCAAAGAACTATTGCTTAATAAAGAAAAGTCTAATGTTAAAAATGGGGGTGCTTTACTCTTAGCGTAATTTTGTATTTTTGACTCTCCCTCGTATACGATGAGAGTTTCGGCAGAAATCGCGAGTGCTATTTTGGTCTTCAAGTCATGCCGAGACATGATGCAATAAAATAATTTTGCTATATTCAAAGGTAAACCATTTTCCCATATGCTGCGCACTTTCTGCCGGTCACTGTATAATGAAATGCAATGTGTTGCAATTCCTGTTGTATTTTTAATATTATTATTTAGAATAGAATTTCGATAATATTTTAATCATGTTTTAATATTTCTACCGTTTGACCAAAATAAACAACTTCACAGTCAATGGATTACAGCCATGGTTTTTATGTTTATTTGATATACTCTATTGCTCGGCACATATTTAATAAATCTAAATTATTTTGTGAATCATGTTATCTATTATTGACAAGCACTTAGTATGATTCTTTAACATTTCTACATTGGAGCTGCAATAATAATAACAATAACTTAAAATAGACACAAAATACGTAATACAATATTGAATATCACATTCCATTCAAGTTAAAAAATAACAGTAGAAAAATATAAGCTATATTCAAACAATTCAATATTACATAGAAAGTCAGTATCTCAGTTGAAGTACTCGAAGTATCGACTATTAAAATAATAAAAAGATTACAAAAAATATTTTTTAATTACCTTTTAAATACTATAAAATGCATTATATTTTTAAAATTTGTTGGCAATTTGTTATACACTCCTATGTAAAGGGACACTCACCTCACTCGCTTTGCACATTGCACATTTATACAGGTACATGGTAAACAGAATAATTTGTTATTTACAATAGCAACCATTGTCAGAAAAATTTTCAATATCATTTTAAATAAATGAAATTCATAAGATAGATGCTAGAGGAACTGGATTGGTTCAATTTTAAAAAAAAATGATTAGATACCAAAACATAATATTTAATTTAAAGTAAGTCATTCATTGGGGAAGATAATAGTTGAAAGGGTACAAATTCAAGGTAAACTTCTTTATATACTTCACAAGTTAACTTATAAAATCCTCAGTTCAATTTTGTGTTCGTTTTGTCTTTGTTATTGTTTTGAATGAAATAGATTCAATATTAGCTTTCTTCATAATACTCTCTACTTTGTTTCAAATGTATGTGATGAGATTGTAATTAGATGCAGTTTTTTTTGGGGGGGGGGGTAATTTAATGATATTTTTTTTACTCTAGTTGTTTAATGCCTTTTGTACCATGTCTATCAAATACTCATTATTGACAGCAATCTCTAAATTTTATTTTGTAATAATAATGACAAACACGAATTTTCAATTTATCACAAACCGACACAAGTAGGTACTACATTTCACGCAAGTTCTTTCCATCCCGTGACTCACATATTATTAGCGTATCAATCTGTGATTCACAGATTAATTAACATTCCCATAGTAAAGATAACTTTGAATAAAAGAACAGGGTTTTCACAATAGCTGTAAATAATGGGTATTCGATAGATATGGTAAATGGCATTTTAAGATAACTAGTGTCAAAAACACTCTCACATATTTCATTCAAAGATAATAACTCCAGACTAAAAACTTTTGACAGTAACAATGACAAAACGAACAAAAAATTGAACTGAGGAGCTTTTCAGTTAGCTTGTGAAGATTGTAAAAAAGTCAGTAACAATAATTGTTTTTTTTCTGTGACGGGAAAAAAAGTTGACATTTTGTCCTTCTTGACAGGTAATAAAATGTCACTTTATCAACCCGGGCGTCTCGGTAAACCTTACCTCGAGCTAAAATCTAATACTTTTTTCCCTTGTATAATAAATAACTATTTTTCTGTGACGGGAAAAAAAGTTGACATTTTATCCTTCTTGACAGGTAATAAAATGTCACTTTTTGCCAGCTTAAATTGACAGATATTTGATTATTTTACAGGTTTCCATTAGCAACGCAGGTGTAATGTCACTTGAAATGTCACATCGATTGATTTTCTGACTTTAATATATAGTATTTACCTGTTTTTTTCAATATTAAATCGTCGTTTTTCCCATCACAGAAAAAAATAGTGTATTATACACGAGAAAAAAATAGTGTATTATACACGGGAAAAAAATTAGATTTTAGCTCTCGGTAATTTAATACCTTACCTCGAGCTAAAATCTAATATTTTTTTTTCTTGTATAATAAATAACTATATCTATATCTATATTTATAAGTTTCAGTATTATAGAAACTGAATTTGTATCTTTTCATCAGCCACCTGATGAAACCACAGTGTGGTGAAACATATGTAGTGTTCGCAACAAACATTTTTTCAAACTAAACTTTGTGTTATCAATTAATTATTTTAATTTATAGGGTACAATTATGTCTCTAGTAGAAATATTTTAACAACAGGAAAACTATTGGATAAATTAAAATATTGTTTTATACAAAGTTGATTTAAAATATAGTGGAAAATTCGTAAACTCTAACAATATATTGGCTGTTCCATTTAAAAATTTAAAATTGTGTTATAATAAAACTGAGTAATTTCTTTGCTTGAAAATGTTTTAAAATTTTAGAGATTATAGATACAAATAGCTAAGCATTTTCACAATACATGTTATCTATATTTTAAGTAATTTTGGAGATATGGAAGATCATTCTAGGTGAATAAATCATTTTAAAAATAAGAAAAACAAATATGAAACAATTTTTATCATTTAGACTTGAAACTATTAAATAAATTGAACTTAATTTAATACTTGTAATAATAATAAAATATTTAATAAAATTTGTTAGTAATCTTTATTGAATTCAACATTGAAACAGTCGCAATTTACTTCCATCATATGAAAAATAGAATTTTTCTATTTTTTGTCGTCATTTCCTGTGTAATACCTCGAATTTATATAGCGTTCGTCTTTTTTCTTTTTTGTTCAAATTATCCGTTTTGTAAAGTCTGTGGTTCATGCATGCTAGACTAAGTTTATTCCAGCCCGTTCGTCGAAGATATACCCGATGTTTTTAATTTAATTTAAAACATAACACACACGTTAGTTTATCTAATGTCTAAGCGAGAAAATAATACCGAATAGAAAGAAAATTACCGATACAGTTTTCGTTTATGCCGAGAGCATTAACGATATAGAATTGGTAAGGCAACATAATGCAACAAATTTCCTCTTTTTAATCGATCAGAAAATTATGCGTATTCATTCTTATTGGTATTGAGAAAGGTAAGAAGATAAGGTAAGTTCCTATAACAGAAGTAAATTGGGAAAGAAAGTCAGGCACACGTGGAAGTCAGTCAGTAGCTGGACCGATCATTGATGAAAACTGAAAATCTGACTCTGAAACATAGTGATTTCAACGGAACGAATATACGGAAATATAAGCTTTATTGTACTAAACCAAAATACGTTTCTTCAAGACTAACTGTGTGAATATAAATAACAAAAGTTTAAGACTAATTTTTTTTTTTACAAAACTTAACAGTAGATATCATGGTCAGATGATTATGCAATTCAAAGTTGTATTTATTGGAACGTACAGGTGAGGTAGGACATAATTTATTTACTTCTATAAATACACATGTCCTTATTGACATGAAAGAAATTATCTTCAACGAAATGATATATGTAAGAATCACGTACATTTTAAATTTATAAAAGTGGTTATTGTTTTATTTTCTGCATCGCTTTTAGAACAACTATTTTCACAATTACATTTGCAAATTGTTACAATGCATTATACTATGTCACAAAAGTGTAGAGATGAATTTCTAAACAAATATTTATATATGAGCGGCATAATTATGATAATAATCGTACAAAACAATAAAATAACTGGCAAATTGTGCAGCAAATTTCCCATAGGTTTCAAATGACCGATTTGGAAATAAAGAAAGAGCGCATAGCTATGACGTTTCTGGTGGTTGCTGATTGGTCGATTTAACAAACGTAAATTAAGGAGTTCTCTTAAAGTGCGGTCGACTTAGTCCAATGTTAATTTACGTTAAGTACAATAATTTTCATTGTGACCAGATACATAAGAAGCAGTGAGTTTTAACTTTTGCTACTACCTTAATTTATGTTAAGTGGATGTAAACATGACTTAACTGAGCTCTAAAAAGAACTTTTATTATACACGGTGTCAAAAAATATATATCACAAACATTGAGGGCGGACAATATGGCCCAAATTATTCAGAAAAGTTTCGATAAACATGTGCCCAGTAGTGAATGGTTTTGGAGATACATCCTAGTTGATAATATTTTAAGTATGGCCGTTAAAAATGGGAATGCTAGACAAGTCTTTAGGTTTGCCCTCATCCTAATGGACACAATCCTTCATTTCGTCTTTCTGTAAAATTGTCCCAAAAACTGCATGATACCGGTTCATTTGGAACATGAGACCACCAATATCAGTATCCACTTCTGAGTCAGTTTTAATGCTGGTAGAGCAGAATGAATGGATGAGTTTGGGAAGAATTCAGCCGTTGTAGGAATTAACTCCTTTTGTTTAGAAAGTTCTCTACGAATGCAGGCTTTCAATCTGCCAAGGACCCCAATTTTGTTGCTAATCTTTTTTCTGATCACGCGAAACGCAATTTTTAATTTTCACAATACGCATGTGTGGATTGACGAAAATCCCCAATGCCATTGTAGAATCCATTAAATCCATTAAATATGAGAATGAGTATTTTAGCGAAAGGTTACTATGTCCGTTTGTTTCACCCAATGGATTAACAGGTGCGGCTTACCTAAACCTTTTGCCAAAGAAAATGAATAATCTTTTTGACGACATTCCTTTGAAGCAAAGGCAATAAATATGGTTTCAGCACGATTGTCCTCCGGTTCATTTTACTATTGCCGTTAGATAGTATAATTTACATGGAACTTTTAAATGAAGATGGGTAGGAAACGACGGACATGTAATCATGGTTTATACAAGCCTGCTTTAAACCCACTTGATGCCTTTCTTGGCGAATACTTTAAAACACTAGTATATGCTGGGCTTGTAAATGACCACAAGGAGCTGGGCACCAACGAGTTATCAATGATGGTACGGAATCACAACGATGCTGTTTTCTGGAACAGTTTAAATATCATTGTGGCAGAGATGTTGTAATTGCTATGAAATGCAAATGAAATGTTCAAAGTGTCTTCTTTGAAGATCTCATTTGATTTTTGTCTTTGTTTGTTTATAAATTGCATTGTTCTTTTTTGAGTGTATGTACATAATGAAAAGATTAGTGTAAAGGCATATGCATATTTATGGCTATACTATACCCCTCAGTATTTGTAACACATTTTTTAACACCCTGTATACTTGGAGAAAAGTAATTTAATAATAATAAAGACACTTGAGAGATAACATAAAAATAATGTCAAAATACCTTACTAAGTTTTAGTACAATGATTAGCTAAACCAGAGGCTTAATCCATTGACGTCATTTGATGATTACATTATAAATTTCTATTTCATAGCACGTTTTAATTTGTGTTTTAATAGTGGTTTGTTCAGAAATTTGCCTCTCAACTTTTGAGAGTATATGTATAGATATCTCTTGCAGCTGAATTTTATTTTTTATTATGTTGTAATTTTCACTGCTGTCATTGTTGTTGTTCTACTTTTCTTTGCTCCCGAACCTAATACTCTTTTTAATCCTTGTTTCTGTTTATTTTCTGCTGAAAAACATAGCGTTTTTTTTATAATAGATTAAAAGCCGTATGTCACGGACCAAATTTACATTATTCTCTCAAAATTCTGATCGGTAATGACACAATTCGCACCAGAGGTAACACTTTTATCGAAAACTAAGTTTTTGCAAATATCTCGCTTGTTATGCATTTTGCACAGATTTATTAAGAGAAATCGTAAAAGGTTGGCCGTGCCGCTTCATAGTCAAGGTGTATTTGCCGCATATATCATATTCTGAATTGTATTAAAGTCCCTAGATATATAAAGTACCGCAATTACCTCCATTTTGGCGCCAAAGAAGCGGCAAATTTAAAAATCTGTCAGTTTTTTTTAACTTTACAAAAATACAATAGTTGTCAAACAATATGTCAAAAATGTATTCAAATTGAAAAATTGCTTATTGATTTCTTGACAAAATACGAAAGTTTTCTAATTAAAATTTAGAAAAATATAATTGTGATTGTGATCGTGTCGTTAGCTAAAGAGGACCAATCGAAAAGCAGCAAGCTAGTGTATATGTGTGTGCATGATTTTTATTATTTATTACTCAACAGATAATCCAAGTATAGAATAAATGTACAATAGAAATGACAAAAAATATATATTAAAAAGGTAATACATATAAATAAGAAAATATAGAACTAAGAATAAGAGTAGATACATATAAATATTATATTAATAAGTTTAAGTATTTGTTATTCATTATTAAGGGTCCTCGCTAGTGAATGGGAAATGTAATATTGGTTGCATAGCACATAATTTAATAAGCCAAGGATGTCCGAGAACTTTTACACATAGGGAACATAAAATAAATATTTGAAATAATAACTCAATATCTAAGCGAATAAAAATTCATTTATGACCAACTATTTACACATTTGTAACTGCGGTAAATATTTATAGCAGAATAACAATTCATTGTAATGTGGGTTGCCTAATTTTAATTTATTTTATATTCATTTTAAACAAAGTAAAGAATAGTTGAACGAAAAATAAGTGCACAGCCGGGTAGCTTTCTATTCAATTTATAACGTGAACCCAAGCAAACAAATCTCCTCCGAAGGATTTTTGAGAAAACTGGTTTTTAATATTTTGACATATTAATTAATTTTCTATAATCCGATAATTTTTTTCTTCATTCTTCAGCCGGGTAGATTGCTAAATTCTTCATAAGTTGACGTTGAAAGGTTTTCTCCATCTTTAAAATCAACAAAAATATCTGGATTCTAAAATCTGCTATTTTGCCATTGTTGACAGATCCACTAGAGAGGACCCTTAAAGTAAAGATTTACAACACGGTTTCTTGTCATCCTTCATTCATTCAACAAATTATGATCTGCCATAATATATCTTACTGGCACATCTTCATGGACTATTTCTTCATTTAATGGAATATCTGCAGTTAAACACATGTTATGTAATACAGGACATGCATTTACAAGAGTGCCCATAAATTCGGGGTTATACCTGGAGCTCCTCTCCTTTAATGAGCATCGAAATCGGGTTTTCAACAAACCAATGCAGCGTTCAATACAATTTCTAGCTGAACTGTGAGCTCTATTATACCTTTCTTCAGAAGAATTTGGTAGAGCATCTGGCACAGGTGTTAACAAATACGGTTGTAGAGAATATCCAGAGTCACCTAACAACCAAGAATTTGTTTCACCTCCCTTAAAAATGCTTGAATGGCAGAATGCCTCCATATAAATGCATCATGTGTATCCCCAGCAATTCAAATTGGTCAAGTTCGAAGAGTGCCTGAAAATTGCAAAAAAAAACCATCTTCACATTAGGTAACATTCTGCAAGTGAACAAGAATATGAAAGAATTGAGCAAATATAGGATACTTACCTCACATAACAAAGCTCGTTCAGGCAAGTGAACTCGATTGATAAATGCAATCCATGCTTTACGCCGATCATCATTATTTGATGTTGGTATTCGGAAAAACCGAAATCCGTTCTCGCCACGGATTCGACATCCACTCAAACAACAACTGGGTATGGTTCCAACGCACGTAATAACCTTACTCTATATGTCATTATGTCAACAGCGATCAGCTGATTGCTCCGCGTGTCCAGATACAACCAACTTAATCACTAAAGTCCGCAAAAGTCACCGAATCACCGCCATTTTGGCGCCGTTATAATGGGACAAACCAATTGCGGTACTTTATTATCTAGGGACTTTAAATTGTATTTTGTCCGTGCAACATCTATTATTTTACGTATGAACTACTTTCAAGACTTTTTGTTAAGTTTACTTGTTTTAATAACTCAAGAAATACATTCAATAATTGAAAATATCTTTATTAAAAATAATTTAGCACAAAGATCGCAATTACATATTTAGAAATATTATAACACATGTTCAAAATAAGATCCTTCATTTTGTAGACACATATTTATACGTCTTTAGAGAAATTAAAACATTTTGCATCATTTCTTCTGTTACAGCTACGAAAGTGAGCCTCCACAATAAACTTATCTTGTTCTTCCGTAAAAGGCATTGTTGGTTTCAACGCAACTTTAAAATTAAGTAAAAATGATAATGATATCCGTATAAACACACAAAAAATAACTTACAGTAACAACGAAATGTGCCTTTTATTGCCTTGAGAAAATCAGTTTCTAATATACAATTAAACGCAGTAAACCAAGGGAAAAAGAAACGACAATAAGCTTATATGACTGACAATTATGTATAAATGACAGACTATTCAACTGACAGCTATTTTAGCGAAGTTATGTACAAACTAAATATTCATACTACAACAATGAACGTGTGGCAAACTCGTGCTAAAGTTGATATATCGATGAAGCGGCACGGTCAACCTTTTACGATGTCTCTGTATATGTTTTATAAACATCATTTTAGTTAACGAGTTTTATTAATCACGACCGGAGCGAGTGTTTACTAAAACGAGTGACTAACGCATTTATAAAACGAGTTTCATGACTAGTATCTTTTCTAAGATTACAAATAAACAAAATAATACAAAATTACTTGTCTGTTATCGCATCACGTCGGGTTATTTTAACAGATTGATGACTAGTGTCAACCAGCTTGATTGAGTTTTGCAATTAAGAACCCTAAAGTTATATTCAGCACGTGAACAAAGAGCCCGTTGCTAAATTTACTTTACTTGAAAATACCATTTATCGTATAATTTTCCATGACGCTAAGTGATCTTTTAAGTAGTACACCTTGACAAGCTGTGACTTTATGCGTTTTATTTATCGGGTGAACTTAGCAGCGGGCTCTTTAGTCACGGGCTGAATAGATCTCTAGGTTTCTTTAGTGCAATAGTCAATTGAAAGCATCAAGTTGGTTGACACTTGTCATCAATCTGTCAAAATAAATCGATCTGGCGCGACAACATACAAGAATTTTATATCACTTTGATTATTTGCTATCGTTGAAAAACTATAGTATAATATGAAACTTGTCACTCGGTTTACTAAATACTCGCTCCGCTACTCTTCGCTCGTGATTAATAAAACTCAACTAAAATGAGGTTTATAGTACATGATACATAATATACTAATAAAACTTAATTGCGTACAACTTTTGTATTTATTTTTCTTAATTGGAACCGTACAAACGTACGCAAGTCGACGATGTAGAGAACTTATAAGAGAATCCTCTTATCTAAACTTCATTCTGTGTCATACACCATGACAGACGGGCTTTATATAATGAAATAAAGATTGTTAGTTTTATAATAAGGAAAACGAACACAAAATACACCAACACACCGTTATCACAAAAATGCTTAAGAAGCAAAATACGTGTTTCAACAACTATACTGTGTGTCCAAAAAGTCTGGAAACACCCAAATAAAATCGAAACGGATGATTTTTGAGAAAAATGCAAAAATAGGTCAATTAGTATTTTCAAAACACTACTGGCTGATGGTATCTGTTTGGAATTTTTGATGACCTTGAAAAAGTTATGATATCAAAAAAAATTAAATGGCAACGTCGCATTTTTAATTTTATTTTTGATAGATCTTTTAATTGTCTAAATGACTGTAAAAAAATTTTTCATTTTACTTAAGAAAATGACCGAGAAAAACTTAATTACTTCTTCGAAAATGGAAAAGTTTGTCTTTAAAAAAAAAACATAGTTGGCTTAAAAGTCGATTATTTTGTTTTATTTGTGACATTCTGTCAAATACGAATTGTGCGTAAGTTAAAAAAATCTGTTTAAAAATGGTTTTAAGTGAGAGGGAACGTATTCAAATATTGATGATGATTGGTTTTGGGGATAGAGCTCGTTCAGTTAGAGAAGTTTGCGACTTATTTAATACAGAACATCCGGAGCGTGCCCCAATTAGTATTGCTGCAGTGAGTAAGATTCACAAAAAATTTCAAGAAGAAGGCCATGTTCGAGATCGCCCTAGAAGTGGTCGTCCAAAGATCGCAGAAGATACGCAACTCGACGTATTATTGTCAGTAGAGGAAACTCCAAATTCTAGTACACGGCAGCTTACTCGGGAGTTTAACGTGTCGAAGAGTACAATTGGTAATATTTTCCGGAAAACTAAGTATCATCCCTACAAAATCTGTTTGGTTCATGAGCTGTCTAAAGACGACTTCGACAGCCGTGTACAGTTTTGCGAACAACTGAGGCCTATGTGTGATAATGATCCGTTTTTTATCAGAAATATCTTATTCTCAGATGAAGCTACGTTCACATTACATGGGACTGTTAATTTGCCCAGCCAAAGAATTTGGTTTCAACAAGATGGGGCTCCACCCCACTATGCGGGAAATGTTCGGTATTATCTGGAGAATACCTTCCCAAACAGATGGATTGGCAGGAGGGGGCTATCGAGTGGCCGGCTAGGTCGCCAGATCTAACGCCTATTAATTATTTTTTGTGGGGTTACCTAAAAAATAAGGTATACGCAACTAAACCTGAACATTTGGAAGACTTGCGTCAACGGATTGAGATTGAAGTGCGAAGGATCACTCCTGAAATGATAGAAAACGTTCAAAATGAATTTTATTATCGTTTAGGGTATTGCCAAGATGCTCAAGGACAACATTTTGAACATTTATTGTAAGGGTTTTTGCTGATTTCTACGATTAAAATTTTCTTTGTTTCTATAATGATTTTTTTTTCAAAATTTTTCTTAAGTAGAATGAAAATTTTGTTGACTGTCGTTTAGACAATTAAAAGATCTATCAAAAATAAAATTAAAAATGCGACGTTGCCATGTAATTTTTTTTTGATGACATAACTTTTTCAAGGTCATCAAAGATTCCAAACAGATACCATCAGCCAGTAGTTTTTTTGAAAATACTAATTGACCTGTTTCTGCATTTGTCTCAAAAATCATCCGTTTCGATTTTATTTGGATGTTTCCAGACTTTTTGGACACAGTATAATCAGTAGCAGTAATTAAAACCGCGTTGTCTATACACTGTAGCGTATACAGAACAATACAGTGTTGTTCATCAGTGCTACAGATGATGGTGACTTAGTTGTCGAAATACGTATATAGTTTTTTGAGCATTTTTATGATAACAGTGTTTAAGTATATTTCGTGTTAGTGTCATGTCACAGTGTCCGATTTAGTTTCATAAAGAAAACTGGTAAGCAAATACAACACTACGCGCCACTATCTGGTGAATCTGATGTAACTAAAACCATTTCAAATGTATTGTTTTTCATTTTTATGACATTTTGTTTATCAACAATTTAGATGCATGCAGTGAATTGATTATTACTTGCAAACAATTCTTATTGCATAATATACAATGCGTAGTAAATAATTGCTCATATGCCTATGCAACAATAACCATTATTATAAGTTTAAACGTCAGGTAGGATATAATAATCAAGTAATATCTTAACTCTCAACCAAGGCCTAAGTAATTGGAATTTCAGAGGTAACAAAATTTGTACATTTTGGGTAAACTTAGAAAATTTAGTGAGAAAATATGTATAACCTTATTCTAGTTCTTCCGCTATTATAAAAGAGAAAAATAATAGTAGGTCCCTGTAACAGGCCTTGCAAGGCTCCTGATGTGTAGCATAGGTACGTTACATTTTAATAGACTTTGACCTCCAGGTACACCTTTTCAACAGCCTGATTTGGGCTGGAGCTTGAAAAGCGCCATAGGTGCCAATGGCGCGACTGGAATCGAACCTGCCACTATGTAGTATTATTAGTTGTGCTTTATTTATTCGATCTCCGAGCAATTTTATGACTCCTAATTATTTTTTATTCAATATTTTATTAGTAAAGGTTAATGTCAATTTAACACTCGAAATCTCAGCTTTTTTTAAACTGGTGCAATAGGGAACTTGGAAATTGATTTGAATATTAAAGAATACTAATAGTAAAAATATGGATAAAATTATTGAATTGTAATTGTTGTTATTAATGGAAATATAAATTATGGTAATAGCTCAAAGCACCTGTCAAACTTCGGCATTTGTTTGACACTTTTGAAGTAGCAATCATACAGAAAAGTAAATCACAAGTTGAAAGTATGAACTAGTCATATTCAGTTAAAACTACTTTCGTACCAAAATGATAGATCTAAACGAATTGCAATTTGTCATTTTACTAACCTTGGATAAATCGAAATTGTATCGCACCCTACCAGAAAAAAAACGAACTAAAATTTGTAATCGTCATTGTTAAGCAAAAGTCGATGTATATAACACACTGCTTAGGGGGCATTTTAATTTGTACTTTTTCAGCCATCCATATTTCCGTTAATAACAAGAATTTAAATGTAGTAACATAGATTTGTGATTAAATCGATTTATGTGTCCATCATTTAAATGAATTAAGTGTGTAAGTACTTCATTGCTAAGGAATGTTATTGTATTGACACATATGAAGTATATGAATTAATCGGTGGTACTGACAAGCTTGTTTTACATACGCCAATTATAAATGAACTTAAATATGAGGAATGTTAAGAACTTTAACTAATTGACAGTACAACGTTCGGCACTTGTCATTTATAAGAACTGTTGATTGAACTAGAAATTTTACTTAACATTGAGAAATTCATGTTTACATTTCATCTTATATTCTATAAGTGAGGTGGCAATGTTTTGACAAGAGTGACATTGCTATTCAAAAAAAATCAAGTTGGCTGTGTATCTCGAAAAGTAACACTGTAGAACTGGTAAAAAAAAAAGGAACAATAGGTATGGTGGAAACGCGTTACATTCAGTTGCACGTCATACTAGATCCATGACGACTCGCCTTGTATATGTTGCCGAATCTATTTTTATTTCTGTCAGTGACATTTGATATAACCAACGAAAAAATTATTCACTATACAATAACTATAACGTAATATATTTAGTAATTGAAATGCTCTAAGACTTCAGTCTTTCTCAAGTTATTTATTATATTGATTTAGATAGTCGAAAAACCTTAAATGTTTTATTGCGTATCCTGTATCCATAATATAATTTAAAATAAGCAATACTTACGCTATTCACATTAAACTTAACACATGATTATAGAAAAGTTTGTAAAAAGCCTCGACTGTTTACAGAAACCTTTCGGCATTATATTCAATGGACGCAAATAAATAATAAATACACTCCTAAGAAGCACTGTTTTTAAACAATTTATATCAAAGCAAAAATAAACATGAAAAATTTGACAGGAAGAATATACACAACGCACGTCTTTTTGACAGATATGATTTATCTGTCAACACCGAATTGAACTATTAGTCTATTAAAAATATGTAATAAAGAAATTTAATATTGAAACGGAAATTCTGTGTTTATTTGCCATGAATGCGTATATTACGATCAATTTATAAATCTTCTATTTAAGCTAATGAAATAAATGCCCTCAAGTATAATTTAACAAAGTAACTTTTTTTAGTTTCTCTAATACAGTTATGACAACATGTAAACGTCATCGATGACGTGCAAATGAACTTAACGCGTCTCCAGTATATTAATTTGCAAAATGCACATCCCAAATTATAAGTTAATCCACTCAATAGTTTCGAAGATATGAAGGAGGTTCCAAACATAATGAAGACCCTGTATGTGATAATGCAAAACGAGTTATGATAATTTTCTCTACATTTTTGATTTTTGATAATAATGGCACTCGTAATAATTACAATTGCTTTTAAATCTCAATTTTCAAATATATTTATACATAAGTACAAGTATAGCGTGATCCGATAGTATAATAATCATAATGAACTGAAAATGATATGGAATTATTATTATTATTTTGCTTTAATACTTTATTTGCTAGTAAAACTAACAGCAAAACTATTTTTCATATACATTTGGTATAGTTTCATCACTTTGGCAACCTACATAAGCCATTTCAGGATTGACGTAAATTAAAATATTCATACACCTTTCGATGTTTGTTATAATTATCATCCAAGCAATGTAGATTTGTCGACAGTGCTTGATTACTACACATAATAGCCAAGTATTTAATGAAATATAGGTATAGAAAAGTAATATTTAATAGCTGTGTTTCTAATATTTAATTTGTAACTGACTTCCGTGTATTAGTCTTTAGTTCGTACTTTGGCCATGTTGGTTGCCAAAACGAAATATTTATTTATTATTAAAAAATAATAAATAAATATTTCATATACCATGGATTACTTTCCGTCTTAAAGTATATTTATTCACTGTGGTTCATTTTAACTACTTAAATTTTCTGGAGTCCATTTAAGAGGTTCTGATTTTTAATTTTTCGCATTATGTAATACCTACTGTACAGGTTAGTGTGCTATTGATATAATGATACTAATACGTTTTAGTCGTGTTTATCAAATACGAAAGGCATTCAATTATATTTCTTAAATAATTGATGTATTTGATCAATCAAAAAATTGTTTATTTCTACTGTCAACATTTTATAACATAACCATAAAATATACACTGATTTAAAAAAGACTTTATCAACATTCCCACAAGTTAAAGAGAACCAAAAAAATATTGAACTTGAAATGAACATCAATTTTATATTAATTTGGCCATATTGTTGGATGTAAAACAAGCTTTAGTTTGGGTAGCGAGAAACGTATTATCGACGTTTTGCAGGTATCCGCTTGAAATTCTACTATTCACTTGTATACAATACCTGCTGCATGTATTTTACAATATGCTTGGAATATTTTTAGCCACCAGTATAATAACGAATAACTAATTAAAGTATGTAATTGTAAAATTTCTACTTTTTGTTCTAACAAACTGTACACTTTAATTGAATGTATGTTATTAAATAATTTAAAATTAAATCAGGATGACTAGACTTGAAAAATATATAGATAGGTAATGATGCCATGAATTTATTTTAATCAAAAATACAAGATTTTATATTTGCATATTTATTTAAGCTAGAAGTAATCAAGATTCCATATCACTACTAGACACAGATCTACTGAACTAAATGGATAGTGCGCAAGTATATAGAATTGCCAAAAAGACGAGCTAGATAGAAGGTGATGGTAAAATGGTAGGAAACTGTGAAATTGTATATGTATTATAGCCGGAATGATAAGAATATATAATATGTTTGTGATGTAGGTATTATTTTTTTACTGTCAGTTCTGACTACATTAACTTTCTTAAATGCAGGGATTTTCTTTGACTGACATATGTGTTCTGTTCAATCCTAGCTTGAATGGGAATGTCATAATATTGAAGTAATGTTTCATATATTTAAAAAATTACTTCAACTCAAATAAATTCATGTTAAAGTGTACTTTCAATCACTTTCTAATGTCGACTGCATACATCTCTCTCTCTCTCTCTCTCTGGATTATCTGTTCATTTAGTATGAAGGTCTACCAGGTAATCATTGGCTGTAGACACTTCGGGGTAACAAAATTTGTAGGTAATTATGTAAATTCCGGTCATAAATTTTATTGTTTTAATTCGCTTAGATTGATACGACTGAGCAGAGCTCATGACAGGTGGGCGGTGGGTTAAAGAAACAAGAGAAGATACATTGCTAGAACTCAATCCTTTTGACAGTCCGTTGCTGGCAGACGTTCCCTCTACAAACAGTTCTATATTAAATTTACAGAATTTAGTTTTATTTATTCAGAAATAAACTGTCTAATCGAGAAGAAACTTCTACTCATTTGCATAATCTAATTATTGAAGCGTACGTGAAATTGCAGTGATATGCCTAATTTCAAAAAGTGTAATTCAAAAAATACCGTAGAAATTTATTGCAACAGGTGCAGTGACCAATTTGAAGTATCAAGGTCGAAAAAGAGAAACTACTGTAAAGAGAATATGCGCTAATTGTAGGACAAGTCAGTAATAATCCAGAAGTTTCTTGTCGAAAAATTACCCTTGCACTAAACGTTTCTGAGAAAAGTATTGTGCGTAGATTAAAATCTTCTTTCTCCTTCTTAACACTTACTACACTTCGCTGGAAACTGACTGTAGTTACGAGTGAGTACTTTTTAAGTTCGCGGAGTAGAGAGGTTGGATGGTAGTGGGAGAGCTCTTTCGAATCGTAACGTGTTCAGTGACTCATTATTAGTATATAAAGTTTTAACACAATCGCGTCAGTAGTGTTTATACTACCGTCGACCAAGCATCTTAATAGGGAAGAAAGTGTGAAATATGGAGAAAAACGAGTATCGTGCCGTTATCAAGTTCCTTACTAAATAAGGATAGTCTCATGCCATACTGGAATATATGTTATAGGTTTACGGGGAAACTATGGTTTTTAAGTGACAGTCGCTTTAAGCAATGTAGGGAATCACTTGAAGACAACCCACGGCCTTGCTAAAAAAGTCGAAAAAATAATAATAGAGGATGCTCTGCTAAAGAAAACACAACTTGTAGGAATTATAAGAGTATCTGATACAACCATTTTAAAAATTCTCCATGATCATCTTGGCATGACTAAGGTCAGGGGAAGATGGGTACTGAACATGCTCACGTCGCCGCAAAAACAGCAGCGCGTGGATGTTGCCATGTGCTTTTGGACCTCTATACTTATGAAGGCAAGGATGATGGTGTATTGACTCGAATTTATACTGGGAATGAAACTTGAGTCCATCATTATGAACCTTAATCCAAGTAAGACTCTATGCACCCAACCACGATGATTAAAAGACGCATTAAAGACCAAACCTGGCTAAAATGAAAAAAGAACTGCTTGGAAAGAAATTTACAAGTGTTGAAAAAGTAAAGATCACAGATTTGGCGTATTTTTCAGACAAAGATAAAAAAATTGTGAAGACATACACACTCTAATTGAAAAATCTGAAAAATGTGTTATGGTTGCACAGGTGAATATATTTAAGAAGAACAATAATTTTGTATTTTTATTTTCTCTTCTTTACACCCATTCCGCGAATTTAAAACGCTCTCTCGTACCATATTTTCGAACTCAAAACAATATACAGGGTGTCTCTAAAAGGTGCGGAAAAAACGCTACCACACATTTCTGAGGGCGATCTAACCCAACTCACCTCAGTCCAAAAGTGGATGCACCATTGCATTGAATTGCCACAAGAATAACACCCAAATTACAGAAGCATATGTGTCCATATACGGAATGAATTTTTTATATCCAGATTACTCATAAACGGCTGCTCCAATCAACTCCTACCAGGTATACCTTTTCTAGGTAAAAAACATTGGAGAATAAGAATTTTTATTTAAAAGTTAAATACAGTGTGTCTCAAAAAAGTTATTACGTTTTAAATGGATACAATATGCCGCAGGTGGCGCCCTCTACATTTTGCAATGAAAATGAGAGCAGATTTGATTTTTTTACCCCACGAAATCCCCCCTACCCAAATATTGTGACAATATCCCAATTATTACAGAAATTATTTATAAAAAACTAAAACCAAATTGAACTTTTGACACTCTGTATCTCCGAAAGCATCCACTTTTGGACTGAGGTAAGTTGGGTTAGATCGTCATATTTTGCCCTCAGAAATGTGTGGTAGCGTTTTTTCCGCACCTTTTAGAGACACCCCAGTATAATGTACGAGAGATCGTATTTCATATATTCGTAAAATTGTTAGTATATGTATGTTTTCAAACTTATTTTTGTCAGTGTTTTAATATTACTATTTAACAGTTTAACAACGATTACATGACATGTAATAAGCAAATAAAGTATTTTTATGACTAATTATAAAAAGTTGAGAAAGCAGCAAGTTAATGCTGCTCTAGCTTTCGCAATGTTTTATTTCTTCTTCAGGAGAACAAGATTCATTTAATTTCAACAAACTTCATATGTTCTCCTCAAAAAGCAATAAAACATTGCAAAAACTTGAGCAACATAAGAAGAAGTTAACATATTTTTCACCTGACTGCTTCCCCTATTCTCAGATATTAATCATTTTAACTGGCAGAGCTGCACTTCTACCTAATTTTCTCTTTTAAATTTGTGTAGCTTTGAAATTACTTGTAATTTAATTTAATTATAATTTTACACGTTATAAACGATGTACGTGAAAATTTTGATCTTAAACTTGCTATAATTATATACATTACTGTTTTAAACTGAATGTTTCATTTATATTATTTTCAGTTACCATAAAAGAAGCACTGTAAAATCTCGTATTTAGATGTCAAAATAAATTCAAAGGATATGTAAATATTCACAATGTTACACAGATCTAAATGATACAATGAAAGTATGATTTTCTTTTTATAATTTATAATATGATTTGTACTACATACATTTTATATCAAAGATCAATATAGCATTAATTGCAACATTATTCATATTTTTATTGTATCATGCTATAATCATCTGACATTTTCTTAAGCCGTTTATTAACTATTAACATTTGTTATTTATATTGACAAATACTGATATATCTATAATTTTTTATATTGCTCGTATTGAAGATATATGTTTAGACAAATGTAGAAACTTACTCCAGATTCACTTGCTTACATCAGTTTTAACTTCTAATAGATTTATGAATTGTAGGAAATAAAGAATGTTCAATTGGATGTCGAAATTCCTACTGAGAAAGCAGATGATGAGATGGACGTGTCGGACGAAGAGGAAATAGTAAGAAAGAAACCACGCCAAGAAGCAAATAATCCAGAAGAGTATTTACGCGAAGAGAATAATAACCTGCGGATGCAAATGGAGGCATACAAAAACGAGGTAAGCAATTTGGATAATTCCATGTCAAATTAAGCTATAGCAAAAACTTGAAATATTAGCCTGTATTCCTTTTACACATATAATTTAGTTTTTTCAACTAAATACACTATTTCAAACAATTCAATATCATGTTTCTGATATATTTGTGGGAACAGTTTTAATAGAATCTAAATATTCACAATAATATTACATACTTTGATAATAACATACGATCGAAATTGATTGACATGATTTTATTCTATTGGCGTTCGCACTATATTTATTATTCATATTTATTATTTTCAACATCATTGTCATGGTGATAAGTGTGCTTATAAGCGATATGCATTTTTCAAAGATATGTGTGGAGCCCATGTTCGCTATGGCTACCGAAATGAACAAGAAAAATTGAAATACTCCCTAGAATTATGTGTTCAAGAATATCTCGATTCTTAATGCAATTGGTCACGATATAATTGGATCTTGCGGAATCATAAATTGTTTTTGAGAAACCGATAGTATAGAGTAGATCATCCTGACGAATCACAGTTCTAACCAATAGAAGACTAAATAGTCCTTTAGGATTACTTTGTCCTTTGCCTGTTTTACATTTAATCATATATATAATACTACTGTATTGCATGTCTTGTATCTTGATAATGTGTAATTTTTCGTCCCAACTAAGAGAGATAGAATTGGTCACATTGTATGTTCTGCGCATGCGTCAACGCAAAATGTTCAATTTGAAATTTACTAAATGACAGATAAACAGAAAACATAATTATAACCTCAGATTTAAATTGACATCTATAACTACGTTGTTTTTTTATTGAATTCAGTTTTGTGCAAGTTTACTGCATCGGTGAATTTGTAGAATTACCCAGAAAATACGATGTAGAATAAATAATTGATATGAAGGCTGATTCCAGTGAATTAGTAACAGAAAAACTTGTGAAGTTATTACTTCTGCGTTGATTTATACGTGCTTACTGGAATATGTGAAATTATATTATATGTAAATATCGGGCGTTCCATTTCGACTAACAGAAAAGATTTTGAACAGAAAAACTGCTACAGTGATTTGTACATGTTTATTGATATATGTGGAATTATTAAATGTAAATACTGCTTGTTTCGTTTTGACTTACAGAAAAGATTTTGAACAGAATAACTTGTGAACTTATTACTACATGGATTTGTATATGCTTATTGGTGTATGTGAAATTATTGAACATACATTCTCCTTGTTTCATTTTGATTTACAGCAAACACATAAATTAATATTTTATATACCTACACAATCAAATATATTCAGGTAGGTATGTTTTATATATGTTAGGTTATATTATATTTCAACATATACTTTAGTATTCTTAAGCTTAAGAAAGCAAATATAATTAATATATTTAATATTTTGGCTATATGTAAGAATAGAACAGCATCACTTTTATATTTGTCTAAATTCCTTGTGTTCTTGTATTTAATTGAAATAAAAAAGCATTATTTGTGCCCATATGTTAATAAAAAATATAAAGAAAAAATTACTCTCATACACTATGTATGTAATAGCACATTCGTCATCAATCCATTTTTCTTGATGTTTATGTCTCATAAACAATGATGAGTAGATATGAGGTTTTAAGAATAATTTATATTATTTCTTGTAAAAAAAGTATGTTGATATAATAATTATATGGATTAAGAGCGCTCCGGACGGTAAAAATATTTCGACGCTCGTTAACCCCTCTCCCCTTCAGACTACTGTAAGAACAACAAAATATTAGGAGAATGAGACGATGCGTCTCTTCCGTGCGTTTAGTGATATAGATACGAGTTGATATACAAAAAGGCAAAACGAATAAACGTAAGGCGCGGACGCATTGGGTCGTGTGAATCAGAAAAATATAGATAATACACACATAAAATTAAAATTAGGTGCAGAAAATTTCGATCTGAACCAAGTAAGAAACAAATGAAAGGTTATTCGACAAAAATATATTACATTCAACACATTGCACATTATTGTTTTGATAGTTTTCACTTTTTCATTTTTCGAAAAACCGCGTAAATATGTGTGATCCGAGAATCAGTGTAATAATAGTTATTTATATAATAAGGGTATAATTTATTAGATTATGGCCCGATAGAATGTTTTAGTTATTACGATATCAAAATAAAATAAGAAATTATAAGAAAAAAAGTAATTATTCATGACTGTTAAATAATACGGTCATTTGCTACCTATCGATAGATACATAATCCTATATTCATATTCAGAGTTGAGATGATTTAAATCCTTTGAATAACATCAGAGTTTAAATTATGATTTATTTAAATGAATGTGATTTTTATTTAAAAAAACATGATTTTTCTTCTTGTAATAGTCTCTTATAGTTTTTATTATATTTATATAATTATTTTAAGCAGAAAAATAAAGAAATTCGTTTTACATTTATTTAGTAACAATACATAAAAATTTTCAAATACAAAGAAAAAATAAATAAACATAAAAAAACTGTGTGTTTCATATTAATAAAAAAATACACGCTGTTTTGCAAAACTAAAATTAAAAAAAGCCTTCAGAAGATTAACTTTTTTAAGGAAGCATAAAAAAAATACTATTTTTAACAATGTTGCATTTCTTATTTTGAATGGACAAGCCCATATGATGAAACAGTTCTTTCGACATCTGCAGAACCGTTTGCACACAAAATCGGAACAATGATCTCCAGTCCTTGATTAAATTCTGGAACATTCTTCTGAGATCTCCACCATTTTTTATGTAAATGAAATAAGACGCTTTTTTAAAGTATCAGTATTCAAAATTTAAAATAATCAAAAAAACATGGTTTCTTATAAAAATCTACGATTGTTTTCTAGGGGGCTTCTTTTTAATTTTAATTGTCCATTTTCTATTGTTGCAAATTTAATTTTTTTCTCTTGAATGGCCAATTGGGGATCCATGTTTTGTGAGACGGATGGACATTTTATTTCAAGAAGATTTTCTCCGATTATCCCATCAGGGCTCGCGCCCAGGTAGAAATTCTCCTTGTCGATAAATAAACCAGTCACCAATTTTTTCGATATCGTATCGCTCTCGAAAAGCAGCTAATGGTTCGCTCCTATTGCCATACCGTGTATACACTAAACACACTTACACCAAAAATAAATATGGATACAAAATATTAAATAAATTATATGTACATACACTATTGTATTCAATCCAAAAAACGCAAAATAAAAAATGGAAATTTGTTGATGACCATTTACTGTTCACGCGTTTCCAGATAAATGTCGTCAACTACGATCGAGTCTGACACGTGTTCGACAGGGATTAGACGATTCTAAACGTACGAGATCCGCTCAGCGATGCCAGATGTCAAATATGAAATTATAGCGCAACGATGCCAGAATTATAGAGTTTTAGGGAAAATTATGGTACAAATTATAGTAAATAGACGCCGGCCCAAATAAAACACTAATTCGAATTTATGTTATGTTATGTTACCTGTTGGGTAATAAAGATTATTGTTATTATTATTATAATGATATGTGTATTTGAATTTGAAAACTTTAAGCAAAATTATATATAAAAAATAAACGACAGATTTTACGTTTAGCCACACAGCACTGAATAAAATAAATTTATATGTAAATAATTAACCTAACTATGTCTCAAAATAAACCTCTACACCTTCTTCGTCAGCGGATTTGACAAATTTTTAGCTTCCGTTGCTTGTGGCAAAGAATTACACTCTTCGAAGTTGATGCTAAGAGCAATCCATTATTCGAATTTGTACAAATCCGATTTCGAACATTAGTTTACTTTCAAAAAAAAACCTTTCGAATTCGCCCAAATCCCTAAATAAATTCTGACCTGACAGGTCAGTAAATAACATAAGTATTTGTCTGTAAGACTTTATGTCATCATCAAAATTATTAATTAAATGAGAATACAGCCTCCACTGATCATCCACCTTTTGTTTCTTATCTAAATCATTTGGTTTTATACTTTTAGAGAAAGAATTCATAATATTTAAAATCTATTGAGGTTTCTGCTTAGTATATTGTTGTTATCAAATATTGCTATTTTGGACGGAGGATTTTGACAAACTTTCCATATTTTGCTCCTTTGCTGTGATTTTTAATGGGTGATAGTCAGCAACAAACTCTGAATTGCATGCAATACATTTTGCTAGTAAAGCATTATCTAAATTTAATAAAAATTTAAACCATGTAAATTTAATAATTATGTATTGTCTCTGAACATATCTTTAACAGCGCATGTGCAGACAGATTATCAATAGGGGCGCTTTGATATTTTATTGTATTACTTTGCTAGTTTATTCCACCTTCGTTATTTGTTGTAATGTTTATTAAATAATTTTATCTGATTTGTGAAAAATCGAAAAAGTAATCTGTCATAAGTTTGTTCTTGGTTCTTCTTGTGAGCAGAAATAGCACATTCCAAAATCAAATATATTAATTTATCGATGAATAAATTGTTTCCTTTTACTTGGTCCCAACACCTCGTCTTTCAAAGATATTTTAAATAAATGGTTAGCAAATGTAACACTAGTACTGTTTTTCAAATAGTAAAATATCAAAATCAAATTTAAGTTAAATTATTTAAATTTCTGTCAAATGAAATGAAATGATTTTTTTATAAAAAGTATAAGATTACTCAAAATACATATACTTATGGATATTTATAAGTGATTTTTATGCCATACCATTGCAAAAATATAGATATATTTCCCGGTTTCTGAAACTCCAGATAAGTACTTATCGGCCAGATATCTATCCGGTTTCAGAAACCGGGCATAAGTGTACTATTATAAACAATTCCAAAATGTATGTATACAAAATATGTATTATACACGGTGGCCAGAAAAATGCGGACAAACGCCAGGTAGAACGATTGTTTGTTCAATTCTGAGGCGATAATCTTAATCCAAAAAAGTTATACGGTCCTTCCTTACGGCATACGAGACCATCAAACATTAAGTTGTACGGCTAAAATTTAGCAAAATTCGTCAAATTTATCTATGTAAAATCATTGTGGTGAAATTTAGAAATGGAATTTTCTCAAATGCATTGATGTAACTAATCGATTAATACCAATGGTTTACAAAAAAAAAAAAAGAAAAAAAGCACTGTACTACTTTTTTCAATTAAGATTGTCAACTCAGAATTAAACAAAGATTTGGCCTGCGTGGCGTTTGTCCGCATTTTTCTGGCCACCGTGTATATTATTATTATTATTATTTATTATATGTATTTCAAACACATACTACTCAACAACGTTCACCTCGTGTCTCCGTGTACTCTATGTCTGACATGTCTATTATAAGCCAGCCGTCATATGTCAGTGTATACTAAGTAATACTAACTCATGCACATCTTTTAAAATCGTATATTACCGCGCTTGTATGTACGTAATTTCGCGCGCATGCGGATTAGTTCAGACCAGCGCATTTTAGAATCGCCTCACGAGATTTATGTTAGCAACGTTGCCAATGAAGTTACGAAATTTGATATACACCTTGCCTTCGCCAGAGAGCAGCACCTCGCCGGTCCAAAATTTGCTAATCGTAAATTCTATCGGGCCATAATCTAATAAATTATACCCTTCTTATATAAATAACTATTATTACACTGATTCTCGGATCACACATATTTACGCGGTTTTTCGAAAAATGAAAAAGTGAAAACTATCAAAACAATAATGTGCAATGTGTTGAATGTAATATATTTTTGTTGAATAACCTTTCATTTGTTTCTTACTTGGTTCAGATCGAAATTTTCTGCACCTAATTTTAATTTTATGTGTGTATTATCTATATTTTTCTGATTCACACGACCCAATGCGTCCGCGCCTTACGTTTATTCGCTTTGCCTTTTTGTATATCAACTCGTATCTATATCACTAAACGCACGGAAGAGACGAATCGTCTCATTCTCCTAATATTTGGTTGTCGACGACAACCAAATATTAGGAGATTTATAGGAACGACAACTTGTCGTTCCTATAAATCAACGATGAATTATGTACCGATTCCCACTCTTTACAAACCAATCCTCGCTGTTGCCAAATTGCCACATCTGTGGCTTCTTACAGTAGTCTGAAGGGGAGAGGGGTTAACGAGCGTCGAAATATTTTTACCGTCCGGAGCGCTCTTAATCCATACAATTATTATATCAACATACTTTTTTTACAAGAAATAATATAAATTATTTTTAAAACCTCATATCTACTCATCATTATTTATGAGACATAAACATCAAGAAAAATGGATTGATGACGAATGTGCTATGACATACATAGTGTATGAGAGTAATTTTTTCTTTATATTTTTTATTAACATATGGGCACAAATAAGAGCAATTTATAAAACATTTAATATAGCTCATATGCGGTTTAAATATTCTACAATAATTCATTCAATTTGTCTATCCATTTAATTTTTTTTTAGTCACCAATAAAGAAATAAAAAATATTTTTTGTTCATTTTAGAAAAAAAAATGAGATGCTCACATTCAGTATTACTTTTTAAACATGTTTGTGAAAACCGTTTTCGATTTGATGGAGAAATAAACTAGAAAAGAGGAAATCCGTAATTCAAGCCGTCCGGTGGCCTCTTAATAGAAACATACAAATTTATAAAATGGTAAAATAGTGACAGAAATTATGATATGTATTTAGCAAATTACAAATTAAGTAAAAGCACTTCACTGTCTTATAAATAATGTGTTCATCCTTCCAAGTCATTTCCACACTCATTGATGCATCATGGCATAAATTGCAATAACTTATTAAAATACCAATTCAAATATTTTAATATGCAACATAGTAATACAATTACCTAATTCATGTAAAATTCGTTGTGTTGTTTCTATACATTGCTCCTTCTAGAATACAAGAATACCACATTATCTAATTCATTATTATTTTTGCATGTTGAGTTTGAATAATTTGGGTGTTGTTATTAGGTTTGTTCGAACCTCCAGTTCTGAACAGTTCCGGAACCGTTCTAGAATTAGTAGTTCTGATAATAATGCGCATGTCCGGCCAAATACTGGTTCTAGAACGGTTCGAAATCCTGAAGGTTCGAACAGTTTTAAAATTGGAATTTTAGGGAAACTTATACTACCAACATTAGTAATAGTAATATTAAAAAAACACCAAACTTATTGGAAGAAATATCAATCGTAATGAACATTAAATAGCTAATGCATCTAATTACCAAAATTGGGACAGGATTTAAAAAGTAATGAAAAAGTTGTTTATATGAAATACGTTTTTCTACATTTTGTAATGGATAATTCTGCATTTTTTATATAAGCAATATATTTATATATTACAAAACACCAAACTGGTGGACAAATATCAATCGTAATCAACATTTAAATGTTACATCTCAAAATTACGACAGGATTTTAAAAATAATGAAGAAGTTGTTCAGAAGTTCAAAATTTTGTAATGGATATTTCTGATAAACCGGGTAAATAAAACAAGGATTTTTAATACAAGCTGTTATTAATAATTGGCACGTGCATCAAATGCACACACACATTAATAAATATGTATTACATAACTATAAAATCAACAATCATGATGAATTTAAACAAATATATTACAATACATTTTCAATTGTTCAAAGCCAAATCCTCTTCTTTTTTTAATCTGTGAAGTAGTACACTCTTTCAATCCATTTTAGAGAATTGAAGCCTTTTTGGTAATTTGAATTGCAATACCTACATGATTTGGTACTTACATCAATCAAACTCTGAACGTTTCGTGTCACAAGTCTGGGAGTCACATTAACTTGCAATTTATTATAATTTTCATGACGTGACAGGCTGGTACAAACACATACATATAATAGATTGTTCGGATGTCTAATATGTTGATATCACAAATTCCCTTTATTTTTCTTAAGTCTCTACTAAGTTTAGTTTACATAATATTAAATACTATTTTGTCTAAGTTTAACAAATATGTCAGTTTCTCTACGAATATATGATAATTATAAATTCACTTTTCACATGTTCGCAAGTTCCTATAATTGTACCATTACATTCACTTCATTCTTAGTGGAAGAATCACTTGCTAGACTCAAGAACATGGTAGTCAATGAAGTAATTTCTAAAACAATAAACCACCATTTGAAGAAATTAATGTTTAGTCACATACTTATAGCTGTTTACTTTGGCTATTACAAAATTGATATAATGGGTGTGAATAAAACCTGTAAAAAAAATTAAAAATAGTTTTGATGAACCTAATCACACCAATACTCTAATAATATCACAAAATAAAATAAAAAACAAATAGGTACTTGAACGATAACTTAAAAACTAACCTACAACAACTCCAAACTCTAAAGTTCAACATAAATACGATAAAAATATAACCAGAAAAATGCGAAACGAATGACAATTACGCATGCTCCGGATTTTTCAGAATTTCAAATACTAGCCCATCATCGAGAACTGTTAGAACCGTTCCGAACGGTTCTTGAATTACTAGTTCTGAAAAACCGAACACCGAACTATCAGTTCTCAGAATTTGCAGTTCCAGAACTGCATGGTCCGAACAGTCTTTTTCTTAAATGACATGCGCACTAGTTCTAGAACCGTTCAGAACTGCAGGTTCGAACAAACCTATTATATCACTAATTATTGTACATAAACTATAGAGGTGTCTTTCTTCCTATTCACGATATCCCACCATAATATATTCAAAGAAACACAGTTGCAATGCAATTGAACTGACTGCGGGTTTTATTTAATTAATTTACAACATTTACTATAACATCACCACAATTCGTACAACTTTTGACAAATATATTTCTTCAGTATGATCGTTTGTTTGTCTATGATTTGCACATGATGCCACGACGATATTTCTTCATTCATTAAGGGAAATTAAATTATTTTTAAACTATTTATGCTTGTTTGACGATGTACAAATTGTAATTAAATATTTATAGTAATGAATCTATGTGATAAACAAAGAGACCTAAAATTGAAAAAGTATTTGTAACGCATGCGCAGTTTGAAAAACGTGCCTCTAAAACGACATAGCACCATGTGTTCTATTTCACAATGTTGGAGCGAAGTCTTCCTTGTCTACACGCGATATAGTAGTATTATATATATGCATTTAATACATTTATATTCTGAACGAAGCATCAATTTAGCAAGATAAGTGTGTATTACAATTTTACCATATAGAAAATTTGGTCCAGTTTTTAACTTGCTTTGTTTACAACATAATTGTGAAGAATTCCATCACAGATTCTTCTAATATTGTGCATTTTGGAAATATGAAATGGAGAGCAGATATTTACAAAAGAAAAGGTAGATCCTGACAAGCCTTAGAGAGTTATGCCGTGTTTACACGGTCAAATAAATTCATGAATAAATTGACGAATTTATTCACGAAGAAATTCATGAATTTATTCATCAATTTATTGGACCATGTAAACGCAAACATTCATCCAATATTATATTGACGATATCCACTAGTACCAACCATCAAATAGTGACATTTGTTTTCTTGCAACCTTTAAATGTTTTTGTTTTCATTTATCAATTTGGAGATTACGCGGAACTTGTTAATCTGATATTTGTAGGGGTTAATAATACGCGATTATATATATGCAAAATATAGACTTATAGCTTGCTGATGGATACAAAAGCATATTCGAATATTTTTATATGTACTTGATTGTATGTAGTAATCACAAATATCTTTTTTGTGAGACTTGATCATGATCATTAAAATAATTATTTGTTAAGTGAAATTATTCACTTCTCACAATCGATTTTTTGTCGGTCCTCTGCAACGTTTGTATAGAACAGCAATAGTTGCATATTATTTATTGGAACATTAATATTTCTTTACAAATACGACTGATTTTACTAACTTTATCAATCTTTTATAATAAAAAGATTATTCACGGAGCAGAAGGTTCACAATGCGAAAGTTGGCATGTATTTTAAACTAAAATGTTACTATATTTCCCTAGAAAATTGACGAAAAATTAGAGCGGGTTCTAATTTGACAATTTATTCGTGAATTTATTTGACAAGAAAAAATTGACGGCAAGTTGAGCGTTTACACGCTCCAATAAATTCAAGGTCAAAAACTTCATGAATTTATTTGACCGTGTAAACACAGCATTATACAAGTGAAAATGATTAGCGTGATAAACTATAAATCAAATTTATAGGTTTTTCTCTAACAGTGTTGAAATTAAGTAATAAATAAGCCAAGTACAATCTGTTTATTGTAATGAACACTGTAGAAAAACGTAGAAATAAGTGAAAGAATAAAATCTTATGTTCGTATACGTGCCTCTTTCTTTACTGCTCTTTTAATTAATGCTGTACGTATTAATAAGAATTGTGCGAAACGTTATCTCTATAATACTAATGATGAAGTATTTCTTCTTTAACAAATAATTAAATGAAGTGATGGAAATCTCTTGGTGAAACATGTCGAAATATAAGCAAGTAATAACAAAAAACACACTTGGTATTGTTTCACAAATAAATATAATTAAATACTCGATGTACATTTCCCAGGACTTGACATTAAAACAATGGGTTAAAATTCCATATTTAGGTAGTATAAGTATGAAAATTAGTAATGTTTTAAAGAAACTGGATTTTAAAATAGCCTTCTATAATAATAACACTTTAAAAAGTCAATTAACGAATAATAAAACAGCGAATCCTAAACTAAACAAATCAGGAATTTACAGAATTAATTGTAGTGATTGTAGTAAATTTTATATAGGTCAAACAGGGCGAAATTTCAAATTAAGATTCTCAGAACATATGCGAGCCGTTAAATTAAATTATGAAAATTCAAGTGTAGCTAACCATGTTTTAGACACGGGGGACATCAATTTTCAATAGACAATTTAGAAGTACTGTATTGTTTAAATAAAAGTAAAAAAAATGAAGGTTATTTTATAAAAGAAAGTTTACTTTTACAACCAGGCAATGTTCTTAATGAACAAACAGAACTCATAAATTCACCGCTAATAAACCCTAGCCTTGTAAAAACGGTCTTTCCAGATAAGCCATGACCCTTTCATAATTTTCTATTTTTGTACATTTTTATTTACATTTTTGTTAGAAGTAGGTAGTTACAGTATATTAAATTTTACTTTAGTTTCTCGAGAACTCCTGACATTGCCGCAAGGCGAAATGTACATCGAGTATTTAATTATATTTATTTGTGAAACAATACCAAGTGTGTTTTTTGTTATTACTTGCTTATATTTCTTCTTTTGTATCAAAGATTTAGTTTCAACGGCAGTGGATAGAGTAAACAGAAGTTTCATTCAATTTTTCTGAATTAATTTTTTGCATATAAGAACTTTTATTAATACTTTGACTTTTAGAATGACAGGTATTGACTAAATATCTTCAACTATCAATACATAAGAGGTAATTGCATTACAAAATAAAAAGTACTGTTTTTAAACTTTTTCGGAATTATGGGTAGGATAGCAAAGGCAATCAAATACTACAGTGCTGCAGTTTTAAAAGTTTGCGTATACACTGAATGATATGTCACACAACATATATTTTATATTGCACTTAAGGATGCATTATATCACTGAAACTTCAATTTTGGGTAAATTATTTCATTCGACATTTGTACAAGATAAGTATGGAAGGAAATTTACAATGTGTATTCTGTATTTTATGGTTACGCTATACTTCATACACTTTTCATTTGATTTCATTTAATAGCAAAAACAAGACTATTTTCGTAATCTTCAGATATTGTACAAAAAGATGATGCTTATAATTCCTAAGAAGAATAATAACTGTGATTTTCCTGAAATAAATTGAATTAAAAAAAAAGGAAATTGCAATAATTCTTTGATCTTCCATTCTGAAGCGGCCATGACAATCAATTTCGGTGACCCCTTATCATGCGATAATGTTGCTTACTACTTTAACTTGTTCGATATAATAATAAAACATTAAAAAATGTAATAATTTTATATAAAAAACCAACCTTGCGTGATTATTGTTTTAGGTGGAAGTAGTCAAGGTAGACATGAATCGAGACCTTGAAGAGAAAGATAAACAATTTAAAATGTTACAACAAACGCTCCTGGGCATGCAACAACAACTGATCGAGGCGAAACGGAAACAGGCGGAAGAAGAAAGCAAAGTTAAAGAGCTACAGAGTAAATTGAACAAAGACAATAAGAAACCTCACAATGACAAAGAAGTTGTTGATTTGGACGATACAGAATCGGACAAGGCTGATAGTGTATCGAGTATTAGCGAGAGTTCCAGTGAAAACATTCCACAGCAGCAATTACAACTGCAGCAGCAACAACAACAGATGCTAAACGAGAGAGACGCAAAACTCATCGGTATTATATCGACCTTTTTGAACGTGCACCCATTCGGAGCAGGACTGGACTATATATGGTCTTACGTTAGTAAGTTGGAATCGAATTTAAGACCTTCTGATATCGAAGTCTTAATGTCTCGATTTCCTACTGTCTTCAAACAAGAACTAGTTGGAATCGGAGCCAACATTGAGAGAAGATGGCAGTTTAATGCTTATAAACATATTTAAAAGAATAATTTAAGCTTATGGCACTATGTATGTAGTTTTTAGGAAAATAGGTATCGTAGATATTTGTACATACAAAGTAAGTGTGATATGTTTTATGTTTAGAATATTATATTTATGTTGCATTAGATTACGTGTTGGAATAAACTGGTTTTATTCCTGAAGAATAACAGAATACTTTATCTCACCCTTGATAATAATATTTATGTCTTGTATGCCGTGTTGTTAAATTCACAAATTTTAAAACAATAAATACATTATGTAAAAAATAAAAGTTTTTCTTATAAATATTTTAGGATTTTGTACTGAATTTGGATTTGTTGAGTCTTGCAAACTCTCTCCCTACCAATCTGAGTTTGGATTTGCTTTTTATGTATCAATGTCTTAAATTTTAGTCTGTTGGTAACTCATGTTCTTGACAGTCGCAAGAATCAGCCTAGTTTCATCCTAGATATGTAGTTGGAGTTGCCAACAAATTCTGTTTTAAAATAAGAGAATACATTGCTTTCATTCAGAACAGTTACGCAACTGTTCAGTAGACGAGTGCTCACTCTGAGCATGTTCAGGAGCGGCCGCCATTTCTGTGAGCGGAAAAATTCTACGCTCACTTAGTGAGCGTATTCTGAACGCATGCGTCATTGATGCATTCCAAGACCAAACTAATACATAATTTTGAAGAAAGTTACTAGAAAAGTAAGCTACAGCAAATTAAAGGTGTTGTGCAGAAATAAATGTATTAAAATATTGGAGTTCACCCAGTATTTTATTCGGGGTTGGAAAAGCCAGCCCTTCCACTAAAAACTACGCCAAAACTTAATGCAGAAAAACAATTTATTATTATTGTTTATTCGGTTTAATCTCTATAATTTTAACATATGGCAGCAATGAAAAGTACTAGATGACAGACGATGACAAAGGTGGTGAGCGGTCCTGTTCAGCGAACACTCAACTGTTGTGAAGTGAACGGTTGGAGCGGGATCGGTTCCCTATCCGTCTGCTGAATGAAAGCATTATTAATGAGCTTTTGACAGGACATGTGGTGATTTTTTTTTGTAATTTTATGTAAGATTGAAGGTTATGTTATTGATAAAATTGCAGTTGTTATTTTGAATTTGACAGTCTAAGTGGTAAATGTCCACATTTGAATTAGCTTTTATGAAAGTTCCAAACCTACACCCATATACCTAAACATTTAATTCGAGACAATGCTAATTTTATTATTTTATTTAAACAGGATGATTTAAATACTCGACATATATATGACGATCATGTATGCACTGACATGACCTTTGATCAGTTCAAGTCTATTTGTGTGGAGTGTTGGCAAAATAAATATGACTTTCTCACAATTATATATATATTATTATTAAATTATACAGAGCTCTTCAAAGCTGTTGAAAGCTCATTAGGCGTTTTTGGAAATTAAACCCGGGCATTGGGGTGACAACACGGTTAGCAAAAATGCGTTCGTTCATTCAGTCGGATAAAAACAACTATGTTCGTGAAATCGAAAAAGTAACCCGGTTCGGTTTTCATATCCATGGTATTCATATGAACTAACTACAATCTAATATTAACTATCTTCTAAAAGAAAAACAGTATATAGAATAGAATAGAATAGAATAATTTATTGGTCCATAAATTATACAGAAATATGTTGGATACGTCATGTTTAAAATGTTTGGGTTGTAGATTACATTGTAAAAGACAAAAATACACAAATAAATAAATACATACAATTAAATAAATAAAAAAGGTAAACAACATATACCGGTGACCTCTGCAATGTTCAATCTATTGTTCGGCAACCTGAAATCATTTATTTGCCTAGTATTGTACGCGTGTATTTCATCGTTTTTTCTAAAATCGTTTTTATTTCCAAAAATATACACTAAAAGTTCTAAATATATACACTAGGCAAAGGTAAAATGCTGTATTGCCTGAAATATGGCCTGCAAGATGTAGTTGAATGAATACCGGCAATAGAACGAATTACGCGCTTCTGCGCAAGAAATACTTGATTGGCACACTGAGTGATCCCCAAAGGATGATTCCATATAATAATAATATATATATTTGCCCAACAGATTTACAATCGAATTATAGGACAAAAACATCAATTACAACGCATATATATTTGCAGACTAAAATTAAGGTAAATAAAACTAGGCAGTTATAATTTATAAATAATGTAAGTTGGCAGTGCATCTGTGAATGAGTGTGTTGATTGGCGAATAATTCAAGTCGGTGGATGAATCCGATAACGCATTGTAACTATTGCATAAACGGTATATAGGTGATGAAAATTTAATGTTGGTATTGAATCTTTCACAATAGAACGCACACGACGATCTAGACGATGCTCGAGGGACGATGAAATTGATATCGCTAAGTAATTCCGGTGCATCAAGTTTATTATGTAATAGATTGTAAAGAAACTTCAGGTCAGAGCAATTGCGTCTAACATCTAGTGGATCGAAGTCGAACATATCCAAAAGTGCTCTATGGCTGAAACCTTGTATGGGGTATTCACCTTGTTTTTTGAAGTAAAGATATTTTAGGAATCGTCTCTGAACATGTTCGAGGGCCTTAATGTGATATTTGAAATTAGGAGTCCAAATTGCAGATGCATATTCTAACTTTGAGCGCACAAAGGAAAAGTATAGGGTAATAATAGGATCAATCGCTGTAAATTGGCGTGCAATTCTAATAATAAAGCCTAGCATTCGTAAAGCCGAAGTACATATATTGTTGATGTGATCAGAAAACGTAAGACGAGAATCGAATGTCACCCCCAGATCCAGAATTGATTGAGCACGATCGAGAAATGAGCTATCAAGATGGTAATCATACGTAATAATGTTCATTTTTCGAGAAAAGCTCATCACCCTGCATTTAGACACGTTCAGGTTCAGCCTATTATGCTCACACCAGGGTCGAACGGCACACAATTGCTCCTGCAATAATTCGCAATCCTCGATACATCCAATGGAGGAGTAGAATTTTAAATCATCCGCGAAAAGCAATCTAGGACATTGAATCACCGACGGAAGATCATTCATGGATAGTAGAAACAATAGAGGACCCAAGGTAGTTCCCTGGGGTACCCCTGAAGATGGTGAAAAATTTCTGGAAGTATGGCCTTTGTAGGAAACATAATGCTTTCTGCTAGTGAGATATGTTTCAAAAAAGTAAAGTAAAGGCGTAGAAAATCCAATAACGTCAAGCTTATGGAGGAGAATTCCATGGTCTATTCGGTCAAATACTTTTGAGATGTCCGTGTATATGACATCCACCTGTTCATTCTTGTCAAGATTGCTTGATAAATATTGCGTCATGATTGCTAGGTTCGTGACCGTGGAACGTTTCGTAACAAAACCGTGCTGATCCGTAGATATTATGGGTTTTATTTGAGGATAGATGGAGTGGTAAAGGCATGATTCAAAAACCTTGGCTAAATTATTTATAATGGCAATCGGTCTGTAATTTTCGATGGAACATCTGTCACCCTTCTTAAATACTGGGGCAAGCCTTGCAATCTTCCAGACTTTAGGGAATGTTGAGGTGTTGAGAGATAAATTGAAAAGACGACTTGATGGGCACGCTAGGACGCTAGCAGTTTTTCAAAAAGAAGGCAGGTATGCTGTCATTGCCGATAGTAAAAGTACTTTTAAGCTTTTTTAGTTCGCGAAGAACTTCCTATTCTGAAATTGTATTTATAATAATCGGTAGATAATTCGAGTGTGGATCCAGAGGCGTTGATGGTTTCGATGAAGATTGAAGGAAAACAGATTGAAAATATTCGATAGTCGATGGTTGATCCAGTATCTCCCCCATTAATATTAGTAATTGATCCAGGAATGCCTGTGTCGTTCTTATTTGCAAGTACGAATTGCCAGAATTGTTTAGGGTCAGTAGTAATTGAAGATTGCAGATTTGATAAGTATTTGTTAAACAGCAACCTAGAATTGTTTTTAATTTTCCTTCTTAACTCCCTAAACGCATTCAAATCATTTGGCGATTTCGTCTCCCTGTACCGTGAATGGTAGTGATTTTTTAGTTTTATATCGCTAATATGGTCACGATTAAACCAGATAGGGTAACGATAGTTACTGTTACTTTTTAGAGACACGTACAAATCGAATAGGTTATATAAGATATCGTAAAAGCAGTGGCGGCTCGGGGCGTGAGCAACCACACAGACAAGACCGACTCGCCCTCCCAGATGTCGAGCATATCACCGACAACAAACGAACCAGTCCCGTCCACGCAACTGCACCGCCAAAACGCGTTCACCAGCCGCCACTGCGTAAAGGGCACTACAAGCCTCATCTAAATTACTGTAATTGTCAAACAATGACCAATTACCCAAAATCGCATTGTACAGATTAACGAAATCAGCCCTTTTGAAATTGTAATTTCTGTTGTTGGTGTTACTAGGTAAAGTTGGATTAGTCGGGTACGTAAGGGAGAGTGAGAGTTGTAAACTTGGGTGATCAGAATCTTCATTGACTAGAGGCATATCATCCCTAGTCACCAAGATATTGTGAAAGTCAGTCAGAATGAAATCGAGTAGCCTTCCTCTATTATTTACGATAGTGTTGATCTGTATGAGACCAACATAACTTAGAAAGTTAGACATCGCACTGCTTTTGTTGTCGTTTAGAGAGTGCTTGTTAAAATGAGGAATATTAAAATCACCTAGGGTTATTATTTTTTCTGTGTGATTAACGTTAGAATCTTCAAATAGAAGCAGAAACTCTTCGAGGGTTACGTACGATACATCGGGAGGAATGTATATTACATAGATGATGAACTTCTGGTTTAGTAATTTGACAGAGCATCCGATAATATCTATTTGGGGATATGATTCATTAATAAGATCGACATTAAGGATGTAGCAAGAAATATTTGATCTAATCGCTATTATAACGCCATGCGTGAGAAAACCCGACTAGGTCTTTAGCATTCAATGAATGCCTCAGTACTCGAATCTGGTAACATGAGGAATTAATACTGGAGATCAGCTTATCACAATGAACCCTCCAATCCAAGCACTCATCAAGCGTAAGCCGAGAAAACTAACGCTGGACTGATGACTAATGCCAGTATCCAGGAATGCAAGATCAAAGTCAAAAAACCTCCCTGGACTGCGCTGTATGAAAAATCACAAAATGTGTCTTTGACAGATTCATAAATAACTTATTACTCTGAAACCAGTAACAGAGCCGCCCAAGGACCTCACCGGCCCTGTCACGCACGCTTACAGGATCAGATTCCGAAACCAACGCGTATCGTCAGCATAAATGTACAGTGGAGCATCAACGCATGTTACAAGGTCATTAATAAAAAGTAAAAGCAATACTGGGCCGAGAATTGACCCCTGCGGCACACCGAGGCCCACAGGCAAACCGAGGAATAGAAATTTATAAATAAAATTATAAATCTAATATTATTCAGTCCAAGACTACCTAACACAAATAACGTTATTACATAATTACATCTAAAATCTAAGAACCGTCAGGTGATAAAAGAAAATAAGTCAATTTGACATTTATTTTTCAAATCAAATAAATAAATAAAAGTACACAATAAAACAATACTAGTGCAATTCAGTATTTTATATTTTCATTTCTTCTTTTTCTTGGTTTCTTTGGGTTTTGCTTCAGGCTCTGGTTTTGGCGGTTCTATCACCGGTGGTTCTTCAGGTTCATCCTCCACCTTATCATCGGCATCAAAGACAGGATCTTGGTGTGATATAATGTCTTCCTCTTCTTCTGTAAATAGAAAATACATATTGTACATGTGCAACTTTCACTTGCGTTTGGTATTTCTAAATGTAAATTAAATATAAATCATGTCTGGTGCTAAAATAATACCTTTTTCTTTTGTTTCCTGCTTAATTATTTGATAAAATTCAGTTTCCGCAGCAACAACATGAGAATCTATAAAAGCAATCTCGGAAGGTTCTTTCTCTTTTTGATCTTCCAAACCAGTTCCGCTTCTAACCCTGTGCTTCAATCGGAGTTCTCTGTTTCTCGCTTCCAATATCTTCTCCCTTCTAGTTTCACGCTCAAACATCTATAACATCAGCGTTAATCTTAATAGATGTTAGGTGGTAGTTTTATGAAGAATAACAAACATTAATGTGTAAGCTATACAGCATATGTCAATTTTCATTAGCCATAGGCTATCAATTCATGCAATACGTGACAACGTGGCACCCCTACTTTCCTCTCTAATGCCAGCGCGACCGATACATTTAATATTTACGAGTTGCAAGGATTTGTTTTTCTTTTTCCTTTCAGTAAATGCAGAGAATTATTAACTGCGTTCACGCTGCATGACACAAACAAAAGCGTAATTCTAATAAAATTAAAAAATAACCCTAATAAGGTAAATAAAAAAGGATTCTGCAAATAATAATAAACTACTAGATCAGAAGATCGCCGCGGCCATTTGATGTTTCCTGTTCCAGTAATAAGACGGCTTTTATTACAGACTAGATCGCAACGTGTTCGCAGCTAAACATTGAATGTAAAATCTGGTGGGGAGAAGTGGGAAGATCGGAGAAAATCGTTGTGATGTCGATTATTGCCGGGATTGGTGACGGATAGTAGGGGTGCCACGCGTTACTTGTATACGTATAAATCGCACGTAAACATTGAATTCCTATACCTTATGAAAATTGACACATGCGGTATACATTAATCTTAATTTTAGAATCAAATATTAGGAAAACGACAATTATTCAAATGTTCAGAACCGTTCCTTCTTTCCCTGACCCATCACAGTAACGCACAATTCTACAATATTTTCTATTCAGTGTGCAAGAGTTAGATAATTCCTGACACTGATGAAGTGACGGGAACGATAACAATACCACTTGTTCTGTTGATATTTTATTTAAAACTTAAAATTCACGGAGAAATATAAAATATATTATACCAATCTTGCCAGAGATACTAAACATTTTTTCGATTTCCTAGGAGTCCTCGAAATATAAACGCGTCATCAGTTATAAGCGTCAATGGTTGTAATGGAAACTCAACAATGTATTTATTTCAATGTAATGTCGTTAATAAGCTTCGAAATTTTGTTACCAACGGAAGAAGATAATTATAATCATTTTATAAACCAGTACCAATCAACAAGAATTTGTCGTTGAAACAGTTAAGACACACAGGAAAGATTCTAACAACATAAAAGCTGAACTAATTGTCCAGTTATCGTGACAACAATGCCAATCAAGCATAAGAATTGGGAACTCCTAAATTCAAGTCTAATCTCACCAATTTCTTCCGGGCTGTTGACGAAACGTTGGTAGCAGAAAAGACGACAACATGATTCCAACTCAAAAACCTATCAATATTCAACGACAATCGTAGAAGCCTTCTTTGTTAAATCTTGGTTATAGCATAAAAACAAATTCTGCAATGTATATCAGAACTTATGGGAACTTATTCTGTATTTAAGCAGCGCCATCTGTAGGTTCAAGGTACAAACATTTCGCTGTCGCGTGAATATCAAACGAAATATCATTGTAATATAGTAAAAATATGTTCTGGATATTAAAAACCTATATACATTGATTTTATATTGAATTACATGTACCTAATAAAGGAAGTAGTACAATCTGATCAATCTCAAGTGAAGGTTGCGTGGCCTAAATTTTTAAGTTGGCAACATTGTCTAGTTGGTAGTATTGGGAAATACTTGTAGATAGCTGTAGTAAAGTGCACATGTTTTCGAGATATGTTTCATGTTATATTTATATTAGTAAAAAAAATTAGCAAATAAGATTTCCAATTTTCATAACAAAAAAAATCATTTAGGTCACAACGTTAGAAAATTAAGGATATCTGTCTAACAAGAAAATACCCTAATGTAGGGATTTTTAAGCACTACTCTTCACTTGAGATTGATCTCATTGTAATTTACTTCAATATCTTATATTAAATGTATAAAGTTGCCGTAGATACAGCTCCTAGATAATTGCTATAAGAATAAGAGTGATATAAATTGCAATTAGATAATGCAGTAAAATTTCTTTTCAAAATGTATAGGTTAAAGCTTATATATCCACATTTTTAGTATACCTATAAACATATTTTCCTTCTGGTAGAAAATTAATAATTTAGTACAGTCAAAAAACAGCACAAATTGAGTCGTATTACTAAAACGATCACATATAGTTTTTCAAATTTTGTTTAGCAAAAGTTTGTTTAACGTACTACTAATTATCACCTCGAACCACCAGATGACCCTGTTCGTAGTGTCGCGAAAATAACGGTAATGTTCCCAATATTATATTAATAGGGTATTCGATAAAACGATTACTAACATTCCGTATTTGATGCTACACAAATGATATTCGCAATTTACATTTCACAATTTGCATTTTACCATTCACGAAAGGAAATTAAAATTAACATTCATACACGCTGTCAGATCACACAATTGAAAAAGAACTACTAAGCCGAAACATGTAAAACAGTATACCTGAAAATTATAATTGAATAACGATGTTCTGATGTTTTTATTAGCTACCTAAAATTGACCTAATAAACGCAAAAAAAGAAATGAAAAACGAAATATTATACAAGGTCACAAAAAAGGAACTCACACACACATATATATCGTAAGTTGTAAACATTGTTATTGAAGGCATGAACAGAGAAGCCAGCTGTGTCGCGTGGACGAACCCGAGTTGGAGAAATTCATATAATATGTACATTAGAACATTACATACGTAATGTACAACTTCTTATGTATTGTGATACTGCTATTACTATGCCCAATTTTGAATTTTATTATTCATTTAAGTTAGTCCTGAATATAAACTTGATTTCCGATCCCTAGTAATAACTCCGTATTTCTCTTACTCAAGTAAGTTTCATTTATGATGTCCTTGTTATATATATACCTAATGTTGTCAATAGATGGAGCTATACGCCACACAACCAGAGCACTCATCGATGGGTTTAAGTAGAATTTTTGCAAGTACATAATTTCCCGTTGTACTGCTTTTGCATTCACTGTTTGTTCACCTGATTTCACTTCTCTTGACGTTTACGTTTAAGGTAGGTATGTTAGAAAAATGTGTTTTTGGAGAGGACAACCATTGACGAACGTCGAGAGAACATTACATGTGCAGATCACTGTTTTTATAAACACTTGAGCAATTTTTTTAGCTGGGAAATGCTTTTCCTACAATAAGTGAAAAATATATTGGCATTATTATTGCTCCTCTTGAAATTTCAACAGATTTTCGTATCATTTCATTCATAACAGTATTTCTCTAAAAAAATGTTAGAATTAATAGTGAAGATTGCGTACAACAAATTGCGAAACGTTGTAAAACAGTGACTCGGTCACAGCTTTCGTTCTATAAGGGCTACAATTTCTATATCAAATCGGAAATTTTTCTTTAATTCTCATTCTTATTTGGAAAACTGGTCACGAATAGAACACAGTTACAAACATTTGAATGATCGACGTTAGTCTTACAGCAGTAAGTAAAGCCTTGTCATTTTTATTAGAGGAAGCCAAGTTTTCACTAAATTCAACAAGGTAAGTTGTGCCTTTCCTATTACCAACAGCCACCAGGCGTCCCATATCGTGAGTCCGCAATGTTCTCAAAGAATCGTCGCAGACTTTTACACCAATGCAAGCTTGCTTTTGCTTTTGAAGAATGTCCCAAACGTCCAATATACCATCGGCTCTCGTCGTGAAAAATACAGAATACCTAGAAAAGTGAAATAAAAGTATTCCTGTAAATATTTAAAGTATTGGCAAACAAAATGCTACCTTGTCGGACTCCATGCGCCATCTGTAAGCATAGCTTTGTGGAAATTCGTCCACATAATGCAACTTTCTTTGCAATCTTCAGACCATATTTTCGCGGTCCAGTCACCAACTGTTAGGAAATTCTTCACGTAGGCCGGATTCCTTTGTAATGCCAGAACAGGTCCTAAATGACAGTTGTATTTAGACACCATTTTTTCCTGTGGCGTTTTCCCTTTCCTGTTGCACGATATCGCGATTCCGTGTTCTGTTCCAACCATGAATCTTGTCGGGATAGTAGACTCGTATTCAAGACAGGACGCTCCCATTGCGTTAGAAATCACTTGGTCCTCATTTTTGTTAGGATCCAAAATTAACGTTTCCAGTGGTTCAGATAGTTTCCGCACATCCCACCTGGTGGTTTTCACGATTCAGAAAATTAGTTTATTCTTTCAATTTTTAAACGCGGAATAAACATTGACTTACCATTTAACTTGCCCGTCGGTAGAAGAACTAAAGAATTCAGAACCAGATTTGGAATTTATCCACAAAACGTTATGAACGGGATCGCGATGGCTCTGCTCTATAACACTTAACTCTACGGGTTCAGAGCCTCTGCGTATATCCCAAACTGCCACTTGCCCATTCAACTGACCGCTAACTAAGGAATTTGTGTCTTTTTGGTTGTATTCTAGGCATACCGAGGCGGTAGGAGGTTTCAATACAATCAAGGGTACGTTAGGATTTTCTAAAAATTAAATAATTCAAGAGTAAGTTTCCTGCGTTAATATTAAGAGGAAACTTGTTTTGTGTTTGAATATGTCCATTTCATTTCTGAGGTATAAAAGTATAAAATGTTATGCGAAATGATGATAAAAAAATTTATGTCAACCCGCGGGCCGTACCGAAGCCATACGACAATACAAGCCGGAATGCAGGAGCTCGAGCGGCGTGTGACGTCATGATTGTGGTCGGGCACTCGTCGTTTCACTCAGAGTGCAGGTGCATGTCTCTCGCACTAAACTGCGTCTCCACCTTCCTAGTTTCTGTAAGCTTACGGTCTGTACTAGTTTGTACACTTCATTTGATAATTTGAACAAACAATTTTTATAGTTATAAAATGCCAAACTGCTGTGTGCCCGGATACCGAGGTAACTATTATAAAGGTCAAGGTGTTACAGTGTTTAGGTTTCCTAAGAACGACAAAATAAAAGAAAAATGGATACGAAGTATTCACAGAGAAGATTATATTGTCACTGATAATTCAAGAGACTGCATTAAACACTTGTCAGAAAATTTTATTGTACGGGAAGATCGAATGACGAGGTCCGATGGCACAGTTTTGGTCATGCCACGAAAAATTTTAAACTTAGCAGACGATGCGTATCTAACAATTTTTAAAAACCAGCCTAGTTATATGTCAACATGTTTGCCAGTAAAGCGGAAATACCCTGAGGATAGGCAAAACGAAATAGAGAAACGCCTGAAAAAGGCTACGTAACTGAAATCATTAGCAGACAGGATATTAAATTTTGATGATTTCAAAACTAACGTACTAGAAAAATTTCAAAATTTTAAAAAACACTTCGGCAGCATAATTTGTTTATCATGAGTCTATACCGATAGAACCACCGGCCATCTGCCTATAGGGAATTGTATGCAGTACACATTTATATGTACATATACCTATGTATCTAGTCCTACCGTTTATCAGAAGCGTTGTCTATGCCGACGCTAGGGATCGACAGTCAACCGCGTCAGTCGTGTCTTGACTGCGGTGGAGTATACTCATAGTTGGTCGAACTTGCAAAAATACGCAAATTCTTGCTGTCTGCATCTTTAGGGTTTAGAATTATTTAGAGCTCAGTATTTTTTTCTGTTTTTTTACCGATATTCATTTACGTATTTACTATGCCGTTAGTTTATAGTAAAGAAGAAAAAATAAATATTATTAAATGGTATTACTCATCTCAAGGAGGTACGCAAGAAGTGATTGGTCGTTTTGTTTTTTCGTTTCCTGATCGTCCAGTTCCCTGCCGTCGGACGATACTAGATATCATACATCGTTTTGAAAAGTCGGGCTGCATTAATGGATGTTCGAAATGCTATCAGAGTAATTTCCATCCTATTTCGGAGGAAAGAATAGAGAAGGAAGTCAGTGTATGCGCCTTTGTAGAATCAAGTGAGCCCTGCTCTAGCCGCCAAATTTCTGAACAATTAGGTATTCCAAAAACCACAGTTAGGCGTATATTACACAAAAAGAAATATAAGTGTTATAAGGTTAGAAAAAATCAAGAAATATTCCCAGATGACCAGTTTAGACGTCTCAAATTTTGTGAGGCTATTAGAGAAAAATGTGATAATGATGATAATTTTACACGAAATATTTTGTTCACTGACGAATTAACATTTTCCCTTCACAAACGCCATAATCCATCTGCCGTTCGCTACTGGTCTCAGAAAAACAAACATTTGAGCAGGGATGTCAACACTCAATATCCACAGAAACTAAATGTCTGGGCAGGAATCTTAGGGGATCACATCATAGGGCCATTTTTCCTAAACGGAACATTAAATGCGCAGTCATATTTACAATTACTGCAAAATCATATTGTTCCTGCAGTGCGTGACCTTGCTGTAAACTTTAATGATATTTGGTTTCAGCAAGATGGCTGCCCAGCTCATAATGCCAGAATAGTACAAGAATGTCTTTCATTGCATTTTCCACATACCATTAGCACTAGAGGTAATATTTCTTGGCCGCCTAGATCCCCTGACTTAACGCCATGTGATTTTTTCCTTTGGGGATATTTGAATGAAACCATTTATGTACACCAGAATGAAAGACCCCGCACATTAGATGATTTACGAATGCGAATTACACAACTCTGTAATAGTATTTCACCTGTAACTCTCTCTAATGTACGTAGAGAATTTTACAACAGACTGGGCTACTGTGAGGCAAACAATGGAGGCTTGTTTGAAAGAGATATTTATTAGCCTCTAGAATTCTATTTTATTTTCTCTAGAATTTTTTTTGTTTGACATCAATTATTACTTTTTGAACGTTTTTTAATTTCTCCATGTTGCTTCCTTTTTAGAATTATTTTTCTTATTTTCTCTTGGTTTAGTAATTTGCAATTTAATTTTATTTAACTAGGTACATTCAGAATCACTAGTTACTACTTCTTTGGAATCTCAAACCTTCGTTTTCATTACAAATCTACTACTAATATTTCTACAACACGAAACATTATGCCGATGATTGATTCTTACAAATATCTACGAAATGAAATGGCAATATCTGTGTCATATTTAAAGATTAAATATGCTTTATCGACGGATGTGTATTTATTTCTTTTTACGCCACAAATTATTATTGCCGGTACGTAGATATATACGTAGGCGTATATAAATGTGTACTGCATACAATTCCCTATAGGCAGATGGCCGGTGGTTCTATCTGTATATACAAACTTAAAGAAAATATATTTTCAGATAAACCAAGTATTTGCACCATATGCATAAAAGACGATTTTTCACTAAAAATATATTGCGAGAAACCTTCTGAAAACGTTTTCCTGCAAACAAAAATCAATGAAATTTTAAAAAACGGCGAATGTCGAAGTTGGTCAGTTTTATAGAATGTCTTGACTTTTTTAAATTTAATTGAAACAGAATCGTCAGAAAGTGAAGGCTATGCAGTGATTTGGCAAACTATTCTCCAACTGTTAGAAAAAATAAGAAAAATTAAAAATGATAAATTTATTAAAATTAGAATCTTTTAAAAGTGGGGAATTTTGTCTAAAAGACTTTTAAAATATTTGTGAAAATGGGATAGCAAATGAGGCTAACGTGAGTATAGAGCAATTTGAGAAGCTGTAATTATAATGGAAGACGAGATGATATCATCTGATCAAATTGAAATTTTGGTATACATTGCTGGTTACATTGTTCACGTTATTGGTAGAAATTTGCAGTGCAAACAATGTAAAGAAATGATTTCATACAACAGGGACCTTGAAATTGAAACTAATAATTGTAATATGTACCGAGATTTTCCATTATTAAAAACATTTAGATCGCGGCGGATTAAAATATCCCAAGCAAATCTTTATAGATATTACTTCTCAGATGTTTTTACGTTTTAAAGTATTAATAAATGATAAATTTGAAAGTCAGTTCCTAAATTGTCAGAGTCAAAGAATTGTTTTAAAAAAATTGTGTTATCGGCTACTTGATATATTATAAAGATATTCAAATATATGAGGCCGGTGAAGAATGTGGTTGTTTCAATTTTAATTTAATTGAGAAGTGTAGAGTTAAATTCAGTAATATTTTACTCAATAATTATTCTAAAGTTCGACAAGATAAGATTAGTCATAAAGGTATAAAAGAAAGCAAAGTTAAGAAACTATCTAGTCGATAACATGCCGCTGTTCGTCATTAGATTTTTCTGTATCATCTGTGTGTTATTGTAACTCTTTGCATCTATTGATTTAATCTTTCTTTAAGATGTCTGAATATTTATTGTTTAAGTAGAAAATCTATAGTTCACCATGTTTTATTTTAAGAAAATATCAAAGATATCTTTGTTAAATGTTTCATAATTTCATAGCTATTAAAAATAATATTTAATAGTTAGCATTAATAGAGTCATTGTTATAAACTGTATTTAGTTCTTCTCAAGAAATGTATGTCAAATTTGCTTTTCTTAATACACAAAACTATATTTTTTTGTAAGAAACTTGATTTAACATAGTAACGTCGCTTGTCGCTGAGGAACAATCCCGTCCACGATCGTGACGTCACGATTCCTGCATTCCGGCTTGTATTGTCGTATGGCTTTGGCCGTACATTGTACATGCCTTGCTCTATACGTACAGAGAGCAAGCATGTGCAACGTACGGCCCGCGGAACAATTTTTAAATCTTTGAAACCCAAAAAGATATTTAATATTGCAGTGATTATTATTTTATGTTTTTTTACTAAACATATAAACGGAATAATTTTTATCCATGCTTTTCACCCTTTGGCGATTTCAAATGCAAAGTTACGTTATATGATATGGATTCTGCACTAGTTCTTTCGAGTCTCTTAGATGCGAGTAGATGTGTAGACTTTCCGTGTCGCTGTACATCACCCTTAGCAAAACATTTGCAATATTGCGTCCTCTAACATCAGTAGTTTTTCCTACTGATACCCAAATATGTTTATCGCTTATGTCATTGACAACTGAAGCCAATTTCTTCCTATATCGAGGACAAATAATACGAGGGGCACCTTTTATATTTTTACAATCGACCACTAGATGGTGCTTTTGACAAATGTAAACAGTATATTCTTAAAGTTTGACATTTGTTAACAAAGTATCCGCGATAGCTTTGAAATCGAGTAGTTTGTTGACAGTGACAGTTTTAAAACAGTGAGTTTGTAAAATAATGGAGATTACGCGTGAAGGTTTTCGTTGGATGAGTTTTTACTATTGTAAAAAGGGCCTAACCCCACAAGAATGCATTATATCACTTCAGTCAACTTTTGGTAATGAAGCCCCATCAGAGAAAACAGTTTACAATTGGTTTGCAGAATTTCGTTATGGTCGTGCCTCAGTGAGTGATGAATCACGTGAAGATCGACCAAAATCTGTTGTGATTACAAAAAAACATCGATGCTGTGCGGAAAATGATAGAACACGATCCACATGTGACTTATAGTGAGATAGAGGCATCTCTTGGCATATCGCAAACTGCAGTACATTCGATTTTACATGAGCATTTATTTGTAAAAGAAATATATTCTAAATGGATTCCACATAAATTGACCGAAGCACAGAAAGGAGCTCGTTGTCAATTGGTGCAAAGAAATGCGCAAAAAATTCGACGTAGGAACCGCAAAATCCGTATACAACATCGTCACAGGTGATGAAACATGGATATATGCGTATCAGCCGGAATCCAAGCAACAATCTACTGTACGGGTGTTCCAAGATGAATCGAAACTCACAAAAGTTGTTCGTGCAAGGAACACTACCAAAAAAATGATCGCTTGTTTTTTCGGCTGTACAGGACACATCACAACAATTCTCTTAGAGGATCGAAGAACTGTTAACGCTGAATGGTATACAGTAATTTGTTTGCCAAAAGTTATAGACGAAATCAGGAAGAACAACCGAAAACGTCGCATTATTTTTCATCACGACAATGCGAGTTCCCATACAGCACACGTCTAACAATTGACTATTTGAAGGAGAAAAGTGTTGAAATAATTACTCATTGCCCATATTCACCTGACTTGTCGCCGAAAGATTTCTTTTTGTTCCCAAATGTGAAACAAAAAATGCGTGGACAGCGATTTTCAACACATCAAGAAGCAGTCGAAGTCTTTGAAAACCTTATTTCTGAGATACCTACAACCTTCAGAGTGGAAAAAATGTTTTGAGAGTTGGTTCGTACGCATGCAAAAGTGTATAGACCAACCATAATGGCGAATATTTTGAAAAACAATAAAATAGTTTGTTCCCAAAAATTTTCATTTCTTCCCAGATTTTGTAAAAATATAAAGCCCCCCCCCCCCCACGTATTTTCTTTGGGTGGATTCCACGGGCATAGACAAGTCACTATACAGCTTGAGCGCGCGGGGTATGATCACCCGATGTCAGTCGATATTCTTCGGACGTATATTCGGAAAAATGATCTTTGCTAGCTGTGTTCGCCAGATATAGATATTTACATCAGTTGTGTGCTGGCTGCAGAGAGGAATGCACGTAGGTTTATACTTGGCACTGTTTGCCTATAATATTTCATAATATTATTTTTCTTAGTGGTTGCTCATTTTATAAATTTAAGTATGGACATTTTATCCATCGAAGAACGATTAACTAGAGTAATTATTTTATTTTTGAATGCATAATTCTGCTATAAATGTATTCAACTTATTTTTCCAGAGTTGTTATTTCTTTATATTTACTGGAGAGAATCTCTAATTTTAATTTCTATTTCAAGGGTCGTTTTTATGTTATTTTATGGTATTTCTGTTATACTTATTTATAGTTTTTTTTTTACCATGAAATTTCTATTTATTTATTTTTCTCTAGACATCTTAGTTTATTCTGCAGATGTTTCAGGCGGGTTGTTTTTATTTCATTCTAAAACCCAGTTGTACTGCTATAACTTTTTACACAACTACATTATTATTTAATTTCATAAGGATAATCATAATTACGTTATAAGTATTACAATCTTCGCGTTATTATCGACTTAGTTATCTAAGCAATCGTCATCACTTAAAGAGAAAATTTAATTTGTTCTTTTTGTCAATCTGCGAAAAAATAATCAGATCACTATGAGTTCGAATATGAGCAGGCAATGCTAGTATGTTGTGCCGTAACTCTAATATGTATTATCGGACCACGTTTAGATGCGAGTTTACGTATACCATCGGGTGATCATACCTCGCGCGCTCTTGCTGTATATAGAAAATGAGTGCTTTATGTAGATCCGACGACTGATGTTTTACTTCGCAGGTTTGCACTTGCCACGGTAGTAATGCATTGAAAATTTTGCATCGGAGTTGAACCGTCAAATTCTAGGGCAGGCAAATCTTATCCACCTTTCAACGGGACATATATACACAATAGAAAACATGTAACTAATAAAAGTAAAAACGAGATCGGCCCGCTACACACAGCGCTTGGGATTTAACTAAAATACTTTCGGGGCAAAAGCCCATTCTTCCACGTTCCCTACATTCGCAACGATAGATGCACCTACTTTTATATATATACATATCGTAAGTTGTAAACACGAGTTGGAAAAATTCGCGTATGTAATGTACAGCTTGTTATTTATGCCTGATTGTATTACTGTGCCCAATTTCAAATTATATTATTCATTTAGGTCCAGTCCTGGAATGTAAACCTGACGTCCGATCCATAGTCATAACTCTTTCATCATTTTAAAGATATATTAGCAAAAGATTTTGTGCAAAATCACATTTTCTAACGTGTTAAATATATATAAAACAGGGTTCCATTAAAAAAAAGTCTAGCTGTCTGAGGTTGTTCTGAAAGTGTGAAATGTACAATTGTTTTTTTGTCAGCCAGTGAAATCAGCTGGAAAGTACTTCATCTTTGGTAAGTAAACCGATATTGTAGTTGCACAAATATCAAAGTTAGTAATAACTGGCGGATAACTTTGAACAGACAAAGTATATATGACATGTACTTTACAGCATTATAAAACGGCACTTTTCGCGACAGAAGTTGCACGGATTCGCTAGTAAACTATAAAAGTCAACGTTTTCATATACTATATTTCAAACAAAAATTCAAAATAGAATCTGCAAATACTTTGCCCGTACAAGATATGTCACTAAAGGCCTATTCCATTTAGAGTGCCTTTATAGTCAGAGTGGTGACACACCGATGAGATTAGTTCTGACAGGTCTATTGATTTCCTATCTCGTATTATCACCCTCACTAACTCCATCAAGGTTGGTAGAATGATAACTTTTATAGTGGTTACCTCGACCAGGTATTTTCCGGAAAAAAGACGTGGCTTATGGTGGAATTTTACGTCATGTTTCAAACTACCGCTTATAGTTGAATCGTTGAACCGACACGGCCAAAGTACGAACTAAATATGATAATTTAATACCACTACTAATTCCCATCGACCGAAACAACTTGAGAACAATCAAAGTAACCTAATTCATAAATACTTTAGGATATATAGCTTCCACAAATAAAATACTATCACATAAAAGCCATTTACAAAATAAAGTTATTAAATATGAGTTTCTTTACCCATATTTTAAACACCGCCCACATGGTGAAATATTAAAAGATACCTTATACAAGTTGTCATTTTACCAACAGTTCATTCCATATTTTTACAATAAGTTAGCATTCTAGTATAAGAACTGTGTCTTGAAGCAATATCTCCATTTTGTATATGCTGCCTATTAAAGAACAACAATATCCAATAATGTAAATTGCAAATATCTAATAAAATCGTTCCCAATATAAGGCATTGAGGGACTGCCCTTATAATTCACCAACTACTATACGCACTATCCACCCATATGGTAAAAATTTTAGTATAATTCTGCAATCTGTATATAATACTGGAAGAATTCCAAAGCACACTTACCAACTTCCCATATAAATGAATGTTTGCTTTCATTAACAACAACAGCTTGAAATGTTAGATTACAATGGCTAACAGCTAATTTTGTACCGCCATCAGGTGACCACGAAATATGAGTAACTGGTCTTGTTACAGGATATTGGTCTTGATATACATTAACTGTTCTCGCAGTACTCTTGTCGATAAGTGGCGTCGGTTCAACATCAGTATAATACTGCTGATAAATATTTATTGCGTTGTTTTGTAGAATACAATTTTCCATATTTCTGCATAGTTGCATCATTGTATGAGTGTATCCTTCATCTTTCTCAATTTTGCGCCGGTATCTCTTAGTTTGTTCCTCATCTGCAGTGTTGACGTCTTTTGGCCATCCACCTTCTACATGACACATGCTATTGTTTATGTACTCAGCACGCATTGTATTTAATTGATGTTCAGCTTGTTGAACACTAAATTGAGTTGCTTGATGGACAGGATCTCTAAAATATAAAGTAAAAGATAGATACACTTTATAAACGCAAACATTATTTTTTATACCTGAGTATATATTCATGTAAATGTTTTTTATTTGATGGATAATTATCTATCAAGTCTGGTCCTTTATCTGAAAACATACATTGTCGGCCAAATTCACTTCTTTTCTTCTGATAAACATATTGTATTTCCATTTTTAAGGCTTTGTGTTTCTATATTTGGAACTGATGGAACTGATGTCAGTTTTGACAAACTAGTTTGATCAATAACTTAGTTACCGAGAGGATAATAGATTATTTTTGAAATGAACTTAAAAATTGATGTACAGAAGGTACATTCTTTTCTTTTTCTAAAATAGCTTCATTCTGAAATTTATAATTATTTTCATGTAGTGCGTAACAGAAATAAAAAAATATGCACTTACAGATAATGCTAAATTATTTAAGAATTTATTCTTCGCTTTATTATCTGCTCTGAAATTATTCACATTTCCCATAATAGTGTGAAAATGTTTAATTCTATTTTTGACAAGTTTTTTATAATTTATATCTTCATATTCTGCTGATGCAATTTCATTAGTATCATCATATTTTTTAACTTCATCTGATATTTTTGATATACTCTTTGAATTTCTGCCAGTTTTGATACTTTTAGATGAAGAGGCACTTTCTTCTTTGTTACCTGCTGTTTCAAGACATCTTAAGTCATTATCACGATCATGTAAAATAATACTTTTTAATTCTGTATACTGCTGATGTACTATTTGGTATTCATTTTCTGCCTTATTAAGTTCCTTAACAAGAGCATCTAATCTGAAATCGGCTTTTATTTTAGGAATAATAGTAAGAATATATCATTCTGTTACCTTTCCATTGATAATACAAACAATAATAGTATATTTTAAAAAAATTATCACACAGTTTCACATTTAATGCATTTTGTAAACAGATACTTCTTTAAAATACGGAACTTATTTATATTTTGTCTTCCTGCTAGATAATTCAATTTTTAGAAATCGTTAATATGGTATTGTTACAATTACATAGGTACTACACACGTTTTCAGTGTCTAATTTTATTTTGAAAATCTATCAAAATCTCGGATCAAAATACACCAAAAGATGAAGTGATAAAATATGCAACTGTGCAAACAATTCTGTCAAAAAAGTACCGGTGTGCTCCAGTGTTCAAGAAACAAGCACTCAGGAATATCCCTCCCTAGTCCCTAGCGGCAAAATCACAATTTTGTGACAGAAGTTGACAGAACTGTGACAGAACACACTAATGGTCGCATTCAGCAAATGGACCGGGAACCGTTCCCGTTCCAACTGTTCGCCTTTATGTGATCTCTTCCATTTCGTACTTTTCACTGCTGCCATGTGTTAGAATTATACTGATTAAACCGAATATACAATAATAATAAATTGTTTTCTGCATTGTTTCGGCGTAGTTTTCAGTGTAAGAGCCGGTTCTTCCAAACCCGATTAAAATACTCGGTTAACTCCAATGAAACATTTACTTCTGTACAATACCTTTAATTTGGTTATCTTACTTTTGTATACTAGAATCGCCGAAGAGATTCAATAATAAAAGAGCGTAAGAACATCCTATGCATAACAACGGTTGACGGCAAATATCGTTTACATTAGGTGATTAGGTAAACTGTAATAGTATCACAGATCGCAGGTGTTTATTTACTTTTATATTTCTGTCTCCGTTAAATGTGTTTTGGCTCCACTTATTCTGTTTTCATTTGAATGTGCACAATTTCTTATGTCAAATACTACGGTGATAACTAGGGCGCGGACACGTACGGTTGATGACTCATCGCCCATGGGCGCACTATTGAAATGTTGTATTTTTAAGTGGTTTTAATTTTATTTATATAATTGGATAACAAGTGGCTGGTGATCTATAAAATACAAAATACCTTATTATTTGTTCATTTTCTCTTCTGTAAGGCTTGTTCTCTTTGAATTAAGTACATCCTTGTAGATAGAAAACGCCTTTTCTACATCGCAACTGGTTATAGGTGCGTACTGGAAATATTCTTTTATTTCAGCGTATTTAGCATACACAATTGCCGGAATGTTATTAAATCTGGATTTCTATTAAAAACTGCGTTTAACTTTTGCCGAAGGCCACACCCGAAGTCACTTGGAATACTTTTGAAATTATTAATAGCCCACGTCTAATGTGGTTAATCCATCTTTTAATTTGAAATTTCAATTTTCAAAATATGTGATTAGTTTAGGTAAATTTCCACAGAGTTCCTGAAGGAATAACAACTGATTTTTTTAAATTTGGGTTTTATGTTAGGTCCTTGCACTCAGAAATACTTTGAGCATCGTCACTTAAACATGTAACGAAATTTTGTAAACTAGCGATATTCTCTGCATAAAAACTATTTCTGTGTGTGTTTTAGCAAAGCTAAGTGACGAAGTGCGATATTTTGGCATTTTGTAACGATATTTTACAGACTTTGTAATAAAGTTCGGAATCACTGACAATTCATTTTCATATCAGAAAAAGTAACATAAACATCGCTCTAGATCTAAATAAATGATAAATAAAAATGTAGGCGTATGTTATTGAAACTAAACGAAATTCAGTGCACACTTACGTCTAGATAATTGGGAGAAGTCGATTCAATAAACCGGTATTAAACAGACTATTACAAAAATTACGAAGTCAAAACAATGAAAAGACGAAACTAACGTAAGTATGAATGACAATTTTATTTCTCTTGCGAAATATAGGGTAAATATAATAAATTTTAAAAATCCCTCACGCTCCTATCTACGCCGATGAAAAAAGGATTTTTCTCATAAATTCCTTATTTTATGGGCATTTTTTGCTCTCATTCGCGGGCACTTCTCGGGCGTAAACAGATGTTGCAGTTCACCATATGAATTAGTGCTATTCAGTAAGCGTGTGTTGTTTACATTATTTCTTTGCTCCGTTGTAACTTCGTCGTAGTTTAAACCGGTCATGTCCGCGCCCTAGTGATAACTATTTTACATTGATCCTTGAATGATTTTGTGTGTCTTTGTGCACACGACTTTGGTGTGATCACTGAATCTGTTCAGCGATCTGAGTATATTAACTTTCTTCAAAATTGTGTGTTACGTTGGTGTTGGAATGCGTTAATGGCGCATGGGGAAAGAATACGCTCTCACTATGGGAACGTAGAATTTTTCCGCTCGCAAAAAGTGCGACCGCTACACATGTTCAGAGTGAGTGTACATCATCCGATTCCGATCACTGAACCGTTGCGCAGCTGTTGTGTCTGCTGAATGCGACTGGGAATTCTTAAAAAATCGCTATGCAACAATTATAAACAAAACAGTCGTTATTCTTGGAAACAATTTTATCATTCGAATTTCTACTTGGTATGCGATTGGCTGTTATGTTGAAGTAGCAGTAGTGACTGGGGAAGAAGCACTCTTAAATTATGAAATTATGACTGTGTATAAAGTTGTTGCTGGTAAAATAGTCAGCTTTAAATTCAATTTGTACAGGATTATTCTGCCCATTTAAAGTACTGGTCATTTCAATTTCAGTTGCTTGAAAAATTTGTCATTTTGTACTTATTTCATTGTAAAAAATAAAACGTTTAGTAAAAGTACTATAATAATATTAACAGACACAAATGCTTTCAATAACTTTATTAATAAATATAAATATGTATAATTTTGTAAATGCAATCGAATACATTTTAATAAACTCATTCGCAATTGTGAATTTAAGCTAACTAATCTATTTATAATGACAAAACAAAAAATAAATAGAAAAGCACGATCAATATTTAATTATTTCCTATACCACTATATCATTGCATTAGTTTTAATGACTCTATAGCAGCTTCAAGTCTCTCCAGCTCAACATTTGTTTGACTAAGTTTATTCATATTACTTTCTTGAACGTCCAAAGGAACTTTAGTCATATAATCAGCAGAACTTATTATCTGATTCAATTTGGTTTTCGTACTAGTTAAGAAATCAATTTTCTTTTGTAGCTTTACAATCTCCTTCAGTGGATCTATAATGCCTTTGAGTAGTAGATGAACTTCACATTTATCAGAAACAGTCAAAATGGCGCAACCTTCAGGTGCAATGGCATGCACTTCAATCTTGGAACAATATGATAAAGTTTGTAATGGAAGGATGTATCTTTGAACGATTTCTTGTGTACTTGCATCAGAACATTTCACATAAGCTGGAAGAGAATATATATTTAAATGAATATGAGGTTCTATACTGTAAATAAATGTTGAACTAACCTTCTGTCTTTGTTTTATTTAGTAAATTGTAATCACTTCTCGCAGATCTAATACTTTTTGCAATTTTCTGTATAAAATCAACTTCAGATTCAATTGTTTCATTCTTCCATAACCTTTCCATTTCATCTGGATAAGATGCTACACAAATACTTGAAATCCTTTCGATTACACCTTTTGGTCGAGGTAGACGTTGATATAATTCTTCAGTTATAAACGGCATAAAAGGTGATAGTAGCCTCAAATTGGTTTCTAAGGCCCTGTATAAAGTAACTTGGGCTGTTTTAATACTATCAGCATTGTTACTAGCAAACACTGGTTTTAAATACTCCTGCAACCAATGACAATATTAAGCAACGTTCAAATTCTTTTAACAAAAAAACTTTACCAAGTATACATCGCAAAGATCATACAACCACACATTATAAATGACTGTAGTTACTAATGGAAAATCATATGTTTCAAAACCTCTATTCGCGTAAATAGTGGCCGAAGCAAGTTTACTTAACATCCACAAATCCATAGCAGATTCATTACCAATTAATTTGAAATCAGTTGGTGCTATAAAATCATTCGAAAAATAAGTTAAAGCAAATTTAGTTGCGTTCCAGATTTTATTGCAGAAGAATCGGTATCCTTGCACTCTTAGGATGTCCAAATTCAGGTCCCTGCCTGAACAGAAAGCGCATAAAGCAAAGCGTAACGCATCAGTTCCACATTCGGGAATTCCCTCTGGATAATCTTGCTTTTGGCCCAACTTGGCCTTTTCAATTTCTTTAGGATCCAAGTTACCTTCATTAAGTTGCATGTGTAAATCTTCTAAATTAATACCATTAATTACATCCATTGGATCTATTACATTGCCCAGAGATTTACTCATTTTTCTACCGTGCGCATCTCGTACAATTGGATGTAGATACACTTCCCTAGTAAATTAATACATTGTAATAATTTTATTTAAATAGAATCAATTATCTCACAAGTGCGTTGAAATTATATTACACCCACGTTGGGCGCCAAAATTTTCGAAAAAGTGTAACTTTTAAGTAATTATTCTGATAATATTACATTTATACTTACCTATATGGTAATTGCCCCATTAACTTCTGGCCAAAGAATACCATCCTAGCTACCCAAAAGAATAAAATATCATGACCAGTTTCCAGTACTGACGACGGATAAAACACTTTAAGATCATCAGTTTCATCAGGCCAACCAAATATGGAAAATGGGAAAAGTGCTGATGAAAACCAAGTATCTAAAACATCTTCGTCTTGCCTTAGTATAATATTTTCGGGAGATGTTTTAAATTTATCAGCAGCTTTTCTTAACGCCTCCTCTTCATTTCTGCCTGATACCCAATAATTACCGTCAGTATCCTGTGAAGAATAATACTGATTACTGCTCAAAATAATATCAAATGAACATTCTTTAACTTACACTGCCAGTTGGTATAGAGTTATCTTTAGAAGTGACGAAATAAGCAGGAATTCGATGACCCCACCATAGCTGTCTGGAAATGCACCAATCTCTAATACCCTCCATCCAATGATGCCATGTTTTAACGTGCATTTCCGGAATAATCTTCAGTTCACCAGTATTCACAGCTTTTATGGCATCAGCGGCCATTTCACCACATTTAACGTACCACTGTGGTTTAAGCATTGGTTCAACAATGTCTTTGCTGCGATTACAAATTGGCACCACCATAGGATTATTTTTTGTTTCTATGTAAAGGCCTTTCTCTTTTAGTGCATCAGTTATTGCCCTTCTGGCATCGAATCTTTTCATTCCCTAAAATAATAAAACAAGAATAATAGTAGAACTATGATTTTATGAAACAGTCGCAGTTTAAATGATTGACAGCTATCTATTAAACATCATATAAAAGATGGTCCACTTAAACTAAATATCTGAATTAAATTGCATTTAATGTAAATAGTGTATTATGTATGAAGTTTTATAGATCTCATTTTAGTAACAAGTTTTATTAATCATGAGCGAAGCGTAGCGGAGCCAGTGTTTAGTAAAACGAGCGACTAATGAGATTCGTACTATAGTTTTTCTGCGACAGCAAATAATCAAAATAATACAAATTACTTGTCCGTCCCTTCATGACTAAAGCGCACGAATTTACTTTAGTTTTCTTTACTTTAAGCTTTATTTAAGTTTAGCGAACTAGGAGTTTTTTAAGCGATTATTGAGTTAGAATACCGCAAAAAACCATTGATGGGGTTTTCTTGTTTTGAAATAAAATATGATTTTTTAAATGCAAACTTCTGTATATTTTATTTTTTCTATTAAAATTTCATATTTAAAAAAAAATTATAATGAACTTTCTTCTAGAATCAAAAATAACACTTTTATTACAAATATTAAGATCAAGTATACCGTGTTAGCACTCTAATGCATAACAAGCTAAATAAATATTTCGACAACTATGTGGTCATCATCAGTAGCACTGACTAAAAACGCGGTGTTTAATCAGTGCTACTAATAGAAGTTTTAAATTGATTTAAAATTAGTTCATGTTGAAATTAATTGGCCCGCAATTTGAATCAGTCATTTCAAGTTACACACCTGTACATACGAACTTACCGTAAAAACACCGTAATCCCCTCGAATAATTCCGCTATCGTCGAAAATAGTTACGAACGGTAAATTGTGTCTAATGCCGACCTCGTAATCGTTAGGATCATGTGCGGGTGTAATTTTCACAGCTCCAGTGCCGAATTCTCTTTCGACGAATTCGTCGGTCAATATCGGTAACTTCCGATCGCAGAATGGGTGCATAACGTATTTGCCGTGTAAATGTTTGTATCTATCATCATCTGGATGGACCGCGACAGCTGTATCGCCGAGCATGGTTTCAACACGAGTCGTAGCAACTATGATCTTTTCGTCTGATTCTTCCACTGAATATGCGAATGAAACTATAACTCCGAATTCTACTTTTTGATCGTAGTTTGGTACTGATAACAATGTACGCCCAGAAAGCTCGACTTTGTCGACCTAATGAGGAGAAATATCAGTTACATTTATTTTCACATACTGGAATTGTTTTTGTGAACCAGTTTTATTATTGCGCCTTCTTAAGCCTAAAAAGCGTATAATACGAGCCAAAATACGAACCAATTACTCATCAACGTTTTTTATATCTATATTTTGTTTAATACTTGGCTATTCTGTTTAGTAGGTAAGTTGACAAATATAAAATATTTGAATGACAATTGCAACAAACGTCAAAAGATGTATGAACATTATTATTTATAACAGTACTCAAATGCCTTTCGTATGTTATACCACGCGATCATTTAAATTCTAAATTATAGCAGGCGGGATTTTTTTTATTAGGTTGTCCAGAATGTCAATTATTGATTAATTAACATTTTGAAACGTCACTTTGACAATTCAAATTGTAAATTAGTATCACGCGATCATTTAAATTCTAAATTATAGCAGGCGAGATTTTTTTTATTAGGTTGCCCAGAATGTCAATTATTGATTAATTAACATTTTGAAACGTCACTTTGACAATTGAAATTGTAAATTAGTACTTATATACCAACTTAATTTAAATTTCACAGCCTGCTCTAATTTAGAATTTAAATGATCGCGCGGTACTTATACCGTGCGAGCAAGTTGAACTGAAGAAGGTTGGCAGCACAAATTTTCTGTTAGCAACACTGAGTAGTTGGTATTGAGTAATTTGGTTACTTAATAGTAAACAAAGGTTAATGCTATCGTAACCTAACATCTTACTGTCAGATAGTAAAAATTGATGGATGCGAGAATTGAATTTTATAGTACATTTTTTAAAATGAAAGCCAGAATTGTTGTGTTATTAAAGACATCGCCCCGTAATATTTGACTACGTTTATAGATTTATTTTTGTTGCTGCGTTTTTACAAATCCTTCATATCGTGATAACAAACTTCAGAAACCATGGAATGAAATATTCACTAGAGGAGCTAGGACATATCAAGAAAACAAATTATATATTGGAATGGTGTAATTCTGCTCTGATTTAATTTCATTTTAGTGATTGTAACACTGGTTTATTTTCAATAAAATTTTTAACTAAACACATAAATACAATAGACACACATGAATCTCCACAAAACACATAGATATGAAAGCACTTATTTAAGTTGATTAGTGTACTGTGATTGACACTACAACAAATGTTCAAAATGACCCCCATCATTCTCAGTACACAGCTGTACACGTTGTTTAATATTTTCAAATACCTTCTGTAATGTATCGATACTTATGCTATTAATCGCTTGAGAGATTGCATTTTTTAGCTCGTCTATATTGTGCAACCTTTGTTGAAAAACCTTTTGCTTCAAGTATGCAAACAAGAAAAAATCCAATGGTGTCAAATCGGGTGAGTGCGGTGGCCATATTCCTCTACTTATTAGTCTGTCATCAAAATACTCTTGTAGATACGTTATTGTCCTTGCAGCTGTATGCGCAGAGGCTCCATCCTGTTGAAAGTACCCATGTTGCAACTCATATTCATGTAGTTCATTAACAAACACGTTAAGGATATTTTCTTGGTATCGTGCAGCATTTATTGTACCGTCGAAAAAGATTGGTCCTATTATTCGTCTTCGAGACATGGCTACCCATATTCCAATCTTTATAGGATGTAAATCATTTTCTTCGAATATATGAGGGTTCTCCGATGACCATGCACGACAATTTTGACTATTAACATAGCCGGAAAGGTGAATCCATGCTTCATCTGAGAAAAATGTCAGGTTCAAGTCATCGTCATTGTTCAGATGATCCATAAACCATTGACAATAATGCCGCCTTTGCTCAAAATCCTGTGCATATAAATGTTGGTGTACAGTAACTTTGTAAGGGTGCATATGCAAATGCTTCTTCAAAGCAGTTCGACAGCTACCGTAAGACACACCTAGAATTATTAAATATAATACAATATTTCAAATATAATATGTATATTTATACCAGACTGAGCAGACAGCTTGCGTAAAGATTTCTTTGGACTAGCATGCATCTGTTCTGCTAAATCCTCTACAATATCTTCAGTCAAAACGTAGGGCTCGTTAGCTCGCTTTCGCTTCAAGATACTTCCTGTTTCCGTGAACCTTCTTACTAATCTACTACAATGCTGGACAAAAGTTTCATACACAATAGGCACGTCAGGGAACTGGGTAGTAAATTGATGTATACGAGATTGATTGGAATAGATCCATTGCCCATTCTCATCTTGAACACCACTACGAAAGTAAGCCATCAGAATGAAGGTGTCTTGTTCAATAGTGAACGGCATGTCAGCACGCACTTGCTACGTATGATTGTCTTAAGAAACGCAGTTTTAGTATACTTAAACAGAACTATAAACTTGAAGCAAAAAATTCGAGATCTAACGAAACACGATAAATGACGGATGACAGTTGTCAAAATAAACAGCAGCAGGCAGGAGTGACTAGGCAGGGTCTTAAACATTCGATCAAAAAAAAAGTATCACAGCAGGGATTTTGGTGCAACCAACCTTCTTCAGTTCAACTTGCTCGCAACTTAATTTAAATTTCACAGCCTGCTCTAATTTAGAATTTAAATGATCGCGCGGTATTACTTGAAAGGTAAAATTTTGTAACATCTCAAATTTGACGCCATTTTAATTTATTGGGGCATGACGGTTGCTATAGCGATTCAACTATACCAGAATGTTTTTTATTCTTAGTAATATTTGTGAACTACCCGATATTATATAAGCACACAGTTATGCGTGTTTAACTAACCATAAAATAGTAAGCAAAAGGACCGTACCTATGATATATGACTATTATTTGAAGTCACAATGTTTCTTGCCAATTAACAGTTGGGGTTCTATTGTTATTGGGAAAAGATGTTTATTTGTTGTTAGTGAAAGCTTGCGTATATGATTTTATGATGTTGTCAACTATTCAACTAGCTGAAGATTCTTATAACAATAATGACTTTTGATCAAAATATAATCACTAGGGAGCGGAATCGAGCGAGCTAAACTACCACGGAGCCACAACCGTGAAAAGAAATAATGTAAAGAACTGCGTGTTGTTTACATTATATCTGAATAGCACTAATTCATAGGGCGAACTGCAACATCTGTTTACGCTCGACAAGAGACCGAGAATCAGAGAAAAAAGGGCAATAAAGTAAGGAATTTATGAGGTAAAATTCTTTATACACGGGCGTAGATAACGGCGTCAGGAGTGTTTAAAATTTATTATACTTACGTTATATTTCCAAGAGAAATAAAATTTTCATTTACACCTTACGTTAGTTTCCTTGTTTCATTGTTTTAACTGTTAATTACGTACTTCGTAATTTTTGTAATAGTTCCTGCCGGTTCATTGAATCTACTTCTTCCATTTATATCGACGTAAGTGTTAATTGGATTTTGTTAAGATTAAGATTAAAATTTTTAGTTATCGTTTATTTAGATCTAGAACATTGTTTATGTTACTGTTTCAGATATGATATGGAAGAACGTCGAGAAATACATCGTGAAACAATGGCGAGTTGGATTGAGGGTCATACTGATTGTATGTCCATTGTCAGTGATTCCGATATTTATTGCAAAGTCTGTAAAATATCGTTACAAAATGCCAAAAAATCGAACGTACAACGTCACTTAGCATCGCTAAAACAAACACAGAAATTGGACCCGTTGAAAGCTGACATTTTTAACGAAGAACTCTGTGAAGCTTTAATGGCGGCTAATATCCCATTAAAGAAACTTGGCCATCCCACTTTCAAAACATTTCTCCAAAAATATACTGGTCGACATGTTCCTGATGAATCCACCTTACGCAAATGTTATGTTTCTAAGTGCTTCACGAAAACAGTAGAATGCATTAGAAGACATCTTTCAAATCAGTACCTATGGATAAGTGCCGACGAAACTGTCGATATATTAGGACGCTGTGTGGTAAATATTGTAGCTGGTGTACTACATCCAACTATTCCATATAACGCATATGTAATAGCATCTAAAGTTATAAATACAGTTGATGCGGAAACAGTTGCTAAAACCATTGACGAGAATTTGAACAAAATGCTTCATTCGGAGGACAGGTACAGGGAAAAAATACTTTTATTTGTTAGTGACAGTGCCGCATATATGTTAAAAACAGGCAGACTATTAAAGGAAACATATCCTTATATGCTGCATATTACTTGTGTAGCACATGCTCTCCACAGAATCTGTGAATATATCAGAGACAACTATCCGGAAGTTGATAGACTTGTATCGGCTTTTAAAAAAAATTTCAGAAAAGCACCATCGAGAGTGGCCCTTTACAGGGAAAAACGTCCATCTTTGTCACTGCCACCCGCGCCAGTAATAACTAGATGGGGAACATGGCTGGAAGCTACTAGTTTTTATGCAGAGAATTTCGATAGTTTACAAAATTTCGTTACATGTTTAAATGACGATGCTCGAAGTATTTCTGAGTGCAAGGAACTAACACAAATCCCAAATTTAAAAAATCAGCTGTTATTCCTTCAGGAACACTTTGGAAATTTGCCTAAACTAATCACATATTTTGAAAATCGAAATCTCAAACTAAAAGATGGATTAACCACATTAGATGCGGCTATTAATAATTTCAAAAGTATTCCAAGTGACTTCGGATGTGGCCTTCGGCAAAATTTAGACGCAGTTTTTAATAGAAATCCAGATTTAATAACATTGTGGCAATTGTGTATGGGGACAATGACACAAAATCAAACTGCTAAATACGCTGAAATAAAAGAATATTTCCAGTACGCACCTATAACCAGTTGCGATGTAGAAAGGACGTTTTCTACCTACAAGGATGTACTTCATTCAAAAAGAACAAATCTTACAGAAGAGAACCTTGAGAAAGTATTGCTGGTGAATATTAATACTCCTTTACTCGACTTGAACAACAAAAGCAACAAATAATAATGTATTTTGTATTTTATGAGTTGTTATTCAATTATATAAATAAAATTAAAACCTCTTTAAAAATACAACATTTCAATAGTGCGCCTATGAGCGATGAGTCATGGCTCGCTCGATTCCGCTCCCTAATAATTAGTAATGTCAACGGTCTTTTTGCCACAGTAAAAATGTTTTGGAGCAAGCATTCAAATAGTCGAATTGAAGCTTTTATTTTCCGGGTAAAAGCTTCAGACAAACAATTAAAGAAGTCAATAAAACATGCAAAAAAGTCTGTATTGGTGAAATAACATTTCTGAATAAATAGACGTGGCTACTATACCAGGTATATCTACCAATACACAATGTTGGTTGCACACCCAAGATAAGCCACGTTTGTTCCAACCATTAATATAAAGCCACGCTATAAATAAACCTATGCCTACATTTTCTATATTATCAAGTGTTATAATTACCTCGATATCAGAAATAGCCGATTTTAAAGTGCAGGACCAATTGACTAGTCTGTTTGATCTGTATATGACACCTTCATCGTGTAACCTGACAAAAGCTTCGACCACAGCTCTGCTCAACTTAGGATCCATGGTAAAAGCAGCGCGGTCCCAATCTAAGGACGTCCCCATTTGTCTTAATTGATGGTAAATTCTAACACCTTTCCTAAAAGGAAATTTTTACGTAATAAAAACAAAAAATGAAAACCAATACATATCAATTACTTTTTCATCATCACTTATGTTGCACACAATTAATATTATTAAACTGTAAAGTCTCTCACAGATTCTTTTTTAATTTAAAGCTTTTGAAAGATATATCAATTTATGTAAAGAAAAATGCACAGAGTTTTACACACCGTTATGCCGTGTTATTCAGAATAAGTGATATAATAATGTAATGGCTGATATATAAAATTATTTTCAAAATTTCATCATAAAATTCGCAAAATATTTTTTTCTTAATTTTTCTATAAATTTTTAACAAATTTTGCATTTTCATTAATTATTTTTGCTCCTCAACTTTTATATTAATTACCTACTTACTTTAGCACTTAAATAATTCTTTATACCTTCAAACCTAACAGATGAGACTATAAAAACAAACAGTATCTTTTATATTATACTAAAATGCCCTTATGATGATTACTCACCTAAAATAAAGTGAGGAAGTTCATTTTTAATAAACATACACTGATTTGAAGTATTTCGCATCTTATAGATTCAGAAGTAAACCAAAAATTTTCATTGGTTATCACACTAATAATATCTAGTACTTTCAATTTCATTGCAAATTTAACAGCCACTTTTAATAGGAATGGTAAACAGCTGCATATTTTGAAGTCCAAAACTGACTTTTAATACTTATATTGTAATTATTGAAAAGAAACACATCGAATTTAAAAACTGATGTTTTAAAATTGAATTTTTTTAAAGCCATGGATTAAATATCTAATATTTTGAGATGGATTTGTTGAAATGCTGAGTATCATTTATACAGATATAATACTATAGTCCGTCTCAACCCCATTATGCAGTACAGGTTTAATAGGGATATTGCATCTATTATCTTTAGTAGTCTCTTAATAACGCCATCTTTATATCCGGTTGCCTTGTTGCAAGTTCTATTATGCAAAGTATATGGGTATATATGAGTAATCGTTACTGTCAATTGTCAGTTTTTGCCGTAGTTTGTATACTTTTATATTGGCTTTAATTTATCTATATATAATTTCTGTTAAATCGTTCTTTTTAGCAAGCATATTATCTTTTTCAAGCATTTAAAAACAAGTATGCATACCTATATCTATAGCTACTATATTTAGGACAGCTGACTCGTCGGCCATTTTGGAGATAAATGTCAGTTCATATCACGATACACTTATACCGGTATGCTCACTTTAGCTGTCAATGACGTCATTGCGGACAGATTGACAGTTCTCATATAGGCTACATTTTGACGCAGTTATCTCCAAAATGGCGGACGAGTCAGCTATGCTTTATATAGTAGTTGTACCTATATCTATAATTCTGATAAACGTGATAACCTATATACATATACTTTTTACAGATTGCTACATGATATGGGTTTTGAATTTTAAAAAGTGGGACGAAAGAGTATCTTATTGAAAGAGATGACATCATTAGGTGGAGACATAAATACTTACGAGACATCAGAAAATTCAAAGACGAAGGTATAGTTTATCATTTAATTTGTTATACTTTTATGTTCATTACGCAATTTATTATTTGCTTGTGTTTGATTGTGATTGTTTTATTTTTAGGTAGAACTATAATATATACTGATGAATCATGAATAAATGCAGGACACTCGGTAAATAAAAAGTGGACTGACGCTACTGGTCAAAGCAGTCGACAAGCTTTTTACACAAGGACTGGTTTAAAATCACCAAGTGGTCTTGGGCCTCGATTTCCATTAATTCATGCTGGACGCGAGCAAGGTTTTGTTGTTGGTGCTGAATGTACATTTCTTTGTAAGAAAAATACTGCTGATATTCATAGCGAAATGGATGCAGATACATATGGAGATTGGTTCAAGAATAAATTACTTCCAAATATACCAGAGAACTAGGTTGTTGGTCTCGATAATGCCTCATATCACACGAGAAAATTAGAAAACTTTCCAACAGTAGCACGGAGAAGACCAAATTATTGAATGGCTTACTGAGAAGAATATACCACTTGATAATGACATGTTAAAAAGAGATTTACTGGCTTGTATGTCAGAGGTTAGGTCTCAGTATGACAGAAACAAAATTGATGAATTTGCAAAGAATAAAGGGCATTATGTTCTTCGGCTTCCACCTTATCATTGTGAATTAAACCCAATTGAAATGGTGTGGGCACAAGTTAAGCACTACGTTGAAATGCACAATACGACATTCAAACAAAGAGATATTGAACAATTAATTGTGGAGAGTTATCAGAATGTATCAGTGAACAACTGGCAGAATTACATTGGCCACCTTGCTAACTTGCAAGACGATGTTGAAGAGTTTATAATTAACGTCACACATTCATCATCAGATCAAGATTCTTTAAGTGATTGAAGAAAAATAAAACAATATGTGTACCTACCTCCTTTGTTTGGTCATGGTTAGTTTTTTCATAAATGTTATCATGTATTATTAACTTGTTCTTATAAATGTGTATAATGGAATGTAGATTAACATATTAATATTCAATAAGACTATATAAGTCATGTAACATATTAAAAAATAAAAGTACATGTGTATGTGTGGTTATTGTTATTCTTTTCATAAATATGTATTATTTAAGTTGTTTTTATAAATAGAAAAATCTTTTTATGAAAAATAAATTTGTGATTAACTTTGTCTTGGTCTGAATTTATAATGGATAGTTGATTAAGATGTCAATATTCAGTAACGAAGAAAATTGTATACCTTAAGTGTTTCTTTGAAATATTAATTTATTTACTCTGGCTTACTATATTCAGTTAGATTTTAAATAATTTTCTACAGAACAATCCCAAAGGATTATATTACAAATATTTTACCTAACCGGAACTGTAACGACATTATACAATGAGACGATTTGGCAACCATGAAATCAATTGCCATAAGACTTGTACTGCATAATAGGGTTGAGACGGACTATAGCAAAGTGAATAATAGGGTTAACTAATAATCATAAAAAGTATTTCACCTCTGCTCCTACTTACTGGTTTTTCCATTCCCAAATCTTCTCAATAAACTTCTCACGACCAATCTCATGCCTTGTTTTTTTCTCTTCCTTCCACAATTTCTTCTCAACAACCACTTGTGTTGCAATTCCTGCATGATCACAACCCGGATTCCACAGTGTCGTTTTTCCTTTCATGCGATTCCTAATAAAAATCATATTTTAAATTTTGTTAATCGATAGTTACTCCTATCAAAGTACCATACCATCTTATCAGAGCATCTTGAATGGAATTGGCCAGAGCATGACCTAAATGAAGTGACCCTGTAACATTTGGTGGAGGAATGATTATCGTGTATGTTCCTTTTGGATTGGACTCAAGAATGGATTTTCTCTAAAATATATCTTAACAGGTTATTTTCAAGATAAATTGATAGCTACTTATTACTTCATCCCTAACTGATACTTTTAAGAATTGCATCATCTTTTCAAACATATAATTTTTCAAAATTTCACTGCTTATAAAAAACAATTATAATTATTACTATTATACATTAATAAACTTAGAATGAACATATTTATAAATAAATATTTATTCTACTTACCCCATATTCAGGTTTAAAAAATCCTTGTTTTTCCCACCACGCATACCAAGCAGCTTCCACATATTTTGGACTGTAAGCATCTGGGATTGAGTTGTTTATACACTTTTTTTCTCCAGCCGCCGTGGGAATGTCATAAACAATTTCCTTAACATCCTTCTTTTTTTCTTTTTTCTATTTGAAAATATATCAGTGTTCTTGAGGACCAATGTAAACATATGTACGAGTAGTACATACCTCTGGTGCATCCTTTTTTACCGGAGCAGTGCTCTGTTTTTCCAATTTCTGTTTAAGTTTATCTAGTTTAGCCTGCTTTTTCGCTTCTTTTTCCAATTGTTTCGCCGTCTTTTGAGGCGCCGCCTCACCATTTTCTGTGATTATTTTATTTTCGTCGGCCATGCTTCCGAGAAGTATTCGCCAAGTCTTTAATGAGTAATTTTGGCAGACACGTGTTGAACCATACGAAAACTATCACCAGAACAAAACGTCACAACCTCCCGTCAATTTACCAGTTGTCAAAAACATGTCAACATGTATCAGCATAACCTCAAGTTTCCTTTCACATTTGTTCATAGCGCCATCTACAAACTACTTCTTGAAGTTGTTTTAAAAGCACATAATTGGAATATGGTCGGTATTTTCCAAAAATTATCGATTAAGTTTCGTTTTCTTAAAATAAATTGGGGATTGCAATAAAATTTAGCTATTATTTTATTTATATATTAAATTAAATGTATTTATTAGAAAACCAACGTTTTTCGTAATGTTTGAATTGAAGAAAACTGGTAAACGCAAAGAATTGATTAGCCCAACAAACACTACAACACGGATTATGGGTAGTTGAGTTAAGGGTGCGTTTCAAAGTTGACAAATCCATTTCGGTTCGTATCTAAGATTTTAGCGTTTCTTAAGTACTACTAGTAATAATTGGATGGCGCCACGATGTTAATTCTAACAAACTAAACTAATTCTGAAGATCTAAAAACATTTCAAGGTCATTTTACCTGCTTATTGAATTTCTACCTACAAACGTAGATTTGTCTGGCAGACTTTCTTTGCAATTCGATTTTATACATATGAATCTAATCGATACTTGTCAACTTTCATGCTGAAGGGAGAAAGACGCGCGAACTTTAAGCATTCATTTGAATTTATTTGTAAAAATTTAAAATTACGTTTCTTTTATTTATAAATTAAGTTATTCTTAAACATATTCGCTAAAGGTAGGTGATACTCATCCATTCGACTTTCTTATTTTCTTATTTCATATATATTTATATTTTGTAATTTATATTAATACAATGTTGTTCTCTTATTTTGGAAATAAACTAATATTATTATTATTATATAAAACGACACATTAAATAAACAGCAGTGTGTTTGTGTTATGCAAAATAAAACATTTTCTGTTACTTGATACATTTAGTACGTAGCCTGCATCTCTGTTGATCATGTCTAATAATAAAATAATAATAATAATATGCAAAACTGAAATATAGTCATATTATTGTCTTCATAACGTACCTATTAGTTCAACATTCTAATAAATATATTTCACCTGCTAAAAATACATGTAAAGTTAGTATTTGCAAATCCCAAGTGCCAGTTTGACAGTTGATCAGTTTTTTTCATGATTTATTTTATTTCTATTTTGTAATTTGGCTCCTGGACAGTTTTCAGAATGGATTTTTTTGTGAGATTACTAAGTTCGAATAAGAAAAATTCTATATACATATTTTAAGGCAAATTTGGTCATAGGTACGTTGTTACTTTATATTATAACTTTTCAATTCAAATATCGCGCCAAAACGGTACCATTTTTAACAGAATGTATTGGTTCCAATGTAAGTAAATTTAACAAGGAATTATAAGTATGCGATATCTGTATATTTTATAACATAACCTAGCCATAATTTGTGAAGCTGTGAACATTCTCTTATTATATTTTACTTTGTTATTATACACTATCTGTACGTTTAAGTACGTCACGAACATATTAGATAAGGCACTTCTAACCAAACCGTGAAAATCGCCACCCAAACAGCGTCAAGTATTTTTACAATAAAGATGATAAAAACAGTTTTAAATATGTACAAAGATTTAACTCTACAAACACCAAAAATGAAAAGAACAGTAATTGTAATAAAAATCTTCAAAACTAAGTAAGGTAAAGGTATTATTTTAATGTTAATATATTATAAATAATGAGGCTATTATAAAGATTATTGTTATTAATCGAAACTAGAAAACCGGGGAACTGACCTCCGGAAGAAAGAGTGGGTAGGCATATGTGATTTGAACTAGGGATGCGCACGATATATTGTTTTGTAAAAAAGTATCGATGTTTTCTTTTCGATAATCGTGATTGAAATCGATATTTTTTTATTTAATAATATTGACTGTTATCGATTTTTATATTCGATAATATCGTTTAATCAAAAATGCCATTTTAATCTTTGAAATTTCACACATTTATTTCACATTAATATACAAAAGAAACTGTTCATATTATACAGAATACAATAGAATATATTTTTAAGAAAGAAGTTGGAAATTTGAAAAATGCCTACTGGGATGTTTGCTGTTTCGTAGAAATTATAATCGGGAAGCGGTAGCGGAATATTGCATTTCATAGACTTGACATCTCGTATAGTTCGCCGAATCGCCTTCATGGGGTGTTATCTTTATCACAATTACTATTTCTTCAAAATTGTAAAGAAGATATGTTTTAAGATGTTTATTTTTTATTTGTATTTATGTATGTGTTTTATACCACTAGAATTATATATTTGAGTTTTGGATTATCTTATACGTTATAGGGTAATTGCATTAGATCACCGACCACCGTTGGTTCTCGACCAATTCTCTATATACTTTGAAATAATAAGAAAAGTGTACTTTATTTTTCGTCCACTTATTTTTTCCTAGGTCCAGACAGTTCTCAGCAAACAAACGGACATATAGTTTTCCCTGTGACGACAGAGATAACTATAGAAATAAAATCAGATATGGCCGATGTTTAGGCGTAGCACGTGTGGCGCTTGTTTCCTGTAAAACATAGTGTGTATGTGAAGGCTAGAAATAGTAAGTACAATAGCGTCTGTTTGTTATATAATAGTTTCTACTGTTGTAGTTTATAAGGAATGGTAGAAAGTATAATATTTTATTGAAAAAATGCAAGTTTCTTGTTTGTTTCATAAATATTTTTGGTGGTCGCAAACCAGATCTTAAAAAAACATTTTTTTTAGTTCTCGACCACGGTGGTCGAAAACTAAATTTACAAGTCCTTCTTTTAATAAACGTAACTTGTTGGAATACACATGTTTTGTGAATTTTTATCGGATATAAAGGATTGAATCATGAAAGAATAAAATACTTTTAGTTTGCGACCACCATATTTTACTTTATAATGTGTATTTTTCATGTGATCGTTGAGTGGTCGAGTAACTAAAATAAGGCATCTGATTTTCGACCATTATATACTTTTTTGGAAATTTAAACATCGACTAACATTTTCTGTTAACTATCATAAAGTCAGTCAGTGACTTCAACATAATATTTAAGGCTAGATGGTTAATGGATTACTATGTCCTAAAATTTTTATTACTTTTTACTTACAGTGGCTCCAATTAAAAAAACAGACCAAAAAGAAAAAACAAAAAAATCTATGAGTAAGGGTAAGAAGAAAATGTTTCAATACAAGGCAGAAAGCCTTACAACAGCCTTACATCAAATTAGAGAAAATAAAATGAAAATAAGGGAGGCTAGCAGAATATATGGAGTCCCAAAAACTACTTTGATAGATCGACTTTCTGGAAGGGTTCCCGAAAAATTAAGACTCCCAGGGCCTCAACCTCGTTTAGGTATGAAAAACTCTTGTGAGTTTGGATTTTTTTAACTATTTTTATATTCTTTAGGAGTAGAGGGTGAGAAAAAAATAAAAGATTGGGTCATTAATATTGCCAAATGCGGCTTCCCCATTAACAAGAATATGCTATTGGATACTGTAGCCCAAATTGATAAAGACTCTGGCCTTAATTTATTTAAAGGTAAAAGACCCGGCCAGACTTGGTATTTAAATTTTTTAAAAAGAAACCCGGAAATTTCTAGAAGAGAAGCTGAAAGTGTAAATAAAGCAAGAGCTGTAGTTTCAAAAGAATTTATCCAAAAATGGTTTAAGGATCTTCAACAGTATTTAGAGGAACAAAAGATGATGGATATTTTTGAAGACCCGAACCGCATTTTTAACGGAGATGAGTCCGGTTTTTCCTTATGTCCGAAATCGGGAAAAGTTCTTGGTCCAAGAGGTTTCAAAAACATGTATAGTGTTAAACTAAGCAATGAAAAAGAGATCATCACAGTTCTTATTTTTTTTAATGCAAATGGGAATATTGCTCCTCCACTGGCAATATTTCCATATATACGACCACCTCGATCTTTAATTAATAATTTACCAAATAATTGGATACTAGGTAAATCAGAGAAAGGATGGATGACATCTGATGTCTTTTACGAATACATAGCTAATGATTTTCACACATGGGTATTAGAAAACCAGATAAAAAAACCTTTATTAATATTCGTAGATGGACATAAGTCTCATATGACGTTAAGTTTAAGTGAATGGTGCGACAAAAATCAAATTGTTTTATATGCATTACCCCCTAACACAACACATATACTGCAACCAGCAGATGTTGCTCTTTTTAAACCCATGAAACAGGAATGGAAAAATACTGTGAAAAATTGGCATTCTGTAACGAAATTCAATTTTTGTACTATTTTTAATGCAGTTTTATCAAAAAAATCAGAACTAGCTAATAACATTCGAAACGGATTTAGAAAGTGTGGGCTATGTCCACTAAATGTAGACGCTGTTGACTACTCAAAATGTATACTCAATACAACAGAAAAGTTAACAAAACCTGAAAACAGAAATTCGTCTGAATATTGTTCAAAACAAGATTTTCGCGCAGCTGCTAAAGTTATAAATAAAATAAAAGATAATTTGACGCTTTGTGGAATAAACGTGAATGTTATTTTAAACGAAATAACACATCTAGAAGAATCGACTCCAAAGAGAAGATCGTCGGAAAAACGCCAGAGTCGAGACAAAAACTCAATAGATCATTCTTTAGCAGAACCTCCGCTATTAGAACCGACGAATAATTCCCATGACACAAATTACTTAGAATCTATAGAAAATGCAGAAGTTGTGTTTGATTTCCCTGATATTAATGATCCACCTATTTTAACATCTGAGACTACAATAAATATAATAAATGACATTCCAGATGTTAGTTTAGGCAGCACATTTACTCAATCTTTTATTGATGGTATTATGGTAATTGATGCCGAAAATTCAGAAATCGAAGATAGCGAAAAAATCTGCCACAGTGGACATCAACAATTACTCCAGATTTTAGACGTAGAGAAAGAAGGAAAGTGCGAGAGCATAAGTAATGCGGAATATCGAGACTTCATTGTTGATAAAGAAAATAATGCTAATTACAACAACAATGGCAAGAGGAATACGGAATGTAATATTGCTGATAACTCCGGTGAAACTATCAATGACAAAACCTCTGAAATTGACAGAAATATATTATCTTCACTTCCTGATTCAGTTTTTGACAAGCATCTTATATATCCATCAACTTTAACCCAAAGGAATAGAAATACAGCAAATATAAAAGAAAAAGCCCCAAGTGCAATATCTTCTGTTAAATGGCGAGAGTATTATAGCAGAAAAGATGAGGAAAAGGAGCTGAAGGAAGTAGAAAAAGAACGGAGAAAAAGGGCAAGGGATGATAAGAAGAAACAAAAAGAAATGGAGAAGTACAAGAAAAAAAAAGCAACAGAAAAGGCACAGCAACAAAAAAAAATAACTGCCAAAGTGAAAGGAAATAAAACGCACATTGTCCAAAATAATAATAATAAAATACCTTGTGCTTGTTGTACTGAAATACTTAATAGTGATACCGATGACGATGATAAAAGAAATATAGGATGCGACTTTTGTGACCGATGGTATCATAAAAATTGCACAGAATTTTCGAGCATTTCATACAATATAGCCGCAACAAAAGATTACAAATGTAACCAGTGTAAATAATTAAACAACCATTTGTTTCCAGAAAATATCAATGAATATTGTACCTGAACTAAAGAATAATGTATAATAAACTATTTTTATTTGTTAATTTGAATTTTATTCTAGTACTATTCTGTAAAATCGAACTTACGTAACCTATCCTTACAAAATTTATTTAGTGGTCGAAAATGAACTTAAGTGGTCGAAAATTATTAGAGGCGGTCGGAAAACAACTCGAAATTGGTCGAGAACTGTGAGCGATGGTCGAAAACCCAAAAAATTGCAATGTTTGAAGTTTATAAAATTTATTTCAGTTTAGGAATAAAATTGTTCAAAAAAAATCAATGAGAAATGTTCTACATGTATACTCGATACACTGGGTGAAAAAAAAATACAATTTATTATAAACATATAATTTTTAGGAGATTTAGAAATCAAATCTTCCGTTAACTGGTCGAGAACCAACGCAGTTACCCTAGATACAAATTTATATTTTGTTTGTCTTTTTATTGGATTTTTTTTATTTTTTGAGTAAATATATATTTTGAGTTAAAGATTTTATTATTTGTTACTAAATGGCTTGAAAAGCCACAGCAAAGAACTTTTAATATAAACATGAAAAAATGTCGATGTCAAGGTATATCGATATTCTTCATTCAATATTTGTTTAAAATCGATTTTGAATTTTTGATACATTATTCGATTCTAATATCGATATTTTTGAAACGTTGCGCATTGGAATTTTTTTATTTGCTAATTTGCTATATAGTTTGAACTATAAAATTTGATGAATATGTCAAAAATACTATAGACATGGTGTGCAGTTTCTATTTAAAAAATAAACGATTTCAAAGTTCTGAAGACTGCTAACAAATAAAATGTACCTATATTTACATTTTAAGTAATTAGCAACAACCTTAACAAATTTTGAAGAAAAATGTAAAACGTTCTTAGCCGACAATTTCTTTGCGAACTTCGTAAATATAAAACAGCTATTAGGCTTTTGTCGGCGTAAACAGTACCAGTTTAATTGATTTACATAATTCATCTCATTAGTAAAAGCATAGGCATCTTTCAATTAAGGATAACAGAAAACTCCAAACTATGTAGTTACTTTTTGGTTTTGTGGTGCCAACCAGTGATGCCAACTGTTGATTGTCTATTACGTACTTTCAAATAACTCGTAACATACTAAATTTTATAATTAGTAACCGCAAAAATTTTTGTTAATTATAATTTTAAATTATAATGAAAATTTAAAGTATCGCATAACACACAACTAACCTCTAAATAATTGCTAATAATTGCAAGATAATAGCGCCATCTATATTATATGTGCTACACTGTTAGGCGACGTAAATGTAACAGATATCTGTAATGTATGTAAAGACCTACCAAAAATGTAAACAAATTTTATTTCATGGATCACTTAAAAAATTACACATATATTTAGCTACTGTTACTATTTTTACCTTCCAAATATAAATACCGAGTGTACTTCCTATATTACATATACATTTACCGTGTAATTTTTAAATGTAGCCATTTTTTCTAGTACTTGCAAAACCACTAACTTCCCATTTTATTTACGGCTTATATATTAACTTAATTTAAAAAAAAATACGACCGTTCACTTCGTATAACCTTTATCTTCAGGCTTAATGCATAAAATTTACATGTTTTGATATCATACGCCTGAAAAAATGGAAATAAAAATGGTATTTTTCCGGTACATTTCTCTCCCGCCAAAACGTTATCAAACGCAGCCTTAAATCCGGGGTTTTGCCGCTTAATCTACCTACGTAGGGCATTATTAGATGTCGTCGTTTATGAAAATTTGAATCTTCCAAAACTGTAGCCCATTTTTAAACAAAAATCCATACGTTTGGCTTCATCACCATTTTCTAAAGTTTGCCTAAATTGCGATTTAAATGGTAAAATTTTGTTCTCCTTAAATATTCTTTGTAAATGAGTATTAATTATTTATCCTTGTTATTATTGCCCTCCTTCTTAAAGACAACCTTGGAGCTTCTCTTACGGAATGAACCGCGAGAACTGAAGCGGCATCGTCTTCATCAAACAATTTCTTTGACTTCTTAATTTTTAAAACTGAACCTGTTTAAAGGAATTTGGTCAACGTTTTTTTGCTCCGGAACTTGAAATGGTAACTTCCGGGTATTTTTAGTTGAATTTTCTAATAACTCGGTAGCACTCTTCCTCAGTTCCGTAACATTGAATTAGATAAATTCTTTGTTGTAGAGTCAACATCATAGCACAAATACTGTTCAAATTAGCGAAGATTTAATTTGCAGTTATACTAATTTATTAGATTTGTGAACTGCTGTCAGTTGTATTTTTCAATGAAATCCTCCTACTAGAGTTACTTTTAAAAATTACGAATAAAAACTTTTTAAGTCCAAATTTTGAAGAAAAATGATCTCGAGAACCGTTCGAGTTAAATAAAAAGTAATTTGTGTTTTGGGGGTTTGAAAACAAGCAGAGTAAATCATCAATAGTGAAATTTTCTGTGGAAATCAAAAATAAAAAAAAATTTCCTCTTTTAAAGTCAATCCGGGGACATACTGTATGTATTTAATATTGTGTAAGTTTTCAGCTTTTTGTACGAGTTTTGATCAATAAGCCAACGTTTGTTTTATTATGATAACAATGAAGTGATGTATTATTAGCACAATAAGTACTAACTATTCAGCCATCTTGAGCAAATTGTCTCCAAATTCTTCTTTCTCATAAAATGGGTAGGTACTCATTATCCTTTCCTAATTTTGTCTGAAACGAATACGCCCCATAGCACTCGAGATCAGAGGCGCTACAATAAAAGATGGAAATACTTATGGAATATTATTTATTGAATTATTTCATTTTCATCTGTTTTTTTAATATGTACACATTCGGTTATCTATCACAAATTTTCATTGTATAACAATATAAAATAAATTAGTAAAATCTACTAAACAGCATACAAATTTATTATTGGTGCAAGAAGTTACCATACAAAAATAAAATAAAGATATCATATCTCTTATTCTCACCCATTTTAAATACATATAGTTACTTAGATTTGCTAATAAATAAGAAGTTTTACAAAATTACAAGTAGGTAGTAAAAAGAATACATTCATAATTTTTATTATAAACTCTTCCATACATAAAAGGTATCTCCGAATTCTATTTCATAGGAACGCCTCTTCTAAAACATTGAGGAAACAATATTTACTGCATTTTGAACTGTTTTCTCACAATTCCGAAAGTTTCAATGCCAAAGAATAATGTTTGCTTTGTTCATTCCAATCATAATTACTCTATCTCTTACAAAAAATGTTTTTGATGGATTAAGAGTGCTTGGACCTAGCCCTTTAAATTTGGATTCAACAGAATGCCATACAAGGAAAGTTATATTAATATGTGATAATATTAAAAGCAATTTCAACTGTAATATGACAAACTAGTCTTTTCTGTACATACTCTATTCCAACAGCAGTTTAGTGTCTAACTAAAGGTGTGCATACAGGTGGAGTTCGATATGGAAAAACTTATACAAACTACTGATTAAATATGAAATCTTTCTTGGATTAAATTGCAAGTTTAAATACATTTCAAAATGTATTCAAAGTTATTATTATACCATATGTTGTGCACATTACAGAAACAGTACTTAAAGTTTTCATAATTTTAATGAGGTTCATGAATTTATGATTTATGGAAAATATAGGCTGTTGATATATATAGTGTAATTTTACATCTACAGACTATACGTAGCTTTGGTATTCCCAGCATTTCAAGAATAACATATTCCATTTGGTATTGTAGCTATATTATAACATTCAAGCGTTCTTAAAGAATATGATAAACTATTCCTTTAAACAACGTTGAAAAATTAATTATAATCAAATAATTAGTTTTACAAAATTAGAAAAAAGAAAGAAATAGTCCCGTAGGTAATCAAATTCGGAGACACATAGTCTGATACCAGTAATATAAAGTACATCCAAATTAAGTTATATAAAACCATTTGACCTTTAAAAAACATGGAATATTGGTTACATTCAGCAGACGGATCAAGAACCGTTCCCGTTCCAACAGTTTAGTGTTGGCTGGACAGGACCATTTTCGTTTATGTCATCACCTTCCATATATTAGAATTAACCAGATTAAACCGAATAAACAATAGTAATAAACTTTTTTGCATTAAGTTTCGGCGCGGTTTTTAGCGGGTTTTTCCAACCCCGATTAAAATACTCGGTTAACTCCAACACGATAATACATTTATTTCTGCCATTAGCTTTAGTTTGTTCGTCTACTTTTCTAGTAACTTTCTTTAAAATTATGTGTTACGTTGGTGTTGAAATGCGTTAATGGCGCATGCGGACAAAATATGTTCAGAGTAAGCGTACATCATATGAATCCGATCACGGGACAGTTGCGCAACTGTTGTGTCTGCTGAATGCGACCACTCACAATAAATCTAACCAACAAAATTAATACTGATCGTTAAAAAAAATGCATTCGTAAATCAAGAAAACTCGCTTTTCTGTAAAGATATAGGTAATTACATTATATTTATATAATGTATATTATTAGCGGCTATTTTTTTATCCTAATCTTTATATTTGCAACTATTTAAAACATGCTGATTTTTTCTTAAAAATAAAGGTGAAAGTAAGAATATTTAATTTGTTAAAAACAATTCGTAAATAATATGAATATATGTTATATAGCTAGAGGGACAGCGGTGAATTGCTTTCTATGGGACGGAGACAGTAGGGTTGTGTATTTTGATAGTTTCCCAAACACAGATTGCGTCGGTATGTAAAACATGCATATGAAAATACTTGTTTTAATTCACTAAAGAAAGCTAATATATTCGTAATGCTATTTCTTTTAATGTTTTGTTAAATTAAAACAAGTTTTCAACAATGGTGAAATAGTAGTGGATATTATAAAATATAGAAGTTAATTAAAAAAAAACAGTACTAACGACAATCCGCTTCTCTGCAATTGCTCTTGTTTGATTCTCAATTTTAGTTTTATAAAGAAACTAATCCATTCTTGAAAGCTATTCTCAGGAACTAAGTTATTTAAATTTGATGAAAGAAATAAAAAAGGGCAATAAATTAAATATTTTTTTAAAGAAATTCGACCAATAAATACATAATATTGAAACGTTCTTTACTTCGAACATGTATTCGTTTTTAATGCTCGGGCATTAACAGCAATCATCGGCAATTGGAGTGTATCTAACGGTAACTTTAAAGGTGTTGCGCGTGTGCACAGAGGAAAATGAACCCTCTGTCAGACACCAACGATCAACGAGAAGTGACATAAAGATGTTAAAAGCGTGCCCTTGTGTTGTCGGTCGGAGGAGTGTTTAGTCCTCATTGTAACCAATGCCACGCGATCCCTGGCTTGCCTTAGTGTCTCCTGTCCTTGTTTATAACTCAAATTCCACGCGACGAAAGTGGGACACCAAACATCAAGGGATCCGACTATACTGTCGCTTCTCGTTGATCGTTATTCTCTGCCATTGCGTCATCAGCATTTACAAGACACTATTAATTTTATTTCAAATCTATCCTATTAACATAACAGTGTTTAAGCAAACTTCTTGATGAGCAACTACAATTACCATATGAGCATGAAGTATTTAGATAAGGGGTAGCGTTGGAATTCTGAACGTACTTTGCATGTTTGATTCATCGTCAGTAGGTAGTTGAAATTATATAGGTTATGTAAGCTAATCAGCTTGTCAAATAAAACTTAGTTATTGAAGTAGGGGTTTATTTTCAATTTATTACAATAGATGATGAAAATGGCCACCATTCTCAGGCAAAAATAAATTAACGCCTTTTCATATTTTCAAATGCGGTTCGGAGCATTTCGGGTGCGATATTAGCACATTCTTCAAGTATTCGTTTTCGCAACTCAGGAAGTGTGTGACCTGGGGCCTTAAAAATTATGTTTTCTAAATGTGGAAAAACGAACGAATCTTGGATAGTCAAATCAGGTGATTTTGGCGGGAATTCAGGTTCACAACGTAAACTATCACGACGACCGCCAATAAAACTGTTGTAAATAAGCGACAGCTTGCGGACTCGTGCCAGAAGAGGCACCATCATGTTGTAGCTTGTCTTCGTGAAGTTGGTTAATGAAGGGTTCTAAGATGTTGTCTCGGTACCTTGCATTGGCACTAATGGTTCTTTCAAAGAATATGGGTATCCATCATCTGTGAGAAACACCAATCCATACCCCAAGTTTTTGGGAATGCAACGGAGACTCACGAAATATGTGAGGGTTTTTAGCACTCCACAACTATATGGTTTGTGAATTGATATACCCTGACAAATGAAACCACGCCTCATCTGTAAAAATGCCAAATCCAAGAAGCCATTGTTGTGCATAAATGTTGGGTGAGCCATTGGCAATATAATACGCGCCTGTTATGATCGGGCAGTAACAATTCATGATAAGCCTACCTCTTGTAAGGAAAGAAACCAATGTCCCTCCTCAAACTTGTTCTGCATGAACCACTAGATACGGGAAACTTGCTGTGTGAGTCTCCGCAAATATGTTGTTGGTGCTTCATTAGTAATCTCTCGGACATTTTCAACTGTCTCCTCTGTGGCCTGCCACCACCGTCCTTATGTGCTATGCTTGTTGCTTCTTTGAACAATCGCACACAATTCCGGACCACATTGAAAAAATCAGCTTCCAAGAACACAAGATCAGGAAACTGTTGTCGAAATTCAACCAGGCAGGCTACAGTACTGTATATCCATTCCCCATTATCAAGATTTCCATTACGAAAATAAGATTCAATGATGAATCGCTTATGTAATTGCGAGAATACCATGTCGAATAAAACTTCAAATCGAAACTGTCATTTATTACATGTCAAATAAAACTTGAAATCAAAACTGACAAATAACATGTAGAACCATTGAGAAAGAATAGGTAGAGAGACGATGTCACGTGATCAAACCGGGTACAGCTCCGCCATATTGATACTACACTTAAGTCAAACAGGTAAGGTTTGTTAAATGCATCGTGTATTAAAGTTATATAATAAGTTAAATATTAAAAGACATTATGGTTTCTTGTGCTCTACGTAGCAGCAACAGCAAAGATGGCGTTGATAAGAAGAATTCGTTTGGAATAACATTTCATAGGTTAGCGTAGGCCTAACGGGTGTGGGATGACAGATTATAATTTTGAGTAGTCCGGAACAGATGAGGCAGCCATATTGGTCCCACACTTAGCCCTGCTCAATGCCCCCGTTTTGAGCGTACAGCAAAGATGCTTTACAGCGTCTCCATAGTATTTTTCCTAAATGTGAAGAACCAACAACAAGCTGAACTTACCAAAGACAGTGATTTTTTTAACCATGGCCACCTTTATATAATGTTTGCTCATATGGTACTTTTCAGCTTTTATATTCATTTTAACTTAATGTTCAAACTATTTGGATAGAATTTGCATTTATAATTGTTTTAAGTAATTTTTCTTCATATTAAATTCGAATAAAGAAACAGAACACAAAAATATACATTTTTATCTCTAAATGTAGAAGGCATTTCTGATCTCTCTGCTAGTACCCGATTCTATCTATCCCTTTATCTATTTTCTTATTTTGATTCATAACAAACATTAATTTGAAACAGTCTGGTTATTGAAAGTGTTGTATTGTAAAGTGGCAAAAAAAAAGATTCATTCAAAAATATTTTTCACTTCAAAAAGTTAGTAACAATAATAGTTAATGCAAAAGAAAGCAATTTGTACTGCACGTGATTATATTACCTCTTGAAACTTCTATTTACGGTTTAGTTAATAAAAATGTTATGCTACATAATGAAAATAATCCTATAACGTTCTTGTTTGGCATGAATTTCTGAGTTTTACTAAAAATTTCTATTAACAAGCATCATAATAATAACACTATAATTATCACACCGAATCAGTCAACATTAAAGAAAGTTTATCAATTAAAGGGACATTCTTTTCTTACTATTTACATCTTATTTGTTCTAAGAGTACCAATGATTAGTATTGGCTGTTCAATCTGTTACTAAATATAACAATTTGTTGAAAACATTAATGTTTCACTCTTTATTTATATCACCAGGAGTTAATGACAATAAACCCCTTCTACAATTTACGCCAATTTGATTAAAATTATTTCGACTTTACGGAGATTTTGGTAAAATAAATTGTTTGCTTTTCGAAGTGATTTTTACTTTCTTATAAATAGTATAAAGAAATATTGTGACGATGAACATTTTGGACCTCGAAGTTTTTGAATTCTCCTGACACCAACAAAGTGGTTTTTGAAAAATTTCTCTTCCTGATAATTTATCGCGCAGGCACTCGTGGAGTACTGCCAAATGTTTAGTTGAAAAATAAATGGAGTTGGCCCTCATGAAATTCAACTGCGCAAGTCAATCCCGTGCTGAATTCATAGATTCTCACTGCGTCAGGAAAACAAAATTACATTTCCGAAATTAATTTTCGTACGAACATACAAGTATTGAAACGTTTGCTAACCGTACAATGCATGATTAGAAGAAAGTTGGAACAATGTTTTCTTAATGCGCAAGCGTGTTATCCTCAGAAATAAGATTCACAGGGTGTTGGGTTAGGTCACAGTACAGTAACAGAAATGTAAGTCACTACTCGACGGTCTCTTTGATGTTCGTGTATCAGTTTTATTTTTTAGAACTGCGCATTGAGGTAGGCAGAGAGGGGAAAGTGAATATACAAGAGTGAACAAAGACTCGTGTATCCGTATTAGAGTACTGAACCAAGCGGATTGCAGTTGTGCTACAGCGCATTATGCCACGAACATGTACTTTACGAAGGGGATAAAAACACGATTTTTGAGCGATTGGATTTACTGCCATGTACTATACCGTGTTTAGGTTGAAAAACGCAACGTGTAATTTTTTTAATAACCGCACGTACACATGCAGCAAAGATATCAATTAACGCGTCCATGGGTTTAGTATCACACTTCTTCACAATTTATAATAATGCATACCATGTAATGCAATTAATGTGTTAATTACACTTTGATCTACTATACCTTGTCTCAGAATAAGAAGGAGTGATTTAAATATCGCGCCAAAATGGTGCATATTTTTAAGGTATCTCATTGGCTCTTGCGTAGGCAAGTTTAATATGGGAAAATAAGTTTGCCAAAACGTCATTTTATGTTTATAACCAAGCCATAACCTAGTGTCTTACATTTTTACTTTCATTTATTATACTTTATTGTGTTATTAAATAAAGTCCGTACTTTTATGTACAACATGAATATAAGTGATCAGACGGCTTAAGACTTAAGGCATTCGAAACTTTGCATTTGATGAATCTGTCAAAAACACTGTACGGCAGTGCACAGTTTCCTTTTTTAAATCCTACACTTAATATCATTGCAAAATAACTAGAGAATACTAAAAAAGAAGTGAACAGTTCTACACAGATTCTTGAAAGTCATTAATTTCAAGTAAGTGTTAATTAAACACTAATTATATTAACACATGTTCATATACATGTTATATTTCGGATATGTCAAACGTGGAGAATATCAGATTATGATGATCGTCCAATATTAGATAGATAAAATATGCATATACGTTTTACGTATAAATGTATATATGTAAGTCACAGTATTTATTTACTGCTTGATGTTAGTTTTAACATCCATGTGTTTACACTATTCATTTTCGTTTAGATGAAACATGCTTGAAGAATAGACAAAGAAAGAAGTTTGGATTGCCGCAAGTATAATGAGTGCACGACAAGCTTTTGTGGAAAGCCTATCGACAGGATTAACAAGGCCTACTGGTAAAGATACGCAAGGATCTGAATTGGTATATGTAGGAGAAGGACTATTGTATTGATTCATGAAATGAACGGTAACATTTTTGACGGATGTTACAACAAATATTACCCAAGTTGGAATGGGCAGCTGCACAAGCTACCTCCATATTATTACGAGCGCAATCCGACTGAAATAATTTGGGCCAAACTAGAAGATGCATGTTGCTTCAAAAAATTCCCCTTTTAAAATATCACTTGTACGAGAACATTTAACAGAAGCAATTAGAAATGGTACCATAGGTAATTAGAAAAAATGTGCCGACCATGTAATTAAAGTAGCAAAGAGAATGTGAGACATAGATGGATGATTGTGAAACCATTTATTATTTATGTCTGAAACAGTCATGATGTGTGACTTATTAATGTCCAGCAGAAGGGAATCAGACTAATTTATGCGGCATTTTTTTTTTTTTTTGTAATTATAGTCTCAATTGTTGTATTTTTAATCTTTTTAACATGATGTGAACACTAAACTATTGTTAATTTCCAATATATAATAGAAACAAAAATTTGTTACACTTTATAAGAGTATAAGTGTAAATTATTCAACAAAAATTTTTCTACGTATTTTCAAAATACATACACATAAGTAGCAAATAATAATTAGAAATGTGTATCTTTGCAGGTCGTGTACGCAAATTCAGTCGATATGAATTTTTATATTTATTACTGTTGTATATAAGATTCACATTTCCAAGAATGGTTGCTTGAATTTACCTGCTCAAGGTGTGTAACAGTAATACGAATGATTTATTTGTATAAGTTCTTTATTGATATTTAAAATAGAAACTAATAAGCAAAACTTCTTCTGCTTCTTCTTAAGGACGTCTTGATAAAAGACAAAAGGTTTGATTCATTCTTGCTCTCTGGTACAAATATTTAATAATAAATAGACTTGATTCACAATTTTCATGTTTTTATAACGCATTCACTATACTTCCTCTTTCCAATTGCTTTGCACTCTTATTGCCGCTTCGAATGATAGAATGAAAAGCGAGACATCCATCCATTTCAACCAAAGTAGTAAATGAAACACAAACCAGCTAAATCCTTACTTAAAATTAATACAGTTCTTCTAACCTCAATTACCATAATCTCATATCAAATTGTCTACTATATTTTAAGCTGTGTTCCATGTTTTTGCGGGATAGTTGAATCACTCCTTTTTATTCTGAGACAGGGTACCTATAGTAGTAATATTATACTGCAGTTTGGGGGTACAAAGACACAATTTAACAGTTTTAAATGTTCAACTGATCAACTTTTTCTTTCTGTTATATTCTGCAAATTATTTTCTGTTTCAGGACTTAATTTATTTTTACTAATATTAGAAATCGCAAATCAATATTGATGGAAAATATAAGCACAAATATCAAAATACATTTGCTAAAATCTATAAAGACAACATAGAAACATCTCAACTGTGGAAAAAATGATAATAAGCCCTGTAAGACATACCAACTGTAGCGCATTTGTTCCATTTTCTTTTAACATAATCTTATTATTGACACTACTTTCTTTACCAACCAGTATAATGGTCTATCTAGCTACTGAAAGTGTTTTTGGTAGATTTTATGCAGGTTCTCCTCTGTTATGTGAACTCGCATATTGTCGCATAGTAATTTAGTGATAGGCTGAGTTACTTTACTGCCTTTCTTGGAATATTAGAGTGTTGAATTAACAAATGCAGACACTGCAAAAAAACATTCAGAAACCAACTCCAAACAGTGTGGCTACAGAAACCACAAAAAACACGGCTTTTAGAATGTAAAGGAGGCAATTCTGATATACATGTTTTATAAACAAAGATAAGGCTGTTCAAGTAAAATTTCAGATGAGCTTGTTAGAAGCATCTAAATTCACATTTACGACTATATTTAAGAAAGTTCATTATGTTTCAAAACTAAATACGAGAATATCACAATAACAAACAGATGTAATATGAAGATCATCAACATACGTGAAATAAATGCCATTAAGGGTGGTCTCACAAGAGATGTGATGTTCACCATCACTTCTCTGGTGGGTCTTTTTGTTAACAGAAGCTGGAAAAATCACATAAAAGTTGTGGTTAATAATAAATTATATAATCTTTCTGACATACATATTGTATTGCTGTTGATGGAAAATATGCAATTGAATAAGTAAATTAATTAATTACACATTTGCCCACTTTGTAGAAGTTATTAATATTTCCGTACTCAACTTATACAAATATTCAATATCACGATATATATTCATGTTATAGAAATAGTTTTTCATTCATGTAAATTTTATACAAAACAATGTAGAAATTTACGAATTTAAATAATAATTTGAACAATGAATTTTACCAAATTGACTCTTAGCAAGAAGGAAAAAAAAATATATAACTTTGTTTTTGATGAAGAACAACCAGTTGAATTGATGTTCTCCTATATTTAAAAAAAATCTTAATCTTTATCTCCTAAGCAGATACGGAATTTGGGTTCACTTTTAGTTTAATAAAATACAAGTCTTATTTTTTGGTAACAAACTAAAGTCACATTTACAAATATACTTTAGAAACTTCATGATGTTGGTCTACATGGTGTCATTTCTGAACGAACATACTTTGATAGAAATATAATATAAAAAGGACTGGATAGAAACAAATATTGTTCAGCAAATGCATTAATAAATTTTCTGGGAGATATTTATTTATTAATCCATTTGTTGAACAATTTTTGTTTCTATACAATCCTTTTAGTCGTACATTTCCAACAAATAGAGATAGGAATTACACAACAGAAGATAAATATTCAAATATGTATCTTCCTTCTCGTAATTCCAATCTTTACCTAAATAGATAGAGATTGAGACTGAACTTCTGTTCAACTATTTTTCCTTTCAATTCAATCCTTTTTTGGTATATCTCCTGCTTGCTTTATTTCTGACTTCGATTGCCTTTCCTTGTTCAAACAATATGCAACAATGCAAATAGTACTTTAGTTTCAGAAAATTAAACTAAAAGTGATCCCACATTCTTCTAAATAGGCGACAGTAAAGTCAGTGTTTTTATATATACATATATATATGTATAAATCATCTACTTTGTAAAAATAATATTTGATCATAATTTCAAATATTGTTCTACTGTGATATTTATAATGAATTCTATAAAATAAAATGGCACTAGTATAATAATATGTAAAATTGGAAATTAAAAAAGAAAGAATACTAGTATCAAATTGTCATCAAATGTTCTGAGCATTGGTCCATATACTGTTTTGTATTGGCTCTTCTATTTTGGATGGTGGGTATTGTCTTCGATTCTCTATACTTTGAATTCTACAATTTTGCAGGAAAACTGCAAGTGCATGGTAGTAACCTGCCAGTGTCCAAGTTTCATTGTGCGTACCAGAATTCAACTTAAGCAATTGCTTCTTGCTACTGCCACATCGATTATGTAATTCAGTCATCATTCTAGGTGGTACTAGCGTATCTGCCATGCCTGATATGAATAATGTGGGTATTCTTAAGTGGATAACTTTGTAATTTGAAATAAACTAAAAACACAGTAATTAAGTAATGCAATCTAACATAATTGCTATATGAAGTACCTTATTTTTATAACAAACTAAAGGTAAGTAATTTAATAATCTCCACTGCAGTAGTACTTTTGCCATATCAGGTATACTTGTAAAAGTATTTTCAACAACAAGACACCATATCTTATCTGCATATTCAGCTCTACTTGCTAAATCTATTGCCACAGCACCCCCTAATAATAAAATACAATATATTATTTGAAATAAAATTTGTTTCAAGAAAACTGCACCTAGAGAACGTCCAAAAACAATTATTTCTGAATGATTAACATCATTCCTTGAATACAAGTAATCTATACTTGCTCTAGCATCCATGTATAAGCCTTCTTCAGAAGGAGCACCTTCAGATAATCCATACCCTCTATATTCAACTAATAATATATTACAATGTAAGTTATGATATAAACCCACACAGTTTTGCAGTCTGTGTCCCATATTTCCTGCATTTCCATGAAAAAATACAATTGTTGGTGACTGTCGCTGTCTCTCTGGCGGTTGATGTATGAAAAACATATTTATCATGATACCATCTATACTTCTAACTTGGACATTTTCATATGGGAGATTGTACATTGATGGAATTGGTACAAATACTCGTGAATGACTTGGTAAATCTGGATTAAAAAGAAAATTGTCTTCTGCATGATATATAATGCCTACAAGTGACAATGATATTATCCTGACATCGTTTGATCTATTCTAAATTCAATACCTGCAGTAGCAAATATTAAGAGAATAAATGCACAAATACCACCATAGAAATAATATAAAATGAAACATATAAACAAGACAATACCAGAGTAAGCCCAAATTTTCAACATAACTCCAATAAGTGTTCCAAATATTCGGGAAACTCGCACATAACCTCCCATTACTTAGGTATCTTAATAATTTTCATCTTAAATTAAAAGCACCATTGCCTGTTTAATTATTTTTTAGTTAAACTTAATAATTTTGTCATATCATGTTCACATAAGTGGTTTCAAAATTATTATACCATAAACTTAAAATATTGTGATTACTACATTAAAATATCTAACGCATAGATAAGCTGACAGCGCAGGTAACTTCTATAACAACTAACAACTAACAACCATAACAACATAACAATCAAATACTGACTTTAGAACTGCCATCTCGTAAGTAGAGAAAATAGTTGAAATTTTAAATACATAATATTTTATTTATTAATTAATTAAAACTAATGTGGACTTTGAGTCGATTTTAACAATTTGCAATCACAAATAAGTAACATTAACTTTTCAGGTGCAAAAATATACATTTTTACAATTAAAATTGAACAGTTCTACCTTGTGAATTTGACTTTTGAGCACATCAACTGTCAAAGTTTATGTCAAAATTCTGCAGTTTGTTGGCGTTTGTTTGTGTTTCTGTTTGCGTATTCTGTAACCTATTTATAAGTCTATTGTGTTCGAGTTAAGTTTTAAATAATAATATTAATAATGTCCGATAAAGATAAGACGAAAATTAATCAACCGAAAAATATTCCCAAGGATGGTCAAGTTATCACAGCAATAATGAAAGAAATGGGCATAACTGAGTATGAGCCAAAAACCATAGTACAATTAACAGAATTCGTTTATAGATATGGCACTTCGATTCTAGAAGAAGCTCGGGCTTTTGCAAACAATTGTAAGAAAAAGTTTATTGATCTAGATGATGTTCGATTGGCATTACAACTATCAAGTGAAAGTACGTTTACTATGCCACCTTCAAGAGAAGCTTTAATTGTGTGTGCTAGAAACAAAAACAATAGTCCATTACCCCTCATTAAGCCACATTGTGGAATTAGATTGCCTCCAGATCGTCACTGTTTAAATGCTTGCAACTATACGTTCTTGAAGAGTAACCAGAAAAAACAAAATAAAATGAACTTTTCGTTGGCAAATGTTAGTCCAGCAATGAAGGTTGCTGCAAAACAAAATATTAATTATATTAAAAGAACTAATACAATAGGAATTAATAAGCAAACTGTAACTATACCTAAGCCTGTTACAAAAATAAGTACAAATGTATCTAATGTCCAACCACAAAAAACAGTTTTAAAACCAAAAATTCAAATAACTCAAAATATTTCTACGAATCCAGCTCTTTCAAATGCATCTAATATTATGGAAGTTGATGCTATGGGCGGAATTAAACGTAAAAGGGAAGACGATAATGAGAATATTTAAAATATTTATGTTTGAATGTATTATTTAAGAATAAAAACTATTTTAAGGTGAAAATGTTCCTTTATATAGAATATTCATGTTCCTTGCATTCCTGAAAATGTATTCCAAAATTATTTTTAGTAAGAGGTAAGAGCATCAACTTTGTACATTGTATATAAGAGAATCAAATACGACTCGAAATGCTACATAGCCTACATAATTGAGAATTTATGTTAATACGGCATCTCATACTTAGTAGAACAAGAATAGCTTAAATCTTGTTCTTCTACTAAGTATGAGATGGCGTATTAACATAAATTAATTGCGTAGATTTATGTTTTTGATAAATCTGTTATATATAAGGTTCACGTCCCAACTAAAAACCAATCAAAATGTTCTAGTTGGAAATAGTAAAACTCCTCCTTACAAGAGGCATACAAGGCCATCTGGGAAAACCCTCAATTTGATCAAATAACCATTGACAGATATTTTTGGTTAATATTGCTGAAGAAAATAAAAATGTGTAAATCTGGTGTAGTAAAGTAAATCGTGATGTGAAGGATATTCTACAAAATTTTATCAAAAAAGTGTTTCCGTTTACACGTCATGTATATTAAAAATATTTCGTTCTGATTTACTGATAACGGGCTCTTATCACCTGTTCTTTCGCATATAGGTTGATAAAAAAATGACAATATGTTATTAAGTATATTGCTGCTTTCATGACGAATAGTAATTTTTTAGTTTATTTACAATGTTCTGTGCCAGTGATCTACAAATAAAATGGTTTTTTTACTTGTTTACCTTGTCTAGTCTATCAGTTTGTACAACAGATGAATTTAAACCAATGTCTCGAGATGAAAGGCTTAAGTTAAGGTAAAACAATTTAAAAAAATAGTTTCACATAACATTACATATGATTTGTTTTAGAGAGGAAGCTAGGGATATGTTTTATCATGCTTATTATGCGTACATGGAGAATGCTTATCCGGCAGATGAGTTGATGCCACTTAGTTGTGTTGGAAGGTATAGAGGTCTTACACCAAATCGAGGAGACATTGATGACTCTTTAGGAAAGTAGGTGTATCACATAAACAGACAATTCACACTAACTGTAGAATATAACTTGTTTTAGTTTTTCTTTAACACTTATTGATACTTTGGATACGCTAGTAATATTAGGTGATCTAGAAGAATTCGAACAAGCAATAAAACTAGTAATAAGAGACGTATCATTTGATAATGATGTTGTCGTATCTGTGTTTGAAACAAATATAAGAGTGCTTGGGTAAGTAATTTATAATTTAAAAAAATATTCCTTAATAGTGAAAGTTAAAATAAATGTGTAATAAAAATTAAATGAATGAAATTATTCAATTGAATATTTAACAAATCAAGTAGAATAGAAACAAATATAAAATAAGTTTTAAGTAGGTCAATATCTTAGAATGCGAAGCATAGATAGTAAATATTATTATTATTATTGCATGAAGAAACAAAAAAACAAAATATTTGACAGAAATGCATGAATTTTAACTTTATGGTTACAATAGATTACAAATATATGTCAAGATAAAATAATACTTTTCAACTCTAATAGTAAGCTTGAAATATTATAATTTTTTGTCACCAAAAGTGGATTAATTTTATTGGTTATTAATTTAGTTCTGAAAATCTTATTTCTTTTGTAAGTGATAGGGGAATACTTAGTATACTACAGACTTTTTAAAATTGTAATTATTTTATGTATTTTAATCAGAAGTTACTACAACATTTTGCCTTGTAGTATGTATTTTTTTTTTTACTTAGAATTAATTTTCTTAAAGACTGTATACTTTTACTAGTGCCAGCTTCTTATTAAAGGCTGAAGGGGTATCGCGCTCTTTCTCACAAATATAAAGTAAACAGAACATTATACATAACCCCGTTAGTTATTTTGAGATATGTTGATTGTTATCAAAATTTGTCAAAATATCCATAGTTGAGTCATCCATGGTAACACATACATATGTGGTGTACGTAGACCTTTGATAGAAAAGTGGCAGAGTATTTTATTTTATAAGACTTAAATTTATCTATAAACAGTAATTTTTTTTACCACTAATATACTATATATATATATTTTTTATAACTACTATGGTGTGTTAAATAATAGCAGTAAATAAAGTCGTTAACACATAAAGTGTATGGGTAACAAATCTGAAATTTTTGCATGGTAGAATAATGAAATCTGTAAAATGTATACATATTCAGTGAAGATGAAAGGAAATGCCACAAAATGAATAAATAAAATAGAAAGTGAAGAAATACGAAACATCAACAAATCTAGCAAAAAAATAGAACCTAATACTAAGGTTCCAATTGTAAAAGTAAAAGTGTAATTTTTTAATAACTGATGTGCGACAATAAGGATAGCATCTGAAAAGGAAAGTTTATGATGAATTCTTAATAACGAAAGATAGAAAAGAATAGGGTAGAATTCTTATTGATGTCACAGAGAGATAGTTCTAGGGATAAATGCATACTTTAATCTCTCGATGTACACATTCTAATTGTACGACTTGAAGTTATTTTTTGCTGCAAAATATATGTTCTGATAATAGCCTGGACTGGAAAAGTGCAACTTCTTATATTTCCGTGCTATATAGTTTATATATAAGTAGAGTATTGGGATTTTCGCAGCACTTTGCTGTGTTTTTTGAGAAATCATCGCAGACAGAATTTTGATACTAGATCGGTTTTTAATTGATGTAAATTTACGATGATAACTTAGATGTAGAGTTCAATCATGGTGTTTTACGTGTTGCAATTCATAATCACCGGAATAAATATTATGAATATTTAATGTAGACAGCCTACGTTCGACCAATAGCCAGCCAGTATCTCAGTCTCGCACCATTTCTGTACATTAAAACAAAATAAATAATTGTCATCAAATATCACACAACTTATTGGCCGAGTTACTAAAACTGGTCTAGTTTTATGTAAAAAGTAACTGTTTATTTTTAAATTCTACGCGACTAGCAACATATTACGAAGCAAAAAAGAAAGGAATACAGGGCTCTATGTTTACGATTCTTGAAATGCATATTTTTCAATGCACTTGAAAGATACTCATATCATATATTGCTCGAAAGTAAGATAGTAACTAAAAAAAATTGTATTTGTTGATTTGCAAAAAAAGTCTTGTATTGAAGTTAAGTACAATTTCTAGGACTTGGTCCAAATTGACGCCAAGTCGGGTATTGTATCTGTCAATTTCTAAGTAGTTTAAAGTTCTTATAATTGACACATGCAAAACGCTATATCGACGTAATTTTACTAACCTTCAATTTAAATGCCAATATAGGATTTTTCAATTGCATTTCACCATTTATTAATTTATCAAATGTAATTCCCACATGACAACACTTGTCACATTTGTATCAAAACATTTTTACCATTTATCAAATGATTTTCCCTTTTTCTAATCATATGAAACTATATTTATTTAACACATACACAATATTGCAAAGTTTTCTAAGAATAAAATACATAAGAGGATTATATGATTATATGTAATTGTTATAAATTACGAAAGAATTTCATTTTTGTCTAAGCAGTCGCCCAGGTACGACGATTCCATATGTTGTACATACTGCAGGCAATGATCTTGAGTGACGGATGCTGCGTGAATGTTTGCATATAACTCGTCCTCATTTCTTGGTTGTGATCTTTTAATATTATTCTTCCATTGACTAAACAATACTTCTGGACTCTAGGGGGGAAGACAACACAACACAAGACGGTGATCGCGAATTCTAATAAGATTTATGTAACACTTCAGCACTTCTATGAAAACCCACATTATCCATAAGAAAAAAAATAAACTTCTATTTTATCGTTCTGCAGGTGATCAATCAGTGTAATTAGAAATTCTGTAAAGTGATTTGTATTGTAGGGTCGATCCTGAATTTGAAATATATACAAAGAATTAAAGTCATGGCAGCTGCAATGGAAGAATTTCGACCTCTTAGCAGAGCTTTACGTAAATGAGCTGGTGTATTTTTTGGTAATCTGCCATAAGACACCCTTGAATTAACTTGTACACCAAATTCGTCGACGAAAAATATTTTTTCCTCTTCCATGCATTTTTACTCTTCCATGATTCTGTTATATTCTACGGCAAACTCGAAGCGATTTTGTATTACCGCAGGCGTATTTCTTCTATCTGGTACATTTGTCACTCTCTTCACGAAATAATGAAAGTCCTTTATGTAACGTCTTGTTGACTATTGATAGTGAAAGTTGCATACGGGGCCATTCGGCTAAATTTTTCAGGCAAACGACGAAGTATTTGAGTGCAGTCTTCATCAACCCAAACACAAATCAATTCCTTTTGAGCTATGGCTAACAGTTGCTTTTTATGCGCTACCGGTTGATTATCTGTTTCTCATGTGCTTGTATAGATGGAGTACATTTTTCTCATTGTCTACCAACATCAACGGAAGACAATCTGCGAGTCATAGAATTAATAATTAAGCGACGCACATCATTACTAAACTTTGGTATTTCGCCTTCTTTCACATGCGGTCATAATTTCGCATACAGAGTGAAACACAATTGACCGATTGTGAAAATGGGAAATACATTTGATGCAAATGTGACAAGCGTTGTCATGTGGGAATTACATTTGATAAATTGTGAAATAGAATTAATAAATGGTGAAAAGCAATTGAAAAATCCTGTAAATCGACAGATGTACAACAAGTTTTAGAAATTTTAATATTAAAGTCGTTCGACGGAGTTGTGACAGTGCAACATTATTTAATTCACACTAAATTTCGTTTTACATGTATCAATTATAAGTTATAAGTATACAGGTTTGGCCTGTTTTTACCTTGCATGGGAGCTAAAAGTCCATGTATTGAAACTAACGTTGTTGCCAATATTTATCCACATGTGGGCAAGTACTGTTCGAGAAAAGTAGTGGGGCGCTAGACAACAGGCCGATACGATCTTTACGATCATAAGATTCCAATATAGTGCATGTGTGCATGTTGCAGCGGTTGTTATCTTCGTTTTTATGTATTGTTCCCATTCATAATATTCTTAAAAAAATATCTTAAGAGGGGCCTTTACCTACAAATAGAAACGTATGCAACTTATATTACTCGCGGGACGAGTAGACGCAAGGGGGTGTGAGTGGGTGGAGCTACACGTTATGAGGTTTCGATCCGAACGCTTCGGTTTTATTCATAGATAAAGGAATACTAGAGATGGGAAACATATGTATAAAGAATGAAAAACTTACGGAACTGCCCTCTTGCGGGTCTAAGTCACGTATTACTTTCATATACTTATTCATATTTTGAAATATTTAATTATTATTTTTGGATGTGAACAAATTAAATGGGTTCATTTTCACTTCGCTTTAATGCACATCTTAAAGTCGAATGAAAATTAATACATTCAATTTGTTTAGAATAAAAGAATACTCTCTTTTTAATTTATTTTCAGCCATCACAATACATCACATTATTTCTCATTATAATGCACAATTGTAATGATAAATAGATCTAGAAAAAAATAATAAAAAAGAAAATCTTATAAAAAAACAATTTCAGAAAAGATGAAGTTACTTTATTACAAATAATTGATCGATATACAAATACATAATACAAATACATACATGTGTATAACAAATAATAATATATAATAAATTATGTACATAATCAAGTATTCTTAATTTTTATGAAGAACTTCTTGTGTTTAATATATTATTTAGACTTATATGATCTTTTAGCCCAAGTACCATCAACAACTACAGTTAGAAGTGGAAACCCATCACTATCTAGCTCTCCTTTAGATATAGCTTCAGCCTTCTCTGCTTCTGCAGCTTCCGCCATTTCTTCCACGGCATTTTCTTTTATTACTTCATGAACGTGCTTTTGTATATCATAATACGTTCGCGAAGACATGGTAGGCGTATTCATAATTGAAAAACGCTCTTCCATTTGAGTAAAACTTTGTCCCGTGCACAAGTTTCCAAAAACCGACAATGCACATTTTGAAGACAAGTGTTTGCGGTAGCTATTTAGCCATACTCAAAATATTTTAAGCATCTCCTTGAAGATGTTGACTTTTACACTAATATAGACATAAATAGCTTAGATTACCATAACAAAATCATTAGTTTATAGTTTTCCCGGGGGACACCTAACATTTATTATTACAAGAAAATTACCTTCCTCGGGTTCATTTTCAGTTGGAAGCTTGTAACTGTAATAATTTGTAAATTTGTAAATAATGCCCAAAGTCTACAGTTTCGATTGTAATACGTACTTCCCATTACCTTGTGAGTTGCCTAAATAGATGTGTTCAGAGTTTCCAACATTAACCCCTTCAGGGGATGACAAATCAATGGAAGTTGCATCAGACCTAACAGCAAAAGCGTATGTATTAAAAGCGGACTGTAAGAAAGGCAATCCAAAACTACCGTGGGTTGAAAATTTTAATATACACATAAAATGAATCGTCAAATATTTAAATTCTGAAATCTACTCGCATATTGGTATTATGTACTTAGTTAAATTAAATCGAATTAACAAATATCAAAATAATGTAAATAAAATTGCAGACTAAAAATTACTTACCTCGTATTTTGATTTTTCATACGATTTGCATGCTTACTTCTTTGTATGGTTGATCTTTTATGATAATCCAATTTTCGCTTGCCCATAACTTATATTATTGTAGCGTGATTCGTTCGTTAATTAAAAAAAAAAACAGAACACGCAGTTATAGGAGTTACTATCTAATATCACTAATTAATGTTATTTACGTATATTTATATCCAATTCATTAAATAGACACATACATTTATTTCTACAACTTCTCTATACTGTCAGTCATGTCAATTTTAGTTTTATTGACAAACCTTGTCTCCATGACACCCATTCGTATTTCGTGACAATACACTCGAATATTATATGACATTTCTTTTTAATTACAAACTGTCACTCTGACTTGGAATAGCCGACCGATTCCGATAGATTTTCGTCTTCGCTAGGACTGGTAGAGATACCGTAAAGTGGGGATAGACAACGCAAAAGCTTCGAAAAACGACGTGTAAAATGTGTGTGACAATGTTTACTGTTTAATGTTTTTTATCTTCAAAAATAATTACAGAAAGTTTTTTTTTTATGTCGTACATCAAATGTGCAGCTGGCGCGGGGAGGTCGTTTTTTTCTTTTTTTGTACCAGCCTTAGTTAGTAGACATTCATCAAATTCATGCATTTTTGGGGTTATTTCTGAGACACATAACTTTTTAAGAAAATAAATTAGTACAAAAACGGACCTTGCCATTATAAATTGATGCCTTTTGCATCACTAACCCAAATTTGAGATTCTAAAATTACAAAATGAGTTTAAAAAACGCGAAACGGCGATGGCTTAATTTTCGACAGGTAAACGCCCCTCTTAAGTTAATATTATAAGAATTCCTTCAGATTTATTATTTTTATGATTGAATTTAATTTGGTTTCCATTCGCAGTTATATTTTATATTATTTGATTTTTCTTGCGGTCGTAATAATATTGTACACGTTCGTAGCTCTTAGTATATCACTATTACGGCATACATTCATATTCTTTTGTCAATTCTCAAACAAGAGTACTGGCAAAATTAAAGTACGTTGTCCATCACATCTGCTACGGCAAACCACCAATCTAGATCTCATCGTTACACACAGTTATGACATTCGCTGAATATTTGTTAGGTAGGTACGGTTTGGCAACTCCTTTCGTGTTATGTACGGGAAGCCGCATGCAAGATAATCGTAGGCCAACCGTGTATAACAACATAAAGTCTGTTTTATCTGTACATCAACGTGGATTTGTTTCTGGCAGATCTACAGTTATAATTTTATAGAAATTACGCAATATCTTGCAATGGATCAGCGCAAACAAATAGATGTCATATATATCTCCAAAGCCTTTGATTCGATCGCTCACAGTTTACTACTTGTCAAATTAGATCAGATTGGATATTTTTGTTTTATAATGGTCATTCATTCAATATCTTTTCAGTTTCTTCTGGTGTCCATTATTAGAACTTGGTCGAAATTGACATCAATTCGGGTGTTACGTATGTCAGTTTCTAGTTCATTTAAAAGTTATTATATCTTGAGTTTTAAATTAAAGTAGGGTTGGGAAACATACGGATTAAAATAAGCACCTGTGATTGGTTGAAGTAGAGTATTTATCGTATTTAGCGTGTTCTGTCAAACATTTGTTTGCTTATAGTTTGGTCGATTTGCGTATTTTATGTATTTGTTTATTGCTCTATTTATTATCAGTGTTCATTAAAAATAGTTATTCTTGCAACTTGCAAGTGAAATATTCACATTATTATAGTATTTTATCACATTCATTGGTTTTTTTTTTTGTAATCGCTAATGGTTTTTATTCTGTTCAAGCTTTTTGATATGCATTCTGTGAAATGTTTGTCAAATAAAAATACTTTTGCAGATATATAACAGTTTTTATTAATGTAAATATGAAATGATACCCTCTAAAATAACTTTTCTTGTCGCTCTTACTATAAATATTACCAAATTCATTGAAATAGTTGTCTATGTTTTCCAAAATGTTATATTTGTTAAGCGTGCACTACTGTTAAGACATACACAAGACGATAATTGCAACATATTTACTGTCGCTATTAATCCTACAGGCTTACTAAACTTGGATATTTTCTGTTTGCACAATTATCTGTTGTCTGTTGTGTAGCGGTTATTAAAAAGAAAACATCTCATATTTGGTCTATTTGATTATAAGTACAATTTTAATATGTTTATCGTAAGATACTGTTGCGTTTTCGGGTTCGAAATAAACAACTCGTGCAAATGTTTTGAAACTGTCTGTATATTTACGCACTTAAACTTAAAACTAATCACAATATAAAAAAGTATAAAATAAATGTAACGCACTTAAAACTACTACGAATAAATTAACACACGTATTTATTTCTATTACTACTATTTATATCTGTAATATTTATGTATTTATTGCACTGTAATAAAAACTGCACCGCTCACTATATTTATTTGTACCGAACGAATACTACTGCAGGAATGAATTAATTCTTATCCCACCGGCGGCATTTATATGTGCAGCGACAAAACTCTAGAAACCTCTCGCTTCATTCTCGATAGGTCGAGAGCCTGTCTGTCGCCTATGCCATGGATGACTTATTGCTTATTTACGGTGCGTCGCGCCAATGTTTACTTTTCTGTGGGCTTGTTTCTTTACAATACATTGTCGCTTTTATGGAAAAATGATACTATTATGCCCCTCTTTATTAATATTAACCAATATTTTGTTTTTTTCTTTATTCCATATTATATTATTGTGAATGAACAATGTATGGTTCTATTTTAGGGGTTTATTATCTGCTCATATTTTGGCGGAATACCTCCAACAGAATGCTGGTATTTTAGTGTGGTACAAGGGTGAACTGTTGGACATGGCCAAAGATGTCGGTTATAGGTTGCTGCCTGCCTTTAATACCACAACGGGTATACCGTACTCTAGAGTAAAGACTCCACGTTAATGATCATCCGTCACTGTTATTCATTTATATTTTTAGATAAATCTGAAGTACGGCGTAAAAAGTGACAGACTCGAGTCGTCAAGGGAGACTTGTACCGCATGCGCCGGATCGATAATATTGGAAATGGCGGCCCTCTCTCGACTTACCGGCGAACCATTATTTGAAGAAAAAGCGCACAGAGCAATGGATGAATTATGGAAAATGCGTCACAGAAGTTCCGATTTAATGGGTACTGTATTGAATGTGCATTCTGGTGATTGGATTAGGAGGGATTCGGGTGTAGGAGCAGGAATTGATTCATATTATGAGTATTGTTTGAAGGCTTATATTCTTTTAGGCGACGATCGATATCTGAACAGGTTAGTATTTAGAATACATCGGAATAAAGCGGACATTTATAGAATCGGATTAAGTATAAACATTTTTTCTCACAGAAAACAGAAAATGTAAACCTAGATATTACATTCTCTGTTTTGCTCGATGGAGAGACTCTCTGACGGAAATATAGACGCTCATTCATTGACATCGACCGAAACAATTTTAGAAATATAGTTTCTACATACAAATTGTATATCGTAAATAAATGTACTGAATACCATTTTTTCCTGTTTACTATATTTAATAATTGGCTAATCTGTTTAGTAGACAAATATCGTTGTCCTATTTGTATTTGTCTTGTTTGGATTGACTTAAAACCTGTACATTTAAAACGAATTTATCAGTTTTTTTTGAATAAGAAAATCCATAAAAACAATTTTTTTCTCGAAATTCTTATATTTTTTAGCAATCAAGGTTATTACAAACCTGGGGTTATATTATTTTTGAATTACCTGTAATCTGTTTTTATTGAAAAATATTACAAATGTCTACCGGATTTGCGGTGATTCTTGAACAAACATTTCTTTTGAGAAAAATGCATATATTATGCAATTTATATGTTTATTAATAATGCTATCTCTTATAATCATATTTAGAATATGACACCACACAATTATGTATAATATACTCAAATTCTGACTATAAGTATTAATATACAGGATTATTTTTTTAAATCTTGACATAGGCTAACTTTTTTTTTGAAAAGATAGACCTATGGTTCCTGAAGCAAAGTTTTAGGAATTAGTCCAGATAAGAAAAAGGTGTGCAAAAAATAAGCGCGTTGTTGCCAGATTGGGCGCTATTTCAGAGAAACATATGTTCTTAAATGGCAACACCGCATTTTTTTAACAATTTCTAATACATCTTGAGATTCACGACAAAACAAAAAGAGTGCAAGTTTTTGATTAAAGTGGCGGTTTACCAGCTAATAGTGCCTAAACTTAATTTATTTTCCAACATTAAAAGAATAGCAATAGTAACAAAAATTAATTACCTAACGTTTATGTTTTAAAAAATGTTCGAACTGATTTCCTTGTTGGGTTCTGCAGCAAAAAATACGTTCAACAAATTTTGTATTAACATTATGTAACATTTGAGGGGTTACGTTTTGAATTTCCCAGTGTATGCTTAGTTTTAATTCATCAATTGACACAGGAGCGTTAACATAAACTTTATTCTTCAGATGTTCCCTGAAAAAAAGTCTAAAGGAGTGAGATCGGGAGATCTGGGCGGCCACTCTACTGGTCCTCTTCTTCCAATCCAACGCTCAGGTAGCAGCTCATCAATATAGGCTGTAACTTCTAAACTAAAATGGGGTAGTGTACCATCTTGCTGAAAATACATTATTCTTCTGTCGTTTAGAGGAAGCTCATCAATAAAGTTTTCTAATTGATTTCGTAACAACGTCAAGTACCTTGCACCCGTTAAATTCGCTTCTATGAAAACAGGACCTTTCACTCTGTTGTTAAATATGCCACACCAAACATTAACTTTAGGATTGATCTGTCCCCGCCTATCTTCAGCTCAACAAGGATTATTATCAGACCAATATCTGCTATTTTGTCGGTTTACCAAACCGTTAAAATAAAAGAAAGCCTCATCGCTAAATAAGATATAATTTTGAAAATGTATTTCTAGCCGCTTTTTCTCCAAAAACCAATCTCAAAATTCCAGTCGCCGATCACAATCATCGTCATGAAGTTGCTGTACACTTATCATTTTATAGGGATGGAATTTATTTGATTTTAAGGTTGTCCAAACCGTAGTCTGAGAGCAGCCCACTGCTTGCGCAATCTTATTTGTAGATCGATTTGGGTTTTCAACACTCTCCAAAAGAATATTTTCTTGTACCGCAGTACTTTTACTTCTTTGTCGAATCTTTGGACGCACACTTCCTGTAGATTTCAACTTAACCAATTTTGTTTTAAAAATTCTGGACTAGAACGAGGTTTGTTGGGATGTCTAACATGGAATTGTGTGCAAGCTTTTCGCAAACTTAAACCACCAACATGCAACAAAATTAATTCAATTTTCTCTTGAGGTGTAATACGATCCATTTTAATTCAAGATTACACAGAACTTATTGTCATGTTATGACAGCAGGGAAAAACATAGCCTCCTTGTTATTCTTTTAATGTTAAAAAATGTATTAAATTTTAGGCACTATTAGCTCGTAAACCGACACTCTAATCAAAAACTTGTATCCTCTTTGTTTTATCTAGAATCTCAAGATGTATTAGAAATTGGTAAAAAAATGCGGTGTTGCCATTTAAGAAAATATGTTTTTCTGAAATAGCGCCCATTCTGGCAACAACGCATTTATTTTTTCCACACATTTTTCTTATTTGGACTAATTCCTAAAATTGCTTCAGGAACCATAATAGGTCTATCTTTTCGAATGAAAAATCTAACCAATGTCAAGATTTAAAAAAATAACCTGAATATTGTCCATTTTAAATACTGCTCCTATCCAACGTTTTTAGAATGACAACGTTTATCTATAGGTTGCTTATTCTAGTTGTCTGCTACTACCCTACTGATTTTACGTAAGGTCTAGAAGAATCTCCAATGCTTTTCAAGTTACTATACTTTTTCCATTAGCATCAATTTTTCTGCGTTTCACATGTAAACTATGTCAATTAACTGTTCGCCTGAAAAGTTCATTATTGTGATAAACTGTAAATATGATATGACAACAAAAAGCCAAAACTGATAAAACTAAACAAATAACAAAGCAAAACAATAATAATACGTTTAGAGATCAATGATAATACTTTGCAAGTATTTTGACAGAAGCACAATATATTTTAGCAATTTGTTTTTGTCGCTTCTATGTTTTTTCATGGCTACTATAATTTTTATATATACTGCATCATGAACAAGGTTTAAAATAAGTCTAATAAATATTACAGACAAGTATAGGATATATAGGATATTCTTATCAAAAAAAGTAACTGTCAAAAGGCTTAATATGATTCAAGCAAATAAATTAAACATCGACAAATGCCGCTTTATATATTTTACCAGAAAACCCAATAGATTTTTTCCAATTATTCTATTGAAAACATCGCAATCAACCGAAAAACCCATCAATGATCTATAGTTACTTTTGATGAAATGCTTACCTTCGCTACGTCAGCATTTCGAGCACTGAATTTCTTATCCCCACCTGTAAAAATGTTCACAACATAGCTTCACTCAAGTCACTTTTTTGTGCCCTCTTTGTTACCAAGTTGGAATATGCCGTTGTTGTGTGATATATATTATTGCTATAGTCATGGAATTGAATCAACACAGCGCAATTTCTAAAATATTTGTGTTATAAATTCGATGGAACCTACCCTGCTTGTTAATTGAAGTAGAAATTGCTCATGGAGCGCCATAGAGTTGAATTGTTAGAAGCAAGAACGACTCTTACATAGTTCAAACATCAAAAATCTCATTCTTTTTAAGATCAACTCATCAGATTTGCTTGCAGAAATTAATTTTCGAGTACTTCGTTCAAGTTCAAGAGTGAATGAAGCGCTTTTACTGAATATTATGCTGAGGGATTCTATTGTGCACTGTGCCAAGAATTGTAATAACTTTGCTCTAGATGTGTTTCTTTTTTTCTGAATTGTTGATTGTTATTAATTTTTCACGTATATGTTATCTTTGTTATTTGTTTATATTTCTTGTATGTATTGGAGTGACCTATTGGCCAATTCAATAAATATTATAATTACACTAACCAACAATTTTTTTTAATGGCTATTCAAAATTTCATCAAACCATCAAAATTTGCACAAGTAGTAACACTTTTACTCTTAGCGAGTAGCACTTTTTTCGAATATCTCGCAAAGTATGCATTCTATAGAGATTTATTAAGAGAATAGAAGTACTTATAATAGGATTTTGAATAATGTTTGTATAAAAAAATTCTTAAAATTGTATAATTTGAAACACTCATGTGTATAAGAAAGTCGTGTGGTGACCACACCTCATTTTTTATTTAGTCGTTCAACTACATATTACAACTACATATATTTAAAATTACATTTTCAGATCTGCAAAGGAAAATTGCTGATATGTCAAATGCTTTGCATAAATAATGTTGGCTGTTGCCTTCTCTAATGGGAAACCAGCAAAAATCTCCCGTCATGACGGGATCCCACTTACTTTGATAACGTTTCTCCATTTCTGCAATCTCTTGATGGAACCTTTCCTTCTGGTCATCACTCGTCTTTCCTAAATTAGCAGGAACCAAATCCAAATGTGAATGCAAAAAATGAACTGTGAGCGATATTCGGCTCTCTAAATTTTTATAGTTTTCTAGCAAATTATCCACGATATCTCGGTAGTTTTCACTCTTTTGATTTCCCATAAAATGTTTACAAACATCTTTATAAGAATCCATGCTGCCAGCTCCAAATCATTCATGGTACGTTCAAAATTTTATTTTTGAACAGCTTCCTAACTTGTGGGCCAACAAATATTCCTTCGTGAACTTTAGCATCAGACGGCTTTGGAAACTTAACCCTTAAGAATTTAAAACAGTTGACTTCTAGTTTTTAGTGCTTTGACAAACTGTTTAATCAATCCTGATTAGTGTAGTGTAGAGAGGGTAGAATCACCAAATTAAAATCCACTAACGGCGCACATTTTATATTAAATTCTCCAGGAACATGCTGGTCCGCTGGCCTTCACGGTATAGCCGCGAACATGCTCGAGCTTGTTACAACACTTTTTTAATTTTAAATTTTTCGTTGATCTTAGTGAAAACAGATAAAAGAAATATTTTGAAAATGTAATTAAGTGGACATTTGATATAAATTGGTAGCAGAATATAATTTAAGTGCAATACAGATTTTAAAAATTTCAGTATCTGTTTCGTCATAGCTCTGCCCACATTTATTACTTACAATGAAGCAACCTTGTAACAAACTGTCAATTTGTGGTTTAAGCATCCTCTATCATTCAATTTAATTCTGATAATTTAAATTAGTTTATGTGAGTTTATGTTATGAACATAAAGGAGTGTCCATAGGGTCTTAATTATGTTCCGTAAATTTTCAGATTCAATCGTCACTACAGCGCGGTTATGAAGTATATTTCTCAGGGTCCAATGCTCCTGGATGTGCATATGCATCGGCCACACACGAACTCGAGAAACTACATGGACGCACTTCTAGCTTTCTGGCCTGGTCTTCAAGTACTGAAAGGCGATATAAAACCAGCGGTGGAAACGCACGAGATGCTCTATCAAGTGATGCAGAGACACAAGTTCATACCTGAAGCGTTCACGACGGATTTTCAAGTGCACTGGGGCAATCATCCGTTAAGACCGGAATTTTTAGAATCCACATACTTCCTATATGGTGCAACGAACGATCCCTATTACTTAGAAGTCGGTAAAGCCGTGCTGACTAGTTTGCAGAAATACGCGAGAGTGCCTTGCGGCTATGCCGCTGTCAACGATGTTCGTACGGGTAGACAAGAGGACAGAATGGACTCTTTTGTGCTGGCGGAAACATTCAAGTACCTGTATTTGCTTTTCGCCGATCAAGATGATCTCATAGTTAATTTAGACGAGTTCATTTTCACCACGGAAGGCCACTTATTACCCCTGAGCCTGGGCAACTACAAGAATCACACAGTCGAAGAGAATCTGGACGATTACGAATTCGCAAGGATCTGTCCGAATTCGATGAGTCTGTTCCCCGAGTCCGTGCGAAAACCTCTGAGGAATATGGTCGATGGGATGTGTCCGCGAAGAATGGGCAAACGAAGATTGACCGCTCAAGAGTTTTCCGCTTCCAATGTCAATCATCTGAAGATCATTAAGGATATGGGCATAAGTATCATAGCGCTGAATGATGGTCGAGTTCAACTCCTACATACTTTTTCAGCAGTAAGTTTATCGCATTATAAATATTAAAAATAAGAATTTCAGCAAACACGAAGTTTTGAGTTAAGGAACCTCAAGCATATAATTCAAAATCAAAACGTGTCGTAATAACGTTTTTGTCGAAATTCAAAATTTGTATACAAGACTGACAGCTGTTAGGAGCATTTTTTTTTAAAATACTTGTAGCTCTTATATTAGGAAAAATATCGAAATAACATCTCGTAATAATCGCAGCAAACATAGTTAAGATCATACCATACCATCACGAGTCCATTTAAATCTTGACACTTATTTTGTATTCGCTTAGTGTTATTTATTATTTATGGTTCTTTAAAATTTACTTCAGAACTGCCGTCTTTATTTTACGGTCTAGACTGCTATTACGAATTTGAATAATAAAAAATAAAAATGATAATGACAGATCTATTTTAATACATAAAAAGTAAAATTGAACAAGGACGTTACTCTTATTACACCACCCCTCACGGTGGGCGCCAAATTGTTACATTTGCTATTACGATGGGTGCTAAATTGTTACAGGACTCTATTTAAATTGTCACAATTGTTTATACATCGAACAATGATTGATTTAGAAGAAACATTAATTACGTAATGTTGGCATGGTTACTCATTGAAGGTTCAGGGTACTATGCTGTAAGAGAAAGTATTAATAAGAAACAAACAATCAGGATTGTCTTTAAGTTTTGGTTAACGCAATAAATAACGAATTAAAAAGAAAGTTAATGTTTAATTAAACAAAAAACAATAAAAAAACTCAAAGCAGGTAAAATTATTATATAAGGGAGCTGTAAATAAACAGGAATTAGTCACATGTCGGTTAAAAATTAAACGATTTAAATTAAACGTAAAATGTATCAAACGATACGATTTATACTTAGTGTTTGAATGCGACAGATTCACCTTGACCGGGCGGACGCCTATAATAAGCACTAGATAAATATCGCAATGTGAAATCACGTAACTACGAGGAGTGGTGAAAGAGTTCGTAAAGAAGCTGGGCTTTTTTTTTTATAGAAGTCTGAGTGACAAGAGAGTAGACGGTTAGCTCCTCGACTAGTAGGAAAAAGGGGCGCTAAATTGAATAATTAATTTTGTGAATGTAAAAATAATGTATTAAAAACTGATCTTTGTATGAAATATCTTGTCGTAGGTAGTTGGGGGGGGGGGGGGAATCTTAGGTTTTTATCGCACTACCGCCGCTTTAACAAAAGAAAGTGAATTTCGCCTTGAGAAGGTATGTACGCAGGCAAAGTTTGTCTTTGTGCATGCGATGTTTTAGAAATATACTTTAATTGTTAATAACGAGTAATGCAAATTGTAATACTGTGAAATGTCCGGTTTGTCATATACTGCCTGTTTCCGGTTGGGATTCAGAAACATTGAATGAAACACACGAGTTGATGTGATGTGTGAAGCAAAAACTGCTATAACTAAACTGCTAAGCACTATGTATTATTTTTTTTTATTCTATAAGTTTTCAAACAGTACATGTTTCAAATGTTAAATAACTAATTTGCAAGAACGCCTATGTCAAAATATAAAGTAATTAAAATACGTAGCTTGTATAGAGTATCTTACTTATTGACATCTCTCAAAACATTATGTGATAAGGGAGGCACATGTATAATATGTATCATGTATTGTTGAAGTGGGAATCGTTTGTCAACCGACAGGTCAAAATAGAAACTACAGACGAGGATTTAATGCCACTACAAATTGACATCAACCGGAACATTTTCAGAAGTAAGAAATTAAAATAATTAATTAATATTTAAGCTAGCAGTACTATAATAGTACCATATGAAATCTATATACAAATTGTATATTTATTCTGATTAGTAGGCAGTTTTTATTGACAAATTTGTATTGGTTAAATGGTAATTATAACAAATGTCGAAAGGAATAACGAGTGCTTGTTATTGATTTACGCTTTCCGATTTAGAAATCTATTTTTTTTTAAATCGGCAATTTGGGAACGTCTTCTTTCATTTGTTCTACCGCCAGAGTCGTGCCCAAATATTTAATTTACAAAAATAAACATCACTTTATAATTATATGATTATGCTTACGTGTTACTATAACATTGCCTGTATGACGAAGTAGCATTAACAACCTGTCGTTTTAAACTCATATCATGTTGAAGATACTTGGTTTATATTGATAATTTCAGAATCATTGCTAGAAAGCATAAACTGCTCATATGGAATTCTCTTGTCAAATTTAATAGTTATGATTTCAAAAAGGGGCAGAAATAATAAAACATAAAATACTTTAAAATGCAAATAGCCAATCAGTAAATCAATTACTACACACACTCAAATGCTCTGTCAGCATTGGGTACATTTTAAATCGCGCCCGCCATGGCCTTGTCCGACTGCATACTTAACACAGCATAGTATTAGGAAAGTTCTGAAACGGCTTCTGTACAGTGGCGTAACGCAAAGTCACAAGCGCAAAAAAAGCTCAGGCTTTTTAACATATCTTCTGTTATTGTATATTTCTAAAATGAATTAATTTGTCAATTATCTTATTACTTAATCAACTATTCTTGATGAACTTCTTGACTATTGCATCGAATGTTTATATATGTGAACCTAACCTCGTTCAATAACAACTCTACATTTCAGTATTTTGCAGTCTATTGTCACTACTGGATTCATCGAAAAATTATTTGCTTTCTTATGTCTCTTTGCTCAATTTTGGTGTGGTATTTCATTTTCTAGCAACGTTCAAGCAGTTTCTCTATTTTTGCAAAGTTATGACAATGATTTGTGATAGAAGATAAACCACTCAAGTTTATGCGTTCTAAAATTTCGCATTAAATACAAGCAAAAATACGATTTCAAATTTTCCCATGTGGAAAAACCTCCTGCTTCTCTTCTTGTTTTGTGCTACTAAGTACAATACGACGACGCACATGCGCAATAACATAAACTAAAGGCGCTAATTTGAAATGCCTAAAATCATTCCTTTTGAAATATCTACTGGTTATAAAAAAGTATTCATTTGGAGAGCTTTTTTCTTAGAAGTTCCCCACGTCTACTTTTGTTTGTTTCTTTTCTTCCTTGGGCATCGCACAACATGCTTAATTAAAAGAGAAACGTGACTTTCATGTAAAATAGATGAATCAAACATGCGTATCTAAGGATACAAAGTACTTATTTTCTACTAACAAGGTAATAGAAATTGAACGTACAAATAGCTCAAAAAACACAGCCTCTGCAGGAAGTTTATTGTTGTTTTGTACAAGAATATGGCGTACTTGGACATCTTGTGAAGGACGTATTAAAGCACCATGATTTTTTCTCATCAAAAGATGAAAACCTGCATTATCGACAGATGTTTGTGAGATTTCTTCTAGTACGTACACACATTTAGCACACTTAACGATGCGCTTCAATTGTTTGCCAACAAAACCAGAAATAACGACATTTTGGGATAACAATGTCAGTGATGGTATGTCAGACACTGTATAATTTATTCCTTTTCAATGTCTTCCGCATTTTCCTTAATAAAAATACTCCAAAAATATAAACAGAAAGCTAGTACGTCCCTAGTAGCAAAATCACTATATGCACACTTGTTCTACATTAGCAAATATATCTTTTCATCCTTCTCTAAAATTGTGATTTTGCTGCTTGGGACGTCTATTGAAATCGGCGTTCGGAACTTGATTTCACATTCGAATGTCAAAAGACTAGGGACTGCGCATACTCGTAAGCCCCGAGTTAAGTATTCAATTTGGCATAAAAATTTCACGCGCATCCTATTGTATTGCTCATCCATTTATATTATGCAGATCAGTTGTCTGTGGGCGTATGTAACTAAAATAAATTGTCACTCCTTTCGTTTCTTATTGCTGTTATTCTGTCGCCCTAGATTCACTAATAACTATGTTAGTAATTTGTTCTTCTTGTAATTCGGTCTCTTGCAATTAATTCACTTCAGCAGATATACTGACACATCAAACATCAAATATTCAGTATTCATATTTTGTTTTTTCCTTGCGAATTATTTGGTTTTTTTTTGTACCACTAACACTTTTGTTTAAATTCTGCTTATAAATAAGTTATCATGCCATATGCCACACTTGAAATTACCATTATAATAAGCTTATGTATCATGTGGCCAATTAAAGATAAAATCAATATTAAAGTTGACCACATACATACGTTTTTCTCATTTTAAAATCTAATGTCGTTTTGACTAATATTTTTTTTTGTATAGATTGAATTATAGTTATTTATCGTTTTGATTTATTGGCACATACCACATTCCGAGAACATTTTGAGTACGCAAGCAAAATAAAATCACTGACAAAGATACGTTGTGGGAGTCTTTAATAATAAAATCAATTGGAATTTACTCTCTCATTGATATTCAATAATACACATCACAATAGCTGATACAAATCACTCGTTTTTAAGGTATTGGTAAATTTTAACAGTCTTCAATACTTTGTAAATATGTAAATAATTAATATAGTTATTTTAATCTGCAAGACTGACTGGTGCGGGGGTGTACTTTACCGCCACTGTTTCGTAGCTAATATTACTTGATTGATAAAATTTCGCAACATCTCAAATTTGACACTTTTACTTTCTTATACGTAGTATAAGGAAGTATTGTGATGATAAAAATTTTCGACCTCGAGATTTTTGCAGATGTCCACGTTTTGATGTCCCCTGATACCAAAAAAGTGGTTTTAAAAAAATGTTTGTGTGTGTGTGTGTGTGTCTGTGACCACGATAGCGGTCAAACCGCTATAGCTATCTATTCCAAATATCGCATTTAGTAGTATAATCTCCTTCTTGAGAACTGATTAGATTTTGAGCAAAATCGGCAGACCGGAAGTACTAGTTTACTTCAGTGAAAAAATCGAATTTAGCCAATATTTCGTCAACTAATAAGTTTAGACAAATTTATGAAGAATTCATATGTACTTAAAATTGAAATTGTGAACAAGTTTATTAATAAAGTTTTTCGAAAATCCTACCGGAAGTAGGTTTTTTACTCTTATCGAAAATCAGTTTTTTGCAAATATTTTGCTAGTTATGCTTTTTAGACAAGTATGTACGTTACGAGTATAAAAGTATTTAGAACTTAATTTTCGATACGTTTTTTATATAAAAAAAATCAAAATTCGAACCGGAACTAACACTTTTACTCTTACCGAATAACGATTTTTTGCAAATATGTCGTAAATTATGCATTCTGTATACAGGGCAATCCAAATTAAGTGTTCACCATTGGTAACTTTGTTATTATTAAAGATACAAGATTGTTTAAATTAGCAAACTTGTAGTACTTTTAACGCTCTTTAAGATGGAAGAATAAAAAAAAACAAATGAGCAACGCGTTTTCGAGTTTTGCCGAAAAATATTTTTTTTTCAAATGGAAACCCCTGTATATTATATCATTTTCTGCTAGAACTTTAATTTTTAAACAAAAAATCTTATAAGAAATTTTTTACTGGGATTAAAAATACTTGAGTTATAATGAATAAACGAAAACAGCTAAATTAGTTTTATAAACTTTATTTTATACATAAACTTATCATTAAAAGAAAATAAAAATCACTGATTTTTTCATAGAAGATGTTCAAAAATACTACCTTGTAGTTCAATACATTTTTGTACACGCTTCCGAACTTCTCGAACTGCCTTCAGTATGGTCCTACCATCTATTTGGTTTATCTTTTCACTAACTGCAATCTTTAGGGCGTTTACGTTTTCGTACCTTTGCTTATAAATCTGGTTCTTTAAATAACCCCATAAAAAAAAATCAAGCGGCGTTAAATCTGGCGATCGGGGAGGCCACTGAATAGGACCATTTGTTCCTATCCATGAAGTGTTAAAAATAGTATTTAGAAGTTGATGAGTACCTCTGTAGTTGTGCGCAGGTGCGCCATCCTGCTGAAAATGCAGATTCTGTCTACTTATGAGATCCAGATCGTCTAAGAAATTATTCAAAATTTCAGTCAAAAATTCTATGTACCTTTCACCAGTTAGAGTGCCCTCATAAAAGAAAGGACCAACAATCCATGAACCGATTAAACCGCACCAAACATTAAAACTGAAACGGACTTGTGGACGTCTTGGATTTACTAAAAGAAGATTTTCCTTTGACCAGTAATGATGATTTTTTTTATTGTACATTCCAGAATTTGAGAAATTCGATTCATCGGTCCATAAAATATAACGAAAGTTGTTTACATTTTGGCGACAAAAGTTAAGATACCAGTGGCAAAAAACATTCTTCCCTCTGGATCCCCTGGCAAAAAAACCTGAACTGGTTTGTACTTATAAGGAATGAATTTGTGTTTCTTCAGAATCCTATGCACAGTACCGTGACTCAAATCAGATTCATTGACAATATCTAGTATGGAATTCTCACGGTTGGCCTCAAAATATGCGATAACTGCAATTTCCGTGGCCTCGCTTTTTATAAAAGTCCTTTTTGTCCTTGTTTTGGCAAAAACACTCTCATTGCCTCTAAATTTTCGGTAAAGTCTCAGAAAATATTGCTCATGTGGTTGTGTTCGGAGTGGATATAATTCAGCGTAGTGTTCTTTTGCCCTCCTAGAGGATTTTCTGCACACAAAATAAGATTCTAACATATCACACTTTTCTGAATGGGTAAAAATCATTTTTTTGTCAAATTAATAAGTAGCACAATGAAACTTATGAGTGAAAAACTAATAAAACTGTACTAATATTTGACGTTTGGTAGAAAGACTTATCGTCGTTTTCATAGATACATAGAAATGCACTTGACTTAGCTGTTTTTGTGTATTCATTATAACTCAAGTATTTTTAATCCCAGTAAAAAAATTCTTATAAGATTTTTTGTTTAAAAATTAAAGTTCTAGCAGAAAATGATATAATATACAGGGGTTTCCATTTGAAAAAAAATATTTTTCGGCAAAACTCGAAAACGCGTTGCTCATTTGTTTTTTTTATTCTTCCATCTTAAAGAGCGTTAAAAGTACTACAAGTTTGCTAATTTAAACAATCTTGTATCTTTAATAATAACAAAGTTACCAATGGTGAACACTTAATTTGGATTGCCCTGTATATTTATGATGAGTACAAAAGTATTTAGAGTTGGAAATTTCAAAATTCGGACCGGAAGTAACACTTTCATACGTATAAGAAAGTCGTGTGGTGGCCACACCTCATTTTTTATTTATTGGCCCATGTCGGTTGCTAAAACGATTCTCTGTAATAGGGCGTTTTTTTTACTTAAGACTTAAGTAATCTTGGAAGAGTCCAAATTGTACGATTTTATTGCAGTTTTCAATATTCTCATGAAGCTATGAATTTACAGGCACGTTCATCAGCGGACGCCGAAGAAGGACTCCTTTTCATGCAGGAAATGGTGGAGCTTTCCAAAGTACAACAACAGCAGACCGATGCAGCGCCGCAAGCCGTATCGTTCCCCATGAAGTACAACAACGGCGACGTTCAAGTCGTTACCGTACCGGCGGGTCCATCACATTTCGGCAAGAACCTTAAGGGTGCCGAAAAAATCACAGCAAAAACAATGATTGCTAACCCGTTTCGTGCTTGCTCCGATCTTACGCAAACTAACAGGATGAAAGGAAAAATAGCTATCATGGAGAGGGGTGATTGCATGTTTGTCGAAAAAGCTAGGAGGGTGCAAAGGGCGGGGGCTGTAGGTGCTCTGATAATAGACAACGCCAGGGGTAGCAGTGCGGAATCTTCACCTTTATTCTCTATGTCCGGTGATGGTACTGATGATATAAAGATCCCAACGGTGTTCCTCTTCTCTCAGGACGCGTCGAAATTACTCTTAACATTATCTAAAGATCCCACGATCGAAGTAACGATGAGCGAATGGAAAAGCGACACGGAAATATGGCCGCCGAATGAGGAAGAATCGGTTTTTCAAAAATTAAAACTGTCCGTCCAAGAATTCTTAAACAAACACACTGGAATAGCTTTCACCCAAACTATAGCCGTAGGTAGTTTTAAAGCCGACGTAGGTTTAGATAAAATTCGAATTACGCACGAAAAAATCGACAATGAAGCGATATTCACCGAAGAAGTCACCAATCAGCAATGGAGTCAGATACGCAAAGGTTTATTGAATTCCATAATAAATTCCGATAGTCGCGAACTTTTTGTACCAATCAATATCCTAAGAATCTATTATCAAACACTAAGTGGCGCCACCAACGAAGAATTAAAGGAATATGACATCTTTAAGCAAACTGAATGGTTACTGAAGGAATTATGCGTTGAATTTCACCGGAAGGACGACGATATAATCAAGGAAAATACCGACCTGATTAATTTTATATCGGAGCATGAGATGAGCGAAGACGTATCGGAGAATTTAGAGAAAAATCGGAAAAAAATCGAACGGCTAAACTCCATATTTCAAGCGTTAAGTCAGATCGAGAAGAACGTCATGGACGAACTAAAAAAAAGGACTAATGATGAGTTAGTAATTACGGACGAATCGGGTAAAACGTTAGACAAAGTTATAATAACTCATGAACAGTTCGATATCACCAGTACTGACTCTAACAGTGTCAGTGATAATAGTAAAAGTAATAATAAGAAATTAAAAGTTAAAAATGATGAGTTATGATTGTTTTAAGGAGTTTCTTTTGTTGTTTTCCTTAAGTCTGAACAAAATTGTTATTTTTTTCCTCAACTTAAAATGCAAATTTCAATCCTTATTTAAATAAGTGATGTAAAAAGTGATGGTTGGATTTTATTAGAATTTCTTTGTATTCTGTTCCTGTGCACGACCAAAATCTTTATTAAGTACACTTGTTTTGAGGTCGAAGTTTATTTAATTCGAATGAGTTGTGAGATATTGATTTACAAAATGTGATATGTATCAAAGATATGATGAAAGCATTTCCTTATTACTCCTACAACTGTTACTACTACTATATGTATAACGATAATTTTCATATTTTTCTATTTGTAAGTGAGCATGAACATATACTTATTTTGTTGTTAGGAATTTGAGGTCCAAATGTGTGTTATTTCTTTCAAATGATTTTTTCCATTTTTTACAGATTTTTTTACATCTACACTCTTTTTTTTTCCCTTCAAGATACTTCCTAATTTTAATGTACTTTAAAGTAACATATCTTAAATGTTATTGTATACATTCAATCATTGAAGCATACAGAATATGTATAAAATTGTTGATTTTTGTTTTTTTTATTTTTTATGAAATTTCCAATAATGATTGTACAGTGTATATATTTCAACTTGTATTTAAAATATTTATATATCTAAACAAAAAAAATCTTCTGTAAAATAAAAAGAATGTAAAATATTATCTCAATATTTTTATATTGCTACCATAAAATATTGTTAATTGTAAAAAAAAGAAAGGAATAAACTTTTATTATTAAAATGACTATTATTCTCTCTCACCGTAAAAATAAAAACCCAGGAATTCTTTACTCACTTTGTAGGAAATTTTGTAGGTCTGTAGTATTCAGTTAGATTGCATTATTTATTATTATTTTCTAAATCAATATATTAAGAAATTTTTTAGTGATAAGAAGTAATCTGAAAATGTCAAATAATTGAAATGTAAAAAATTTAGGCTTACTACTTTATTATACACTTGAATTCCGCAAAAAGATTATTAAAATAGTCTTTTTTATTATAAGACGCCTACATATTTTTTTGATATGTTTTAATTATCACTCATAAGCCCAATCTCAGTTTTTAAAACAGTTTCGTTATATTCAGGAGATTTGCATTCAAAACACATATGGGGTTTAATTTAACTCATTTCTTTAATATTTTTAACAGAAAGGGAATAGTTATTTCTAATCGTATTGTAATGAAAAATGAAATATTATTCCAACCAACAAAAAGTTGTAGGAAATTATATGGTAAATAATACAGTTTTACCCTATTTTTAAAAAAAGAAAATGACCATAATTTATTTATTTATAAAAATAACTATATCAAGTAGCACATCATGTGATTCGTTGAGAAAACACCTTTTTTTTATAAAGTCATGGCCAACTATGGTTTGCATTAGAAAAAACACAAGTTTGTGTCATAACATAACTAGGCCGCGGACACGAGCGAGCCATGACTCATCGCCCATGGGCGCACTATTGAGATGTATTTTTAAAGAGGTTTTAATTTTATTTATATAATTGGATAACAAGTGGCTGGTGATCTATAAAATACAAAATACCTTATTATTTGTTCATTTTCTCTTCTGTAAGACTTGTTCTCTCTGAATTAAGTACATTCATGTAGATAGAAAACGTCCTTTCTACATCGCAACTGGTTATATGTGCGTACTGGAAATATTCTTTTATTTCAGCATATTTAGCATACACAATTGCCGCAATCTTATTAAATCTGGATTTCTATTAAAAACTGCGTCTAACTTTTGCCGAAGACCACATCCGAAGTCACATTGGAATACTTGTGAAATTATTAATAGCCACATCTAATGTGGTTAATCCATTTTTACTTTCTTATACGTAGTATAAGTATTGTGATGACCAAAATTTTTGACCTCGAAATTTTTGCAGATGTCCACGTTTTGAAGTCCCCTGATACCAAATAAGTGGTTTTAAAAAAATGTCTGTGTGTCTGTAACCGCTGTAGATATCTATTCCAAATTTTGTATTTACGTATATAATCTCCCTCTTGAGATCTGATTAGTTTTTCAGTAAAATCGGTAGACCGAAAGTACTAGTTTACTTCAGTGAAAAAATCAAATTTTGCAAATATTTCGTCAATTACTAAGTTTAAACAATTTATAAAGAATTCAAATGTATTCAAAATTAAATTTGAGACAAATTGTCTTAAAAAAGTTTTTTGAAATTCCTACCGGAAGTAAGTCTTTTACTCTTATCGAAAATCAGTTTTTTGCGCAAGTCATGCTTTCTAGACAGGTACGTTACGGGTATAAACGTATTCAGAACATAATTTTCAATACCTTTAGTATAAAAAAAATTTCAAAATTAGGACCGGAAGTAACACGTTTACTTTTATCGAATAGCGATTTTTGCAAATTATGCATTCTATATACAGGGTGTCCAGAAACTCTCCTGACAAACGAAGGCCGGAGATTCCTCAGATAATTTTAAGACAATTTAACCCAATTCACCCTAGTCCGAAAATGCTTCCTAAGGTCATAGGCGTCCGTTTTGAGTAGGTAAACGGTTATTTTAACGCATAGCTTTTTTGTCTTTAACTTTTAATTATTTGCGACACTAGATTATTAAATTTTCAGGTATTCTAGTACTAAAAGGTACTCTTACTTTAAGTCGGTAGGATACACCGTTTCCTAGAAAAATCGATTTGAAAATTTTTCGTTTTTTCGTCATTAAAATTCAATTTATTATTTTTTGCACTAGTTCGCTCTGAACTGCCAACAGAAATAAAACCTACGGTTTTAATTGTCAAATTGTTGTCAGTTCGCGAAGTTGATATGACGAAAGGTGAAATGACGAAAAAACGAAAAATTTTCAAATCGATTTTTCTAGAAAACGGTGTATCCTACCGACTTAAAGTAAGAGTACCTTTTAGTACTAGAATACCTGAAAATTTAATAATCTAGTGTCACAAATGCTTAAAAGTTAAAGACAAAAAAGTTATGCGTTAAAATAACCGTTTACCTACCTAAAACGGACGCGTATGACTGGTACTAGAAATTCGCAATTGATGGAATCGATTTATCTTTGGAGGATAAATAAGCATACCAGTTTTTGTTTTTCTAAATAGAAGCGTTCGGGAGATATTAAAAAAAACTAATTACAAGGCGCCATCTTCAAAGAGCTCTAGCTCCCTTAGGAAGCATTTTCGGACTAAGGTGAATTGGGTTAAATTGTCTTAAAATTATCTGAGGAATCTCCGGTCTTCGTTTGTCAGGAGAGTTTCTGGACAGCCTGTATATTTGTCAAAAGTACAAAAGTATTTAGAGTTGGATTTGAAATATTTTTTGTATAAATGAAATTTTAAAATTTGCACCGGAAGTAACGCTTTTACTCTTATCGAATAGCGATTTTTGCAGATATTTCGTAAATTACGCATTCTATATGAATAATTTACGAAGAGTATAAAAGTATTTAGATTTGGATTTGGAATTTTTTTGTATAAATGAAAATTCAAAATTCGGACCGGAAGTAATGCTTTCACTCATAGCGAGTAGCATTTTTTTTGCAAATATCTCATAAAGTATGTATCCTGTAGAGATTTATTAAGAGACTTAGAATAGGATTTTGAATAATTTTTGTATAAAATAATTTTTAAAATTGTATGATTTGAAACGCTCATACGTATAAGAAAGTCGTGTGGTAGCTACACCTCATTTTTTAATTTGAGATTCGATTTTCAAAATATGTGATTAGTTTAGGCAAATTTCCAAAGTGTTCCTGAAGGAATAACAACTGATTTTTTAAATTTGGGATTTGTGTTAGTTCCTTGCACTCAGAACTACTTCGAGCGTCGTCATTTAAACATGTATCGAAATTCTCTGCATAAAAACTAGTAGCTTTCAGCCATGTTCCCCATCTAGTTATTATTGGCGAGGTTGGCAGTGATAAAGATGGAAGTTTTTCCCTGTAAAGGGCCACTCTCGATGGTGCTTTTCGGAAAACTTTTTTTAAAAGCGGATACAAGTCTATCAACTTCCGGATAGGAGACTCTGATATATGCACAGATTCTGTGGAGAGCATGTGCTACACAAGTAATATGCAGCATATAAGGATATGTGATATGTTTCCTTTAATAGTCTGCCTGTTTTTAACATATATACGGCACTGTCACTAACAAATAAAAGTATTTTTTCCCTGTACCTGTCGTCCGAATGAAGCATGTTGTTTCTCGTCAATGGTCTTAGCAATTGTTTCCCCGTCAATTGTATTTATAACTATAGATGCTATTACCTATGCGATTTTTTGGCATTCTGTAACGATATTTTACAGACTTTGCAATAAATATCGGAATCACTGACAATGGACATACAATCAGTATGACCCTCAATCCAACTCGCCATTGTTTCACAATGTATTTCTCCACGTTCTTCCATATCATAGTAACATAAACAATGTTCTAGATCTAAATAAATGATAACTAAAAATGTATGCGTATATTATTGAGAAGTCGATTCAATGAAACGGGATTAAACAGGAACTATAACAGAAATTACGAAGTACGTAATTAACAGTCAAAACAATGAAAAACGGAACTAATGTAAGTATGAATAGGTATACACATATATAACTGTATTTATCATGCGAAATATAAGGTAAATACAATAAATTTTAAAAACCTCTGACGTTCCTATATCTCCGTCGATGATAATAGGATATTTACGGCTTAAGTGGACTTTTTTGTGTTATTTTTCCGTCAACATGTGAGTCAATAACATATGTTGCAGTTCACCATATGAATAATGCGTGAATAATGCTATTCAGTAAATGTGTGTTGTTTACGTTATTTCTTTGCTCCGTTGTAACTTCGTCGTAGTTTAGCTCGGTCATGTCCGCGGCCTAGTCATAACTCAAAAAATAAAGAAATAGGTTAAAGTGTATTATTTACCATATAATTTCCTACAACTTTTTCCTTTACACATTTCTTCTAAATCGAACGAAATATCAAAAAAAAATTGCAAAATAATTAGTAAGCCATGCACCTTTTCCAACAAACAAATCTGTAATTAAATAGAGCTATTAAAACCGCTATTCTTTTCCCATTTTATCGAATCTCTATCTGTTGTAGTTTCGGAGATCGCGGTACTAAACATCAGGAAAAAAACTGATCCTGTATACATATATAAAAATTAATACTGGATGGAAGCCTTTACTTTGTGATATTCCCTATTACCAATAAATAAAACATCTTTTATACTTTTTTTATACCACTATAATTCCATAAATGGGTGTTTGACCCCAACTCAGCATTTTAGGACGAATTAATATACAGCCTGATTCAAATTAAGTGCGCACCATTGCTAATTCAGTTATTCTTAATTCTAGAAAGTGGGTTAAATGAGCAAAGTAGTAGTGCTTTTAATGTTGTTTTTCTACTCCCATACTTTAATTGTATTATTAGATATGCCGAACCTGTACTATAAACATGTTCATTACGATACAGATTTTCATTATGTTACAAGTTTATATCCAATAGGAACACAGATTTTTCATTACGATACAAGTTTATATCCAATAGGAATGCGACATTTCAATATTCAAACAATATTCAATATGGCGACTGCATATCTGACAGATATACAAATTAAATAAATGTGACAGTTCTCTGCAATTTACAAGTAAGTACTTAAAATTTGTGCTTTTTTGAAAATATAAGCGGTAAAAATGAGGGATAATGACAGTGAAATGTAATAATTGACTCCACCAGAAGTTATGGAACAAGCCTTAGTAGCCACGAACAATTTATTACCAGCCAAATTCACAAAAACGTATGGAAAATTTTAACCTCAATTTATGAAATGGATTGTTCAAAAAATATGTTTTATTATGGGGTCGTAGAAAAAATAGTGTATGCAACTCGCATTTAATGGCTATTAAGACACTCGTATTCATTACAATACTCGGCTTCGCCTCGTATTGTAATTCTCTTACTCGTGTCTTAATAGCTATCATTAAATGCTCGTTGCATAATATACTATTAATATGCAGTTCATGAATAAACAATTGAATAATGCATTTCCGAGAAACATTGAAATTTTTTATTTTTTTTTAATAGAGAGTTTTCCATATATTTTTAAAAATATTGATTAATATTTCCTAGGATCTACACAACAGCAATGAGACCCATCCTCACCTACGCAGCGGAAACGAGAGCAGACACCAACCGGACGAAGAGAGCACTACGAACGACCGAAATGAGGGCCCTGCGAACGATCGCAGGCGTCACATTGAGGGACAGGCAGCGAAGTAATGGGATCCGGGAACAGTGCGATAGGATGCCAGATGTTGGATAGTCACGAGGAAGAAGGAGAGAATCGAGAGAACATGTCGACAGGATGGGAAACGATAGACTCGCCAAGGCCGCATACAAGGAAAAACCGAACACGACCAGACCCTTAGGAAGACCACCAAAAAGATGGGCTGACTCCTGGACCTCAACGTCACAGGATATTGAATAAAAGTTGGAAAAACAGGACATAGTCCTATTAAAAAGAAGAAGAAGATTTCCTGTCCTGTCCTGTTGAAAGTATAAAATTTGGCGGATCATATAATTGATGTTGTCAAGGAAATCCCCCAAAACGCTACGAAGAAATTCCAGATATTTTTCTCCTGTCAACGTACCGTTATAGAACACTGGACCGACGACTATCGAACCTATCAATCCGTACCAAACATTAAAACCAAACCGAACTTGTGCAGCATATGGACGCACTATTAGTAAATTTTCTTGGTGCTAGAAGTGACTGTTCTACCTATTAAACATGTCTTTATTTGAAAAATTCGTTTCATCACTCCATACAATACATTGTGCTCCGTTTAAATTGTCGTTGCAAAAATTTACGAACCATTGACAGAAGATTAATCTCCTGGCTAATGGCTAAGTCTCCGAGTAGTAATGTTTGTGAGATTCGGAACTTATATGGGATATACTTCTGCTTTTTCAAAATTCTTTGGATTGATGAATAACTTAAAACCCAATTCTATGGTAGCATTTCTAATAGAAAATTCACCATGAACTTTTGAATATGCTAACACCGTAGTTTCTACTTCTTCACTGAGGATGACATTTTTCTTAATTCTTTTCTTTTTAAATAAGCAATCATGCCGTATAAATTGACTGTATAGTTTTCGAAAGTAATGTCCATCTGGCTGCTGTCGTAAAGGATATCGTTCAGCATAATGTTTTTTCCAAATTAGAAAACACCATAGTCAGATATCCAACACTAAACAATGTAAATGTGGAAAAAAAGAACAAAAGTACACCACGCAAAGTAAAATGCAGAACTACTATTATGCGAAAAAATTCATGCAAAGGATTTAATATTCAGTACGTTGTTGACAATGTTAAATAGCATACTGTTTTACTTTTGTTGGGTTAAAGTGAAAGAAGTCTACTATCGTTTATTCATAAACTGCATATTAGCATAAAAAAAAACGCTTCAACTTTAACCTTCTCTCTAGAATCAATAATAACGGAGATAGCAATGGTGCGCACTTAATATGTATAACTTCTTTATTATCCGATTTAAGACAATAGTGCATAGGAACTTTTGTATCACAAATTAAATTATTAATCAATTTTTTTTAAAAATATGGAGGGTGTTCTATTTAAAAAACATTTTTTTTAACGTTTCCAGGAAATGCGTTCTTCAATTGTTTATTCCTGAACTGCATATTAATCAACATTAAAAACAATACTACTTTGCTAATTTAACCTACTTTCTAGAATTAATAATAACGGAGTTAGCAATGACGCGTACTTAATTTGAATCAGCCTGTATACACAATATAGTTTAACAAGCAGGTTATTGTGTGCTTTTATCACGTGCCTTACATGTGGCTTTCGTAATATCCTTTATCAATTTATGAATGAATATGATGCCTATGCGTTGAAGTTAAAGTCCGTCCTAAATGCGCTCGGCTCGTGTAGATTGGCAACCTTTTTGTTGAGAGAACTGTACATGTTGTGTGACTTTTATATACAATCTTGGGGCGTCAAGAAATTCCTAAAATAAAGAAACTCTCTCAAACCAGTATGAACAAAAGGCGCATCCCTAGTATGTTTCATGTATTTTTGAAAATGAACAGAAAATCTTTTTGAAATTCTCTGTACAAATAATCCGCACGGAAAGTAGACTTTAATATATAATTAAAAAATCAATTATTGTGAATTTCATCATGGTGTGTTGTTGATCATACACGTAAATAATTAATAAAACATGTACTTACGATATAAATTTTTCAGGTTAGGTAGGTACATTCTGCATCATATCTCTCATACAGATGTGATTCTGAATTTACCTAACTTGAAAAACTGATCTGTCATACAGTGTCTGACAGATATGTGATTCAGAAAGTCCCTAACCTGAAAAATTTATAAGGAAAGTATACCGATAGGTCCAGCCCGCGACGGGCCATACATAGGCAACAATATACGTATGGAACGTAATGCTATGTGGCAACGTGTGTACGATACCACTCCGCATGCGTAACCTAATTCCGATGGTCGAGCGCAACAGATGTCCCGTCATTCGTATTTAGCTGTGCATACGTAAAGGTAGTTATCATGTCAGTGTATACAACCGCAGAGAAGGTACAAATAGTTTCGTGGTATCTTGCAGGCAATTCCTGTCGAACAACCGCTGATTTATTTGCTGTAGAGTACGTAAATCGGCCTATTCCTTCGCATTCGACGATTGAAAGGATCGTAAATGCGTTTAGGAAATATGGCTGTGTAGTCGGAAATTGCCGCAAATGCCAACAAATTGACGAACAGCCTCATATCCCTCTAATACCTGCCGATCGGGAGGAGAGAGACGTGAGGGTTTGTTCGTTAGTTGAAATGGGCGACCTTAAGTGTACACAGCAAATTGCAGACGAAATCGGTGTTAGTAGAAGTACAGTAAAGCGGATTCTAAAACGCAACAAATATAAAAGTTACAAAGTTCGAAAGTGCCAGGAGATTTTTCCCGAGGACAATTTTGCAAGAATGGAGTTTTGTGAGTCCGTGATGGAAAAGGCTAACAGGGACGAATATTTTATAAAAAGTATTCTGTTTACCGACGAGTCTTCATTTACACGTCATGGGAAGCATAACCCCTCAGTCGTGCAATATTGGTCTCGAGAAAATAAACATCTAACTCGTAATGTTAAAACTCAATACCCCGAAAAACTTAACGTTTGGGCGGGTATCTTGGGTGATAACATTATAGGGCCATTTGTTATCGACGGCAATTTGAATGCAGTAAAATATTTAGATTTGCTGCGAACACGAATTATTCCTGCTGTCCGTCAACTAAACATCGATTTTGATGCAATTTGATTTATGCAAGACGGTTGTCCCGCGCATAACAGCAGATTAGTAAGAGAGTTTTTAGAAAACACTTTTCCTAATCGTGTTATTTCCGGGAGGGGTACGATAATATGGCCACCTCGATTACCCGACCTCAATCCCTGCGATTTTTTTCTGTGGGGTTATGTCAAAGAAAATCTTTACGGTCTTCTAACAATCCCGAACTTGCAACAGTTACAAGTTAAACTGTTTCGCCTTTTCGAGAGAATAACCCCTAGAAATCTCGAGGGAGTGAGGCGGGAGTTTTACAATAGGCTCGGCTATTGTTTGGCAAGACAGGGCGGTATTTTCGAATCCTATTTTGAGTGACTTTCTTAAAATTTGAATTTATTTTGAAGAATTATTGATTTTTTTACTTTTATCTTTTAGAAAACGTTATTGTTTTTTTATTACTTAAAATTACTTTTCCGTAGCAGCTAAGAATACAATAATAATAATAAATTGGACCTTATTATGTCTGAAACAAATGGGCAAATTACGTATACAGAACGAATATGCAAACGACTATATCCTTGCGCGGTTTAAGTCTTACTAAATTCTTAATTGCAATGTGCTGCAATTGAAGCTGCTGCGGGTGGAGGGGTTTCGGTGTTGCCACTCATTGCTGACTATGGCCCGTTCCGAGCTGGACCTATCGGTATATTTTATTAATTATTTACGTTTCTGTTCTAATTCGCAATTCATTTTCTTAGAAAATTTGTTCAATATTCGTCATTCATAAGGTATACTAGTGTTTTTGACAAAAATGACTACACCCATCATATGCTTTTTTCCACTTAGTCCGGTTCTGCTTCCAATCGTATCGATGTTCAGTTACAATACGAATAATTGTATCATATTCTATACGATCTTGCCGGTCTTTTTTGGTGTGCAAATATTGTTTTTTAGTTTAACCTATTTATTACTACTTCATTTCAGAAAATAGTTACTAACAGCAATGTATGAAGATTTCGAAAATTCTGATATTCCACATAGCAGGTTAATAGGGTACGAGTATGGCGCTCAACCATTAATATTTTTAGATGACACAATAAAAGAAACTTCAATGTAAAAAAAAGTGTATTTTATAACATTTCAATACAATTTAAATATTGATACTGAATAAAAACAAATATACAAATTGTTAAATACATAAAAAAGTTAACTCAAAATGTACTTATAATAACGACAAAAATATACCTATTATAATTACAAAGCATACAAGTAATATATTTCATACCATATCTATTCAAAAATATTCACTATAAATATTTTATTAAAATTTTCTATTACCCCACAGAATTTTATACTAAAATAATACATAATTTGTGCGTTTTCTGAAGGATGACTTTAGGCACCCTTTTTAGTCATCTTAATAACATGAAGAATGTATAACTTATATACCTGATACTATTCATTAATAGCGTTGATTGAAGGAATACATAAAGATGCGCAACTACATAGCACTGAGCGTAGCCAAAACTGGGTCCGAGATCTATAGCGATGCATCAGTCGTTTGGGTCCGAGATTCGAAACACCCCGACACAGCGATGATGTTTCTTGGCAAGGGGTTTGCGGGACGACTTAACGGAAAGACACGCAATCTTACTATAGCGTTGCGCATCTTTATATATTCCTTCAATCAACGTTAATAGTCATTTTTCAAAACATTGCTATACATTTCTCAGTATCGATTCGTATGTAAAAATTTTAATACTACATATTTCATTTAATTAAAGTATTAAATAAATTTGTTTAGTTGCTTTATTTATTTGACTGAATACTATGTGATTATTCTTCTCTGAAATTAATTGAATAAATTCAAAACAAGAAAGTATATAGTTTGATTTGTTATTAGTGATACTTTACATTATGGCATGAATTTAAACGAATGAATCATATACGTTGTTAATGTATTTTAATGTGTAGTAAACGTTTATACTGGAGACGCGTTAAGTCTGGATTAGTTAAGCCCGACTTATTATTTAAGCTCGTCTTAAGTGTCGGTGGTTTGCATCGTAAGAGTTAAGCACGGATTACTATAAAATTAGAATCGATATGGCAACTATGTCTAAATTTAGTAAAATTTTATTTTTACATGTTTTCTATCTGTAAGAAGTTACATTTATGTGCTAGTTGTGTGGCTAGTTGCTGCTTGCATAAAACCAAAGGCATGTTAGAAGTTGTGTTATTGGGGAGACGCATTGATTTCTAAAACAGAATTAAAGTTGTCTTATCTAAATACACAATTGCCTATTATTCTACTTATACAGTGAGGACGCACGGGTTGGAATAAATTCATTTAAAATTTTTGGTTTTGTTTTATGGAAAAACGCTCGGATAGGTCGATTTTTATAATAATCAATAACTGCAGTTATTGATATGTTCAATTGTAAATTTCTCGATAATTGTAGAGTTTGGGTATAGGACATGGTACATGAAACATACTTAGAATTCTATGCAAAATTATCAAATTAAATAAAAAATATGTTTCCATTTGAAAAAAAAAATTGATGGTCGTAACTTATTTTTGGACCAGCCTTTGTACATCAATTTACCATCAGAAAAATCGCAGCTAAAAATAAAAATCGACCTATCCGAGCGGTTTTCCATAAAACAAAACCAATAATTTTAAATGAATTTATTCCAACCCGCGCGTCCTCACTGTATATCGTTTGTAAACTCAATCATTTTCTAATTGTGCCAATAAATTCAATACCGTTGGCTTAGTCAGTCTATATCGGTGAAAAAACGAAAGATCATCTAAACTGTTAAAATCATCCGTTCTATCATAGATGATACGTCTTGAAAAGCCAAAATCTATAATTTCCAAAATATCAAAGTCATCATCGAATAAATCGTCCCATTCAATATTCATTTTAACACGATCGGGTTTTAAAACGAGTTGCAATCGATGTCAATCACTTTTCAGAAACAAATATTGCTTTAAGTCCGGAAATATCTAGACTTAAGTTAATCCTCACTTAAAGTAATTTAAGTCAGACTTAGTAAGCGGTGCAAGACTTTAAGTCCGAGTTAAGAATTAATCTCGACTTAACAAAGCGGGGTGCAAACGGCCATAAAAAAGTTACTTTGTTAAATTATACCTGAGGGCATTTATTTCATTAGCTTAAATAGAAGATTTACAAATTGATCGTAATATACGCATTCATGGCAAATAAACACATAATTTCCGTTTCAATATTAAATTTCTTTATTACATATTTTTAATAGACTAATAGTTCAATTCGGTGTTGACAGATAAATCATATCTGTCAAAAAGACGTGCGTTGTGTATATCAGTGTATATTATTCCTGTCAAACTTTTCATGCTTATTTTTGCTTTGATATAAATTGTTTAAAAACAGTGCTTCTTCGAAGTGTATTTATTATTTATTTGGGACCATTGAATATAATGCCGAAAGGTTTCTGTAAACAGTCGAGGCTTTGCTTATTTGCTTAATTTAAATTATATTATGGATACGTAATGAAACATTTAAGGTTTTTCGACAATCTAAATCAATATAATAAATAAGTTGAGAAAGACTGAAGTCTTAGAGCATTTCAATTACTAAATATATTACGTTATATTTATTGTATTGTGAGTAATTTTTTTCTTTGGTTATATCAAATGTCACTGACAGAAATAAAAATAGATTCGGCAACATATACAAGGAGAGTCGTCATGGATCTAGTATGACGTGCAACTGAATGTAACGCGTTTCCACCATATATTTGGATATATATTTTTGAACGTAATAGCAACATAAATACTACACTAGGCAGTAAGGGGTCGGCAACATTGGATTATTTTTTATATCGAATATAGCAAATGTGTCGGTACATCAATATCTATCGAAATGTCAATATATCGGAATATCAATTACTATGATTTTAATTTTTTAAAATTCATGTTAGACAATTGTTAGCATTCACACATTACTTACTTACCTTTCTGTTGTAACACCACGGATTTGCCGACAGTAAAACTATCAACAACTGGAAGATTATCAAATTCTGTCATACTAAAACTTGGATCACTGATGATTTTTTCGTTAAATATGTTAAAATAATATATCAAAGAGAAAAGCCAGATTCAATTCAGTCGCCTATAACATGCCATGTGCTACTGTCAAACATTTAATATTTTAATGACGTGTGAATTTTAAATCTAATTTGAATTTTTATTAAAATATATTAAATTATTAAATATAATTAATGAAGTAAACATTAATTTTTTTGCATTAATGTTAATATATTATATCTTAACAGTTAAAATAAAATAAAAATTCGTCAAATTTGTATAAACACAAGTATGCTGTTCTGTGTTATTGCGAGCCTTAAGGAGGTAAAGGTTGTACTGTTGTACTAAGACTTTCTGATGTGCTTTCAAAATTATCTCGCGTCCTATATTTTGCATAGCACAGATGCGATAGTTGTGTAAGTTTTGATGTGTTACTACTATACACATGATATGTATAGTGTGAACACAAAGTTGTGATTTGAATTAAATAATTGTCTAACGCCCAAAATGCCATAATTAGAAAAGACAAGTTCATATTTTAAAATAGGAAGCATTTAAATATTAATTAAGAATACATGTCGGTTTTATTATAAAAATTATATACGCTACACTCCATTTTCACTTTAAAAATGTACTTAATTCGATTAATTATAAATATTTTAAATGCCACTTGAAAAAGGTAGACTCGTGTATATATATGTACATATATATTTTGTACCTATTGAAAAAAGTCTCCAACCATCTACAAAATTAAAATCTTCTATTTCTTAAAGAGTGCCATTAACTTTAACGTGTTCTGAAAATAAGTTTTTCATATCCGTTAAGGCTTCTTCTATCTTATCAGCCAATCTGTGGCAGTCCTGAAATTACAATGATAAAATAAATCAATCAAAAAAGGAAAGCAACACGAAAAATAACACCACAGTAAACTATAATTAAAATTTAAACCAATTTATCCTAGATTTTACATTAACTCATGGACAAAATTAACGCACCACCGCATATATTTTATGTTATTCCAAAATAATGATGATTTTTAGTTTTCTAGTTATCTTACAAGTAGGCTGTGGAACTACTAGGACAGTTTAAGGAAATGCTATCAACAAGGGTAAAAGTAAAATTGCAAATAAAAGCATTTTTGACAAAACTTGATCCAAAATCTGGTCGAAAATTTTTGCGTATTAAGACAAGTTGTCTTTAGCCACCAAGTTTTTTTGTTATTGATAGTGTCAGTGCGAGTGTAATAGATTTTAATATCGCAGAACAAATTTGTCAGTAGAGGAAGTAGTCAGAGCATCAACTTTGCTGGATGAGGCATATTCGATGCGTCATGTTGCTAATGTGATAGGAAGAAACCATTCCAGCTTAAGTCGCAAGGTTAGACGATTTAACGAGACATGTTCTCACTTACGAAGGCCGTGACAAGGGCGAAAACGGTGCACTAATGAAATAGATGAGCGTTTTCTTAGACAATCCGCTCTCAGAAACAGGAGAACGACTAGTACCATCCTAAAAATGAGCTCGTAGGTGCCCGCGATTTGTTGCGTGCTTTTGGCACTTCGGACTAATTTAATTTCAAAATGTTAAATAATATCTGATTACTTACATGAGCAATTACTAAATTACTTAAGAATTCCAAATTAATTATAATATCATTCTTTTGGCTCCTACTGTACACCATTATTAATCTTGATACGCAAAATATATTCAAAGTTTAAAAGAAATACATATGTCATAAATACCACAGTTCTTGTTCAATTTGGGATGAGATCATTCGTTATATTTTATTTTCAAATACTAATTGCTTAAAAATAACATTTGAATGACCACCATTATAAGTTAAAATAAAATTCTTTTATAAAATAAATATTCGAGACACATACAACAATTTTTCTCAAATACCCCCTTTGTATGACGTGACGAAAACTAGATTTTGGCGACGCCCGTATGATCGTGTTATCAATAGCCCTTTATTTGACCGTACCCTGGGAACCGAGCCATTAAATCTATTACATCGTATGCGTCGTGTGCAAAAATTCCTTCTTGGAGAAGTCGAGAACCTTCTAGAATCCGGAAACAGGCGTGTTTCACCCCTCTCCAACGGTACGAATAAAAAGGCAAGATCGCTTAAAAATTAGAATTATCAATAATTGTTATCCGCCAAGTGACAGTCGACACATAGAAGTAATTTTAAATATAAACCATTGACGGTCGGTGACTATCAGATGTTTGACGCATAATCCAGTAGTAACTTAAATGTCAAGATTGTTATCACAGTGTACGTATTATAGCAATGTTAAAAGCTAGTCAAGTGACGATTTAACGTGCCTAGTGATTTTAAAATTATCAAACGATCATTAGTCCAGTCTGAAAGAAGATTCGGCAGATCACGATAATTCACCTTAGGGGAATTTAAAGCAATCTGGATACTGACCCGTTGGATTCTGTTTCCCGTCAAACTACCGAAGAAATCACGTTCTCGGGGGAAAGTCATCGACCCGTCGCACATCCACCAACCACGATTATTAGCGTCTCCGCACACTTCAAGGTAATTAAAGCATTAATTATGTCTCAGAGCGCTTGAAAATTATTGTACCGTCGCTAGAATAAAATCTAAGGCCATTCCTTCGGGTTTGGTAACAATAAAACTGTATTATATAGTCCGTCGGATAACGTTAAAAATAGTTTTGAGGATTAACCTATATCATTCTGTTCACGTTGTTATTTGAATCATTACACTACTGTAAATAATGGTATTGATCTGAAATTTCGAGTTCATTGTTAGAATCTTTGTACTATTGCCTATAATATCGTAACTTTAAGTTGATCTTTTGAAAGTTCCAATACAAATTATGCACTTTGTTAAATTAATACATACATTAGTTATTGCATTTTGTTCAAAATTTAATATCCGATTTTAATTTACCATTTGTTTTACGAAGATATTGTAATATGTTATTTGTGTTAATATTTGTGTAACAATAATTTATCTGTCTGGCCAGATTATCAAGTTAAGAATTGTGTAATCTGATGTAAAATGTGGAAATGAAACCTTTGTTTATTAGTGTTAAATGTTTATTGTACCTTGTTTTCAATTATTTCTTGTAATAAATATTGTTAAGTTTACGACACTTGTGTTCTCAATTGATTATCCTTCGTTCTTTGAGGTAACGCAATATAGCTCAGCGAATGTTTCTTACTTTCTTTCACTAACATATCTAGAGCCATGATATGCTAATTCTGGTGATAATAAAATTACGATCCTATCAATCAAAGTGAGTGGCGTCCAGTAATAACTTTATAAATAATCACAAGATCATTCAAGTAAGCAGTTAGCTATCAAAAAGAATCAACACCGGTTACCCAAGGAACTTTTGATTGGGAATTGTGAGGCATAAGATTAAGGTAGGTGAGTTTTGTCATCCAATTAAATATACGCATTCATTCACTCCGTGTTCAATTATTAGTTATATAGATTCATTACAATCATAAATATTAAACGACCCTGAGATACTGGATGCAGACTGTGCTACTGGGCCAACCACTCTGTTCTCGCATCCAGTACCGTTGTTGATTAAAAGATATTTATGTAACAAATCAGTTAACCCTTTAGTACCTTAAACAATGTGTTATGGAAAATAATTAGCAACAAATCTTCTAGTATCTTCCCGAACGATTAGAAGGGCACTTAAATGAAGCTGGATTGGACAGCAGAAAACCGGTTAAGAAATCCCTGCCCACCAGACAGCACAAAATTCAAAGATTGCGTTTTGCGAGAAATCATCAAGATTGGACTTTTAATGATTGGAAGATGGTTTTATTTTCAGACGAAACGAGGATTAGCCTTAAATCTCCTGATGGACGTGAGCATCTCTGACGAAGGCCAGGAAGGAGATTTGCTAGTTGCAATATCTCTCCAAGAGTCCCGTTTGGTGATGGCTCTCTAATGTTTTGGGGAGGCATATGTTTCGATGGCCGCACAGAGTTGGTCCCTCTACGTGTTAGGTCAATGAATGCAAATATTATCTTGAACACACCATTTGCTCCTTTTGTGGGGCCGAATTTCTTCTTTATGCAGGATAATGCTCGTCCTCATATGGCTGGGCAAATTATTCACTACTTAAATGCTGTTGTTATTCCGTTTATGGAATGGCCAGCCAATAATACTGACATGAACCCAATAGAGCATTTATGGGACGATATAAAAACAAAAGGTTCGACCACCTGCCAACCACAATTAACTGAAAGACGCAGCAATTCAAGAATGGGAAAATACTCCTCAAGAAGTCGTTGAAGATTTGATCTCCAGTATGCCAAGATGCATGGAAGCAGTAATTAGAAGTAGAGGAGAACATACACGATATTAGAATAGCTCTAAGTCCATAAATTACGTTTTCCTTTGTTTTCAAGAAAAATAAGTTATTTACGAACCAAGTGCGGGAAGACAACGTTCCCGCATGAGCGCATTTTGAAAACACGAGCGACCGAAGGAAGCGAGTGTTTTTAATTGCGCGAATGCGTAGAAGATGTTTTCACGCAAGTGATTTGTACAATATTTTTTGTACGAACATTAAATTAAAGATATTGCTGACTAATGTGATCAGTATTATACCTAACCTCAAATAGATTATCTATTTAATTGAAGCATTTCATGTACGCATCTATTACACACATTTCCATTAAATAAAGTTATTATTTCTTACACAGGACGTATTTATTCTTATACAGTGAAAGCTCCTTATTCACGGTTCCTTTATTCGCGATTTCGTTATTCGCGAATGAAACATTTGAGACCACTTCTTGTATTCGCGGCTAAAAAATTCTTTATTCGCGGTTCTAAAACTAATGACACATATAAACACAAACTATTTTATAGTGCAATAAAGTTCGATAGCGTAAATAAAATAAGCAGTTTATCATAAATGTATCTTATTGTATTTTTAGAATAACATCCTGGCATTAATTCAAGTATGTATTTGAAAAATATCGCCGTACCAACGGTTTACACGCGCCGACATAAGTTTTTATAAAATTGCTTTCGTTGCAATCGATGTCTAATTTTATTTTATTACATAACTTCACTAGTTACAAATATCTTGCGAGAGTCACATCTCTTCTGCTTTCTTTGCAATTTATACATAATGTCAAGTAAAAGCAAACAAAAATTAACTCCAAAGCGGAAAAAAGTCGTTATGCCGCTTAAAATAAAAATTGAAATGCTTGACCGTTTACGTGGTGGCGAGTCTTTTGCATCCATATCACGGTCTTTTAATGTTAATGAATCAACTGTGCGATCTATCAAGAAATCTGAAGAAAAAATACGGAATTCTGCAGCTTCAACTTTACTATCATCAAAAATTGTTCGAGACCAAGCAATTGAAAAAATGGAAGTTGCATTATCATTATGGATCGAAGACCGTAATCAGAAAAGAGTGCCCCTAAGTGGTCCTTTAATCCGTGAGAAGGCAAAGCGTCTTTACGCTCATTTTAAAGAACCTGGTGATGAACCTACGGATGGAAAATTTCAAGCATCGGAAGGCTGGTTCAATAAATTCAAGATGCGACAATTATTACATAACATCAAAATTATTGGAGAAGCTGCATCGGCAGACGTTGCAGCAGCAACAAGATATCCAGGAGAATTCTTAAAGTTAATTACTAATGGTGGATACAGACCTGAGCAAGTGTTTAATGCTGACGAAACTGCCTTGTTTTGGAAAAGAATGCCAAACAAAACTTACATATCTAAAAATGAAAAGTCCGCATCTGGTTTTAAGGCAGCAAAAGATAGAGTTACACTGCTTCTCTGTTCTAATGCGTCAGGAAATTGCTTAATTAAACCCTTAATGCTTTACAGATAATTAAATCCTCGTGCTTTAAAAAATAAAAATAAGGACAACCTGCCAGTATTTTGGCGTTCAAACAAGAAGGCGTGGGTGACAAGTGTTATTTTCTGTGACTGGTTCCAGAACTGTTTTGTGCCTGAAGTGGAAACTTATTTAAAGAAGAATAATTTAGACTTCAAGGCAGTTTTAGTTTTGGACAATGCTCCAGGTCATCCTTGTGAGCTTGAAGCTATGCACCCTAATATAAAGGTAGTATTTTTACCTCCTAACACGACGGCTTTGCTCCAACCTATGGATCAAGGTATAATCCAAGCCTTTAAGCTCTATTACATTAGAAGAACTTTTAAAATCATACTGGATAGCATGGAATGTGATCCAGATATGAATGTTATGCAATGCTGGAAGAAATTTGACATAGCAATGTGCATTGTTAACATAAAAGAGTCGCTACAAGAATTGAAACCGTGCACATTGAAATCATGCTGGAAGAAACTATGGCCTGATCTAACTGTAGGTGATGACGAAGAATCAGTGCACATCCAAACTTTAGCTAAAGATATTGCTCAAGTTGCGAACAACATAGGACGAGATGGCTTTGAACAAATAGAATCAGGTGACATTCAAGAGTTGCTTGAATCACAAGATGAAGATCTAACTGAAACCGACTTGGAGGAGATGCTTAATCTCCATCCCATTGAAGACGAGGAAGCATCAATAAGCACTGAGAAGACCACATTAAAGGTGAAAACTCTGCGTGAAGGTTTAAAGATGGCAAATGAGCTTTGCGATTTCTTCATAAATGTTGATCCGTCTATGAAGAGAAGCCTTATTTTTAAAAGACAAATTCTTAATGCCACAGCAGGATGCCAGTCTGAATTAAAACAACTTTTAAAAGCGGCAAAGCAAGAAAAAATTACTAAATTCTTTAAACCTCTGTTTAAACCTGATAATATGTAATTAATATGTATTATTAAAAATTCTTTCATTTAACTATGTACTTATACATATATACATAAAATTAAGATATGTACATATTTTGTTATTACTTTGTAATTCTGGAACGCATCCCCTTTAATCGTATATAAATTGCTATTCCGCATTCGCGGTTTCTGTATTCACGGCATATTTACGCAACGTATCCCCCGCGAATAAGGAACTTTTACTGTATTTATAGTGAATTCATCGCTTTTTGGTTTTGATTACGATTAACTGTCAATGTGAATGTTACTTGTGTAGATGGCGGCAACAAATTTCTTGGAAGAATTTATAGCAATTACTCTTATTTCCCTAACTTTTAGTAAAGAACAGTCGAGGGATGTAGTATTTTATAGACTAAATTTTAATACTATAAAGTTCGATTTTTTTGTTTTATGTTTTTCCAATTTTTTCAAACCGGGATGTACTCTTTGCTGGTCGAGCGATGCAGGCGCGAAATGTCACTTTATAGGCAGTGAGTACAAAAAAGTTTTTTAATGAAAAATTATTAGAAATAACGCCATGTTTCGCTGATTTCATTTACAAGCTAGCAGACAGTACCTAACAATAAGTATTGTAATTATACAAGTCTACTTGAGTGGTGCGTTAATTTTGTCCATGAGGTTATTAAGAGAAATTAAAAAAGATATCTAACTATTAAAAAAAAAGAAAACTAACAGAATCATAAAAATATTGAACAGATGTTTATAATATTCTTATATTGTAATATTATGGAGAGAAACTACATTGTTATAAGAGGACTATAAAGGACAATTTAGATTAGGATATTGGTGGAAAAGAGGAAGACAAAAGCAATATGTATACTCGCGGTAAAAAGTTTTGTCGGGTCTTAAGACAAGCTATATGGAAGGTATCACTGGTCAACTCTACTAAATTCTAACACGAAACAAAGAGGGATTATATTGAATTTTTATAATACCTAAGTTTGAGTAAATATACCTAACTGCTTCGTAAAAGAAAATACATGTGGTATATAGAAGTAAATATATTTGAAATATTCTTCATTTATTATTTATCGCACGATAACATTCATGTGTCAACATTACAAAGAAATCTTTTTGCTGTTCTACAAATGTTTGGGGCTTTCGGAATTTATTTTATTTTTCAAGGGCCAGAATGAATGCTTTATTAAAATCTCGGTTTTATAGAATTTGTAATTATTTATATTGATGATATTTACGAGTATGTATCTGTCATTAATTTTTTTCTGTAATATACATTCTATTTATTTTAAAATAGATACAAAAAAATTATGTTTGTTAAAATTTAGTGGGAAATATTATGGGATTACTAAAGTTGACCATTGATACCTTCCATATAGCTGATCTTAAGACCCGACAAAACTATTTGCCGCGAGTATACATTGAAAATGAATATTAAAATTGGATAGCCACGTTATTAAATTGAATATAAAACTACTTTTAATAGATGTACAAAAATTCATTGGCAAAAAATAAAAATGGCATATCAAACTGCATTATACTTACAGTTATTTTACTACTTTTCTTATTCGATATATGGAAGAAAATTGTATCCTCTCCAGCAACGATATAAGAGATTCCGTATCCGTCGTCAGCGACTGGTCCAAAACCACCGCCGGCTCCTATGCACTCAGGATATTTTTTGAAATCTATGCCGGTTTGTCCAATCGGTGTTTGCGAGGTGGATAAACGCCAGGGTTCGCTTAATACTTCTTGCAAAAATGGAGATTCCACGTCGAGGTACTTGGATACAACGTAAAGACAAAACAGATGCCTATCCACACCTTTACCACACATTGCGTCGAGGTAGCTTCTCTGTAGAAATAAAATAATAAAATCACTGAGAATTTTTTTTTTTTGGAAACAAGCAGTCATATTCCAGGGAAGACACTTAATTTCAATTACTTTTGTTTTAAGCAAATTACAGTAAAAAACCATCTAAAATCCTTTAAAATTGGTATTAAGAGTGCAGCTGTGGATGTTATTTGTATTTATGAGGACAAAGTAACCTATAGAAGTTTAATACATGTGATACTTCAGGGCTTAGCTGCTTGTAGGCTGTTGACTGTGTTTGGTAACTATGGCAACTACATGTGGTATAGTTTTCAAATATTTCTGTTGACAGTTTTTAATTAATATTTATATATATATGCTAATTATTAATCAGAGTTATAAAATATTAACTTATTTCTTAAAATTGCATGTACGTAAGTATTTATTCTGCATAATTCGAGTAATTTATTTATTTATTAGCACTTTTTTTCTAGACTTCCTAGTAATTATGCCGACAAGAAAATGTTATGTGTCAAATTGTGACCATAATGTAAAAGTTTTCCACATCCAACATCAATTCGTTTTCATGAGTGGTAGGAAGCTACATGAGATCCTAATTTATTCAATGACATAAGAGAAGATCGACGATTTCCATTTAAGGAATAAATAAGTTCAAATGTAAGAATAATTTAGAATGCTTTCTCCTTAATATTTTGAAATAGAAATAAATTTTCGTATAAAAATAAAGCGTTACTAAAAAGATATGTTTCTAATTTATTACTAAGTTATTATAGCAATAAGTGTAGTTTATTTTTCTTTAAAATACATCTACTATTTTACTTCCGAACATTTAAAGTGAAGAATAAAAACTATTAAGGTAAATACAAAATGGAATAGAAATATATAATATTTAAATTTCCCGGTTCATCGGTTTGATCCATTTTAGTACTGCCTGCAGTTGGCAGGCGGCGCTAAACATTGTCTAAACTTTTTACTATTAAGTTATATCATCTTCTAGTATAGTGATCTGTGGTTTAATATTTGCATCTAGTACTTAACTGACTATGTGTTTTTACTGTGGCTAATTTCAAGCACATTCTCGTTCCTTTCTTTATAATTATGGAGTGTGGAAGAGAAGGAGAGCGATCGCTTACGGATTATAGCTTGTAAGAATGGGCTGGAATTTGATGCCTGGATTTTAGTTCGAATGGTGGCGCTAGTGTTCCCAACTGGGCTAAACTTGTTGTTAGTTGTCATTTCTTAATGGTTTTTCGGTTGTGATTTATAGAATCAGAGTTTATTTTTTAGTCAAAATATCATAAAAATGTTGTTTATTATTATCTAAAATTATTTCCATGTCTGCAAATTGCTTTGCAAAACAGAAAATAATAATAATAGAATTGAAAAGACCCGAAGAAAAGAGAAAAGAAAGGCAGCTAAATTAATATGAAATAAATTTGTAAAACTACATTTTATAAATAAAAACTTATGTAATTTATTATGTTTTATTTCCATCCAGTGACTTATACATATTTTTAATTTAAACGCGACCTACTTCATAATAGCTTCCAACTACTAAATACAAAATTACCACATTTTCAAGAAAGCATTAGTAAAATCATTATTTGCCAGTGGCATCCTTAGTGGTTATCCAATACTGAATTATGTAACGAAATTCGTTAAATAAATGCTTAAGACTGAACGCCCGCTTCAAGCTGAGTTCGATTTGAAATAGGCGTAGCACTGCTTTTCGTGCAAATGTAATAAAAGACAAATGTTTAAGGGTCCGCGTGCTCTGTCTTATGCTGAGGAAAAAGACAGAGAAAAGAAATTGTCACCTAATCTAATCTGCCTGTAATTTATGGCTGCGTTATGGTCTCAGATAATCGCCGGTTGGCCCACATGTTTGGCAGTGGGGAAGCAACCTCCCCTAAATTAGACAATCTATATTTTCTCAAACACACAAAAAAAGTGAAGCTAAATATGTAAAATCACCTGCCGGATTCAAATTTTGAGTTGGAAAATAAAATCGAAATCGCGAAAAGGTCGAAAAATAGTTTTTTTGTGTAAATTTTAAAATTTTCATTTTCTTCAATTTTTAATACTTATCTCGTGATATCTCAGCAATGCAGAGAGCTAGGGATCTGTTTTTTTTAAGGTTATACCCTAAAGTATTTGGATGATACTAGTGTTTTCGATTTTTCTTTATGGTGTGTAAATTTTATAAAAAAAAAAGTTTTAGTAGACCACCAATTTGTGTAAGGTATTTTTCAGCTATCGAGTAACTAATCTTATTTTTCAGAATTTACCCATATATATGTGAAACAAAATAAAGCCAACATTCCAAAATTATTTTTTGTGCAAGAAATAAATTTCTAGATCGTTTCAGAAGCAAATTATTGCGAGTCAAATATAATAATTATACTCCCTGCGCGCAAGCCGTGTGAGTCCTAGCATGCGCTTCTAGCAGGTTTCCTCTGTTTCGTTATGTTATCACTCATATTAATTGTTTATGTTCACACCCACTCACACTGTATATGTACACTATATTGTAAAGAAAATATCAACGGTTTCGATAAAATAATGTCCGAGTAACGATTACTTTCTTAACATACACCGATCTCAGAAGTATTTTACAAACTGTGTAGAAACTGCCCGAAATGGTAGGCGGAGCTACCTCTCGACACAATGTGCGAGCGTACCACATACTCTATTTGATTTCAGTGAATTTCGCCCAAATTTCAAAATTTTGTTTTCCGTTTCGTGACCTTATTTTTAAAAATTAAGAAAAAATAAAATTTATGTATTGCTGTTGAGTGTTACATAATTTTAAATAAAGGCTTGTTTTTTGAAATTTCTTACATTTTAATTTTTATTTAGGGCCCCTTGGACAATTTCGAAGAAATTACGATTTATCCATTGAAAGGCATTTTTTTCTTAAATTAGCGTGTAAATTCGGTAAGGTTTTCATGAAAAATACGATTAGGAAATGGGAAAAACGATTTCGAGGCCGGGCGTATATCCTTAAGACTTCTACTACAAGTATGCTGGAATCAAAAGTGGTGTAAAATAATATAAACTATGAAGACCAAAATGTCAGTCAGTCCTGATTCTAATTTTGAAAGTATTCCAGCATTATTCTCGGCAGAAATTTATAATAATTATTATTATATTTTATCAACATATTGCTGTGACTTCTTCTATATTGGTTAATAACCAAAAATTGAATTAATAAATTAATGTACTTTAGTAATCTCAGGGTCTAAGTGTGAATTTATTATATTTTTATAACGGATGATGTGTCGCAGCCTTGTACTTATTGTGAGTTCTAGCTGTGATTGTGATGTTTACTTTCCTTAGATCTCCCTGGGATGGGTATAAATAAGTAGATATAGAATGTCAGCACAACTTATTTTATTTTTACATATATATATTTACAAGACATTGTTAAATATCATTATTATGCAATACAATACATTATTCATTTCATTATTATATCCAGCCTTTTTCATCTGCGGTACAAGCACCTTGCAATCCTTGATTCTTTATGAAATTGTTAATAATAAATAAAAATAAAATTCACTGCTCTATTCCTTCATGGATGCTCATATTACGAAATTGCCGTTATTCAACTGAAGCGTTATACCTCGTTGAGTCGCCCTGAACCAAGATTCGCACGTCAATCCAGAGCTTACTCAAAGAAGAATTTATTTTAAATTATTTAAACAATATTCTAAATGTTATTGCTATCCGGAAAGTTTACTAATACTTCGTTAAACCGCTTTGAATTAAGATTCGCACGTCAATCCAAAGCATGTCCAAAGAAGAATTTATTTTAAATTATTTAAATAATATTCTAAATGTTATTGCTATCCGGAAAGTTTTATTAATGCTTCGTTAAACCGCTTTGGACTAAGATTCGCACGTCAATCCAAAGCATGTTCAAAGAAGAATTTATTTTAAATTACTTAAATAATATTCTAAATGTTATTGCTATCCGGAAAGTTTTATTAATGCTTCGTTAAACCGCTTTGGACTAAGATTCGCACGTCAATCCAAAGCATGTTCAAAGAAGAATTTATTTTAAATTATTTAAATAATATTCTAAATTGCGTTGCCCGTGGTTTATGAAACACTCATGAAGGTTCTTTCTTTTATTTATTTTAGAATTGCAAGATGGAGTTTATTTTATAGTGCTTGTACTCACTTTTCTTGGTTATATAACATCTCGAATTCCTCCTGGTAGCCTAGTCCTTCCATTTTTATTGAATTTATTGTTGTAGCGTAACCTCCGTGATATAGAGGCCTCGAACAAAGCTTGTGTCACGTGATCTGACGTCACGAATGCCGTCTGAGGAGCATTACAGTTTAGATTTGCCGTGGTCGCACATGTCAGTCGCGTGAACTAGATTTCGCAAGTTTTTCTTTCAAAAACCCTCATAAAGAACTTCAAATAAGTTAAAGTGATAAGTTAAAGGTGTAGAATTTCAGATTTACCTGATTTATGTGCAGATAATTTGTAAAATCAGTGAAAAGAGAGTGTTTCTCAATTGTGGAGTGCCGAGTTTGTGGGTTAGCAAATATGGCCGCTGGTAAATTTTGTATGTGAACGTTGTTTTATTACTTATAAATAACTTTCGGGTGGTGTCGTTTATAATATGGTTGTGTCGTTTATATAAAATAATTAGTTAATCAAGAACGCCAACAGTTTGACTAGATACCTGAGTGAATCTTGTTCATTTAATTAAAAATGCCTGATAAATGCTGCGTGCCTAATTGCACAAGCAATTACGATAGTACCCATACGTATGTGTCCGTCTTTTCTTTTCCAAAAGATGAAGAGTTGAAAAAAACGTGGATTAAATGCATTCATAGAGAGTCATTTAATCCAACAAAACATTCAGTAGTATGTATTAAACATTTCTCAGAGTCATCGGTTATAACAATTGATAAAATAACCAGAAACGATGGATTATCTGAAAACGTCTCTTCTTTTTCAGATATATTAAATAATTCATTTGACATTGCACTGAATGCTTCTGTATTATCATCTTTGTTCTATATTGCCGGATACTGTGCACATTCACTAATTAAGTTTGTTAATGGTTGTGACAATTGTTTAACATCCATTACTACCAATTCAGATTTTGTTATAAATTTTACCAATTGTGGTGAAAATGACTCTGCAGATATTAGCAAATATTTGAAAAATTTAACAAGAGGAGCTCTAAAACAACCATCTGAATTATTCTTTGAAGTCTCTATTCAGGCGTATCAGATATTTAGTGAGCTTATTTCAGATAAATATGAAACTGAATTTCTAAAAACAGGTAAACAAAGGATTATTTTACGGGAATTGACAATGTTAAAATTGGAAAAATATGTAGAAGAAATCAATGAGAAATGTATTTTATGCAGCAAAACGTTGAAGTCGATATTGTTAAAAAATAGTCATGTTCTTGCCAATATATTTCTTAATAACTATTCAAAAATAATCAACGACAAAATTAACACCCAAAACATGGATCTATCCAAGAGAAAACTGATTAAATTTAATAGTTAAGTAGTTATAAAACACATTAACGCATGGAGATAGGGCCGGCTTTCGTGACGTCACGATTGCTTGTTCGCGGCCTGTACTTTCTCGTAGGTTACGGTTGTAGCTTTGTACGGTCCAACACTGGTATTTCGCGCCTTTATATGTATTTGGCGCGCAGTTATCGTTGCCGCTTTTTACGTTTACGGCGTTTGAATCTTAAAGCGTTTTATGCCTTTAGATCCTTTATTTCTTCGGAGCACTGGTTTCGCTATTTTCCTTTTAAGTTTTGAAGAGCTTCTGGTGGACTTCCTATCGACTGCCTTATTTTCGCCTGTGTGTCGTCTTTTATAGCGATTAACATCCGACGAACGATTTGTTTTGTTTTAAATCATGTCCGTTCAATTCAAATTTCATCCGCTGCGCCCTCCGTGTTCATTTCGACAACCATCGAAATCATGCGGTCATGTGACCTTCTTTCCGCCATGTTTGTTATTGTTGTTATTTACGTATTCTACTTTTTTATATCCATGGACATTTGATTGATTTTTATCCATTGGTAGGTATTCTTTTATTGTATTTTATTATATTTACTAATGCTTTATTTATTTATTTTTAGCTTGGAGTCTCATGAAGTATATATTTATATATGGAACTATGTACAAAACGCATATTAAAATGTGTATTCAACAATGTCTTTTTATTCTGTAAATATCAGTGAATTTGCATAGCCAGCATAATGTTTTATTTCTAATGGTGAACCAGGCCACAATATTTATATTCTGGACGCATTGGTGTATATCGAAAACAGATAAATCATATATCTTTGTATGCGTTTTGGTGTCCCTACGGACGAAAATATATTTGATTTTTAGTAAGCATTTTATTAATCTGTGAAATAAATGGACTATATATTTATTTATTTATGTATATAGACCTTTGTTTAATATTGTATTTTTGTTTTAGCTTGAACTTTCTTGGAATATATTCGTGTAGAGAAGAAAATAAACAAATCGTGCCCCTTACGTACACTCAATAATATTTTATACAGAAAATATAAGTGAAACGTGCATAGTGATACATAACATTTATTCTTGACAATGTTGGTGGTTATAATATTGATATTCTTGGTGATTAATTCCTATTTTTGAACTATTATCGCTGCTAAAGAATGTATTGCCGGGTTGACCTACTTTTCTATTGACTGCTAGTAATACTGCTTTAGGTTATTATATCCTTTTATTTTATTAAACGGAGGTCAGTATTTGAATATTGTTTTATAGAACATGTAATTCCTGTGCACCAATTTATTTAAACATTGTTTTATAATTTTCATTTTTATTTTTAATTGTGAATGCTATTATTTTTACGGGTATGCAACCCATATTGCATTGACGTGTATACTACTGCCTAGTTATGAATTTGATTAAAATACTAAATATATACAATTTTAACTACATACATTTGTACTGATTAGTGGATTATACTGTATTTATTTGTTAAAATGTTGAATTACAATTTTCCAAATATGTAGAAAATTTATTATATTTGCTAAATAAATGTGCTGGTGTTTTATTTTTGTTAATTCTTTTATTTGTTTGGTTTCTTTATTTTATTTATGTATTTATTTATTTAACAAGAAAAATACCACAGCATATCCCAAGTTAAGAAACTGTCAATGTGCCATAGTTGACTACGAAAAATATGCGCATATTGCAATTTCTTCACTTAATGGTATTTTTTTAAACTTCTACTTAGCTAATATTCTTACGTCTAAATTTACTATATTTTTATGTGGGAACTATCCCTTTTTGTTCCTTAATATCTATTTATTCTAACTTAAGTGCTATAGTCCTGGGAACTATCCCTTTTATTTCCTTAATGCCTATTTACATAACTTAAATAATGTGTTCCTGGGAGCTATCCCTTTTTACTTTAATACCTTATTTATCTAGCTTAAATAATATAATTCTGGGAACTATCCCTTTTTGTTTTCTTAATATTTATTTACATTTCTTAAATAATATAATCTTGGGAACTATCCCTTTTTATTTTCGTAATATTTATTTACATAACTTAAATAATGTAATCTTGGGAACTATCCCTCTTTGTTTTCGTAATATTTATTTGCGTAACTTAAATAATATAATCTTGGGAGCTGTCCCTTTTTATTCTCTTAATATTTATTCATATAACTTAAATAATATATTTTTGGAGCTATCCCTCTTTATTTTCTCATGGGTTCATATTTTTCATCGTGTGAGTTTTATATTTTAACTTTACCCCCTTCATTTTTGTTTGAATTTTTAGTTTGAGGTTTCACCTTTCATTTTAATAGGAAAGTGGTACTTAATTTATTTAAAGTGAAACATACCATAAGGCCGCGTGCGTGTGCATTATCGCGATACCTGTAGTGTAAGCGAAACGGATAGAGATGTCTGTGTATTAGAACGGTAAACAAGTGGACGCAATGTTCATCTGGATGACAACAGCATATGCCTATGATGCACTCGTATTTGTCCAAAAAATTCACATTTATACGGTGTAGTCGCGCAGTCGCATTAGCCGTCGCCTGGCCGTCGCTTCCACAGTTCAGTTGCAATTTATTCTTCGCAGAGGAACAACTCGCTCACACTGTTTAATAAATCGCGTTGTTGGTAGTTAGCTAACGGTCATATAAAAAATGGAGTATTATACATCGGAGCAAAAACTCTTATGATTAAACAATTTTACGGTGGTAATTACGCGGAAGAACTCGAGATTTATTTGCAGCTAATTACCCCGAAAGTAAAATTCCCAAAGCAAGCACTACTACTACATTCTCTTTAGTAACTAATAAAAATAAAGTTGTTCCGGATAAGAATTATAAGCGATATAGAAATTCGAGTATGTGCTTTAGTTGAAGTAAATCCTACAATGTCATCTCGACAAATTGCCCGCAAATTAGGTATCTGTAAAACAACGGTTCAAAAGATTTTATTGTTCATACAAATTTACAAGTTCACAAGTACTTTTTCCCGATGATTATTATCGCCGTATGCAATTTTGCGAAATAATGATCAATACATATCACGATAATGAATTCTTTTTTAATAACGTTTTGTTCACAGATGAAAAAACATTTCAGCTACACGGGAATCATAATCGCGCAGTTTGTCGCTACTGGTCGCGTAAAATTCTACATTTAAATATACCAACGTATGGGCAGGTATAATTGGGGATCATGTAATTGGGCCTTTTCTTTATTGGCGGTAATTTAAATGGAAATAGATATCTAGAGTTACTTGAAAAGAGTATTATCCCCGCAGTTTGGTTTCAGCAAGATGGTTGCCCAGCGCATAATAGCCGTTATGTGACAAACTTTTTAAACACGGTTTTTGAAAACAGATGGATCGGTAACTCGGGTCCTATTAAATGGCCAGCGCGATCTACTAATCTAGCACCTAATTATTTCTTTTAATGGCCCTTTTTACATAATTCGATCTACGGATACGGTGATGAACGGCCATCAAGCCTAGAGGAACTTCGCGCAAAAATTATTGAAGTCACTATTACTGTCACAGCAGATATGTTAACAAATGTGCGTCGGAATTTTTTTAATCGGTTGGGTTACTGTTCGGGTCAAGAGGGAGGTTTATTTGAACACTTAACTAATTAATTTATTTCGAGTTTTATTATTGCTTAAGAATAACATCTTTTTAGCTAATTGCAATGTTGAATTACAATTCTGTTTTAAGAAGTATATATTTTATGTTTCAGTATTTTATTATAGTTGAGTTTTTAAATTATAATATTTGTTGAAAAATATTATTTTAGTTAAGAAGTTTTTTTTTTATTTTAAAGTCTAGGAGTTATTTATTATTTATTTTTGCTGTTATGTTGTTTATGAAGCTGTGATGAGTTATGCTTCAAACAACTACAAATAATTACTTACAACGGGAACGCAATACCTATTACACTGCTTTTCACTTGATTTGCCTATGAATACATTTATACGTATAACTTATACGCCCGCCGTCGGTGTGGCAATTCAAATTGGCACGCCCATTTATAGTCGACCAGTAGTTACTAATACATGCATCGCGCTATGAACGGCGGCCACACGGTATACAAATATATAATGAGTTGGAAATATCTTCTTCGTGTGGGTTCAATATCTTTTGCGTGGCATCAGTTAAGCCTACAATTGATATTCATATATATAAAATCTTATTATTTTCCACATATCAGTCGGGGAATTTATCTTGAATAAATAGTATTTTCTTTTTATTTTCTTCACGTTACCTGCCCAAAAGAATCTTTTAAAACTATCGTAGCAAACCACTGGGTATCTGTGTACTTCATTGGTAATGTTTCCTTTGGATCTTCTATATTTTTCTCTTTTACAGCGACAATTGGACTGATAAAGTTCGCTTCTGCTTTTTCCATTATGTTGTTCTTCAGCATTTCTTTTATTTCTATAATTTCACTTAAATAATATTTATTGGGAATATGGATAGATTTTCACATAGAAGGGTTCCTTTTCATTTACCTCGAGCTTCTGCTCGTAATTTCTTACCAAGCCAGGACTGTCATCGACTAGTCTCTTGTGCTTATTTAAAAGATTGCTCACATGATTTTTATACTTTTCATTGCAATTTATACTTGTACCATCCCTTTTTGATGTGAAGTCCTTATTCTTTGGATGCTTCACGAGATGCGTACATTTATTGTCATATGAATTGTTAATCATTTCTTGCGTGAGTTCCTTTTCTATTTCTTCTACATATAATTTATTAATTAATTTTATTTATTTCTTTACTGGTGCTTCTTCGCTCCATGGAATTGTCATATTCCTTATGTGAAAAGTCTTGTCCTTCCTATCCAGTCTTGTGCTATATTGACTTAAAAGTCCATTCCCAATATGCAGTTGCAATTTTAATTATTTACTACTACAAATTCTGTTAGTAGGTTTATTTTATTTATTTTTACATTGACGCAGAAAACTTTATCGATGGTTACCAAAGGTTTTTTATTTGCTGTAATTATTTTTAATCTTCTTTATAGGAATATATCGTCCTTGTTTCCCTAAATTTTCATTTATAACGCTGTGGTCGAGTAGCTTTTATTTTATTTATTTTTCTTCCCCAATTCTGATTGATATGTGTGGTAGTTCAGTGGTGCTTTCATTGGATCTGCATATTTGTACATGTCTCGTGTTTCATTTTCCTTGATTGGGGTGTCGTTGTTGAAGTCAGCTAAGGTTGGAGTAGTGTCGCAACGCACCATCGGAGGTCCCCTATTTATCCCCCGCCGTGCTCCTTGATTGGGGTGTCGTCGTTGGCTAAGGTAGGAGTAGGGTAGCCATGTCCCATCGGAGGTCCCCAATTTATCCTCCGCCGTGCTCCTTGTATTTATTGGGAGTTTATTTTCCCAAAATCTTGAGGCGAAAGTCAATAATGTTCTTGTTATGCCGAAGTATATCCTTGAGGTACGTCGTTGGTGTTCTAAGTTCCCTATCTTCTTGGTTACTTGAACGTGTATTTATTGAGTGGTAAAGTGTTACTTTATTTTCTTTATTTATTTCTGTGGCTATACTTATTCTTCCCTTTTCCATTAGTGCAACCTCTTCGGTCCCCCTCAGTGTGTTGACTTCTTTGTATGTCATTATAACCTTTCCAATTTGTATACTAAGTGCCTGTCGTTTCTTTGAGCCTGTATATTTTCCTGCTCCTATGAGTATTTCTAATGTTTGCCGTGAAATGTATAGATGTGAATTCTTGTCATCTTCTTCTTCATATAACAACGTATCCAACTGTGTTCTCAAAATTTTCTTATTGGAATCCATGTATTTGGTTCTTCTCCATGTATGTTTTATTGTGGAGGTTTCTTTGACTTTTGTTACTATTTGTGCATCATCTTCATGGGTTGGCATATTCCTCGTAATTTCTTCGTTGTTGGTGTTTATTATTTTATTTTCTAGTGATTCTTCTTCGTTGTTCGTTGCGTTGGTATTTATTATTTTATTTTCTAATGATTCTTCTTCGTCAAATCGTTCTATCGTTTCGTCCATTCTGTCATTTGTTCCGTCTATCAGTGATATGTACGTATTCTCACACCTTCTTGTATTGTCCCTTATTACTTTCGTTAAACCTGACACAGACTCTGTTATTTTGTTTTCTAAATTGGCATTTATCTGACGCATCTCTGTTCTAAAATCTCGGAATCCCTTGTCAATCTTTTGATTTATTTTATTTATTTTTTCATTGTTTGCTTTGATTTCTTCTTTCAAGTTTTTATTTAATTTCTCATTATTTTGGTCCAATTTTTTATTTAGATTTTCATTAATTTCTTCTTTGTTTGCTTTCATTTCTTCTTTCATGTTTAATAGAACTTGAAGCAAATTATCCATTTTTTCTTCCGATGATTTTCCGGTTGTTCTCTTGAGAGATGTACTTCCAACGATCGGTTCTTCCAATTGATCACCTTCCAACTCGTGTTTCTCTGATTCTGAGCTAGAGGTTGAACGGTTGCTGCGAGAATTATCTCTATATCTGGTAAACTGTGGTCTTGTTTCCTTATCTTCAACCTTTTCAGGTTTTTCGCTTTTATTTTTATTATTTTCATCAGCCATTTTTATTTTTGTTTTTATTCTATCCCTTATTCACCCTGTCCCAATAGGAGAATATTGTGTGCTTATGGCGTTATAAGGAAAGTAAATTCACACAGCCTTTTATCGTTGAGTGCCAAATTACGATTGATCTTGGCCAATGATAAGCCCTTTTTACGTTATGTGCCAAATTTGATCTTGGCCAACGATAAGCCCTTACCAGTTGGGCGCCAAAATAATGCTGTGACTTCTTCTATATTGGTTAATAACCAAAAATTGAATTAATAAATTAATGTACTTTAGTAATCTCAGGGTCTAAGTGTGAATTTATTATATTTTTATAACGGATGATGTGTCGCAGCCTTGTACTTATTGTGAGTTCTAGCTGTGATTGTGATGTTTACTTTCCTTAGATCTCCCTGGGATGGGTATAAATAAGTAGATATAGAATGTCAGCACAACTTATTTTATTTTTACATATATATATTTACAAGACATTGTTAAATATCATTATTATGCAATACAATACATTATTCATTTCATTATTATATCCAGCCTTTTTCATCTGCGGTACAAGCACCTTGCAATCCTTGATTCTTTATGAAATTGTTAATAATAAATAAAAATAAAATTCACTGCTCTATTCCTTCATGGATGCTCATATTACGAAATTGCCGTTATTCAACTGAAGCGTTATACCTCGTTGAGTCGCCCTGAACCAAGATTCGCACGTCAATCCAGAGCTTACTCAAAGAAGAATTTATTTTAAATTATTTAAACAATATTCTAAATGTTATTGCTATCCGGAAAGTTTACTAATACTTCGTTAAACCGCTTTGAATTAAGATTCGCACGTCAATCCAAAGCATGTCCAAAGAAGAATTTATTTTAAATTATTTAAATAATATTCTAAATGTTATTGCTATCCGGAAAGTTTTATTAATGCTTCGTTAAACCGCTTTGGACTAAGATTCGCACGTCAATCCAAAGCATGTTCAAAGAAGAATTTATTTTAAATTACTTAAATAATATTCTAAATGTTATTGCTATCCGGAAAGTTTTATTAATGCTTCGTTAAACCGCTTTGGACTAAGATTCGCACGTCAATCCAAAGCATGTTCAAAGAAGAATTTATTTTAAATTATTTAAATAATATTCTAAATTGCGTTGCCCGTGGTTTATGAAACACTCATGAAGGTTCTTTCTTTTATTTATTTTAGAATTGCAAGATGGAGTTTATTTTATAGTGCTTGTACTCACTTTTCTTGGTTATATAACATCTCGAATTCCTCCTGGTAGCCTAGTCCTTCCATTTTTATTGAATTTATTGTTGTAGCTTTGTACGGTCCAACACTGGTATTTCGCGCCTTTATATGTATTTGGCGCGCAGTTATCGTTGCCGCTTTTTACGTTTACGGCGTTTGAATCTTAAAGCGTTTTATGCCTTTAGATCCTTTATTTCTTCGGAGCACTGGTTTCGCTATTTTCCTTTTAAGTTTTGAAGAGCTTCTGGTGGACTTCCTATCGACTGCCTTATTTTCGCCTGTGTGTCGTCTTTTATAGCGATTAACATCCGATGAACGATTTGTTTTGTTTTAAATCATGTCCGTTCAATTCAAATTTCATCCGCTGCGCCCTCCGTGTTCATTTCGACAACCATCGAAATCATGCGGTCATGTGACCTTCTTTCCGCCATGTTTGTTATTGTTGTTATTTACGTATTCTACTTTTTTATATCCATGGACATTTGATTGATTTTTATCCATTGGTAGGTATTCTTTTATTGTATTTTATTATATTTACTAATGCTTTATTTATTTATTTTTAGCTTGGAGTCTCATGAAGTATATATTTATATATGGAACTATGTACAAAACGCATATTAAAATGTGTATTCAACAATGTCTTTTTATTCTGTAAATATCAGTGAATTTGCATAGCCAGCATAATGTTTTATTTCTAATGGTGAACCAGGCCACAATATTTATATTCTGGATGCATTGGTGTATATCGAAAACAGATAAATCATATATCTTTGTATGCGTTTTGGTGTCCCTACGGACGAAAATATATTTGATTTTTAGTAAGCATTTTATTAATCTGTGAAATAAATGGACTATATATTTATTTATTTATGTATATAGACCTTTGTTTAATATTGTATTTTTGTTTTAGCTTGAACTTTCTTGGAATATATTCGTGTAGAGAAGAAAATAAACAAATCGTGCCCCTTACGTACACTCAATAATATTTTATACAGAAAATATAAGTGAAACGTGCATAGTGATACATAACATTTATTCTTGACAATGTTGGTGGTTATAATATTGATATTCTTGGTGATTAATTCCTATTTTTGAACTATTATCGCTGCTAAAGAATGTATTGCCTACTTTTCTATTGACTGCTAGTAATACTGCTTTAGGTTATTATATCCTTTTATTTTATTAAACGGAGGTCAGTATTTGAATATTGTTTTATAGAACATGTAATTCCTGTGCACCAATTTATTTAAACATTGTTTTATAATTTTCATTTTTATTTTTAATTGTGAATGCTATTATTTTTACGGGTATGCAACCCATATTGCATTGACGTGTATACTACTGCCTAGTTATGAATTTGATTAAAATACTAAATATATACAATTTTAACTACATACATTTGTACTGATTAGTGGATTGTACTGTATTTATTTGTTAAAATGTTGAATTACAATTTTCCAAATATGTAGAAAATTTATTATATTTGCTAAATAAATGTGCTGGTGTTTTATTTTTGTTAATTCTTTTATTTGTTTGGTTTCTTTATTTTATTTATGTATTTATTTATTTAACAAGAAAAATACCACAGCAATATGACAAAAGCTGATACTGTTTAATTAAATAAATTTTATTAGAAGAAATCTTTTTTTGTCAATGTATATTGTTAATTTAGAAATGAACAGCTACATGTTTTCTTGATGATGGCAAGTTGAACACGACGTAATTTTTTTCCAAATAAATCAAACAATTATTCATTTCCCCAACTTTTCTTTTCATTAATTTGGCTTTTTACTGATAATAACTTTTGAAAGTATTACGAATTGTATTATTAATTACAACTGTACTTGCGGATGTTGTATGTATAATTTAAGAAAATTATTTCATTGAATATCACAATATTGCACACATTACTTTAGATAAGAAAAGGATATGGTACAGAAGTGAGCCGGGAGTACACAATGGAGCTGATTTTTATTGAATTACATATTATATATTCATTAATATTTCTAATTTCTAACGTTGTAACCATTCAAAATGTTAAATTCAAGCCTAAACAGCGATGCTAGCGCCACCGACGTCAAGCATCAAAATATTGCTCATTTTCACACACGGCGATCGTTCTCTTTACCTTTTACCCTCCATATTTATAACAATAATACTGTAAAATTTTGTTTTCGAAGTACTGCCAATGGTTTTAGAAAATATGTTGTTAAATTCAATGAATGAATAGTATTGTAATTTCCTAATTATAATTTTCTGCTTTTAGCACTGATACTTATTTAGTTAGGTAAATTTTTAATTTTAAAAATTTATCAACGGCTGAGATTCAAACCCAAGACCTCCCGATCTCTAGTCGGTTGCGTGGGTGTCTGGGTTAGAGTCTTTAAATCTTACTGAATTATATCAAGTAAATTAATTAGGTGATCTTTAATTTTAAAAATTTTTGACGGCTAACTGAGTTTAAAGTACCTACTTTAAAATGTAGTATAAACGTCGGACTACCGACAGTAGATATTCCATCTGTTACTTGAAGTAATTCAGTATGACTTAAAGACTTCTAACCCGGACACCCGCGATGGGTTTTCTCTACAATTAAATTAAGGGTACTTTCTCCAAACTGCACTCAATAATATGTAATTATAAAGCCGTTACATTCTCGGATTGTACCATTAAGTAAAACTAATATAATTAGAGCTGTCTAAACTCCGTGTTGAAAGACCAACCTAACTATAGGCGTTTTCGGAAATTAAACCCGGTCATTGGGGTTACAACACGGTTAGCAAAAATGCGTTCGTTAATTCAGTCGGATAAAAACAAGCCTGTACGTAAAATCGAAAAAGTAACCGGGTTCGACAACCCGAGTCGGATTTCATAACCCTGCTAAGGGAGTAGAGCAGTGCAAGTTGTTTTAATCCCTCTCCAAATATAACTTTACAAAGTGTTAATGTCAATACACAAAATACTTTTATTTTTTTACTTACTTTATAGTTTTTAATGCAAACTGTCTTCTTATTCCTGTTTTCGTTGAGTTTTATACAGATTATAGTATCATCGTCAGATTCAAGTGTAAACAAACTTGCTAATAAAACTATTTTACGAATATCTGGAGTTGCAGTATTTACTGTGGTATTCCTTTCTTATTTCATTCAGCTGGTACAAAATCTAAGCTACGAATGTAGGTTATGTATATGTTACGTTACGCAAATTGCGTTCAGAAATGTTTTAAATAACCCGGTAAAATTTGTGAACCGGTCAGGTATTGTCTAACCGGGTCAGTTAAATGCTATACATTTTCCGAAAACGCTTTATGTGAAATATATTTATGTTTGTATTTAAAAGAAGAGAGTTGGCGCCCAGTTTTGACACGGCCTGAATAGATGGCGGGACTGGTGTAGTGTTATGTTTACATTATGTATATTAGAAATGCAATGAAGTAGCACGAAAGGATAGCCTTGAAAAATCTACCGTAGTAACGATATCATACATAATTGATATTATGAAGACAATAAGTAAATTTTGAAAAATTCGATAGTAAAGTAGAAATTATATTAATAATTTTAATTTAAAATTAGAAAAGTGTAAACTTAAGGGTGTTGTATAGCAAACTAAAAATTTCGACGTCTTCGCTGCGGGTATAGGGGGGTTCTACTCAGGGGTGGAGCTTGCCAATACCCCACTACCACGTACTGTTTTGCTAAATACTATAGTAAAAATCTAAATTGTATAGTTCCCAGTTTATAAGTACCGCGCTTATGGAGCGATGCATTCGAAATGACATACGTCTGATGCGTTAAGTGCTAATTGTCTCTTTTCAGGCTACACATACTCTACGTAACGTAGGTGCTAGTAATATTTTGTATAATTTATTTAGTCTGGTGTCTAGGCGCTACAGGAATGTAGATTGTAAGTTTTTTTAGTCTGACATGTGTTCAATAAGTTAATATGTATGTAAGATGGAATTCTGATTAAAAGAAATATTACTTAGTGCCTATGAATACTATATAATAATAATAATATTTTGTTGAAAGGCACTAATGTCATCGTCTTGATTATCTTTTCCATTGGCCGTATTGAAAATCACAGGATAATTATTTATATCTATAGGTACTATTATAATACAAGGTGGCCGGCAAGGTATCCGAGAAACCTCGTAGGTACATGAATTCAATGACTAAAGGGGCCCACACACTGCGGTTTTGTTCGACAGACTTGTTCGTCGAACTAACGATTTATCAAATAAAATAGTCTCGCATATTTTTTTCCAAAAAAGATGCAGAATGACTGTACTTATAATATCATGTATTGAATGAAATTTCATTGTTTTATTATTATATATAAATTATTTAAAGTTTAATGTTTATTCATTATTATTATGTAACTACATCTGTAAAATAATAAGTCCTATTTATGTCTGTTATTTATTTACCATAACACGAAGAGTAATATAGTTAAATTTTTAAAATAAAAGATATAGTTTCCGAGCAATTTCTGGTTTACTTCAAATCTTTTTATAACTGTCCGAACACTGAATCGTTTGAGAGTAATTTTTTGCTAGGTCGTAAATTACTCTTTTGAACGTCTACCAGTCTGGTACAATATCTGTACAGAGGAAGTAGGCACCATCTATATCCATCTCATTTTCTATATTAGTTTTACATTATTTTTAACTCACTTATAAATGTCAGGAGTATTTTATCTTGATAAATGTAAAATAGTGGAAGAACTAAAAAAGCTAGTATTATTTATGAATCATATGTAATGTTTTTGTTTAAGTTTGTATTTATGTAAAAGTTATAAAAGCCTGCCAGAGAATGTGTACAATTTTATGAAATGTAATACAAAATAATATAAGTAAATTTTACAAAAAGAAAATATACCTTAATTTTATAAAGTTAAACCAAGGTTACTAGATAATGTTTTCAATTTTATGAAATGTAAAATAATATAAAAAAATGTTTAATCAAATACCTACATATTCAAAACCGTAACAACGATTTCTGTATTCCGAATATCGCTCGTAAAGTGAATCCCCACCTAAACAAAGTAACTCCGCCCTGTCTTGGATTGCAAGGATATATCAAATATTTGACTACAGGTGGCGTATTAAAGCAGTGCCAAAAATGCATTTCGTTCTTATCAAATTACACATTTATCTTAATAAATACGAAAAAAATTTGCTAGAAATTAATGTTCACAAAAATATGTTATACGTCGGTACGCATTTTATTTTCCGATTATCTATTTATATTTAATTTTTTATAACAATTAATAAAAAATTGAAAAAACAAAATGCCTAGGGACGTGTAGATAAACATTATAAGAATATTTCATCTAAATCATTTTTGCATAAAGTTTAAAGATAGCCTGTAATCTGTAAATATTTGAAAATGTACCTATACAACACCCTTAAATGCGTTACATTTATAATGAAATTTATATTGACATAAAAAGAAATACAAAAGAAAATCAAATAGGGAAAGAAGAGGGATTTCTACATAATTCCAATCTGGATTAAATAGGAACTAAGGATTCTAGAATGGATGCAAGATTGAATTAAAGAAGTTTATACACAATAAGGGAATGATATAAAAGATTTTGCCAAGAAGAAGTATACACATACTTGTAAACACACATCAAGATTAGTTATCTTTTAGACTGTATAATTTGAGGTAAAGTAAATATTATAATTTACTATTACTGTTAAACAATCGTGAATATGTTACCATTATCCTTACAAAGTTATTCTAAATGTTATATATTTTATATGTCATATATTCGTTTTTAACAAATAAAACGATACTGGAAATATTTCAAACAAAACAAGCACGATCAATTATGGCTGTGTACCAAATTTCTAACACATTTGGAAGTTGAAAAAATTCTAATACACGCCCTACGTATTTCAGCCTGTATATAACATATAACCAACAATTTATTTTAACATTTTCCAACATATTAATTACCTGGTGCTTCTCGCAAGCTTTTTTCAGCAAATCAATTTTTTCTTCTGCAGTACTATTTTTATTTTCCATCGCCTTAACCCAAGCGGCGGATTCAATGGTGCATGATCTGACTGTCTCAGTTCTACCTTCTCTATACATCCTGGTCATGCAAGCTTCGTACGTTAGGCAGAATTTCCCCGCGTCTCTGTAGTACGCCAACTGCAGCGCCATCTGAATGTAAGCGTCCGGACTAACTTTGCACGTCTTTATGAAACCTTTCCCGTAACGGTCGTGTACGTAGATTCGCAAGTCCAAATCGTCGATGAGTTTTTGAGCATTCTGTGCGGCAGTTTCAATATAACCTACACCTTCGAGCCCGATGTCCCACTGAAGGCGAATTGGTGGCGGGGGAGTTGTTTCTATTTTACCAATGACATCACCGTTTTCAGTAAATCTGTTAACATAGCGCAGCACAATGTGCAGATAAAAATATACATTCAAATGAAATCTGCGATTGGTACATGAAGAGATTAACATGGATCTCACTGGGTTTTTGAGATGCAGTATGTTTATATTTTAAATATTGTTGTAGTTTTTTCAAACTATGCCTTTTAAACCATGGCTCAATATGCCCCAACAAATATTTGGAACGCCATCGAGCAGCCATCACTACGCGCGTGAAATTTTAGCCTTTCCCCATTTGTCAAAAAAGTAACTTTAGCAAAATCAACACTCAGAAAGAAGTTGACAGGATATGAAGTAACTGTGGTGTATATTGTCTCGCCAGCATGGATGTAAAAGAAATATGTTTATTAAAATTAATTTAAACAAAAACATCACACAAATTTAGCTTTAAGAGTGGATAGTTCGCAACTAACGTGTGTAGTGCTTATTACTACATCAACCTGTGTATCTGATACAGTAATAATATTAGAAAAGACAAATGAACGCCCATGATAACGAAATTCTGTATGCAGATAAATATACATTAAAAGTCAATATTTTTTCGAATAGATTTATAGTTTACCAAAACATGCAATTTTTTAAATCATCTAATAAGCCACGGTGTGACGTAGTTTGCGGATCACGCAACAGTCATAGGAAAATCAATACGTTTAACATTTATTCGTAACAAATAGTACCTAATGGTCTAGGACTATTATACTACAGGCTCTGCCATTGTTCTTTATACCGCGAGATCAAAAATTATATTGATAAAGGTTTGCCATGGAATGTAAAACGTCTGTCTTAAGCTTAGTTCACAGAATTTCGACGGTCGAAATTTGGTAACGCTGCAGTAGTCTAATGTCGCTTGCGACAGTTTACTATATAACCTAAAATTCAAAGAGATTGTTATTTAAAAATGATAAATAAACGAATTTTGTTATACACTCTAACGTATTTGTGGTGGAGAAAAAGAAAACATGTAAAGAAACAAAAAAAATGGTTTGTTGCATTATTTTTATTTATTTTAATGAACATAACCTCACTAATTTGGGCGACAGTAGTTGTGTAGTTCGCAAATTCCAACTTCACAGCGACAGAGGGAATACGAAACGACAAACAACGCTACTGGATGATAGTTGTGTCGCGCGCGACCGTCGAAGTTCTGTGAACTAAGCTTGAGGTATCATTCTTTTGAGATAATTCTGATTAAAGTATCAGGTTAACTGTCATACTAACATTTGACTGACATATAATTTGTAAATTGTTGCGTGCTTTTGGCACTTCTGACTAATTTAATTTCAAAATGTTAAATAATATCTGTTTATTTAAATTAACAAGTACTAAATTACTTAAGAATTCCAAATTAATTATAATATCATTCTTTTGGCTCCTACTGTACACAATTATTAGTCTTGATAAGTAAAATATATTCAAAGTTTAAAAATATACATATGTCATAAATACCACAGCCAAGCTTGTTCAAATTCTTGAAGAAATTATCCATTATATCTTATTTTCAAATACGTAGTTATTTCTTAAAAATAACATCTGAATAACAACGTTTATAATCTAAAGTAAAATTCATTTTATAAAGCAAATATTATAGTCACGTACGACAATTTTTCTCAAATACCCCTTTGTATGACACGATGAAAACTAGATCTCGGCGCCACGAATACGCTCGTGTTATCAATAGCCCTTTATTTTAAAATACCCTGGGAACCGAGCAGTTGAATATACTGTATCGTGAGTGCCGTGTGCAGAAATTCCTTCTTAGAGCATTCTCGAAGATTCTGGAAGGGTGGTAATGACGTAGCTTCTTCCTTATTCCCACTACAACGGTACTAATAAGAAGGCAAGAACGCTTAAAAACAGTGTTGCGATTGCTGTTACAATTGTAACAGATCTGTTACGTTTCACTATGTTTTATTACGTCCTTACGAAAGCATATAAATCTATTACGTTTTCGTGGATTTTTCAACGATTTTTTTTCTTTAATTCAAATCTTCCCAAGCAGCAAAATCACAACTTTAGAGAAGGATGAAAATATATATTTGCTAATGTAGGAAAGTATGTATATAGTGATTTTGCTACTACGGTTGTGTCTATATGTTTGGAACAGTATCCTTAGTAGCAAAATCACTATTCAGGGACTTTATATAACGTTGCAATTGCAAGGCCAACTGTATCTGATATCGCTGCGCGATATAAGGCCGTCACGTAACTTCGATTTACATTGTTGATTTTGATTATAATAACCTCAAAATATTGATCCTTATGTGAAGCCATGTAGTAGTAACTAAAATAAATAATTTTTTGTACCAGTAGTAAAAAATCATAGCATTTTTACACATAACACAGCGCCACGAAATGACATTTCACGACCTGGAACTAATAAGAGGTAAATAATGAGGCTATTATTGACCTAGGGAAATAATGAAAACAAATAAAGGGAATAAGGGAATGCCACAACCATGCAATCGCAGATGTATGTCAAGTTGTCAACCGTCAAATTCATTGCAGTTTGTTTATTCAAGTTTATTTTTATTTAGATTTATAATTTATACCACAAATCATACTCTTAAAACTTATAAATGCTCGACCTCTAAGGTAAAATAACTAACAGTATTTTAACAATAGCAAAATATGTATGACAGAAGTATAATTGGAAACAAATATCCTAACAGGTAACTATTATAGATGTAAAGATATTTTACTTTCTTTACATAAAACTGTATTTTAAGGTTATGTAACAACATAATATGGAAACAATATAACACGTAACTATTACAGATGTAAAGAATTTTAATTTATTTATAAAAATTGATAGTGCAATTATGGCATGTCAAATTTATTGATGGTTCAATTCTGATTCAGAGCTGTAGGCACATTAATGACAGTATTGTTAATTGTGTTAATTCCATAAGTATTTACGATATCTTCAGTTGAAATAGAGCCTGATTGTACTGCTGATGTTGATGGAATTTGGTTCATATCGTGTGTAAGTAGATGTAGGTAGACCTTGTAACATATATGCTATATTTTTTTTTATTTCTAGGGAATCTTCGATATAACTTTCAGCTACACTAGATTTCCAACCACCATGTACCATGTTGTTTTAACTGAAGGATATTACCACCATTGACAGCTAAAAGTGTAGCCTAGGTTCTACGGAAGGGCAATTTCTTTTGGCATCTGTCCTATTGTGTTATGTCCAATGTTTTATCTAGTACATTTACCATTACGTACACTAATAAAGAATTTTGCTATATCTGGAATTGGTCTAATTTTTAAATAGTTTTTAATTATTTTGATCCAAAGTGGCTCCATTATTACAAACTTCAGAGACGAACCATTTTTGCTATTGCAGATGTGAATAATAATTAAATCGGCTTTCATGATGACATCAGAAATTAATAAATTACACAGCTCATCACTTCGGCATGCACCAGCAACACCAATTACAAGAGCAGTCTACAGGGTTATAAATTGTCAATAATTTTGAAGTATTAATATATAAACATACTACCTTAGTTGCAATGTAACATGTATCGGGTGCCTCAGTAAGGAATTTTATAATTTCCTCTAGTGACTTTTTGGGCTTATAATTTTCATTTTATCTTTTTAAAAAGGCAACTAATTTAAAATATTTTGATATGTTAATATTCTCTGTTAAGCCAAGTGTAGCTTTCAATATTGAATAATGGGTCCATAAAGTCGAGGCTTTTTAATGTTGTGTGTTTAATGGAAGTACGTTTTGAGAAGTTACTACTGTATTTTTGGAATTACACGATTTTTTAAATTCTGTATATGTTTTTATGTATAAGTGTCTAGATATATGCGGAAGCAATCTCGCGCATTGCAGGTGGTGTAATCTAAACTCTTCAGATATTATAAATGGAATGAAAAATAATCTAATAAATACCTACTTGACTTTTACTTTCAGCATTTATGTCAAAACTTATTTGTCAACATCAAAATATAGCCTACTTATTTGTTTATATGAAGTTTTATTACAAGGGAATTCTTACATGTATGAGTAAATTTATTCATAATTTTAAGGTTTCAAGATCTAATTAGACTACTGGTACAAAAAATAGTATACATACTGCGGTTGAGAAGACTATTATTGCCCTTGTGGCTTAAATTCCTCGGCGCTGCGCGCCTCGGAATTTAATCTCGCCACTCGGGCAATAATAGTCATCTTCTCAACCTTGGTATGTAATATACTATTAAAATAAAGTAATACAACAAATTAAAATTAAAAAAGTGTTGCGAAAAATGAAGTTGTTGGGTAGTGTCAAAAATAACAATTTTACTTACATTTCGAAGTTTTTATAAAAATACAAAACAAATCACTAATTAGGGTTCAATTCCATTGTAAAGTGTTTGTTTCCAATCATAATACATAATTTTATGCACGTGATTTTAAAAATGCTCAGGGGTTACCAAGCAGTTTATTATGCTTTGGATAGATGGCGCCTCATAAGGATCAATATTCTGAGGTTATTAGAACCAGAAAAATGACGGCCTTATATCGGACAGCGATATCCGATACAGTTGGCCTTGAGTCTTGAAAATAGCTGAGCCATCTATTACGAAACAAGATAAATCTATTACGCTTTTGCGCAGAAAGCTATTACAAACTGTCATGTCGCTGGAACAACACTGCTTAAAAAGATTATCATTAGTAACCCGATAGTGACAGTCGAGACATCTGAGTAATTTTAAGTGTGGACCGTGGGCGGTCGTCGATCATTAGATGCTTGACACATAGTTCAGTACCAATATAAATGTTAAGATTGTTACCCTAGTGTACGTAATATAGCAGTGTTAAAAGCTAGTCAAGTGACGATTTAACGTGCCCAGTGGTTTTAAAATTATCAAACGATCATTAGTCCAGTCTAAGAGAAGATTTGGCCGATCCCGATAATTCACCTTATGGGAATTTGAAGCAATCTTGATACTGAACCGTTGCCGTCGGATTCCGTCCTCGGTCAAGCTACCGAAGAAACCCATCTTTTCTTCGTGGAAAGTCATCGACCCGTCGCACACCCGGCAACCACGGTCATTATCGTATCTGCACACTTCAAGGTAATTTAAGTATTGTCTGTGTCTCAGAGCGCTTAAAAATTATTGTACCTACAATAAAATCAAAGCCCATTCCTTCTGGCTTTGTAACGATAAATCTGTATTATATAGTTCCGTCGGATAACGTCAAAATAGCTTTGAGGGTTAATCCATATTTCTTCATTCACATTGTTATTTGAATAATTACACTACTGTAAATAATGGTATTAATCTGAAATTTTAAGTTTATTATCAAAATCTTTGTTACTATTGCCTATGATATCATAACCTTAAGTTAATCTTTTAAAAGTTACGATACTAATTATTCATTTTGTCAAAATAATACATGCATTAGTTGTTGCATTTTGTTCTAAATTTAATGCCTGATTTTAATTTAATGTTTGGAAATTCAACTATGATATTGTAATACTTTATATATGTTAATATTTATGTATCAATAATATCTCCGTCTGGCCAGATTATTGACTGAAGAATTGTGTAATCTGATGTGATATGTTGAAAGAGAAATCTGTTTATTATTATTGAATGTTCATTGTACTTTTGTTTAAATTATTTTATGTAATAAACATTGTAAAGTTTACGTCACTTGTGTTGTAAATTAATTATCCTTCGTTCCTTGAGGTAACTCGACGGGCTCAGTGAATGTTTCTTACTTTCTTTCACTAATAAACGTAAAGCCACGATGTGTTAATTCTAGTGATAATAAAAACAAAGCTGTTAAATAATTCAAAGTAGGTGGCGCCCGACAAATAACTTAATAAATAATCACAAGATCATTCAAGTAAAAAAAATTAGCCATCGAAAAGGACCAACACCTGTTGCCCCGGGGAAACATTGATTGGATTGACCGAGCATAAGGCTCGATGCAGTTAAGGTATGTGAGTTTTGTCATTAAATTAAATATATGCATTCACTCCTGATTAGTTCAATTATTAATCATAAAGGTTCTATTGCAATAATAAATAATAAACGACCCTGAGATACTGGATGCAGACTGTGCTACGGGGCTAATTACTCTGTTCTCGCATTCAGTACCGTTGCTGATTAGAAAATATTTATTTAATCAATCATTTAACCCTTTAGTACCTTAAACAATGTGTTATGGAAAATAATTAGCAACAAAATATATGTTTATTTAAAGTGATTTATATGTTTGAATAACATTTTATCAAAAATTAATAAACAAATTACAGTAAATGTTCAAAATGACCCCCGCCTTGTTCGATGCACACGTTTACGCGCCTTTTCATGCTATCAAAAGCATTTTGCAACTTTTGTGGCGTTATGGTTGCACATACTTCAATAATCTTTTGTTGCAGTTTTTGCAAATTATGTACATGAGTTCTGAAAATTAGTCAAACCAGGTGACTCCGGAGGAAACTCAACTTGCGTATGCAAACTTATAAGTCGATCAACAAAAAATTCAAGGAGCAAGGCTATAGTTTCTCGTGTCGTATGTGCTGCTGCGCAGTCATGTTGGAAATAACCATTATGAAGTTCATCGTCGTGTAGTTGTTGAACAAATTCATTCAAAATGTTATTTCTGTACCCCTCTGCATTGATGGCGAAATTGGGAAAAACGGCCCAATTATCCTACTACGGGAGACTGCCATCCAAACCCCAATTTTTTGAGAATGTAGTGGAGATTCAACAAAAAATGCGGTTTATTAGTGCTCCACATTCGCATATTTTGAAAATTTACGTACCCAGAAAGATGAAACCATGTCTCATCGAAAAAAAATGTTAAGTTTAACAGGTCGTTATTCATTAAATTGTTGACGAACCACAAGCAATACGCAAGACGTCTGGAGTGGTCTGTTGGCAAAAGAGCTTGATATGATTGCATCTAATATGGATGCAAGTTCAAGTTCTCCTTTACAATGGTTCGGCATGTTGCATAAGAAACTCCAATTTCTTGGGACAGGCGTCTCAAAGATTTTCTGGGATCCTGATCAATACGATTACGAACGTCAATAATCACTTCTTCTGTACGAATAGTTGGCCTACCAGCACCTTTTTTATAGGTAACAGATCCAGTTTCGCGAAATACACCAACACAATGTGCGAAGCACATATAAAAATCTTGCTCTACTACTGCGAAATTTGGGAAGGATTCACGAAAATTATCCAAACAAACGCTTACTGTATTCCCAAATACCATTAACTAGCACACCTGTTCTAAAACACGCTTCAATTATGTAAGTTTTGTGTGCTGTGGTGTAAACTATAATTGAAAAACTACAAGATGTCAGAGAGAAAATATGACAAATATTAATGACAGTATGACACTTAATGATATAACTTAAGACAGACGTTTTACATTCCATGGCAAACCTTTATTAATTAGATAAATTTTTGATCTCGCGGTACCTAAAAATCAACAAAAAACTGTTCGTTATAGTCTGAAGACTATTTTTATGTTTCTGACATTGTCATGTACCCCTAAGTGTGACAGATAGTGTCTACTGATAATTTTAGATTTTGTTCTTGTTTAACGTTTCGTAATATTTTTAGATATTGAATTCGTGTCTTCACTTAAACTAACCGAAATGTTGCTGTTTTACGAAAAATTATTACATACAGTACCAGCTAGTAAGCACGCGGTTTTCAAAGTTCTTTCAGTGGCGGTTGTTGAGTACGTTTTGGCGAAGCAATTACGTATACAAGGCTGATTCGTTTATGACCGGTGATATGCTCGGCATCTGGGAGTATATCACTCATAATAAACGAATCAGTCTTGTCTACTTAATTGCTTCACCTTAACGAACTAACCAGCCGCGACTGCGTTCTTCACATTTTCTTCATATTTAATGACGTTTTGTTTTAATTAATCTTACAGTCCAAAATTTAAATATTACAATTTACTAAAGTCGTCTCGGGTATAAAAGTGAAAAAGTAATATGAACCCCCTATCTCAGAAGCAAAGCAAGTCCGGATCCATGTCTAAATATTTGTATATGTGAGACATCGGTCGAACGATGACACATGTTTGAAGCAGCATGTATACCGTAGTCGACATATTTTAATTTACGATACGAAAGTAGAAAGAGGAAAAGAGCGAGACGAAATAAACTAAAGATAAGCATAAGCGAGGCTGCCAAGACAGTACACTCGACAAACCTTTCCTATGAAATGTAAGGCGTGAGGGTCCCCGCGACACTGCGTTGCTCTCCCACCACTGTTAGCAAGCAGGCATCGCTGCATATTATAAGGTCATCTTCTGCATGGTAAAGAAGTATAAACCGAAATTAAAATTTGACGACTACGGTATATCATATATTACAACAATGAAAATGCCTGCAGAATCGACTTACCTATTCCCAATTTCTTCAGTTATTATAAATTCCCAGACCTGAGTTGAGATTGGAGCATCACCCCTGAGCAAAAGAAAAATATTTACAGAAAAAATTATCTCTTTATCTTACTCCACTATGGTCGAACATTGCAGACGTATTTTAATTACATAGAATAAAGCACACTTCATTATATTCACTGAATTCTCTTAGATTACCCCCTCTGTGTATTTTACATTTTAATAACAATTATTTCAAGTTTAATTTTGATTAAGAAATGTAAAATTGTATAAATGTTGATAAAAATAAATAACAGTCTATAAAATATGTATTTCCTTTTATCAGTATACGTGATGGAAATATAAAAAGTATAAAAATATATCTGCATCTTCTAAAAACTTCACCGAATTTCAAGATTATTTTGTAAAGTTAAAAACACAAGTGGTTAATTCACAAAGTTTGTGGAGATTCTTTTGTTTACATACAAAGCTCATTCTCTCTTTTTCTACTGAGTTATAAAAAGGAAAACACGAGAATTTTATCAACGACTATTCAACAAGCTATAGACAAAATCCAACAACTTTAAAAATGGCCAAGATCGGTATATGAATGAAATTATCACACTACTGTTTGTTGTTTGGTTTGTAATTTAACGTTATGAAAGTATTGTTTCGAAAGTTTTTGAATGTATCATATGAAATAACCTAATATATATAAAAAAAACAATTAATTTGTTAATTATAGACTCGCAAACTACATAATCAATTTTGATAAAATTTTGTTTGTGTTCCTTATGTTGTATGGAAGGTTGTAATCATCATTTTTTTCCGAGTTTTATCGGAAAATAATAAAATACTAACAATTTGAAAAATTACATGAATTTCTATAGGAAACGAAAGACACAAGTCGGCGCGTCATGCATAACACACATTATCGACATCGCTATACATGTCAGAATATTGTGTATCCAAGGGCATTGGAAGTTATAGATTGATTATAATAAAATATCATTGATTCGTTATTTAGGTAGAAAATAAACAAAAATTTTATATCGGTCAATGGCGGTAAACACAAAGCAAGTTTTAATTTTTCTATAGAATGTGGCCCAGTAGTGCCGGGCAACGGGCAGATAGTATATTATAAATAATAATATAAGTAAATATTATTTTATATATGTAAAGTTATTTTCTTTTGTAAATTAGTGTAAAACTTAAGTTAACTTTGTTATCAATTATAAGTTTTAATGATAATATTAGTAATTTCGTTTTGTGAAGCTCGACTAAAGTTACTGTTACACCTATAAAACGGAAGATGGCGTGATAAATTCAGAAAATCACGGCCAACTGGATCACGCTATCGCTGCGGGATATAAGGCCGTCACATACAATATTTTTCTGATTCCGATAACCTCAAAATATCGATCCTTAAGTAATGCCACCTAACCAAAGCATTATCAACTACTTGGTAATCGCAGAGCATCTTTAAAATCACAAAATCTGCAATATTATTGCACTTAGTTTATTACATTTGACACATTCATTTTATCTATTTCTTTCTACTTAAATTCTAATAGTAGAAACATTCAGTCGTTTCGTTAAGTGTGTGCTACTTATTTACAATAAATATATTCTGTTAAGTTTCATTCCAGAATGGCAGAATATTTTATGAGGCAAATAATGCGATGTGGAATAGTAAAAGCTTCAAAATCTTCCATTATAGTTAAAATCGTCAATTACGTTAGTACCGCAACATTTTTAAAATTGAAGGAGTCATCTACAAAATCCAAAGAAACACTTTACAACGTAATTAAACCCCAATTAGTTTCACCTTTTGAATTGTTAGAAAAAATTAGAAATGTAAGTAAAATTGTTAATCTTGAAACTACCTAACAACTTAATTTTCAGCAACACTTTTTTAACTTTATTTCTTCTATTTAATTATTCTAAAATTATTAATATTAATGTAATTCTAATGTATAAAGTGTTATTTTAAAGATTATTTTAATAAAATCATTCTCCTTTGGGTTTATTGTTCTATTACTAGATGGCGTTACTTAAGGATCAAAATTTTGAGAATCAAATTCATTCAATTTGTGTGACAGTTGGCCTTGAGAAAGTAAATACATTCGATAACGTATTCCAAGATTCTTTAACTCAAATAGGATTCTAACGAAAATTCAAGGTATATAAAGTAATACGTAAATGCAAGTTAATATACACGGACGTTTAAAAATAAAAGGACAAGAAATAAAGAACTAAACATAACTTCTGTTAATTTTAAAATGTAACAGTAAATGTATATTTTTTTTTATTCTGTTAAAAGAATTAAACTCAGTGATATAAATAAATGCTGAACTGTGCTGCAATATACCCCTGACTGCCGATCCAAATTAGATAATTTAATTAAACAAATTTACCCAAGGACGAACTTCTGATCGCTAGGCAAGTGCCCTATCCATCCAGAATTTATGGTGCTGCAGAAAGTGGGGTCTTACAAAAAGCATGAACAGGATTCATAGAATGTATATTGACAAGTCTATCGTCGAGCTAAATTGCATTTTTATTTATTTGAAGGCAAAATTTGCTCATGTTACAGCAATCTATTTCGATATTAGTACTATTACCAAATAGTTATCTAAAATTAACAAAGACATTCTTGTTTCTTATATGTACTGTAAGTAGTATTTATGAGTTTTTTAGTTTATAGTATTTCTTTTAGTGTTTAATCTAAATTATAAAAACGTATTAATAACAACAATTTCCCTATATTGGGGAAGAGGTTGTTAATATATAAATGTAATGTTCTGGAAATCATGTGTTTTCATATTACTTATGAAAACACAAAATTTTGGGACCGTTATAATAAGCGTACTTTATTCTATTCATTTGTAAGTCAAATTCTTCCATTACGAAGTAACTGCGACATCTATCAATTAGACATAAATATTTCTTACCAGGTATGCTCACAGTTGACGCCCATCTAAAAAGAGAAAAAGAAATTATTGTTAAGTAAATACCTACGTGGTACACCAGAATCATGTAGAGATGTGGAGACGACGCACAGTGGTCCAGTCTCGTATGTGGTCCAGACTCGTATGTTCGCGGCAAAAATTCTCTGCGCTTTATGTAAAATATATTTCCTAAACTTTATTCACGCATACGAGTATGAAAGATATATGTTAAAACTTCCTCAGATGTCCTTCACTCAGCAAGTAATAAAAAGTAGCAGCTGACATTTGTAGTGTTAAAAATAGAGATTATAATTGTTTTCATATGAAATACCATCTTCTTATAAAGATTGTTTACTTAAATAATTATCGATTTCTTGCCAGTCGTGGGCCACTGTACGACGCGATTTAATTTATGAAAAATATGTAGTCAATCTAGAATTCCCTTTTTGAGTATTTTTCCTTAAATAAAAATCTATTTTCATGAATGTCTCTTACAAATAGCTGTCCCTCTTGAATTTATTTAAATTACAACATGCATCTTCTGAAATACGTATATTTGAAATACATATTCAGTCCTCACTACAATAATGCAATACATAGTAGCGTGGATAGAATTTCAGAAGCAATGGTACGTGATTACTCGACTTTTGTGAAGAAACTATTAATAAACTATATTACTTTATTATCATTTATCATATCAATCAATTTAATTTACAATATTTACCATTTATTAAGAAAAAACTGTTTAAAATAAAATACATGTTACTTAAATATTATCTTTTAACGTTTTATTAAATTTATATTATGACTCATACTTACTTTACCATTACTGCCAACACAAAGTGTGAATGATTTGTCGAACCATTTGTCATAACCTTTTCCATGAAGTAATTTCTTCCCATACTTGTCTAACTCACTAGGGTTTTTCTGTAATAAATATTAGTCAATAGAAAAAGAAGTATAAAGGTATTTATAATAAAATTACATTTTAATGTTCTTATAGTGTTTTAAGTACCTAAATAAAAAATAAACCTAATATGTATATATTTCTGTATTTTTTTAAAATTAGATCTGATAAAAACAGCTGGAATTTTTCCGAAGATGATATACCGGGTGTAGAATGGATTTTCGTACATAGGGATTTTACATGCAAAACTAATAATTTGCGAATATTCCCTCCCCTAATTTTTTTATAGGAAAATGTTAAACACAAAAATTATAGAGCTTTAAAAATAGGTCCCATTTTTTTTCTTCTTTGCATACTATCACCCTCCGGGTCATTAAAGGAAAAAGAATTGAAGAAATGATACAAAATAGCAACAGCCGTGACATGTGACAACAAAAGTAACAAAATTCATTCATTTAACACAAGAATGTGACAATTTTAGTAGAGGCGTTTAAATCTGTTTTAAGCATAGGTTTTAAGTCGTTTGCAGAAAATAAAAAACGTGCTGAAGAGATTTTAAAATTTTATTGAACGTGGTAATAAAGGTAGTTGTAGTAATAACTAAATTAAATGCTCAAACAAATCTCCGTTGACAGCTGAGCAGCACCCCAATCTGTCGTAAAAATTTCTTCTAGTTGCGGCCAGTTGATACTGTGATATTTGACGACATTCTGCAAGTATTGCAGCTCTTAAAGCGTCGATATTTTGATACGTCCTTCCATTGTATAGCCGATCATGCAATGTGCCCCACAGAAAAAAATCATTTGGCGAAAGATCCGGAGATCTTGGAGGCCAATTAATTTCTCCACCTCGACCTATCCAGCGATTTGGGAATACATGATTTAAGTACTCTAAAACATCGCGCTGGTAATGCGCCGGACATCCATCATGTTGGTACCAAAATTCGTAATTAATTCCCAATTCGTCGATAGCTGGCCCGACTTCTTCTTGCAAAAAATTTAAATACGCAGCACCAGTTAAGCGGTCTGCAATAAAGAACGGTCCAATTATGTGAGGACCTAGTATGCCAGCCCAAACATTGACACTACCCCGGTATTGCGTATGAGTCTGCAACATTAAATGTTCATTTTGTGTGCTCCAGTAGCGATAATTTTGTTGATTTGGTTCACCAGTTAACTGAAATCGACACTCATCGCTGAATAAAATCCTAGATAAAAAGTTTCGGTCATCATTGGCCATCTCCATCATTATTTCACAAAACTGCATTCTTTTTTCTTTATCCTCCTCGAATATTTTTTGGTGCTTTTCGTATTTATAAGACCGAAACCGCGGATCTTGACTCTTTAAAATTTTCTGAGCAGTATTAAAATGAATCCCGAAATGATTACCTATTTGTCTTAAGGAGACATTTTTGTTCTCTACAACGCTCAAGAGAACGGCATCTACCTTCTCTCTACTTGCACCAGCTGTTACATTCTGGCACTTACATTTCTTATTAACAGTGCCGTTGGTCTCAAAGTGCCTGACAATTCTATTCAGGGTGTTCAAATTTAGAATTGGTCGCTCCGGGTAGAATCCAGCAAAAGTTGCTTGTATGTCCCTAAAAGACAATCCAGAGTAGTACCATTTAATAAAGTTGACTTTCTCTTCTTGGCTATAGCAATTCATTTTAAGAATCAGCAAACTTATTTTGATTGTCAAAAGGTGACATTTATTGCTAACAGGATTCATGGCTAGTACTAATCGGTTCATTCCTAATACTTTTTCTTCAAGTCTAGCAGGACCAGAAGGTGTTAGAAAATAAATATCAAAGAATTTAGATACATTTTTTTTGTCTACAACTTTTGTGTTTAACATTTTCCCATAAAAATAATTAGGGGAGGGAATATTCGCAAATTATTAGTTTTGCATGTAAAATCCCTATGTACGAAAATCCATTCTACACCCGGTATACATATACATATGTAAATTTTGTTTGAAATTAAAAAAATTAGGTGTGGCCACCACACGACTTTCTTATACGTATGAGCGTTTCAAACTATACAATTTTAAGAATTTTTTTATATAAAACTTATTCAAAATCCTATTCTGAGTACTTTCATTCTCTTAATAAATCGCTATAGAATGTATACTTTGCAAGATATTCAAAAAAAAGTGCTACTCGCTAAGAGTAGAAGTGCTACTTCCGGTCCGAATTTTGAAATTTCATGTATACAAAAAGTATTGCAAATCCAACTCTAAATACTGTTGTACTCTTAATAAATATATATATATATATATATATATATATATATATATATATATATAATAATGGTTGTATTTTCTTCCTGGGTTTTTTCGGCTTGGATTGCGGAATTATGTTAGGTTAAAATAAAAAACATTCTTACGTTTCGACCCTATTTATAAGGTCTTCCTCAGAAATTTATGTAGGTCAAAACTATAAAAATTGATAATAATTAATTTTGAAATTAGTAATATAATAACCTTAAGTAAAACTTACATTAATTAAACATTAGTATTTTTGAGGTTCTTGCTGTTTTTTACAACTGAGTAATGAAAAATGTGTTTCCTTAATTGGAAAAGCATGGTAACTATAAAAAAGACAAACAATTTTTATTTTTACAAACAAACACTTTAAAAATAATGAGGGAACTACTTACTCAAAGGATAAAAAAATTTTTGTTGTTGTTATTTAATGTTTTAACAATCTTCCTTTTAATAAATGAACTTGTTGTAGACGTTTTAACAGTAATTTAGTTTATATACATGTAAAATTTTAAACTGTTCAATAAATAATCAATAATACACATGTGTACATGTGTTTCTTTATGTATCTAATGTATGCATCTGACTGGACACCTCTCGAGGTCAGAAATGTGTGTGTGTTTTTCTCTATGAATATGTTTTTCGGTTGTCAATGCAATATATATATATATATATATATATATATATAGAATGCATAATTTACGACATATTTGCAAAAAATCGCTATTCGGTAAGAGTAAAAGTGGTACTTGTACCTGCCTAGAAAGCATGACTTGCGTGATATTCGCAAAAAACTGATTTTCGATAAGAGTAAAAGACCTACTTCCGGTTGGAATTTCGAAAAACTTTTTTTAGGACAATTTGTCACAAATTTAATTTTGAATATATTTGAATTCTTTATAAATTTGTTTAAACTTAGAAATTGACGAAATATTTGCAAAATTCGATTTTTTCACTGAAGTAAACTACTACTTCCAGTCAACCGATTTTACTGAAAAACTAATCAGATCTCAAGAGGGAGATTATAAACGTAAATACAAAATTTGGAATAGATATCTAAAGCGGTTTGACCGCTATCGTGGTCACAGACAGACACAGAACACAGACAGACAGACACACAGACATTTTTTAAAAACCACTTTTTTGGTATCATGGGACTTCTAAACGTGGACATCTGCAAAAATCTCGAGGTCGAAAATTTTCGTCATCACAATACTTCCTCATACTACGTATAAGAAAGTAAAAAACTGATATATAGTTTTGATAAGATTGTGTTCTAGTTTTTTCTAGGTTTCAATAAACCTCATTCTTTTACAAATACAAATGCATATTGAGCTTGTTTTTCTATTGAGTTTTTAAAAAGTTAATACAAATACATATTAAGGCGGCAATACTTAGTATATATTTAGTAGTATAAGTAGGTACTCCTATTCTTACTGTCTGTAGGTACTCTAAAAGACTTACCAAAACGAAAATGAATAAATATTATAACTTACAGGATCGTATATATAAGGAGAATCATCTAACGACACGAAAAATGCAGCCTTCTCTATTGTATCCAATGAAGTTTTGTTAACGCCCCTATTGAACAAGTTTGTTCTTATTTGAGCCCATTCTGTACGGTTGCCTGCCGTTAATGCTGCTAATTTTTCTTCGCCTGGTTGAGGTTGGGATTTATCGTCAAGGATTTGTTGCATTTGCCTATTTCAGAAAGTAAATTAAATAATTACGAAATAGAATCTAAGCTTAAAATATATATATACTTGAAAGTAAGCAATCTCAAAGTCTAAATCTTTAAAATTCGGGTAGTTAATAGGAATGATAGGGTGGACCAGGTTTTAATAAACAATATGAGAAATACAACTAATAAACGTGAGATAACTACTTCAACTCGTAACTTCTGTCACTTTATGAATTTCCCGCGTTGTAAAGTGTACACTGTTCTTGTTAACTATCATCTGCCATTAAACTACTGTCGAAGTTTGAAAAAGCTGCGTGATTTTTAAGTTAAAGTTTGACAGTCATTAAAAAGAGATAACCTCGTGAATTTTGGAGAAAATGGTAAAAAGGTAATTTCGTGTTCTCATCAAGTATTTTTTTGCAGAAAACCGTCACTCAAACCTAGGGGCAAAAGCTTGATAAATGCTATGGGGACTCTGCACCATCAGAATCAATGGTAAAGAAGTGGTTTACTGAATATCGTTATGGTCGCTAAAGCACGAGTCATGCTGAATGTTCTGCACGCCTAATTGAAGTCATAACGCCCGAAAATTCAAAAAATCCATCATATGGTGTTGGCTGATTGGACTGAAACAACGCAAGATTGTAGAAGCGATCGATTTTGAATGATGAATTGCTATCCGCAAGATGGGTGCCGCGTTTGCTCACAATAGATAATAAACGCGATCGTATGACAACTTATTGGCGTATTTGGCGTTGTTCAACCGCAACCCGAGCGAGTTTTTGCGCCGTTTCATAGCCGTGGACGAAACATGGATCCGCCACAACACACCGGAGACCTGGCAGCAGTAAAAACATGGCAACAGTTTTTTAAAATGCACGCAATAGGATCCACATCGATTATGGCAACTTTAAGCACCGGTTCAACGGCGATTTCAAGGGAAAAGACGATCGCATTTAGGCATGAAGAAACTCATCCTTTCAAAAATAACTGAATTGGGCTACGACTTGCTACCACATCCATCATATTCTCCGGACTTAATCCAGTGGCTATATCCTGTTTCCAAACAAGAAGAAATGGCTCGGTGGAAAAAGATTTGGCTGCAATGATGAACCTGTTCTTTAAACAAACGCCAATTATGAGAACCTCCACTAATCTTACTATTTGGACGAGGTTAAAAAATTGGAAAAACGTTGGACAAGCTGTATCAAGCTCAAGGGTGACTAAGTTGAGAAGGTTTTTTGTCGAAAAAATTATCTTACATTCAAAAAGCCACGGAGATATGATCCAACCTCTTACATTAATTTCTTCAATTGAAAATTCAGTAGGACAGGGCGTGACCGTATTTCGCAATAATGTTTCGCATCAAATTTTCCAAGCAAGTAAATAACGGTTCCTAACGGTACTAGTACATATGTATAGATAATTACCAATAATAAGCCTGCGATTTATTACATTACCCCTGAGAATATTTTTTATAGTACGCCCTTTAGAATGTAAATTATTCAGAAATAAGAAAAGGTGTGTCAAATGCTGCCAATTGTGGGTTCTTTAGATAGATATACAATTGTCGGTAATCAGGAGCTTTAATATTAGGGCCAACAAAAAGACCATTATAGGATAAAGACAACTTGAATTTATGACACCATGTTAAATTTTAGTTTATAAATGTTAACTACCTTTTCCAAAGAAACATTTCCTGATTATTCATGTTGGACTGATAACTTTCAAGAAGCGTATAAAATTATTCACCAACTTACGTCAAAAACTTACTCTTGTATTTCTCTTGCTGTGAGTATCCTTCCTTTCTTAAAAATAACTTTAAAATATTTGCCGCGATGGTAAACAACGATATGACTAGAATCCCGCCAATGAGCTATTTGATCGGCTTCCAGACCAGGTATTCTGGTCGTGTTAAAGAGACGATCGTATTGTGAAGAGCACAGCGGAACACAACCCTGAATCATCAATGGTTTAAGCTCTTGTCTGTCGATCATTCTTCGAAATCTAATGCAAGAACTGATTAGTGAAGCAGCTCTGGCGGCTTGGTTGTTGGTAGGTTGTTTTGCGAGAGCGTCCATGCCGTAAAAATTAGAGCAAATCATCAGTGGAGATCTTCCACGTAAATACACATACTCCTCCCACCAATCAGAAACGTAGTTGCTTGCCCACCACGATTTCAAGATTAGATACCTTTGCAGTTTAATTCCGATACCTTCTTCGAAGTCCTTGGCTAATTTCTTGATTTTCTCGAAATTCTCGTCGTCCACTAGGGGGCGTATTGATAGCATGTACTGAAAATATCGGGATTTTTAGTTACATTTTGCATGTAAAATGATGCTATCTATGTGCGTACTCTAGACAAGGTGCTGTGAAGAGATGGCAGAGGTAGTTTCGGAAGGGAACCCTGTAGGCTGTATAGTTTCGGCTTATTCCACGAGCTGAGAACACGAACAAGTACCATCCAAACTTTTGTTTTGGTAGAAATACCTTTACCTCTAGCTTCGAACATCCAGCCTTTGTACATGAAGAGTAACTTCAAAGTGTATCGAATGGTATATATTACAGTCAACCACGTCAAAGAAGCCACTATTCCGCTGCCAATTAACTGCCATTTTAAATTAGTTCTGAAATAAAGACAATATTTGATATAAATAAAATAGTAGATTCTCTATTTCTAAGTTGATTTCAATCCTGACGTTTCACTTTAGCTGTTACGAGAGTTCTAATAACATTGATAATAGCTTAAAGCATAAAGGACCTTCAAATACTTTCTTCATTAAAGACGGCCATGCTTTTTTTTTAATGGTTGGTGACAGTGCATAATTTAGATAGTTTGGTTAAGTCATATAAGCGTCTATAATTTGAATTAAGTATGACAACTATCAGAATTTGAAGTTTTCAAAAGCGTAGCATGTACACTACATCAATATTGATTACTTAAAAAACAGCCTCCTTTTATGAGGAAAGTATTTGAAGGCACGGTATACATTATTTACTATCAGATTCATATGAAAATAGTACAATGACATTTTATTGTATTAATTTGGGCTTCTGCACGACTATATCTAATGTTTGTTGACAAATAAACATCTGCCTGCCATCGTTTTCACGCACTTAAGTAATTATTAAATTTGATGATTGCATTTTGAGGATAATAAAAAAATTTTGGGTATGCTTTAGACCACACGGCAGAAGTGAAAACTTCATCAAGGCGAGGTTAATAATACGAAATACACCTTTTTTTCTCGTTCTATATTACATTTAAAATATATATACAGGGTGTAGATAAAGTCTGGAACAAAATTAATATTTCTGTTATCTTCGGTTTGATGGAAAAACCCTGAAACAGGTCGATTTTGTTTTTATCCCGTGCACTTTATAACATCGTGAATTTAATTCTGTCGTCATCTGGTTGCGCGCGGGCGTGACGTCATTAGTTTTTTCAAATGGTAACCCGCCACATTTATTACCCCTTGTCGTTAGGTATTCCATTGTGCATGCAACGGTATAAAAAGTTTGGTACCTTACATAACAATTTTTGGGAGAAAAATGCTTTCGAATTTCAAAAAATTAAAATTTTATTTCTAATGAAAAACTAATCAAAAATTATTTTAAAAAATCAGATAAATTATAATCCGAGGTTTATCTTGGATTGTCGTCAAACAAGACACCAAAAAAATGTCAACGGAAGTGTTCAAATTGTCCGCCATTGGCCATTTGACACTGGCCGAGACGGACGTACACGCTTTGTACGACACGTCGTATTGTCTCTGCACCAATATTTCGCATTTCCTCGCGGATACGATGTTTCAGATCATCCAAGTTATTTGGCTTATTGGTGTACACCTTTGATTTCACATGACCCCATAGAAAAAAATCAAGTGGTGTGAGATCTGGCGAACGGGCAGGCCATTCAATTGTTCCCCTTCGTCCGATCCATCTCCCGGGGAAAATTTCGTCGAGGTAACTCCGAACACGCCAGCCAAAATGTGGAGGTGCTCCATCTTGTTGAAACCAGATTCTGGGGTGAGGCTTGTCGGGGGTGTTTTCATCCGGAAATAATTCTACCAATGTTGGCACTAGCGTAAATCTTAGGAAATGTAAGTATGTTTCAGCGTTTAAATTTCTGTCCAGAAAGAAAGGCCCCACAATGCGATCTCCCACTATTCCCGCCCATACATTAACTTTTTGCCGGTGTTGGGTGTGCTCCTCTCGAACCCATCGAGGATTTTCGCCCGACCAGTACCTACAATTGTGGCGATTCACTTCACCGTTCAAGGTAAAAGTTGTTTCGTCACTAAAAACCACATTGTCGACAAATCCGGGATTCTCATCGCACCGTAGCATGATTTGTTCACAGAACTCGAGTCGGCGGTCGAAGTCATCTTCATTCAGTTCCTGAACCCGATTGATTTTGTACGGATGAAGTTTTTCCTTCTTCAGCAATTTGGCTACTGTGGTAAAATCGACTGCATGATCCCTGGCAATGTTCCTTGTTGAAGTGTGGGGGTTGTCCTGAAGTTCCAAGAGAATATTGACCCTTCTATCTTCCTCAATTGGTCGACCTTGACGAGCCCTGTCTTTTACACTACCAGTTTCAGCAAATTTTGCGACAATTTTGCTCACCGTTGACCGCGAAATCGGTGCGCGGTTTGGATTTTCTGCATTGAAAAACTGACAGGCTTCTTCATGGCTACGTATTTTATCACCACAACCAACAATAATGAGAATTTGAATCCGCTCTTTTTCGCTCAAATTCGCCATTTTCGCAATGCACGTTCAACACTACCAATGGAGCAAGTATTGTGAATGGATAAGTTCAAACACCAAGTAATGAACTGTCAATATGACGTGTCGTAGAAAGCGTGTACGTCCGCCTCGGCCAGTGTCAAATGGCCAATGGCGGACAATTTGAACACTTCCGTTGACATTTTTTTGGTGTCTTATTTGACGACAATCCAAGATAAACCTCGGATTATAATTTATCTGATTTTTTAAAATAATTTTTGATTAGTTTTTCATTAGAAATAAAATTTTAATTTTTTGAAATTCGAAAGCATTTTTCTCCCAAAAATTGTTATGTAAGGTACCAAACTTTTTATACCGTTGCATGCACAATCACGCCCGCGCGCAACCAGATGACGACAGAATTAAATTCACGATGTTATAAAGTGCACGGGATAAAAACAAAATCGACCTGTTTCAGGGTTTTTCCATCAAACCGAAGATAACAGAAATATTAATTTTGTTCCAGACTTTATCTACACCCTGTATTTATTATTATTGTGTATACATTATTCTAGTACATTTCGCTCGGCCTGATCAAGTTTTCACTTCAAAAATTCATACGTACGCATGTATATATACAAATATTATAATTCTCATACGACTACCCGCGCTGGTCTAATGGTAACGTGCCGGCCTTATACCCGGGCGGCTCGAAATCGAATCTGCACGCGGACAAGAATTTTTCAGAAAATAAAAATACAATATTTCGAGTATTTATTCTAAATTTCAATTTAATTGAAATTAAATACCGCTAGTTAGTATTATAATACAAAGCCGAGCGTCGAGCCGACTTTACCCGAACTATCGTTTCATTCCGAGCGTGACGGCTCAGTCTCGTTCAGTGCCCAACAATCAATGCATCAACGCGCCCATAGAAGTGTTCACTTCAAAACTGTCAATGAACAAGTGCTCAATAATAAATCATAGTTGACAATACTTCAAGAGAGATTCGAAAAGAGTGTCTAGAAGCCTCCGGTTATTTGAGAGAAGTGCTGTATTTTAGTACAATGATTTAAGTTCAATTCTCAATTACCATGAGCTGCTAACGTGCTTCGGAGGACATGTAAGGGTAAATTACTATTTTATTTATTTTATCATGATGTGTATATAGATATTCATTAAGTCAATATTTTGGCAAATTTAATTTTTATTTACGTAAAATATTAGAATAAGCATAAAATATTAAGTGAATTATAACAAGAAAGTGTTTCCCGCACGAAAAATACTGTGACAAAGAGAAATCGACAGATTGGCTCGGTGAAAATGATATTCTCCGCTAGATGAAATTGACAAATCACGAATGTGTAAACAAATCGATGCTTAGATGTTTGTTTACGTTTTTGAAAGCTAGTAATACATCGATTGACCGATAGGTGCAGCACTATAGAAATGCAATTGAAGAGGTGGAATCGGTATCGTACCGAGGATAACCGTACGGTTTTGTGTCTCGACATATAAGTCGAGACACGATCAGAAAACGGGGGATGCTTGGTGTAAACCGCTCTCTAAAAGAAGAATTAGAAGTAGGTGGAAACCTCTTCTTCCTCTTAAACACAAAATGTTAATTTAACTTAAAAGATTTATTCATGAATCGGAACTTAGAATAATTTTTCTGAAACGGATTTACTATACTTAGAAAGTTTTTAATAAAATTAGGACTTGTAATATTTCATAGATTAAACGTTATTCTTAACATTTTTGAAATGAAGGAGTTTGAAATGTTATATGAAGAATTAAGGTGATTTATTAATGTTCATTATATATGTGTATATAGTGTTGTACAAATTTCTTATGTGGTGTTTTATACTGGAACCCTAGAACGAGGTAATATTTTTATTTTTTTTATATATATATTTTCTTTATATTAATTATACTTTATCGTGTTTGTGTATTTGATATGGACGTGTTGGGTAATAGATCAGGGATGTGTGCAATGAATTAAGTAGATGTTTAATTCATAGCATGGAGCCTTGGTGAATCCTTAAAGCACGAATTGGTCTTGGTGGTACTGTTTTGGGAGCGAGCAAAGGCGCCAAGCAGAACTAATCAGGGCTGAGTTAATTAATTGAATGCACAAGGACATTTTGAATTAAACTCAAATTTATTGTATATGCCTTAAGGGGTGAGCACATAGTAGTGTATGTTAGGGTTATGTCCAACGAGTTGAAAAGCATACTCGTAGGGTGGAACTTTGGGGTACCTACCAGTGTGGATTTGCTTTCTGATGGTACTGTCTTGGGCGCGAGCAAAGGCGCCAGGCAGAACTAATTAGGGCAGAGCCATTTCCTTAATGTTTATATTCTTGCGAATGATAAATCACATAATTTTGTTATTTATATTCCAGTACAATTCACAATATACAATATTTTTTTTTATTTGAAATGTTGATTGTTTACATGTATCTTTGACGAATAAAGAAAATGATAATCACATTTATTTTAAAAATATAAATTTGTATTCGAAGTTATTCTTTTATTAATTATAATTTGCTTATTGTTTTGACTATTTGATCATGACATGCATAATTTTATGTAATATTTAAGATATTTAATTTTTGTAAATATACTTGTATAATTTAAAAAAATTTTTCTTAATATCCTTAATAAACTATATTATAAGGTTTATTTTGCATTTTATTTTCTTTACCTGACCTGGTTTAACTGAAGAGCACCCAATTTGATTGGAGAGTTTATTTATATTTTCTGCCCCTGAGAGAAAATTTTCTTTAGTCATTTTTTTAAACTGAGCTGTTAAATGTAAAATTGCCTAACCTACTATTTTGCAGAAAATTTATTGAATCTTGGTCTAGCATAAGGTCTAGCACTAAGATGTATGCTTGATTCTCACTTACTTACTGATTGAACGGTTTAAATTATTTTTATATAAATCTCAATTTGCAAGAGTCACAGCAATATGTATGTATATACTTACAAAATAAAACTTGTTAGTGTATTTGTATAAGATAAATAGAAATTATCTGAGAAAATTTTAAACAATTATAGTTAGAATTAAGTATATGTATATTAATTTAAAAACAAATTGTATAATGTGCCTGTAATTCATCTACGCCGCCGCCACTTGCATTTTAGCGATGTTTACGTTTTACAATTTCCACCCTTGCGTGAATTCAAATTAATTGCCAATTTGACATTAGAATCCCATAAGCGCAGTTTAAAACGTTTTATAGAAGCGACTTTGAAAATTATAGACATAAAGTAATCAATTTTAACATAACATGAATTAAAAATTACGGGTTATTAATGCTATTTCATTATATTGGCAATTTTATAATGTAGCTGCACGTAAGCTTGATCATATGATTAGAAAGTGATGTTTATTTTGTAAATTAAATATTTAGGCACCACGCTGGCTATAGAATAAATGAAGGAAGACGTTTCCAAGTTGTTGATTTAATAACATGAAGATTTTTAATGGCAATGCGACGGTTAATTACAGACACCAATACTCTTCACATATACATTACATTCCGAATACAACAACCCTAAATTTTACAACGTAAGTAACGAAATGAAAATCAAACTCGAAAAACCTTATTGCAGTGCAAGTTGGTAATTGATAACATTGTAACCATGATATGTTCTTGACTGAGAAGAGGATGTCGATTGATTATATATGATGATTGTACATAGAGATAAGTTTTCTTTTTTGAAAATCAATGTGTCCGTAATTGACTTACGCCACAATTTCCACCCCTGCACGAATTTCAATTAATTGTCAAATTTGACATTAGAAGCGCAGTTTAAACGGTATTTTAGCAGTGATTTTAAAAATTATCGGCAAAAGTTATGAACTTTAACAAAATATGAATTCGAAATTACAGGTTATTAATGCTATTTTAAAATATTAGTAATGTTATAGTTGCATATATGTATGATCATATGATTATAAAATGATTATTTATATTGTAAATTAAATATTTATTAGGCATGACACGATTTAATAACATTAAAAATTACAAATAGCAAGGCGTAAGTCAATTGCAGATACATATTATAATTTAATGTAAATTTAATAGTGAGCACTTAAGATACTTAGTTACACATGTAGTACTTATAAAAAATATGTGTGTGATTAAAAAGAATTACGCAGCACATCATTAAAGTAAATTTATAAATGTAATTAATTGATTAACCTTTTAATATAATATACCGGGTGTCCCAGCGAAGGGCCAAAGTACATTATTGGTATCTAATAATGTAGATAGAGAAAAATATGTTATACAAAAGTTGTAGATAATCATAAGTTCTACAAATTAAAATTATTTTCATTACTCTTTTAAAAGAAATGCGATACATTTTTTACATTTGATGATAGCCCTTTGTATTTAACTGTTTCTGAGAAATGGCGATTTTTTGTTCAAAATTGTCCAACTTTTGAAACATTGCTAAGAAATAACGATTTATGACGGAAGACCTATTTTGGACATAATTATGAGGGATATCATTTCAGTATGTGAATTTAATGTTTACTTCAACATACCTTAAAGTATTCGAAAAAAGTTGATTATAATAGTTTTTATTTACAAATATGTAATTTTCACAATAATATTAAAATGCATTAAATGCCAAGCTTGAAAATTTCTGAATTAGCAAAACATTGAAAATATTGTATAGTATGTCAAAAAATTGATAAAACTTTTACGTCTAGAATTTCAGTTGAAAGAGGAAATCGTCATTACAAGTATATAAATCTTACTTTACAGCAAAAATGAAGTATTTAGAACTGAAATTAATAAATATGATCAGTGTTTGAATGGAAAGAGATTTAGATTACATATTCACCGGTGTAAAAAATATACACCCATATACAGTTTCTGCAATTAATCATGAAATTGTAGCAAATATTTATAAGTCATTTGAAACTCGACTTTAAAAGAATACAGAAGAAGAAAGCGGTACTTTGACTTTTGCACGTTTTGAAGATCACTGAAGCCGAAAAAGTTATTTTTAGAAAGTCTCTCTCTCGCTGTGTGTCTATCAGTATATGTGTAACAATGATGGCCAAACGGCTAAAGCTATCAATACCAAAATTTATATTATAAAAGTAAATTAGAGGAAAGTCTTACTGAAATGCTTTTCGAAATATTTACCGGATAGTCTTATCGAAAAAGAATTTTTTGTGAAAATCCGACAAGTTGTCGATTCCAGACATATACATAGAGAGTATAAGAGTATTTAAAGTCTGATTTTGAATATTTTTTGTATAAAAAAATGTCGCACCGGATGTAACTTTTGCTCACCAGTTTATGTTATTAACAAGATAAAAATATTTAAAACTTACATATTGCTGTGACCTTCTCTACTATGGTTGATAACCAATAGTCAAATTAATAAATTGATATTCTTTAATAATCTCAGGGTCTAAAAGGTAAATTTCTTTGTTTTTCTATAACGAGGAATGTGTCGCAGCTTTTCCTTATTGTGAGTTCTAGCTGTGATAGTGATGTTTACTTTCCTTATGTTCTCCTTTGGGATGGGTATAAATAAGTAAATAGTGAATGTCAGCACAACTTATTTTTATTTACAGTATAGATTTACAAAACATGGAAAATAATATTTTATTATTATACAATACAATACTTTAATTTTATTTAGATGTGTTCTCTTTTCATCAATAGTACAAGCACCTTGCAAATCCTTTGTTCCTTAAGAAAATTGTAAAAAAAAAAATCTACTGAATTAATTCTTCATGTATGCTTACAAATCAAGGAAATTACTAAATTCACGTTCTTTACCTTTTACCGACGTATCCCCATTGGATCATCTCGACCTGAGATTTTCACGTCAAAATCGAGATTTAAACAATGAAGAACTTATTAGATGTTTCCCATAATATTTCAAAACTGTTGTTATTCAAATGAGAGCGTTAATGCTTCGTTGAGTCGCCCTAACTTGAGATTCTCACGTCAACCTAAGGCTTACTCAAAGAAGGATTTATTAAATATTTAAATAATATTCAAAAAAATTGTTGCTATCCAGGTAAAATTATTGATACTCCGTTGAATCGCCTTAACTTGAGATTCTCACGTCAACCTAAGGCTTACTCAAAGAAGGATTTATTAAATATTTAAATAATATTCTAAAAGAATTGTTGCTATCCGGTAATTTTATATCACACACATGAAGATTCCTTTATTTATTTATTTATAGGATTGCAAGATGGAGTTTTATTTCATAGTGCTTGTACTTACTTTTCTTGACTGTATATCATTTCGAATTCTTCTTGATAATCCGGGCCTTCCATCCTTTTGGAAATTTTATTATGGCGGGCTTTGTAAAGTCGAATAATAATATCCCGCGCTTTTACTGTATTTAGCGCGCACTTATCGTCTGTGAAGCGTATCACACGTTTTGTTTAGCAACGTCTAGATCTTAAAGGCGTTTATGCCTTTTTAGATTTTATATTTATTTATTTTTTTACAACACTTGAAGCACTGGTTTAAGTTTAAGGGACTGCTGATCAACTTTTCTTTTTCTTCTTGAATATTGGAGATCTTCGGATGGACTTCCTTCTTGCTGCAGATGCACGCGTTTATATACCCTTCAACAATTGCCAAACGCTTTATTTTGTTTCAAATTATTTTTGTTCAGTTTAAATTTTCTTCTACTGCTCCCTCCGTGTTTGTTATGGTAACTATCGATGTCACGTGGTCATGTGACCTTTCTTCCGCCATGTTACTGTTGTTGTTTACATATCCCGTATTTGCATATCCAATGGACATCGATTGATTTCATCGATCTGTAGGTATTCTTAAGCTGTACTATATTATATACTGACTAATGTTTTATTTATTTTTAGCTTGGAATCTCTTGAAGCATTTTTATATAAAGGAGATTGTGTACCAATCGCATATTTAAATGTACATTCAATAATGTCTTTTATCCTGGAGATATCAGTGAAAATTGCATATCCAACATGATGTTTCTATTTTTAATAGTGAACCAGAAATGAGTGGAATATATTTATTTATGTATAGAGACCTTTGTTCTTGCCGTCGTGTTTATTATTATTGCAATATGTTGAACGCAGGCTTCCATTCATTGATTATTATAACTGCTAAAGAATGCATTACCGAATGACCTACTTTCTATTAATTACTAATAATAATGTTTAAATCGTTACATATCCCTTTTTAGACTGAGGTCAGTATTTGAGCATCATGTTTTGTATGATATTTAACACAATTTTTTGTGCTCTAATTTATTTAAAATTGGGGTCAACACTTTTTAATTTTCAATGTTCTCATTTTTACGGGTATGCAACCCACATTGCATTGATGTGTATTCTATTGCATGTTCATCAGTTTGTATATTTACTGTCATGCAATAATTTAAATTATATATATTTATATAAATTAATGGATTGTTCTGTATTTATCTGATGAAATATTAAATTATAATTTTTATCAAATATGTAAATTTATATTTATTTAAAATAAATGTGCTGGTATTTTATTTTTGTTGACTTTTTATTTGTTTGATTTCTTTATTTATTTATTTATTTATTTGTGCAGAAAAATACCACAGCAATATGTATAATAAAGTCGTAATTGATGCCTGAAAATAACCTAATTATGTTTTTCAAAATACTTTGTTTTCAGTAGTAGATTTGAATACTTTTACTGACGGTTTTGCTTTTTCAACTACAGTTATAAATGTACGTTTTGACAACTTTTTGATACACTGTAACTGCGATATTTTGAAACTATACATGATTTCTAAATTATCAAGTTTACCACTTCTTTGAATTATACATTGAAAATTACTTATCTGCCATAAGAATATATTATAATTATTTTTTTCGATTAATTTTAGTTATGCTATACCTATGTGATCCAAGTCATGACAACTCATATTTTTAAATTAAGTAATCGAGTTTATTCAGATATAACACTGTATAACTTCTGGTCTTGGGCAAACAAATATACCTAACAGAAAAAGATTGGTAAAACAAATTAAAAAATCAGGAGATTCGCATAGTGCCTTACAAGTTCATTTGAATAATGTATTTGCGGTATGGATAGGGAATAACGGAACTATTAAATGGCCACACCTAATAGTCCTGACTTGACCCCTATGGATCAATTTTTTTTTGGGGGATTTTTAAAAGATACTGTCAATAATAATAACCATAATATTCAAGTCATTCAAGAAAGGATTCGACTTGATATAAATAATCTAAATGTCAAAAATAAAACCATTTCCAATACATTTATAAATTTAAGAAGACGTTAACAATTATGCATTGAAATGGTGGAAAATCTTAAATAATTTTTTAATTATTTGTATTTAAATTTATTGAATAAATCTTTGTTATTTTCTTTAAATATTTGCCCTTTTTCATCATCACTGTAAACCATTTTGACCATTTATCAAACACAATAGTTTTCATTTTCATAGCTTACTTTAATAATGTTAACTTTCCCATAGTATAGTATAATATGTAGGATATTTTATTTACAAAAAAAATATTTTTTTTTATACTGTTGTATCTGCACACCAATGTGTTTTTGATAGCATGCAAATAAAATTCAGTCACAGCCACACAACATTTATTTGAAATATTTTGTTGTATATGCAATAATAACGATGATAAAGGTGGGTAATTTATAATGAATAAGCCTGTACAAGTTTTTACGAAAAATAACCATATTTCAGAAACAGTTGAAAATTGACTAATATAAATTGATATCGATAAATCAGTATAATCAGCTTTTAAAAGTGTATCATAAAATATACAACATGTATAGCATTCCTTTAAAAAAAAATATATAAATTTGTGTTGCTTCCTCTTTGTCGAAAACCCTGTATAAATGAAAATAATTTTTAATTGTACAGCTCACGATTATATTCACCCACAATTTTTATATTAAAGATTTTTCGCTCTCACACCCGCTATATATAAAATTCAATGACTCAATTCCATGTAATTTAATTTTTTTTTATATTTGCAAATTTATTCACAAAAAACAACATACAACACCTATGTCAAAATGTTAGCTATTTAGTAACTACTTGCTAATATAGAGCTTGTTAAAAATGGCGACATATGGCTTAGATTTGTCATGGAGTGTCGGAGAGGCCTAGAATCGCGGAATATTTCTGTCATTAACGAAACTGTTGTGAGATATTCGGAGAATGTTAATTATTGTAGTGATATGTAAAATATACATCTTCTATGCCACTGGCTAGTAAGTAAGTTATCTTTCTATAATACTGTTAGCTAAGGAAAAATATGAGAAAAATACAATAATTATATGTACATCCAAAACTGGCCAAACAAGAACGTCAATCGATAAAGACAACGAAATTGCTGGAAAGTCCTATATTACAACGCAACTTTAGGCCAATAAATATAGATAAATTTGACTGGAAATTTTCTTAGGAAAAAACATTAACCGGTTTCTTTTTCCCCCCATTAAAATAAACATATATAATATGTACAATTCAATAAAAATTATTCAATGTGTCCTAGTATTTTTAATTTTGAAGTAAATATAAATGTAAATTTTAACATTGACGTCTAATAAGCACGTTAAACAACTTTAAAATACTGAAATATTTTTCCTGTACTATTTTTGCATGAATATGGTAATACCATCATTAATAAAAATATCTAGTCATCATGCTGGCAGTGTTATCTTTTTATTAGAGAGCTCTAAAATAAAATAGATTCGGCTTTTACTTGATGTACATAGTTCCATATTACAAACGTAAATAAAACAAAACAGACTTGTTGAACTACACTTTAATAACTAAAAATTGAACAATTGTTTCACCACACAGTGGCTTGTTCAGCAATTACTAAAAATATATGTTACAAATTATATGTATATCTCATGTGTTTCGGTTGTAGGAGGTAAGAAAAAAAGGAAACAAAGGGGGAAGTGGATTAAAACCCTCATAAAACTATGTGTATTGTACTACTAAACAAATAAATTAAGTAAAGGAGATTTATTTACATCCATTTGATCGTTTAAAAGAAAATTGGAGTTTTTGTGATTTATTGATATTTAGGGCTTCTAAGAAATTCAATTTTATATTCTTATGTTGTACGCCTAACACAGAAAAATCTTCGTTAAAATTATGTCCTTCGTCCATTAAATGGTTCGCATATGTGGAATCTGTTTTTTGGTTCTTGTAACATGACAGATGTTCTTGGATGCGGGTTTCAAAAGATCTTCCTGTTTGTCCTATGTAGAACTTTGGGCAAGACCCACAAGTTAATTTATAGACCCCTGATTTATGTCTTTTTTCTGTACTATCTTTATTGTTTTTTATGTATTTGTATAGATTGTTACTGGTTTTGAACGGCGTGTTAATGTTATGTTTTTTAGTAATTTGGATAAATTTACGCTTAATGTAGAGTACAAATACTGTAAGAACACCACATACGTCATAACGGGTAATATGCGAATTAAAATCAGCAGTGGCGGCGGCGAAATTAATTTTAAGCAGGTACATTAAAATTCCATATCAGCAACAGTCAAAGTAAATTGTATATAATTGTTATATAATTTTGAAGGAATAAACAAATTTAAAAAAAAAATTCCGAAAAGAAACTGATTTTAATAATAATTTTTTTTTTGGTCGGGTCATAACCATTATTAAGTGCAATTTGTTTTATTAAATTTAATTCTTTGGTAAAGTTATTTCGGGATAAGGGGACATCTGTCATGTTACAAGAACCAAAAAACAGATTCCACATATGCGAACCATTTTATGGACGAAGGACATAATTTTATCGAAGATTTTTCTGTGTTAGGCGTACAACATAAGAATACAAAATTGAATTTCTTAGAAGCCCTAAATATCAATAAACACAAATACTCCATCAACTGGATGTAAATAAATCTCCTTTACTTAATTTATTTGTTTAGTAGTACAATACACATAGTTTTATAAGGGTTTTACCCCACTTCTCCCTTTGTATCCTTTTCTTTCCCTTTTTTTCTTACCTCCTACAACCGATACACATGAGATATATACTTGGCAACACATATTTTTAGTCATTGCTGAAGAAGCCACTGTGTGGTGAAACAGTTGTTCAATTTTTAGTTATTAAAGTGTAGTTCAACAAGTCTGTTTTGTTTTATTTACGTTTGTAATATGGAACTAGATCAAGGAAAAGCCGAATCTATTTTATTTTAGAGCCCTCTAATAAAAAGATAACACTACCAGCATGATGACAAGATATTTTTATTAATGATGGTATTACCATATTCATACAAAACTAGTACAGCAAAAATATTTCAGTATTTTAACGTTGTTTAACGTGCTTATTAGACGTCAATGTTAAAATTTACATTTATATTTACTTCAAAATTAAAAATACTAGGACACATTGAATAAAATTGTACATATTATATATGTTTATTTTAATGGAAAAAAAAGAAACTGGTTAATGTTTTTTCCTGAGAAAATTTCCAGTCAAATTGATCTATAATATTTATTGGCCTAAAGTTGCGTTGTAATGCAGGACTTTCCAGCAATTTCGTTGTTTTTATCGAATGACGTTCTTGTTTGGCCAGTGTTCGATGTACATATAATTATTGTATTTTTCTCATATTTTTCCTTTGCTAACAGTGTTATAGAAAGATAACTTACTTACTAGCCACTGTGTGGTGAAACAACAATTGTTCAATTTTTAGTTATTAAAGTGTAGTTCAACAAGTCTGTTTTGTTTTATTTACGTTTGTTAAAGAGCTCTGATATAGGTAAGACAAGTGAATGTATGACTTACCCCGGTAGGAAAGGCATAATCTTTGTGACTAAATCGTAAGGCACTTTGTAACCCGAATAATGTATAGCCATAACGATCGACATGGTGACCCATAGTGTCCATAGGCGGGCCGGGTAGACACCATTGTGCACGTTGTTCTGTAAAGAAAAAATCAAATTGCAAAAAACAGATACAGAACATTGCCCAAATTTGGAGAAATGAGAAATCATGTGGCCATATAATTCTTTTAAGTAAAAAATGTAATAGATAATACTGTAACCTATAAGATAAAATGCTTCTGCAAAAATTTGTATGTACATTATTGCATTTGATTCATATAATTTTCAACTTTCTCTTAGCAGCGTTCAAAGTCGAAATGAAAGATTGTTTTTATTTAATTTGAACATAAATTATTAAATACAACACATAGAAGGGAAAATACAAAAATTAAACTTGGAGCATGCTACAGACAAGGTAAGAAGAAATAACAAGAGAAATGATACAATGTAAAATAGTGTAAGCGGTGCTATCGGAAAACGAAAAACACGGGAATAATAAGACAGCAGTTCCAGTAACCAAAAATATAGGAAAAACCTTCTAAAATTCCATGCAATATTATGGCATATTAGAACATCCCATCCAATAGTAATAATAATATGGTATATCTTCTGACTAAGTTCAGATGATAGACGATTTCAGACGGTGACATCAATGTCAAATTACCCAAAAAAGAATGCTACATAGAGGTGTCAGGTAAATACACAACACATGGTGAAAGTGGAAATAATCTCCGCAACTTCGCAGAAGTAAGGAATGTCTTAAGAGCTAAGATCTATATTCTACTAGATTTAGAAAACAATAAATATTAATGCAAAAAGAGTATACTCTAGCTTGTAATTACTTTTCCCTGACAATAGATATCTGCTCGAAAATGCTACAATCATGCTTCGCAATCCACTATTTCTTTCAGTTTTTACACTGGTTATCGGTATCCTGGCTTTGTCTAGATCATACTCTCCTTGCAATTCTACATACTTAGCCCATAGGGTTTCCAATTTCCTCACACCATCCAAATAATATTTCTGAAACTCTGCAAAATATGCATTTGTCTCAGATATGACCATTAGACCACAGTGAAAATAATATTTGTATGAGTAAAATAGTTTAGAACAAGTTCATTACAATTGAAACTATTAAGTCTCTACAAGAAGTTATTAACAGCAATAAAGATAAAATAGACAAAATGTTAAAGTCAAGTGTGTATAAATTAACTTGCGAATAATGCCATAAAGTGTACGTAGGACAAACGAGGAGAACTGCCAAAGCGCGAATGAAAGTGCATGAAAGAAGTCAAAAATTTCTTTCTTTTCAACACTTTATACCACAGTGAAAATAATATTAATATAAATAAGACACTTTAGAACGAGTCCAACTGATTTGAAACTAGTAAGTCTATCCAAGAAGTTATTAAAAACAATAAAGATGAAACAGACGAAATGTTAAACTCAGGTGTGTATAAGTTAACTTGCAAATAATGCCATAAAGTGCACGTAGAATATACGAGGAGAAAAGCGAGAATGAAAGTGCACGAAAGAAGTTATAAGGACAATATACTTATTCTAATCAGTGTGTAAAATTTAACTATAAATTCCAATTTCGAAATATTGTACGTATTAAAAGTAAAAACTCAATTCATAAGAAAACTAAATTTAATAAGTTAGGCATAATTTTAAGTGATCAATGAGAACGGAATAATCCCCCTCCCCCCCAATTTAAGATTGTAATTTTGTTTACATTCACACATATTGGTGTTATTTTTGTTTGTATGTAAGTATACTCTGTAAATTTAAGTTGTATTTTTGGTGCACCTGATATAGGCCTACTATGTTTAAGTTTCGCCATATTAGGTGCATGAAAGATACAATTTAAATAGATGGAGGACAATTTAATTTAACTACCGATTGTTAGCGTGTGTAATGTAATATTCTGTTGAAGTTTCAATGTACGTTAATAAGTTATTAACGTATAATGAAGCTTCAACATACATAAAAAGAATAAACCAGTGCACTCATTACATTACACATGCTAACAATCGATAGTTAAGTTGTCCTCCAAATAATCTGGAACACTGTAAAAACAGGCATTTGCTAATAAAAATTTCGCTGTAGATTTAAACTTCTGCGTGCTAGTCATGCTTTTAATAATATCCGGTAATTTTCTATAAAGTTTATTACATATATAAATTGGTGAGTGCACATACCATGCCAGATTATGAACGATATCCCAAATTTAGTTACATTCCTTGTCGTGCAGATATGCACTGCAACACCATTGGTTTCAACCAAATTTATATTATCCTAAACCAAATATACAGCTGATAATATTAGCTCTTTTGGCGATTAAGTATCTTTGTGTACTGTGCTTAATTATTATTCATGTTCTGATATGGTGCTACATTTTACAGATGATTTGATTTTGATAAGAATTTTATAATTTTGATAAAAATGTAGTATTGTGCCATACAGGAAAGACGTGTTAAATTTTAGGCGAAAAATAGCTGTTAAATTATTTTTTATTGTTCTCTATAGCCACTCTTTGGTCAACAGTGTTAAAAAAACATCTTATTTCCCGATAAATTTCGAAATTATTTAAAAAATTAAAGAACAAAAATGTGATATAAATATAAGAAGGCGGGATAGACCATTTTTCCGAATCTTCGCTATTAGTCCGGGAGGTAGCGTTGCATTTTAGGTAGTGATTTTACGCCGATCGACTGTTATCTTTTTCGATACGTATGTTATTACCAATTACGAAACCAAGCGTCAGCTGACGCACCCGCGGTGGGTGTAGTTGTAAGAGGCCGCGAAACGTGAAAAAAAAAAGAATTAAATAAAGTCATAGTACGCCGGCTGGTTTTTTTTATTATAAATAGTTGACATCATAGTAAGTTGAAATAAAATCGTCAGCTGCATCGTGGATGGGGGATTATGCGTCAGCTACGCGCATGAACTTGTATAAAAATCACTTCAAATAAAGTAATAGTACGCCGGCGGATTTATTTTTTTATAAATAGTTGACATCATACTGAGTTGAAATAAAATCGTCAGCTGCATTTTGGAGGGGGGATTATGCGTCAGCTGCGTGCATGAACTAAGAAAACAGCGTCAAATTAGGTAATAGTACGCCTGACGAAAATTAACTAGGATATTGTTTACATAATTAAAAGTAGGAAAAAAAATCTGTGTGTATAGTGGTGAAAAGACCTTCATCCGACGCAGTAAACAATGTTATTCGGACCCCCTTCATCAAATGTGCAGGGTGCATCTGCGCTTCATGTTGCTAGGTAGACCATAAGGGATGTACGCATCTCTTTCACATACGTGACAGTTTCGAATGTGCTCTTTGAAAGATCGGACGGAAGTGCAAATATGTTTAAAATTCATCCGTTTTGTGTATTCTGTTGCAAAAAGAACGAATTATTATCTTTTACGGAAAAAACATTACAAATTAAATAATTAACATATTAAATAAAAAACAACAAAAATAAGTTACGACCATAATTTTTTTTTCAAATGGAAACATGTTTTTTATTTAATTTGTTAATTCTGCATCGAATTCTAAGTATGTTTCATGTACCATGTCCTATAAACAAACTCAACAGTTATCGAAAAATTTACAATTGAACATGCAGTTATTGCGATATGTTCAATTGTACATTTCTCGATAACTGTTGAGTTTGGGTATAGGACATGGTACATGAAACATACTTAGAATTCGATGTAGAATTAACAAATTAAATAAAAAACATATGTTTCCATTTGAAAAAAAAAAATTGATGGTCGTAACTTATTTTTGGACCAGCCTTTGTACATCAATTTACCATCAAAAAAACCGCAGCTAAAAATAAACCTATCCGAGCGTTTTTCCATAAAACAAAACCAAAAATTTTAAATGAATTTATTCCAACCCGCGCGTCCTCCCTGTATGTAAGTCACAGTATTTAGATATAGTTTTACACATATTACTTTTTTCCCGATATTGTCATTCATTTGTCACTACCCCGGTTGAAATTTGACAATACCATAGTTTATAATTACGTCTGGGAAATTAGCAGTCAGCTGAGTGCGAGCAGGGGGGAGTACTGTCAGCTGGACCCTGAAAGATACCGTGCGTAGCTCGAATAATATTTGCTTTTACAGCGTCAGCTGATGGTCTTTCACCACTACACACTCGGCTGATTCTTGTTTTCATACTTTTAATTATTTAAACAATCACCTAGTAATATTTCATGCGGCGTACTATAACTTTATTTCACGTGTTTTTTTACAAGTTCATGCGAGCAGCTGACGCATAATCCCCCCTCCACGATGCAGCTGACGATTTGAATTCAACTCACTATGATGTCAATTATTTATAAAAAAAAGTTTCAGCCGGCGTACTATTACTTAAAATTTTAATTTTTTTTACAACTTTGACGGCCCCCCATACCCAGACCCACCGCTACTTGAGCAGCTGACGGTCGGTTGACTGATTTAGTTGTACGAGATCAACTACCGATATCAAAATCAGCCGGCTTACTATGACTTTTCCATTTTCAACGCTACCTCCCGGACTATATTGGTTAATTTACAGATAGCGTTCTGAAGCGCCTTTGAAATTGTTCATCTTTATAATTCCTTACTCTTATTAGATAATAAATCTATGTTTCATAAGATATGGCAAACACATCTTCACCACTGTACAGGCATTACTAGTCCTTTTACCATATTCAACATAATGGGCAATATATTGTCCTCAATTTTTTTTTTCGGTATTCAGTAAGTATTCATTTCAACATTACAGAGATGTCAACAATCAACGTCATTCAGTCTGACTCACCAAACTGGTGATTAACCAATTACTAACCAGTAAAAGTTACTAAATAAAGCCAATTTCTAATACCTGATACATACCACAATGTGTATGTTACGAGAGAGACTGCTAAAGTTCGCGGAATCGAGAACTCCTTGCATTGCCAGCGTTCTACAATTGTCATATTCGTTAAATTTGACGGTTTTCACCTGTAATTCAGTTGACAGTTCGCTTTCAAACCTAGCAGTTTCGTTTCAATAAAATTTAACATAGCAATAATTGTGGGAAAAATGGAAATTTCGAATCGTGATTTTCGAGTGATGATCTTTTATGATTTTCGATAGGTTTAACAGCACAGCAATGTGTGCAAAAACTTAATTCGTTATTTGAGGATGAAGCACCATCCAAAACTATGGTTTACAAATGGTTCGCAGAATTTAAGCGTGGAAGACTAACGTTTGATGACGATCTTCGTGAAGGTCGTCCATGCACCTCTATTGTTGCGAAGAACATCGATGCTGTTCGTGAAATGATTTTAGAAGATCGGCATGTGACATATAGGGAGATAGAGGCATCCTAAGGCATTGCGGCGAAACAAATACATACGATTTTACACGATCAGTTACGTGTAAAGAAGCTTTGTAGTTGATGGATCCCACACAATCTCAAAGACGCGCAAAAACAGGCACGTATCATTTGGTGCAAAGAAATGCTAAAAAGATTCGACGGTGGTCGTTCAAATTCCGTATATGATATCGTAACAGGGGATGAAACATGAGTGTGTTCATACGAGCCTGAAACTAAACAGCAGTCGACCGTATAGGTGTTTCAATCTGAACCTAAACCAACAAAAGTGGTGCGTTCACGAAGCGTTTCGAAACAGTTTCTTCGGAAAAACGGGTCATGTGGTAACTGTTGCATTAGAAGATAGAAAGACAGTTAATGCTAAGTGGTACACTTCAATTTGTTTGCGGAAAGTTATCGCTGAAACCAAAAGAAACATCGTAAACCGACGAATTGTTCTTCATCATGACAATGCAAGCGCACACACAGCCCGACAAACTGTCGAGTTTTTGACCAGGCACAACATCAAATTAATGACCCATCGCCCATATTCTCCCGATTTATCGCCCAATGACTTCTTCTTATTCCGACACATTAAAAATAAAATACGTGGCGAGCGTTTTTCATCGCCTTAAGAGGCCGTTGAGACATTTAAGTCACTTGTTTTGGAGGTACAGTAGTCCCTCGTTATTCGCGGAGGATAGGTTCCATGAAAACTCCGCGAATATTGAATTCGCGAATATCGGGGTACAAAAATAACGTAAAGTACATATAGGGATATGTTCCGAGTGAGAACAAACCGTGTAATTATAACTTTCAATTTATATTTCTCACAACAATATTTATCTAAATAAATAATATAAACTACATTATTAGTCCTTTAATTCATGTCTGCAAAAGAACGTAAATTACTAACTTGTAGATGGACCTGCTGTGCTGTCTTGATATTCTATAATGCCGGGTAATTTGGGAGACGCAAAATAGTTCAAAATGGAGGGCTGTCTTGCTTTACCTCTTTTTTCTAATAAAATAGACTTATAGGGAATGAATGTATTCTCTATTCCCATTTTGAAGGCTTCTCTTCTTTGAGAATTTGTATCTATCTCATCAACCAAATTGTTAGCAGTGTCTAGAATTGAGTGAAGTTGTTCTAGATTTTTTTATTGACAGCAGATCTTTAGAGACTGCAATGCCGTCATCAGCTCGGTTTTCTTGATTGTCTTCTGGGTGTAATTCCACCAAATCTTCAATTGTCAATTCAGTATCGTCTGCGTGAAGAACCTGCAGAATATCGCTATCATCAAGATCTTCAAAACCTTCTCCTCCTATTTGCCTTCCTATGTTAATGAGCTGACTTGTGTTTACTTCAGGCAGAGCGATATTAGAGAAATATTGCCTAACGCATTGAGGCCAAATGTTTTTCCAAGCGGCGTTCATGGTTGAACATTTAATATCATACCACGATGCTTTTATATTTTGCATCGCATCCATGATATTATAGCTTCGCCAAAAGTCGCGAAGTGTAAGGCTTTCAGGTGTCTCTGTAGCTTTTAACATGGCAGTAAGTGTGTATTTTAAGTACAGCTTCTTAAAAGTGGCAATAACTCCTTGATCCATTGGTTGAATTATGGAAGTTATGTTTGGTGGCAAGAAAACTACACTTATATTTTCGTTCAGCTTTTCTAAGTTTACCGAGTGACTGGAGGCATTGTCCACTATCAGTAAAGCTTTAAAATTTATGTTTTGTGATTTGCAATATGTCTCAACCTCCATGGAAAAGCATTTAACTAACCAATCATTAAAAATTGATCTTGTCATCCATGCCTTTTTGTTAAATTGCCAATGTACTGGTAATTTTCCTTTATCTACGTTCTTAAGAACACGAGCATTTTCTGAATGATAGATCAATAGATAGTGGTTTGCATTTAAAGTCTCCTGCAGCATTTCCACAAAGTAACAGTGTTAACCTATCTTTCGCTACTTTAAATCCAGGTGCCTTTTTTTCGTCCTTGGAAATGTATGTGCGTTTTGGCATGCGCTTCCAGTATAACCCGGTCTCATCGGCATTAAAAACTTGCTTACTGTTGTATCCACCATCCTCAATTATTGTTTGTAACTCTTGTGGAAACCATTTCGCAGCTTCGTGATCCGCACTAGCAGCTTCGCCAGTAAACTGGATGTTATGTAAATTACTACGCTTTCGAAATCGGTCAAACCATCCTTTACTAGCAGCAAACGTTTCACTCTTTAGAGATGGTGTTTCATGGAGTTCTTGCATTTTTAGGTGATCATAAATCTGTTTAGCTTTTGCTGTTATGCTTACCGAGTCAATGCCGATTTTTTTCTTATTGTTGTCTTCAATCCAGTAAATTAGTAATGTTTCCATCCTTTCTACTAGTGAAGATCTTGTCCTCTTTACTTTTTTTGCTGACAATGGTGTTGCATTTTGAATAGACCGTTTAATCGACTCTTTATTGGATCTTATGGACCTAATAGTAGACTCATTTACATTGTAAAATCGTCCAATTTCAGAAGGCTTCTCACCGTTATCTAACCGCTCGAGTATATGCCATTTTGTGCTCAGATCTAAAACACTTTTCTTTCTTTTTGCAACACTCGAAGATTTTGTTGCCATTTTTGTAGCTATAAAGTTACAAACTTCAATATAAAATAATCAATATGAGGTTAAACTTACCAACAATACGCCAGTTTTATACTTTTCTTATTGAAAAATATATATGTATATTACTCGTAAAATAATCTACACAATAATCTGATATTTAAACACACCACACTTAACTATCCTATAATAAGAATACCTCTTTATTACGTATGGATAAGAATATATGCAAATCGTATTTGATTTGTAAGCTTTTAAAGTAATAAGAAAATCGGGAAAGTACAGAAACGCTATGTAACTGCAGGGACTTCCCACGTTAAAGCGCGAATACCGAGCGCGAATATTGAAGGATGACCGTAAATCCCGATTCGCGAATAAGCGGTTTCGCGAATACAGAGGGCGCGAATAGCGGGGGTCCACTGTACCTCGTTCAGAGTGGAAAAAGTGTTTTGAAGATTGGTTCCATCGAATGCAAAAGTGTATAGACGTGAAAGGGAAATATTTTGAGAAGCAATAAAGCGTTTTATAAAAGTTCATGCGTGTTTTATTTTACATTTTCCGCGAATTTTAGCAGTGGCCCTCGTACACTAGTCCATTGCCTAACACCTCTAAGCTAAAACCACATCTTTACTACAATAAGAAGCTCTTTTTAAGCTAACTTTCCTTGAATATTTTTTAAATTCTATAAATAGTTCCTTTTTCCTAGCCGGTGTTTTTTAAAAAATGAAAGGAATTTTTCTCGGCGTATAAACATTAATATGATAAAACTAAAAAGAACATTTTAGTTTTGGACAATTTTGAGTCTCCTCATCAGAATAAAATACTACATCCAATAACTACACATTTTTTCTGATTTTGACAATTTCCGAAATCTAAAGGGGTATTTTACAGATTACTTCAGGGTTTCGTAATTTTTTTGCATTAAATTATTCCGTCAACATTAGACAAACTCTTTTAGTGCAAAGTTCCTGTATACATCCAGTGTCTGATTTCGAGCATCTGCTTGAGCATATAATAAACATTTTTCTTAACTATAATAAACATTTTTCTGAACTATAATAAATATTTTTCAGAACTTAAGACTGCGATTTATTTTACACGAAATAAAATATCTTGATTACCTATAAATTTCTCCTTAGAATATCAATTATCAAGAACTGCACACTGGATTTGTTTACATTCTGAAATCAGTACCAATTCTTATTTATTTATATTTCTGCATGTTTATATGCGCTATTTATAGTTTATTTTATACTTTATTTATATAATTTTGTAAGAAAAATAAGGGAATTTAAAGAAATGTAGAGAAAATGACGGTACATTCGGACAAAGAATTTATAAACACATCATTTACACAAAACTTACTCTAAAGTCGCATTACATATTGTAGTACATATAAGTTGTATGCTACAGTGCATCTTATGTCATTTAGAATTCCTGGAGGTATTTCAACAGAGGTGTAATATACAGGGTGTAAAAGATATATGCGGCAATACTTACATATGTAATAGATAGGTAAGACAGCAATTCAAATCTACAAAAAAAAATTAACCTATCGAAACTTTCACTTTTGCGTAAATTTAAGAACACAAACTTTTCAAATACGGTCCTGTATTCACAGTAAATCAAAATAAATAGAAGTTATATGTTGTCTATTCAAGAACAGGAATTTCTGTGTTTACGTTAAAAAAATCCCCGCACAATGAATTGTAATACAAGCTAGCCCATTATTTACACAAGTGTGTTTGTTGTGTATCTTTTTCTAAACATCCCTTTATTGCCTATCAGCTGCTCGCAAGGCATTGACCTTTATAATAATATCAAGCGATAAATAAATGGTACATAATTTACATTACAAATTCTTTAAAAATTCTATTTTTCGTTAACAGATTTTGGTGAAACATGTCTAATGATTAAAGTAGATGTTCAAAGTGACCGCCATTTGCGTCAATACAAGCTTCTAGCCGTTCGGTAAACTTTCGAAGTACACGATTGAACACGGCACGGTTTTCACGGATATGGGCCGCAGCTTGAAAAATAAGTTGCTGAAGGTCTTCTTCGTTTACAACTTCAATGCCGTTATAAACAAGTGCTTTCATAGAGCCCCATATAAAAAAATCTAGTGGATTTAAATCGGGACTACGCGGAGGCCAAGGAATTCGTCCACCGCGTCCTATCCACCGCGGATATGCGTTATTTAAAAAGTTGCGTTCTCCACGAGAATAATGGGCAGGTGCACCATCGTGCATAAACCACATACGGCGTCGTGTATCAAGAGGTACATCGTCTAGATACCCGGGTAGCGAATTCTCCAAGAAATCCAAGTAGTTCTGTCCATTAAGCCGTGCAGGTAGTACGTGCGGCCCTAGCAATTGATCACCGACAATTCCAGCCCACACATTTATTGAAAAACGGTGTTGGAAACGAGATTGATGTATGATGTGAGGGTTTTCATCGGCCCAGTAATGGAGGTTGTGAAAATTTAAAATACCTCCCCTCGTAAATGCACACTCATCGGTAAATAACACCTTTGACGCAAACTGCGGCTGTTGTGTAAGTTTCCGACGAAACCATCTACAAAAATGAATTCGTAGCGGGCGATCGGCTTCCATAAGTTCCTGGACGCGTTGCACATGGTAGGGGTATAGCGAACTCTTTGAAGAATGTTATGGACTGTTGTATGTGAAACGCCTACCTCTCTCGCAACCGATCGGGTACTTGTTCTTGGATTTTCATCTAGAATATCCAAAATTTCTTCCTCCGCATCTAGTATCCTACGTGGTCTTTCATTACCGCGCCCTTCATAACTTGGGTGAAATGTACCGCGTTCTCTGAATCTGTAGACTGTAAAATTAAATCTCTTGAAGGACATCTACGGTTCGGAAAACGTTCTGAATAAATACGTCTAGTACCGCTAATATTTCCACCTGTTTCACCGTACAATAATACGATATCTGTTAATTCGTGATTTGTATAAGCCATACTTCGCAGAGGTTCATAACAGACTGATACTAACAGTATGAATCATCGCATCTACAACTCCCACCACTCCGCTTTAGTAAGAGTGACGCTGTTATAAACGAACGTAAATTTACCAGAGTCGGATCGGGCCACGCGTATTTATTAACACTTTTTTTTTCTTAGATCTCATTCGAGATAGAGCCCTCGTGCATTAACATTTTATGCTCAATATTATTACAGCTGTTACTTGTTACAGTATTGCTGCGTATATCGTTTACACCCTGTATATATTAATGATTCAGAAAATAATCTTTATTGCTTCACAAATAAAATAGACAAATAATTTACGAGTCCCAATAAACGACATTCTTTTGACTTTCTTATACGTAGTATAAGTACAATGGTGACGAAAATGTTCGATCTCCTCCAGATTTTTGCAGATGTCCGTGTTTTGAAGTCCTCTGACACCGAAAAAGTTGTTTTTGAAAAATCTCTCTCTCTCTCGCTCTCTTTCATGTGCGTGTGTTTTGTGTGCACATGATAGCAAAGTGCTAAACTTATCAATACAAAACTGTATATTTAAGAATATAATCTCTTTTTCGAGAACTGTACGATTGTCCAGAGCTTCACTTCATTAAGTTTATTTCTGCTAAGTTGGTTGGGGTAGATCTTCCCGATATGGAACCGTGCTGTTGCAATGCGAGCCTTGACTTACACATGCGAGAGATTTGTTGATTTAGAGTACTTTCTAATACGAGTATCTTGGCGAAATTAGTTCAGTGCATCCAATTTATCTTTTTTTTTTAAACAGCTATTACCGAGTCATTTTCCATTGTTCAGGAAAGAAGTACGTTTTAATTACTAAATTAAATAACACCGTATGTGGCTGTGCAGTTCCTCGCGAAAAACTAGACAGTTCATGACTAGATGCAAAGTTTGCTTTAATTTTCTTATGTCTCGGCAGTACTTCATTGGGCAAAAACGGTTGAATGGTTACAAGTCATATATAACTAACTTCAACTAGAGCAACACTGCTACTTGAGCATCGGTACGTATCAGAAAAAACATTGGCAAAAGCAATTACTACGTCCTCAGGGTTTGTCACTTCACAGTTACGTAATCTCATACAACCAGGAATTCTAGAAGTAGTCCTTTTCCCGGCCAAAAATCTCCAAACCCACTATTCTTGATTATACGTAAGTGTCGCACTTTTTGTAAGCAATCGAGATTTCACCATTATCCGCGGTACGTAGTACGTAATTTATAAAATGAAATTTTGATTTACATCCTCCCCATTTATGAAAGTAATATTAATACCTCTATCACTGATATAAACTTTATATGTAAGGAAGATTTAAGAGCTGGTGCAGTCTCTTCCTTGTGCCACATACTCAGAACGTTCAAGGCAGACGTTAGTTGCGCCATATTTAAACGCTATATTACTTTGGGAGTATAAGGACGTATTGTGATGATAAAAATTTTCGACCTCGAGATTTTTGCATATGTCCACATGTTGAAGTCCTCTGATATCGAAAAAGTGGTTTTTAAAAAATATCTCTCTCTCTCTCTCTCTGACCACGGCCAAACGACTACAGCTATCAATACCAAATTTTATATTTAGAGATACATTTGAAATATTTCTTGTATAAAAGTAAGTTTAAAATTTGCACCGAAAGAAATACTTCTACAATTATCAATTTGCTAACATCTCACAAGTTTTGCAATTTACGATTTATTAATAACACAACAATATAAAGAGCTGCATTTGGGATAATTGTATAAAAAAAAATTTCAAAATTCGGACCGCGGGTAACACTTTAACTCAGTTAAAGCAGTTTTTTTGTAATATTTTGTAATATCTTATATCAGTGATGATTGATAATCAAGCTTAAGATCTACTAATCTTCCTTTTTGATTTTGTCATATATTTAACATATTTTTGGTAGCTGTTAATTCTATATGTATGTGTATTGTATTAGTTTTTTTCATTTTCACAAGATTTTTGTATTTCTAAATAGCAGTAAGTAATCAATAAAATTTGATTCAATATCACTGAATATTATTGCACTGTTATTTATTTCAGAACGGAAATTATAAATATGTGCTATGTAGATAAAAATTCTCATTTGCAATATTCACAAAATAAATGCCAACAGTTTATTTACTAAAATAAAATTTCTAATTAGGTAGGTATATGGAATATAATCTGTAAAAAAATAAAATACGGGCAAACATACAAAGAACAAATTCAAATGTAGAAAATGGCCAATATTATTAGAGCAAAAATACTACTATACTAATTTATATCAAATGCACTAGCAAATATGTGCCAACTTTGTACATAAAATCCTTAAACACTGTTTACATAACCGGCATATTTCTTTGCACTGAAAAACGCCGGTTAGAGATAATCAATGGTTAGTTAACCGAGCAAGAGGGTTCCGTTTTATTGCACAAATACAAGAACACCTACCTAATAAATAACGCAGATTTAAAATATGCAACCCCACGTCGTTGGTCGTGTGATAACTATTTATATATTTCGACATGGAGAGGAGTAAAAAAATGAGGTGTGGCCACCACACGACTTTCTTATACGTATGAAAGTGTTACTTCCGGTCCGAATTTTGAAATTTCATTTATACAAAAAATATTCCAAATCCAACTCTAAATACTTTTGTACTCTTCATAAATATATATAGAAAGCATAATTTACGACATATTATTTGCAAAAAATCGTTATTCGGTAAGAGTAAAAGTGATACTTTCTACTAATTTCTACTAATTCGGTCCGAATTTTGAATTTTTTTTTATACAAAAGATATTGGAAATTAAGTTCTAAATACTTTTATATTCGTAGCGTACCTGTCTAAAAAGCATGACTTGCAAAATATTTGCAAAAAACTGATTTTAGATAAGAGTAAAAGACCTACTTCTGGTAGGAATTTCGAAACACTTTTTTAATAAAATTGTTCACAATTTCAATTTTAAGTACATATGAATTCTTTATAGATTAGTCTAAACTTAGAAGTTGACGAAATATTGGCAAAATTCGATTTTTTCACTGAAGTAAACTACTACTTCCGGTCTGCCGATTTTACTGAAAATCTAATCAGTTCTCAAGAGGGAGATTATACCACTAAATACAAATTTGCAATCGATATCTACAGCGGTTTGACCGCTATCGTGGTCACAGACACACAGACATTTTTTAAAAACCACTTCTTCCGGTATCAGGGGACATCAAAACGTGGACATCTGCAAAAATCTCGAGGTCGAAAATTTTCATCATCACAATACTAGGTACGTATAAGAAAGTAAAAGCATTACAGGAAGTACTAAACGGCGGATACCTAATAAATCGCTTTTCTAAATTTAGATACATTTTCGATGCTGCAGAACAATGATTGTAGTAGGTAAAAGAAGATATAGTTTATAAATGTAGTAATAATATACGTTTATTTGTTGCCATTTTTTCATCATCATCTGTACGATTAATGATCCAAATTATTTAATATTATTTTAATACCCAACCTGTGTGAGGTATTAACATAATATAGCATCTTCCTGGAATTTAGAATGAACAAATTTCAATTTGCCATGACTGATGTCATGGCAAATGAATTATACTGATAAAATTATAATAAATAAAAAATAAATAATACTTCCACAAAGATATCTATGTGGTTATATCATTCTTTGTTTGTATCTAACTATATTGTTTTCTTTTTGCTACTGCTATTTATATATAGTGATACGGGGAACACCCAACCATTTATTTACTACAGTGGAATTGGAAAATAAATATTTTAGAAACTGTTGTTTTAAGTTTTATTATTTATTCAATATCATAAACAGAATTGTATTCAAGAAGAAAACAGCATGTAAATCTCTGCATCATCATAAGTCATAACCAACCAACGACTATTCTAACGTTCTTTATCAACAACACCATCTCTTTCTAATTTAATAATTTATTCCACACAGAACGCTGTTATGAATTTTTTTTGCTTCCTAAAGACTATTTCTACGTTTAAAAAATATACCGATAGGTCCAGCTCGGAACGGGCCATAGTCAGCAATGAGTGGCAACACCGAAACCTCTCTACGCGAAGCAGCAGCACATTGCAGTTAAGAATTTAGTAAGACTTAAACCGCGTAAGGATATAATCGTTTGCATATTCGTTCTGTATACGTAATTTGCCCATTTGTTTCAGACATAATAAGGTCCAATTTATTATTATTGTATTCTTAGCTGCTACGGAAAAGTAATTTTAAGTAATAAAAAAAACAATAACGTTTTCTAAAAGATAAAAGTAAAAAAATCAATAATCCTACAAAATAAATTCAAATTTTAAGAAAGTCACTCAAAATAGGAGCACGCGGAGTGGTATCGTACACACGTTGCCACATAGCACGTTCCATACGTATATTGTTGCCTATGTATGGCCCGTCGCGGGCTGGACCTATCGGTATATTATGTAAGGTCGATGAAAATGTAAGTATACATTTTCATCGACCTTGTTGTAAGTTCTTGACAAATTTCCTCAAAAACAATGCTGGAAGAACGTTTACATATAATAATAATAATAATAATAATAACTTTATTTTCTCCCATAAAAAAAAATATGTATCAGCTAGTAACTCGGACTTGGGTAATTACTGTATATCTACATAATTGTGTATTTCCAAGAGTTTAATAATCAAATAACATCCAGAAAACAATTCTGACGTTAGACATATATTCTTGTTTTTGTATTCAGGTCAATAATATGAATTTATGATAATTATTCAACAATACGTACCTTTACAAAACATCATATATCGGTCAAAGATCAAAATAGTTTTCACACATCTTATAACTAATAGGAATTTCCGTTTAAGACAGAATTGGCAATGAAAAGTCTACATAAAATGATCTAGTTATCCATGTAATTCCACAAGAAAAAAAATTATATAATAATAATAAAGTTCTTTATTACAACGTAAATAATGAAACAAAATACAAAGCAAAGTTTAGCTAAAGCTTCTACACAATTTAAACTTATTGAATTTTCTGTATGTAGTCTGTTCATTTACGAGATCAGAATGGTTTAGGACAATTGGGCAGATAACGAACAAGGAGGAGCGACAGTATAATCGGATTCTTATTTTGGATCCTACTTTCGCCTCCTGGAATTTAAGTGGTAAACAAACAAATACACTACAACCAAATCCAGTAAGTTAATTGATATTTACATATACATATTAGGTTTGATTTAAAGTTCAAAGTAAAGTATAAACAAATCACTTTTAAAACCCTAACTGCCGATCCACGCATTACATATATGTATGTGAATTTAATATGATGGGGAGGGGGGGGGGCTTGACAATTCCGCGTTAATGTAAAATAATATAAAACTTTCCCATATGTTATTAATGAACTTATTTTTTCGAATTTCAGTAGTGCGTAATATATTTATATTTAGTAAAAGAAGTATCAAAACTAGGATCACCTGAATGAGTATACAAAGATTATATCTACACAACGCATATAGGAACAGTTGTTTCTATTTCACTTTATTCCTGTTGTTCAAAGTCCACACGGTTTAATTATACATAATATATTCGAATACGTATTATGCCTTTATGTATGCGCATATAATATAAATTTTTGTGTACACAGCTTAATAAGTACAACTTTATTTTGATTTGTCAATAATCATTAATATTTATTATATTACCAAATTATTACATACAGAATGTATTACAACGCACAACAGTTTTTAACTTTCAATTCAGGAAATTCCCGGTAAGAATAAATCCTACAAAATGAAATAATTTTATAAATAATTCTTTTTAACAAATCTAAGATATAGATGAATGTTTCTTCTAAATTCCCCCTTTTTTTCAAACAACGGTGGCCAAGTGTGCAAGAGAGATAAAAGTATCCGAAAATTATTTCCGTTTTTATAAACAAATTACAAAACCTATTTCCTTTTTTAAAGTAGTATATGACTTAAAATGCTCTTCTAAAGATATGCAACATCTTACTTTTTTATTTTTTTATAATAGTTGAGATATTTTGTTTAATTTCCGTATTTAATGTTTTTTTAAAATTCTGAGAAAGAGCGCATGAGAAGAAAATATTTTTAAATATTATCCAAAAAAGATAAGAAAATCTGATGAAAATTACCGCCCGAAACGCAAATAGTAATTTTCTCTCATGCTTTTTTCATGTAGTTTTTTTTACACCTGGTTCTGTTCCATTACAGGGATACAGGGAGGTGTGGAAATGTCTACGTAAATGTTTAGTGGATGGATCGTATAGTAATTTTTAAAATTATACAATAGTAAAAGAAGCAAATATGGGACAACTGTTTTGAGTTATATGATAGAATGTGAAATAAACAAATGCTTATGATTTACACTGTATTTAATATTTAATAATAACAACAACGACTTACGCGAATCATTTGATAGATAATAGTCACAGTTTTAATAAAGATTTTGATATTCTTCATGTCGAAAATAAAAGTATTAAACTAGATTTGTTTAGAGACATTAGAAATTAATAAATATAAACATTCAGACAACCTATTAAACGATCAAGTAGACCTAAACTCATCACCATTGTTAAATCTGTTCAGTCAGTAATACAGTTTCCCTAATTTCACACACATCTGTTAGCAATATATTTAGTTACATGTACTTTTTGTATAGACCCGATACTTTTAAGACAAGAAATTGTTCTTGATATATTAGTTCTGAGAATTCCTAATAACAGAAAACTATATATAAGAGTAAGTGTATGTAGGTAGTTATTTTATGTGAATCTGAAGAAGCTACAGTGTAGCGAAACAGCTGTCGTTGTTGTTGTTATTAAATATTAAATACAGTGTAAATCATAAACATTTGTTTGTTTTATTTCACATGAAATGGATTTACATCAAGTAAAGACCAACTCAATCCAAGATTTATATGATAGAACTCCAAAAAGGCTAGACCAATTACCGGCTATGAAAATCCCTCGTTCGTTTCGCACTTGGTATTATCATCTAAAGAATGAGATGTTGTGCAGTTTTTGGGTGCTCAAATTACAACCGGAAAAGTAAGGGAGCTAATATACAATATTTTAGTTTCCTGAAAGATGTGGAATTGGCAAATAAATGGATAAGACCCTGTCAGTCAAAAGATAATTTCAATTTAAAATATAGGAGTGTTCAGTGCTGTCAAATAATTTTAATCCAAATTTGTTGTACATGAAGGTTCCTTTCACGTTCTTAGAGTGCCCGTACTTTTAATTCTTTTTATTTTAGCGTGCATTTGTCCCATACACCACTAGTTTTGAATTTAGTCCGAAGTAGCATCTATTGAATTATGAACCAGAAAATATTCGCAAAGTAAAAAACAATGTCAGTCCACACTTTGTTTACTATCCTCATCGGTAAAGACTTTGAAGCAAACTACATTTCGAATAAACAACATTGACAAAAGATATCAACAGAAATTAGGGCTCCACAGAACCTGTTAAACTTTGATGACAAGGGCGTTGGTGGAAAATTGGAGGCAATCAATTGTGTGGTTCCCTTATATTCATGCTCTTGCATTTTGTGGGGTTTAAAATTTCCGGCAAGAGAGCTTTTCAAAAAAAGATATTTTGGACGCATATTATTTTCCCATAGTTCCTGGTCTGGAAAAATTCTTTCAACATGTATGTCTTTCGGGATCCACACAACAAATCCACAGAATTCTTTTTTGTTACATGAAGTTGCCCCTGCCCCTGGTGATAATAATCGTATTTTTTAAACAGGTACGTTACGAGTATTAAAGTATTTAGAACCTAACTTTAAATATCTTTTGGATAAAAAAAGTTTCAAAATTCGGACCGGAAGTAACTCTTATCAAAGTTGTTCTTATCAAATAGCGATTTTTTGCAAATATGTCGTAAATTATGCATTCTATATATATTTATCAAGAATACAAAAGCATTTAGAGCTGACTTTGGAATATTTTTTGTATAAGTGAAATTTCAAAATTCGGACCGGAAGTAACACTTTTACTCGTAGCGAGTTTTTCAAATATCTCGCAAAGTATGCATTCTATAAAAATTTGTTAAAATAAAACTATTTAAAACAATTTAGAACAATTTTGTATAATATGGAACGCTCATACATATAAGTAGGTGGTCACGCCTCATTATTACGTTTGGCACTAAGTCGAAGATGGTTTCTTCACTTAGTCGAGTATCTTTTATCCATGTTATTCCTGTCCGTTTTATCACTACAGAACTGAACACACAAATGCGACAACGTCGCCCTTTCTTGAATTTTCTTTTTGTCTGTTTTTTTGGAAGTTATTAAATATATTTTTTTATAGAATAGAATGTAAAAAACGCAAAACGTTATATCATTTCTAAATACACTTAACTATATATACAATCAATGAAATTCATAATATATTGTATAGCTTTTAAAAAAAACGGGAACTAAAATCAGCGCCATCTCTCGTTTCCGAAACACATTAAATGCATTTCACCTTTCGCCTTAATTTTTTTATTTTTAATAGCAGCTAATATTTTCATACCCCATTTACTAGTCGAAATAATGGCAGAAATATTTTGGTATCTTGGTAAAATAAATATTGGATAATATAACAATAACACTGTCTGTTTTTCTTTAAAATATAAAAAATTATTTATATTCTCTAATAAGGAATGCTGTGTATTATTGAAAATCATATTCTTAATTAGCAACGTTATAAACATTTCGCGGCCAGTAAAATTCGAAGATTTGCTTTTAACACAATTTTGGATGTTCAGAATGATTCGTAGTTATGTCTTCGCCGTGAAGCAGTTGGATAATTCGATGGCTCCAGCAAACCACTGAGACATAAGTTCGAATCTCTCCTTGGTGGTAAACTGTTCATAATTAATGTCGATAATCAATAATATCAGTGTCGTTTGTGAAGAATATAATTTTTAATAACTCACTAGGAAAAATGTTTAATTTCATAATGTTCTGAATGTTTATAAATGTGCTTTAACATTATCAGAATTTGGAAAATAAAGGAATAAAATGATTGTTATTTTTTAAAGATTCTATTTATTTTAAAATAGATGCAAAAAAAAATAAGGGTTTATTAAGATAATTTAATTCAAAATTCGTGATCATATTACTAACTACTTACTCCTACTGAATTCGAAGATTTTTTGACCTCCGGCAACACTATTTGCCTCTCGCATTTTACAACACAATTGTTAGGGGTATTTCACTTTTAAAATATTATTTAAATCAAGATTGTTGTAGCCCGGATATTAAATATTTTATTTTAATAGTTTTTATAATAATCAATTGCATTTTAAGTGTTATTTAATGACTGAATTAAAGACAGATTTAGATGTTATTAAAAACAATGAAGTGTGGCCACCACACGACTTTCTTATACGTATGAAAGTGTTACTTCCGGTCCGAATTTTGAAATTTCATTTCTACAAAAAATATTCCAAATCTAACTCTAAATACTTTTGTACTCTTCATAAATATATATAGAATGCATAATTTACGACATATTTGCAAAAAATCGTTATTCGGTAAGCGTAAAAGTGATACTTCCGGTCCGAATTTTCAAATTTTTTTTATACAGAAGATATTGGAAATTAAGTTCTAAATACTTATGAATTCTTTATAAATTAGTCTAAACTTAGTAGTTGACGAAATATTGGGAAAATTCGATTTTTTCACTAAGTAAACTACTACTTCCGTTCTGCCGATTTTGCTCAAAATCTAATCAGAGGGAGATTATATTCGTAAATACAAAATTTGGAATTGATATCTGTAGCGGTTTGCCCGCTATCTTGGTCACAGAGAGAGAGACACACACACAGAGACATTTTTTAAAAACCACTTTTTTGGTATCAGGGGACCTCAAAACATGGACATCTGCAAAAATCTCGAGGTCGAAAATTTTCATCATCACAATACTTCCTTATACTACGTACAAGAAAGTAAAAATTATATGTAATAAGCTAACTACTCTTTAATTACTTGTTTAAAGCTGATACTAATGAATGAACGGATTATTACATTTGAGTTCATTTGACCAGGCATACCTTCGATATAGCTGACAACATTTGTGCTGCGAGTATAGTACGAGTTATTATAAGAGAATAAGAGAAAAAGCCATTATGCAAAAAACAAGTAATCCCAGGATCAAACTTATGGGCAAAAAATTATTTCTTATTAACGGTTTGTTTTATTTGTTGCTATTTTTAATTAGTATTAAGTACTATATTTTATATGTTTATATTGTACATTATCAATGTTTATTCAGTATTAGATATAACTTTCGTTAATGTGAATAAATGGAAAATGAGAACCATTGCTTTCATTCAGCAGGCGGATCGGGAACCGATCGCGCTCCAACCGTTCACTTCACAACAGTTGAGTGTTCGCTGGACAGGACCGCTCACCCTTATGTCATCGTCTGTCATCTGGTACTTTTCATTGCTGCCATATGTTAAAATTATAGAGATTAAACCGAATAAACAATAATAATAAATTGGTTTTTCTGCAATAAGTTTTGGCGTAGTTTTTAGTGGAAGGGTTGGTTTTTCCAAACCCGAATAAAATACTGGGTGAACCTCAATATTTTAATACATTTATTTCTGCAAAATACCTTTAATTTGCTATATCTTACTTTTCTAGTGAATTTCTTCAAAATTATGTATTAGGTTGGTCTTGGAATACATCAATGGCGCATGCGTACAGAATACGCTCACTAAGGGCCAGTTGTACGAAAGCCGTTCAATACAAGATCAATGGTGAACCCGGTTCAAGGCAAAGAATTGCGTTGTACAAAGCTCGATCAGTCTTGAACGAGCGATCTAGATAGATCTAGATATCGTTCGACAGAACGACCGATGAGGACCGTTCAAGCGCAGATCAACGTCGTGATCTGATAAACATTACCTTATACGTGTGTTAGATTGACAGTTACCATCCGTCCATAAGACTATTATAAATATTTATACCTTCGTGATGTTTTATTTAATCATATTGTGTGATGGATCCCTACGAAGAAAATAACAGATGATGAAGACTTTGTAGAATTACTAGAATGTCAATAGTGTTATAAGGAATGTGCTAATAAATGATTACTTTGAAAATTTATTAAATACCTATAAATTAAGTAGTTACTGCAATACCTAATTTATTTAATCCACTGACCAATAAGGCGATAGATTCCAAAGGTTGTATTTTAATTATATAAATCTTAGTACACACTTCACAGGATCTACATTTTGTAATCATTTTGCACAATGTTGTTTGTAGTATAAATAAAATTATTTATTAAATGAAATGGATTTTTATTGATACAATACACAGTGAAGATTGAAAATATAGTACAATAATACAATATATACATTTTACTTTCTAAATTCAACTACAGCTATTTAGCTTAAAAAATAATAATCACTATATACATTTTTGAAATTGAAAATAAAACAGAAAATATGGTACTTAGAATCTAAAAATAATAAGTACAATGCTACATAATTATTAATTACAAAAAAAAATAGATTTATAAGAGTACCTAGTTGATACTGACTGAGTGCGTATTACATCTGAAAAAAAAATAATTCAAAGTCCTTAACATTTACAGCTAGTTTATGTAACTCACCATTCTCACTAGAATTCATATCCATTTCATCTACAAATTCTTGCCGAGTAGCTACAATTTTACATATATGTATCTCATTAACAATACAGATCTACGTACAATACTCCCAATTGCTTAATGTATCCATTACTGTAACTTCATTCGATACTTCTGGTAGGACAAATTCTGTAAAGAATAGGTACTTGTAACAAAATGGTATGCAAATTATACACATTTAACATACGTATTGCAACATCTTTATCAAATTCAGAAGGAAATCCAGTAAATTGGGAACCAATTATCTCCTCCATGTCTTTCTCTACTTCTGTTAATACGATTTCTTGTGCAGGCCCCCCACCTGTTTCCAATACCTCCTTTTTATGTCACCTAATTTCTGCTTTGTCCTTTTTTTAATATTGTCAAACTTATTGCGCAGCGTTTGTGCATTCCTATGGTTCTCTCCACTTAAGGCATTAAATATTCCCTTTCTATTTCTTTCCACGCTTGCTTTTTGAGTCAGTTAGTGTTTGTACCAGATCGCTTACAATTCACTTCATTTTTATATTTTTTAATAAGCGTTATTAGCAAGTAATCCTCTAAAATTGCATGACCTACAGAATATTTTTCCATTGCTAATCAGAATCTGATAATAAATTAACCACCACCAAACTATGCTATAAATAAAAATATACCCCTAAAACCTACTTTTTAAGAAGACATATATACTTACCGTTTGCAATTTTGCTTAAAAAATAATAACGACACATTTTCTTTCTATCTATTCCACTATAATTACATTCAGATTAGATTGCAGCTAAACATTTAACCGCGCCAAAAAAATTCTTTTAAATGCGCATGCTTAAACGGAATGTCAGTGCTACCAATTCACATTATCAAGAGTTCGTTGAACCGATGTGAAATATCATCGTTCATACAACTCGCTTTTTCTTGAACTGGGTTCGGCGGTGATCGTCCGATCAAGTGATCTAACGTTCAAGAATCTTTCGTACAACTGGCCCTAAGTGAGCGTAGAAAATTTCTGTTCACAAAAATGGCGGCCGCTCCTAAACATGTTCAGAGTGAGCGCTCGTCTACTGGACATGATCACTGAACAGTTGCGCAACTGTTGTGTCTGCTGAATGAAAGCATTGTTTTATTCAGTTCACACTATCGAACGTGTCTACTGTAATCGCAGAATCAGTAAAACCATGATCGGATCGTGGCCAAAACGTCGGCGTCAGAATGGTCAGATGGTTTTCAATCTTTGGTATTGCATAAATTTAATTCTGAACATATGTAAACCATAATATTGTGTATTTTATGAAAAGATTATTATTATTATAATACATCTATATATATTTTTATTTGTATAATGCTTATTCCCACGACAATAATGACACATGCAAAAATGATAAAGCACAACGCCAGAACTATTTATTGATATTATATTTAAACCCTAAAACAGTCAACATTTAAAACAAAATTTTAAACTTTATTATTGTAAAACATCTTTTATATACCATTAAATTATTAGACGCCTATTTTAAATAATACCGTAGGTTAAATATTATGATTATGATATATGTATACATTTGCAATGTATGTATGTATATTTTTACATATGATTGGAAAAGCAAATAAAAATACCAAAGTTATATAATAGCCTAATGTGATATTTTACTTATAATTAACACGTATTTCATCTTTCATCATAGCTATCCATAGAAATACTTATCATAATTGATTCGAATAATTACCAACGCAACAAATAAAATTTTCAATTCATTTGCGTAGTTGTTTTAAATTTTGGTTTGGTTTATTATGAAACTAAAAGTAACAAATAAGAATATAATCGTATGTAAAATTAGAATGGTAAAGTTTACACACACACACATTTGTACACTATCTTGAATACTAGCCATACGTTCATAAGCTCTATATTTCGTTGCCCTATATTGTAACTTCATCAGGAGAATTTTGCTGTAACTTTACTATAACCACATTACATGACGGGAAAAACAATAATTTACTATTTTTGGCAACTTGCACATAATAATAATAAATGCTTTATTGATACATTAACAATTAGCAAATACAAGAAATAATGTAAAGAGAAACAGATGATCAAAATACATGTATATTGTAACGTTTTCGGGTTCCAATAAACAACTCGTGCAATTATTTATTTAAAACAGTCTGTATATTTATATACTCAAAATTATTTAACAATATAAAAACATAAAACTAACTTAACACACTTAAACTACTATAATTTAATTATCACAGGTATTTATTTACTACTACTATTATTTATATCTCTGTCCGTATTTATTTATATCACACTATTTATATAAAACGGCATTACTATATTTATTTCTACGCTACCACTACGTAAGGACTTTCTTTATCCCGAACTACTCCGCCCGCAATGAATGAATCCCGTAATGAATTAATCCGGTGACTCAGTCGCCTTATATATCATGCATGAAATGTTCTCGAACAGTACTAGCATATTCTGCAATATACCAGGGGAAATCTAGACTTTTTCTTGCTTACGTCGCACATCTGTTAGATGACTCACTGCATTTACGATATTTACCAGCAGCGAGAGAGATGATTTATGGCAGTGTGTAAATAAGAGCGTTTTTATACGTTGCTCGGTCTGTCCCTTTTTTTGCGTGTGACAATTTCGTTTTTATCTCGCCGAGAGATCTGATTCTTTTATTTAATGTAACTCAATTCGTCTGCTGGTTTCGTTACAATATGTTAAATATTAACCTCAAGGTAAAGTTCAGCAGTAAGTAGCTGTTTTACAACTTAATCTTGATCTGAGTTATACAATACTATGAGACCGATGCCTAACTATGAAAATAGAGATAAATACATAAACATAGCACTGACGGTAAAATTCCTAAGTCATATACCCTCGGCCATGCCACGAATTCAATTATAATGCCTTACAATATCAATAAGAAGAGCGGCTCCACACCAACATAATACCAACGCAACACGAATATAACCCTTTCACTACTGGCTCACACCTATGTGCCCCGTTATTTTAAATGTCACCTAACCTTTCTACAAAAGAGATGGCAGAGGAAGTAATCTCATAAGTATAGACCGGACGCTAGAGGTTGATGACCCATCGCCCATGGGCGCACTACTGAAATTTTCTATTTTTAAAGAGTTTTAATTTTATTTATACAATTGGATAACAAGTGGGTGGTGATCTATAAAATACAAAATACGTTATTATTTGTTCATTTTGTAGTTCAAGTCGATTAGAGGAGTATTAATACTTACTAGCAATACTTTCTCAAGATTCCCTTCTGGAAGATTTGTTCTCTTTGAATGAAGTACATCCTTGTAGATAGAAAACGTCATTTCTACATCACAACTGGTTATAGGTGCGTACTGGAAATATCCTTTTATTTCAGCGTATTTAGCAGTTAGATTTTGTGTCACTGTCCCCATACACAATTGCCGCAATGTTATTAAATCTTGAATTCTATTAAAAACTGCGTCTAACTTTTGCCGAAGGCTACATCCGAAGTCACTTGGAATACTTTTGAAATTATTATCTAATGTTGTTAATCCACCTTTTAATTTGAGATTTCGATTTTCAAAATATGTGATTAGTTTAGGCAAATTTCCAAAGTGTTCGTGAAGGAATAACAACTGATTTTTTAAATTTGGGATTTGTGTTAGTTCCTTGCACTCAGAAATACTTCGAGCATCGTCATTTAAACATGTAACGAAATTTTGTAAACTATCGAACTTCTCTGCATAAAAACTATTTCTGTGTATGTTATTGAAACTAAACGAAATCCAGTGCACACTTACGTCTAGATAATTGGGAGAAGTCGATTCAATAAACCGGTATTAAACAGAATATTACAAAAATTACGAAGTACGTAATTAACAGTCAAAACAATGAAAAACGAAACTAACGTAAGTATATGAATGAAAATTTTATTTCTCTTGCGAAATATAAGGTAAATATAATAATTTTTAAAAACCCCTCACGCTCCTATCTATGTCGATGAAAAAAGGATTTTACTCATAAATTCCTTATTTTATGGGCATTTTTGCTCTCATTCTCGGGCACTTCACGGGCGTAAACAGATGTTGCAGTTCATCATACGAATAAGTGCTATTCAGTAAGCGTGTGTTGTTTTCATTATCTCTTTGCTCCGTTGTAACTTCGTCGTAGTTTAAATCGGTCACATTCGCGCCCTAGTCCATATATTGAAACGAACGTTGTTGCCAATATTTATACACATGTGGGCAAGTACTCTTCGACGCTAGACGACAGGCCGAAACGATCATTACGATCATAAGATTCCAATATAATGCATGTGTGCATGTTGCAGGAGTTGTTATCTTCATTTTTGGGTATTATTCCCATTCGTAATATTCTTTAAAAAGTATCTTAAGTTAATATTATAAGAATTACTTCAGATTTATTATGTTTATGATTGAATTTAATTTGGTTTCGCTGAAGGTCTACTTGTCGACTCTCGTATGTATATCCGTTAGGTAGGTACGATTTGGCAACTCCTTCGTGTTATGTACGGGAAGCCGCATGTAAGATAATCGTAGGCCAAACGTGTATATAATAATAACATCTTCTACCTCTAACACTTTTTGAAAATTATAGGCATAAACTAATCAACTTTAATCTAATATGAATTCAGAATTACATGTTAGTAATGCTATTTCAACATACTGGCAACGTTATAGTTACACATATACGCATGATCTTATGATTATAAAATGCTGTTTATATTGAAAATTAAATATTTAAGCAAGACACTAGCGGTAGAAGAAATGAAGGAAGACGTTTCCAACATGCCGATTTCATAATATGAAAATTACTAAATCGCAATGCGTAAGTCAATTACAGACACCCATTATTATGTATTAATAAACTTGGAAATAATGAACGAAAAACAAATCATGCGTATAACTACATACTAATTTTATAAAAAGGTCATTAACCGAGGGACCTAAAGGCCAGGTCGTCACTTAGTCAGAAAGCTGGAACTTGTTCGGATTTTTATGAGAAAGCAATAAATTTAAATATATTTATATTTATTATTTTATTTGCATATAATTTCACTTACATAATGTTTTCAGTGAGGTTTTATCCACCAAAAACACTAACTAAACATCAAAATCACTAAGTAAACACTAATTAAAAGTGATTACACACTAATTGAAGAAACTAGGACGCGAAATTAAAAACTATAGTTACGACTGCACTTCTAATAAAAGACTAGACACGTACGCCACTCATTTATGTAAATTAGGTCCTGTTCCGCACCTTTTAGCAGGTAAAATAATAACTTTTTTAATTACTTACACTATAATCTTTCATTTCATGAAAAATTTACCGACTAGCAAGTATTAGCAATAAACGTTATCCCTCATTAAAAATTCAATTATATATAGCTGTTATAGGATTATAGGCAACCGATATTACCTGGAAATAAAAACAGCTTCCTAGAAAGTAATGATACCATTTGAATTTAAAGTTAAACTTTTTTAATTACGATTACCTTTTTGTCGATTTTGAACACTTCTGAGATTATGAAACTCAACTCAATCCAGTCGTATCGGCAGTAAATATGTATTATAAGAAAAATGAGGGAATTTTGTAATTCTGTTTACATGGAAAATGATTTTACACACATAACTCCCAAAGAAAATTACTAAATGAAATTGGGCATAGCATAGGTCTACAGCATGTACATATCAGTGGCGATTGTCAAATGAGAAAGTTTAGCGGAGTCTGACCTCTAGAATATACGACCACACTTGAGGAAACCTAAACGTAAGTTCGTAAAGTCACGCCATCTTGGGATGCACTACCACATATTGGTTGTATATTAAGTTTAGAAAGTTTTTGTGTTAAAATACGTTATTTCCTATTTGCGTTGTTCGTAGAACTAGTGCTAACATGCTATGCATTTGGATATAATAATCAATTGTTGAGAAAACCTTCGTAACAACTTGAACTGAATTCATTCTCTAAACGTGCACGAATATTTGTTATTTTGGTCTTACTTAAAAATAAGTATATAAAGTTTACTGCTTTAGTTTAGTGCAGATTTGAAATTATATCATTTTAAAATGGCAGTTGTAGAGCCAAGACAAAGTACATTTAATGACTTATGTATGTATGTATGTATGGTGTCATGCATTGTTGACGCAGTTTTTATACATTTATTTCGTCAACAATACCAATTGAAACCTCGAGATATTATTGGGTTTCTAATCTGTGTATAAATATGTACATACTCGTATATGTAATCCCATTTTCTAAAATAGAAATGATACCTGCATCTTCTTTGTTTATTATTTCATATCCAGATGTACTTACTCTTCATTGAAAATATATATTCCATCCATGTCATGAGACAGAACTCAGACGAATTCCTGATGTTTTCAGAAAATTTTAAAGATATAAATTACCTACAAAACAGTTTCTGATTATTCATGAAACCACATGAAACTGCTCATAAAACTAAGTGTTTCTGTATCATCGAACATAATATAACTAGTGGTACGATTATTATCGATGAAATTACGAATGAAATTGAACTGGAGATTCCACGGGTCCGAAGGGCAAGTGGAATGTCCATTTTCCTTAACTTCTTCAGGAGATACTTTAACGGTCACTTTCCAATTAAGGAGATCCTATATAACAACCTGAATCATACGCCTCTGCTGGATGATTTGCGAGAGCTGAAGGACACTATCATCACTAGAGTTAATATCAACCTATAATGCGAAGTACCGGGACACTTTTATTTATTATAAAAGCGTGTATGACATTGTTATTAAATCGTTCAAGCGTAATCATATTGACCGACAATTATTATTTGCTACGAACAAAAACAGAATCGTGACGTATTAATAACAACTTGGGTAAGAGCTATGAATGCATTTTATCTTCAAATGCTACAAGTTCTAGGAAATAAATTTAATAATAATTTTACAGTAAACCGTAATCGCACAAGTTCACGACAATCACCCTGTAATTTAAATATAGGGAACACCTTCAATTTTCCTTTTATTTCATTCAATTTCCAATGTTTTAAGGGCTTAGAAACACTCATTCTTACGGGATCGACTCTATCCCAGTCAGCTTCCTAAAAAAGTGTTCTCAGAGCTACGTAGACCCATTATGTCATCTAATGAATGAATCCTTTAATTAAAACACGTAATGTAATTTTATAAAAAAGATGATCCTAATTATCTAACGTGTACGTCTTCTCATTGGTTTTTCCAACTCTTTGAAAAACCTGTGTACCACTGCATATATACCTTTCTAGTAAAGTATGATTTCATTAGCGCCTATCTGCATGGTTTACTTAAGAACAGGAGTGTGGATACCGCCTTGTTTTGAAGGTGGAAAAATTTCCTTGTGTGTTGTATGTTATAGGACATGTCTAGAGCATTTGTTAGTGTCGACCATGAAATACTTTCAACAAAATTGGAAGCATATGGATTTTCCTTGACTGCACGGTATTTGATCGTTTACAGTCAGTTTGAATTATGAGGGTCCCAGTGCACGGTCTAACCCTAAAAAAAATATATATCTGGAGTCCTCAAGGTAGCATCCTTGGTCGCCTCCTATTCGTATTATATTTCAATGACATTTACGACAAAGTTAATATAAATTAATAGTGAAACCTTAACGGTCAATTATGCTGATGACACTTCTCTCTTTCGTTTGGAAAAGGCTTATCAATTTATTGTCTTCAGAGTATCGCTTCCTGAATGAATGCAGTCGAACGCTACTTACACATAACCCCGACAAAATAAATGTGATTTTACTTATAAACAAACGCAACGACAGTTTTCCCAACAACCTAACTGACAATTTCTATCCCTACACTATTCAAGATTCTGTCTGTTTTCTTGGTATAACTATATTATTATAGTCATATTAATCTCATTTCCAAAAAAACTGAGCAGTTACTGCTGGGTGTGTAAAGTTAGTCCTTCTTTTTTTTTCGAAAATTGAAAATAAGACGATTGTTTACAGGTCGTTCTAGGTTTGTTCTAAATTGTTCCAAATTATCCAAAAAGAAGTCAAAATTGGCCGAGATAATGAAAAAAACCTCAGCCAGCCCCCATTTATTCGAAAATTGAAGTTCTGAGGGTTGTTTCTATTTGTTCTAAACATTGTTCCAAAAAATCTCAAAAAAATTCAAAACTCACCAAGATAATCGGAAAAAACTAGTTTTTCCCAGCCCCCCTTTTTCTTTTGGAAAATCGAAGTTCTGACGATTGATCTAGCTTTGTTCTAAATTGTTCCTAAGTGTTCAAAGCAAAAATCAAAATTAGTCGAGAAAATGGGGAAAAACAAAATCTGAAAGTATGAAGTCAGAACCGTTTTTTTAAAAACTAAAATTTTGACAGTTGTTCCAGGTTCTTCTAAATTAGTTCTAAACATTGTTTTCTAATACATCAAAACCTATATTATATATCAAAAGACTGGACAAAAACGAAATCTGAAAGTGTTAAGTTAGCCCCCCATAATCGGCCGAGAAAATGGCGAAAAACGGTTTCTCGCCAGCCCCTTTTTTCTCGAAAATCAAAACTCAAATAGTAGTTGTTCCAGGTTGTTCTAGGTTTGTTCTAAATTGTTCCAAAGTATTTCAAAGTAAAAATCGCAATCGGACTGTATACACCCGTTAGTGTTATACTCTCCCACACGGATGCTGTTCCCCTCATATTATCATTGTGTGTGTGTGTGGGGGGGGGGGGGGGTGACAGTAGCAATATTTAAAAAATACCTCGCTCTCTAGTTTCGAACTTTAAAAAAAAATATATCCTTTATTCGCGCTTTAATGCTAATGATTACACCACAAGGTTCAGAAACAACTATGTTCTACCCCAGAGTATCGACTAACGTTAACGCAATGTGGTTTGGTTTATATACTGTGTTAAAACTCTCTAACAAACTACTCAACCTTATATAACAAATTATTATTTTTGCATAAATCAGAAATGTGTTATATAATTTTTATGCAGTTTAGAATCTTATAGTACGGGATATTTTTACAATTCTTACGCAATTATTATATTTTTAATTACATTGTATATCGTTATAATCAAATGTATCATATACATTTTGTTTTTCTTTTATTCTGACATTTGCCTCTCTTCCTTTACAAGTTGCCATAAAGGTTTACTTTTATTATTATTATTATGCCTGATGCAGTCGCCTCCTTGTATCATACGACGGCACGGCACTGGAAATGTTACATCAAAAATATCCGAATAAATGAAAATATAAAAGCTTCTGTTCATATTGTCAACTTTGACGAACTGAGTAGGTATGAAAAATGATTTTCACTAATCGCATGTAAAATACCTACTCGCACCAGATGAATGAATATTAATGAATATTAAAAAAAAAATCCACACGAAGTTATTCATCAACTGTACCATAAAATATTTTAAATTACGGTTCCATGTCGACTATTCAAACACTAACGCCAGTAATGTGTGCCTGTCCTAAATACATATTAACTGGCTTACTATGGGTATCACGAAATCTGTCGAGATGCAAGGTCAATCAAATAGGAAGCAATTTCAGCCGACTAACGTATAATTAAATAATTAAAATTGAAAAAATTCAAGATTTATTTGTATTAATTAAAAATATATACTGCATTACAAAATCCTAAATAGGTTATCGTAGATATTTAAATAAACAAACTTTTTAATCTTAAATTTCATTAGGGAATTCTAATGTTAATCATTGTCTAAATACAAACACATCTAATTCCTACAAAGTAGGACTAATAATATGACTATAGTAAGTCTACTATTATCAGTAATATAATACAGTAGAAACTAATTTTTCAGGTACAGAAATTTCATCCATATTAATTATTCAGGTTAATATATAAGTCAGCGCTACCCCGGAATATTTCTGCAAACATACATACAAATTAGTAAAAAAACTCTATTGTTTTCCAAAACATTCGCCCTTTGACATCAACACACTTTACTGTATTGAATAAGACAATACACTCATATTCATTCAATACTATTAATTCGAAATCAATTAAACAAGTTTTGCTATACTGCGTGGTATCAGAGAAAAATGACTATAGACAAACGACTGTATTGTCGGAGCCTTCAAAATTTCGTGTCCCACATTCGCCTCGTCGTATTTGAATGATAAATAATGGCCAAGTACACTTAGAAAACGTATTTATATTTACAAAGAGAGAACCGTGGATTACGGTATGTCTCTTTGAGGAAGAAGCAGTAGAAGCCCTGAAAATGTCCCTTAAGATAGTGGACGAAACGTCGGTAGCAGAAGCAGAGACAACGACGAAGTTTCAACGCAGAAACCAAGAAGGTATTAACGACAGCCGTGAAAGCCTAAGACTCAGATCGTAAATTATTGATATTATTATCAGGTTTGACAATTTCAAAGTTAGAAATATATAAAGATTATCTGCAGAAATTAGAAATAAATCAATGAAAATAAGTCTATAAATCTACAGCACATTTTTTTTGACATTATTTAGTTATGTTTTTGTGGCGTATTTTGAGATCAGATAGTGTTTATTAAAACAAATTAGGAGTCTCACCTTAAATTATATTTAAATGTTGTTTCTACTGATATATTCTATTCGTAAAGCATTTTAATAAATTTTAACCTCGTCATTCATTATAATTGAATAAGTTATTCATTACAACTGAGCAACTGAGAGAAATATAACTGGTCATTTATAACAAGGTGTCAAAGAAATACAAAAAGGGTAGATACGAAATTCATTATAATAATAATTATAATAATAGTCTTTATTATCCAACAGCAGTAGCGCCAATTACAGGATAAATTAGTGAAAGTTAAGAATATGCCAAGCAGCAATTCAATAATTAAATAAAAAAGAATTATAATTATATAAACTATAGAGTATGAAGGTGTACAACTTAAAGTGTAAAAATAAACCTGTCACCTAACAAAAAAATTAATAATAATTTAAAATTAAACTCAAAATCGACACACCAACCAACGACACCAGCAACAAAAGGCAAGGGTAGCAAACACTTGAAAGATTGTTAACATTGAGAATCTATCAAAACAGTCATAGATAATGCTCCGGAAGGTAGGAAGGGAATCGAAGTGGATGTCAGCACTACAGAAAATAAAACTGTAAATGGAGGACATAACATAGACGGGGGATTTGAAACTGGCGTTAGTCCTGGGAAAAGGAAGATAAAAGGCAGAGGAGGAACGGGTGAAGAATTGCGGAACCAGAAAGTCTAGGAATGATAATAGCGCAGGTGAGTCTACCTTGTCATGCAGCAGCTTGTAGAGGAAGGTAAGGCTATTATAGATACGTTTGAAAGAGAGGGAGGAGATGTCAAAACGAAAGAGGAGTAGAGAATAGTCCGAGCCTCTAGGAGGATAAGCACCATCGACTTTATACCATAGGAATTTGACAAATCGTCGTTGCACAAGCTCCACGGGGCGCTTCTGAGCAGTATAATATGGATACCAGATAAGGCTGGCATACTCCAGCTTCGGCCTCACTAGTAGCGTATATAGCGTGGTCAGTATCCGGGTGTTAGAAAACTCCCTGCTGTTCCGAATGACAAAGCCCAGTACTTGTTTAGCCTGGCTAGTTATGCAATGAACATGTGCGTTATACGAAAGTTTAGCATCGAAAGTAACCCCCAAGTCTTTGACCATCTGAACTCTTTCAAGCTCTACATGACCCAGTAAATAGCAATAGTGAGCAGGCTCCTGCTTTCTGGAGAAAGTAACAACCTTACATTTGGTAAAATTAAGAAGCAATTTGTTTATTAAGCACCAATTACGTACTCTCTCCAAGTCATTCTGCAGCTGATGGCCATCACTAACGTTGTTAATACAATGAAATAGTTTCAAATCGTCAGCAAACAGAAGTATATTAGACTCAATGTTGACTACAATATCATTAATGAAAATATTAAAGATCAGCGGAGCCAAATTAGAGCCCTGAGGAACTCCAGAAGTGGCTGTATACGGTGTGCAACCATGACCGCCGCAGAAAACTCTCTGAGGCCTATCACGTAGATATGTAGCAAACAGCTGAATTAACTAATCGCTAATTCTAAAACTTTTTAACTTGAAAGGCAAGATCGCGTGGTCCACTCTGTCGAATGCATTAGCAAAGTCGGTGTAGATGGTATCCACCTGTAGTCTGCCATCCAGCGCTTTAATCACATATTTAGTAAAAATTGTCAGATTAGAAACTGTAGATCTTCTCTCCATAAAACCATGCTGGCGAGATGAAATTTGACTCTTGATTAAGGGAAAAATTCGTGAATGCAAAGTGATTTCGAATATCTTGGAGAAGTTATTGAAAATGGCAATAGGACGATAGATACCAATATCGGAAGAATCTCCGATCTTTAGGACGGGGATAATTCTCGTTTGCTTCCAAACAGCCGGAAACGATGACGTGGAAAGGGCCAAGTTAAAATTTTTTGTCAAAGGGGAGCAAGAACATTTGCTCAGTCTGTACATGGTTTTGAAGTAGTCAGCAAACGCGTTGACAATGGTTTGGGGATCCTCCATATTGATTCCTGAGTATTGCATTTCACCAGGAATGCGAGTTCTGTTCTTTCTCTCTCAACGTCCAAAATTGTCTTGAGTTAGTTGAAATTTGATTTTCGATTTTAGCGAGCTAGGCCTTATCATTAATAATCATTATTATATCTGATAAGAACCTCGAACAGCGCACAGGTTTTCGAAGTGCATTTTAGAAGCATTATCCACTTGATTTATCAAACTTTCATGTTTGTGCAGTAACAATAAATGTCTGCATAACCTTCCTTTCAAAATTTTGATTGATAATGATTTTTAACTTCTACTTACCATAAATCTTGCAAATCGTCTCTTCCATGATTTGACTCCAGATCTCCATACTAGTTTTAACACTTCCCTATCTACATTTACGTCCCAGCCTTCATGAGTTATGATAAAAGGAAACGCCACAGCTTGGTGAGCTTCTGCCATAGTTGGTAAGTCCGTGGAATGACGTCCTGCAAAAATATTGAAATCTCTCTGAGCCGATGCAACGTTAAAGGTCAACTTTAAAGTACAACACAATATTTATAATACAAAAAAAAAATACACCTAAAATTTATAAATAATAAATGTCCATTTGTAAAGTTGTAAAATGAAGCAAAACAAAAAACAATGATGGATCCTCTTTACAAAAGTTTTAATTTACTCTACGGTACTAGTTTCGACATTGTGTCATCTTCAGCCGAGAATAGTCAAATGTTTTTCAAATTATCTCTTATCATAAAAACTAACAGTTAATGTATGCAGATACAACTATGGATTTAACAGGATCTTTCAAAAATACTTGATAGGTGGTTTTCATATTAAAATAGGATGATTATAGATAAAAATTTTTAGATAAAATTATACGTAAAATATTAAAAACACAAGTCACGTGACATGGTGGACAATGCACAATATAACATGAAGCTTCATGTTATATTGTGCATTGTCCACCATGTCACGTGACTTGTGTTTTTAATATTTTACGTATAATTTTATCTAAAAATTTTTATCTATAATCATCCTATTTTAATATGAAAACCACCTATCAAGTATTTTTGAAAGATCCTGTTAAATCCATAGTTGTATCTGCATACATTAACTGTTAGTTTTTATGATAAGAGATAATTTGAAAAACATTTGACTATTCTCGGCTGAAGATGACACAATGTCGAAACTAGTACCGTAGAGTAAATTAAAACTTTTGTAAAGAGGATCCATCATTGTTTTTTGTTTTGCTTCATTTAAAATTTATAATTTGATATTTGTGCTATCTCCATCGTTTTATGGAAATAGCACAAATAACATGTCAAATTATACTCCATCGTTAAGAATTACACATCGTGAATTAAAAATTCATTATCATATTCACAAATTCCACAGAAATATAATATCATTCAATTCAAAGTGACCAACTTTAATCTAAATCACAAGTAATTTCAAATATTAATCTAATTGAAGGGACGGTATTATATAGATAATAAAAGGTCCCAAGTATGTCTCTTGTGGTACACTAGATGAGACAAAGTGAGTAGCCGAGCAGTAATAGTTTATAAAACAGTTGAGATCAGTTGCAAGGATCGCAAAACTAAATTTCTGAAGAATACAAAAGTACTCAAAAGTAAATTACAGGAGTTAATAAAAATAGTTTTTTTTCTTTTTACTTTTTGTACTTAGTATTTATATTTCTTATGCATATCACAATGCTAACAGAATACAGTGACTTTTCCACTGGCTTACCTAAAGTGTTTTATTTAAAGCTAATGTTTTCGGTGTGCTGAAATTGATTTACGTATCCGCCATTTGCATTTTAGCTGTTTTTACGTTTTACAATTTTCACCGTGAATTTAAATTAATTGCCAAATTTGACATTAGACATAAGCTCAGTTAAAAGGATTTTCAAACAGTGAATTTGAAAATTATGGGCATCAACTTTAAGAAAATGTGAATTCGGAAGAATTACATATAAAATGATGTTTCTATTTAGGTACGACACTGACGGTAAAGAACGCGAAGGAAGACGTTTCGAAGTTGCCGAATTAATAACGTGAAAATTACAGACACCCGTTACTCATTTAAAAAATGTCTGTAATTGATTTACGTATTCGCCATTTGCAATGTAGTGATTTTTATGCTTTACGACTTCCACTACTGCGTGAATTCAAATTAATTGTCAAACTAGACATTACAATTCCATAAGCGCATTTGAGGTTTTTTTAGCAGTGATTTTGAAAATTATCGAAATAACAGAATACGAATTTGAAATTACAGATTATTAATGCGCGATTTCGTCATAATGGCAATGCTATATTTGCATGTAAGCATGATTATAAAATGAATAACATGAAAATATCTAAATCACAATGTGTAAGTCAAATACAGACATCCATATACAGGGTGTTAGGTGCATTGTTTACCAAATTAAATTGAAACGAAAATGAAAAGTGTGAACACATGGATGTTAAAACTAACATCAAGCAGTATATAATTACTGTGACTTACATATATACCTTTATACGTAAAACGTATATGTATATATGCATGTTTGAGATACACATATACATTAAGTGCCATTGCCGATAATCGAACGCACAGACACCGGTGTTTCGACCTATGAGGTCTCATCAGTGTACATGGAGATTCTCGACAATAGCTTCAAGACTTAAATCGCTGCCTATGTCATTTTCGCATGTTAAATGTAGTGAGAGTATCACAGCGACATCTAACACCCAAAAGATGACACGGAAAAAAGGCGATGGCTTCTGACAGCATGTTCTGCTATACAGAGGCCTGTATGTTAATAGTGTATCTCGTGTAATAGAGCCTTAGGTGGCGTCACTCACTACATTTAACATGCGAAAATGACATAGGCAGCGATTTAAGTCTTGAAGCTATTGTCGAGAATCTCCACGTACACTGATGAGACCTCATAGGTCGAAACACCGGTGTCTGTGCGTTCGATTATCGGCAATGGCACTTAATGTATGTGTGTATCTCAAGCACATGCATATATACATATACGTTTTACGTATAAAGGTATATATGTAAGTCACAGCAAATTAAATTGGTTTATAGAAGGGGTCATTTGCTATCTCTTACGACCAATAACTCAATATTAGTCCCACGGGTTTTTTTCTCGACTTTTTAATTTTTATTTTGCAAAATCCCAAAATTCAGCATTTAAACTTAAATTTAAAAAAAGTTATGTGTACAGCTTCCAAATTTAAGTTTAATTTTAACGTGTGCTGTTGTGTGGTTCAATCAAATTCAAAATTACTTGCAAATAACATGTAGTTTTCATTTTATTAACCCCCAAAGTTTTTAGAAGAGGTAAAAATAAACTTTAAACTCAACTTTACAACGCAATAAAAAAATAACTAAAAGCGATCGTGATGTTCCAATTTCTTTAAAAACCTCTCTAGTGTATTTTCCCTTTCCAACGGTATGCAATATGCCATAAAAGCTTGATTATAACTTCAATGATTCACTAAATTCGTGTATCGGGACACATCAGGCTGATATTCGATATTCGAGATGAACACTTATTTTTGTGTAAATAACACGTGCGAAACAGGTAGAAACTATTATCTCTATCAGATAACTTAAATTTGGAGGCTGTATTTTTTTTTAATTTACGTTTAAATGCTGAATTTTGGGATAAAATAAAATTTAAAAAGTCGAAACAAAAAACGTGTAACTAACATTCAGTTATTGGCCCTTAACAGACAGCGAATGACCCCTTCTATCTGCCAATTTAATTTGGTAATCGATGCACCAAACATCCTGTATAGGCAAGACATGTATAGTCAAAAATACATTTAATTATATGGATTAATAAATACCCGAGATAAACACGATTGTGCTAGGCATGAAGCTGTAACTATTTGTGACCTTGCACTGAAATATAAAACTGTAATTGTGCCTACATATATACAAAATTAATACGCTAATTAAACAGATTAACTACAACGATTATAAAACTGAAACTAAAAAAAAATCAAATAGAAAAGCTAACTTAATAAAAATTTAAAACAAGATAAAATGAACTTATACATAAAAACAATATTAATATAATCAAAGAAAAACCACTGAAACTCGAAATCCTTGCAAACTGGCATTAACAAAAATACACGTAAAGACCTACCGTGCCTTCAAATACCATATGATCATATATTTCTACCCTCTAGAAGGCTATGACATTTTTCTTTTTTAAACTTAAGTTGGTACCATAAGGTAAGTTAACTTATTAGGTTATATTATACTTATCAATTAATAAATACATTAATGAGAGATGAATTTTATTTGTCAGAACATACCAACATAATATTTTCAAGAAATAATTTCATGGCTTGCTAGAGGGTAAATATAAATGATCATATTGTTACTTTCCTCATTAGAGACGCCCAATGCTTTTTTTTAATGGTTGGTGACAGTGCACGTAATCAGGCTCACATGCATAATTTTGATAGTTTGGTTATGTCATGTAAATAATAATAAGCGTCTATAATTTGAATTTAAGTATGACAACTGTCAGAATTTGAAGTTTTCAAAAGCTTAACATGTACACCAACATTGATTACTTAAGAAACTTAAAAAACAGCCTACTCTAATAAGGAAAGTATTTGAAGGCGCGGTACATAAACACAGTAGACACGGCTTTAGCGTCGTCATCATCGGCACTTTCCTGGCGTTATAGCCGAGTGACGCTATTCACAAGGTAGGCGAGTTTCGAAAAACTGTACTTTAACAAATTTTTGCATAACTAATCCGATAGGTAACATGGTGTATTACCTATTTTACATTACAATAAACGCAAAACTGCACAAAAATCACATTAAGAATTTCTTTTGCAGCGGTTTATGAATCGCTATTCAGTCAAACTGGAAGTTTCATAGTACTGTATTCTTAGATGGTTTATGAATTCTAAGAAATGAGGTAATTGTTATTTCCCTACTCTGTAAATACAGCAATGCTCACTAGTTACTATGTACAGCTCACCACATATAAGTTGAGCGGTGAAGGTCATATGCGCAATGGGCAAAGGGGTGAGTAGTAGTAGCGAAGTGTGTACACGCATGCATTTGTCACAGCTCTACCATCTCTATCATGCATTCTCTCACTTCTTGATCTGCGCCGATGACCGCTCAACTTATATGTTGTGAGCTGTATGTATGTATTTCAACGAACGTTAAACCCGAGGTTCACCAAAATTTGATGCCGTTATATGCATAATTCCGGGGACCAAGACGATTATGCGCTTATATCCGAGTTGCCGCTATATCCGATGACGTTATAAACAAGTTGGTTGTAGTCGTAGTAAGTAAAGGCGCGTGCGTTATCTTCTATATTATTATCCTCCCAATTATCTTTTTTTTTGTGTGTACTGACAACGGATATAGATAGCCTACTACTGAAAGAACCCTGCTATAACGTTTGAAATTCCGATGATTTATTTGTAAGTGATACGATCGACTGTTACTTTCCTTGAACCAAAATCTTAGAGTTTTCTAGCAAAAGCAAGAAGTAAAGAAATCAGAGGTGTGTCTTCTACTACAGAGCTGCTACTTCATTTAGACACTCTTCACGTAGCGGCAAATTTAGTTTATTCAAGATAAGAATAAGAAGACACGAAAATAACGTGAGCAAATGCACTACTGCTAAAGTCTAATAAGGAATCTTTACTATCTCTACAAGATAATGATGATAATCTTAATAACTATGTTCGAACTAAATGATCTGGCGTGAGATTTAAGTTTATCAAACACTCAAGTAAGCAAAGTACATGATCAAGATTATAAGTACGGAAGTTGTTATCTACATACAGGAATGCTTGCCGAATATTGATGCACGCGAATATCAGAAAGTTCCTAAGACCAACACAAAAGAAATAAAGCGAAAGACATTCTAGTTGAAATAAATGAGTTATTCTTATTATCAAGCGTAAAATTAAACGAATAATTGGCAGTGTAAGTGAACAGAATAGAATACTCTAATATAGGTAGATTTAATCAGAAATCTAAATTATTAAAATCTTCAGCCGTATTCGTAATCATCACCGTAATAGATTGCTACTAGTAAGTGCTACTAATAACCTATACTGTTTATTCATAAATGCTTATTTAGTGTCTACTTAGTAGTACAATGTTAATAGAAAAAATGTATAGGGCAATAGATACGAGGGCATGAACATGAAAAAAATGTCTGCAAGATGGGTGGTTAAGGTAGAAGAACGCAATAATAAATTCAGTAATTCTCTAGTCTACAATATCCAGAAACGAAGAAGCAATCAACAACAACGGCGGAAGTCTACGCGCTACAGAAAATTTTTGGCGAAACAAAGGCAAAAAAAAATTTATAATATGCGATGCTATGGAAATTGTACTTGTTCGGTATTTTGAAACCTACCATTAGAATTCCATACAAGATATTGTCAAGAATTCTACTTTATCTTATGGTATTGCTGTTTTTTATCAGCTATTTTGTTTTAAATTTGAAGTTGTAGTGATAAAATATATGGTATGGTTGAATCGTTGGCAACCGACGCGGCCTAACTACGAGGTACGCGCCATAAATTCTCGGCCTGATATACAACAAAGAAACTTGGAACAATATAAGAATTTTTATTTTTCAATGTAATCTCCCCTAAGTTCTATACATTTATTACAACGATTAATTAATAATTCGATACCCGTGTAAAAATAATCTGATGTTTTTCCGTTAAAATGTTCTATAACAACTGCTTGCAACTCACTGTCGTCCTTAAAAGTACGTCCCCTAAGGCGTTTTTACTTTCTTATAAGGAAGTATTGTGATGATGAAAATTTTCGACCTCGAGATTTTTGCAGATGTCCACGTTTTGAGGTCCCCTGATACCGAAAAAGTTGTTTTTAAAAAATGTCTGTGTCTGTGTCAGTGTGTCTGTCTGTCTGTGTGTGACCACGATAGCGGTCAAACCGCTGGAGATATCAATTCCAAATTTTGAATTTACGCGTATAATCTCCCTCTTGAAAACTGATTAGAATTTCAGCAAATTAGGCCGACCGGAAGTAGTAGTTTACTTCAGTGAAAAACTCGAATTTTGCCAATATTTCGTAAACTACTAAGTTTAGACGAATTTATATAGAATTCATATGTACTTAAAATTGAATTTGAGAAGAATTTTATTAAAAATTTTTTTCGAAATTCCTACCGGAAGTAGGTGTTTTACTCTTATCGAAAATCGGTTTTTTGCAAATATGTCGTAAATTATGCATTTTATATATAATTATGAAGAGTACAAAAGTATTTAAAGTTGGATTTGGAATATTTTTTATATAAATGAAATTTCAAAATTCGGACCGCAAGTAACACTTTCATACGTATAAGAAGGTCGTGTGGTGGCCACACCTCATTTTTTTAAATTAGAAAACAATCACAAGGTGCCATATCCGGACTATACGGTGGATGTTTCAATTCTTGAAAGCCGCATTCGCGGATGGCAGCTTGTGAAATGGCGGCAGTATGGACGGGAGGATTGTCATACAATAATCGCACACCATTTGTCAATTATCCACGACGTTTTGCACGAATACTGTCCCTTAATTTATGCAATAAAGACGCATAGTATGTGCCGTACACACTTGTATTGCGCTCTTTAAACTCTATTAGCAAAATGACATCATAATCCCAGAATATTGTGGCCACCACCTTTTTCGTTGATTGAACGATTTTCTCCTTTCCCTTTTCGATAGAGGAGCGTAAAACAGAACCATTGTTTCATCCCCTGTGACAATGGACTCCAAAATCGGTTTTGGGTCGTCTCCACATATGTTTAAAAACAACTGCGCACATTCACGTTGGAGAGCAGAAAGAAGTTGCGGTACCCATCCAGCACTAATTTTATTCACACCCAAATGGTCATGAAGATATCGGCGAACACTTGTTTCGGAAATGTTTGTTATCACTGCTAATTCCTTCACTTTCAAACGGCGATCTTCTAGCACTAAACGTTCAATAATTGAAATTTGTTGAGGCGTTGTCACTTCAATTGGTCGACCCGACCGATCAGCATCTTCCAGGGATTCTTGTCCCAAACAGAAAACTTTTGCCCACTTTTTTACAGTTTAATACGAAGGAGATGAATCACCGTAAACGCCGTCTAAACGTTGTTTAATGTGATAAGGTGTATGCCCTTCTTTTGTTAAAAATTAAATGACCGCGCGGTACTTAATTTTCGTTACTTCAGACATTTTCGTGCGCTAGTCACGTTGGTTGGCTGGTTACTAAAAACTACTATGTTTCAAACCGTCATATTTATAGTGTACACCTCGCGTATGTGTATGCATGACGTGACGGAGTTTGAACACGTTTGAACCTGTATAAGCCTGTCAGGCCGAGAATTTATGGCGTCTACCTCGTACCAACACGGCACTATAAATTCCCATCGACCCAAAAATAAACTAATACATTGGATATAGTTTTACAGTCGAGTCGTTTTGGCAACCGACACGGCCAAAGTACAAACTAAAGACGACGATTCAATACCACTACAAATTTTCATCGGCCGGAACAATTTCAAAACAATAAAATTAAACTAATTAATTAATATTTCAAGATATATACATACCTTCCCATAGTAAAATACTATTATTTAGTTACAAGGTAAACATTACAAATAACGCTATTAAACATTACTTTTTCTAAATCCATATTTTATTTAACATTTGGCTATACTGGTTAGGACGCAAGCATTGTTGACAAATTTAAAATGGTTAGATGACAATTATAACAAACATCAAAAGATAATTATAACAAATGTCAAAAGGTGTATGAATATTATTATTTATGACAGTCCTGAAATGGTTTTTCTAGGTTATATTACTTGACAGGTAAAATTTTGCAACATTTCAAATTTGACGCCATTTTAATTTAGTGGCGCATGGCGCTTGCGAGAGCGACTCAACTATACTAATACTATTACATGAAGGTCAGATACAAATTGAATATTATAAAGAAAGTTTTTAAATATTACTTTTCTATACCTTACCTTACTTAGTCTACCTACTTTATTTTATTTTAATACTTGGTGCTTCTCTATATTACGCAATTATTCTTGACAAATTTATATTGTTTAGTTAACATTTATAATATCAAAGGGTGTATGAATATTATTTTTATGACATTCCTGAAATGGTTGTTGTAGGTTATATTACTTAACAGATGTAATGTTGCAACATCTCAAATTTAGGGCCATTTCAATTTATTGACACATCTTGGTTGCCAAAGCGATTCAACTATATAAACGTGCACTTTTTAATATCTATAACTGCAAGATCACCGGAGTGTAATATTTTTTATACTAGGTATTAAAAATGTAACTTCAGCCTTATATAATTTACTATTTCAAAAATTACTTTTCTGAATGATTGCTACTTCAAAAATGTCAAGGAAATGTCGATGTTGACATAGGTATATAATGACATCACACATTGCTTTGTGGTAAAAAATGTCGACTACTTTATCATTTAAATTTCTTTTAATAATATGGGTAAGAAGAATTAAAATCTAATAATATATATAGATTTGTAATTTTTGCCACCTATATTTTTATTATTCGATTCATAAGAATTTAAAAAATATCTAAGTAGCCTTCAAAGTTGTTGTGTAATTTTTGTAATAATTAAATAATACTTATGGTTAATTTGTAGTAGGATAATTGTGCTCATAAACGTACGTAGGTAATTGTACATAATTATGAAAACAAAATACAGCTTTTAAAATAAACTAATTACTGTCAAAATTGGTAACGACTATAAATCTGCATTATATTAAACTTATCATATATGATTTAACTAAAATCTTCACCGCAATTATATAGCAAAAGATGCAAAAAGACTTATCTTGTTAATATAAAGGGGGGTTCACACTGATGCAATTAGTTGCAGCGATTCCAGTTTTATGAAAAGTTGCACGAAAGTTCGCGTTCACACTATGCAATTAGTTGCAGCAATTTATCGCATGTGAAAAGTTGCACGTATTAGAGCGTGTTCTATTTTATGAAAAAGTTGCATGTGATTTTTTAGTAACTTTTACGCTGCCAACCTGTCTTATGAAATCTACCAATGTACATGTATTATTTTTCATCACTATACATTGAAAGTAATGATGACATATAATTATTTCATGTTGGTAGTACCACAAAAGAAAATTGCATTTGTGAAAAATTGCTTGTACTTCCTGATCAGTGTGAACCTATCGTGCAACTCTTAAAAATTGCACCGTTCATGCAACTTTTCACATGCGATATATCGCTGCAACTAATTGCATCAGTGTGAATCCCTCTTAAGACATTTTGGATATGTGCCGTATTTTCAGAATAATGTTCCAAATTTATCCGTAAATAGGATGTCTAAAAATTTATGACATAGGCGTGGATTACATAGCGTCTCTTGCACTTTTGTATAAGGTATAATGAAAGTAATTTATACTACAGCATGTTAAAGAAGTCATTTTTATATTTTTAGTCTTCAAAATATACATGTCAAATATTAAAAATATAGTAAATAAAAATTCATAATGGTAATAAATTGTTAAAATAGAGTATAAAATAGAGTTTAAAAAAAAGTTTGGTACAAGTAAAAACACACATGTACTAATCCTTCTTCTTTCAACCTGTTTGTGAATTGGAGCTCGTAAATATTGTGAACAAACTAAAAAATACATATTCTTCGGGTGACGATAAGATTAGTACTAATCTATTAAAACAATGTGTACATGAGCTTGCGGTTCCTTTAACACAAATAATTAACAATTCAGTTATGGAGGATGTATTTCCTGAGAAGCTGAAGATCTCTAAAATCAAGCCGTTATTTAAGATCGGTGATAGGCAATGTATATCGAACTATCGTCCCATATCTATACTGAGCTCTTTTTCTAAAGTTTTTGAAAAAGTCATGGCAGTAAGGTTAATAAAATTTCTAGAGCAAAATAACACGCTTAATGATAATCAGTTTGGTTTTCGTAATGGACGCAGCACCTCCACTGCTATTATTACATTTTTAAAATATCTGTACAGTGATATGGATGAAGGGAAAACATGTATAGGAATCTTTTTGGACCTCAGCAAAGCCTTCGATCTTGTAAACCATCGAGTGCTGCTTGAAAAACTGTATAACTATGGGATTAGGGGAAATGTTTGGGACTGGTTTAATAGTTACCTTGTAGGAAGAGAACACTATGTGGAAATTGACGGGACTTGCTCTGGCAGGTTGCATTTGGGGCGTGGTGTGCCACAGGGAAGCATCCTCGGTCCATTGCTCTATATAGTATATGTTAACGACATGAACGTGGAAAGGGCTGTTTTGTTTGCGGATGACACATCCATGATTGTGAGTTGCTCAAGTGGGACGGATGCTGTGAGATGCGCGGAAAATAGTTTAATCGCGGTAAGCGAATACCTGTCTCAGAATGACTTAGTTATAAACAGTGAAAAGACCACGTATATGGACTTCAGAACAAGATCGTATAACAGAGACACTTCGAGTTTAATTAGATGTAACGGTCACAATATCGCACAGGTGGATAGTACTAGGTTTCTAGGGGTTACCATTGATTATACATGCAAGTGGAATGAACACATTGATGGCATTTGCAAAAAATTATCTTCGTTCTGCCACGTTCTCAGGGTCCTTAAATCTGGGGTGAGCCCGGATATTCTCCTAACATATTACTTTGGCCAGGTCCACTCGGTGATGTCCTATGCGATCTTGGCATGGGGCTCATCGTCTGGCCTGGATAGAGTATTTAAAATGCAGAAACGTGCAATACGTATTATGAATGGGGTGGGTAGTAGGGTTAGCTGCAGATCACATTTTGCCTCGATGAGGGTGTTGCCGCTACCGTGTGTCTACATCATGGAACGCGAAGGACAATCTTAATAGTTTGATACATTTGAGTAGTTATCATACGTACAACACGCGGAATATATTACAGTTAGAGATACCGAGGCATAAACTTGCATTTTATGAAAAGAGTCCACACTTAATAGCTATAAAAGCATATAACAAGCTACCAAATAACGTAAAAAATATCGGGTGCAGAGAGGTCTTTAAACGTGCAATAAAAGCGTCTTTGTTGCGTGGGTGTTACTACTCATTGTCAGAGTTTTTAAATGAGATCTGAATTAGAATTGGTGTTTTTGTATTAGTTTGTATCCATATTGTCTTTTTATGTGTGTTGTATATATTATGTAATAGCTTTGTTGACATATCCCATACTACTATGTAGTCGAGAGGACAAATAAATTATTATTATTATTATTATTATCTAACACGCAAACACATAATTTAATTTCCAACAGAAATGAGTATAGAAAAGTAAATTCGATAAATAGGAGTTAATTACACTAGTACCCCGTTATCCGCTGACTCCATATCCGCGGTTTCAGTCATCCGCAATTTACCTATGATGAGCAGAAAACGCGTTATATCAATAAATATAAAAGTTATAGGAGCATTTGTCGATATATCGTCGTATATATGAGTCATCCCCTGAATTCGACGCTCTCTTATGATAAGTTACAAAAGTTGGAACGTGCTTAAGGTGCCACGCGCTTTTACTTGTACATACTACATATATGTACATATTGCAGTGATCTTGAGTTTGGTGGTAAATTGTAAATAAGCATAATCAAGATCACTTCTAGATTTAATTTAATTAATTATTATTTTATTTATTTTATCATGATGTGTATATAGATATTCATTAAGTTAATATTTTGGCAAATTTAATTTTTATTTAAGTAAAATAATATGAGAATGTTATTATAATTTTCATAAAAATTATAATATTAGAATAAGCATAAAATATTAAGTGAATTATAACAAGAAAGTGTTTCCTGCACGAAAATACGTGACCGGGAGAGATCGACAGATTGGCCCGGTGAAAACGATATTCTCCGCTAGATGAAATTGACAAATCACGAACGTGTAAACAAATCGATGCTTAGATGTTTGTTTACGTTTTTGAAAGCTAGTAATACATCGATTGACCGATAGGTGCAGCACTATAGAAATGCAATAGAAGAGGTGGAATCGGTATCGTACCGAGGATAACCGTACGTTTTTGTGAAGAAAAATATGCATATAAGTCGGGACACGATGAGAAAACGTTAGATGCTTGGTGAAAACCGCTCTCTAAAAAGAAAAGACTTTTCAAGCAGGTGGGAACCGCTTAAAACTTAAAAATACCTACACGGGGTGCTTATTCTTTAAAATGTTAATTTAACTTAAAAGATTTATTCATGAATCGGAACTTAGAATAATTTTTCAAAAAGGATTTATTATACTTACAAAATTTTCGATAAAATTGAACTTATAATATTTTATGGATTAAATATTATTCGGACTTAGAAAATTCTTTATGAATCGGAACTTATAATATTTTTATGAATTAGATATCATTTTTAATTCAAAAGATTCGTATACGTTGACTCTTGAATTATTTTTCAGAAATAATTATTTGTATTTAGAACAAGTTCTATCTAATTAGAACTTTGAAAATGTTTAACGAGTTTTTTTTTATCTACTAGAATGTTTTACTTTATATGCAGGGTTATAACACCGTGTGTTATGGTAGAGCATTTTAGTGTTTATAATGATCTAATTTAATAGACTAATAATAATTTTTTTTAAACTAGAAATAAGTATAAAAAATTATTTTTTTTTTAGACTAAAAGGGTTTCTAGTTTAATAATTTTTGTTTTATGTACATGTAGGATATTTAGACTGTGAGAAAAATTTATTTTTGAAATGGATAAGTTTGAAGTGCTATATGAGGAATTAAGGTGATTTAGTAATATTCATTATTAGTGTATACATCGTGTTGTAAAAATTTCTTATGTGGTGTTTTATACTGGAACCCTAGAACGAGGTATTTTTTTTGTTTTGTATATACCAAGGAGTATAATTATATCTTTATACTCCTTGGTATATACTGTCTTTATATTAATTATACTTTATTGTGTTTGTGTATTTGATATTGACGTGTTGGGTAATAGATCAGGGATGTGTGCAATGAATTAAGTAGATGTTTAATTCATAGCATGGAGCCTTGGTGAATCCTTAAAGCACGAACTGGTCTTGGTGGTACTGTCTTGGGAGAGAGCAAAGGCGCCAGGCAGAACTAATTAGGGCAGAGCCATTACCTTAATGTTTATATACTTGCAAACGATGAGTTACATAATTTTTTTTATTTATATTCCAGTACAATTCACAACATACAATAAAATTTTGTTTGAGATGTTGATTGTTTACATGTATCATTGATGAATAAAGAAAATCATAGAAATTTTAAAATTAAAATTTGTATTCGATATTATTCTAATTATAATTTGTTTATTGATTTGACTATTTAATCATGACATGCATGAATTTCTGTAATATTTAAGACATTTATTTTTGTAAATATACTTGTATAATTTTAAAATTTTCTTTAATATCCTCAATAAATTATATTATAAGGTTTATTTTGCATTTTATTTTCTTTATCTGACCTGGTAATAACTGAAGAGCATTCAATTTGATTGGAGAGTTTATTTATATTTTCTGCCCCTGAGAGAAAATTTTCTTTAGTCATTTTAAACTGAGCTAGTTAAATGTAAAATTGCCTAACCTACTATTTTGCAGAAAATTTATTGAATCTTGGTCTAGCATAAGGTCTAGCACTAAGATGTATGCTTGATTCTGATTGAACGGTTTAAATTATTTTTATAAAAACCTCAATTTGCAAGAGTCACAGCAATATGTATGAACTTATATATTTATTAAAAGTAAATTCTATTTGTGCCACAGCACAAGAATATTAATTTATTGTTTATTTATTTTAAATAAATATTATATAACTTATTTTTTCTTGTTTCATTGTTTTAACTTCGCTTCATATTTCACATTGTACTCGAAAATAAAGCGTTCGCTACTATCCGCGGTAGACCACAGAACCAAACCCCCGCGGATATGGTGGTACTACTGTATTTACACTTTATATACAAAAAATATTTTTATTAGATTAACGTTGCATATGATTTCGAACAAATACACTTCACCAAAGTTTGCAGTAGCAACAATACGACTGCAGACAATATAACAAAGACACGTTTATTGTCGTTCATATTTATATATAATTTATCCGATCAAACCGCACTCGATGAGCAACAAAGAGAAACGAACAATAGTGAGGGTGGAAAGAACAAGGATTGGTCTCGTGTCAGTGCCAACCACTTTGAACCCCATAATGGACTCGATCTTCCGGCACATTTCTTGTATATGTAAAAAATGAGGCGTGGCCACCACGCGATATTCTTATACGTATGAGCGTTTCAAATTATACAAAAGTTGTTCTAAACTAAGATTTAAATACGTTTATATTCTTATAAAAATAAAAGTGCGTTACTTCGAGTCCAAATTTTAAGAATTTTTTATACAAAAATTATTCAGAATCCTACTCTTTTAAAAAATCTTTATAGAATTGCATACTTGCGAGATATTCGAACAAAAAGTGTTACTCGCTAAGAGCGAGAGCTAATTCCGGTATGAATTTTGAAATTTCTTTTATACAAAAAGTACATATTCCAAATCCACCTCTAAATACTTTTGTACTCTTGATAAATATATACCATATGCTTACGGACGACCTGCGCATACAGCTTACTATAAGATAAAACGACGACACCGAGAGTTTGTATGAGTTAGTACGAGAAAGCAATATACAAACTGCTTTTTGGTCGAGTGTAGTGTTGGAAAAGAGGGGATTCGAGTACATTTACGCTGAAGCTAGACAGGGCTAGACTGACTCTCGATTAATCAGGGCAAGAAGGATAGATAGCAGCTGTACTGCAGTTTGTATATTGCTTTCTCGTACTAACTCATACAAACTCTCGGTGTCGTCGTTTTATCTTATAGTAAGGTGTATGCGCAGGTCGTCCGTAAGCATATGGTATATATAGAATGCATAAGTTACGTCATATTTGCAAGAAATCGCTATTCGATAAGAGTAAATGTGTTACTTCCGGTCCAAATTTTCAAATTTTTTTACACAAAAGGTATTGAAAATCAAGCTCTAAATACTTTTATACTAGTAATGTACCTGCCTAGAAAGGATGACTTGCCAGATATTCGCAAAAAACTGATTCTCGATAAGAGTAAAAGACCTACTTCCGGTAGGAATTTCAAAAAATTTTTTTAATAAAACTTTCCTCAAGTTCACTTCTGAGTACTTTTGAATTCTTTATAAATTTGTTTAAACTTAGTAGTAGTATTTCACTAAAGTAAACTACTGCTTCCGGTCTACCTATTTTACTGAAAATCTAATCAGATCTCAAGAGGGAAATTATACTAATAAATATAAAATTTGGGATTGATATAGTTATACCTGTTTGACCGCTATTGTGGTCACATACACAGACTGACAAACAGACATGCACAGACATTTTTTAAAAACCACTTTTCCGTGTAAGGGGATTTCAAAAAATCTTTTGATCATCACAATACATCCTTATACTACATATAAGAAAGTAAAAGTACTATGTCGGAGTTCATTAATGTAATTCTTGAAAGAATGACCTGTAGGTACCTTTACATATACGATCTAAATAACGTATGTGCAAACAGCTGTGTGGAATTCACTAAATGACAGCCTTTAATTGTTATTAAAGGCTTAAAATAGAATTTTGGGGTGGAAGAAGTGGGTTTTTGCGGAGACAGCCAATTTTCAACTAGCGCTTGAGACTAAACGGTTCGTCGGAAAAAACAAGCGTAATGAAATTTATAAGGAAAGTTATTTACCAAAAATTGATAGTTTCCAAATTATAAGCAAGAAACCGCTAAAAATGAGATGTATCGCCTCTTCTGCATTTTTTTCAATGTTGTGTCACGAAATTTTATTAGCAACGCTCAGATTCGGATTCAGCAACCCAAAAATCATATTTTGGGTTGCTGAATCCGAACTACCCCACAACTTTCCTGGTAAAAACACAATTTTACTGGACGATTTCATAATCGATTTTGGAGGGTCTTCATAAATTACACACTTGAATTTCTTTGTATGATTTGTAAATGTGATACCCCCCCTCCCCCCCATAATATTTTAAATGAAGTGGAACAAAACGTTGAAACAAAAATAAAATAAAATCACAGGTCGAGTGACCCCTCATTTTTGAAAAAAATTGAAAAAAAAATACAAATAATCCTGAACACATCACTGTGATTTTACATTAAATGTTCGAAATGAGCACCCTCAACCTCTTGGCAATAGAACAACCGATTGGAAAACATTTTTAAGTTGACATAACCTACAGCACCATCTGCAAAATTTTAAAATGAGACATGGTCATAAAGTTAGTATTTTCATAGTGGTTTTATTTTCTTTTTGTTTCAACATTTTATTCCACTTCGTTTAAAAAATAACAGGGGGGGGGGGAACTTTAGACACGCACTGTATATTTCATATTTCGAAAAGCAATGCATCAACACGTTTTAGAAACTTCTCACTATTTTACATAATAGGAAGATGAGTAAAACATACAAAACTTTTATATATCACACAACATATTAAACAGGTATAAAAATTATAAATATAATAGCCCATGCATGTTACAGAGCAAAAATAAATATTAATAAAGCAATGCATAACATACCACACACGCACGATAAAAGTAAACTATTGTTAGCCACTATCGACAGCAACTATTGAATTATAGATAACAATCGTATCGACAGTATTCGATAGTGCCCAACACTATCTTTTTAATTTTATTTACATATTTTGGAACTTATCTCTAAATACCTATGTAACTTAAATAGAATTCTCTGAACTCGAATTATTTACTTTGGAAATCCGAGAATTATAAACTGGCACCAATGGATACACCAATTAATCGCATTGTAATCTTTTTATATAAAGCAAGTCTAGCGCAAATTTAAACCCTTTTTAAACCCTTGTAATTAATATCCAAAGGTCATACCTTTATCTGCAACCTTCGTATACGTCCAAAGTGATTCAACTTACGATGTTAGGTATAAAAAATATATATACATTATACATTTAACATCATAATATTGATAGGTACGGGAAGGAATTTACTTAAATGGGTTCGAAATATAAAAAAAATAATTATGTACTTACTGTTATTGTTCTTTATTTCGTTTTATTAAATCTGAGCGAACAATAGGCAATGAATGCTAAAACATAATAGTGAATTTGATAAGATTTTTGATTGCATTCCAAAAACGTTTATTCAGATATGCTGTTTACTAAATTTAATGAAATGCAGTAATTAAGTATACCTGCTCTATAGGTGTAATTTAACACCGGTGGTAATATTTATTTACGCACAAATAGCTCTAGTCCAGAATTGAAGATTTACGTAAGTAACACATTATAAACTTACTACTTACTTGTTTATTTTGATGATCAAATTCAATATTTTCTCAATACATTAAAATAACACACGCATAAACACAACACAAATTAACATAACCTACAACGTGTCTTCTCTCTTCGTCAACTACTAACCTAATGCTGTTAATTGTTATACTGTGCCGCTGTGCCTAATATAATGTGCGCTTCACACGGCGCTTCATAAGTCTGATAACTTATATATGTTTTGTGCTGTAATTTAATAATCTATCAAGTTACGTCCATTTACAAATTAATCATAGGATATTAAACATACCAACTATATAGACCAGTGTATTATTCTGCTAAAGAATCTATTTTCTAGGATTTTCTGTTTTATTAAATATATGTACATATATGGAGTCTGTTATTTATGTCACGATTTTATTAGTATGTACGATTTTTTAAAACCCTGCCAAGCAAAGAACCGTTATAATATGTAGGTGTGCGACTGCTCATTATTAAAAAAATGAGGTGTGGCCACCACACGACTTTTTTTATACGTATGAGCGTTTCAAACTATACAATTTTAAGAATTTTTTTATACAAAAATTATTCAAAATCCTATTCTAAGTACTTTCATTCTCTTAATAAATCGCTATAGAATGCATACTTTGCAAGATATTCGAAAAAAAGTGCTACTCGCTAAGAGTAAAAGTGCTACTTCCGGTCCGAATTTTGAAATTTCATAATTACAAAAAAAACTTTCGAAAATCCAATTCGAAATATTTTTGTACTCTTAATAGGTAAATATACAGAGTTAGTTAAAAGTATGGAGACGGCGATTTATTGTCGTTAATATTCATTTTAGAGAATTATGTTCAATATAAAAGTTTGTTAGGATATTTTGATCTACATTTGAGAATATTTGATTTTTTTTTTCTTCAATTGTTTTTTAGTTACGCCTGTCCGCGCAGTTTTTTTAAATGGGAACTAGTGAATTTTACTCTACCATTCGATAGAGAATTTTTTTCTCTTTACAATAATATTTTTGTTTTTTTTAAATTCATTTTAATAACTTTTACAAGAAAAATTAAACAAATTAATAACAAAGTAAATTAAAGTAAGTGTTCAAATTGTCGTCCATTAGTAATTTGACAATGACCCAATCGATTTACAAAACCCCGAACAGAGTTCTGTAAAAAATCTCGGGGAATTTCTTGTATCGTTCTGGTAATTCGGATTTGTAAATCTTCGACGTTATCGGGCTTATCTTCGTAAACTTTGTTTTTTACGTATCCCCACAGAAAAAAATCTAAAGGACTTAAATCTGGCGAACGGGCTGGCCATTCAATGGTTCCTCGTCTTCCAATCCATCTGTGGGGAAAAACGTTGTCCAGATATTGACGAACATTTACACCATAATGTGGTAGGGCGCCATCTTGCTGGAACCAGATACTGTCATTGGGCAGGTGTTCATTGTTTTCATGTGGATAGAGCGTAGCACAAGCAGGTATTATTTCATTTTGCAATAACTGCAAATACAGACCCGAAGTAAAATTGCCATTGATGAAAAATGGACCGATAATATGACCGCCAAGAATGCCAACCCAAACATTAACCTTTTGGGGGTACTGCGTATGGTGCTCCAAAAACCAAAAGGGATTTTCCGATGACCAGTATCTGCAGTTATGTCTGTTTACTTCACCGGTATGGCAAAAAGTAGCTTCGTCAGAGAAAAGAATATTGTTGACAAAATTTTCATTATTATTATGGCAAATATTTAACATTTCTTCAGAAAATTGTAATCTCCTATCAAAATCATCTTCCGTTAACTCGTGTACAAGGTGTACCTTATAAGGTTTATACTTTTCACTTTTTAAAAATGACACGATCGATGACTGCGAAATATTGAAATTGGCCGCTAATTGATTGGTTGATAAATGAGGATCTTCAGATACAGCCAATAAAATATCCAGTTTGTTATCATCGCTTTTTGCTGTTCTAGGTCTACCACTCCCTGGCAAATCTTTAACGCTACCAGTTTGTTCAAAGCGTCTTAAAGTTCTACCAACAACGGATTTAGAAATGGGATTTCTATTTGGATGCGTATCATTAAATAAATTACAAACGTCTTGTAAACTTCTGCGTCTATCTCCATAACCCAACATCATAAGTATTTCAATTCGTTCATGTTCACTTAAACTCGCCATTGTTAATATTAACAGCAACAAATTGCACAAATGAATTATTTCTGTCAAAGATTTGACGTACACAATAACCACTGATAAAATTATGTCGCTCAAGTTTGTTTATCGCATCGCTTCTGTCTATCTGCGATGTACCGAACATCTGTGAAACACTTGAACCGGCCTTTTCTAATAAAAAAGTTATTAAAATGAATTTTAAAAAAACAAAAATATTATTGTAAAGAGAAAAAAATTCTCTATCGAATGATAGAGTAAAATTTACTAGTTCCCATTTAAAAAAACTGCGCGGACAGGCGTAACTAAAAAACAATTGAAGAAAAAAAAAATCATATATTCTCAAATGTAGATCAAAATATCCTAACAAACTTTTATATTGAACATAATTCTCTAAAATGAATATTAACGACAATAAATCGCCGTCTCCATACTTTTAACTAACCCTGTATATAGAATGCATAATTTACGACATATTTGCAAAAAATCGCTATTCGGTAAGAGTAAAAGTGGTACTTCCAGTCCGAATTTTGAAATTTGTTTTATACAAAAGATATTTAAAATTATCATTTATATACTTTTATACTCGTAATGTACCTGCCTAGAAAGCATGACTTGCGAGATATTCGCAAAAAACTGATTTTCGATAAGAGTAAAAGACCTACTTCCGGTTGGAATTTCGAAGTTTTAAGAAAATTTGTCTCAAATTTAATTTTAAGTACATAGGTATGAATTCTTTATAAATTTGTGTAAAATTAGTAATTGACGAAATATTTGCAAAATTCGATTTTTTCACTGAAGTAAACTACTACTTCCGGTCTACCGATTTTACTGAAAAACTAATCTGATCTCAAGAGGGAGATTATATACGTCAATACATAATTTGGAATAGATATCTACAGCGGTTTGACCGCTATCGTGGTCACACAGAGACAGACACACAGACATTTTTTAAGAACCACTTTTTTGTTATCAGGGGACTTCGAAACGTGGATATCTGCAAAAATCTCGAGGTCGAAAATTTTTGTCATCACAATACTTCCTTTTACTACGTATAAGAAAGTAAAAAGCGGAATTTGTCGATAGATCGGTGGCGCCCCATGACAAAAATTTGAGAGGGTAAGAATCATTAAAAGTATTTTACGAATGTTGATTTCTAAAATACCACCAATCAAAGGACAAAACTAGTTGGTGATATAAATTTTAATATAGCTTGTAATATTGTAGCGGAACCAAAATAATATTTGCGCTATGGACATATACAATATTTGCTTAAATTTCGTACGTTTTGCTATTTGTCCTACCAGTTATTAAATTCAATTAATTTAAAGCCTCTATTAATACAAACCAACTCTCAAATTATCGACTTTATATCAATTTTCAAACTTATTTCAAACATATTAATTTATATTTAATTTAATCCAGCCTCACAAAAATGGCATTTATATTAATGTAGAAGTTTTGGTTGCAAAAATTCAGCAAGCGAGGAAGATCCTGCATATGTTTTGGGTATACATAACGAGTAAGTATCTATAATAAATTTACGCATTCCAATTTAGACATTTTCATTTTATTAGATCGCGAACTTGGAATAGTCTTTCCTCATTTCTACTGCCGTCATTGTCGTGCACAATAATTTAATTTATAAATAAACATCACTTTTTAATCATACGATCATACTTACATGCAGCTATAACATAGCCAATACGATGAAATAGCATTAGTAATTTGTAATTTTAAATTCATATCATGTTGAAGTTGATTTGCTTATGTCGATAATTTTCAAAATCTTCACTAAAAACCCTTTAAACTGGACTTATGGAATTATAACGTCAAATTTAACCAAATTTAATTAATTTAATCAAACAAGTGCAGAAATTGTAAAATGTAAAATTTGATAAAGGACAAATGGCTGATCGGTAAACCAATTACAGACATCCGTTATAGTTGAATTGTTTGGGCAACCGACACGGCCAAAGGACGAACCAAAGACGACGATTAAATGCGACTACAAATTCCCATCGACCGGAAAATTTTCAAAACAATAAAATTAAACTAATTAATATTTCAGGATATATAGCTTCCGCTAGTAAAATATTACATGCACGCCAGTTACAAATTGAATATGATAAGTAAAGTTAGTAAAGTAATATTACTTTACTATGCCTATCTTTTATAAAATATTTGACTATTTTGTATAGTGTGCAAGCATTGTTGACAAATTTATATTGTTTTATGAAAATTATAACAAACGCTGAAAGGAAAGTTGAGAAATGTCAAAGAGTGTACGTATGAATATTATTATTTATAACAGTCCTGAAATAGCTTTTGTAGGTTATATTAGTTGACTGATAAAATTTGACAACATTTCAAATTTGATGCCATTTTAAATTATTGACGCAGTCGGTTGCCAAAGCGAGTCGACCTATCATTACATGATTTCTAATTTTCTTAATTTATTTTTTCTACTCCCATACCTTAATTGTATTATTAGATATACTGGACCTGTACTTTAATTATGTCTATTAAGATACAAATTTTTCATTAAGATACAAGTTTAAATCCAATTGAAATGCGATATCTCAATATTTACCCAATATTCAATATGGCCATGGCTACCTATCTGAAATTTGACAGCTTCTGCAGTTTACTTGTAAGTTGTATGTAGTTAAAATTTTTGTTTTTTGAAAATATAAGCAGTAAAAATGAGCGATGATGACAATGAAATGGAAAATTTGACTCCACTAGAAATTATGGAACAAGTTTTAATAGACACATACAATTTATACCAGCGAAATCTGCAAAAACCAACAAAAAATTTATAAAGTGGAATGTTCAAAAAATAGTATGTGCCTGTGGCACGTGTCGTAATTTTCATACTCGTGACTCAATAGCCATCATTAAATGTTTATTGCATAATATACTATTAATCTACGAGGCGGCGTCATTATGAAACATTTAGTATTGTCATTTGGATGTCATTATGACCTTCATAATAACACTAAGTGCTATTATGAATTCATAATAACACGCATAGGCTTGCTCGTACGTCTGTCTTGATTTTTCGGGAAGTATGAAATTGACAACGTTTTGCGCAATGCCTTCGATATCCGAAGGGACACTCTCAGAATCAGATTCACCCATATTAATATTCGTTATCACTAGCCCAAAAAGTTGGACGTCAATAATAAAGTTACCAAAGACAAAAATGTTATCATGACAGCGACTCCCAGCAAACATGGAAGTAATGGCCGTCAGTCGGGCTAGTGTCGGCAATGCTGGTCAGATGACGGCAACGGCATGCTAATAAAGGGCCATTGTAAAAAGTTTGGCGGCAAAACTGTGTAAAAAGATGTAGTTCTCCGTAACTGGCCCGCTGGCGACCAAAATACTTTAGCGAAGCTCGTGACCTGCAACTCCTAAGTTAATCTACATTTATATGATACAAATACGGACGCTAGTGAAATTTCGATAAATAAATAAATAAAGTGAACATACAAAAACTATTCATTTTTACTTCTGCTTATAAATGTTTTTTTTCCAGTGATAGGTATAAATTCTTCCGAAAGTTGGCGCAACAAATGTATCATTCAGCTGCGATTGGTTGGATTTAGAGGAGCAGATTAGGGACGTCATAAGCAGCTGTGAAAGAAATTGTGTGTTGTGTTGTTTTTCGTCGCGTGTATGCTATTTCACGAATATTGTGCTAACTGATTGATTTAAAAATGGACCTGAGAGATTCTCAAACCATTAGCGCCCCAAAAATGTGAGTATGTTTTCGTTTAATTTAAAATGATTACGTTTCTCACGCGTCTTAACTCATAACCTCATTCACATTTGTTCGGGGGTGTGGATTTCCCGCATGAAGTTTTCTTTTTTATTGCAATCGTTTTTATCTAATATTCTTAATTTATTAAATAGCTATATGGCAGCAAGGTTCAATCATTTTAAAAATTATCGTAGAAGTTATAGATACAAGTTAATTAAAAGGGATTATTATTTATTTTTGCTTCCAGTAGTAAAAAATAAATTCAGTAAAAACGCTACTCAACAGGAAGTAGAAACGATTATCAAAAGCTGGCCGAGGACTGCGACTGACAAAAATGGCGGAAGGAACACAAGACATGGTGCTACTGAAGGTGCCGATAATAAAGATTAAAACCCATTCACTAGAAATTAAGTTTATAATCGCGTTATTTATTGCCTTGTGAAGTTTTCTTTATTTGTTCAAGAGATTTAATGTTCATTTTAAGATTTAAAATGTTACGTTTTGTGAACTGTTCAAGAGATTTAATATTCATTTTACGAAATAAAATGTTACGTTTTGTGAATTGAAAAATAAATGCTTTTAAATAAAATTAATTTTTGGATTGTTTTTGTGAGCGGCGATCGATCGGCATTGAAGCGGACATCAGTCGCATCAACTATGGGCCATTGCTGTAAAAAGGCCTTATTCCTGCGTTGGCCCGGCTAGCGGCCGCAGTCTCCTATTGATAGCGGGCCAATATAGAATTCAGTTAGAGGTTCGCCGTCCGCATAATCGGCTAGCGGGCATTTGGCCGTTGAAGGCCCATCATTAAAATGTTTGCTGGGAGCTATTATTGGCACCTGATAATTTTGAGTTTTTTTTTAATTTATGAAAACGTTTCTAGTCATGGGTGACTCAGAATGAAATTCGATTTTGTTTTTTGTATCTAAAGGAAACTTTCAGTGTCAGATTATCTGTACTGTAACCATTCGAATTATCCTCATGTGAAATTTTTTTCCCAATGGAATAGGTACATACATTTGTGGTGAACATCGTGTTTCTGTGTAAAAGCATTCTACGAAAATGTTCATTCTTACGTGCAAATCCAGAGAGCTTTTCGAAATGGTCATCGATGTCCATCTGCTAATTTAATTAAGCAATGGATAAGAAAATTTCAAGTAAGTGGGTTCTATAGTTTGTTCTAAACCCTGTGGTCGCAGAAGATCTGTTAGAAATAAAATCAACATCGAAGCTGTAAGCGGTCCTGTACACTAAAATCCACTCGTTCGATGAGAAAACATGCGTTTCCTCTATATTTAAACCGGTGTAGTATTCAAAGAATCTTGAAAAAGGATTTATATTACCATCCTTATGAGATCCAGTTGGTTCAAGCTTTGAAGAACATTTTCATTTAGACGGGTACGTGAGGAAACAAAATTGTCGGTACTGGTCTGCGGCAAACCCAAGAGAAAAACATGCAGTCGCTTTGCACACTCGAAGAGTAATTATATGGGCAGCAATGTCTTTTTTTGAGAATAATCAAGGACAATCAATTTGCATTGCATTGTTTGAAGGGTTTTATTCTAAATGCACGACATCAATTAGATGAGTGCATAAAACGTCAATGGTAACATTTAGACAAGATATTGTTTTTCCAGATGATTGTAATTATACTTCTAAGTACAATTTATTAAAACGTTCCAAAACCAATGAACTATTTTATTTTTAAAATCGAATTTTAATCAGATTCACCTTTTATTTATCTATGCGAATAGAACCTATTTGAACCGTTCTAGATTAAATTTTAAATGAAACATGTTCGATATGAACTATAATAATGATCTAACGTTACACGCGTTTCATTATAATGTTCAATAACTATTATTACATTCAAGGTTTAATGATTATTTAAATGATTATTCTATTATCCTAAAATATCAGTACTTTACAAATTTCTATTAGAAAACGGCCAAAGCAAAATTTTGACTTAACTATATACAAATGGAGACCTAGTTGCCGCACTCTTTTTGATGTCTATGATAGCGTGCTGTCTGGTGTGACTTTGATAATATAAGCATTTATTCTTATAATGCACACTATAATCCTATGTACTTAAAAGGATATGTAATTTTGCCAACTATTTACCTATTATTTTTTTATCATTATATGCAGATCACCTCGTTCTACTTGAAAGATAAACGGTATAAATCAAGATGAGTGACAGAATGAAGAGAGAAAAAATAGTGAGCACATATATCTTTGGTGAGCACTTGTACCTGAAATACATTTAACATCATAAATTGAACGAATAAACACTGATAGAGAGCCGTTCTCTACATCACAAAATTATAGTAAGTAATGTGATCCTCACCCTGTAAGAACTATAAGAACACGTGTATACTGTGCACCTAAATGTTACATTAGTTGAACTGTACTGGTTATGTGTTATATTTATTTGCGTTTAAATTGATACAATCTTGTTCTCATATATGTTTGCAGCGAAGTATTGTCAAGGAAATAAATCAATAAAAGCTTGATGTCTACTTATCCTTGTTTCAAAAAAAATTATTATAATTTATTATAATTGTGTAAAATATTATCAAAACATTAAATAATAGTGCCTGCACATAATTTTCATTTAACGTTGTATTTAGTGCATAAGCAAATACCTATTACATAATTATAACGATATTTCATTGTCATAATTAGGGCGCGGACATGACCGAGTTAAACTACGACGAAGTTATAACGAAGCAAAGAAATAATGTAAACAACACACGCTTACTGAATAGCACTAATTTATATGGTGAACTGCAACATCTGTTTACGCTCGAGCAGAGCCCGAGAATGAGAGCAAAAAATGGCGATAAAATAAGGAATTTAATCTACATCGGCGTAGATAGCCTGAGGGGTTTCTAAAATTTATTATATTTACCTTATGTTTCGCAAGAGAAATAATGTAAATATGTACGTATATACTTACTGTTATTTAGTTTCAATAACATACGCGTACATTTTTAGTTATCATTAGGGCGCGGAACCGAGCGAGCCATGACTCATCGCCCATGGGCGCACTATTGAAATGTTGTATTTTTAAAGAGGTTTTAATTTTATTTATACAGGGTTAGTTAAAAGTATGGAGACGCCGATTTATTGTCGTTAATATTCATTTTAGAGAATTATGTTCAATATAAAAGTTTGTTAGGATATTTTGATCTACATTTGAGAATATGTATTTGATTTTTTTTTTCTTCAATTGTTTTTTAGTTACGCCTGTCCGCGCAGTTTTTTTAAATGGTAACTAGTAAATTTTACTCTATCATTCGATAAAGAATTTTTTTCTCTTTCCAATAATATTTTTGTTTTTTTTAAATTCATTTTAATAACTTTTTTATAAGAAAAGGCCTGTTCAAGTGTATCACAGATGTTCGGTACATCGCAGATAGACAGAAGCGATGCGATAAACAAACTTGAGCGACATAATTTTATCAGTGGTTATTGTGTACGTCAAATCTTTGACAGAAATAATTCATTTGTGCAATTTGTTGCTGTTAATATTAACAATGGCGAGTTTAAGTGAACATGAACGAATTGAAATACTTATGATGTTGGGTTATGGAGATAGACGCAGAAGTTTACAAGACGTTTGTAATTTATTTAATGATACGCATCCAAATAGAAATCCAATTTCTAAATCCGTTGTTGGTAAAACTTTAAGACGCTTTGAACAAACTGGTAGCGTTAAAGATTTGCCAAGGAGTGGTAGACCTAGAACAGCAAAAAGCAATGATAACAAACTGGATATTTTATTGGCTGTATCTGAAGATCCTCATTTATCAACCAATCAATTAGCGGCCAATTTCAATATTTCGCAGTCATCGATCGTGTCATTTTTAAAAAGTGAAAAGTATAAACCTTATAAGGTACACCTTGTACACGAGTTAACGGAAGATGATTTTGATAGGAGATTACAATTTTCTGAAGAAATGTTAAATATTTGCAATAATAATGAAAATTTTGTCAACAATATTCTTTTCTCTGACGAAGCTACTTTTTGCCTTACCGGTGAAGTAAACAGACATAACTGCAGATACTGGTCATCGGAAAATCCCTCTTGGTTTTTGGAGCACCATACGCAGTACCCCCAAAAGCTTAATGTTTGGGTTGGCATTCTTCAATGGCAATTTAACTTCGGGTCTGTATTTGCAGTTATTGCAAAATGAAATAATACCTGCTTGTGCTACGCTCTATCCACATGAAAACAATGAACACCTGCCCAATGACAGTATCTGGTTCCAGCAAGATGGCGCCCCACCACATTATGGTGTAAATGTTCGTCAATATCTGGACAACGTTTTTCCCCACAGATGGATTGGAAGACGAGGAACCATTGAATGGTCAGCCCGTTCGCCAGATTTAAGTCCTTTAGATTTTTTTCTTTGGGGATACGTAAAAAACAAAGTTTACGAAGATAAGCCCAATAACGTCGAAGATTTACAAATCCGAATTACCAGAACTATACAAGAAATTCCCCGAGATTTTTTACAGAACTCTGTTTGGGGTTTTGTAAATCGATTGGGTCATTGTCAAATTACTAATGGACGACAATTTGAACACTTACTTTAATTTACTTTGTTATTAATTTGTTTAATTTTTCTTGTAAAAGTTAGGTATTAAAATGAATTTAAAAAAAACAAAAATATTATTGTAAAGAGAAAAAATTCTCTATCGAATGGTAGAGTAAAATTCACTAGTTCCCATTTAAAAAAACTGCGCGGACAGGCGTAACTAAAGAACAATTGAAGAAAAAAAAATTTCAAATATTCTCAAATGTAGATCAAAATATCCTAACAAACTTTTATATTGAACATAATTCTCTAAAATGAATATTAACGACAATAAATCGCCGTCTCCATACTTTTAACTAACCCTGTATAATTATATAACAACTCATAAAATACATTATTATTTGTTCATTTTGTTGTTCAAATCGAGTAAAGGAGTATTAATATTCACTAGCAATACTTTCTCAAGGTTCTCTTCTGTAAGACTTGTTCTCTTTGAATTAAGTACATCCTTATAGATAGAAAACGTCTTCTACATCGCAACTGCTTATAGGTGCGTACTGGAAATATTCTTTTATTTCAGCGTATTTAGCAGTTTGATTTTATGTCATTGTCCCCATACACAATTGCCACAATGTTATTAAATCTGGATTTCTATTAAAAACTGCGTCTAACTTTTGTCGAAGGCCACATCCGAAGTCACTTAGTATTATTAAAAGCCACATCTAATGTGATTAATCCATTTTTTAATTTGAGATTCGATTTTCAAAATATGTGATTAGTTTAGGCAAATTTCCGGCTATTGTGTATGCTAAATACGCTGAAATAAAAGAATATTTCCAGTACGCACATATAACCAGTTGCGATGTAGAAAGGATGTTTTCTATCTACAAGGATGTACTTAATTCAAAGAGAACAAGTCTTACAGAAGAGAAAATGAACAAATAATAAAGTATTTTGTATTTTATAGATCACCAGCCACTTGTTATCCAATTATATAAATAAAATTAAAACCTCTTTAAAAATACAACATTTCAATAGTGCGTCATGACTCGCTCATGTCCGCGCCCTAGTCATAATTGACACAGTCTAAGTTCAAAAATATGTTTCCGTAAGCAAGATCGCTGAAGTTGGCTATTAGAAGGAATTTTTTACACTTATAAATAATACGAGAGCTTTCTTTTTTCACTTATAACTACACAAGAGCCTTCTTTTTTCCCGAAATATTTTCAAATTTTAACGAACATTTTTGTTGCCTGTTTAACATTTGTTAATTAATTCATGAATTAATCCATGAATTCATATACAAATAAATTGATGACTTAACAATAAATTCATGAATTTGTTCATGAACATCATGAGGACCAACCGTATTCACATGTAACAGTAAATTTTAAATCACTTAGGACGTAAATAAATAGTGGTGCTGGTTGGTATCTAACAAGTAAAATGTAAAAGTTACTAAAACCTGACGATATTTTAGAATATGTTGTAATTTATGAATTAGTTCATCAACTAATTCATGAACTGGAATTGACGTCGATCTTTCTATTACACTCGTCAATTTTTGTTCACGAATTAGTTGACAAATATAAAACAGGCTTACGAAATAAATTGCCTGATAAAACGACGAGTCCGAAGAACGAGTCCTTTTATTGAGGAGGTAATTTGTTGAGTTCAGTTACCATTTAGCAACTAAATTTAAGTTTAAAAATGGAAAATTTATTCGGATATAAAAGGAGAGCTCGAATTTAATTCAGTAAGATAATTTACTAAATGCATAAACAATTACTGAAATAGTATATTAAATAAACTACAAGTTTCATAAGACACGATTTTTGCACACGCGTTCAAGTTTAGAACAAGTGCACAAAATGTGTATTGTATTTTGTACTATTTTTTCTATTTTGGTTATTAAAACTTCAAAAAAGCTTAAAATGAGAGACATGTTTTGTTCAAACATTTTAGAAATGATGTTTCTTTGGAGTTGGTTACTCAGATTTTTAAGTAGAACATATTAAATATTTGAATATAGGCGGTGTTATACAGGGTGAGTCATCTCCGCGGGTAAGGCCCATTATGCCTTTATGAGTAAATATATGTCGAAGCGGTTTTTTTCTTGTGATAGCTGCTCATTAGGAGCACATTTTAAAAATATTTTGTATTATACAGAGGGTTCCATAACTTGGTGGCTAACCATAGTTATAGTTTTTTAAATGGAACACCCCATATATTATTGCATTTTTGTATTCCCCGTATAATTTTTAGTCAAACAGTTTTTGACTTATTTCCATTTTTCTGAAAAATTCAATGTTTGTATAAAATTATATTTCTCGAAAACGACGTATTAGATGGACATTTTTTGTTGCAGTGTTGTTTACAATAAGAGGTCCTAATAGAAGCATGTTTTATTTTTTTACAGTTACTAACTGCATGTGCAAAAAACTGGATTAAAATTACATGACACGTTTTTGTATAAAAGTCATTTTTTTTAAATGGAACATCCTATATAACAGTTCATTTTTGAATTGTTTATTAAATTTCATGTCAGAAACATGTAAGACGTTAATACTTTAAAAGTGACTATTACTGAGTTAATGTCGTTTTTTGATATAATTTTGTTAGTTTTTGTATAAAAGTCAATTTTTTCGAATGGAACAGCCTGTATATCAGTTCATACTACTATACTATATTAATTAAAACCATAAAACTGACAAAATTATATCAAAAAGCGACAATAGCTCAGTAATAGTAACTTTTAAAGTATTAACGTCTTACATGTTTTTGATGTGAAATTTAATAAGAAATTCAAAAATGAGCTGATATACAGGATATTCCATTTCAAACAAGAAGAATTAGTGTGCTTAAAAACACACAGCAGAAGTGTAAACTTCATCAAGGCGAGGTTAATAATACGAAATAGACGCGTATAATATTTCAGTAACGTATTAAATAAAACGTATTCGCACATTTATTACATTTACACACCATATAATATTCAGTAACGTATTATACGACTGATGCGTCATGCTCTCCCAAGTAACGGTCGCCGAACGAGTATAGCAGTGACGTATGTATATGTATAAGTAGACGATATGAATATTCGATTACGTGTCCCGCGCTTGGTCTGATGCAACGTGCCGGCGTCATACATTGGTCATACCCCTCCGGCTCGGGATCGCACCTGCTCGGGGACATGCATTTATTTATTCATTTAAATTTCAATTTAATTGAAATTAAATACCTCTATATGATATATTTATCTTGTTCCCTTAGCCGACTTTACCCGAACGAGCGTTACACATATCCGAGCGTCACACATATCCGAACGTTACACATATCTAATCGTTACACATATCCGAGCGTTACATATCCGAGAGTTACATATCCGTGCGTTGCAGGTCAGTCTTGTTCACTGCCTACAATCAGCGCAACGCGCCTAAAGAAGTTTACACTTCAAAAATTGACTTTTATACAAAAACTAACAAAATTATATCAAAAAATGACAGTAGCTCAGTAATAGTCACTTTTAAAGTATTAACGTCTTACATATTTTTGATGTGAAATTTAATAAGACATTCAAAAATAAACTTATATACAGGGTGTTCCATTAAAAAAAAAGACTTTCATACAAAAACGTGTCATATAATTTTAATCCAGTTTTCTGCAAATGCAGTTAGTAACTGTAAAAAAATAAAACATGCTTCTATTAGGACCTCTTATTGTAAACAATGCTGCAAAAAATTGTGTCCATCTAATACGTCGTTTTCGAGAAATATAATTTTATACAAACATTGAATTTTTCAGAAAAATGGGAATAAGACAAAAACTTTAGATTTTAGGCCTATACTATCTTATTACTTTTTGACTTAAAATTATACGGGGAATACAAAAATGCAATAATATATGGGGTGTTCCAATTAAAAAACTATAACTATGGTTAGCTACCAAATTATGGAACACTCTGTATAATACAAAATATTTTTTAAATGTGCTCCTAATGAGCACCTATCAAAAAAAAAAAACCGCTTCGAAATATCTTTATTCATAAAGGCATAATCAGCCTTACCCGCGGAGATGACTCACCCTGTATATGTAATTATGATTAAAATTCAGACTGATTTATGCAATAAATTATTTCAAATTATCAACAAAAAGGACGAAATTAATAATTGCACGCCCCCAGAGATTCGCAAAATAGCAGCAGACAATTTACAAAATCTTTCGCCAACATAGTCTCGACATATTTATCAAAAACAAGCTTTTATAACAATTGTACTAATTGTACTATTCAACATGGGAAGTAAATTTCAATAGTAGCATCAGAAAACTTATCATCCAACACTGCTTAACAATTTATATTATTAATTAGTAAATAAAATGTTAGCATGTGTGCTTTTTATTCATTGTACAAATTCTATTGTACACGTTTGTTACATTAAAGCAGTGGCGGCTGGTGAGCGCGTTTTGGCGGTGCAGTTGCGTGGACGGGACTGGTTCGTTTGTTGTCGGTGATATGGTCGACATCTGGGAGTACATCGCCGATAATGGGAGAGTCGGTCTTGTCTGTGTGGTTGCTCACGCCCGGAGCCGCCACTGCGATTAAAGGCTTATATTTCGACATTTAAATATAATTTGGTTCCATTTATTTTGTTACCAACGTCAAAGCAATAAAATTAGCGTGCGATAAAGTAATACTTTATGCAACCAAAACGGGTGTCGTAAAGTGAACTTTATAGCACCGAAACAATAGGAAAATTTTATTACATATACCTCGTTCCAAAAAGAGAGAGAAAAAATTCTGAACAGACCCAAGTGAGAATTGTTTCTCATTGGTTGACAGCAAGGCGAAATAACACCATACTACATTCGCTTTTTGTTATAAATTGTCAAGTATTTTGACATCTTTGACATTGTTTGTTTTCTAGATAAATTTATTTACTTTCATATGTTGTGATTACTTCATTTACCATTCAGTTGCCATAATTGCTGAAGAATCTATATATAATTTAATTTGGTACAGATTTCATATTTCAAGTAGATATTTAAATTTAATTTTACCGCCTAAAATTGATTTCACCAGATAAAAGTTGTAATTTGGGCTGGAGGTCTGTTCAGAATTCCGTCTCTCTCTTTTTGGAATAAAGTACAGTTCTGTGCAATAAATTGGCGTACACTTAATATACGCTTACGTAAATATGACTTTTGTTTGAATATCTGTCATGTATGACAAATTGAATTGACGCTACAATTCCATTTGTCAACTTAACTTAAGCCATTTTCACAATGGCAAAATAATGTCAAAATTAGCAATAAGACGTGTACGCCAATTTATTGCACAAAACTGTACATAATAATTATATTATTTAAAAATTCAGTTATTAAAAACACAGATTTTATACACTTTGTGAAGATTACTTACGATGAGTCTGCAGATTTTATGTCATAACAACACTTCATAACGAACACTACGATGATAAAGTAAACAGATACCGCGCGATCATTTAAATTATAAATTAGAGCAGGCTGTGAAATTTAAATTAAGTTGATATATAAGTACTAATTTACAATTTGAATTGTCAAAGTGACGTTTCACAATGTTAATTAATCAATAATTGACATTCTGGACAACCTAATAAAAAGAATCCCGCCTGCTATAATTTAGAATTTAAATGATCGCGTGGTATATGTCGGATCAACCAAGGACAATACGCCAAGCTTACTGTTGCGTCGACTTTGACATTTTGTTTTGACAAAGAGTTCCTTAATTTTATGACATAACAAGAATACATAAATGGTTGTCGGGTCAACCAAAGGTAAACAAGTTCTTGCCGATTAAAAGTTAAAGTAAACTGTTTTCCTTGTCAAAGTGATAAAACAATTCCGACTTATGGTTTTTTTTTTACACATGCAATAAATTATTGTTGTTAAAAGAAACTTTTTCCCTGTTTTAAATTAAGCTTTTTTAGTTTTGGTCCATTGAGGAACTTCTGAGATAGTAGGTTAAGTATAGCGTTGATACTAGTGGTGTTGCAAATGTAACTATCCGTTACTAAAGTACTCGTTACTCGATAAGATCCGAAGTAACGAATACTAGTTTCAAATAATCGTTACTTTTCCAAATAGTTACTCTCATATATATAATTTTTAGAAAATGCATTCTTGTCTGAAATATTTTATTAAGAAATATAATTTAGAGTAAATAACTTAGTACAAAATATTTGAATTTAACCAATTATTAGTATTACTTGTATTTGCGTAGGTCGATTTCATTATAAAAGTTTTGTTTGAACTTATTGGATTCAGGCAATGTAAAATGATTTTTTTGCCATGTACTACATGTCACATTTATTTGTGTGATTTAATATGGGAGTCCGGGACTTTTATGGTTTTATGATAAAATATCTCCCCTATCCTAAATAAAATGGCTCCTTAAAAAATACTTAAGGCTTTGGTATTTTACTTTTAATTTTGAGTTGGAATGGTTTGTATGATACTTTTAAGGAATCTTTTTTATTTAACGTAATATATATTAAAATTAGTATATACACAGAGAAGACTGTCTAATACAATCTAGATTATAGAAAAAATATAATACCGGTTTTAATAAGTTTTATTAATACTTAATAATCCAGTTAATTGTCTCTATAATACAAATATAATACAATATCTTTAACATTTACTAAACAATAAAGTTTTGGCGTGTATAAAAATTTAAGTGCTTTCAAATTTTAAATATACCTATTGAAAATGACAATAATCCAGACAATGAAAAGGAATAGCTACAGAAAAACAAAACCTCAAAAATTGCACTAACCTTCCCAAAAACAGTAACGGTTTGGACGCAGCTCTTTTTTTTGTTGTTGAAACTTTGGGTATAATAATCGAAATATGATGTGGTGCACCTGCCGTTTCCTAAATTGTTTTATTTTGTGAATGACCACTCAATATTTGCTTATTTTGTATATACATACACAACTTTGCTGATGTTAATACGATGGCGATTAAATTAATCTGCAGATGACAACGGCGTAATGAAAGACAATCGGGTAATCTTTGTATATAGGCTGAACCAATCGGGAAAACTATACAGACTGTGCTAAGTAACTTACTTCCTGTTACTTTAATTGAAAAATATTTCAAGTAAAAAGGAAGACGAACAATTAATAGTATTATATGTTATAATAATCCTAATTAACAGATTCATATTAAATTTGTGTATTAAACTTTTTTGCTGTCACTATGCGTACTTAATACAAAAATTAATACTTACGATTATATTTCTAATAGCCTGTATTATACAGTCTTTTCTGTGTAATGGATGATTTTGTTTGTACCATATATTAACTATACATATGCCCGCACCGCACATTTGAACGAGTACTCGGTAACGATTAAAGTAACGGATATTGAATTCGAAAGTAACGGATAGTTACAAGTATTGAAAAGTAACTGAATTCAACATCACTAGTTGATACTTTTTCTGTTACAAAATTATCGAAATCGCCAATAATTTTGGTTTGATTTCAGACCGCTTATATGTATGTTGAGACTTGCAATATCACTTGTATTATTTGATACCTAATTTTTGTGTTCCTTGTTTATTCTGCCGTAGGGGAATTAATATTTTGGTTTGGAGGAGTGAGGGGTATAACTCTCCGCCCCAAACATAGTTATCATCACTATATGGACCTGCGATCATCCAAATTGTTACATTACACATTCATTTTGCGAAAAAAACCTTCTCTCAATGTCCAAACTCTTCATTTTTTACTTGCATAGTGATGATAAAAATTTTGATCTGGAGTTCCCTAATACCGAAAAACTGGTTTTAAAAAATATCTGTTTGTATGTGTGTGACCACGATAGCGGTCAAACGGCTGAAAGTATCAATTCCAAATTTTATATTTACCAGTTTAATCTACTTCTGAGATTTGATTAGATTTTCAGTAAAGTCGGTAGACCGGAAGTATACCTTGTCTCAGAATAAGAAGGAGTGATTCAAATATCCCGCCAAAACATGGAACACATAGCTTAAAATTTAGTAGACAATTTGATATGACATTATGACAATTGAGGTTAGATGAACTGTATTAATACTAACTAAGGATTTAGCTGTTTTGTGTTTCATTTACTACTTTCATTAAAATAGATGGATGTGCTGTTTTTCATTCTACCAGTCAAAGCAGCAATACGAGTGCACGGCAATTGGAAACAGAAGAGTAAAGTTATAAGCACAAGTGAGAGTAAAGTTATAAAGTAGGTGCATATATCTATAATTTGATGAATATAAATCTCTTAACATTCAAATCTGTTCATTCTATTTTTCAAAAAAAATCATTAGAAGAATCTATGGATAAAGATATAGGCCCAATTTACAAATGAAAAGAGTAGACTTTGTTCTGAGCAATTTGAGTAGGATTGCCATTATAAATATATAATTATTTCACATTTTAGTGAATGTGCTATATCAACATAAAAATTGTGAATCAAGTGTATTTATTATTAAATATTTGTATCAGCGAGCAAGAATGAATCAAACCTTTTACCTTTTATCAAAACGTCCTTAAGAATTTGCAGAAAAAGTTTATGCTTATTAGTTTCTATTGTAAATATCAATAAAGAACTTGTACAGATAAATCATTCGTATTACTGCTACAAACCTTGAGGAGGTAAATTCAAGCAACTACTCTCACTAATGTGAAACTTACATAGACCAGTAATAAATTGAAAAATTTACATCGGCTGAAGTTGTTTACACGACCTGCAAAGATAATTACATATACCTACACATTACTAATTATTCTTCTCTATTAAAATTGATGTATTTTGAAAATATATAAAGTATAACACATTTTTATTTCTATTATATATTGGAAATTAACAATAATTTAGTGTTCACAAGATTAAAAATTTACATGGTCGGCACAATTTTTCCAAATACTTGTAACATTTGTAATTGCTTCTGTCAAAAGTTCTTGAATAACTGATATTCTGAAAGGGGATTTTTTTGAAGTAACATCACCTTATGTATCAATTCAGAACGTATATGAAGTATTCTTAATTGCCTATCTTTATCGGTATGGCTTTTTAATCCTACAGATTTTCAACAAAGCTTGTCGTGCACTCATTATACTTGTGACAATCCAAACTTTTTCCCAAATATTCTCCACCAGATATTTTCATCTTTTTCTATTAGTACAGGTTTCTTTACATTTGACATATCTGAAATATAACATGTATATGAACATGTGGTAATATAATTAGTATTTAATTAACACTTACTTGAAATTAATGCGTCAATTCTAGAATATATGTGAGTTGTTCAGTTCATTTATGGTATGAACTCATCTACAGTTATTTTTGCAATGATATTAATTGTTGGACGTTTGATTTTTGCACTGTCGTACAGTATTTTTGACAGATTCATCAAATTCAAAGTTTTAAATGCCTGATCTCTTGTTCCTTAGGTTTTAAGCCATCTGATCAACTCATGCTCGTGTTGTACATAAAAGTACGGATTTTATTTAATAACACAATAAACTATAATAAACCGAAGTAAAAATGTAAGAGACTAGGTTATGGCTTGACTATAAACATAAAATTACGTTTTGTCAAACTTATTTTTCCATGTTAAACTTGCCTACGCAAGAACCAATGAAATACCTTAAAAATATACGCCATTTTGGCGCGATATTTGAATCACTCCTTCTTATTCTGAGACAAGGTATAGTAGTTTAAAATTCGAATTTTACCAATATTTCGTCAACTACTAAGTTAATAAAAGTATTTCGAAATTCCTACCGGAAGTAGGTTTTACTCATGTCGAAAATCAGCTTTTTGCGAATATTTCGCAAGTTATTATAATTTCTAGGCAAATACATTATTTAAAAACAGTTAGAACTTGCTTTTGAATACTTTTTGTATAAAAAATATTTCAAAATTCCGACCGCATTTTATCAAATAGGGATTTTTTGCAAATATTTCATAAATATATACTGTAAAAAATGTTTTTCGAAAAATCTATTTCTGGTAGTAATTTCGAAAAACTGTTTTTTATAACAACTTTCTAAAATTCACTATTTAGTACTTCTATTCTCAGAAATTTGTCTAAACTTAATAGTTCACAAGCTATTGGTGAATTTTGATTTGTTCACTGAAGTAAACTAATAATATTTCCGGTCTAATGATTTCACTGAAAATTTTATCAGATCTCAAGAGGAAGATTATACTTGAAAATATCAATTTTTGTACTGTGAATTTTAGCCGTTTAGCCACTGTAGTGGTCACATACAGAGAAGAGGAGAGATGTTTGCAAAAAACAGTTTTGCGGTATCAGACAACTTGGAAACATGGAAATCTGAAAAACTCTTGAGGTGGAAAATTTTCGTCGTCACAATATTAAACTAAACGCGTTGAATTACTAGAAATTATTCCTAATTGTGAGAAGGAAATGGTAGATCCCTATTATAGAATTATATTTAAAAATTACATATATTCGACCAACTGCATCTAACCTCAACCATTTACTTTAGTACTTACAGAAATCTGTATAAATGCATCCATCACATGTGTTCACTTTGAACACCACAACCAAGAAAAACGCGATCTCTGACAAGTCGTCAAACAACAACATTTTTATACAAAATACAGTTTTTTGTCTTTTACTGGAAAGGCTATTTCAAATGAACATAGAAAACCAATATTCTGAAAATTATTTTTAGCTATGTATAAAGAACAATACAGAGGGCGCTACGTTATTTCAGTAAAACCCTTTTAGAATGATAACTGTGACACTCTTATATGATATAAGCATATAAATGGAATTGACTATAGTTAATTATGGATAAAGAAAGTTAAGGATTAAAAAAAGAAACCTGTTATGTCAACAAAAAAGGTATTTTAATGTTACAAATTCAAAAGGTTGTCTATTACAAATATGTATAATATATAAAAAGAAATACTTGAGAGCGAAATCAAAATTAATCAACAACTATAGACTAACAATATTAATAGAATATAACCTATAACATTGCATTGATATTGCATAATTAATTAATTATATCTATACTAATAATAATAATATAGTTATTATTATTATTAGATTAAATTACCTATAAATAATCAACAGTAGTATAGTAAATAACCACAACGTTTACGATAAGAAAAATAAAGAGAAAAAATCGATATCAGTATATATAAATCATACGCATTACTTTTTTTTATTTCCATACATGATGTGGCAAAAGTCAAATAAAGTCAAAATTATTCACATTTGATCTATTGATACACTAGAGTTTTAAAAGAATAAAATTACGTTTTCTTTGTCACACCCTGTACCTATATTATATTTACATATAAAAATGTATTGTGCGTTAAATATATATTTTCTTATTTCATTTTTTAAAATTCACTCTGATATGTACAAAATGCATCATCTTCATCATTAGTCTTAAATTCTAAAGCATATTTCATACTTATAACATAACCAATACCATACTCCAAAAATGATCTAGTAATAGTAGTAAGTTCTTGAGATATGTTATTTAATTCCGTTTATTTGGTCCTTATCTGTTGTAAATAGATTTTTTATGTCTTGCAGTGCCTGCTCGATTCTGCTAGCAAATCTGTGACAATCCTGGAAAGATACAAAAAAAATACAATTACTTATCACAATTACATGCATTACAAGTTAGGAATAATTTAGTTTATTATTTATTTTAAAATATGTTTAAAGTGGGTAATCTTCTATTGGCTAATTACCAGGGATTTTTTTTTATTTATGGAGGGACAAGCATTTATCATTTATTTTTTTACTTCTTGTAAAGATTTCTCCCATAAAACAAAGTGATTTTTTATGTTCATTTGGGATGGTTATTCCAACTCTCGCTAAAATTATAACTTAACTTAACTTATTAAGCCTAATCACGGATTACCTCTAACCGGCGTTTTTCAATGCGAAGAAATACACTGGTTATCTAAATATTGTTTAAGGATTTATTGTATAGTATATATATATATTTTGTTCTTGACCGTTCAATGATACACTTTACACTACAGTGTTTTCAAAAAAGAAAAATTATAATTTTTAAAAATGTAACGAGGTGTTAACCAGAATAATTTTAACGTGTTTTTTTGTTGTGTTCCGTCTAGAGTTTTTAATGAATTTTAATCTGTGAACATCATTATCATAACCACTGTTAAGACCAATAATGTTAATGAAAATCAATCGTAAAGAAACATGCACTTCTGTATCATGTGATATTGTCCACATAAACAGTTCACATTTTGATGCCCTGATGAAGTACACGATCATATGTACGAAATATTGGCAGAAAGAATAAAGAACTAAAGCACAACCAGTTTATGATTGCTAGATTCCCCAAGAACCTATTATTCCTATATATATATATATATATATATATATATATATATATATATATATATATGCATTTAGTACTAATACACCTCCAAACGCTATGTAATTAGGTTGAGTTTGGCTCCGCTTTGACGAGTTCGGCTCCGATTTCGGAGGCGAGAACGTATCTTGCTGTTTTCATCTTAGTATTATCAGTTTAGATCTTTGGTGTTATTTGCCAATTTTTTACTCGGAGTTGAGAACCACCTAGATACACATACAAACATGTGCCATAGTTGAGCGAATTTTTATCAGATGGCGCTGCTAGTTTATACAGTTAATATATACCGGTAGTTACCGCCTCTGAATATGCCAAGTACGAGTTCTCCTCGGTTTGTTGGCAACATTGCAAAAAGCGGTGACGATACGAATACTTTTAATATTTTATTTTCATACCACAACAAAGCTGTGAAGGTTTAATAGGGAAAAGATTGATGTAAGAATGTTTAATTTTTATATTTTTGCATTACACAATGTTAATGAACTAGAAAAATAATAAAATAAAATAACAATATATTAGTACTTAAACATAAACCAGTTACTTATTTTTTTTATGAACTAGGAAAACTAATAAAGTAAAATAATAATATGTTAGTAAGAATAAGCCAATCACTTATTTTTATGTTCTCGTATATGTACCTAAAACGTCTCTGTGTTGATTGATGATTTTTTCACACACACCTTTTCTTGGAATTTTCTTCTTTTTAATATGCTCTTTAAAATGCGAAGTAACCAGCTTCTTTTGGTGGGTTGTCCGTCTAATTCTATTAATTTTCCTTTTTGTCTTCATGTTGGCTTTATCCCTTTCGGAATTATTATCAGATTCAGCTAATATGTAGTTCGAATCAATATCAACATCTTTTTATACTCCATCTCTTTCCCTTGATCAAATAAATTTAATAATATAGCGATTTTAGCTGTTTGATAAGCATCTAGAGTTATTTCGTAAAATTCTCGATGCGTTTTGTCGGTATGGCCTATATATTTTGCAAATTCTGTATAATCCTTTTTAGTCAAATTTAATATTTGCATTAATGTTGCAATTTGTTTTCGTAATCGGTTTGACGTCATTGCATCGGTATTTCTTATGTCACAAGAATTACCAAATTTTTTGAGAACTACGTCTCCTCGCACCCATTGATCGATTACCTTGGGGTACGCAAACAAATATTTATTTTGTTGTGGTACTGTTTGGGTTTCTTGTCTTATATATAGTAACATGTTTATGTATTCTTGCACATTGGGTGGAAATGAAAACACAATCGGTCTGCTGTCTTTCCTACCTGCTACTACGCGTTTATAATTTGAAATCAGTGCTTTTTTAGATTGCCTTAAAAGTTTCCAAAAATTCACTTTGATTAACATTTTCTAAAATTTCTTAATTAAGGATCTGTTTCAAGGTGCTGAACACCTTGAAACAGACTGTGAGTGCCAATGAGGCATCAACTAATTTCTTGAAAGCTTTTGCATTGGTATTATCTTCTCTTAATAAAGCAACATTCTTCTCAGCAGTTTCTAATAAATGACTTTTAAATGTTATTATGTCTTTGGTTAGCGGTAACATAACGGGTTTATTCCATTTTTTCAACTAGATCGTTTAGCGCTAGTGAAGAGATTTCATTAGTCCATGGGGTTTGTACTAAAAATCTAAATCTTTTTTGTTCCTTCAGTCTATCTTCGTAATTATCACATTTAAATTCCGGAGTTTCAAATGAGTAGTAATATCACAAATTTGTGGTTGAGTAGTACCACCTATATGTAAAGTCAAACTCCATGCTTTAAAGTTTTTTTTACTTTCATTATATCCACTGACTGTTTTAGTACTTAAAACGACATCGTCAAATAGACTAGGATAGTATTTGGAAAAAGGATAATTTTGGTTTTCCAATTCGCCGACGCATTTCAATGAGTAATCTGAAGCATTCTTTCATTTTATTCGAGCATGCAACGGAAATCTGCGTCCGTTTATGTTTTTTAAGGTAATATTGTCCAAAGTGTTTTTTTAGCCAAAAATCCAATGTTTAGTAAATGGCATTAAATGCCATTTACTAAACATTTCCGTTTTACTCTCAATGTAGCAGTTGTGTTTGAATTTTGATTAGCACATGCTACTAATGTCTAAGAAGTACACGGTGGCGTATGTTTCGGCCAGTATCGCTGTTTGGCTTTACAATACATTTTTGTAATGCCTTCTTAAATATTTCACTGCAACTATACGCTTGCAATGAGCACATGTTAATTTGTCTGGATCTAAGTTTTCGGTTTGCACAAAATTTTCGAAATTTGTTTCATATCGAAGTAAACCCAAAATATTTCTTTTGCTTGCCTTCTTTAGTCTTTTTTGGAAATTTTAAGTAATCTCTAACCTCTGTTTCTTCTAGATGATGACTGTATAACTGTAGCTCGAAATTAGTAACACCAATTTTACAAAATTTACACACAGTTCTTTTCTTTTTGTTTTTATTGAAAGCTTCTACAAATTGATAATTTGAATGTTGAGACGAAACTTTTGTTTGGCAATGAAATTCTGGAAGTACTAAATGATTTATTGTGGAAATATTTTCTTTGGCATTCTCTTTACCATCAGATGTGCTACTTTCTTCTATATCAAGGTATCGTTTTTTTAACAGCAATTGATGTAATAATAGGGAAAATCAAAATGTACGAATTATGCTGTTCCGACTGCTTTTTACATGGACTACGACAAAATTCTGACAATAATTCACTTGTAAGTGTTGTATGAGATTTAAGGGATCCTAGTGTGTCTTCTGTGCTTTTTTCTGTGTTATCGGTTGGACCAAAATCTTTCTTAAGTAACCAGTTTAGCGTTTTTTCTTCTGGTCTTTTACACAAATATTTTATGTTTTGAGTTTGTAGCATACCTATTTATAATTAATTTGAGTTTTCATTTATTTACATTTTTCTATGGAAACTAAATTAAACTGGGAAGAAGAAAATATTATTCGATTTTTTTTACATAACATTGTATTATCCGTTTTACTCAAAATAAAGGGCCATTTTTCTGTCTTTTAAAGCCCAATAATTCAATTATTATTATTCCGAAGGTTTTTTTTTCGACTTTTTAAATTTTAATTTGCCAAATCCCAAGATTCAGCATCTAAAATTTAAAAAAAAATTATCGGTACAGCCTCTAAATTTGAGTTTATCGGCTAGATGTAACAATTCTTAACGCAAAAATAACTTTAAATCTCTAATATCGAATATCATCCTGATGTGTCTCGTTACACAAATTCAGTAAATTAGTAAAGTTATAATCAAAATTTTTATGGCATACTGTATACCGTTAGAAAACGAATATCCTAGAGAAGTTTTTAAAAGAATTAGAAGCTTACTATTGCTTTTAGATATTTTTTTATTGCCATGTAAATTTGAGTTCAAAGTTTATTTTCACCTCTTCTTCTCTTTAAATTTGTGAGTAAATGAAATAAAAACCGCATGCTATTTGCAAGTAATTTTGAATTTCGTTGAACCACACAACAGTACACATTAAAATTAAACCTAAATTTGGAAGTTGTACTTATAACTTTTATAAAATTTAAGTTAAAATGCTGAATTTTGGAATTTTGCAAAATAAAAATTATAAAGTCGAAAAGAAATCTGTGACTAATATTTAGTTATTGGGCATTAAGAGGCAGCAAATGACCCTTTCTATCGGTCAATTTAATATGGCAAACGATGCACTGACCGCCTGTTCATATAGAATTATACAATAAATAGGTAACGCTGTTTTGACAAAATAACATAATTTTGTTACTATCACATTGTCTACAAATGCAAACTTTATTCTATTCCATATATAAACACCTGAGTGTAGGAATCTCCTATAACGGATATTATTAAGACAATTTTTTAAAATTGTGATTACTAACTACTGCATTTATTCAAATTACAATAATTTTTAAGTAAATCCAGTACAAATGTGAGCATCCTCGTCATTTTTTTCTGTTTCGCATATTGAAGTTTCGGAAATATTGTCTTCAAATAGTAATTCTAATTAATTGCCATTACTTTATAACATGTGAATTATATACGACCATAAAATCAATATCAAAGTAGCTGTATTTACACTACAAAGATAATCTAAATAATTAAATGTGTACGTGCACTGAGTTTTTCTCAGTTTTTCGTTGAAAGTAATACAGTGGGATAAAGATATTTATTGTATTCATTCAACTAGGGGTGTAGAATATCAAAGGTATTTTGCATATTATTTTTTTATAATAATATTATGTTATTGAATAAATGGATTTTTCTATCTTCATCTTAATTTAATATAAACGCATTTAATATTTAGTGATCTGTCCATTTTTTCCATGTTCATTGTTCAATTAGTAGAAACTGTTCGCGTGATCAATCGGAGCAAAATACACTGAATAATATAATGGCTATACTGGCAAGAAGTAAGCTTTAAATTTCAGACAATTTGGCATCGTTGCTAGAGCCGAACTCCACCGCTACTTAATACATTTTTAAATACGCTGAGCCAAACACGTACTTTACATATGAGGAGTACAAAGTGTACTATACACAAGTTTCAAATTTGTATAAAATAAATAAAAGATTTTATTACCCCTCTTTCGTTGTCTGTATTTAGAAGAAAATAAGTGTTCTAAAAACGTTAAATGGACTTGTCACATTTTATTGTTAGTAGTGGAGCTATGGTCGTCCTATGAACGTAAGGAGGCAAATACGATACAAATGCACATATATAGATATATATATATATATATGTGATATTAAATTTTTATTGACCTTTTTAATTCATATATGTAAATATATATTAATGTTACTTGATATACATATATCAGTACGATTTAGAAATTCGAATTCAGACACCGACGGTAGCTCAGTTGGTAGAGCAACCGGCTAGTAATCGGTATGTCCTGGGTTCGAATCCCAGCCGTGTCGGTAATTTTTAAAAAAAAAATTACCTAATTAATTTAATAGTCAGTGGTAATATTAGAAAATTGTAATTTTCAAACACTGCAAATTTGCGAGTTTTAAAATTATTTAAAACTAGTATAACGACCTACAAATCGTCCAATAAAAATTAATATATATTTACATATATGAATTAAAAAGGTCAATAAAAATTTAATATCACATATATACAGCACATGGACGTTTAGTGCTTAATATATACATTCTCATTTCCATCTGTTACTTGATATACATATATCAGTACGATTTAGAAATTCGAATTCAGACACCGACGGTAGCTCAGTTGGTAGAGCAACCGGCTAGTAATCGGTATGTCCTGGGTTCGAATCCCAGCCGTGTCGGTAATTTTTTAAAAAAAAATTACCTAATTAATTTAATAGTCAGTGGTAAAATTAGAAAATTGTAATTTTCAAACACTGCAAATTAGCGAGTTTTAAAATTATTTAAAACTAGTATAACGACCTACAAATCGTCCAATAAAAATTAATATATATATATATATATATATTGTCTTTCTAGCTAAGCTCAGTCGGTAGAAATTATAATCGAGTATGAAAAATAAATAATAATCTCAGGATTGAATTCTTTTGTAAAAGTTATTTTAATATTTCTTTCAAAATAATCTTTTTAAAAACACAATATAATGCATGTTGAACTACATAAATTAAGTAATGATGAAAAAATCTCTAAATCACATAACAACAAATTCAATTACAAAATTAAATTTTCAGTCTTAATGAAAATTATTAAAACAATAATAGAAATATGACTATTCAGATAATGTTTATATAAAATAGAAACAGTTTTACAATAAATTAACTATCAATTCTATTGTTCTCTTTATCTTATAAAGATATTAATTCAATGTTTGATATTAATTATTATGAAAGAATTTTCTTTTAAATGTTTATAACTCTACTTAACGGTTCTTCTATTTCTGTCTAGGACTGGTCCTCTTCATAAAATACGTCTTATCTGGATTACAGGTACAGTTTCTTAAGGTCCGGATAATACAGCATATAAGGTCGTATAAGTTAAATTCATCCAATAGGTTTTTCTCGTATTTGTATACACGTTATAGGGGCTTCTTCTATTTCGGTAAAACGTTTCTTTTATGTATTTTTCAGTTTATAACTCCAATTCCATTTATTTTTACAAGCAACATCAAGGTAATTCCGGTTCAGTAATCACTTCGGTTCAAGATATGAGTTCCACAAGTTTACGACTTATCAAACATGTAGATCAGGGGTGTCAAACTCGCGGCCCACAACGAACATTTTTGCGGCCCGGCCAATATATCGGCACACGATATATATAATAAAATAACAAACCGATGCAGAAAAAAATAAGATAGATAGAATTCGCTAAACGTTATTTTAATTATACTCTTTTTTGCTATTATTAAACAAAATGCGTACATTCATTTTGAATATACCACAATTAGGTAAATACGTTATCTAAGTATAAATAATATCTAAAATATATCAAAAGTTAGGTTACTGCCTGTTGAACGTGCCGAGATGGTGGGGGCGCCACGGTAGGCGTTGCCATAGAAACGCGCGGCGAAAGAAAAAAAGAGACAGTCTAGTTTTTTTTTGTTGCTGTTGATTACTATTCGGAACATTCATGGAAGTCGTGTGCAGGTGGTATTCGAAGAAGAGGTGAGTGCAAATTTCGCTATTATAACCATTATTCATTTAATCCGTAGTCAGAAATATTCTGTATTCGTTAATTCAAGCTACACTGCCTGTTTTCTACTTAAATGTTCAACTGTTAAATAATAAAACAGTAATTTATTGTTGAACGAAAAGCTAAAAATATAGATTATTAATAAGATGTCCTGGTAGTAAATAATTAACAGTATTTAGCCGGAAAACAACTGATTTGTGTAAAATTTAGTCAGAGTGCAATAATATGCAGTGATTTGTAAAGAATTAAATCGCATGTGAATAAACTTTTGAACAAGATTGTACCAGGGATTCATCCCGCCTAAATTAGTTATTAGATCTTCCGTTATATAGCTGGGTCTCAGTTCTCTAACTACAGTCTTATACGACGGATTGGTGCACGTAACGGAAAATAAGTTGTATAGTTTATATAGGATTATTGCTTAATTCATAGTACGATTGTTGATTTGTGCAGTTATTCTCTCTCTAGTAAGTTAATGTTCAAGAAAAAAACATTGATATTTTATTAAAACATTTTATTTCTTTCTGTTAACAACTGTTTATTTATTTCAGCCCTTTGTATTCAATATGTCCATATCGAAGCCAAGTGGCAGTAAAACTAAACGAAAAATTGCTGATGAACATAGAATATTTCAAGTAAAATGGGAACTAGACTATTTTTGCTGTGAAGTAAAAGATAAAATAATCTGCTTAATATGTAAAAATGCTATTAATGTACCAAAGATATATAATATTAAACTTCATTACGAACAACATCAATTAAAATATGACAATTACGAAGGATTAATGAGGCAAGAAAAGTTGAAAGAGCTCAAGTTAGGTCTGAAAAAACAACAGTTAATAATTAGTAAAGTATTGCAAGAAAGTGAAGCGGCGGTACATGCAAGCTACGTCTTGTCCGAGTTGATAGCTAAACACTCGAAGCCTTTTACTGAAGGTGATTTCATCAAGGAATGCCTAATTAAAGCTGGAGAAATTGTTTGTCCTGGAAATGTGAAGGCTTTCCAAACAATTTCTTTGTCTCGAAATACAGTTGCGGAGAGAGTTACTGACTTGGTCGCCAATTTAAGTGATCAGATCAAAGCAAAATCATCTAGTTTCGAAAGTTTTTCCATTGCCTGTGACGAGAGCACGGACATTGGTGGCATAGCTCAATTGGCTGTGTTTCTTCGTTCTTGCGACACGGATTTTAACATTTTTGAGGAATTATTGGAACTAATACCGATGCCTGGTACTACTACAGGACAAGATATATTTAATTGTGTTTTTGCACTTCTGCAGAAATACAATCTACCTTTGTCAAAATTAAATTCTGTAGCTACAGATGGGGCTCCATCAATGACCGGAAAAAACAACGGCTTCGTAGCATTACTAAGAAAAAAACTAAGTGAAATTCACGATTCAAAAATTCATCATACGCATTGTATTATACATCAAGAAGTACTGTGCACGAAGGTAATAAACATGGAGAATGTTTTGTCAAATATAAAAAAAGTTATAAATTTTATAAGATCTCGAGGCTTAAATCAGCGTCAATTCAATGCTTTCTTAAGTGAGTTAGATAGTGCATATTCAGGTTTGTCCTACTATACCGAGGTACGTTGGTTATCTTGCTCCAAGATTCTCAAACAATTCTGGGATTTGAAAGAAGAAGTATGTCAGTTTTTAAAAACTAAAAATCAAGACACAAGTTTGTTTTCCGATCCAATATGGTTGCAGGATTTATCTTTCATGGTTGATATAACCAAACACTTAACCGATTTAAATTTATCGTTACAAGGAAAAGATCTGATCATTACGAACATGTTTGACATAATTAAAGCATTCAAATGTAAGCTACTTCTTTGGGAAAAGCAACTTAAAAATGAAGATTTAACGCACTTTCCGACGTGCAACATGAACAAATCAACTTTAGATGATACTTCATCATATCAAAAATACGCAGAAAAAATTTCAAATCTTACAACTGAATTTGAACAAGATTTAAAGATTTTGATTCTCTGGTAGACAAATTTTGTTTGTTTTCTTCGATTTTCTCAATAAATATACACTCAGTACCCAGCCATATGCAAATGGAGGTGATCCAGATTCAGTGCGACTCAAATTTGAAGGCAAAATTCATTGAAGTGGGTATTCCTGGATTTTACAAATATTTACCAGCCAGGTTTGAAAATACTCGAAAATTCGCATATGAAATAATTTCCATGTTTGGTAGTACTTATCGGTGCGAGCAGTTATTTTCAGTGTTGAAAGGTAATAAGTCTCCTGTTAGAAACCGTATTAATGACGCTCACCTTGGGTCAGTGTTAAAAGTCATCACTGCGAACAAAATTTCTCCCGAAATAGGAAAGATAGTAGCAGAGAAGAGATGTCAAGTGTCAGGACGTAAACATTAATTTTTCTTGTTCTTTTAATATGTTTATTATGATGTATTATTCAAAATAAACCTATGTTTATTTGAATATTGATTTTTTTTTGCGGCCCACCTAAAGTTAAACCTTGTTTGTTTGGCCCAAGTTAGTCCATGAGTTTGACACCCCTGATGTAGATGATGATAATTAACTTATAAAATCAGTTATTTATTACTTTTATACCAACTTTCTATATAAATTCTTCTTTATTCCAAAAAATCTCGTTTCATTATATAATTATTTTACTTTCATGTCAAAATTCACAAATCATCTTCAGTAACCAGGATATTTTTACTTAGTTTCCATATACGTATTTTATTTTTCATGATAATGACATTTTATTGTATAGTAATTTAAGTTGCCTATATTATGTGTTAATAAATGAACGTACCTTGGAATGGACAAGAATGGAACATTTATTTAGTTGTTATTTAATTGTTATTGTTGTTGAAAGACCTTTTCGAATGTCAGTTTTAGTTTTGATATTGTCAAAAAATATAGAGTGACATATTGACAGCTTAATAGTTTTTATAATAGAAATAGTTAAAAATATAGTCAGATATAGCCAGATAGTAATAGAAAATAACATTGTGGTCCTTCGACGAACTTTATTCAGCCCTATAGATGTACAGATAGAAGAATTATGGATAATAGATCGAGAAAGTCAGATGATGTCATGTCCGACAGCAGAAAAAATTCGTCAAATTTAGGAGAAACTTTACAAAATAGGAATGAGAAAGAGAGTACCGAAGATTTTTTTGGGTTCAGTAATGCCTCTATACTCCATTCAAAACATTTAATGCAAAATATGATGAAAAGTAATGATGACAAAGGTACCAGTAGTAAAAATAAACCTAATAGCACAATTACCTCAAGCAGTAAAGGTACGAAAAAATCTTCATTGTTACCTAGTCAAATACTATGTTTACAGTTAGAACATCAGAAAAAGTTAGCTAATATAGAACTACAAGAAAAACAGCTTAAATATAAACGAGACTTAGAAGAAAGACAACGACAATTAGAAGAAAGGCGACTTAAATTTGAGCGAGAATTAGAAGAAGCAAGACTTCGGAAAGAAAAAGAATTTTTAGATTTAGAACTACAAATACAGTTAAGCAAAGGAAACTCGATAATAAATGAATTTGTTGAAAATAGAGGAAGACTGAAAGAAGTCTCTGAAGGTAGGAATAATATATTTGAAAAAGAGGAACAAGGTAGTTTGCAGAAAGTAAAAACTTGGCTTGAAACTAACAAAAATGATTTAAAAACAGAAAGTTGTAATAGCAGCCATAGAGATGTAGTAGATTCTAGTAAAAATGATTTAGAAATGGAGACATTTTGTCAAGATGACAGATTAGAAAAAATTCTTCTTAGACAGACAATAGATAAAGAACTGCCAATTTTTTCGGGAAATGGTAAGGAGTGGCCAAGCTTTTATAGTAATTACACCTACACAACAAAAGCTCTAGGACTATCAGACGAAGAAAATATTTGTAGGCTAAGAAAAAGCCTAAAGGGTGATGCCCTTAGATCTGTACAAGGTCTGTTAATTTCCATGTCGGTTCCTGCCACAGATATAATAGATATTCTACGAAATAAATATGGCAGACCTGATATTATTGTCAGAAACATGGTAAGTGAAGCTAAAAACTTACCTATCGTAAAAAACAATGATTTTGTTGCACTTACCCAATTTTCGGAAACTGTATCAAATCTTGTCCTGACTTTTGAATCACTCAGTATGGAAAACTACCTGTCATGCCCCCAGTTAATGGACGACTTAATGCAGAAACTACCATTTGGTATGCAGCTATCATGGGGTGAGAAAGTTGCGAACAATAAAGGTAAATACTCACTTCGTGATTTTAAGAAATGGGTAAACGAAAAAGCCAATGCTGCTAGCTACGTTCAAAGCATGTCATCACAAAGACAGCTAAATCCGAATTTTAAAAGGACTTTAGTTGTAGCAGGAAATAAACAAGAAAATAAATGCCTTTTATGCAAAGAAAATCATAACTTAGACATGTGCAAAAGATTTATAGAAAAATCAATAGAAGATAAATGGAAAATAGTCAAAGAAAATAAGGTATGCTTTTGTTGTCTAAAAAGCTACCATAGAATTAGTAATTGCCGAAATAAAAGAAAGTGTACTATTGATGACTGTCAAAAAATTCACCATAAACTTCTACACTTCAAAACAAATAAAACGGAACCTAGAGCAAGAGCTGATGCAAGAAATTTACAGAATGAAAATATTTTTGAAACAGGAAATCATATAGTGGGACATACATTACAAAATTATAGAAAAGAAGTGTTACTGAAAATTGTTCCAGTAATTTTAAGAACAGAAACAATTGAAATTGAAATTTATGCTCTATTAGATGATGGTGCCACTGTCAGTCTACTTGATGAAAGTTTGGCAAATGAACTTAATCTGGTCGGAGAAGAAACTATTCTGCGCTTAAAATGGACTGACCAGCATACAACAAAACAGTCAAGATCAAGAAAAGTGTCCTTCAGCATTTCGAATATTGACAGAGATAAATTTTACCCAATGGAAAATATATATACCTCAAAAGATTTAGATTTGCCCATACAAAATGTTGATTCAAGGCGCATTAAAAGCAACTGGAAACATTTAGAACATATTAATTTTCCAAACATTGAGAGTATTAAACCAAAACTGCTAATTGGCCAGGACTATTGGGAACTGATAACAACCAGAGAACTTATAGAAGGCCCCAAAAATTCCCCAGCCTTGTCACGTACTAAGCTCGGATGGATAGTCCACGGAAATGTAGCCCAATTTAAAGGAAGATTAGACCATTATGTAAATTTCCTTGTTCGAGACGACGAAGCTCACAGTGAAGATCTCCACGATATGGTAAAATATTTTTTTACAATTGAATCTTTAGGGGTAAAATATCAAGACACAAAATCAATAAAAGAAGATGAGGAAGCCGAAAACTTAATAAAAAATATTTCAAGAAGAAAAAATGGTAGATGGGAAACAGGATTGTTATGGAAAGATACAGAAGAAACACTTCCCGACAGTAAAAATGTAGCACTTCAACGCTTTAGGTTTATAGAAAGAAAAATGAGTTTAGATCAAGATTTCGGACAAGCTTATTCTCAGAAAATAAAAGAATATAAAGAGAAAGGATACATTAGAAAACTATCTATTGAAGAAGAAGAAGAATCTCACAAAAAAATATGGTACTTACCTCATTTTGGTGTAGTAAACCCAAATAAGCCTGGTAAAATTCGTTTAGTTATGGATGCTGCTTCAAAAGTCGAAGGAAAATGTCTAAATGATTTTTTATACAAAGGTCCAGATTTGCTTAATTCACTTATCAGCGTAATTGCAAAGTTTAGAGAAAAGCCCATAGCCTTCTCAGCTGACATACGAGAGATGTTTCATATGGTTGAAATAAATGATGAAGACCAGCATGCTCAACGAATTATATGGAGAGATTCCCCGGCAAACGATTTTGAGACATACGTTGTTCAGGTGATGATTTTTGGAGCGGTGTCATCACCATACAGCGCCCAATATATCAAGAATATTAATGCCCTAGAATATGAAAAGGTGTACCCTGAAGCTGTTGACGCCATTATTAATCAACACTACATGGATGACTACATTGATAGTTCAGAATCTCCAGAAAAAGCATCAAAATTAATAAATGAAGTAATAGCTATCCATAAGATGGGCGGTTTTGAGCTAAGAGGATGGATTTCTAACTCGGAGGAAGTTTTTCAAAATATACCCGAAGAATTACGTACGGCAGAAAAAATATTTGAAGATTCTGCACCCCAAAGAATATTAGGACTAAGATGGCTACCAAAAGAAGATGTGTTAAGCTTTTGCATTAGCTTACATAAAGTAGATCAAAATATTTTAGATGGAAAAAAAATACCTACAAAAAGAGAAATGTTAAGCGTTATCATGTCTTTGTTTGACCCATTAGGAATCCTTGGAAATTATATTGTGAAAGCGAAAATCTTAATGCAAGATATTTGGAAAAGTGGAATAAAATGGGATGATCAGATTTCAGATGCACAAAATAAAAAATGGAAACTTTGGCTTAATGGTTTGGAGAAAATAAAATCCTTCACAGTTCAAAGATGCTATGTTTCCAATTATTTTCAAGTAAAAAATATACAGCTACACTTGTTTTGTGATGCAAGTAAACAAGCCTTTGCAGCAGTCGCTTATTTCAGATTTGAAGTAGGAGAAAAAATTGAAATTTCATTAGTTATGTCTCGCAATCAAGTATGTCCACTAAAAACCCTGACGATACCCCGTTTAGAGCTACAAGCAGCAGTACTTGCAAGCCGTTTGGCAAAAACAATCCAACACCAACATACACTTAAAATAAATAGAATTGTATTTTGGTCAGACTCCACGACTGTTCTAAATTGGTTACGAACGGACTCAAAGAAATTACCGTCTTTTGTTAGTAACAGAGTAGGAGAAATTTTAGAAAACACTGACGTTTCACAATGGAAATGGGTACCTTCGAAATTAAATATAGTTGACGAAGCGACAAGAGACGATAAAGAAGCTGATCTTAGAAGTGGAAGCCCATGGTTAAAAGGTCCTGAGTTCTTGTATCAGTCACCATGTTTTTGGCCAGAAGAAAATATTGAGCATCATCTAAGCAAAAATTACATTGAAGAATCGCAAATACTCCTTTTAAGTCATGCAGAAGAAAATATTAAAAATTCGTACCTACCTGACATATCAAAATTTTCATCTTTAAGAAAACTATTGAATTCCACAGCCTATGTATTCCGATTCATAAGACAAGTCCAAAAGAAACCATATTTTTCAGATAAAGAAAAATATTTAACATGTTCAGAAATTCAGAATGCGAAAAAACTTTGGTGTCTTCAGTCACAAAAAGACTCCTTTTGTCAAGAATATAGGACACTAGTAAAAGGAAAATCAGTTAATAAAGATAGCAAGCTTTTCCCACTTTCACCATGTTTAAATGATAATCTAATATGCTTAAAAGGAAGAATAGATAACTGCCCCGAATTAAAGATGGAGACAAAACGACCCATTATTTTAAGTCACAGTCACCCTTTTACACGGCTCCTTGTACGGGAATATCACGAAAGAAATGGACATGCAGGGACACAATTAGTTCTTAATGAAATAAGACAAGAATATTGGATAACCCAAGCAAGGAAACTTATAGCCTCAGTAATAAATAGCTGTAATTTTTGCAAAATTAAGAAAGCAAAGCCTATAATGCCGGAAATGGGTCAGCTTCCATTAGAAAGATTACAACAACCCCCAAGAGCTTTCTTTTTTGTGGGAATTGATTATTTTGGGCCAATAGATGTTGTAATAGGCCGAAGACATGAAAAAAGATATGGTGTACTGTTCACTTGTTTATCTGTCAGAGCTGTCCACTTAGAACTTGCGGAATCTCTTAATACAGGTTCGGCTATCTTAGCTATAAGAAGATTTATCGCAAGAAGAGGACAACCAGTTTGTATATGGAGTGACAATGGAACTAACCTTTGTTCAGCAGACAGAGAACTGCGTAAAGCTTTAAATGAAGTAGATGATGAAGAAATTAAGAAAAATTGTTTGGCACAAAATATCGATTGGAAATTTATAGCTCCAGCAAGTCCTCACATGGGAGGTGCTTGGGAGAGGATGGTACGAACAGTAAAACAAACACTAAAGATTATTTTAAGGGAAAGAATTCCAAAATTAGAAGTTTTACAGACAGTTTTAGTAGAAGCAGAGAACATAGTTAACAGCAGACCTCTGACTTATGTGTCGTCAAATGAAAATGATTTTGAAAGTATAACTCCAAATCATTTTTTGATCGGAACATCGAGCATTGTTAAACCACCAGGAATATTTGAACAAAAATTTGATTTGAGAAAGCAATGGAGATTTGCCCAACAGTTGGTAGACAGATTTTGGCACAGATGGGTAAGGGAATATTTGCCTACTCTAACTGCTAGGTCCAAATGGTTGCAAGAAACAAGAAATATAGAAGTAGGTGAAGTAGTCGTACTGATGGATAATCAGTTACCAAGAAACAATTGGCCATTAGGAAGAATAACTGCTGTTTATCCAGGAAAAGACCAGAAAGTGCGTGTGGTAGACATTAAAACAAATACAGGGACCTACAGAAGATCAGTATCAAAGATTTGTCCAATTGGCCTAATTGAAGGTGAAAATGTTTTGTGATTTCAAGGGGGAGAAATGTTAATAAATGAACGTACCTTGGAATGGACAAGAATGGAACATTTATTTAGTTGTTATTTAATTGTTATTGTTGTTGAAAGACCTTTTCGAATGTCAGTTTTAGTTTTGATATTGTCAAAAAATATAGAGTGACATATTGACAGCTTAATAGTTTTTATAATAGAAATAGTTAAAAATATAGTCAGATATAGCCAGATAGTAATAGAAAATAACATTATGTCTTGACAATATTAGTTATATTGTGACTTTTTAAAATCTTTCAATAAGAATGAGATTATAATAAATTTAGTTCCTATCTAACATTTTATACATTCCATCACTATACTAATAAAAATTTTCTATTTTATATACGAATGAACTTTTATTTGTATAACATAAATTAATTTTCTTGAGAAGTTAATTTTGATTTTATACCTATAAATATTGAAAATTTAAATCATTATAATACATACAGAATTGGCAACATATTTGCTAGTACCTACATTTGACATAGATTATATTTTGTTCCAATAATATTGGCATTTTTACATTTAAATTTGTTCTTTCTGCTTTTTGCTCTAATTTTATTTGTTTAAGATTATATTCTGTATGATTAGAAATTTCATCTTAGTAAATATAATCATTTATGTTGTGAATATAGCATCTGAGGAGTTCTGTGTTGTACATACCACATACTAAAATTTCTATTATGAAATAAATATCAAATTACTTACTTAGTATTGTGAAACATGAAGAAACTAATATAATATAGGAATAGTAGGAATAATAGGAATAGTTAGTTGAAAAACATAACTCTGCATCTGCGATCTTAATGTGGATATTCTAACAGTATAAGATACTGCACTTTCCATTGCCACATTTAGGACGATTTAACTTCCACCAAATTTCTGTAGGATGGATAAATTAATATACTTTTACTGAAAAATTATATATCAGCTGTTTATTAAAAACAATGCATTCTAACTAATTTTATGTCCAAATTCTTTCAATCCAAGATGGTTTATTGAAAAAACTTTTTTTCCAAATTGGTACATGATTTCAATTTAAATAATGTTATGTTTGGAGGGAATTTATTTAGCTGCACGTCAAATTTACGCATGATCACTATTCATCCAAACCCACTTCAGTCAAGTCTGTTTGCATAAGCTCTCAACATGAACTTCCCAGCTTTTGTAGAATTTCCATGTTTTCAATTTCATTTGTAATTTTTCAATATATTTTAATATTTAATGAACTAGAGCTGGGATAGTTAGGCAAAATAAAGTCTCGAAAAAGACTGGCAAAAAAAGATTTAAAAAAGCACGAAAAAGGCAAAGAGTATAAAAAAGGCATTTTCATGATTCAAAATCACTTGAAATACAGTCGATGACTTCACAAATCGCAGTGCTTTCATTCAGCAGACACAACAGTTGCGCAACTGTTCAGTGATCATGTCCAGTAGACGAGGGCTAACTCTGAACATTTTCAGGAGCGGCGGCCATTTTTGTGAGCGGAAAGATTCTACGCTCACTTACTGAGCGTATTCTGTACGCATGCGCCATTGATTCATTCCAAGACCAACCTAAAGCTTCTAAAATGCGGTATCTACAGTAAAATTGGCCATAGTTAATTTGTCAGCTAATATTTTAATGTCTTAATTTTTCAGTGTTTTTAATTAACTGACAAAGACAATATCTAATGCAACGGTTCAAAAATCATAGGCTTAATTATTTTTATTTTTAATTAACAATTATTATTATTCTCGGTTTCATTAGTACAACTTTGACATGTTTTTAAAATTAATAATTTTCTCTTGCACATTTTGGTTATAGTAGCGTCATCTATTGGATAGCTTAAGTACGTTCAGTCTTATAACCTTAATTGTAAACGATCAATTTGCAAATTTTTCGAGACCAACAGAAATATTTCACCGATTGTGTTTTCTTTAAATTTAGGGGTGCTCAGATTATTGTATCGTTTAACTTAATTATTTCTGCTTTCATTTAGTATTATTTTTTTATTATTATTATTGCATTTTAAATTTAGATATTCAATCTTTTTCCCTCTTTAAACATAGAGTGTGGATCGATAGGTGCACCCTTGTTGTTTTTTAAAACCTTATGGATTGTTGCTTATGTTAATGTTTTGATATACAATTACGAGCAGTTGTATGCTTTAGAGGTATGATTTATATTTTGTTTTATTTTTCTTGACATTTCATTTTATTTTTTATTTGACTTTTATTTATTATTTATATGGATATTCTGCATCATATAGTGGAAATTAAATTTAGAACTTGTGGTTTCAATTTCTTTCATTTTATTGCAGAGTTGCTTTTACCTATTTTCACCTGATTTTTCTTACCATCTACGATCCGCGTTCGTTATCTTCGATAGGCTTTAAATTCGCGGTGGCGCCCTATTAAAATTAGCTTTACGACGTTTCAACCCACACCATTTTCACTGAGTAAAAGCGGCAGCCTAAATGACAAGAATAGCAGGTGGGTGGGTATAGTGGTTGCGACTCATTTGGAAATTTGATTTGCAAATTTCCTGTATTTGTAATTTAGATTTACCCAGCGCCATATTATTATTGCCACACGCCCCTTGTCGTTTCGTTTCATTCGTGGCACTATATTATCGAAATGTTTTAACTTCTACATTGTTTAAGTTTATGAGAGCCGCTAAATCACCAAAAGGAACTGTTATGTATATATAGTTTATGTTAGGCAAAGGTAAAATTTGGGACTATAACATACTTCTTATACAAATAGGATGTAAACGGTATTTACACAGTTATAAAGCTATATCCAAAAACTTATGTTGTATTAATATAGATAGCAATAACTTGCATAGTAAATGCTTTTATTATTATTATAGAGTTGAATCACGACAAATATGTATTAATTCAGATAGATAAATATATTGATGAAAATAAGTAAATAAGTATTTACAAGATGAAAATTATAAAAACAAGAAATCGACAGTAACACTTCATCATTAGTTCGAACAGTGGCACGGGAGTGTTGCAATCTTAAAACGTATCGCCTATAATGGTTCCTATTTTATAGGTTATGTGATCATTCAAATCCAGAATTTACTATTGATTAATTGATAAGTAGAGATGGTCTTAACGGTGATTACTCATTCACCGTTCTAAAGCAAACGGTGATTTTAAAATCGCCGTGATTTTAAACAGCTCTTTTAATCACAGCGAAAGCAGGAGCCGTTTATTTTCACCGTTTATTTTTACTGTTTATTTTCAACGTTTATTTTCGCCGTGCGCTTTATTTGAAACAGCTCTTTCAATCACCGCTCTCCGAACTGTTTACTATTAAACGGTGAAAATAAACGGCTCCTGCTTTCGCCGTTCGCTTTATTGAAACTAGAGGTGGGCAAAACGGTTCATTTAATTGACCCGGCTCACTCGTTTCAGCTCCTCATTGTGAGCCGGGTCCCGGAACCGGCTCATTTGAACTGTGTGGATCCGTAATAGCATACCTTTCCAGGAACGTGTAGGACATGATAATACTCGGCGCCGTCGCGTCGGCTCAAACGAACCGGGATTATTTAGGCTGCGCGCACACCAATTATACAAAATGTTTGACAAAAAATTTATTTGAAGCTATAATGCACACAAATTTGACAAATTATCAGATTGTTGTATACAAATTAAGCAACGACCCAAGTGAGCCGAGATCTGGTTCATTGAAATTTAGTGAACCGGCTCCCTCGGTTCCCTGCTGGGATTTAGTTCACTGAACCGGTTCGTTCACGAACGACCCACCTCTAGCTGAAACAGTTCTTTCAATCGCCGTTCTCCGAGCTGTATAGTTAGTTCGGTGAAAATAAACGGTTCCTGCTTTCGCCCATGTTTCGCCGTTCGATTTTAAACAGCTCTTTGAATTGTTTAACTATATGCGTAGTGAAAATATATTCGTGGTGAAAATGAATATCTTAAAACAATAAATTCCCGTTATACGTGTAATATATAATGGAAATTATTGAATTGATGATAAACTACCTAAATATTAATATACGCATATTAGGTATATCAGTAAGTATTTTGCATTTAATTTATGTTTTATATAAAACACATGAACGTGCAAAAATTTTTAAATTAACAATACATATATAGTAAGTAACATGATGACATGTTTTTAGTTATATAGATGATCATGTATATACATAAATAAATGCACAAAATGTGTATGGATAATAAATATAACTTATAAAGTAGAAAATAATTAAAAAGTAACTTCAAGCAATGAAGTATATTTTATTTATTATTTGTTCAGTTTAATATACATATATGCAATAATTAAATACATATATTTCAGTTTCTCTTCTGATATTATATTTATGAAATATAAAGTTTGCTTAGGCACTTTTTAATTATTAATATATTAAACTACATTATTAATGATTATTTATTATTATTAAAATATAAGTTTACTAACTTTGTTAGAACGTAATCGACTTTGCCTATCCGATAAGTAAGATTGAAAATAATGTCATAATTGCTTCGTTACAGCTATAGTGAAACATATTTATGTCATATTGAATATATTATTTAAAGTGAAGTAAATCTTAGAATCGCAGGCAGAAATATTTCTTTACTTGAAAATTTGAAAAAGATATTTATTTGCCTCTATTGAAAAGAACCCTTTTCATCATAATAAATACGAAATTAATCACTGTGATTCCAAGAATTTGCAAACGGTGAAAACAGTGATTACGAAATCACTGTGACCATCATCATCTCTATTGATAAGTGTGAAACAAGATCTATACTTACAGTTTCGTTGCAACTCTTCTTATTGGAAATATGGAAAAACAATAAGTTTTCTCCGGCTATTATGTACGAAACGCCGTAACCGTCGTCAGCTACCGGACCGAAACCTCCGCCAGCGGAGATGCAATCCGGATGCTTGTTGAGATCCATGCGACCAGTCTGTCCGTGAGGAGTTTGCGATGTGGACAATCTCCACGGCTCACTTAATACTTTTTGTAAGAACGGAGAATCGACTTCCAAGTACCTAGCTACGACGTACAGACAGAACAGATGCCTATCTATACCTTTACCGCACATAGCGTCTTGATAAGATTTCTGTAAAAAAGGAAAAGAAAAGGAACTATAAAAAACAATTAATAATATTTGAAAATAAAGCAGAATTCGCTTATGAGGAACAATTCAATAACACTATTTTTCCTTGTACTAATTGTAATGATATACAGCGTGTCCCAAATACATACCGACAAAGACTATTAATCTGTCCAATTTGACAATGATAATATTAATTAACAAAATTACATCGTAAAAATATCGCTACCGGTTTGATTCTAAAATACATTTAAAATTTGCTGATCCTGTATTCTACGAACGTCTCAATTTGAATTAAGCAATATTATCAACGTTATTTGGGAAGGTTACAATTTTCAAATAATTCTTCCACACTGACAAAAATGTTTCAAATGTTATAATTATGTATTATGGTAGTTGCATAGATATATTTTCAATGCTTATTTACAAACAATGTCAATGGTAAAAAGGCATGGTTATTATAACTTTTGATACCTTACCTGATGGTTGTCACAAGCGAGTCGCAACAATTTTATTTTTTCATCCTTGGCAAAGTTCTTATCCTCCATCGCTCTAACCCAGGCAGACGATTCAATGGAACAAGGCCTCACAGTTTCGGTCCTGCCCTCCCGGAACAACCTAGTCATGCTGGCCTCGTAGGTCAAACAGAATTTACCCGCGTCCCTGTAGTACGCCAGCTGTAGCGCCATCTGAATGTAAGCATCAGGACTGATTCGGCACTTCTTCATGAAGCCTTTTCCGTAATTATCGTGTACATATATTCTGAGATCCAGATCATCGATCAGTTTCTGAGCATTTACTGCGGCAGTTTCGATCTGTAATTGTCCGTCGGCTTTTATTTCCCACTGCAGGCGAGTTGGAGTGGGAGGCACCATCTCGCATTCACCTTTGACGTCGCCATTAGAATCGTATCTGTATACATGAATGAGACCGTTATTGTATGAAAGAATTAATTATTTGGAATGTATATTTTAAATAAGACGATATGAAGCTACTATTATGTAATAACGGTTTTTTTTGTCAATAAAGGTATTATAAATATTGAAAAGGATAGTGATTGGTAATATTTTACATATTAATGTTTTAGTACAACTACTAATCTTGAAAGCGGATAGCATAATAAAACATCACCATCCAAACACAAGGGGCAAGATTATGGGATGTAATGGGTGTATTTTATTCATTTATATTCTGCCACTTAGAAATTTTTATGCTGGTAAACTGGTAGCATGTTCAATCTCATTACCGCACGCCTGAAACTGAAATAATAAATATGATCTTATCATTACAAAGACATGTCATCAAAGCAAACTGCAATATTATTTTATTCATTACCACCAATGTTAATCTACTGCATACAATATGTGTGTAAATGTTTATAAGAAGGTATTATGATAACTATTTAATAACGTTTGACACATTTACATGGGATGTCCTTCTAGGGCATATACAGGCTATCCCACAAATAAAAAGACGGAGTAGCAGGTATGTAAAGTCCGAACAGAAACAGGCCCAAATATACCGCAATAACGAAGAAATTAAAAATTTAATTTTCTATGTTGCTTTTTAGATAAAAAAATTACATTACGGACCTGGCACAGAAAAATACACGTAAGAATGCTCATTTGTAAATAGAAACGAACACGCATTCACAGAAAAATACGCTTTTATTTGTGTAAAACGGGAAAAAACCGTTAAATCGTACTCATTCATATAAAACATATTTTTTGCCCGATGCGTCTACATAACGCAGCTATGTAGTCGTTTGTTGACCCGGATGGGCGACGCACTTTATTGCAGACAACAAAAGATTGTTTTTATTTTTAAAATAGGAAGGTTGTTTGTTGCTCTTTAATGTGTTTGTAGTCGGAAACAGCTGATTATTATTATTTTAGAATATTCAATAAATCGTAGTAAATATCAAGAATGTAATTATTTTTTTCTAGCAGGTGTAAAATTAAAATAATTAATGGTTTGATATTTATTATGAAGTATCTATTCCTCCTCCTTTTTTTTAATACAAGTAATATGGTGGTCCTGAAAAGGACCGATTGTGCAAGTGAAGCATATTCAGTCCAGGGTCGGCGTAAGGCCAATTGAATTCTTTTTTATTTTTTTTCTGCCGTCTGCGCACGAATAAAGACTTGATATTTTGAGGGTACGTTTTTACACAATATAACTTCCGATTTCTGCTACTCCGTCTTTTTATTTCTAGACACCCTGTATAGTCGCGGCACTATGTTTTGATGGTATCTAAGCAGACATATAGTGGAGGGGAGATACTTTTGTACTACTGCACCAAGGTACACTATGTTGCAAATTAAATGCGAATGTGAAAACATTTTTAGCAGCAGCCCGCATATCACCGGTGTATTGTGTGTGGTATCGATAAGTATACAGAGTTATTTAAATGCAAATACTTCAGTCATATATTCGGCCCGATTCTATAAGAAAGTTATTATTAAAGTGATTATCTTAATAACGTTATTAAAAGTAAAATTTTAATCACCGTCATAATAACTTTTTCAAAATATGCTATTCTATAAGTTACGAGGTAATAACGGTTCGAGGGGGAAACCACTACTGGATATTTTTGTACAGACCTGTGGAAATGTTGGTAAGATAACTGATATTAATGGAGCAAAAGTTAAGATGACATTTTTGGAGTCACATCTGAATAAATTTGAATGGCCAAAGAAGGAAGACCATCAGATTGTTAAAAGAGAGTTTATATTTTATGGGCCAGTCAAGTTAAGAGGATCTCATCCCTATTACTTAAGTAGGGTCGAAAAAGTCACAATTACACAAAAATATAAATACATCAAAGAAAATTAAGGATTTCATATAGCCTTCCGCTGTAGCTAGAAGACGCTAATTATGTTTTGGTTTGTTATATATAAGTATATTTAACTTTAGAATATATACTATGATTTCGAGGAGTACCTGTTATTTTTTTTATTTTGAAATGTATTTTTATGTTTATTATACCTTACTATATATGTTTATACACCTTTGTGTTTTATTTTGGATATGTCGTACACCATCAGTGGTAGTGGTTTCCCCCTCGTAACGGTTATTAAAAGTTGACGTTGTAATTACCGTTACTATTATTAGATGAAATGTGTTAACTGAAGTTTCTCTTTAAAACAATTTTGAAGTTTGTTGCTAATATCATGATTATGATTGTGATGATAGTGGTCAGCTGGTATTTATTATTGTTCGATTATCGTGATTTCGTTTTAAAATTAAGTGGCCACCATGCAGTTTGATTTAAAAAAAAACAGAGGAGCCAGAGTGACACCGGACCAGGGAAGTGCCTTGGTTGATTTTTTATCCGTTGATGAAAATAAAACATTACTAACCTTAAAACAACACCCATTGATAACGAAAGATTTAAACAAGCTATGGGATAGAGTTGCACTTAAACTGAATAATATGCAAGGCCCTAAAAAAACAGGAGAGGAATGGAGGCGATTTTTTGTTGAGTGGAAGTGTCGGACCCGAAAAAAGGCCCGCGACTATCGAAAAGAACAACAGGCCACTGGAGGAGGGGAAAATAAAGTGAAGCCCCTAACAGATGTCGAAGAAAAACTGATCAACTTATTGGGGTGCGTATCTGTAACAGGATGTTCTGGTATGCCTGAAGAGGCGGAACCAGAAAATGAAACAATTATTTTAAATGTAATTCCTGACAATACTGAGAATGAAGTGAACATTGAATCTGAAGAGCAAGTTATAAATATCCAAGATGACAATAGTGAATTTTCTCATAACGGTATGCATATCTATTTGTTATAATTTATATTGTTATAATTATTCATATTATAATTGTTTAGATTTTGATGACATTGAAAATATAGAAGAGCATCAATTACCTATTAGAAGATCTGGGAAAAAAGTGTTAAGAAATAAAAATCAGGCAAATGTGAGAAATTATACATCATCAGTATCAGTGCTACATGAATCTGCTAAAAGTTATGCAGCAGGATCAAACAAGCTAAGTAATGCCATAACTCATTTTGCTGATTCCATACAAGTGTTGGCTGATGCTATTAATAATTATTCTAATATTCTCATAATGAATACTATAAATAAAGAATAAAATTTTTATTAAAGGTATTTACTTGTTTCTTATGTACTTGAGGAATTATTTATTTTGTTATAAAAGAATACATATTTAGTTAATATTTTATGTACTTAAAATGTTTATAAAAATAAAATAATAGATTTTTATATATATATGCGGAGACTAATTTTCCCCTTTACAGCCCAATTTCCCTGAACTGCAGAGTTTGAGTAAGCTCATCTAATTATTTGGGAATATGTGAAGAATGTTTTGAAAACTAATTATATATTATAAAACAGTTTATTTAAAAGCTATAATAACAATATGTTTAGTAAAAAAAAACTATATGCTAAAAGTTTCTTACTAAAGCATTTCTTACATTTCTGCCTGCGGCTAGGATATCAGCATCTACAACAGCCATATATGAAATTAAAATAAATGAGAAAGCATACTTATATACATACTTAAATTTATGTCCGGGTCATTCTCAACATCTGAATCACTATCATCAACTTCTACACTAATATCTATGTGTCTCTCGATTAATATATTATGCAATACTGCACATGCATACACAATCAATCCAGCTTTCCTGTGATTGTAGTGCAAAACTCTATGTTTTGACAGGCATCGAAAACGTTGCTTAAATACTCCAAAGCATCTTTCGATTGTGTTGCGTGCTCTGGCATGACACCGATTATATCGAGCTTCTGGAGAATCATCATTCGGATTAATGCCCAATATGGGCGTCATAAGATAAGGACTCAGTGGATATCCTGAATCTCCTAACAGCCATTTTTGATTTTCGCCTTGCTCAAATTGTCGTTGCAGGTACCTATTTATAGATGAGGTTGCCCAAATTGCCGCATCGTGAGTAGCTCCAGGAAATCTAGCATTAATAGCTAAAATTCTAAGATCTGCATCACAAATCTATAAAAAAAAAAAAACAGTTTACTTTTTTCATAACTACTTTCAATTCTTACTGTTTGGACGTTCAAGCTATAGTATCCTTTCCGGTTGAAATATGCCAATGCTGGTTCTAAAGGATTATTTACTGGTGGTGACTGTATAGCAATGTGAGTGCAATCTATTGCTCCAATTACATTGGGAAAGTTAAATTTTTGAAAGAATCTAAAATACAACTATCAAATAGCTACTTTTCTTTTATATTATAATATTTACCCTTGCATCACTATATTCACTTCATTTCCCAATGTTGGGAATTTTATGTACTGGTTGAAGATTTGTATTGCAATTATTTCAATTACTTCGGTAACAATTTTACTTACAGTACTTTGTGATAATGCAATGACGTTATCGCTTCCAATACTTGCTTGATAATTACCTTGTGCCAATAAATGCAATGTAGCTAATACCTACAAACAGATACAGGTGGTATATCTTATTTTATATATTAAATTTTCTCTTTACCCTCAGGTGTATTGGTACATAAGAAGCTCTTACTCCGACTTGTATGTGATTTTCAATTTGCGGTATTAATATATCCTGTACTACTTGAATGGGTAAACGATACATTTTGATAAAATTTTCTTCTGGCATTGCAAATGGATTCGAAACATCCCTTAATCTTCGGTATCGAAGTCGTCTAACTCTTCTAATATACAAAGGTGTATACTATTTATTAGTATTAAATAACAATAATTGCACACCTACCTTCTATATATTTCTTCAAAAACATTAAAAAAGTGTATATGAAACAAATCGAGGTCCATGATTTAAAACTTCTCTGAACTTGTAAACAACTATGATTCACAAATAACTGTCGTTATGCTCTAATAACCAGAAATTTACGGTGATTAGAAATAGTGACGTTTTTAGCATTCAGTGACTAAAACTTTAGTAACTATGTCCTTACAGAATTGCAGAAGTGGCTAGTTGTAGTCATAATCATTGACCTTCAGTAATAACCACCTAAATGGGTGATAAATTCTTAAACACTTTCTTATAGAATCAGGCCGATTATAATAGTAGTACTTCGGGGACACTCCATTTTAAAAGATAAACTTGCTTATATGAATCATTCCTTAAATATACGTATTCACATTTATTGTGTTTTGCTTATTTGTTTTGATATTTACAAATTCAATCATTAAAAATTACATGTTTGTATTTAAATAACTCTGTATACTTATCGATACCACACACAATGGTGATATGATGCTGATGCTCAAAGTGTCTCCAACATACTATTAACAAATTCAACTATATTAATTTTATTTAATCGTCAGTAGTAAACAACTGTTTTTTTTATTACTTATTCCCTTATTTCTCACTATTTCAAATTTTTGTTTCTGAGTCTGGCTCAAGTGTTTCTTTTTGTGCGAAAGACCAATTATACCTCCGCTATCAAAAATCTGCAGTATGTTTATATATAGGAATTACTTTGTAAAGTTTCGAACTAGTCACCTAAAATTTATAGTTACGTACATACATGATAATTTTGCGTGATTTAAATTGTACTTACGGGAAGAACAATGTAAAATTTTATCAATGAATGAATTCATCAGGGGCACCTATTTTAAGAGGAAAAAATGATAAATCAACAGTGGTTACTCGGTTAAATCAATAAAATATACCCATTATTTAATTTTAAAAAGACGTTACTTGTCAATAATGTGCAAAGGCTGCAAATAACTTTCAATTATATAGGATATAGTCATTTATAGTAGAATTACCGAACAGATGCAGTAGCAACATTGCATTATAATATATTATGTTATGTATATATATGTTGCTACTGCATGTGTTCGGAAATTCAACTATAGAAGGTAATAATATTATAAAGTGATTTTGCTTGTCCTGTGCTTGAAAGAATATTGCAAGTGGGCGTGATTTAGGATAGCAAAAAAGTGACGTTAGTTTGGAACAGTTTTTTTAAACATTCTATTAGGAAAGGTTGCAAAAATTAATTAAATTACTTCAATATTTATAATCACCACTTAGACCACGATTATTGATGACGTAATAAAGTAGTTGAAAAGGGCAAAAATATATTGATAAAAATAGATAAATGAAATCTATTTTGAATATCGTAATAATTATTGACTGTTATAAATAAATGAATACTTAGTGGCACATTTTGGTAGATTCCAGGAAACAATAGAAATGTCAGCAGGATACAATTCTAACAACGTAAAACTCCTGAGATAATGCGCAGATTTTTCTTTTTCTTACGTGTCTGTAGTATGTAACCGACTGATCTTGCCAAATTTTGCTCGGTTTTTTGATATGAATAAAATAAATTTCCATTCAAATGTTTTCAAACATGGGTATTCATTTATTTAAGACGGCCAGTATACACAAATAGGAATTCTTTTAATTTATTTTTCTACAATTTAATTTCTAAATTAGAAAGCAGAAGCGAAGCAATTCTAAACAGTTACTTTATTTCTGCGCTCTATTTTTCAAGTGATTCTGATGATTCATTTGTGATTTTTGCGGCATAAAACTACTTCTTATAATCTGAACGGACATCGTCAATAGGATAATTTTACTATTATTGACAAACTATTTCATATTTTGTTGTTATTGGAGCATATTTATCTACAATTAGGACATGTATTATTTGAAATAAAGCGAAGAGACGCATTTAATAATACTTCCAACACCAAACAAGCTTTTTAACAATTAGTATTATTAATGCTTTTGGATATACTGCAAAATTAGGAATGTAACACATAATTAAAGAAATAAAATAGGAAGTGGCCCAAAAAACAGTTTGCAACTTCAGATTTTTAGATAATCTAGATGTTACAGAGGACATCATTCAGAACCACCTTTTAATAATACTGACAAAAGTTCTTAATTAAAGATATTGGTAATGACGCATATATCAACTACATATGTTGAAGACAGATGTAAAGCTTGAATTTTCGATTGTACCACATATACAAATCGGTAAACTGACTTTTGGGCCAGCCTATATGTAAACACCAAACAAGAAAAACAAATTGAAAAGTATCTTTGCAATTATGTACATATCGGATTAAGCAACAGTTGTTACAAATGAAAAAATAAGTGTGACTCCTATCACAGTGGCGAACTTATTCTTTCTCCTTAGAAGTAATAAGTTCACAGCTGTTTATCTGTCTTCTCGATTAAGTTACAAAAGAAAGTTCGACTTACATGATTAAAGACACGACAACATATTTGAATTTATACTGTTCACTTAGTTCCAAGTGGAAATTAATTATAAAGAAATATAAAATTGTAAAGAAACATACCAGAAAAATATCATGTAATAATAGATAAGGAGAATTCATAGGTGATGGCTATAATTACCAAGTAAGATTCAATTTAAATCTAACGTCAAATTGAAAAAGACAGTCTATGGCAAGTAAACAATGCAAAAGAAGTAAATAACTACAGGGTTATCATAAAGTAACGCACAACATTCATAAAACGTACTATGTTCATTTTTGAAAAAAATGCAAAAACACGTCAAACAGTTTATTTTATTCCGCGTCTTTTAACATAAGTCAAACAAATAAAATGTCAAATTTGTCAAAGTTATGACGTCATCAATATTTTTTTTAATATGAAGCTTGGTTTTTTTAACTTTATTTGATAAAGCTTGTTTTTCTGCATTATAAAGAAATAATTGAAGTAGGGGTCACATAAGAAAAAACTGAGAGAATTAATAAAAAACAAAATAAACTAGTTTTTGAATTTATGAAAAGAAACTAAATATTAAAAGAATTGAAACTTAAAGTTACCTAGTAATAAAACAACTGTTTGTCAGTGCCAGTCTTACAATTAGTGTCATACCAATTTTATTATGATGGCTCCTTTAACGGAAAGAGAAAGGATAGAAATTCTAGTGATGGTAGGTTACGGCGATAGACTTCGAAGTCATGAAGAAGCATGTGTTTTATTTAACGAAACACATTTTGAAAGACCTCCAATTGCTAGAAGCACAGTAAGCAGAATTGTTGCAAAATTTAATGAAACAGGAAGCGTAAGTGATGCTCCAAAATCTGGAAGACCGGGAATAAGCGACGATGCAAAGTTAGATATTTTACTGTCATTAGAAGACAAACCTCACGCAACTACAGCAGAAATTGCCTTACAACAAGATGTTAGTCAGTCGTTTGTAGTAAAGTTTTTAAAAAAAGAAAAACTGCACCCATACAAAGTTCAACTTGTTCACGAACTCTCAGAAGATGATCCGGACAGATGTTTGGAATTTTGTGAAATCTTCATGAGGCATTGTGACGAAAATCCAAATTTGCTTAATAGTGTAGTATTTTCAGACGAGGCAACGTTTTATTTAAGTGGTACAGTAAATCGACACAATTGTCGCTACTGGGCTCGGGAAAATCCCAACTGGATTCAGACAAAACACACCCAGCGCCCCCAAAAAATTAATGTATGGGTGGGTAGGAATCGTCAGGGGAAAATTTATTGGTCCTTATTTCTTTCGTGGGAATTTAACAGCTGAGCGATATTTGGAACATCTTCGTATAGCAGTACTTCCGGATCTAATTGCGGCATTTCCGGATCCAAATAATAGGGAAAACTTGGATCCCAGTATTTGGTTCCAACAACATGGTGCACCACCACATTATGGTCTTAATGTTCGAAGGTTTCTGGATAACCAGTTTGAAGGAAGGTGGATTGGAAGACGTGGACCAATAGAGTGGCCACCTCTCTGTGGAGACATTTAAAAAGTCGGGTCTACGTTAACCGACCAAACAATTTAGAAGACTTAATGGAACGAATTAGACATGAAATGACTCGTATAACTCCGCAGGTGATCGAAGACTCTGTAAATCAGGTCTACCATCGTCTTGGCCTATGACAGATAGTGAACGAGACACAGTTTGAACAATTCCTGTAAGAAATCGTTTTGGTTTAATGGACTGTTAAGTTAATTTAAATGTTATTACTATAATAAAGTTTATTTTGTTTTTTATTAATTCTCTCAGTTTTTTCTTATGTGACCCCTATTTCAATTATTTCTTTATAATGCAGAAAAACAAGCTTTATCAAATAAAGTAAAAAAAAAACCAAGCTTCATATTTAAAAAAAATATTGATGACGTCATAAATTTGACAAATTTGACGTTTTATTTTTTTGACTTATGTTAAAAGACGCGGAATAAAATAAACTGTTTGACGTGTTTTTGCATTGTTTTCAAAAATGAACATTGTACGTTTTATGAACTTTGTGCGTTACTTTATCATAACCCTGTATAATACAGTGCAGATGGTGTACAAAACGGTTAATAGCAAAATTGCAAACTGCCGAAATGAGAAAAGTTAAAAAAATTAAAATATATCGGAAACTAAACTGCGAAATTAAAGGACAACTTAAAATTACAAAAAATTGACGAATATATGTCATTAATTTTTAGCACTTTCATATTTGTAAATAATTGAAAATTGCTGTTAGATACTTTAAATTTGAAATGATCGGTTGGTGTATGGTAATTTAAATAAAATCATTAATTTAAATCATTATAAATGAGATCAATGACAGCGGAAAGAAACTGTATGCAATAATATTAAATACAGATAATTTAACTTGAAGTAAAGGAACTTTCTTGTGTCAAAAGTCCTTATTTCTGAATAATAAAAACCCATTTAATTTAAATTTATTTTATGTTATATATTTTTTATGTATGGAAAAGCTTATTCACAAACCTGTTAATTTTCACTGATACTTTATAATAACTGTTACTGGTTACAAGTATTGAAAAATCAATACTGAGCTCACCCATATAATTATGCTTCGTATTAGAACGTCAAGTTAAGGTAAAAATATAGAGTAGAATTGGACTGGGTTAAATTTATGTGAAACATATGTAATAAACGTGAAAATTAGATCGAGACAAATTTGAATTTAGGATGAAATATTATATATCGAGTCACAGTATTGAATTTTAGAGTGACTTTATAATAAAGTCACTCTAAAATAACAGCACATATATTTCATGCTAAATTAATATACTTCCCGCCACTATTATATACAGTCTCAGTGTATACGGAAGCATGGCAAACCAATGATCTCCCAGGATACACTAGATGGGCCGTGAAAAGAGACATATTGACCTGTACATTAGAGGGAGACCGCTGTATACCGATCAGCTGATTTAGGGAAAAACATTAAGGGCGGCCATTCATATTACATTGGCTACATTGGACATTCGCCGGTATTTCGTGGATAATACTCGGGTAGAATTGTATTAACTGTTATTCCATAGTTAGTTCCTACATCTCATTAAGAAGTGTAATGAATTTATTGTGTTGGTGGGGTGTTTGAAGCTGTAGTTTTTAATATTTAGGTTAAAATGGTTTTGTCGTGTTCTGCGTACGGTTGTACGAATAGAGTAAAAAAAGGGAGTAACATATCTTTTCATGGGTAGGTATTACATTTCACTGTACCATAATTCTTTAAGAATCAATCAAATATTTTATGTAGTTTTCCTTCTAAGCCATTACTATGTAAGAGATGGGTAGTTGCTATGAAAAGGGATAAATTTACACCAACCAAACATTCCAAGCTCTGTTCCGACCATTTTCAAAAAGACAATTTCATATACAACTTTGGGAAAAAAATCTTAAGGAAAATACTATCCCAACAGTTTTTAAATTTCCCAAGCACTTGATTAAAGCACCGAGTAAGGAAAGATATAGGGTAAATTAGAGAATACGGGTGCAACCGATTTTTGACAAAATATAATAACATTTAAATGTATTATTTACAGTTTTACATTATTTGTAACTTAGTTTTCTCATTATATTTACATTTCTATTTTTTTATATTTAACTTTTCTCAATATTAGCATATAGGTATATGGTTTTGTATTTGAACATTTATTATATGTACTTCACAATGAATAAATAAATGAATAAAATAAATTTTTGTAATTTTATCTACTTTGTTTTATATTTTTATTTTTTTATTCAATTTTGACATTATAAAGTGACATTATTAACTCCATAGTAATCCTTATAAGTAGTCTATTATCTACGAGTGGATAAAAAGCGTTTTAATTAACTAGTGAATTAAAACGCTTTTAATCCACTATTGTTTTAAAAAAAATTTGACCAATACAATAAGAAAACATTTTATGAAGAACAAAAAAATATTTTTATTTATTAAAATAAATGTTACAATTATTGAGACTATTAAATTGCACACCATATGTACCATTAATAGGCAAATTTATATTTTGATTTGACCAACTCAGGCACGAAAACCTGGTTTTTCTCTTCATTATCGCAAATTCTATCCATTTTTTTTTATATATTTTTACATTAACTGCTTAAACGTGACAATTAGCGCAAAAAATTAACAACTCGATGTCACGGAAATTTGCTTCGCAACCTACATGATTTGTCTAAACCGATCAATGTAATTGAATTTTTTTTTGATAAATTTTGTCAAAATTGAATAAAAAAATGTATAAAACACGTGAATTAAACCTATTATTTGCTTAAAGAATTTATCGACTCGCGCTAAACGCGCTCGTGGATAAACATTCTTATCGCAAATAAACAGTGGTTTAATTCACTTGTTATATAATATTTATTATAATAGCATTACAACTTAAATCGTGCCTCAATTTTTTTATAATAGCATTACAACTTAAATAAATATTTGAAAATTAATATTATTCATCAATGCTTCAAATGTATTCGTTCCCTATATCACGTGATCAAACTATGTTGTTCTCGCTCTAGCAAGGTCTTTGTCAATACGCTATATCTCTCTTTAATGGTGTGGGTCAGTTCACACAGTCGTCTGTATAGACAACGCTTCATCTAGTGTATAGTGGGAGATCATTGTGGCAAACTAGTTCTCGCTATTGCTGCGTAACATCAAGGCCGTATCATAATTTCGATTTACATTGTTGAAATTTATTCCGCTAACCTCAAAATATCGTACATTATGTAACGCCATCTAGTAGTAGAATAATAAGTCCAAAAATAATGATTTATCAATTTTTATTGAAATAAACTTTATAATAACATAGTAAAAGGAGGCAACCTTTACACAAGCTGTCATTCTATTAACCACACATCTAAACTTGGTTCATTGTGATAGAGTTGGTTGTTACTTGTTGGAATTCCATTTTAATAAAATGCACAAAAACACTTGAAATAAAACAAGGTGTTTCAAATTTCCAAAAATTGTATTAACAAAAATACGACTAGTTTCGCACACACTGTGGCTTTATCAAGTAAATAATACAACTAAACTTAGGAGCTATTTGAATTTATATATTTGTCGACATTGGTGGGGGTGGGTTCTTAAATAAATCTAAAAGTGGGGAGTTTGATATTTCTAATTGGTTATTTAATAATACAATTTTTGGAAATTTGAAACACCTTGTTTTATTTCAAGTGTTTTTGTGCATTTTATTAAACTTGATTCATTTATATCTTGTGGGGACCATGGAATTAGTACCACCTGTTTGATTACTACCCAGAAATGGTGAAGAAAAAATTGTACTTGGATTCTAATACAAAATATAATTATCTATACTCAAGACTAGTATTTAATGAAACTTATAAATTTTACTATAATTAACTTCGTAAGTATTATTATTGAAATCCTGAATGCATATCTCTATCCCAATGTCATTGCATAACTTGATGGACTATTAAAAGAAATCATTTAAATTACCTTGACTTATGTTAACACATTGAAAATATTCATATTATTGTTGAATACTACTCAAACTGACACAGACAATGTTAGATGCTCTATAACAGTGATTTTTAAACTTATTTCTAAATTTCGCAGATTTACTATTAACTATTAACTTATAAAATTCACCAAGTATAATATTTCTAATTTTAGTATTTCAACATGTTAACATAAATTTAAAAAACGACAACAAAAAAAGCGAAAAAACATATTACCGATTCGTTGATTCATCTATAATAAAGTACTCCCACATATGCGTCAAAACTGCAGCGTCGGCCCTACAGGTTATCAAGAACAAAAAAAGGAGAGATAAAATTAAACCCTCATCCGGATTACTTTCACATAAATTTAAAAATAAAGAGAAAATAAAAGTTCAAATAAAGCGTAAGTGGGTGAACAAAACGTGCTCCATTAAATTCCAAGAATGCAGGCACCTAAAGATTAGTCATACACAAGAAAGAAAAAATAGCTGGGAATAGGTAGCTAGGGATATACAGTGAACTTCTTTACCGATCGATTGTTGTGTCGTCGTAAATTACGCACTCCCATATGTGTGACATCACTGCAGCGTCAGCCCTGTAGCAACATATCACTAAAGCAATCACATTATATATGTAACACACTGAAACATCTACATTGTTTATTAATTTTGTGCATTCAAAATTGTGCAAGTTTTTCGTGAAAGCACTACTTGACTATTACATTTTAACAGTTTATGTGCTTCCAACATCTGTAAGCAAAAGTACAAACGTGGTATATTAATTAGTTAGCGCTAATATTAAAAATGCTTGTTCACAATCTAAAAATTTCATCATTCAGTTGACAATACTAAGAAAATTTGTCAAAACTGTTAATGTTAGCAGCTGTTCAAAGAGAAGCATATATCGTGGTTGTTTAGTAAGCAACGACTAAGAATATACTTCGACAAGCAATATCAAAAATTGAATGGTAACATGAAAATTGCCCTGGTTTTCCTGGAACTATCACCATAACACTAATGAATGATTACAACAACTTGTAATATATAGAACTGAAAGATGACTAATTATATTGCTACTGTATTATGTCTCAGAAGGAGTGATTCAAATATCCCGCCAAAACGTGGAACACATAAAAATGTAGTAAAAAATAATTCTGAATGTATAAATTTGTCAACATTTTTTACTGTGATACGTATTCAAATAAGTGTAAAGAAGTTATGTCAATAAAATGATTGTAAAAATGTGACTTTCTGGATTAATATGTGAAATCTACTCAACATTAGGATTGAATGCGATTTTTAACATAATCCGCTCTGATAAACGCGAGCATATAAATATTTCATGAAATTTTCTATTCAATATGGAAGCATTATGTGCACATATCGCAAATTATTGATATTTATATTATCTGAAGTATCTCACAAGTATAATAACAAATATTATCAATGTATTGGACAGTAATAATGCACTTTCAGTATCACTATTTCCAACATAACACATGGTTCCATGATATCATTAGAGACTGGACAGACACGAGCAGCCCATGACTCATCGCCTACGGGCGCACTATTGAAATTTTGTATTCGTAAAGAGTTTGTTATTTTATTTATATAATTGTGGGTTGTGATGTATAAAATACAAAATACCTTATTGTTTGTTCATTTTGTAGTTCAAATCGAGTAAATTCTCCGTACTTTATTACAAATATAAGGTAAATAGAATCAATTTTAAAAACTCCTCACACTTCTACCTACGCCGATGAAGAAAGGAATTTAACAGTAAAATCGACTTTTTGTTGTTGTCCGTTTTCTCGACGAAAACAGATGTCCAATTCACCATATGAATACTGTTATTCAGTAATTGCGTGATGTTATACACTATTTCTTTTGTCCGTCGTAGTTTGGGCTTGATACGTCCGGTCCATAGATATCATCCATTAAACCATCAAACATTATTTTTCTAGACCGCCTTTCAACTCAACGCGACTGATATGATGCATTGTTCATGACTGTAACAGCATTATCTGGCAATTCATGTAATACTTCTTCAAATTATTCTTCCAGAATATTACCATTCATTTCATCATGTTAGTCAGCTATTTTTATCCCTAGAGGATACGTTTTAAAAAAGAAACTACACCCTCCTCTATAGTATTGTTGGCGTATTCGTCAAATTCTCGTAATTTCAAATATCTGCACACTCTTCCTTAAGAAGGTTTTAAGTTCGCCTGATTCTTTATATTCTTTAATTATACATTTAATTTATAGAGTTCAAAACGTTAATATTCTGATTATATTTGAAACTGTTTTTTGCTGTCTTAAGTGTACCAGTCGTTGACGCTGCCTAGGTGGTAAATTTAAGTTTGCTTGGACCTGCCTGACGACTAAGTTCATGACGTACTTAAACATCCAAATTATATTTCATAACACAGTAAAATATAATAAACCATAGTCATAATATAAGAGAATGTTCACAGGTTATGTCATAAAATATGGTGGATATGACTCATTCTTCCATATTAACTTTGCCTTCGTAAGAACCAATAAAATCTCTTAAAAATATGTACTGTTTTGGCATGGCATTTGAATCACCCCGTTTTATTCTGAGACAAGGTATAACTAACTAATTACCATCGCGCAACTGCATTTATACAGAATGCGAAAAAGCAGCAAGTCCTAAGAAGCTTAAGGGTGCAAGAGAAATGTGTATGATCAAACTGTAAACATAATTAACTTTTTCCATATTCGTTTAGGAGAAACATATTAACTATGGAAATAAATAATGTAAGTTCGTGATGATAACTGACGTAATCTCTCAAACTAATTAAAGCATGTAATTGATTACCTAAATTCGTATTATTTATTTAAAGATCATATTGCTTAAAATGAGTGATATTAGTTCCAAAACTAAATATTCCCCTAGCAGCTAATGATATATAATATATATGATACGTTATTATCCAAAAAGTAAAAGTAAATACGAATTATCTCGCTGGGAGTTTCGATCTGATTCTTGGAATTTCCGGTAGATGCCGCCGTAAAGAATTGAAAAACTTAAAGGCAATACTTATAATAAGCCTGAATTGAAAGAGTTAGTACTATCATCCCTCTCGCTAACCAATAAGTTTCCTAGGACTTTGTAAGAATTGCATATTTTGTATATACGTATTTTCAGTAAATTTGGTTAAAAAAATTAGATACTGAGATTACGCATATACAGAATATGTAAAAATAACTGGATTGGGTATCGTACAATGACTTCACTTATTAGTAATAAATAATAAAACGTTACACAATCGTGAGAAATAAAGTTTTACAGCAAATTGATGTATTTGATTTTGGACAAAACTTTACATCCAAGTTCATCAATATTTATTTCTAAAATTGTTATCCTTTGACATAAATTATACAAAACTCTAAAACGCGAAAGACATCGCATGTTAGTATTTCCTGGAAGATATTGTATATTCATTAGTGGAAACAAACAATCCGTAAATGACGCAAGTATACATATACGAAAAAAAAACTTTTCCGTATATGAATACATGTATGAATGCACATCTACCCTAAGCCGGCATTGCGAACAAACAACGTGTAGACAGCTGTTTCGACCTTTCATTGGTCTCATCAGTGCACGAACGTGTTTGATCACAATACCTCAAAAGCTTAGAAAACCTGATATTGTCAACTTACGTACCAAACGCCATGAGAGATTCTCAGCGGCATCTGTTACCCAAGTGCGACATCGCAATGCCGGCTTAGGGTAGATGTGCATTCATACATGTATTAATATACGAAAAAGTTTTTTTTCGTATATGTATACTTGCGTGATGTAATAGTGTGAGAGCGCTTACTCTCTAAGAATTACTGTTACATTGAATCCTATAAAAAAGAATGTTTAAAAGAGTATAAGAGGAAAATATGATTATCTATTCTCAAAGAACTGTGTGTCAGGTTATTAAATGCTAGGTACTCATCATTTCTACTTGTGGGTTTCTAACATTTATGTCAAAAGATAGCAATTTAAAAAAAAACATGTTCGAGGACTTTGAGGAGGTTCTGTACATGGGTATTGCAATAAAAACATGAATGCCTCATAAACGCAGGAGAGATAAAATATCTTAGGAAATACAAAGAGTCTTTAAATACGTGAATTGAAGAGGTCAGAGAGAAAAAGTAGAACAAGAGCAAATAATGAAGAAAATAGGAAACACAGTGATAACCTGGTTCGGCACCATAGTGAGAATGAATAAAGGATGGAATAGAAGCAGGAATTCATAAGAAAATAATAGAACGACATGGAAAAATCATGGTTAGCAAGTATAATTAAAATAGATATGAGGGGAAAGAAACCACTCTAAGAAATGAGCGTAATGCTTGGAATAGAAAGGATTGGGTGCAAAAAAAACACTAAATTTAAAAGCTCAAGGTGCTAGCCATAAGGGAATTAGAAAACATTAAGAAGAGTTTTGTCAAGAATCAAGCATATCAACTTAGATATTTCTTGCTTTTTAATCAAACTGTATACTTATATATAAATATAATTATAATTTTTTATAACAAATAAATATAAATCACAATGATCTTACCAGGAATGCTCAGCATTGAATCCAACCTGAAAATAAGTAGTGTAATAAGTTATATTTTCAGGAATTTATTAAAAAGAATATATTAAAAAATTTGATATATACTTCGAGCTAAATGTTTTTCTGTATATAAAAAACATTTATTATTAATATAAAGTATTTTATAAAATACTCCGAAAGTAATTCCAATATTCTATTCAAAATAACTTTTAAATATTAGAAGCTTGGTAATAATTTTTGTATGTATTTTATTGTATCATAAATGAAAATGAATTATATATATAGTTTAATATTAGGATGCTCATCACATGCTTTTCTTATGTATACTAGGGTTTCTTTTATCTTTTCACATCATCGTTCGTCCATTTTTTAGCGGTTGCCACGTTTTCACGTTTTGCTAAAAATTACTCGTACTAATATTTAAAGGTTATGTTATTATATGTGTATCATAAATTGTAAAACATGACATTCCATGTTGTCATAACTCCTGTCAATACAATCAAATTTTGAGGTATGCTATCGCCATTGAGAAAGAATAGGCATAGTATTTTTCCTCAATGGCTATCGCCGACATGTATATATTTAACATAAACTACTATACAAAAAGAACCTATTACACTTACTTTGCCGTTACTACCAATGCACAATGTGAAAGATTTATCGAACCATCTATCATATCCTTTTCCGTGAAGAAAATTCTTACCGTATTTATCTAATTGACTAGGATCTTTCTACAAAAGAAAAAAAAATAAAGGAAACATTTATTTATAAAAAGAAGTAGGTAATAAGCTTACGGGATCATATATGTAAGGAAAATCGTCCAGTGCAACCACGAATGCGGCCTTCTCGATTGTATCCAGGGATGTTTTATTTGTGCCTTTATTGAATAAGTTTCGTCTTACATTCGCCCATTCCGTGCGATTGCTTGCTGTCAATGCAGCTAACTTCTCTTCGCCCGGTTGAGGTTCGGACGTATCGTCTAGGATTTGTTGAATTTGCCTAATATATAAATAACATAAAAAAAGTGTGTTCAACCACAACATTACCAGTTACAAAAAAAAAGTAATGACATAAACAATGGGAGTGATATAAACAGTTTGAAACAAAAGGTTATGCCCTTCTTCTTCTATACTGCATCCTGCGCATTAGTGTCAAAATTGATATAGAATTGTGGTTCTATTCTGAACAGTGATTAGAGAAAGTTGAAGCTGTCTTGCTGTCCGTGTAACATCTTCATAAGATTAAAAGTTCTCCTTATTTGTCCTACGAACACTTTATTGCATTCTTCGTTAACTTATACAAACCAATGTTTAACATTTTGTCTGTTTTATCTTTATTGTTGTTGATAAGTTTTTATATTTTAATTTGGTCATTAGTTTTATATGAGATGGACTATAAAAGTGTTTTAATTATTTCCCCCACTTATTCTAAACAATGGCTATTCACAAAACTTAATCAATAAAATTTTAGCAACATATCAGTAGTAAAAATTCAGAAAACGCTGGGAATAAAATTAAAATACTTGTGAATGAATCTATTTCATTTAAAACCAATAACTCTATATAAAAAGTTATAAAAAAGAATAAAGATAAAACAGACAAAATGATAAAGTCAGGTTTGTATATTATGATTTGCGAAGAATGTAATTAAGTATATGTGTGGTAAACAGAAATATGTTTATGTAATAAAAGAGCATAGAAGAAGTTCTAAAAACAAGTACATCAGATTCAACTTTTTCTGATCACTGAAAAACTTCAACTTCCTGCGTCAAAAAAAATTGAAAAAACAATAAATTTTAATTTTCCCATATATGGATACTTCGTTTGCACGTGGCATAGAATTAACTCGTGCCTCAATATCTCCAAACGATACATGAAAAAGAATGTAAGAAAGACAAATTTCCAGAGAAAAGTTAATTTTACCAGATAAATACTACTTTCTCGGTTTCAAAGTACTCTCGTATGTTAGATAAGCAATACTTACACTTGAATCTCTCGTGGTTTCAATATCCTTCTCCTATATATAACTACTTTGAAATATCTTCCTTTATGGTAAACAACTATGTGATTAGAATCCGACCAATGCACTATCTTGTCAGTCTCTACGCCAGGAATCCTAGTTGTGTTAAAAATCCGTTCATACTGCCACGAACATAAAGGCACACAATTCTGCGCAAGTATTGGTTCCAGCTCTTGTCTCTCCACCAGTCTTCTGTACGTGAGAAAGGAGTGAATGACAGCAGCAGCTCGAGCTGCTTGCTTATCTGTCGGCTTCATGAATATCGCGTCTATTCCGTAAAAATTTGAATTGATCATCAACGGGGATCTTCCTCTGAGGTAGACGTATTCTTCCCACCAATCCGAGACATAATTGCTGGACCACCAGGACTTCAGGATGAGATACCTTTGTAACTTAACACCGATACCTTTTTCGAATTCTTCCGCCAACTTAGCCATTTTGTCGTAGTTATCTGCGTCGAGAAGAGGACGCACCGATTTTAAATACTAAAAAGATAGAGAACACCATAGAATTAACGTAATTTACTTTGTTGTATTTATTACAGAGTATTTACCCTTCTCATAGTATCGTGCAGCGATGGTAGTGGTAACTTAGGTAATGACCCTTGGAAACTATACAGTTTTGGTTTATTCCAACCACTTAGAATTCGAACAAATATCACCCATAGTTTGGTTCGCGTAGATATGCGGGCACCTTTACCTCTTTGCTCATACATCCAACCCTTGTACATGAGCAGTAATTTTAAAGAATATCTTATCATATATATTACTGTCAGCCACATTAGAGTACCTACAACTGCGCTACCAAATAGTTGCCATTTTATACTAGACCTGAAAAAGAAAATCGTTACTTTTTTTATTTATATTTATTTTCTTGTGCAGCTCATATTCAAGGATCGTTCGATAATTTCACGAGCTTTGTATTTTTATTTGTATTTATTAGTTTGTCCATCATTTTGCAACTTGAGAGCAATTTTTTTCAATGTGTTGAACTTATACTGAATACTTTTCACTTTAAGAATGTAGAGTATTATATATGTATCAGGGTGTTTGTAATTGATTTACTATTCGGTCATTTGCATGTCAGATAAGTTTAGGTTTTACAATTACTATTCGTGCTTGAATTGTCCAATTTGACATTATAATCCAATACGCTCAATTGGAAGGTTTTGTAGCTATGATTTTAATAAAATTATCGACATAAACTAATCAAGTTTATTTTTTATGAATTTAAAATTGCAAGTTATTAATGCTACTTTATTATTCGAATTGGCAATGTTATAGTTGTATGTAAGTATGATTATATTATAATATGATGTTTTTCTACGACAACGTCGAAGTATGTTTATTTGAAGAGCGTAAATTCAGTCATAAGCAGCTAATGCTATATGAAATATTTCGTGTTCGGTTCATTCAGGTTCACTGTTTTTGATGACAAAAACTTTAAGGCGGCTTTAAGAATATATCGTCCAATGACTACGGAGTAATGAAATATCATCGGTTTGTTTCTGTCAACATTTTTGTATATGAACGGATAATTTCGTAGTTATTTCCAATAATAGTAATAGTGATAATTACTTAGAATTGACATCTCCAAACATAACACAAGCAATAAAGTTAACAACATTAAATTTATTACCGGAAACGTCGAGAAAAATTTATCAACGCGCTTCTTTTTGGAGTGGAAAGAGATCAAAACGCATAACCATTTTCGGAGAACGTCTTAATGGCTTATTTTGGAAACTTGGAGAAGAAATTTAAAAGTTCTATATTATCGACACAATACTCAATGTTGAGAATGGCTCTTAGTATCCATGAAAATATACGTTAGATCTTTACATAAAATGATATCAAATAATTATTAATGAAACGCGAGGTAAAATATATTTAGCGACAAAAGTAGGTTTAATATAGCCATAATGATAAATATTTAGTTATAATTTATATTGTAGATCGCATTAGGTATTGGCATAATGGCTGCATGCAGAAGACATGAATTGCAGTCAAATAAAAATTACTAATTTCGATAATTTGGGTTCAATTGTTTTAGTAACAGTACCAGACACTAAAACCAAAATTGTACGAACATTTACTGTAACCAGTCCTTACTATGAAATTTACAAAAAATACGCGTATCTTCGCCTCTAAATGTTAATGGTCTATGGTTTTTCATTAACTATCAAGAAGTGAAACGTACAGTTCAAAGAATAGGGCTGAATAAGCTTGGAGGAGCCATGGGCAAAGGCGATGTAGTATTTAAAACTGACAAACAACGAATTATTACCAGGCATTGCTTTCGCCGATCCTCCATAACAATTCTTGTTGATGTTGGTGGTGACATAACCACGTTTAAACGTCACGGTGGCTGGCAGTTCACGACAGTCGCTGAAGAATATATCGACGATCGAAGAATAAGCTTGACGTAGCTAATAAAATTGCAAATGCAATACAGGACATTTCAAGCATACCATCGACTTCAACGACGGAAAATTGCCAATACAAAGAAAATATTAGTATGCGGCATTATACGAGTCCTCAAAACATGATTTTCAGTAATTGCAATGAAGTCTGTTAATGGAAAAAGTAATTTTTTATTTTCATGTATTCAAAGCGATAAAGAAAATATCTGCGTATTTCCTTGAATCAATGATTGTTTATGGTATATTAAACGTGAGCAGTAGGTTGTCGCAGAAACAGTACAGTATGCAACACGGCCAAAATCGCAATTCTGGCACTCGTGTCGCAAACTTTCATACTCCTACAATCAGCATCTTTTTATGCTTGTTACATTATACAGTATGTCCGTAAAGTATGGAATAAATTCATTTTTTGCGAAACAAACAATTTTAACAAAATTTCCCGAAACAGGTAGATTTTTTGCTTTTAATTTGCTTTCATTTAGCGTTATAATTAAATATATAGAGTGAACCATATGTGAGAAATGACGTCATCGACGATTTTTTTAATTGAAATACCCTGTATATTGTTCGAGTTTTAGAATATACGCAACACCTGAATCCAAAAAGGTATCATACATGTCGTTTAGGTTTATAATAGCGCTACTGAAATATCAGACAAACAATATTTCTCAGGAAACCATAAACAAGGTTCAACAAGAATTTATTCATCGTTTAGGTCACTGTCAAATACAGCAAGGGTTACAGGTCGAACATTTAACATAAAGTCATGTATCTGTTATCATTAGCTATCAATAAAATTGATAAATAAGATTAGTAGCCAACTTTTTTGCAATTGATAAGAAATAGTTGTTAGCACGTATCTTTCAAATTCTGTCCGCAATACCCCAAGTATCTACCTTTTTGGAATCAGCTCATTAATAATAATCTAAAAGTGTCACCAAATACGGGGTGTTGTATTTAAAAAATATGCCGATGACGTCATCACATTAATGTGGATCACCTTGTATAATGAATTTTTGTTGTTGAATGTAGAACATTAAAATTAAAAATCGACGTGTTTTAGGTTTTTTTAAAATGGCTTTTACTTCAAGAAATATCGAATTTATTCCATACTTTACGGACACACTGTATACTATTCTTTTGTACACTAAATATTTAGACGCGACTCTGGCGGTAAAACAAATGAAGAAAGATGTTTCAAAGTTGCCAATCTAATAACATGAAAATGTCAAAATCGCAATACGCTCATTTAGTAAATACGGCACAACGCCAAATTGTTAAGCACGGTGATAAGATAAGTCAGTGAAGTGGATGCAAACAACCCTCATTTAGAAAATACGTCACAATAGATAGGTCTGTTGAACTGGATGCAAACAGAATTTGATGACGCGCACTAAATGAGCGTATTCGTAAATCAAGTTAAGCTTTTTCACATTTTTTAAAATAAAACAAAAAAATAATACACAAAACGCCAGGTCTCTGTATCATTTTTATACTGGCGTTGTTTGAAATAATATCGCTTTAAAAATATGCAGACGGCATGAAGCAGTAGGGAATGTAGCTATTGACATGCCTTTAAATTTATTTAGGCAAGTGGATGTGGCCGACAACTTTTATGTAAAGTGTAGTTTAAAGACCTTCGTGGGGGTACAGATATATCTGAAGTGTTAGAGATCGATCAGGAAGGCCTAGAACTACGAGTGCAATAGATAATCGTCTGATAGAGAGAAATGCAAGAGGGGACTCTACCACAACTTGTTCAGCCCTAAGCTATGCGACAGAAACTTTTCGAATACTTCTGAACTGATATTACCCCCAGAACTGTGTTAAACCGCATAAAAGAAGCATTAAGTATTCTGTAAAAGAGCACTTAGGGCGACTTAGGCGCTATGCACTTAAGCAGTTCATCGACCCAGTAGATTAGATTAGTCTCAAGAATGACTGAAATGGGTGCAAGAATGGAATAAAAACAATAAAAACACATTTACTTTGTTGTATCACTATGGAATGAATGGAATACCCTAAAGTGGTGGGCGTTTGTGTGTAAAGGCCACGAAATCAGCGAGAAAATGATCGCTATGTGGAGAAAGTACACCCATTCGATGGTGGTTTAGTAATGGCGTGGAATGGAGTTTTTTTAAGAGGACGTACGAAGCTGTACCTGTGTGAACGGTACTGTTTGCTGAAATTTACGCCAGTCATCATTGGCAATAATTTTCGCTGAAGTCTGGAGACAAACTGTAGTTTTCTAGATGATAATGCTCGTCCTCATCGGGTCAGAATCAGCTGGCTTTGAAGGAGATTGAGCATTTACTTGTGGAATAATCGTGATCAGGACATCATTTTTTTCAATGCAGAATTTGGTTTATTTATGTTTTATTACCTCATTTGAGTTATTAATGTTATCATGTCCTGCTATGGTTTTTCTTAAAATCAACAGGTGTTAAGTACAAATAAAAATATAAAGGTAAAGTCAGAAAAGACTTTTCTTCGACATCTTTTTAAAAGATTTGAATCTTGACAGATAAGTGATTATAGTTTGAATTTTCCACATTGTGTTATGAAGCGCCAACGAAAATGATGCTAACAATTATATTTGTTTCAAAATAACTTCGTGCACAGACTCTCTAGACCAATCTTAATAACTTGGTTTTGCAAGGGTCATCATCCTGCCCTATAAATTTGCTGTTAACTGTCCGCACTATTTAATATATTTAACTTACCCAGGTAAAAAAGGCATAATTCTCGTAACTAGATCATAAGGCAGTTTGAATCCAGAAAAATGTATGGCCACCACTATTGACATTGTGATCCACAACGTCCAAAGATGTGCTGGATAGACACCATTGTGAACACTATTCTATAACAAAACAAGACAACTTAAAATTTCTCAAAATTACCTGCACCGAATTGTATTCCAATTACGAGTTGTGTAAATTACATTGCTGTCGCAACACATCACTTTCTAGTATTGTCCTAATATGATTGTGTACGTAGAAGGAATAATTTTCCAGATATTCGCAAAAAACTATTTCTCGATGAGAGTAGTGTAACTTTTGGTTTCGAAAAAGTGGTTTGCAATAGCTGTCAAACTACAAAAGGTATAAATACCAAACCTTAATTTACGAGTACAATCTTCCTGTTGAGATTTGATTAGATTTTCAGTAAAATAGGTAGACCAGAAGTAGCAGTTTACTTCAGTAAAAAAATCAAAATAAACTATCTCGTCACCTAGCCAGTTTAGACAAATTTCTAAGGAATAAATACATACTAAAAAGTGAATTTTAGAAGGATTTTATAAAAAAAAATGTTCCTGGAAGTAGGTCTTTTTGTTTAAGCGAAAAACACTTTTTTGCAAATATCTCGCAAATTATGCATTCTATATAGATTTATTATAAGCACAAAAGTTTTGAGAGCTAGATTTAAAACAATTTTTGGTATAAAAGAAATTTTAAAATCTTGACCGACAGTAATATAATATTTCTACTATAATCGAACAGATTCTTTTGCAAATATCTCGCAAATTTTGCATTCTATACAGATTTATTAAGAACACAATAGTATATTATGCAATGAGCATTTAATGATAGCTATTAAGACACGAGAATGAAAATTACAATACGAGCCGAAGGCGAGTATTGTAATGAATACGAGTGTCTTAATAGCCATTAAATGCGAGTTGCATACACTATCTTTTCTACGACCACTTAATAAAACATTATTTTTTGAACATTCCATTTCATAAATTCAGCGTAAAGTTTACCGTACGTTTTTGTGAATTTAGCTGGTAATAAATTGTTCGTGGCTACTAAGGCTTCTTCCATAATTTCTGCTGGAGTCAAATTTTACATTTCACTGTCATTATCTCTCATTTTTACCGTTTATATTTTCAAAAAAACACAAATTTTAACTACTTATTTGTAAATTGCAGAGAACTGTCACATTTAATTAATCATTATATCTGTCAAATATGCGCCATACTGAATATTGTTTGAATATTGGAATGTCGCATTCCTATTGGATATAAACTTGTATCGTAATGAAAAATCTGTATTCCCATTGGATATAAACTTGTATCATATTGAAAACCTGTATCGTAATGGACATCATTAAAGTACAGGTTCAGCATATCTAATAATACAATTAAAGTATGGGACTAGAAAAAAATATTTAGAGCTGCACTTGGAATAATTTCAAAATTCGGACCAGAAGCAGAAGAGATTTATTAAGAAAACAAAAGTTCTTTAAGCTGGATTTGGGATAATTTCTGTATAAACAAATTTTCAACATTCGGACCGGAAGTAACACTTTTACTCAGAGTTGTAACTTAAGTTTGAGCAACTTTTCTATACATATTTCGGTACACACTATGTATGTGCGTAAAAAAGTTGTATGGTACCCACACTTCATTTCTTGAATATAGGAAACAGGTAAAAATCACTAGAAGCCTGGTCTGGACTATAGGACGGCTGATCAAAATATCGAAGCCCACTTTATGCAGGAGCAGGACAGTCAGTCTCTCCTCTTCCTTTGTCTTTAATGACTTCATGGTTTTTACCAGACCAGAATCCCTATAAACACACCCCTTCCACTATACTATGAATAGACTTTCCTTGTTTTATAAGATACATGACAACGGTGTGTCAATTCTCACCATATTTCACAATTTCTTTCCGATTAATATGTTTGGTCGACGATAGTATAAAGACTACAGACGCGATTGCGTTCAAACTTTGTATTCATACTAATAATGACTTACTGAACACGTTAAGGCATGAAAGAGCTCTCCCACTGCCATTCATCCCCTCCATTCCGCCAACTTAAAACGCTCTCTCGTATATTATGAAACATTAGGCGTTTTCTTTTGCACCCAGTGATCGAATCAAACCGATCGTAACAAAGTTAGCATGATTAGGTAATCGTACAGGAGCAAAAGAACGTTAACTAAGTTCACGTTATTCGTTTCCTCTGTTTACTGACTGAAACATAACCTAGAAAATAGATAATTAAATATAATAATAATATAATAATATAAATAATTATAATGGAAGATAAAATAATACACATGTTTAATCCAGAGACCAACATTACATATCAAGTACGACTGGACGAAGACAATTATAAACGAGCTGTGAGGGGTATGTTTATTACAGAAAAAATTTATTAAGTTTGTGAAAAATTAAATTTTTTTAGACGTGCAGTTTGCTCAGTCTCTATTGTTACATGCAGAAAGCACAGCAGAAAGCAATAATAGCAATGTCACTGAACCTGATAATTATGACAAATTGGTTGCCGTCCGTACATCAATTGACTCTGCTGAAGGTAAGCTAAATAACTATGTGAAATATCTGCATGTATATTCCTATAGGCCCTAATTTTATGTTGTAAAACTAGGACTGGCCATACACTATAAATTTGTAATAGTAATAACTTTTTTTGTAAAATTGTAGACTGTATACCTTGTGATATTGAAGATAATTTGCATTCAAACAGTAACGAAACTACTTTAACTACATCACATCCGGAGTTCTGGTCAAATGATGAAACTCTTTTACTGATCACTATATATGGTGAACACAAAGATGACTTTTTAAAGGCAAAAAGACGTAAAGAAATCTGGACGATGATTTCAGAAAGAATGGCAACCTATGGATACAACGTAAGTAGCACTCTATACCTATTTATATAAGAGATGTAATATCTTACTGATTAGTAAAAAATATTTTAGAGGTCACCAGCAAAAATAGAAAGAAAATGGTTGAATCTCATGCTGGTATACAGAAAAATTAAAGATAACGCAACGCCCAAAAAACTGGCAGGTGTGCGATGACATATAAATATTTTGAAAGAATTGATGAAATATTAGGTGACAAACCTAGTAATAAAACGGATTCTTCTGTGGTGTTGGCTGTTGGGGCAAGTGGTTCTGAAATATCTGTAGACTGTCAAAATGAAGAACACCTAGAAAATGCATCATCTTCCACTTCAACCATACAGACTGACAATTCAGAATCACAAACAGTATCAGAGGATTCGGAACAATCTGCCCTCCCAACTGTAAAGAAGAGGAAAACATTAGCTACATTAACCAGAGAGTATCAGGAGATGAAGAAGACATATTTGACCTCAAAGGAAGAAGCTAAACAGAAGCGTCATGATGAACATATTAAATTGGAAGAGAGAAAATTCGCTTTAGAAGAGAGAAAAATTAATGTATTAGAAAAATTGTTGAAGCATATAAACTAAGTAGAATTTTTCATAAGTTGGATTTATTTTGTTTATAGAAATTAAAATTAAAATACTTATTTAACGAATAAAATATTTATTTCTATTGTGAATACATATCATTAAACAAATTCTGTCTTGTATTGCCATTTTCCATAATAATTGTTTCCGAAATATCATCAGAAAAAGGGTCCTCACTATAATATTCGTCACATGTATCATTTGCTGACATACAGATATTATGTAATACACAAGCTATTAAAATTACCTTCACAACAAAACTTAAGTTAAAATTCTCAAGCTTTTGTAGTTTTCTAAATCGTCCTTTTAATTGACCAAACGCATTTTCAATCACAATTCTTGTTGCACTGTGACGATAATTAAAATCCTTTTCATTGTTGGTGACGTGCCCATTATCTTTGAATGGTGGCACTAGCCATTCTAGTGATGGATATGCCGAATCACCAAGCAAGTAGTATTTATTATAAAATAAATCAACAATTCGTTCAGCTGCTTTCTTGTATATAGGAGATTTCCTTAATACTCTTGCATCATGCATGGATCCAGGTTGCCCCACATATACATCTATGAATTCCATTTTTGAATTTACTACACCCTGAAGAATTACACTGTGGTAAGATTTTCGATTATAGTAGTCTTCTTGATGTCTGCTTGGTCGATTAATTTTCACATGGCTACCATCTATTGCCCCAATAACATTTTTAATGCCTTTCTTCTTTTGAAATAATTTGTTTTCCAATAAAGCTTGCCTGTCGGTGGGCCATTTTATATATATATGGGCTTTCTTAATTAAAAAATTCATAAATTGTAATATGGTATTGTATGTGCAACTAATAGTGACACCAAATCTATCAGCTACTTGACGAAATGTTTCCATGTTTGAGATATACCAGATCGACATAAGGACACATTTTTCTGTTGATACTTTTGGCCATCCGCCCTTCGACAAATTATCCTTCTCATTTCCATAAAGTTCTATGAAATAACACTTATAAACAAAAAAACCTTCTTTATACAAAGTATACACTTACCAATCAAGGTGGCAACAGTTGTGCGTTTCATTCTAAAATGTGTTCTAAAATCTGTATTTGAGTAATTGTGAACTACATGCTCTACATAGTTTTTTACACGTCTCTCTCGTTCATTTCTTACTTCTTCGTCACTTGAAGTACTATCTGAACTTGAAATACAGATACAATTTGCAGTAGAGTAGGACGTAGTAAGTTCAGTCTTAAAATCAAAATTGGTTAAATTAGTAACAACAAAGTGAATTTTACTTACAATAATAGTTTTTTTCAATTCTAAATTCATAATGCGGTTGGAATGCGTTATAATTTCACGTACCTTGGTCACCCCTTAGTCAAAATTGACGGACGTTGACGGATTTTAGGTTATAATTATATGATTCGATCAATCCAATCATCAAAAATGAGTGATTCAAAGGGGAAAGGGGTTTACCGATCGTGATCGCGTTTATGGTTAGGGTGGGGATTAATCACTGATCGAAAGAACAGCGAATGATTGCAAATACCCTGGTTTGATTCGATCACTGGGTGCAAAAGAAAACGCCTATTCTTTATTAATAAACATAGGCAACATCATATGGCAGTCAATTCATTTCCATATTTAATTCTGTCGCTAAATTTATAAATTCTATATTAGATATTCATTCTTTAAATTTTCAATATTTTCCATTGTCCGTTCTCTTTTAATATAAAAAATAAGTTTATATAATCAACGCGTGGATCTGACCCGCGTGTTATAATTTCGCCAGTATTAGTCTAAAATGCAGAATTTGCTGTATATCTACACACATTTGAGACAGAATTTCTAAATTTTGCAGTAACGTACGATAGTTTGTGGCAAATGATTCAAGAATCTGCTACAGTTGAAAGTGTCGGAAATGTTAAAGAGCGAAGTACTTATTAACACAAGAAGCCAATTTGAGACCTTTCACAGTAACTACTTCTTAAAAAATAAATTTCGTAAGTTACCGAAGCAATCTGAAATGTCTGCAATTTACCAACAAAATTTAAAGAATGTCTTCGATAACAGAAATAGTTATTGTAGGTTACACTTTTAATTCGTTTAAGTGAAACATTTGTTTATAGGTATGTGCAGTGGTATGTAGAGCACTCAACACTTCATAACAAATCGAGACGGCAGCAAATCTGCAGCTTGTTAGCGATTCTTACTAAAGGCTGTAAATTTTCTGTCGTATCGAGTTATAGTGACGTGTCGAGTGCTCGGAATCCCGAGACTTATCTATATACTAATTCATAATGTCAATTTGAATTTGAGTAAATAAAAAATTCATGACCTTGAGTATAAAAGATTCCCATCATTTAAGATTGATATAGAATTATTTTTACTTGCATTTGACTGAAGATACAAGTTAGCCTGGAGGAATCATGATCTATGGTAGACGTCTTTCTAATTGTTAATTTTATTTAAGATTCGGCAACAAGATGGGTGAATGAACGTCTGAATAGATAATCAAACTAAACACACAATGTAATTTATATATTAATAGAGTGGGTAAAATGGTGAAGTAGTTGAATAAGATAATTAAGAATATCTTAAATCTCCTCTAATAGTAACAATATGGGGAAGCAGGATAAGTAATTCTCCGAATGCAAACTATGCTTATGCAACTTAATAATCAGCTAGGTTTATTTCTACTTGATGTGGTTTTATTTGATCCGCAATTGAACTTTTATTTGCAGGATAATCGATAAGCAAATTGTGCAAATATAATGACGCTTTGTAGGGATTAAGCTAACATGGTTTATATGTGCAATCCATTGATTAGGGAAATATAAAATTAGATAGCTGAAGTGGTATGTCATCCTACATAAATTATTACACCAATATGGGGAAAAATGTACGTCTGGAAAAGCAACCATCTGCTCAGGCAATTTTTGCAATATGTATTTTATTGTGTTTTATTCTACGAGGAAGGAATAGAACAGGAAAGATAATAAACTGGTGGGGGAATAGGTATTATTTAGACTAAAATTACTACTTTAAGGCAGGTCAGTTATGGCAATATTGACCAATCATAATTTATAAATGAGTATTTTGAATAACTTGTTATATATCCGGTATGTTTGATTATGTGGCGTAACATACATAATGTAAGGATGTTTTTTTTAGGTTTTTTTTAATACAGTTAGAATAAATGTTACTATATTAAAAAAAAATAAAAGGATTGAAAAAATAATGCACTCACGATATTATTTTAATTATTATTGGACTAAGAACCTATTTTAAATGATTTTTGAGAACATGCGAAGTGTACATATACCCTATACAAAATATTTATGCACGCCTATGCATTGCGGCGGCCATATGGAGTTACCACTTTGGACAAATATTATTATTAAGGAGACTCTCTCCTGTTCTATTCTTTCCTCGTAGGTTTTATTTGTCCGTCTGCTTAATTAATTAAGTACTTTCCAACCACCAACTTAAATTTTTATAATTTTTGGACATTCAATGTGCTGATACATGCTTTTTCTATATTTCAGAAAGACTTTTTTTATTTGTAGTTTTAAGGAAGGAATATTATATGAACTGCAGGAAATAGAAATTGTTAATAATTGAATATTGTCTCTAAGAACATATATTTTTTAAGATTTTTTTACGGTTATGATTTAATTCAAAATAAATATATTTTTCTTGGACTTGAAGTTGACATTTATGACTATGTTGCAACTGCAAAGATTAGCTTATGAAAAAACGCTTACGTTATTCAGAATCCAAAAATGATGGACTTATTTTGAGTTTGGGACTGAAAATTATAAAATGTTCGTCTTAAAAACCCGTATTTTGAGGTTATATTGTTTGACATTCAATGTGTTGATACATGCTTTTTCTATATTTTAGAAAGACTTTTCTTATTTGTAGTTTTAACGAAGGAACATTATATGAACTGCAGAAAATATAAATTTTTAATAATTGGAGATTTTCTCTAGGAACATATTTTTTTTAGATTTTTTTACGGTTGTGATTTAATTTAAAATAAATGTATTTTTCGTGGACTTGAAGTTGACATTTATAACTATGTATGTTGCAATTGCAAAGTGTAGCTTATAAAAGAACGTTTATGTTATTCAGAATCCAAAAATATTGGTTTTTGCGTTTGAGACTGAAAATTATAAAATGTTCGTCTTAAAAACCCGTATTTTGAGGTTATATTGTATCAAATTCACATGCAGAGCGAGAACAACATTATTATTATTATTTAATTACTCAACATTTTTGCATGAGCGTTCCATACGGCTTCCCTTCAAATTTTAATGTTAATTGCAAAAGAATGAAAAAATCAGACCATGAAGAGGTGGATAAGGAACTTTTATAGTGGCTTACTCAAAAAAAAGATGATAATGTTCCCTTAAGTGGTCCAATTCTTCAAGAAAAAGCTTCTGAAATGGGTAATAAAATTGAAAAAAACAAAAGAATTTACATGTTCTAGAAGTTGGATTGAACGATTTAGGAAGAGACATTATATCACTGGAGGAAAAGTTATTGGTGAGTCTGCATCAGATCAGTTAATATAAATCTTATTAGTGACTGGTTTTATAATGTTTGGCCTGATCTTCGCAACAACTATGACAGTAAAGACATTTCCAACGCCGATAAGACCGGGCATTTTTACAAACTGACACCGGATAAAACATTGAAATTAAAATGAGAAAGCTGCGCAGGTGGGAAGATGCCTAAAGCGAGAATTACTGTTTTGCTTGCTGCAAACATGACTGGAACGGACAAGAGAAAACTGCTTGTTATAGGAAAATCCGGTAATCCTAGTTTTATAAACAAGATATTACCAGTGAAATACAGATCAAACACTAAATCGTGGATGACATGTAATTTGTTTACAGAGGAGTTACTTCAATGGGATGCAGAGTTATCAAAAAACAGAAAAATTTTGCTTTTAGTTGATAATTGTCTAGGGCATCCTAAAGTTCCCCTTAACCAAATTAAATTGGTTTTTATGCCGCCTAATACTAGCTCACAGCTACAACCCATGGATCATTCATTCATTAAAAAACAATTACAGAAAAATTATGCTATTGAAAATGTTGGAAGCAAATGACAGTGGAAAAGAATTTTCAGTAAGCATTTTAGATGCTATAAACTTTATTCATATGGCTTGGCAGAACGTCACTAGTGAAACTATTGCAAACTATTTTAAATATGCAGGATTTTTTGAAAAAGGCGGTGAATTTGGTCCAGATGACGAATTATCAGTAAGCAAGTGGTTAAAGAAGCAAGATGCTACAAACATGCAAACCGGCATTGCACGTGGAAATGAAAAAAGATTGGGAAGATTTTAACTTGAAAAATACGTAACAATAGAAGATAACATTATATCAACCGAATCGCTAACAGAAGAACAATTCATCCAGTCAGTCACGGGAGGTTCCAAAATGTCAGTCTCATTTTCTTGTATTGCTAATGCAACTTAGGAATAAAATTAAGCACTTGTTTTAGTGACAAATGTGGCAATAAGTGATGAAGAGAACGAGAATGAATTTAATGAGCATGTTATGGTTAGTGTTCCCTCAATCAAAGAAATGACACAGAAAGTGACCGATACTCGCATTTTTTGCAATCACTTGAAGTTCCAGAAAAAGTTTGGAATAGTTTTTGTAACCTTGAGAGCTATATAAATAGCATTAGTTTTCTAACATTCATGTACCGGGTTATTCATTGTAAATTACCCACCCTTTATCATCGTTATTATTACATATACAAAAATGTTTCAAATAAAAGTTGTGTGGCTGAGACTGAATTTTATTTGCATGTTATATTATTAAATTTTTATAGTGGTCTTTTTACTGATTTCAATAATATGCCATATGATACCGGTATCTTAAACGGTTTTCGAGTTATTAAATGTCGAATATCCTAGTTACTGTACCATGAAAAATTTATTTAATACTTGCCCTCTATTTGGGTAAGTGTGTAGTAGACTTTTTCTAAAATAAAAAAATGAGGTGTGGCCACCACACGACTTTCTTATACGTATGAAAGTGTTACTTCCGGTCCGAATTTTGAAATTTCATTTATACAAAAAATATTCCAAATCCAACTCTAAATACTTTTGTACTCTTCATAAATATATATAGAATGCATAATTTACGACATATTTGCAAAAAATCGCTATTCGATAAGAGTAAAGGTGGTACTTCCGGTCTGAATTTTGAAATTTTTTTTATACAAAAGATATTTAAAAGTATGTTCTAAATACTTTTATACTCATAATGTACCTGTCTAGAAAGCATGACTTGTGAGATATTCGCAAAAAACTGATTTTCGATAAGAGTAAAAGACCTACTTCCGGTAGGAATTTCGAAAAACTTTATTAAAACAATTTTTCTCAAATTTAATTTTGAGTACATTTGAATTCTTTATAAATTTGTTTAAACTTAGTAATTGACGAAATATTTGCAAAATTCGATTTTTTCACTGAAGTAAACTACTACTTCCGGTCTGCCGATTTTGCTCAAAATCTAATCAGTTCTCAAGAGGGAGATTATATTCGTAAATACAAAATTTGGAATTGATATCTACTGCGGTTTGACCGCTATCGTGGTCACACACACAGAGACACACACACACACACACAGAGAGAGAGACACACAGACATTTTTTAAAAACCACTTTTTTGGTATCAGGGGACCTCAAAACGTGGACATCTGCAAAAATCTCGAGGTCGAAAATTTTCATCATCACAATACTTCCTTATACTACGTATAAGAAAGTAAAAAAATACAAAAAATAAAAAATATTTGAAATTAGTTATTTGATCTTTTGCAGACTTGTTAGTAACTTTACAAGCTTGATTCTGTCAAAACAGGAGATTAAAGAATTTAATATATTCTAGATTAGAACATAGTCTATCTTAACTAACAAAATTTTACTCCACCCTTACCCCACTTCACCATAAATAAATATATTTTTCTATACCGTTGTATCTGCACGCTACTGTGTGTTTGATTGCATGCAAATAAAATTCAGTCTCAGACACACAATTTTTATTTGAAACATTTTTTGTATATGCAATAATAACGGTGAAGAAGGGTGGGTAATTTATAATGAATAACCCTGTAAAAACTAAAATATCCGACTTTCTATAAATCTATAACATGTGTGTTTTTTAAAATACTGTAATTTGTAACTACATATTGCAGTGATCTTGAGTTGGGTTGTAAATTATAAATAAGTATAATCAAGATCACTTCAAGATTTTATTTAAGTTAATTTTTATTTTATTTATTTTTATCATGATGTGTATATAAATATTCACTATGTCAATAATTTGCCAAAAATTTAAATTTTATTTAAGTAAAATAATAAAAGAATGTTAGTATAAATTTTATAAAAGTCATAATACTAAAACAAGCATAAAATGTTACGTGAAGAATAACGAGAAAGTGTTTTCCCGCACGAAGAATACTGGTACCGGGAGAGACCGTATGGCCGGCGAAAAACAATATTATTCGCCAGATGCATTGGATGAGTCATGAACGTGTAGACAAGTTGATATTTACATGTTTGTTTACCTTTTTCAAAGACTGTTAATACGCTGCTTTCCCGAGTGACAGATAGGAGCAGCACCATCGATATGCAGTTTTGGAGGTGGTATCGGTATCTGCCGAGAATGACCGTACGTTTTTATAAAGAAAATTATGCATAAAAGGGCTGCCGGACAGAATTTGAGGACAGCTGGTGAGAACCGCTGCTTTAGAACATTTTCTGGAAGTAGGTGATAAACCACTCCCTCTTTTCTTGTATTTGAACTTAGAATATTTTTGAGATTTTTCGATACTTATAAAATTTTTCAACAAGATTCAACACTTGTAATATTTTCCGTAATAATCATGCAACATGTTTTACATTGAGATTTGTAAATATTTTAAAATAATTATTTATGTACGGGACAATTTTATTTTTTAATTCGGACTTTGAATTTATTTAATTTTATTTTATTTTCTTCTTTCTGGAATGTTTTGTTTTGCATGTAGGGGTACTACGCCATACATTATGATAAAACATTCTAGTGATTGTAATGACTAAGTTGGATAGCATAATAATTTTATTTTAGTGTAAAAAAATTTTTTCTTTACTACTTTATTTATCAGACTAAAGGATTTGAGATTAATAATTTTGTTTTATGTATATATAGAATACATAAGTGAACAAGCGTTTGGATTTTATGATGGATGAGTTTGAAGTAATGTACGAAGAATTAAGGTGATTTGATAATATTTGTTATAAATGTGTGTATAGTGGTGTACAAATTTTTTTTGTTTGTAGTGGTGTTTTGTATTGGAATCTCACAGAAGGTAAAGTTTATTTTTAATATATATATTTTTCTTGTATGTATATCAAGTATATTTTGTAGTACTTGTGTGTTCAATGTTAACGTGTTGGGTAATACATCAGGGATGTGTGAAATGAATTAAGTTGTTATTTAATTCATAGTATGGAGTCATGGTGAATCCCAAAGACACGAATTAGTCTTGGTGGTACTGTGTTGGGAGCGAGAAAAGGCGCCGGACAGAACTAATCAGGGCTGAGTTAATTAATTGAATACGCAAAGACTTTATTTTATTTCATTCTATTTATTTAATTTAAATTTTATATATATATACCTTAAGGGATGAGCACATTGTGGTGTATGTTCGGGTTGTGTCCGACGAGTTAAAAGACATATTCGTAGGGTGGAACTTTGGGGTACCCATCTGTGTGAATTTGCTTTCTGATGGTACTGTGTTGGGAGCGAGAAAAGGCGCCGGACAGGACTAATTAGGGCAAAGCCATTTCCTTAATGTTTATATTTTGTTCGCAAATGGTAAATCGTGTAAATTTTTGGTTATTTATATTCCAGTACAATTCATCATGTGTAATAAAATTTTATTTTTTAATTAAAGATGTTGATTGTTTACATGTATCTATGGCAAATATAAATCATGATAATCACGTTCACATTTTAAAACATAAGTTTTTCACGACATTATGCTTTCATTTACTTTATTTCTTATAATGATTTGTTGATTATGATGTATAGATTTGGATGATGTTTGAGATATTGATTCTTTGTTTGTAAATATATATATATATATATATCTGTATAATTTGAAATTTTGAATTCGTTAATATTTATTTTAATAAATTAGATGATAAGGTTTATTTTGCATTTTATTTTCTTTACCTGACCTGGAGATAATTAAAGAGCATTCAAAATCGATTGGAGAATCTATTCATATTTTCTGCCCCTGAGAGGATTATTTATTTTTAGACTGAGCTAGTTGTATGTAAAAAAATTTGCTTAACTCACTATCCAGCAGAAAATTTGTTGTATCTTAGTCTAGCATAAGGCCTAGCACTGGGATGCGTGCTTGATTCTTACCTACTTATTAATGGAATAATTTAAATTTATTTTATATGAACCTCAATTTGTAAGAGTCACAGCAATATGAAAATATGTAAACCTTTTTCATCTAAATATAACAGTAAAAAATACATATGTATGTACAATAAACATTAGAAATTTTCTTTTTCTTATAGTGAACCAGTTATTAGGTCGTTTTTAAGTTTACTATATCCGGATTCCACTGTATTAATGTTGTAATTGATACCAAATCTAAAATATTATTTGGAATATGGTCTGGTTTGTTTAGTCTGTGATAATCGCTAAAATATTTGGAATCCTGTCGTTGAAATTGGACAACGAGTAATCGTTACTGACAAACACAAAGGAGAATTTTATATGGATGAGTGATGATTCTATTATACAAGATTTCGAATTTTTGAGAAAAATGGTTATCACATCAAACAATAAGCAATTCGGGTTGTCGGCTTGTCCTGATATCTTTGTAAAATAAGTACTCCAGGGTTATAGATGGAACCTAATTTTGTAAGATTTAAGAAATTCTTGCTGCACACGAAATCTTCAGATACATAGGCAGAGTACATATGAATTCTTTATAAATTTGTTTAAACTTAGTAGTTGACTAAATATTGGCAAAATTCGATTTTTTCACTGAAGTAAACTACTACTTGCGGTCTGCCGATTTTGCTGAAAATCTAATCAGATCTCAAGAGGGAGATTATACTCGTAAACACAAAATTTGGAATTGATACCTATAGCGGTTTGACCGCTATCGTGGTCACACACACACAGAGAGAGACAGACATTTTTTTGGACATCTGCAAAAATCTCGAATCATCACAATACTTCCTTATACTATGTATAAGAAAATAAAAATAAATATAATTTTTACTTTCGGAACTGTTTATTTTAGAGCATACAGTATAAAAACGAGTAAATATGATGAACACTCGTTTCCTTAGGTATTTAAAATTACCCCTATACTCTAACAAAATGGCAATCTATTGAAACTACGATTTGAATATTAATTAAATACTTTAATTTCCTTTTAGAGAAACTGTTCCGGTCGATGTCAATTATTAGTAACATTGAATAGTCGTATATAGTTCGCAATTTTAACTTACCGGTTGCTAAAACCATTCTGTTTTTGATATACATACATTTCATTATAATTGCGATAGGCGTGTGTTTTGGTTGCATAATATCCAGTATAATTAACCTGCCGTATAGGCAACATTGTTTGCAGATAATGACATGAAAGTTGCCTGAAATGTATAAAAATTATTTTCAGACTTGGCTGGCCTCTCCCACATTAAATTCCGCCACTGTCAACTGCAATTTCGATTATGAGGGCCAAACAATCAGTGTTTATCAATAAATTACAGTTAATTTCAGAATATAAAGTCGATGACGTTATCTAAATTCGCGGTTGATCACACTTTATCTATAATGGTCAAGATAAATAATAAAAACAAGTCCAAAGGTAAATAAATGCGGATGTATTTATGAAAAGACGTAGGTATCTTTCATCACAGATTGTCATTGACTATAATAAAGTCATTAGCTTATCATTCACGCCCAAAAACTTTTAATCACAGTGGATAACTTTTTTAGTAGTAAATGAAAACAGATAAAGTGTGTAGGTAAGGATTTTTACTGATTTACGTCTATGATAAGTTGTAAGTAAATATATATTTGTCATGATTTTAAGTAGTAAACATGCACAAATATGTACTATTAAGATAAAAGATTATTCTAACATTTTCAATGATATGTGGCTGACAAGGACAGGATTCAAATTATGTTCAAAGTACAAACGCTTATATACATTTAGTATACAAATTAATAGACATATTACACTTTAATGCTATTTAAGCGAGTTTATCTTTTGTCATTTAAAATTGAGAATTAACTTTCTGCATTTAAAGCTACAAAATGCAAATCTCTTTGTTAAAGTTGACATCAAAAGAAATTCTATAAATATTTATAATCAATGTACTCATACCTATGTGGTGCTATTAAAGTATGATTTAATTTAAAAAGAAATTAAAAGTTCATATTTTAATTTATAAAATTCACATTTTAATTATTTTTCTAATGATTTTAATAAAATCTAATATTTTACATTATTTCGGTAATTTCTAGCAAATTAAATAGTAGTAATATATACGAATACAATTTTTAAAATGAAAAGATACTGTAATGTGGAAAAGATATAATTTTTGTTTCCTGTGACTGGTAGGTAGTGTTGTCGTTCGGCTACCTACTTGAAATTAAAAGTATAACTAGCTTTTTTCTTTTTCTTCGTGTGTGTGTGTGGGGGGGGGGGGGAGGATAATCTCAAATTATCTATAACTTTTACTAGTAACTGTTCGGGGTAAAATTGATAATAAAGAATAAGGTGTGGGCACTACACGACTTTCTTGTATTTGCGGACCGAATTTTTTATACAAAAGTTATTCAAAATTTAGTATTCATAGTACATTATGTGTCAAGTTTTATAAATCTCATTTTAGTCACGAGTTTTATTAATCACGAGCGAAGCGCGGCGGATTGAGGACGCTCTCTCACCGTGGAACTTTTAAATTCGGCTTCCAAGAGGACTCCGCGATACTTGGTGGAATTTGCAAGTCGATAAGAATGATCACTCACTCCTTCATATAAGTTTTCATAGTTTGACCGAATGTATATCGTAGTACTGACATACTGACATCTAGTGCACATATATTAAATACGTACCTTGTAGTTCATAAAATTGATGCTTGACAGCATGTATATGGAGTATTACTTACAGTAACGCTTACAGAAGTTTGGGCTAACGAGAAAATTTCGAAATTCAACTAAAGGAAATTGCTATATTCAAGAATGATAACATTGCCCTAAGCATTCATATGAAAACTTACACGTATGCACTTCGACTTTTTGGTTTTATCAACAGTTGACGAAACAATATCATTTCCTTACTGCCTCATCCTTTCGCGAGTCAATTCAATCGAAAAACACTAACACGCAGGAGGAAGAATATACCTACATTTTAGGGATAAAGTAAAACCACCCATGGATATTAATTTGAAAGTTATAAGTATCGTATAGCAAAAGATGTTTCGATTTTCCTAACTTGCATAGATCGTTGTACAGCTCAGCACATATAACTTGAGCGGTGAAGGTCATATGCGCAAAGGATAAGGGGGAGAGTGGTAGTAGCGGGGTGTACACGCATGCGTTTGTTACAGATGTATCCATTTCTATCGTGCATTCTCTCTCTTCTTGATTTGCGTCGATGACCGCTCAACGTATATATGTTGAACTGTATTTGCATATACTTCTTTAATTTAAATGAATATAAATATTTTACTCACAGATTTATTAAGAAGAATCTATTTAAAACTTAATATGGGACATTTGTTATATAAAAAAAATCGATTTATGAAATACTATAAAAAACATGTTTGTAAATATTTTATAATATAATTAGGTGTGACATACACTTTTTGTATTACTTACTTTTGTATTACGAAATACTCGTTTTATTACTTCGCAAACAATAGATACTACTTATGGCTTACTAAATATTGATTGTTTTCTTTTTACAAATTACATAAAACTCATTATACAAACGGATTTTAATAAATATATTTCCTATTAATTACAGCTACAATAAGAAAAAGTATAATTTATGCTAATTACTCACACTAATTATTACAAATCTTATTTTAACTGAATTAAAAATATACCAATAATAATTCAAATGCAATTAAACCATAAGTGAGTGAATAACTCATAATAATTAATAAGTACAATGTATGTCATCTGTATTTGCCGATTTTAATAAATAAGCAGATTCACACTCACATTAACAAATAAAATTAGGTTATAATCATGACCGCTACGACCGGCGGATGTCGACAAAACAAATACGCCTATTCCGCCGTGCCTGCACAAAACACGTCTTTATCGGCGGACACGTTTCTGTTACTACATTCGTACAGATTCCGTCGGCACCAGCGATATGATTTATTAAGCCCAAAAAACTATTGAGTTATGATAGATAGAATGATGTTTTTCATAATACATTTTTATCGGTCTATTTTGTCTGGCGCTACCAAAATTAAAGTCCTCTTAATATAATAAGTTCATCAATATACAGGGTTAGTTAAAAGTATGGAGACGGCGATTTATTGTCGTTAATATTCATTTTAGAGAATTATGTTCAATATAAAAGTTTGTTAGGATATTTTGATCTACATTTGAGAATATTTGATTTTTTTTTCTTCAATTGTTTTTTAGTTAAGCCTGTCCGCGCAGTTTTTTTAAATGGGAACTAGTAAATTTTACTCTATCATTCGATAGAGAATTTTTTTCTCTTTACAATAATATTTTTGTTTTTTTAAAATTCATTTTAATAACTTTTTTATAAGAAAAGGCCGGTTCAAGTGTTTCACAGATGTTCGGTACATCGCAGATAGACAGAAGCGATGCGATAAACAAACTTGAGCGACATAATTTTATCAGTGGTTATTGTGTACGTCAAATCTTTGACAGAAATAATTCATTTGTGCAATTTGTTGCTGTTAATATTAACAATGGCGAGTTTAAGTGAACATGAACGAATTGAAATACTTATGATGTTGGGTTATGGAGATAGACGCAGAAGTTTACAAGACGTTTGTAATTTATTTAATGATACGCATCCAAATAGAAATCCAATTTCTAAATCCGTTGTTGGTAAAACTTTAAGACGCTTTGAACAAACTGATAGCGTTAAAGATTTGCCAAGGAGTGGTAGACCTAGAACAGCAAAAAGCGATGATAACAAACTGGATATTTTATTGGCTGTATCTGAAGATCCTCATTTATCAACCAATCAATTAGCGCCCAATTTCAATATTTCGCAGTCATCGATCGTGTCATTTTTAAAAAGTGAAAAGTATAAACCTTATAAGGTACACCTTGTACACGAGTTAACGGAAGATGATTTTGATAGGAGATTACAATTTTCTGAAGAAATGTTAAATATTTGCAATAATAATGAAAATTTTGTCAACAATTTTCTTTTCTCTGACGAAGCTACTTTTTGCCTTACCGGTGAAATAAACAGACATAACTGCAGATACTGGTCATCGGAAAATCCCTTTTGGTTTTTGGAGCACCATACGCAGTACCCCCAAAAGGTTAATGTTTGGGTTGGCATTCTTGGCGGTCATATTATCGGTCCCTTTTTTATCAATGGCAATTTAACTTCGGGTCTGTATTTGCAGTTATTGCAAAATGAAATAATACCTGCTTGTGCTACGCTCTATCCACATGAAAACAATGAACACCTGCCCAATGACAGTATCTGGTTCCAGCAAGATGGCGCCCCACCACATTATGGTGTAAATGTTCGTCAATATCTGGACAACGTTTTTCCCCACAGATGGATTGGAAGACGAGGAACCATTGAATGGCCGGCCCGTTCGCCAGATGTAAGTCCTTTAGATTTTTTTCTTTGGGGATACGTAAAAAACAAAGTTTACGAAGATAAGCCCGATAACGTCGAAGATTTACGAATCCTCTGTTCGGGGTTTTGTAAATCGATTGGGTCATTGTCAAATTACTAATGGACGACAATTTGAACACTTACTTTAATTTACTTTGTTATTAATTTGTTTAATTTTTCTTGTAAAAGTTATTAAAATGAATTTAAAAAAAACAAAAATATTCTTGTAAAGAGAAAAAATTCTCTATCGAATGATAAGAGTAAAATTCACTAGTTCCCATTTAAAAAAACTGCGCGGACAGCGTAACTAAAAAACAATTGAAGAAAAAAAAATCAAATATTCTCAAATGTAGATCAAAATATCCTAACAAACTTTTATATTGAACATAATTCTCTAAAATGAATATTAACGACAATAAATCGCCGTCTCCATACTTTTAACTAACCCTGTATATTAAAATCACAATCATCCAAATTGCTCAAAGCTGGAATATGATACTATTAGAAACAATTAAATGTTTTCGAGTTGAAAAACTGTCACTTTACGTCATAAATCCGACTTTGAAGCGAGAGTGTTATTGAAACATATTTAAATTTGCCATAGGTATGAGAACTACCGAGGCAAAAGTCCAATGGTCGATATGTTTGTTTACGATTACGATAAAGCACGTGTGGCTTAATGTATGTAAAGTGGGATTTATAAAACTGGTCTTGCATTAATTTTTATTTTGATATCTAGTGGTATTATATCGCAAACGATATCAAATATGATTTTAGCTCAAATTTATTTGATTATCGGTAACATATTTACCTATTTGTAAACAGAAATATACTATTATCTATTTCTATACATAGGAAACATCGCAGTTTTCTTTGAGAATATGAAAAAATGACAAGGTACAATTTATTTCAAAAATCACTTGGCTCAAGTTTCAAAGACAGTCTTTTACCAGACAACTATCAACGAGAAGCGACAAAGACGTTGAAAGCGCGTCCCTGTTTCAAGCGAGTGGAGTGTGGTTGCTGCGCGGTCGACTGTCTAGACGAGATGTTGTTCGTAAGATTGAACACTTTTTATTCTCTCATATACACAAACAGGGAGAAGTTAAAATTATAAACAGGTGACAAAAACTCCGAGAGGAAACTAAATATTCTTTCTATGATAATATAATATTATTTATATGTGTACATAAATAGTTTTTACTTAGGTAAGATTATAATATACGAATCGCTTATTTACAAAAGGGATTAACATTCTGTAAATTTTACAGCAGAAGCAAAAAAAATAGTCAATTGTTTTGCTATTATAGCAAATAGCAAATTTATATAAAAGATGATAACGTATGGTCCCAAAGTTTTCGGAAAAATGATAATTTTTTCAAAACTGTTTTACCTTATATAAACTATATCTTTAAATTAATGAAAGTGGGCCATTTATCTTCGAAGATCCTCAGTTTTCTTCTGACTTGTCACATCATCCTCTGAGCAACAGCAGGATTAATTTCTCGCAATTTTTGAATAATTCGACGTCACAATTGGTCTTCATATGCAGCTTCCCATCCATTTTCATACACTTTTCTAATCAAAATCGACCAAAATCCCTCTATTAGCCGAGCCTTAAGTACATTGGGTCTAATTTAAGAACAATGTTTATGTTGTTTGCGTTATTATATACCAGTCTCTAGTAATTCTAGCGTAATGGCCAAAACATGATATCATCATTGCCATGATGTGAATTTAAAAACTGAAGCAGTTTAGAAAGGCATCTTTGAATGTAAAGTTGTGCGTTAATGCCTCTCCTCGAATATAACCAATGTACGTATGGCTGCGAAATCCGGTCTCAGAAATGGCACATCACACGAAAATTTTGTTCTCCAATTTGGATTTACCTTTGAATTTGACATTGCCTGGTGTCTTTTCTAGGTTATCGGTATAAAAAACCGTATTTTTCCTTCATCTCTGAATGGGGCAAGGTAAAATATTTCTCATCATTCATTACAACCAGTTACTGACAAAATGGATGCGCCTTTGCGTACGCCAACATCTGAGTATTCTTTCTAACCTGACCGAGGTAACAGTAGTCTTCAACCTATTTTTCGCTGTGAAACTCCAACTCTGTCCTTAAGGCCTCCAAGGAATCTTCGTTCCACACACTTGTCAAAATTCTTGGTCCACCACTTTTGGGCAAATTAACGCATGGTATTGCCACTTCACATTTCTTTATGGTTTGATAAATTGTTGATAAAGAAATATCTTGTTCACAATAAATGACGACAATATCACGCTTGGGCAGTCGCCTAACTAGATAGTAAATTCCTTTACGAACATCTAGGTAGCTTATAAGACATTTTGCTGAACCAGATCACAAAAATTAAACAGTCATGATTAAAACAAGTGAATTGTAATATATGACTTTCAGAGGCAACTTAACCAAGCGTCATTTAGTACAACTACAAATCATCTAAAATTTTTCTGAAAACTTTGGGACCATACGATAATGCTGGTATTAAATAAAGTGTAATTTAGAGCTTCAGAAACAAACGCACCTCTTTTTATAATTGTGACACAAACAACTACTTTGTTCGAGTTTAAAAAACGATCACCATGCGTCTCTATACTTCGTATATTTTAAAAAATACATAAGTGATACATTCTAAGTAATTAAAATGTGAAGTATTCGAAATCATTCGTTTTGGGTATTTTTATATTTGCCTACGTACTACGTATTATGGGACAACATTACCGGTAGTTATTTCAGTGTAAATATACTTATTTACAATTTTTGAGGGTAGTTGGTGATTATTTATCACTCAAATACGACGAGGCAAAAATGGTACACGAAACATTAAATGATTCGACTATAATGTCGCTTGTTGTTGTTCGTTGTTCTCTGTTCTTACCCATTTTCGGTGAATTATTGGCCTTTTCAATATCTTTTAACACTTATTTTATGTCTTGTCGTCTTGTCACTCGTTGCCGAATGCGGAGAAGGAAAAACTGAAGTCTCTATGAGCGCGGAATGATGATAACTTGAGATTGCTAAGCTGAAATTACATCACTTAACTCTAGAAGTTGTTGAGTGAATGTTAAAACTTAAAGAATTATAATGTTTTCGAATTGTGATGAGGTTTTCTCTGCAGTTTTTCCCTTCATCCTAAAACAAATGATGCAGTGCTGCAAAACACAATATGACAGCGGATGAGGCCCATCTTCTTCAACAAACAATATCCTTTTTGTATAGTATTATTACATTGGATATATCTGACATTGTTTATGTGCCTGTTAATTGATCCGAAAATATTTATTTTAATTTTCGTAGTGTATGAGACGAAAGCAATAATTGTTGAAATCGATAATGTTTATAATACTTTTTATAGTCCGTGTAATAAATAGCATGCTTATTTGATGATTTATTGCGTTACCTATATAGTGGATCTGTCAACAATCGAAAAATAGCAGATTTTAGATGCAAGATATTTTTGTTGATTTTAAATTTGGAGAAAACCTTTCGACGTCAACTTATGAAGAATTTAGTAATCTACTCCGCTGAAGAATCAAATTTAGAAAAAAATTATCGGATTAAAGAAAATTAATTAATATGTCAAAATATTAAAAACAAGTTTTTTCAAAAATCCTTCGGAGGAGATTTGTTTGCTTGGGTTCACGTTATAAATTGAATAAAAAGCTACCCTGCTCTGCACTTATTTTTCGTTCAACTATTCTTTTCTTTGTTTTAAATGAATATAAAATAAATTAAAATTAGGCAACCCACATTACAATAAATTGTTATTCTAGTAAAAATCTTTCCCGCGGTTACAAATGTGTAAATATTTGGTCATAAATGAATTTTTATTCGCTTAGATATTGAGTTATTATTTCAAATATTTATTATATATTCCCTATGTGTAATAAGTACTCGGACATTCTTGGCTTATTAAATTATGTGCTATGCAACCAATATTACATTTCCGATCCACTATGTAGGACCCTTAAAGATGAATATTAAATTTTGTTCTGACATTGCCATTATTACGACTTTGAATTAAAATTATAACACTATTCCGTATTGTGATATATTAAAAATCCGAATATAGCAAAGTATTTGCTTGTTACTTCATTAAAATGTGATCAAAATAATTAATTCTCATTTTTTTTTTGGAAATATATTTGGTTTGAGTTTTATCAGATGTCATTCATTCACTACTTTGGGACGTAGATTCTCGCTAGAATCTACGGCAATACGGAGATTTTCTAGTTTGGTGATATATCTGGTGCTCAACTCCTGAAATATTTCAAATGAGTTTCTGTTTTTAAATATAAGTAACTAATTACGTATTTGGGCGAAGGTCATGTAGCGTTTTCGAGGCTATTTATAAACCTTAATTGTTGTAGTTGCTTGAGAGCAATAACCAGTTTCTTGGTTCAGATCTGACTTTGATTTCCCTGAAAAAACAATTTTGCAGAATAATTATCAATTTCTATGGATGTTTTATAAATTCCTATTATGACTATTTTGGGGTCACATAAATTGTCATACAAAAATGAATTAAAGGTTCCTTGTTTTGGAAGAATTCTACAAATTTTAAACAAATCTTAGCATTATTATTCAAAAAATAACGCTGTCTTTGTACAATGGTCATTCAGAGCACTACAAATTGATTTATATTTTTGTCTTGACAATAAGCTTTTCCTTTCTAACGGAATAAAACTTATAAAATATGTATTTGTTTAGGACACCCCAATGTTCAATCAGTCTTTTTGCTGATTCCTTGAAAGGTAATCACCGCGTATTAGTATGTTTTATAAATGTATGCTGTTTGAAGTTTTGAAAAACTTCTTACCTCTGTAACCATCCATTAAAAAAGTCATAAATATCAATAATAAGATTATCTTTACTGACCCATTTCTTACAACTCGTTTTTCAATCATATTATCATACATGAGCACAAAGATAGCATAAGCACATTGGCAGAGCTGATGGTGTTATCATAAAACGCCTTATTTAGGCTCGGTGCACACTTGCTGCAAAAGTTATCGGGACGCTGCGTCATTTTCAATCGCATAAGAAGAAATGCATAGCAACTCATGTGGGAATTCACACTTGAAGCTGATACCTATCTGACGCCGAGATAGTTATCGATGTTGCCGCAGGGACCTGTGGGACGCGCGTCACATTTCTATACCGCGATAGCTGGTAGTCAGTGTTGGGATTGCTATTATTATTGTAATAAATCTATTACATTTCCCTGTGTTTTATTACGTCGTTACAAAAGCACATAAATCTATTACGTTTTCGTGGATTTTTTTACTTTAATTCAAATCTTGTGACCTGTATTTTCGGAACACCATCCGTAGTAGCAAAATCACTATATGCACACTTGTCCTGCATTAGCAAATTTATATTTTCATCCTTCTCTAAAATTATGATTTTGCTGCTTGGGATAATACCTGCGCGTGTGATAATTACTGGCGATATGGTGACAATTGTCTCGATAGATTATATTTTACGTTGGTGTTCATGCCGTTGTTGGTGGCAAAAGTTGTAATTTAAGATACCGATCATACAGATTATTATGACGGTGTAGACATAATTTACAAATATAAAAGAAACTACACCAGTGATTCCCCGAAATGCTACAAACTCGTGATTCGAGGTCGATGAACACTGCACAGAGGCGACCGCGACTAAAATGTAAACAAAAAACACATTTATTTTATTTTTAAGAATCTATTATGTTTTGTTTTGAGAATATTCTCATGTATTGTTTATGTTAAATTTTTATTAGATTCTCTAAAATAAATAATTGCGTTTTTCTATACATATACATATATATTTTTAAATTTCCCGCCCATATGATCTATTACATTTCTATTACATTCAGGCACCAAGTTTTAGTACAATCTACCAACACTAAAATCCCAACACTGCTGGTAGTATACACATTTGTTTACGATTGAGTGCACATTAGCAGCAGCGTCATACCTCCTATCGAGCTTGTGAAGTCCACACCATGTCTGATGAAAATGTGGATGTCGAACTTTTCAATGATGAAGTAAAAACCCGGTTGGTAAGTTGGGAAGTCCTTTACGTACCTCAATGTTACTGCCAGCATCTCCAAGGGTGATATAGATCTCATGTAGGTTTCTTTTCCTTGTAGTGCGTCGCTGATACGACCGGCCAATTCGTCAAAGGATCGAATTGACATTCGAAAATAATTAAAATACTTGTCATCATCTTCCCTGAGATCATACCTGAGATCCGTCAAGCAAACATTAAAAAAACTCCCTTCAAGTATCTTTTGCTATTGTATGGATGAATCATATACTTCCTTTTTCTAATTTAATTTTTACGATTTACGTACTTGTACACTAAGTACGCAAAAACAACTTTCTTTTTCAATTTTTGGGCGCGTATACGATTCATTTCAGTTGGTGTCTATCTCTGTGAAAGTGTGCATTGGAATGGTGATAAGACGCAGATTGAAATGACGCAGCGTCCCGATAACTTTTGAAGCAAGTGTGCACCGAGTCTTATGTGTTCCAGCAAACTTCAGCGGTGGTAATACCGATGAAAAATGTTATGTTTGTAAATTTCGACTAACTATTTTCTTTTCATCATTGGACCAGTACCTTAAGCCTATTTGAAGCTTTTTTTTCGATGAAGTATTAGTTGTTTCATTAAATTTCAAGCTGAAGAGAGCTCCCTCAATATCTTTTAGTAGAAATATGGTGTTACACCTTCAATTAGTAGATGATATGCCACCTTTACCCCACTTGATGTGAAGTGTTTAGATACTGAAGAAAGCATTGTTTTAAATAGTACGCCAATGTTATCTCGAAAAGAAGCGGACATATTTGTAACCACGTTTTTTATGCACCATAAAATTTCAGCGCTTACAGTAGCATCTTTGAGGCAATATAGGCTTATGGTATTAGTGTTGCTCGAAGTGTCTATTTGTGCGGTACTGACACTTGTTGATGGTCATGCAGTTAATCTCAATTGCTTGTTTTCTTCTAGGATTAGCTCTTTTTTGTGTGGAGCTCCATTAGTATGTTGTAGTATAGCTTGAAAACCATTACGGTACACATTTATTTTAAATTGGCAGAGAGCGCAGTATGCGAACTGATATTGTCGGAATTTTTCAGCCACTGCTTATATTTGTGTCCATTTCTATCAACAGAAATGTTATCAGGCCATTTATATAGCACCTTACAGTTTTTACCCATTGTTGCATTCTTGGTTTTGCAAAAACTTGAAGAGATACTTTTTTAGTAATCAAGTACGGGGGGCTCTGTGCACTTATCAATATTATTAGTGCAATCATTGCATGTGAAAAAGTTGAAAGTGTACATTCCACGTCTGGCGCATGGATTAATGATTAATGTGATCCAGTTAGGCGATTAATATTTTGCAAAATTGATTCTAATCTGTTCTAAAATAGTTCACTCTATCGGGAGAAGTAAATCGGTATAACTGTGCTTACAGGTACACTGTAAATCAACAGTTTGGAGCAACAATTGAAGCAATCCTGTGTAACTGCTGAATATTCAATTTTGATAGTGGATTATTAAGTTGATACTTTACTGACTCTAACCTCAAATAGGAAAACGATTTGGATCTATTTTGGGAGGTTATACCAGATATCATAGTGAATGTGAACAATTTTCTAAACCTTCATTTCCAACACAATGGAGCTCCTTCTCATTAGCCCAAAGAAGTTGGATTGCACCTCGATAAAGCTTTCAAGAATAAAGTAATTTGATGTACAGAAAGGATTCTCACCTTGTTCTCCCAATCTCACGCCGTATTTAACCACGTGGTGACGGTGGATTTGCTAAGAAACTGTAGAGTATCTAAAAATTTACATTGACGAAGCCTTTGGAAATCTGGAGTATTCCAGGTAAGTCGTATAGATGTATATTAATGAAAAAAAAAATTTTAAGTATAAAAGTTTTTGTTATAAGTTGGGAAGTTACTTTTGGGCTACCCTGTATGTTTGAAAGGATGTATAGATACTTGAAACACATCGAACTTTGTTCTAGGTCAAGCTCGCCAATAAATATTGGCAACAATAGAACCTTTTGCGAACATGAAATTGTTTATATTCTTACAACTATAAACTCGTGTTTATACAGACATACATGTAAAGATAGAAACGTAAACAATAATCAAAGTGAATCCCGCAATCTATGACGCAAATGAATTAAAAAAACAAGATATACACTAAGAAAAATAAAAAAATATTAGGTTAACTCTCAATGTTCTAAATTTTAACATGTAATTTTGTTCCACTGATACATTCATTAACATTTGCTGGGCATTCCACAACCTGAAATTTGGTTACTTACGAAAGTAAATACAAATTACCAAACGAGTTTTTTCTATTTGCTAAATCGCTTTTAGATCCAAACGTTTATTTTTCTCTCGATTAGATATTTATCTAATCGACTTGGACGTTTCTTCTCTCATAATCTCTAGTACAACGTACATTTTATATAACGTAAACATGTTATGTGTTACGTTATTTTTTCAACAGCTAGGGGGCGGTCACGAGCGGTTGATGACTCATCGCACGTGGGCGCACTATTGAAATGTTGTATTTTTATAGAGGTTTTAATTTTATTTATATAATTGGATAACAAGTGGCTGGTGATCTATAAAATACAAAATACCTTATTATTTGTTCATTTTCTCTTCTGTAAGACTTGTTCTCTTTGAATGAAGTACATCCTTGTAGATAGAAAACGTCCTTTCTACATCGCAACTGGTTATAGATGCGTACTAGCAATATTCTTTTATTTCAGCGTATTTAGCATACACAATTGCCGCAATTTTATTAAATCTGGATTCCTATTAAAAATTGAGTCTAACTTTTGCCGAAGGCCACATCCGAAGTCACTTGCAATTATTAATAGCCATATCTAATGTGGTTAATCCATCTTTTAATTTGAGATTTCGATTTTTAAATATGTGATTAGTTTAGGCAAATTTCCAAAGTGTTCCTGAAGGAATAACAACTGATTTTTTAAATTTGGGATTTGTGTTAGTTCCTTGCACTCAGAAATACTTTGAGCATCGTCATTTAAACACGTAACGAAATTTTGTAAAATATCGAAATTCTCTGCATAAAAACTATTTCTGTGTATGTTTTAGCAAAGCTAAGTGACGAACGTGTGATATTTTGACATTCTGTAACGATATTTTACAGACTTTGTAATAAATTTCGGAATCACTGACAATTCATTTTCACATCAGAAAAAGTAACATAAACAACGTTCTAGATCTAAATAAATGATAACTAAAAATGTACGCGTATGTTATTGAAACTAAGTAACAGTAAGTATATACATATTTACATTATTTCTCTTGCGAAATATAAGGTAAATATAATAAATTTTAAAAACCCCTCACACTCCTATCTACGCCGATGAAAAAAGGATTTTGCTCATAAATTCCTTATTTTATGGGCATTTTTTGCTCTCATTCTCCGGCACTTCTCGGGCGTAAACAGATGTTGCAGTTCACCATATGAATTAGTGCTTTTCAGTAAGCGTGTGTTGTTTACATTATTTCTTTGCTCCGTTGTAATTTCGTCGTAGTTTAAACCGGTCATGTCCGCCACCTAGTTATGAATAACCTTAATTGCAGTTTAGTAATTATTCATGTCAAATAATTTGAATTATTTGTTGATTGTCTATGTTAAGTTTATAGCAGTTATGTGCGTGAATACTGTGGTTTAAACTTAAAAAATAAAAATTATTTCAGGAATATGAAAATCTTGTGGGAGATAGACGAGAATGTGAAAGTAATATTTTTATAATTAATCAATTACAAATTTGAATATTCTTATTTTTTTAAACTATCAAGCTAATAATTGGTTACCAGAGGGCAGAGCTATTAAGAAATCACTTATCAGAAATAGCTTTAGTTACATTTGTGTAATTATAGAAAATTGAAAAGTATCGTGAAGAAAGAAACCTAGCATTGAAAAATTTTTATATGAAAAATTCAAACCGCATATATTCGTATATTAAAGTCGTGTGGTGCCCACACCTCATTTTTTTTTTATTGTAAAATTAAATGGAAGATGACGTAGACATATTTATGGAGCAAACTGCAATTTTAGTGTTTCTGCGCTGTCTTAATTGTATAAAATAAACGTTAAGTTGCATTCGCACTATATCTTGAAACAGACTTGTGTGGATATATACATTATAAATATTTATGCTATTTATACATATTTATTACCTGTAATAGATTCACTACTTATTATTTGGCGCCATATATTAATTGTTATATAATATACAAGTGTATTATTTCTATTATCTTATTATTATAGGTAATTGGTTTATTTTACTAATTTCTGATGGCTTGGTTTTTCCTCTTAAGATTTTATTTTCCTAAACACATTTTCTTCAAATGTTTTTTTTCAGCTACCATTTGGTTTTATATTATAACAGAAATATTTATATGATAAATGTTGGATATGTAGATATAATCACAGTTACCTAAAAAAATAATATAACTAACAACCAAATACTTTATGCCAATTTCTACAAGGAATTTCAATGTTGTTCAGTTGAAAATCTTTCAAGAACTGAATATTCGAGGTACTGCTGATATTAGAGTAAAATAGGAAAAGAAGATTACAAATTTAGATAAAACGATGACCTTTTTCTTGGTGTAGTAATAAAATATAACATTAAAAACGCCAAACAAAACCACCATATCCCTAGAGCTTTTATAAAATTTAGACTTAACAGCTAGAAATTCAACACACATTTAAAATTAAATATCTTGGTAAACAAATATAAGTTTTGGTTATCCTAAAGATAATACACGAAACCTGACAAAAACCCAAATTTAACTTATGTAGTTTTCCTGTAAATACTGTCCTAAAATAATACATTTACCGACAATGATATAAATATGAACGATATATAAAAATTACAACGATTTTAGATCAAATTTTAGCTCTTTACACTAAATACAAAAAATTACATAACATGAAAAAAGTTAACCTATTAGAGTGACTCACTCTTACTTCATAAACTTTGTACTACTTTCTTTGTCTTGCTGTGTACAAAAGTTGGTACCATTATTTACTAAATATGTTATCATAACTGTTATTTTAACGTAAATGATACACCATAGGGCCGGTATATCATGTTAGCTTGGTCTATTTTTTTTTTTTGCTTTGGACAGGTATCCACTTTAATATTGTCTTGGGCTATTTAACCTCTTCCATTTGTTATAATACATGTCTGTATTATATAACACGAACAGTATGATGTAAGAAAAAGAAATCCCGTATGTGATTATAGTGTTAGTTAATTTATTGTTTTAGTGTAAAACTATTTTGTCTTAACGGGACGTATTCTATGTTCATAACACTGTAGCGTAAATATGTGTATCCTTACTTTAGTTTCATTTTTAATATAGGCGAATCTTAATGAATGCTGTCTGTCAGCTGTAGAGGGTGTAAAGGTAAGTCCACAGCAATCTAAATCCAACAAAATGGCACTTCCTTCAAACTTAGATTTCGTCAAATTTGTGAATATTCATCGTAGTAAAGTCGTTAGATATGTACACAAATGTTGTCCTATGTAGACATATAGTACAATTTAGAGAAAGAGATATTGAACTACAAACATTGGATGTGTTTATTTTTCTTACTAAGTTCTTAATTTTGAAATATGTTAATGAATAAAGTAACTGTTTAATTAAATGCTTTTAAATGTCATATTATCTTACCATTTGTCTGAATCAAAGAATATGAGTTTTATATACTCACCCTGTTATTAAAGAAATTCTTTAATAAATTATTGTGTACTTACGAATTGATTTCAAGAGAAATTGCCGTAAATAATGTGTTAATTTGTTAAATTAAAACATGACTTGTAAGTTGTTTGCTTTTCTTTCATTATTTATTGATGAACCTCTGACTCTTGCTTTTACTTTAACGTAAGCAACTACATACTAATTATTGTTTACTGCTACAAAGGTGTACTGAAAAAAGACAAAATAATTACTCGTTTACTGCAAAACCACAGCGCTCTCATATTTTAAATTTACTATTGATAAATTTGCCTGACATCAAATAGATAGAAAAAACGAAGTCAAAGCTGGGATTTTAAAGAAAAATAATGATGTGTGGCCGCCTCACGACTTTCTTATACATATGATCTTTTTAATTTATACAAAAGTTGTTCTAAATTGTTTTAAATACTTTTATCTTCTTAGAAAAATAAACATGTAAGTGTGTTACTTTAAATCCAGCTCTAAATACTTCTATACTCTTGATAAATATATATAGAATGCATAAAATTGCAAAAAATCGCTTTACAATAAGAATAAAAGTGTTACTTCCGGTCCGAATTTCGAATTTTTTTCATACAAAAGGTATTGTAAAGTTCTAAATACTTTCTATACTTTTCGAGAAAGCATGACCTGCGAGATATTCCCAAAAAACTGTTTTTCGACAAAAGTAAATGTAATGACCTACTTCGGGTAGGAATTTTAAAATATTTTTTTAATAAAATTCTAATTTTAATAAACTACTAAGTTGACGAAATACTGGCAAGCTTCGATTTTTTCACTGAAGTAAACTACTACTTCCGGTCAACCGATTTTACTGGAACTAATCAGATCAGAGGGTGATTATACTCGTAAATATCGCTATCGTGGTCAGAGGGATATACGCCTCTCCCTGCTCCTAATTCTACATACACGCAAGAACCACTACACCTTCACGACAGCATGACAATGAAGATGAGATATTTACCAGATGAATAAATATAAAATCTTCTTCGTTATATCTACTTTACCTGAGCATCCATATTATCATTATTATCATCATTTTACTCACCATAAATCTTGCGAATCTCTTCTTCCACGATCTAACACCTGACTGCCATACCAAATTTAAAACTTCCCTATCGAAATTTACGTCCCATCCTTCGTGGGTGATTTGGAATGAGAACGCAACAGCCTGATGAGCTTCCGCCATTCTTGCATAAAATTGAATTTAACACAACCTGAAACAAGGAGAGTGAACATAGTCAGTCAATTTAATGATTTTTAATGTCGATGTAGAATTTTCAAAATTCTGGATTACAAACAACATTTATTTTTCCGTCACTATTTGTAATAGTTTTATGTTTGTTTTCTTGTCAGGACTGTGATGTTAAATACAACTCGGTTCTAGGCATCATACATAGAAATCGAATAAATTAATATTGCTCGTGAAAAGATTAACGGCTGTCAATTTTCTAATCTCCCCTTTCGAAAATAATTAACAATAAATGCTTTTCCATTGTAACTTTCAACATGATAATAAATACCTTAGATGAAAATTCAATTAAAAGTATGATTTATCAAAATTTTAGTGTTATAAAAATGATAGAAAATCATTCTTTCCTAATCTTTTAACTTTATATTAACAAGAATGTATTAATCTTGTTTATCTGTCATTTAATATCACAGCTAATTTCTTAAATACGCAGACTGCTATCTGTGAGATACATTCACAAGCTGTTCTCCATAAAGTTCGTCAAGATCTATGTAGAGGCTTGGCTTCCCGAACAGTGACAGTCATAACTAGACAACACACAGTTACTGAATAGCACTATTCATATGGTGAACTGCAACATCTTCTTACTTCCGAGAATGCGAGCAAAAAAAGTCGTGTTTCCTCATAACTTAACTTAAATGCCTGATGGCATAACACTAGTGGATCTAACTGTATTTCGCAATAATTTTTATTTATAAATGCGAAATTATTTGATAAAATTATTGCAGGAAATCTAAATAAGAAAATAATTTGTTTTTTGAAAATCCCAAGATCTAGAATAACTAACCGTGAGAGATCTGGCTGGCTATGTACACTACGTATATATAACAGAGGTAGTAGAAGCAATGCGCACTAGAATTCTTCGAAACCAGTTACGAATACAGAAAATCATTACGTGGAAAATATTTTAACAAAGATGATGTGATGCATCATCAAGATGGTCTTTGGATGCTCGACGCAACATTTCTCTACACCTCATTTTGTGATCAACAGACGGGCCCAATCAGAAGAATTATTGAAGAGAGACGGCAAAAAGAAGCACACGCAGGCAGATCCTGTTCACGGACGAGAACATGTATGCAATTAAGGAGCATTTTAATACATAATAATAAGGTTGCTGCCAAAGTTCAACGTGGTCATCACACGATCTTAGTGATGTTTTGGTGGGGAGTGTCCTACCAAGGTGTGAAAAAATACTGAGAACATCGGCCAGAGTTTACCAGGAAACAATTTTAGAGCACATGGTGAGGCTCTTGAGCGAGAGATTACTCAACAATGTTCTGGTCAAGCTCATAAAGCCAAAATCTCACAGGATTGGTTAAAAAACAACCAGATTGGCCATCATCCAACCCAGACTTAAATCCATTCTGGCGACCAGTGCCTGCTGTAAATGTCATTCCAATTTGGAGATGCCCAAGCGCTCCTCAGAACAAGCAGCGGCGAAAATACCATATCATAGAAATCATGTTCTACGGCTAAGTGGCTTGACCGCTTGAAGGCTTATGTCGATGCAGGACGAGGATATTTTGAATCAGGAACATATCCATTTTGTTTTGAATACTATTGCGTATACTTTAATGTGGAGCATAGAAACTAGAAGATAAAGCTTGAGAGTATAGCCTGTGTTCAACACTATTCAATTTAATTATGAACAAAATAATACAAGTCATCAAAACCAAAGGAAAATGATATCGGCTATAGAATAACAATATCAAAATACTCTGTTACGCACACGACGTAACTTTAGTATCTGGAACAGAAGATGATCTCCACTACATGCTGCACATACTTAGCAAGCAAGCGGAAAGGCCCAATATGAAATAATCCATTAATAAAAAAAAAGTGCATGGCAATAGCCAAGGAACCGCTCCGCTGCAAACTGTTGGTCGATAATAGACCTATAGACCAGGTTCTAGCATTTCAGTACTTGGGGGTGCGAATATGGAGCTGGGGGAACCTGACAACCGATGTAAGACAACAAATCAACAAAGCGAACACATAAGCCGAACGTCGGAAAAACTGGAAGAAACGGGAAACCAAAGGGGAGAAGATACCCCGGACGCTTCTGTAAAAGATAGCGTGATAGCTGACAGTCAACATCCCAGGAACAACAACAAGCTGGTCCAGGGAATTAATAAGCACTTCACTTGAATTACAAAGAAGAATATATTTTAAATGCCTTTTCTTGACTCTAAAGGGATTTCTCAGTAATTCATCCTAGTTTCCCGAGAAAAAAGTAATACAACATTTTGATAAAGTAATCTTTCCCTCTCTTTTCATTGCAAACTGTTCCTATTATGTTATATGGACATGTCATATTCTCTCTTTATAAGATCCTTGTTGGCGGTGCTTCGATTAACATATAGTTTCATCACATGTCAGATATTAAAGGTTATCTATAGCTTCAGATTTAAATGTCATTTTTCAAAATATCGCAAGCCCTTAAGAAAGACTTAAGAAAAACATGCCATATGTAAAATTACGTTATGGACCTTATAAAGCTCATGGAATTATTAAGCACAGAATTCAACGTCTACACGGTTTAATAAGGTGCCTGAGCGAGAAAGGTTATCAAATTGAAATCCTCCCTTCAGAACATCTTAATAGGTTGACTGTCGAAATGGGGGGCAGTGTGATATTTCAATGTGACATTCGGAACCTTCTCTTTAACATGGAATGTGAAGATGATCCAGTGTGTCAACGTGTAGTTGATGGAATCCAGGAAGCAGCGACCAGAATATATTCTCAAACCAATATACCGACGTTCGTATCAATTAAAGAAGGTAAGTAAAAATATCGATACATTTACGAAGATTGAACAACTATTGGTTAGTGAACAAAGTAAGTGTCACCAGTAATATCAAAAGAATAGAATTGTTTTCTATATATTAACTATATTTCAAACTTCGACATTGAATAATTCAAATCCATCATTTGCTGACTAATACAGTGGGGAAACCGTTTCTTGGAAAAATAAAATCCCCCCCCCCCCCATACAATTAATCTTTAATGCTAATATATCCTGCTGATCTAGAGAAATAACGAAACCAAGGAATTTAAAGCACTGAAATATGCATGTGTGACTTTACTATCTAATTAATACTCATTTTAAATTGTGTTTAACTCTTGATTGCTACACTTATTTTCAGAACTTGGACAATTTTGGTCAAAAAATGTGTTAATTTAAAAATAACGCAAAAGCAAGTTAAAATAACTTTCTACATTTGGGTTAACTTAGCAAAAAAGTATTTTATTATTACTCCGCACAAGTTGGGCAAATTTTCTTTTGATGTTATGAACAAATGAATTGATACAATGAACAATATGATTTTTAGTTTTGGCTTCTGTGGCAAAATGAACAATTACCGATGGCAGCAGGTGGCCGCGTTGGTACATCTACTGGAGGGGTTACTTTTAGTACATTAAATATAATTTGACGGAGTTCACGCCTTATAGTTGGAGTTTCTAAGCGATATCAGGTTTCTCTAGTTCAAGAGCGAGTTTTTCAGTTATTCTCTTCAGGTTTTGACAATTTCTTTATTCGGTTCATTAGAACTTCGCAAAAGTACTCTCCAGTTATAGTCTACAATATTTAGCAAAGTAACAAATATTCATAATTGACTTTCTACCAGTAGAATAAGGTTGACACAGTTAGTCCAAAGTGTTCACTCCTCCCTTGGTGGAATTATAAAATTCTATAATTTCTAGTAATTTGGTGGTATTTGACTCATCACCTTTTCTATGCATTGTCGAAAGCATAATAACGGTTTTTTTTCTTTTAAATATAGTCTTATTCTGCTATACTGAGGTACATTAATCTGTACCGCAACTATCAAATATCTCCAAGATACAAAGGCACTGTCTGTCACCAATATCTCACATGAACTGTGACCCATCGTATGCTGAAACTAATCAAGAGGCCACGACCGCAGGTCCATCTATTTTTGTAGAAGGCTGGAGTACAGGTGTGTCCCAATTACTCTAGCATTCCAGGGTTAATAAACATTTATAAATTAATATGTCTAAAATAAGTAATTCTTTTAAGTAAATATATTTCTTTATTAAAACTCATGATATCGACGCAAATAATTCCTAAATTTCTACTAGATTAAATTAATCTTTTCCGATTAATTACCCGCAAATCATTAAGAAAATGTCAAGCTTTAATATTGGGACTAAGAAGGGCAAATTGTAAGTATAATCGTTGCTGCTCAATACACTGAAGAGCTTTTCAATATACAAAGCCATTAGCAAAAATGCAAAAAACAATGATAAACACCGAATTATGTATTGAATATTATTTAAAGTCACAATGAAAACTTATCTGCAAGTTTTGTTCCTTAAAACAGATATCAATTTCTCTCGAATTTTTTGGTTAATTTATTAATGTTGATCATATTAATCGACAATAGCAAAAGATTGAAGAACATATATTTGTACAAAAACTGCTATGGTAATTCTTGGTAATATTTGCTTGGAATAGACGGATTGTATTTAAAAAAATGCATAAACTTAACCTCTTAGTAGGACTGTTTAGAGATTATACTGGTATAATATATGTGCTTCAGATTATGGCTTAGTTCGACAGTAACTAAAGGATGTATTACACTTATCAATTTCTTGACCAAGAACTTGATCAAGTTAAAATTGACGACAAGTCGTGTATTACACTTGTCAAGTCGACTTGATCAATTTCTTGACCAAGGTCTGGTATAATATATGTGCTTCAGTTTATGGCTTAGTTCTACAGTAACTAAAGGATGTATTACACTTATCAATTTCTTGACCAAATTATTGACAAGTCGTGTATTACACTTGTCAAGTCGACTTGATCAATTTCTTGACCAAGAATTTGTTGAATTAGAACATGTTCTATTTTTCTTCTCAACTTGATCAAGTTTTCAGTGATTTCTCGTAAAATTCATTCTATAAAGTTTTTTGCCAACGGTGTAAAATGTTAAAAATGACATATTAATTTGATACTTCTTGAAAGAATTGTGTGCGTAAATTATTTATTTTCTTTTGAATCTCTTGTGCATTTATTTTTACATTCAATATCAAGCACAAATCTTCGGTAAATTTTTAATTTTTTTATTTCGTACTGTTGTACTATTGGTACTACTAATTCACCTAAAAACTTGGTGAAGAAATTGATAAGTGTAAAACAGGCAAGGTCAACAATAACGTGACCAAGAACTTGATGACAATTTCTTGATCAATAACTTGGTCAAGAAATTGATAAGTGTAATACAGCCTTAAGAAAATCATGGAATAGACATGCGAGAAATATTTTTATTCTAAATATATACCGGGAAAATGGAAATAAGCATTTTACATAGCTCCGCCTAGTAATAGTACCACTTCAAAATTGAACTAAATCAGCCCTCTAGTGTTCACTTATCGTGAATATTAGTTACCAAATAACGTCTAACTAATGCTGCTTCACTTCAGTCCGGCAATGTTTCCATTAGAGTTAAAAAAAAAGTTCTATTTGTACGTTTACAAATATTAAAATATGTCTAATTTTAACCTAAAAATGCAAAAATCCAACCATATTGCATATTTATAGCAAGTGATTGTAAAGGTGCTCCGCGATTATCAAATAGTTTATAATGTTTTGGACAGATGGCACCGGGTAGAGGCCGGAGAGATCCAGTTCGCCATGAACGAAATTTTTAGGTCAGCGGAATCAGTCAAAGGCCCATTATGTTATCCACGGCTTTGATAATGGGCAGCGATTAGTGGGATTCAGTTGACCATGATCGGCTCTTCTGATAAATCTTAAAATGGGTATTCAAATGGTCTAATATGCGAAAGCCATCGTTATACACGTTTGGCATACGATTATCTTGCATGCGGCTTCCCGTACATAACACGAAAGGAGTTGTCAAACCGTACCTACCTAATAGATATACATACGAGAGCCGACAAGTAGACCTTCAGGGAAACCAATTTAATTCAATCATAAAAATAATAAATCTGAAGGAATTCTTATAATATTAACTTAAGATACTTTTTTAAGAATATTACGATTGGGAATAATACCTAAAAATGAAGATAACAACCCTTGCAACATGCGCACATGCATACTTGTATACGCCGCGCGCCGGCTTTGTAAGTCGATGTCTGATGATTGAGCGCAGCGTTATTATTAATATCATCATTTAATTTTCTTCCGTACCCGATCTCTTACTAAAACATTACATTCTATCTCGTCAGGTAAACGTTATTTGGAAAGATGCAAGAATCTGACTACCCGAGATTACTTCTCAGCGAGCGTAGAGTTGCTCTACGAACATCAAGAGCATTTGCGAGGAGACATTTTGAAACAGGTAGAACATGCCGAAAAAGTAGAGAGTAAGAAGCAGTTGTCGCTGCAAGATCCCAGCAGGGAGGAAGTGAGCGAAGACGAGTATTTCGACACGTACGATGAATACGCCGATTGGGATTATGCGACCAATATTATAAGAGGCATCTTGGATACAATCCCGATGGTGTCAGATGTAGATGTGACCGTTGGTGATGACTGCAGCGAGTTTGCGAAGAACCTTAGTTATGCAGTTTTGGATCATTCGCATTCCCCAATTAATTAGAATCAAGTAGTAGTCACTTTGTGCATGTTTTTCAACACTATTTGAATGTCAAAATTATGGTTTACTTTGTACACTAAAATGTATGAAGAAATGGTAATTAGTAAATCATCACTTTTGTTTAAATACGAGGGGGTACCCAAAAGTAACCGGAATTATTTTTTAAATGCTATATATTTACAAATATTTACAAAACAACCTTATCCCCTTCAAAATACTCTCCATTACAAGTAATACATTTGTCCCAGCGGTGCTTCCACAGTTCGAAACATTGTTTCAACTCATCTTTAGAGATGGCTGCAAGCTCCTGTCTCGTTCTTTTCTTGATGTCTTCAATGTTTTCAAATCGCCGTGCTTTCATGCCCCTTTTCATGCGTGGAAACAAGAAAAAGTCGCACGGAGCCAGGTCAGGCGAGTAAGGTGCGTGGGGCAGCGGAACCATGTTATTTTTAACCAAAAACTGGTTAACAGTGATGGCTGAGTGTGCAGGTGCGTTGTCATGGTGGAAGAACCAGTCACGTGTTTGCCACAAATCGGGTCTTTTTTGACGAACACTGTTGCGCAATCTTCTTAACACTTTCAAATAAAAGGTTTGATTGACAGTCTGACCTGGGGGAACAAACTCCATGTGAACAACTCCTTTCACATCAAAGAAACAAATCAACATTGTTTTGATGTTTGACTTGACTTGGCGACATTTTTTTGGACGGGGTGACGATGGTGTTTTCCACTGGCTTGATTGTTGTTTTGACTCTGGGTCGTAACCATAGCACCACGATTCATCACCAGTAATTACCTTTGAAAGAAAATCTGGATCAGTTTCAAACTGTTCTTTCAGTTCACGACATGTCTCCACTCGACGTTCTTTTTGATTGTCAGTCAGAGCCCGAGGAACAAATTTGGCAGCAACGCGTTTCATTCCTAAATCTTCTGTTAAAATTCGCTGAACCGAGCTCCAAGATATTCCACTGATTTCAGGCAGTTGATCAATTGTCTGTCGACGGTCTGTGCGCACAAGCTCTCGAATTCTTTCAACATTTTCATCGATTTGAGCAATTGATGGACGTCCAGAGCGAGGTTTGTCATCAATCGACATGTCGCCATTTTTAAATCGATAAAACCACTCATACACTTGAGTTTTCCCCATAGCATCATCTTTGTAAGCAGTTTTCAACATTAAAACAGTTTCAGCAGCGTTTTTACCGAGTAGAAAACAAAATTTCACAGCGGCACGTTGTTCACTTAAATTTGCCATCATAAAAAAACGAAGCAGCAGTAAAACAGCACTAGCAAAAACGGTCACTACTGACGAACAGAACGTGCCAGGTCAACGGCCCGCGCGGCACTGAACTGGCGACGAGTTGCGCTAGGCAGGCCCTAGCGGCAGAAACCAGTACTACAAAAGCTCCACCCATGGCAATGCTATTCCGGTTACTTTTGGGTACCCCCTCGTATATTGAATATTTCAACTAGGTTTTGATAAAACTCTAATACTACAAATAGATTTTGATAAAAGCTACATACGTTACAACAGAAAAATATATATTACAGCCAAAGTAAAATTTTCTCGTAATAATTTTAATTAAATCAAACCAGCCATCGTTTAGAAATACGGTTGAGAGAACAATTAAGAATAATAATACACTCCTGGACAAAAAATTCCGGACACGGAGTAAATTTATTTAATCACAATAAAAATTTCTTCTTTTCGTTTTTCTTCCACATTACATGTAACATAATCTACTGCTTGGTTTTACATCTACATTGTCACACAATTTAAGCGATTAATAGTGTTTACCACTTCCACGACCTCTAACGACCTCTGCCGTAGGGCGTGGCATTTTCATTTTCAATGAGAACAAGCTCAATTTTCGCGTACAGTGAAACACCGGCCCACAACACCATATACCACCTCCTCACATGCCATTCTTGAAGATATATAATACGTTGAAAATCGTTCACCGGGTCTTTGCCACACACGTTCTGGTCGATGTGGTCACCGTCGACAAGAACGAGAGACCCATCCGTGTACAATACGGAGCTCCAACTGTCCAATCACTATATTCACGAGGAAATCGTAGTCGCAACACGATGAGCCAATAGCAAATGTGAACAATCAGCAGGTTTCCTTGACAAGTATTTCTTCAATCTTCGGCAAACGGTGTACAGAATACTGCGCGTTCAAGCCTACTGTTCGGACTACATTTTCTACTTGCATTTTATCAAACAATAAGTGTTAGTACTGACAGTTCAATTCAAATGTTCTATATAACACCCATATTTGCGCGAAGTTCGGCTGCTTTTTTACATGTATGTTTTTGGTGAAATTTCAAAATTTATTATTCAGTTAATAGTACCATAACATCCATACTCCATGCAGCTTAGCTGTACCAGTGCGATATGGTACACTATAGATATTAATCGCCCCTTCTGCTAAGCCACGCTCGCCGCTGGGCTCAGTGCTGTGCTTTACCCTCGCCCCGCCACTTTTCTGTACGTTGCGTGCCGAATCATTGTCGCCAAGTAGGTAACAAGGATAAGGATAGTTATGACACTAATTGGAGTCAATTATTCTCATAACCATCACCTTAGATACTATTTTGGCACAAAATGTCATAGCTCTAGCTTAATAGGAAGTACCCTAGCTTTATGATGATCCATGAGTCAGTCAGTGTGTGACTGCTGAAAATCGTTATGTTTGAATCCTCGTATCTTGGAAACTATTGCACCTAAATAAATGAATTTTGGAATATTGCTTTTTATTGGTAACTCCTATGAGAAAAAAAATGCCCATGTAACTCTATTGCCACCGTGATAAAGAGAGGTCGAAAATGACTCGAATGGGTTAGTGAAAATATTGCACTTGAACTTGGCCTCCGTGCGCTTATATCATTTTCATGCCACAATACTGTACAAGCCTAGTAGTTAAATTCAAAATATTCAGTAATCGACTTCGCCATAGAAAGTTTATAAAAATTTAATAATCGAATAAAATTATTAACTGTTGAGGAAATATTTAATCGTAAACTTCTCCCTGTCTACTTACAAATTTGCTTTTTAAATATAATAAGAACAGAATAATTTCGATAAAATGTGCAGGGAATGAAATGATGTTTATGTAAAAGTAAAGTATGGACTTATTTTTAGTATGAAGCAATGTAATCCAATAATACTAATTCAATTTCATGTCACAATCAATAATAAAAATTGGATTCCTCACAAATAGAAAATTCTGTTAACACGTGTTATTTACAGAGGCTTCATTATAAATGCATAATGTAGCCTACTTTAAGAAAGGAACAACTCGAATAATAGTCATCTAAAGAATTTATAAATATTAAGTAGGTCATAAGATAAAGAACCCAATTTAAATTTTTTTTTGTTCTTCTGTTTGTAAAGAATATGAAGAGGAATTTAAAATTCAAAAGAATATTTCAGAAACCTCGTCTGAACAAGTACATATCATGAAAAATGCATTTTTTGTTGTGAGAACTTGGTCTCCGTGTGCTTATATCATTTTCATGTAACAATGAATTATTGTACAAGCCTGGTAGGTAATTTCACAAAATATTCAGAAATCGACTTCGCTATAGAAAGCTAGAGTTTATAAAAATGTAATAATTGAATAAAATTATCAACTTTAATTTTAAACTTCTTCTTGTCTACCTACACTTTTGCTTTTTAAATATTTAATAATAATAATAATAATAATAATACGTATTTATTCTCCAATAACATTACAAGCATAAACAACTAAGTATATAAAAATATATTTAATGCTATATAAACATTACAGTAAATAGCAAATACTCTATATATAATATATCATGCAATGTTGCAAGGAAAAATCTCAGGGCAGTTTCAGATAGTGGCACCCAAGACTACCACACTGATTTTCAAACTTTCCCTGCATTTTGTGACTCATTAATTTTATAATTTGCCTATACTAACTGAACCTCAATTAAACTAATTCTGTGAGGAGATATATGAGAGCTAAGAAAAAGAAAAGAAGAAAATGACAGTGAATAATTAATCATAAAATGAAAAGCAAAGGAGAAATACGAACTTTTTATATCCTGTTTAATGTAAAAAATAGAATTAATAAATAAATGGTACGAGGGATACTTTTTATATTTCGGGAATAGAGAACAAAAAGTCAAATTAATCATCGTGTCTGGCTTTATTGTTTTTCAAAATATTCTCTATTAACATCAATGCACTTATGCATGCGTTCGAAACAGGCGCGGCTGATGAGTACGTTTTGGTGGTGCACGTCCATAGACAAGACTGATTCGTTTATTATTGGTGATATACTCCCAGATGCCAAGCATATCATCGATAATAAACGAATCACTCTTGTCTATGTACGTGCTCCACTATTGGCAGACCAAAACGTACTCACCAGCCGCCACTGGTTCGAACCAATTTTCGAAGCACTTTTTCCACTACGATTGAAGTACCTCCAAAACATTCATTTTCAAAACACTGCTGTTCGATTAAAGTGAACGTACTAATTCTGGTCGGAATTTCGAATTTTTTTTCACAAAAATTATTCCAAATCAAGCTTTGAACTCTTTTATATTCTCAATATATCTGAAAGAATGACTTGCGAGATATTCGCAAAAAACTGTTTTGGATAAGACTAACAGTGCAATTTACGCTAACATGAGACCCACTTCCGGTAAGAACTTCGTAAAACTCTTGTTGTCCGAAAAACTTCAAATTCACTTTTGAGTATGTACTTCTGAATAGCCAAGAAATTTCCCTAAACTTACTAGCTGACGAGATATTGCTAAAATTTGATTTTTTACTGAAGAAAATTTGACTGAAAATCTACTCAGATCTCCTGAAGAAGAGTATACTCCTAAATATATAGTTTCGTATTGATATCTTTTACCGTTTGGCCGCTATCGTGGTCACGCACACACATACAGGCAGACCTTTTCTCAAAAACCACGTTTTCGGTATCAGGAACCTTCAAAATTCATTACATAAATGATCTACAGCCTTCTCTGTCGGATTGTATTACGTCACAATATGCTGATAATACTACATGTGTGGTATCAGCTCCGAAGGTATCTGTGTTATGGCTTTGAATGAGTAGCATCATCAGGAATCTGTCAAAGTATTGCTCCAATAACCTGCTAGTAATAAATAGCGATAAGACTACGAGGGATATTTAAAAGGTTTCTGGCCTTACTGATGATATTGATATCAGTGAGCCTGGACCATCTAGGGCAGTGGTTCTCAACCTTTTTTCGCCTAGCGCCCACTTACTGGATTTTGTATAGATCCCAGCGCCCACTGCAGAAAATCGCGAAGGGACACGTCATGGACTATGACTATGGATTATGGACTAGTTAACCTGGGCACAGTAATTAAAACAAGAAGTAATAAATTCTACCTCTAAATTTATTTAAAAATATTAATTAATACAAACAAAAATTATTATTGAAATATTGAATTTTATTTAACAAAATTAAATTAATAAATTTGTGAGCCCAACCCATGCAGTCTTCACTAATGCGATCCTTGAGGTTGGTGCTTGCTCACCGGCTCTTTCACGCGAGGAGTCAGCAGAGACAAATAAAGCCGCAAGTCCCGTCTGTTGACCATGTCCAGCCTTTTCCTCTTGTCTGAGTGCAGAAATGTAGCCGCACTAAATCCGGTTTCCACTAAATATGAAGTCGGAAACGTGAGAAGAAGCTTGTGAACAATTCCCCACATTGTAGGGAATAGTCCTGCCATGCTGTGGTTCTGCCAGAGTTTCTTGAAGCCTGTTTTGATTCGGACTTTGCAATCCTCGTTGTTGCGAAGTTCCACCAACTCCTCCTGCAATTTAACGTCAACGTCTTCCAGCACGACTCCAAACGGGTCAGTGATCCAGGCAGGTACATCCAGTTCGATGAGGTCTTGGAAGCGCGATGTAAGGTCCTCTTTTAGTTGCTGAAGATGAGCCCCATATCGAAGAAGATCTTCATCTGTGGGTGTCTCTGTCATTTGATTAATTTCACTAAATTGGTAAAGTTCTTTCCTAACGATATTACTGCGGAGAAGGGTCAGCTTGTCGATAAAGGTGGTCACTGCGCTCTTGCAGTCGATGAGTGTCATCAGTTTACCTTGAATCTGGAGAGACAACTCGTTGAGTTTCCTGAAGATTGTAGCCAAGTAGAAAATGTCGAATTTGTGTTTCTTCAACTCACCGGCCAACTTCTCATGTTTGACTTGCAGGAAAGTGACAACTGAATCGAACATTTCACAGAATCGAGCCAAGCAGTTGCCCTTAGAGAGTCATCTCACTTCGGTGTGAAGCAGCAGCCGATTGTAGATCTCGTCATTTTCCTGGCAGAGGTTGCGAAATAGTCGATCGCTTTTTGCATTTGTTTTTATTACGTTCACGGCCGTGATCACGAGATTGAGAGAGTCATGAAGGCTGGGGGTCAGCCGTTTCGCTGCAAGATGCTCTCTGTGCGCTACGCAATGTATGCAGATGATATCTGGATGCTCCTTCTTGAGAAGAGCAAGGAACCCCTTGTATCGCCCAACCATTGCTGGTGCTCCATCTGTTGCGTAGGAGTGAATGTTGATTAGAGGGATTTCCTTTTCTTCAAAGTACTTCTTGACAGCAGCAAAGATGGATGTAGCAGTTGTGTCAAGGGGTAAGCACTCTGCAAACAACATGTCCTCTTTTGTTTCCCAAGTTTCGTCGAAGTACCTCACGTAAGACATGAGAAGGGCAGTGTTATCACTCAAAGTCGATTCATCAAGCTGGATGGAAAAGTTGGTCTTCTTGAGAATGTCCACCAACTGAATTTCGACATCACTTGCCATCTCATCTATTCTTCTGGAGACCGTGTCGTTGCTAAGGGGGATAGCCTTCACTATTTCTGTCGCATTCCTATGTAAGACAGTCGAAATCACCTCTTTCACGGCAGGCAGAATCAGTGTTTCCCCCACAGTGTGCGGCTTGCCAGCCTTTGCAATCATATATGCAATGTTATACGATGCCAGCAGGCCATTACGCTGAATCTCTGTCACCTTGGCAAAAGCAGACGAAATGGACGGGATAGTTTTCTCCCTGTCATCACGTAGTTTCTTGAAGTATTCTGCGGGCTTGTCCTTTTTGTTCGAATGCATCTTTTCTAGATGGTCACGCATACGAGAGGGTTTCATACCTTCATTTGAGAAGACATTGGAACAAATGAGGCACATCGGTCTTGTGCGATCCGCTGGGCTTGGTACGGAACCGAAGGCGATATAGTCGACCGAATACTGGCGTACCACCTTCTGCTTTTTGCCTGGAGGGGCCATTGCTGTCGTGTAAAAAAGACCGATGTTAAACAATGTTAAACAATTTTGGTTGGAGCAATATAATTAAAGTATTTTGTATAAGTTAGATTTCTAAAATAATTTGAGTTATTAAAAACATTACCAACATCAATAAATGATTATTACCTGTAATAAACGGTTTTCGATTATAAAAATTGCTCAACCTAGTTTTAATTCAGCTCAAATATATATTGTTTATTTTATAACAGAACCGTGTGTGCTAAATGTACAATATTTTTGATTAACACTCTGTTAATTAATCACACAACTATCGCACACTGAATATTTGTCTCTGTTCGAACGTTATCGCTGACTATCGTAAATAGAATGAATCATGCGAATAATGACTTCGCTATATATACCGCACTGCATGGAATTCTCTGGAAGTCGAACTCTCTCGACCTTGGAACATTCGAGATGCGGTCCACTATACTCACGTTGACTCACAGAGTCCGCGCGTTGCGTCATACATAGAATAACATAGTTAAGCACAGAAATAGAAACAGCATGTACGTAACCATAGCAACGATGGGGTTAACAATGCATAATAGGAACATTGGTGAGCGCGGATATTAAACATTTGGCATTTTTGTATAATTTTACTAATTTTTTACTGTGTAGTGTAGCTTTACCTTTATACCGTACAGCGCCCACCCAAAATCCTCCAGCGCCCACTGGTGGGCGCTACCGCCCACGTTGAGAACCACTGATCTAGGGCATCGAATCGCAAGACAAGCCATCAGTAAATAACGAAATGTGAATTAGGGCTACTGAGGACACCACATGAAAAAAAACGCGCCTGTCACTCTACCTCATGGTGGTGCGGAAATTAGGGAAAAAAAGGTAGTATAGCGTATTAAGTAATCGGTATTTGCTGAAATTTAGAGAAAAAATGTAGCGATTTTGAGAATTGTATAAATTTGCTGAACTTGACTCCGCTGTAGCTTGTGAACTATTCATCTGACTGAAAAATGTTTAGTATACATGTTGCAGGAAATTTATTATTTATTTAATGCTTTATAATTTTTGTAATAGATACTTTTTACCTAGGTGGCACCGCAGACAAACTTGTTTTTGGTACTATTTTTCCAATATGTCGGCGCGAGCGGCGGTCGCTCAAGGTCGCAAAATCAGAATATTAATTAGGACACCAAACTGTAAAAATCTACCAAAGAAGAACTCTCCATGACCTTTTGTAATACTGAAAGTGCCCAATGGCTGGACTAAAAGTGGAAAAGACGATTTACTTCCTTCATGTAATTTCTAATCCCTCTTCAACAAGATTTGGAACTATGTTCTACCACTTGAAAAAGGCTATTTTCGCTACGGAAATGCGCATCAATTTGTATGTATGAAAGTCCACACGCCCACAATCTTTATAATTAAGCTGCTCCTTATCAAATCACCTTCGTATCATCTCCTCCCTAGACTGTGTATCAAACAAATTACTTTTCTAAATTTAGACGTTATCTGATGGCACATGCCCGCGATTAAAAATGTAGGTCGCAAGTCCACGCACACCCAATAAAAATATCTTTATATAATTCACTAATTGTACACATTTACATAAGAAGGCATATCGCAAGTACTCATTGTTAAGCACGAGGAGTTCGATTTCTGTTATCACATGGTGTAGATTAAATGGATAGTCTCTTCACTTACAAATAATATACTCATATTCACGCATGTGCGTAAGGAATAAGTACTTTCGAAATTTTATCTCGAGAGCTGTATACAGGGTCCGTGATTTAGTTCGAAACAAATGCTATCGTGATTATGAACATTCTCTACTTTAAGATTTTGCAATGTTCGCGTTCAGAAGTGAAAGCTTACCTTGGTGACACGATTTAAGATTAAAGTAAAATTAATTCAAGTACATTATTATACATACAAACAAAATTCATAAAAGCGTTTGTTTTTAAAATGCCGTCTTTTGACGAATTTTTATTTAATGACGTCATTGGTTTTTACGCAATGACGTCATCATCATTGTTTTAAATGACAACCTTCACTGTTTTTTCCAGTTTTTAATAGACCTTCTTACTCCTTAAACGATGATGTAGAAAAATTGGTATCGTACATAACAACTTTTTTGAATAAATGACACATTTACAAAGTCCAAATTATTTTAACAGAAATCTTAATTTAAATCAACTTAAATGGAAAAAGTTATACGGTTACCTAAACTATAAAAAGCCAATCTAAATGTTGAAGTTAAGAACAAAAAATGACACATTTAACTCAACGGGAAAGAATAGAGATTTTAATAATGGTTGGATACGGCGATAGACTAAGAACTCATGTGGAAGCGTGTAAGTTATTCAATCAAAAACGTCGACAGGCTTCGAATTGCAAGGTCTACAGTAAGTAAATTGGTCGCCAAGTTTACGGATATTGGAAATGTAAAGGATTTGTCTCGAGAAGGTCGACCACGAATAAATGATGAAACAAAATTGAAACTATTACTTGAAGCAGAGGAACATCATATTTCTACAAGGCAACTTGCCCTAGATAACAACGTGGACCAGAGTTTTGTAGTCAAATTATTTAAAAAAGAAAAGTATCATCCATACGAAGTGCGTCTAATTCACGAGTTAAAACGAAGATGCCGATTGCAATTTTGTGAAGAATTAATGTTACTGCGATGTGATCAAAATCCCAATTTATGAAACAACATTACTTTTTTCTGATAAAGCTACTGTTTTCCTCAACGGATCAGTAGATCGTCATAACTGTAGGTATTGGTCACGGGACAATCCTCACTGGATTCAGGAATCACACAGTCAACGTCAAGACAAATTAAATGGTGGGAATGGTAGGACGGCGTTTTTTAGGACCTTACTTTTTTGAAGGAAACCTGACTACTCTCCGATATTTAAATTATTTGCAAATTGATTTGTTGCCAGCAGTGGCAGCTCTTTTTCCTAATAATGAAGATGGTGACGTACCTCTTCAGAATATTGTTTGGTTTCAACAAGATGGGGGTGTCTTCTCATTTTGGCTTAGAGGTCCGTCAATACCTTGATGCTACATTTACAGAAAAATGGATATGGCGGCAGAGACCAATTGAATGGCCAGCGCGTTCACCGGACGCTCTTAGATTTTTATCTATGGGGTTATTTAAAATCAAAAGTTTATATTAATAGACCCAACAACTTGGAAGATTTACAACAAAAAATTCGTGATACAATGCAACAAATTAGGCCAGATATTATCAAGCGTGCTGTGCTGATCAATGAATGCCAAATGGTTGGAGGGGGGCACTTTTTAAGTTCCGTTGATTAGCTTGTTAAATATTTTTTGTATGTTTGTTTTTTGATTATTATGTTATTATATTAAATTATAACTATTAAAGTTGTGAAGCAAATTTGTTATTTATTTAAAAAAAAAATTGGATGTAAGGTACCAATTTTTGTACATCACCGTTTGAGCAGTAAGAACGTCTATTAAGAACTGGAAAAATAGTGGGGGTGGGGGGTGTCATTTAAAAAAAAATTATGAAAACGTCATTGTGCAAAATCTATGTCATCATTCAAAAAAAAAAATTTGTCAAAAGACGACATTTTAAAAACAAAAATTGACTTGTCCAAACGATTTTCTTAAAAATAATATAGAATGCTTTTATGAATTTTGTTCCAAACTTTATTATATAGTGTTCATTGCGTTTAGCTTTCAAATGTAATCTTTGACAGTAGTTAAAAAAACCTTGTTAAAGACCTTAATAGACATAACAATCAAGGACAACCATACCTTGGCCAACAACTTGACAAAAATTTCTTGACCAGTAGCGCCTACTAAAATATTAAAAAAACCTTTTCTTGGATGAAGAAAAGTGTATTCTGGAAACTATTGCAAATAATGGTTGGTTAATAAGATATGTGCAATTTAGATTTACTGAATTGAACCTTGCCTTATTGTTATCGAACATAATGACAATGAAAGAGGATTACAAAGCAATTACTAATGTTAATGCAATTAAATTATAACGTCTATTTACATTACACTCCACAATGTGGTGTAATTGTCATAATAGCCATTTCCAATAGGCAACTCTTAAGCACTCCAGTAAGCTTCTTCTGTATATTTTTTGTTTTCCTTTTCAGCTTTTTAGTCTATTCTTACTAGACTAACTTCATTTTCAGAATATATAATAAATTCCATATTGTAACTTATCTTAGAATAAGGACTGATTCAACTATCTTGCCAAAATGGTACGTATTTTTAAGAGATTTCATTGGTTTTTATGCAGGTAAATTTAATATGGACAAATAAGTACGTAATATCCGTCATATTTTATAACATAAACAAGCCATAACCCGTGAACATTCTCTTATATTTTGGAGTTGGTTTATTATATTTTACTGTGTTATTATAAGTACGTCACGAATATTAGTGATCATCCAGATCCAGGCAAACCGTCAGATTTTTTACCCAAACAGCGTCAAAAACTGATATACTTAAGACGCCGAAGAATACTAGTTTAAGTACGTAAGTACAAAGCGTTAACAATACAGACTCTAAAAATGAAAACAGCAGTAATTGTAATGATTATCCCCAAACCCCAAAGTAAAATAAGGGTATTATTTTGATGATAATATAAAGAATAGGGCTGGCAAAATCAACAGTATATAGCATAATTCAAGACTATAAAGAAACAGACAAGCTTAGACCTCTTAAAGATCCTTAACTAGGAGAATTAGATAAATCTGTCAAAAATACCATATAGCAGATGGTGCATAGTTTCTTTTTTAAAAACGAACCTTTTCGAAGATCCTTAACCAGGAGAATTAGATAAATCTGTGAAAAATACTACTATATGGCAGATGGTGTATAGTTTCTTTTTTAAAAACGAACCTCTTCGAAGATCCTTAACTAGGAGAATTATATAAATCTGTCAAAAATACTATATGGCAGGGGGTGTATAGTTTCTTTCTTAAAAGCGAACCTCTTCGAAGATATAAAAACAGCTGGCAACTGTGTTGAAATGAATGGTAGGTAACAGTTTTGAAGACTGGTTTGGACAAGTATTACATAAATTGCCTGGTAATGCTGTAATGGACAATCTATCACATCATTCACGTTGAGAGAAACGAATGGCGGATGAATTAATGGATGATATCGTAGAACCATTTGTTATTGATGCTGGAAATAATGACTGTGAATGTGACTTATTATCGACTAGTGAATCACAGACATTTCTCCAGCAATTTTTTGTATATTTATAATCTCCGTTATTGTATTTTTGAAATACTTTCATAAGTTTACTTTTAGTTTACATTTTACTTTTAATTTTACAATCTCAGTGAATAGCAACAATTTATGTTTGCACAGATTACTTTCACATTGAAAAAAAATGAGATGTGGCCACCACACGACTTTCTTATACGTATGAAAGTGTTACTTCCGGTCCGAATTTTGAAATTTCATTTATACAAAAAATATTCTAAATCCAACTCTAAATGCTTTTGTACTCTTCATAAATATATATAGAATAATTTACGACATATTTGCAAAAAATCGTTATTCGGTAAGAGTAAAAGTGATACTTCCGGTCCGAATTTTGAAATTTTTTTTATACAAAAGATATTGGAAATTAAGTTCTAAATACTTATGAATTCTTTATAAATTAGTCTAAACTTAGTAGTTGACGAAATATTGGCAAAATTCGATTTTTTCATTGAAGTAAACTACTACTTCCGGTATGCCGATTTTACTGAAAATCTAATCAGTTCTCAAGAGGGAGATTATACTACTAAATACAAAATTTGGATTTGATATCTACAGCGGTTTGACCGCTATCGTGGTTACAGACAGACAGACAGACAGACAGACATTTTTTAAAAACCACTTTTTTGGTATCAGGGAACCTCAAAACGCGGATATCTGCAAAAATCTCGAGGTCGAAAATTTTCATCATCACAATACTTCCTTATACTACGTATAAGAAAGTAAAAAATCATGAAACATTTATATGCTCAAGTTTACCAGAATAGGTTATATCAAACATCCCTAATACTGAGTAGATACTATAAATTATTCCAATTATTTTAGAAAGGGGAATTTTGTCCTTTCCAAATAGGAACGAAAACGAAAACTTAATCACATCATCTAATCTAAATACATAAAGAAAACAGGCAACCTTACATCACCATAATATAGTGACATATTACAATAACTAGCTAATGGAGAAAATGCCCCGAAGGGGGCAGAAACAGGTGAATTTACTTAAGCAAAAAGGCACCGAGTATGAAAAGGAAGTGTACAAGGATGAAAAAGTGTGTACAAGTGTTATTTTCATCAGCACATTAAGAAGAGAATTTAACTGCTGAATTGTGCTATAGTTTCATAATTTGGAAAAACTGTTTTAACCAAACAATGTATATTCCGCAGTCGAGCAAGTTAAGGGAAACATGTTGAAGCTGGATTTACTTTAGTCATGCAAGGTTACAAAGTCACATAAAGCTAAAAATGGATGGAGGCAAAAGCGAGGCTGCGAAATATACATTGTTTGATGAAAATATTTTCCCCAAGTTATGAGACTATAGCACAATTTAGCAATTAAATCCTCTTCTTAATGTGCTGATGAAAAAAACACTTGTACACACCTTTTCATGCTTGTACACTTCCTTCTTTAGATAGTAGGTGCATACCTTTTGAGTGACAATTAAAGCCTTACCTCAAATTACATCAATATAATGCAAATAATATCGTACCATTGAAACGAATAATTTCAATGCAGTTATTAATATAACAAATGCCGAAATGTCCATAGGTTGTTCATTTGACACCTCTTATTTACAACACAGAAATCGACTGTTAAATTAAAAACAAAATAAATTACGCCAGTCGGATTTGAACCAACCTTAGGCCATTTAAACATATAGACACGCCTTAACTATCAAGCAGTGAAGCAAACATAATTCTACGCGGATGACGTCACAGGTGGGCACGATGCAACTACATACCTAGACTTTGTACTACAAAAGTAAAGAAAATCCTTCATTTTAATTTATTAAAAACCCCAATCTTCTTATTTGAAAAATATTTGTTTAAAAACATTATAATCTTGATATTTTAAGAATATTTGTAAAACAAAATCTGAATACATATACATATAACCCAGAAATTTCTTTATTCCAGTCTTCTACCGTAAAAATTGACGATTTGCTCAATCGGGTCACCTTCATTTTATGCAAATTTTGCAGTTTTTGGCACTTTGACAAGCCCCGCTTTGGGTTTGTGAACCCTAAATTGACGCACATCCTACACTCGCCACAATGGTTGTTTCAAAAAAAGTTCAAGCATACCGGCCCAGTAATTCCTGAGAAACGTATGTGTAGACACCTGCTCTAATGTTAAACGAGGGTATCAAGTTTATTACAAGTACCTCTAATATACTGATCGAGGGGGGGGCACTTTTGTTTAGTATTTATTTCAAGAATATCTAAACATCACCCTACATTACAAGAATAACACTAGAAGATGTATTCAAAAATTATTGTATTTTATACTAAAGTACAGGTTGTATATTCAATTATAGGTGTTTTCGGAAATTAAACCCGGTCATTTGGGTTACAACACGGTTAGCACGAATGCGTTCGTTAAGGCTATACGCCCGGCCTCGAAATCGTTTTTCCCATTTCCTAATCGTATTTTTCATGAAAACCTTACCGAATTTACACGCTAATTTAAGAAAAAAATGCCTTTCAATGGATAAATCGTAATTTCTTCGAAATTGTCCAAAGGGCCCTAAATAAAAATAAAAATGTAAGAAATTTCAAAAAACAAGCCTTTATTTAAAATTATGTAACACTCAACAGCAATACATAAATTTTATTTTTTCTTAATTTTTAAAAATAAGGTCACGAAACGGAAAACAAAATTTTGAAATTTGGGCGAAACTCACTGATATCAAATAGAGTATGTGGTACGCTCGCACATTGTGTCGAGAGGTAGCTCCGCCTACCATTTCGGGCAGTTTCTACGCAGTTTGTAAAATACTTCTGAGATCGGTGTATTTAAGAAAGTAATCGTTACTCGGACATTATTTTATCGGAACCGTTGATATTTTCTTTACAAAATAGTGTACATATACAGTGTCAGCGTCACAAAACTTCCTTATACTACGTATCAGAAAGTAAAAGCATTATCTCTTCCCGTCCCTAACGCTATACCTACTAGAAGCGCATGCTAGGACTCACACGGCTTGCGAGCAGGGAGTATAATTATTATATTTGACTCGCAATAATTTGCTTCTGAAACGATCTAGAAATTTATTTCTTGCACAAAAAATAATTTTGGAATGTTGGCTTTATTTTGTTTCACATATATATGGGTAAATTCTGAAAAATAAGATTAGTTACTCGATAGCTGAAAAATATCTTACACAAATTGGTGGTCTACTAAAACTTTTTTTTTATAAAATTTACACACCATAAAGAAAAATCGAAAACACTAGTATCATCCAAATACTTTAGGGTATAACCTTAAAAAAAAAGATCCCTAGCTCTCTGCATTGCTGAGATATCACGAGATAAGTATTAATAATTGAAGAAAATGAAAATTTTAAAATTTACACAAAAAACGATTTTTCGACCTTTTTGCGATTTCGATTTTATTTTCCAACTCAAAATTTGAATTCGGCAGATGATTTTACATATCCAGCTTCACTTTTTTTGTGTGTTTGAGAAAATATAGATTGTATAATTTAGGGGCGGTTGCTTCCCAACTGCCAAACATGTGGGCCAACCGGCGATTATCTGAGACCATAACGCAGCCATAAATTACAGGCAGATTAGATTAGGTGACAAGTTCTTTTCTCTATCTTTTTCCTCAGCATAAGACAGAGCACGCGGACCCTTAAACATTTGTCTTTTATTTACATTTGCACGAAAAGCAGTGGTACGCCTATTTCAAATCGAACTCAGCTTGAAGCGGGCGTCCAGCCTTAACCTTGTTCGTAAAATCTAAAAAGTAACCGGGTTCAACAACCCGGTTCGATTTTCATAACCGTGGTAAGAGAGTAGGGTAAGGCAGGTTGTTTTACCCCCTCCCCGGTCCATTTCTTGTCGTATTGCCAGTACAGCTAAATTATGTTATGAAGATAGCTATTTATAATTTTCCGAAAACGCCTAATGAGTTCTGTTTGCTTTAAGATGATATTGAAATTGTATCCATTTTCTAAATGTAACAAATAGGTATTACTTTCTTATACTACATTTAAATTATGTCTTTTACTATTATCGAAAAATAATTAGAAATATGAAAGTATTTAGAGATACATCTTGAATAATTTTTTTATAAAAAGATATGTATTTGAATTTCGGACCAGAAGTAGCACTTTCAGTGCAGCTAAGAACAGTTTTCTTGCAAATATATTGCAAACTATGCATTCTATACAGTTTTATCAAGAGCACAAGAGGTATTTACTGTATTTAGAGCTAGATTTTTTTTTCAAAGTTTATTAATATCTATTATCACAAACACCATCTGGCAGGCCGACGTGAGAAAACTGAGATTTTAAGAATTGGTTTTGAACAAAATATTAGAGGACCCCATTATTGGCAAACGCAGTAAAATTGTTGGTCATTTTAAGCATTCTAACATCGTTACAACTACTTTAACTCACAAACAAATTTAATTGGGTTTAGAAAAACATAAACTCATTCAGTCAGTTAAGACCCGTTGGAATTCAACATTTTTTATGTTGAAACGGATACTGGAACAACTTGAAGCATTGATCAGCGTATTATCTGAGAGGGCATTAACCACAAGAGCTCAGGCAGGACATTTAATGTTAACTGAAGATGAATGAACGATCAATGCAAATATTATTCAAATACTGGAACCCTTTGAGTTGGCTACAACTTTGTCATTAGAATCTCAACTGACGATTTCAATGGTAATGCCTATTTTGTCATCTTTGCTGGAGAATTTCATTTCAAAGATTGATAAAGACGAACCAGAAGAGATAAAACATCTGTTTTTCAACGGGAATTTCAGTCAAGGTTCAAAAGATTTTCCTAGTAATGTTTTGGTTACCGTTGCTTCAGCAATTGGAATATTTGACATTAGTACATTTCTAGATCCAAGGTTTAAAAAGAAGGAAAGATTTTTTGGATCTCTGCTTAAAACAAAAAGGCACCTAAAGGTTATCTTGGAAAACGAAGGGGGATCATCAGTTGAATTTAATGAAGGCAACATAAATCCGGCAAAAAAAGCTTTGGATATTTTGTTTCCCAATGAACAAGAAGTAGATTGTATCAATAAAGTCGATATACATTCTTCGGAATGTTGTACACCAAAAAATATGTGCCCGTTACAATGGAGGATAAACAGTGAAAAAACAAATATACAAAGTTATCAAAATATGCTAAACGATATCTTTGCGTCCGCGTCACTTCGACATCGAAAGGGTTTTCTTTAAAGCCGGTAACACCAAATAATGGGTGTTAAAAATTCAAATTTTTGTGTTGTAATATTTTAATACAGAGAAACTTGTTGAAATATTCATTCAAATATTCGAACATTCAAATAATTGAATATTCGATTAATTCGAATATTTATCAAAATGAATATTTGAATACCGAAATTTGGAAAATTTCCGGCCTTACAATATAGTACCAACTTATTATTTTGGTAGTTCGTGTATATACCATCACTGTATTAGTTTTGTATTTATTTGCTGTATGAATTGTGTGTAAATTTATTATATCAATGAAATATTATTCCTTAAAGTAAAACAAGATAAAGGAAATAAAGTTTTTTTAATATATTAAGGTTCTAAACGTCAAATAATTTTAACATAATTTATAGTTATGTTATGACTCATACAACTGCAGAAAAGGAATAATAAAATTAAGATTTCTTTCTATACATATACACACCAAGTCTGTCCAATAAATGGTTATTTATAATTTAAATTAAGAACATGTTTACATAAAGCGGAAGCACAAACGACTTAATTTGAAAAACAAAAACTTTACGACTTACCCTACTTAAGTATTTAAATATTAAAACTAGTCAAGAGGTCTTCCACACTTAACTTGTGTTCGCTACTACTCGAAAGTTGACGACTTTATGACTATAATAGCTTTCCTATGCAATTTCTTCCACTTTCTAAAGATAATTAATTACTCGCTCCTTAATTTTAACGAACAGACAAGCTTACAACATACATATATGTAATTGAAGAGGAATATTGTAAATTCAAATGTTACATTGTATTTCATAATTGTTAGCGTGTATACAGGGACCTACAAAAGTCAAGCTGAACGAATTTAAAGTACAGTTTATTTACCAAAACAGAGAAGTTGCGTCATGAAGAGTTACCTAAGTTACGCACTCATCATTTTAAAGCTAGAAGAGTGATCTACCATTGGGCAATAATAATTGAAGTTAATGGCCCAGGCAATTCCTTTTGATAATGTGTTATTTACGGGCGAAACTACTTTCGATACTATAAGAAATTTTCATTATTATTCAAATGAAAACCCTTACTTCACTAGTAAATAGATCATCAGCATAGGTGGAGCATAAATGTATAGGGAGGCATTCTTGTTGATCGGATGATAGGCCTGCACGAAATATTTTAATTTAAATGTTTCCAGGGATTCACTAGGCTGCTAGGTAGGTCTTCGGACATTACAAAAAAAATTTTTTTATAGGTCTAGGTAAAACAGCAAATACATATACAGCAAGTACACCTGTAAACACAAAAGAAGCTCTGCGGGAATATATTCGACAAATATTTATAAATATAGGTGCTCAACTCCTTCTTAATATCGATTCATCATTTCGGAAGCGTGTTCAAAAATATTTAGAAGTGAATGAATATTCATTTGAACGCTCGTGCAAATCATTTTTATCTATTTTAATGTTTATATTTATTGTTATTTTATAGTTCCTCTTCCACTAATTCCTCATCCATTCACGTAACATTTCCCGTCTCTGCGCCTACTACAATCAAGTTATTAATTTGTTTTGTTTTAAAATACGTTTACTGTACCAAATTGTACATGCTTTAAAGAATATATTGCTGACATAGACGGTATTATAAATAAAATATGTCCATCAGTTTTCGTATAAATACAGAAGAAGAAGAGTAATAATATATTATATATTCTTGTAATGCAATTTTATGAACAATTCAAACTCTTGCTAGTAAATAATTTTATTGACATTCCCCCAATATGTACATAGAAAATCATACCCCTTAGCTCATTATACTATACCGTATTCAAATAAAAAACATAAGGTTGACAAAATTATATATAAAAAAAAAACAATAGAATGGTAACTTTTAAAGTAAAAACGCATTTGGTGCAAAATTTAGTCAGCAATTAAAAAATGAACTGATATACTAGGTGTTCCATTTAAAAGAAACGACTTTTAGGGAAAAATGTGTCATGCAATTTTAATCCAGTTTTCTGCACATGCAATTAGTAATTGAAAAAAAATAAAACATGCTTGTATTAGGACCTTTTATTGTAAACAACATTGTCAAAAATGGCGTCTATCTAATACGTCGCTTTCGAGAAATATAATTTTATACAAACATTGAATTTTTCAGAAAAATGGTAAAATGTCGAACTTTAAATTTTAGGCCTATAGTATCTTATTACTTTTTGACTAAGAATTATACGAGGAATACAAAAATGTAATAATATACAGGATGTTCGTTTTAAAAAACTGATCAGCCACCAAGTTATGGAACACTCTGTATAATACACATATACAAATACAAAAATAAAATTAAAAGGGTTCCTAATGAGTGGCGACCTTAGAAAGGAAACCGCTTCGAAATATTTTCTCTCATAAAGTCACAATCGGCCTTCCCCGCGTAGATAACTCACCCTGTATATACATTGGCTGTATTAACTAACTAAAGTTAAAAAGTCTCTAAACGTAGTTTAAAACTCTGTAAAACAAAAGAACATTTTAACTGACAATTAGAGTTACGCTGCTGTAAATAATGCGATGCAAACTGCCATTAGAGGAAAAATACAGATTGATGCCGGCCTTCCCAATTATTTCGAGGTATCGTTCAAATAAACGCTATAATTACCGTTTACTGGAGTCACTTTAAATTCTCCTGGCAAGGACTACACAAGTATATGCAACTTCAACCATGAATTTAAATTTTGTTTATATGCACTTCATTATTACAATTTGCAAATTTCAAAGTCTATGTCAAAGACTATAATATACTTCATTCTTTACAGTATATACATCTTAATACAGGGTGTCCCAGAAATAAAAAGACGGAGTAGCAGAAATCGGATGCTAGATTGTGTAAAACGTACCCTCAAAATATCAAGTCTTTATTCGTGCGCAGACGGCAGAAAAAAAATAATAAAGAATTCAATTGGCCCTGGACTAAATATCCACCTGCTTCACTTGCACAATCGGTTCTTTTCAGGACCACCATATTACTTGTGTTGAAAAAAAGGAGGAGGAATAGATACTTCATAATAAATATAAAACCATTAATTACTTTAATTTTACACCTGCTAGAAAAAAATAATTACATTCTTGATATTTACTGTAATCTAGAAAAACTACGATTTATTGACTATTCTAAAATAATAATAATCTGTTTCCGACTAAAGAGCAACAACCTTCCTATTTTAAAAATAAAAACAATCTTTTATTGTCTGCAATAAAGTGGGTCGCCCCCATCTGGCAAAAAATATGTTTTATATGAATGAGTACGATTTAACGTTTTTTCCCGTTTTATACAAATAAAAGCGTATTTTTCTATGAATGCGTGTTCGTTTCTATTTACAAATGAGCATTCTTACGTGTATTTATAAACATACATTCTGTGCCAGGTCGGTAATGTATGTTTATCTAAAAAGCAATGAAAATTAAATTTTTAATTTTTCGTTATTGTGGTATATTTGGGCCTGTTTCTGTTCAGACTTTATATACCTGCTACTCCGTCTTTTTATTTCTGGGACAGCTGTATATATATTATGCTATTTTATAACAATAAATAATTTAGCATATGTCTTTTAAAATAATCTCAATGTGGCGGGGTTCAATTTCGATTAATCGGCATTCTCTGAGTGATAGTATAGATCCATCTCAGGCATTATATTAGCTCTGCAATAATTATTATCACGATATTATTTATTAAAAATTAAACTTCAAACTGTTAAATGCAAAATATTATAGGTTATTTATTTTCGAAATGAATGTCAGATACAAAAACAACTTGGGAATACAAAAATCACTATGTTCATAATTTACATAGGGAACATTCTTATCTTGAAGCTTCATGACTTTAATTATTACATATTGGTATCATATTGAAATACAATTTTATTTCTTAATACGTTAAACAATTATTACTTATTGTTGCATGTTAAATTTGATAATTATATTAATAACGATAGATATATTTACTTAACTTCCTTCTGCTTCCTGCTTCCTTCTACATTTTTGGTAGCATCTTTCTTTCTCTTTTTCCAAGGCATACTTGAAATATCTCTCCAATTTTTATATAATATGAAAATGATCCTATTTAAATTACATTTTTTTAACTAATTTTACTTACATATCTCATAAACACACGATTATCATATTCCCAAGGCCTTGTAATTTCTTGTATCTAACTCTATTAAGTAACAGTATTTAAATCACTGTAATATCCATAAATTAAACGATTTTAATAACATATTTAACTTTATAATGAATGATATGATTTAATTAAGAATTTAATGTTATTGACCTTTCTATATTTGTATTAAAACAGAATCATATCATATACAATGTAGGATATCATACCTGTTGGTTCGGAACATAGCTAAGATCTTTTTATTCATAATAAAATGTATTTTAATTATATCTATACTCCATTCAGTCTAAGAATAAAGCATTGGGAAAGATAGGGCTTAAAATAAACGTTTGTGATTGGTTGAAATCGAGTGTGCATTTACACCGGCAAAATAATCGCATTTAGCTCGTTCTGTCAAAAATTTGTTTACTGACAGTTTTGTTCAAAGATTTTGTCGATTTCCGTATTTTACATAGTTATTTGTTGTTAATATTCTTAAAAAATAGTTCTTCTTAGAACTCGCAAGTGAAATATTCATTTGTTAAGGTATTTTATCAATTTCGTTAACTTTCTTTTCGTAATCGCTAATATTCTATAGTATGGCGGAAGCACTTTTACCAGGTCCTTCAAAAAATCGTAAAGGGAAACACATAAGATCTGGACAAAGGCAAATGGCTTATAATGTGTACATTAAGGATAAAAACAATATGTCTAAAACAGCTGCAGTCAATCAAACAGCAGAGGAAGTGGGTATTAATAGGAATACAATGTACTGCATTATTAAAGAAATGGAATTATATGGAGTTCCAATTTCTCCTCCAAGAAAAAGAAATAATCGTCATACTTACAATAAATTGGATGAAGCACAAAAAAGTACAATTAGACGACATGTGCATTCCTTTTTCTTGAGGAATGAGTTACCAACTTGTATAAAAATGTACGTAAATGTCAAAATATAATGATATCAGATATGTATATCCCTGCTATCCATCTGACAGTAAACATATGTTTTACTTGTTTTCAAAATACAAAGTTCATCGTGTGTAAACTGTGCTCATATTGTAGCGCCATCTACTTTATTCTTAGACTGAATGGAGTATAGGGATGTTAAATTTACAACTACATAAGTCATTCACTGACCTTATACGTATTTTTTTATAAACAAAGTCCCCAACCCGCTTAATTTCTTTTACAATTATTGTTCTATGATACCATAGGTCTATTTCTATCAAGATGACATCTACACGTATATGTTGAACTTTCTACCAACATCAACCCCCTATACACAGAAGCTATGATGATCAGACATCTACCTTATCTGGCATGAATTCTGTTACAAACTATCCAACACGAGATGGCACTCATATACATATCTAAGATGAGTTATCATTTATTTTTTTGACGTAAACATATAAATACTATTCCATTAGTTTTTATTTTTAGAATTCCAATACCTTAATACAAAGATGAATATTGAAATCCAGAACATATAAAGACAGACAACAAGGTTTTATATCCAGATACCAAACAAGTTAAACTAATTAATTATCCAATTAATAATACCAACATAATCTGTATACTTACTAAAGGAAGTACTATTTTTAATGTGTGCAAACTTAATTTAAAACCTTCTCTTTTATTTGTTTCAGACAACAACAATGTACTTGAATTAAATGTTCTATTTATTCACTACAATAATTATGCATAACAATCTTAAGCAGATTAAAAAAAGATAAATTTTATTGAATTTTATATCTATTCTAAAAAACAGAAGAACTGATAAACGAAATCGCTTAAATTTGAATATTTTCTTTATTTAATCTTGAAATTACTATTTAAATGGACTCTCCTGAACATAATGAAACTCGAAGTTAATCTCGCTACTTTAGGTTGATATTGGATGAACTTTAATTTGTTAGAAGTAATTAAAACTTAACAATAACCTTTGAAATTTACGTCAATGTACTAGTAAACAAGCTATTATTAACAGAGAATAAAAAAATAAGTTTATATATGGACTGTAATCGTAACCAACATGTGCAATTTCCTTACGTGGTTTTTCCCAACTTTATCTTCAAATAAGAAATGAGGGCAAAAAAGTTCGGCTAACACCGAAGCCTATATAATTTACCAAACGTATGAGTTTCATAAGGCCTTTAGTACTAATGCATATATGAAATACACACAGCTAAGATTCAGATGAACTTGGTGTGACAAATTTGAACGGTATTAAAAATAAATTATCTAATAATACAAATATAGTTGACCTATTTCAGTATTTTAAAGCGATACTTATGGATAATAATAATAATAATGTCTTCCATCCATTTGTGTTAATGACACGATAATAACACAGAATATAACGCAAATATTATAATAAAAAACCAGAGAAATAAAACCAAAGAGTAATAATAACTAACACAACCTTCAATCTCAGGGCGAGTTCCAGAAATTTTTCTCTGTTCTAACTGACCCCGCAATATTTATAAAAGATTACATAGGTACTATACCGTAGTCGACATATTTTAATTTCTGATACGAAAGTAGAAAGAGGAAAAGAGCGCGACGAAATAAACTGAAGATAAACATATACGAGGCTGCCAAGACAGTACACTCGACAAATATTTCCTATGAAATGTAAGGCGTGAGGGTCCCGCGACACTGCGTTGCTCTCCCACCACTGTTATATAGCATATTCTGCATGGGATAGAAATCTAAACCGAAATTAAAATTTGACGACTACGGTATAAACTTAAACTTAATGCCTAACCTAATTGAATACCAAGTTTAACACAGAAATATATTCAGTTGCTCATATTATGTACACTGTAAATATTAAAAGAAAAGGAACGTTTAAAAACAGTTCAAAAGAGAGGTGGTGATATCAAGCCTCTAAACCTCATAGTGACACTATGCACATCAGACCTAAACCTGATTCTCACATACAAATACGGTGGTGGCTTTAAAAACAAAATTCTACGTTGCAAGATGATAAATGGTAGAGCAGTTTGTGAACTGTCATAGCACCATTGCTTCACACAATTTGGTTTTAATATTAATTGGCAGGGACGCTCTATGTGGATAAAGTTTTTTTAAATTCATATATGCCGATTTAATATTATGACCCGCGAGCGAAACCTAAAGGAATTGCTCATCGATAACCACTAATTTTTAGCGAAACCTAAAGGAATTGTCCATCGATAACGAAAAATTTTTAGCATCCTCAACAATGGGCAACTCTATACCAGCAACTACTACTCCGAACACACTCTGCAGATCCCTGCAGACTTTGAATTTCCCAAAAAGCAAAAAGCAAAATTCACAGAGATGCCATGAAGAGAGCTCAAATCAGCATTAATATTATGTTAGGCCAACGGTCATCACTAGGCCTGAAAGAAATATAAAGCTATGTCACATCCTCATATGATGAGTAAGCCTAGATGTGTAAATTGAGAACAGCAGCGGACCAGTAGATTCCAGTGATTGTTTTTGTAGGCTGCATTAATTATCATTTCTCCAGATATTATTTCACCCCTGTATTTTGTTTGTGATGAGACATTGTTAAAAGAATGCTTACTTATTACGATTAGTTCATCAATTTATTATATAATTTTTTTTGTATACCGTAGTCGACAAATTTTAATTTCTGCTTACAGTTCTATACTAGCTATCTATCCCATGCAGAAGATGACCTTATAATATGCAGCGACGCCTGCTTTCCAACAGTGGTGGGAGAAGCAACGCAGTGGGGGGATTTTCACATTTGATAGCAAACGTTTGCCGGGTGTACTTGGCAGTCTGGCTATATGTTTGTCTTTACTTTATTTCGGCGTGCTCTTTTCCTCTTCTACTTTCGTACCACAAATTAAAATTTGTCGACTAGGGTATATTTCTTTCAACAATATAGCGACCCGACTAATGGATTAAAACTGTAAGTTTATTAGGGGTAAGTACATGAGCACAGCGGGAGGTGTGTTTTGAAAGGTCGAAATGCAAATGTGCAAATGGATCGTATTTAGGTTTATATAGTATATTTCTTTTGTGTACATAATCGATACTCATAAACAGTTGCACGATTTGAGATAATCTGAATACGCAATGACATATCGGGTCGCTATATCCTTGAAAGAACTATAACCATGTACACCATAAATTAAAGTTGTGGTTAATGGGTTCAAATTCAAATTATCTGTTAAACTACAATGCATTTAGTTTTAATAGTGGGCTAATATCTGATGGAAAGAGAAGGTGCTTGTACTAGAAACATGTTTCTTCTTTCTTTTGGAATAAGGCTGGTAATAAAAAACCATAAATTGATTTCACTCGATCTCTTTTAATAAGACAGATATTTACTAGACAAAAAGAAACGCAGAAATTAGAGCATCAGAACATTTATATCACTTGAAAAATCATAATAGTGATGAATCAGCTTTAGCGTATCATTTTGTAAAGACAGGACATAAATTTTCAATCGATAATGTACAAGTAATCAAAAGAGCTTGATGTAAAAATTTAAATATGTGGGAAGTATTTATATGAAGAAATTTAAAAATAACTTATTAAACACAGATGTATCTCCTCTTAGTCAGAGTTTCTTAGAATTCATACCACCCTTACACATTCAGTAAACACCCACCATAGTTTATAATATTACTGTAACAAAAGTACGGTTAGATTTAAGGAGGTCTTAACTACTACAATAAGGTGTGTCACAATAAACGTTCGAATATCTATATAATGTAAAAACAAGAATAAATTTGTTATACTACCGATGATGTTTGATTGGCAAACGAAGTGTACATTTAGTGTATGAAATAAATCATATATTTTTGTGAAACGAGTTTGTGTTCTTTCTAATTAATTGTTGAGTAAAATCAATATTTCTATTTAAATCTACATTTACAATAGAACTACTTTAACAACCGACATAATAATATATACCCAAAAAAGTGATTTTACATAATAGAATTACAGCCAAATTGAAATCAATATGGTGGCCTGTAATCATGTTTTAAACATCCACTTTTAACTAATACTTCTATTCTAAAACAATGTGAATACTAATCAAATAATTGTGGTTTACTTGCATATCGGAAATAAACGTGTTTTCAGCTATTTTCTTTCTTTTATAAGTGTTTCCTAGGAGAAGATGTGTACAATGTGATGTGTTCCAAATCCAACTCTGAATACATTTTCACTTGTAATACATCTATTATATCGTATGCATAATTTGAGATATTTGCAAAAAAAATTGCAATTAAGTATGGGTATATCTATTACTTATAGACCATTTTTTTTATATGTACAAAAATTGATATAAATCTAGCTCTAAATCAGAACTGGGTAATTACTTTCAAATAGTAATTAATTACAATTACAAAATACTTTTTTTTTTTAAAGGAATTAATTACAATTACAAAGTACACAGAGATTAAGAAAGGAATTTTTCTTCTAATTACAATTACAATTACATTTGTTTATAAAATCCGAGGAAACACGGTTTTTTCTGTTATTACTGTTATTAGTCTTTTGTTGTATATAATATACAAATCGGAACTTAAAATAGGAAATGGGAAAGTTTTGTCTTATATCATCCAGATACTGTAAAATTTCAAGATGAATCTTATTTTTATTTTCAGTGTCAGCTGATTGTGTGATTCCTTCAGTTCCTTCATTAAAATCAAATAAGCTGCTATTGTTAACTTCCTTCTTATAATTATCGGTACCAATATCTGTAACATTCATTAATTCGGATATTCGATAGAAAATAATTCACACTCCGAAATAAGCAGTTGTTTAATATCATGTTTCGATAACACAAACATTGACTGGACTAACGAAAACCAACAAAGTTTAAACTCGGGATGTGTAATTGCTCCTAAAAGTGCATAGGTATCCTCTAAAGTTAAAAGATGCTTAAATCTATTATCTTTAATGGCACTTTGAAGTGCGAAGTGTGTTTTAAACTTCTTTTTACTTAATTTATTTAGCTTATTTTTAAGTGACACTAGACTAGGAAGAAGAACGCCATAAAAAGCTTTGTTTTCACCTTGTAAAATATTTAGGGACTCTGCTAAAAGTGCTGTGACTTCACAATATTCCTGCAGAGTAAGGAACTCGTATTCAGAAAAGCACGGTATTTCTAATTTTAAAAATGAGGTGTGGCCACCACACGACTTTCTTATACGTATGAGCGTTTCAAATTATAGAATTTTAAGAATTTTTTTATACAAAAATTATTCAAAATCCTATTCTAAGTACTTCTATTCTCTTAATAAATCTCTATAGAATGCATACTTTGCAAGATATTATCAAAAAAGTGCTGTTCGCTAAGAGTAAAAGTGCTACTTCCGGTCCGAATTTTGAAATTTCATATATACAAAAAATATTGTAAATCCAGTTCTAAATACTTTTGTACTCTTGATAAATATATATAGAATGCATAACTTACGACATATTTGCAAAAAATCGTTATTCGATAAGAGTAAAAGTGGTACTTCCGGTCTGAATTTTGAAATTTCTTTTATACAAAAGATATTGAAAATTATGTTTTAAATACTTTTATACCCGTAACGTACTTGTCTAAAAAGCATGACTTGCGAAATATTCGCAAAAAACTGATTTTCGATAAGAGTAAAAGACCTACTTCCGGTAGGAATTTCGAAAAACTTTTTAAGCAAAATTATTTTCAATTTCAATTTTAAGTATATATGAATTCTTTATAAATTTGTTTAAACTTAGTAGTTGACGAAATATTGTCAAAATTCGATTTTTTCGCTGAAGTAAACTGCTACTTCCGGTCTACCGATTTTACTGAAAAACTAATCAGATCTCAAGAGGGAGATTATACAAGTAAATACAAAATTTGGAATTGATATCTACAGCGGTTTGAGCGCTATCGTGGTCACACACACAGAGAGACAGAGAGACACACAGACATTTTTTAAAAACCACTTTTTTGGTATCAGGGGACTTCAAAACGTGGACATCTGCAAAAATCTCGAGGTCGAAAATTTTCATCATCACAATACTTCCTTATACTACGTATAAGAAAGTAAAAAGAGGATGAAAAGTTTTTCTTTCACGTCCAGTATTTGTTTGATACTGTCATACATTGAGTTCCACTTAGTGATTCCAGGGAAGATAAGAGTATGTCCTAAATATGAGTTAATTGGAAAAGTAATTTGTTTAATTGAACTTTTAAAAAACTAAAAGTATTTAAATACAAATTACAAATACTTCACGATTTTTCAAGCAATTACAATTACAAATTACATGAAAAGGCAAAGGAATTAATTATAATTACTGATTTCAAAGTAATTTGTAATTGCTAATTCCTTTTTGTAAAGTAATTGCCCAGCTCTGCTCTAAATGCATAAATAGCCAGATATTTCCAAAGAAAATGCCATTAGATAAGTGCAAAAATGCTACTTCCGGTCTGAATTTTTAAATTGCTTTACAGAGCAATTATTCAAAATCAAACTTTTATCAATACTTTTATGTTCTCAATATATTTATCTAGAAAACTCGATTTGCGAGATTTTGGCAAAAATCTGTTCCCTACTTCGGGTAGAAATTCCGAAAAACTACTTTTATACAATTTTTCTCAAATTTACTTTTGAGTACATTTGTAGTTTCTGGAAAAACTTAGTAGTTAATGAAATATTTGTGAAATTTGATTTTTCAGCGAAGTAAAGCATTACTTTCCGGTCTAAAAGATCTCAAGAGGCAGATTGTACTCGTAAATATAATATTATTATATTAAAGTTTCATATTGCTACCTTTAACCGTTTGACCGCTATTGCGTATATACACAGACAGATGGACAGAGAGGGAGACATTTTTCAAAAAACACTTACGGTATCAGGACACATCAAACGTGGACTTTTGCAAAAATTTCTATTTCTTATACTACATAAGCTCAGGAATTAATACAGGTAATAATTTAAAGGATCAGCACTTATATATACTTCTTTTTGCAATTAATTAAATTATTATCATATTATGTATAATGTGTAACTAATTTACGCATCCGCCACTTGCATATAGTGATTTTTACGTTTTACTATTTCCACCACACTGAGTGAATTTAAATTAATTGTCAAATTACGTAAAATCCAATAAGCACAACTTAAAGGATTTTATTGCAGTGATTTTGAAAATTTAATCATAAATAAATCAACTTAAGACGGGCGTTTACCAACAAATAGAAACTTATGCAACTTATATTACTCGCGGGACGAGAAGACGCAAGGGGGTGTGAGTAGGTGGAGGTAGACGATATTCGGTTCTGTCACAGCGCTTCGGTTTTATTCACAGATTGTGTCGTAGATAAAGGAATACTATAGATGGGAAACATAATGTATAAAGAATGAGTACTTACGGAACTATTGATGTTGATGTTTTATAATAAGCCAAGTTTCGCTTGCCCATAACTGTTATATTATTATACACTTGAATATTATAGGTATATATGACATTTAAATGCGAGTGACAGTTTGTAATTAAACTGTCACTCCCATTTAAGTCTGCAATAGTCGACCGATTCCGATAGATGTTCGTCTTCGCTAGGACCGGTAGAGATACCGTAAAGTGGGGATAGACGACGCGATTAGCTTGGAAAAACCTCGTGTAAAATGTGTCACAATGTTTACTGTTTAATGTTTTTTATCTTTAAAAATAATTTCATAAATTTGATTTTTTCTTTATATCGTACATCAAATGTGCAGCTGGCGCGTAGAGGTCGTTTTTTTCTTTTGTGTACCAGCCTTAGTTAGTAGACATTAATCAAATTCATGCATTTTTGTGGTTATTTCTAAAACACATAACTTTCTTATGAAAATAAATTAGTACAAAAACTGACCTTGACATTATAAATTTATGCCTTTTGTATCACTAACCCAAATTTGAGATTCTAAAATTACAAAATGAGTTTAAAAAACGCGAAACGGCGATGCCTTAATTTTCGATAGGTAAACGCCCCTCTTAATATGAATTCTAAATTACAGGTGATTAAAGTTATTTCACCATATTGGCAAGCAGAATATATGCACGATCATATAATTATAAAATCATGTTTTGTTGTAAATTAAAAATTAGGCGCGGCACTAGCGGTAAAATCAATGAAAGACGACGTTTCTAAGTTGCCGATTTAATAACTCGAAAATTTCTAAATCACAATACGTAAATCAATTAGAGACATTTGTTATAATATGTTCCATAATAGCATAAAATACATTCAGAATGACTTGCTATTCAAACACAATGAACTGAACGAACGTATTGTGTCCTTCTAACTCTGTTTCAGTGCATTCAACTTTTTCTGATGCTTTATTTAAAAACAGAGTAGATGTGTTTTTTTGGGACACTGTCTAATTTTTTGCTTATTTATACACATTAGTATGGGACCGCTCAAAAAGGTGCAATGATGATGCGGTTTCAGTTCATTCTTCTCACAGCAAGACTGCTGTCGTCGTGGTGTGTTACTACTGCAGTCACTGGAGTAATTAGATTTGTTCAAAATCAAGAATCAAAAAGACAAACAATTACCCACAAAATGTTACACTCTCTTATTCACTAAATATAAATAAAAATACATTATTTTCCGATATTATGAAGAAATAGTACATTAAACATGCATATCTAATCTCTTTGTTCATACAGAAAGAGATTAACAGATCTCGATCTACATGGTTAATATAACGATAACCAGTCATCCCAAATTTATTCATGTGCAAAGGTTTTCATCGCGGTTGGGGTCAGTATCCATAGTCTGCGAATTACGTCAGCGCATTACATATGTATTTACACTAATTAGACACAACACAAGTGTTATCGGAATTTTATTTGCAGGAAAAAGTGTACTTACTTAAATCAACAGGAATTTAGTATCATCTAAATATGTTAATTGTGTTATGATGACTTATTAAAAAAATACGTAATTAATTTTATATTAATAAATAATAACTGATATTTCTTATCCTTTAATACTATCGTGGCTCGTGTTTTTCCAATATTCACATTCGTGTTTGTCAAACTTTGCCCTTTTACGTCTACGTTTTGTTAAAATAGGTTTTACAAGTCGAAAACCAGGTGATGGCAGAGCAACAAAACGACAGCCGAAAATGTCGCAGAAGTTGAGGATCAAATTCAGTTGCTTTAGAAGTCTATTCGAAAACTATGATACAAAATACAACTCCCACTTGGGACCTCTTACCCAATGATCAATAATATGATGAAATTCTTTACAAATGAAGCATATTGTTATTTATCAAAATATATCAATAACCAAACAATACTCATCGATTCATACAATTTATTAAAGTACTTCATTCCTAAAAAATAACCGTTCGAGTTAATGTTTCATGCAGATGGCTTATTATTTTTATTACTTTTAAATCAGTTACTGGACGGTAACTCCTCCGTGAGAGAAAAAGGATAATGCAGCAACTCATAAGACAAGATACATAACAGAATGATTGCAATGAATTCTTTGATAATCGCATATCATTTTCGTCAGGATCTCAAAATTTCACCAAAATCATAAATTATTTCATTCATCAACGACTAATAAATTGATGGGAACACCACACAACTTTTTTTATTCGTATGTGCGTATATGAAACCGGTCCTGGATAAAGTTATAAATACCTTTATTATCTTAACCCTTTAGCTACTGGAATGTATCCACAAATGTGTCTGTCTAAACGCAAAAAAAAGTTATTTGTGCAACTTTTTTTTGCTCATACATTAATTTCTTATCTGTATGTGATGAAAAAATTAGAGGGGGTAAACGGGGAAATTACCACCCCCTTTTAATATAATTACACTTATATATTATATAAAAAATACATTTGCTAAGAAAATTAGTCCCTCTAAGATTGTTGCCCGGGTCCCTTCCTGGTACATATATATTTATCTATTACAATACAAACACCCTTTTTTATAAACAGGGGGTTGTTGGACGGGGGTGAATGTAAAAAATTATAATTTTGAGTAATATTCAAACTATTCGTATATAGCAAATTATAGATAATTCACTGAAAAATAACATAATTATACATATAGGAAACATATATTCTGGGTTTCAGCTCTACTGAAGAAGACTCACATGTCAGTCGACACGTTTAGAGAAAAGACAACACAGTTCGGTACCCAAAAAACAAGCTTTATTAGCACGATTAGAATCATTATTATTTTAGAAATCATATTTCTACTAATGTAAAATTAAAAGTTAGTACTTCAAATAACACATGAAGTCCAAAAACAATTAGGAATATGTAGAACTTTATTATACTTCAAAATGTATACCTACACAATATGTAGAACAGAAGACATGTTTGGCCAAAAACAATGAGTAAATTTATTCATAGTTATTAAGGTTTCAAGATCCAATTAGGTAACTGGTACAAACAATAGTATGCATACTACGATTGAGAAGACTATTATTGCCAGAGTGGCGAGATTAAATTCTGAGGAATTTAAGCCACAACCTTCTTCTCAACCTTAATATGTAATATACTATATTTGATACTTGTATTAATAATGAGATATGAAGTGAGAAACAGAGAACTACTAAAATTATGATGTTTTTATTTTTTTTTATAAAAACTTCTATTTCAAATTTTGTATAAGGATCCTTTTAATTTTTGTTTTTAAATACCCTCGAGTTAACCCCCCTCCCCTCCCCCCACCATCAAATTTATTTGAAACCCCATATTCGTGACTGTACATTGTCAACATTTTTGTTAAAAGAACTGTACAAATGGTAGGAACTATAAACAAGTAAAGTATCCAAACTTTTTATACACAATGTCGCACGTAAACGGTGACCATGCCAACAGCGAGAATTAGTCTTCCTGGTCGTCTAAAAATAAGTAATTGAGAAATCTACCTTGATCGTTAGCCTTTATGTATTATAGTAAACATCCTCATACTCTTTATATAAAATGCAAATGCATGTCAGTATAGTTTACATCAGCATACTTTACGTATACGTATACATAATAATAAATTACTATCTGCATATAATGAGTATTATAAATTTGTTGACCTAATCTGTGTTTATTCCCTTATAATCTACGTTAGCCAGAGGCAAGTAAAGTAAATAACAGCTTATGCGGGAATAACGAGAATCATAATAAAAAATGAGGTGTGGCCACCACACGACTTTCTTATACGTATGAAAGTGTTACTTCCGGTCCGAATTTTGAAATTTCATTTATACAAAAAATATTCCAAATCCAACTCTAAATACTTTTGTACTCTTCATAAATATATATAGAATGCATAATTTACGACATAATTGCAAAAAATCGTTATTCGGTAAGAGTAAAAGTGTTACTTCCGGTCCGAATTTTGAAATTTTTTTTATACAAGAGATATTTAAAAGTACGTTCTAAATACTTTTATACTGGTAATGTACCTGCCTAGAAAGCATGATTTGCGAGATATTCGCAAAAAACTGATTTTCGATAAGAGTAAAAGACCTACTTCCGGTCGGAATTTAGAAAAACTTTACTAACACAATTTTTCTCAAACTTAATTTTAAGTACATTTGAATTCTTTATAAATTTGTTTAAACTTAGTAATTGACGAAATATTTGCAAAATTCGATTTTTTCACTGAAGTAAACTACTACTTCCGGTATGCCGATTTTGCTCAAAATCTAATCAGTTCTCAAGAGGGAGATTATATTCGTAAATACAAAATTTGACATTGATACCTATAGCGGTTTGACCGCTATCGTGGTCACACACACACACACAGACATTTTTTAAAAACCACTTTTTTGGTATCAGGGGACCTCAAAACGTGGGCATCTGCAAAAATCTCGAGGTCGAAACTTTTCATCATCACAATACTTCCTTATACTACGTATAAGAAAGTAAAAAATGAGGTGTGGCCACCACACGACTTTCTTATACGTATGAAAGTGTTACTTCCGGTCCGAATTTTGAAATTTCATTTATACAAAAAATATTCCAAATCCAACTCTAAATACTTTTGTACTCTTCATAAATATATATAGAATGCATAATTTACGACATATTTACAAAAAATCGTTATTCGGTAAGAGTAAAAGTGTTACTTCCGGTCCGAATTTTGAAATTTTTTTTATACAAGAGATATTTATAAGTACGTTCTAAATACTTTTGTACTGATAATGTACCTGCCTAGAAAGCACGACTTGCGAGATATTCGCAAAAAACTGATTTTCGATAAGAGTAAAAGACCTACTTCCGGTCGGAATTTCGAAAAACTTTATCAATACAATTTTTCTCAAATTTAATTTTAAGTACATTTGAATTCTTTATAAATTTGTTTAAACTTAGTAATTGACGAAATATTTGCAAAATTCGATTTTTTCACTGAAGTAAACTACTACTTCCGGTACGCCGATTTTGCTCAAAATCTAATCAGTTCTCAAGAGGGAGATTATATTCATAAATATAAAATTTGGAATTGATATCTATAGCGGTTTGAGCGCTATCGTGGTCACACACACACACAGCCAGACACACACACACACACACAGACATTTTTTAAAAACCACTTTTTTGGTATCAGGGAACCTCAAAACGTGGACATCTGCAAAAATCTCGAGGTCGAAAATTTTCATCATCACAATACTTCCTTATACTACGTATAAGAAAGTAAAATCGGATATCGATAATCATAAACAAAATTACAGTGCTAATGTGATGGATCATAAATACATAAACTGTATAATAAGATAAGTCATCCAATTACAATTTTGATTTTGTATCTCGTATACATATTAACGACGGGAAAATTTAATATTCAAGCAAAAAATCATGTGAAAACGTTCAGCACATGTGAATTTACATTTAATGAGCTAAAATAGTCTTTATCTAAATAAATATTACATTTATGCAATACGAAGTAAGAGAATAAAATATTATCCATATTTCGCCATAGTTTGTGGTGGCTATTACAAATTAGAGCATGAGGAATGCAGCATTTTTTTGTATCTCACTGTTTAAAACCTAGTTCTGCAATCCTGACCTCTTTTATTATTTGGTGCATAATTACGTCCTACTACTGTTGTAATATTAAAATTCACACCTGTCAACACGAACACTAAATTGAATGAAGAACCTCAATTAAAAAAAAAAAGAGATTCAGAAAGATTGTCTTCTCTGAGCTAACTGTCCACTAAGAAATCTGTCAAAGTCATACAGCTTATTGAGAATTTTAATATGAGGCGAGTAACAGACGAGTTCGATAAAGGCACTTTACTAGCGTGGTGCATACAAAATTTTAGCGCCAACCGAAAAAAAGATATAATCACATTTTATGACAGTGACAAACGATTTATGTTTAAAGTCATCAATCATGGCTACGTTGACAGATATTAGCGGCAGATACTTTATTTTACAGTACGTGTTTGTTTACCTCCGTAAAACACTATGGTAATGCATCGCTTTATTGACGGTTGGCGATAAAGAACAACCGTAATTCTCTCAACAACAAAAAATACAATAATGGTTTTATCACTGCAATGTGTTAAGTACTGGTTCGTTTAGGTTATTCTTGTATTTACCTATCTTATCTATCACAGTGCATAAGTTATGCTGACTACATTAATATGACCCCTCAAGAAATAAAATATTTGGCAACACGTTTAATTTTTTACAAAAAAAACACTATACATGTTTCTTGCGGATATTGGGGTATATGAACTTTCAAATAAAACTCTATCTTCCGAAATATATCAACAAAAAAAACATTCTTGATAAAAGAAATACCTACTCAGTATAAAAGTTAACGTTATAATTTTAAAGCTTAAGGTTCTTTTGTATTGTGTTGTCCCTGTGTTTGGGACAACCTGTATATGCAATATCATAAAGACACATATATTCCATGGTACTAACCTAACCTACTAGAGTTTCGTTAATGAAAAATATAAAATGTTAAGATTTTTTCCAAGAATAACGCAGATGGTTATGTATTATAGATTTCCATCTCTTATACATTGTTTGTAATTTATGCTAGGCAGTACATCATTATTTACCAAGATATTTCCTAATTGTTGAATAAAGAAAAAATAAATAATTGCATGAGGAGCAGAATGAATCACAAATATTATAATTTTCCCTACGTTTGTTGTTTTTACGGGCATTATGTGTTCAGAATGTAATCTAAATCTAATGATAATCGAAATACCTAACGCGAGTGAAGGTCAGACATTGGACTTTGAGCTTGTAGACATAAAAAGTAACAATTATATATAGCGAAACAGTTCAAGAATCAGAGAACCATGAAATTAAAGCGAAACAGAAATATTTGCTTCATGTGAAATATGGTAAGATCTAAAGTTCTACCAACACAAACGAAATCTCTCTATGAAGAGATAGATGAATGCTATAAAATACGTAAAATATTTGATTATACAAAAATCAATAAGTAACACTTTTCTTAAAGCTAAAAAAGACCGTGTATCAAATACTTGAAAATAATAAAAAATCTTGAGAAATTTCTTTCGTCCATACCTAAGGATTAAAACAAGAGAACCCAGGCAGAGCATTAAGTGAAAGGTGTTAACAAGCAAAGCACTTCAAAGAAGATGAAGTAGATGATGTGGCTCCTTCTCTAAATTTCTCATTTAATTGATTTCATATTCTCAGCATCTTTCAAAATGGTAATCTCAATTCTAATACTGAAATTAAAGGTATTAGCAATTAGTGTACTCATGTCTAGTATTAAAAATAAATATATTTTTAGACACAAAATTAAAACTTTAAGTAGTAGGTATCGTAAATATCCAATTAATCTTTTGATTATCTTAATGATTTTAAAGCATTTTTGACCTTTATATTGATATGTCACGTCATTGGTGTACTTTCTTTTAGTAATTAAATAAGAGTAAACATAGAAATATGACTTTGAAAATAAAAGATATAAAAATAGATTCTTATTCATCAAATACTTTACTAATATATAATTCTATCAAAGTATAGTACTATATGAGAGTATCTAATGGTAGTCTGTACATGATTTATGCATGTCGATTTGGAAATTTTAATGTTATTAAATCGGCAACTTGGAAACGTCTTCCTTCATATGTCCTACTACCAGAGTCGTATCTAAATATTTAATTTATAAAATAAACATTATATAATAATCATATGACTATGCCTATACGCCACAATAACATTGCCAATATGATGAAATACCATTAGTAACTTGTAATTTCGGATTCACATTAGATTAAATTTGATTAGGTACTTTACGTTGACAATTTTCGACTGTCAATCTAATCTGAACATTAAAATGTCATTCTAACATATTCATTTTACAGTTCACACTACTCTCAAGTATTGAATCATACAATGTTATAATTAAGATGCAGGAATCAATCTTCCCTGCATGATACTGAAGGTCTAACAGTATCAACCAATTTGTTTAAAATGTTTTCCTTCTACAACTGCTCAAATTAGAAATCACATACAGACACTACTATATCGTCCAAAAAAATTTCTCAATTTCTTAAAAAAATGGACCTAATATAAATATATATAATTATTTTGTTGTGTGTTATAGTTATGGTCCTATATGGTATCTTACAGCCTTTTTTACATCAATAACATCAACATCTCTAAAATGGCCCCAATAAATTATACTGTACCGAATCCTGGCATATATATTCAAGTAGTAGTAGTAAGTTTTCAAGACTTCATAGCAAGCCCTTTAGTACATTGCACAAATCATCGATATGGGTGGACCATGTCAAAAACTATAATATTAACATCGTCCACATAGAGAAAGAGACTGCGACTAATAAATTTAATAAGCGGTGGCAGATCGTTGATATATATTAAGAATAATGTGGGGCCCATTAGTGAGCCTTATGGTACCCCCTACTGTAACATCTCTCTCAGTTGATGTTACCTCTATGTTACCCTATAACACGTAATCCTCTGCCTTCTGTCTTGAAGGCAAGACTCAAGCCAGCTCTTTACCATACCGCGAATACCATAGCTATGCATATCTTTGACAAATCAATGCACATTGCTAAACAAGGCAAATTAGAGTCTACATCGGTAACGGCCTTTATAAGGCACTGAAATAAACCCATATTCCTAGAATAGTTAGGACGAAATCCGTGCTGATTGTCAGATAATAAATGGAACTGTTGAAAGTAATTGCTTATTTTAGTATTAACAGTTATTTCGAAAATCTTTAAAAGAAATTATATACAACATTTATGGGTCTATAATTTGCGAAATTCTTGCAGTCGCCCTTGTTATATAGTGGTCTACTCAGTTATACTTTTAAACTTGACTTGGTTAATAGATAAATTAAATGAGTGCATAAACGACAAAGCGACTGAATAATAAGCCAATAACTATATTTCATTATACAAGGTGCAATATGATACTATCCCGTCGAGGAGGCATGAATAACAAGTTGTTGACAAAGTTATTAATATGCGTGTCTATTGTATGAAAATTAATATCAGTTAGGTTAAAATTTGAATTGATAAATTCAATGTCAGTGTTGCAAAATAATTGTTGAAATACATATGCAGAAGTATATATTCTCGATGAATACAATCCGGAAGTACTTTTGTTTCGCCATGGTCGGATATTTATTTTTTATTAGCGCCTCAAGTCCTTTGCTTTTATTTTTTTATAAAATAAATTCTCTTTCTCTTTCAGTAATAAATTGTTTATAATATTATTCATACTTAAAAAAAATCGCACATTCGCTTAAGAGAAAAAAAGCTAAATGCATGTTAGCGCCTATGTTTTATGTAAAATGTTATTCAATAAATCTCACTCTCATAGTTAATTAATGTTTAAATAATAAATTACACTATTTGGCGTATATTATGTATGCTATAAATATGCAAGAAGTCTTGGATGCAAAAATAGACTGCATTCTGGTGACATCAGTAAAAAATTTCGCATAAGTTTCAACTATGCGAAATTTTTTACTGATGTCACCAGAATGCAGTCTATTTTTGCATCCAAGACTTCTTGCATATTTATAGCATACATAATATACGCCAAATAGTGTAATTTATTATTTAAACATTTAATTAACTATGAGAGTGAGATTTATTGAATAACATTTTACATAAAACATAGGCGCTAACATGCATTTAGCTTTTTTTCTCTTAAGCGAATGTGCCACTTGCATTAATTCAATCGTTCGGTGTTCAGAATTTTATTTTATTTGTATATGTATTTAAAAAAAACTGTTGTGTATCCTGTATCTGTGCAATTGTTGCATTAATTTGATCGCTGGTTCTTCGGATGTGTTAGAGAGAGCGTGATATACTTACACACAATATTTTAAAAATAAATTGTAAAAATATAATAGGCAGCAACATGTTCCAATGCAACTGCAACGCTATTTCTGCATGCAAACTAGAGAACTAAACAAAATCGCAATAAGTCAATCACCAAAAGTCAATTTAATTGAGTCCTTTTACGCGCCACGAAATTATAAAGAAAATTCAAAAAAATTTCTAAGTTCATTAATTTACTATAGCGGATGCTAAATAGGCAATACAAGCATAATACATGCAGCAACATGTTCCAATGCTACTGCAACGCTATTTCTGCATACAAATTAAAGAACTAACCAAAATCGCAATAAGTCAATCACCAAAATAAAAATAAATTGTATCTATACCTACTTCTGTATTGTCATTAAAATCATATACAATACAATGCATTCATACATTTATCCATATACGAAAAATTTTTTTCGTATATGTATACTTGCATGGTAAAATCATATAGCTTCGAAACTGGTAATAATATGAATGCGTAAAATTGGAGTGAGAAAAAGTGAAATAAAATACTCCAGACAACCGCAAAAAAGTTCGGACAGTCCTATTAGGCGGGGCCAAGAAGTTGGGTGCATATCCGTAGCAGCTGAAGGCGCTGCTAAAATACAAATAATTCAGTATCGCAGCATTCCGGAATTTCTTAATTTAATTACTCAAATTAAACTTTTTTCCGCAATTCAAAAAGCTATATCTCACAAGAAAACATTGGTCTACACGGGAATTACATCCGTTTTGATCAATTTCATTTAATTCTTTCAGATTTTGACGGAGAAACACACGTACATTTTACTCTAATTTGGAATAAAAAAAATAGGTGGTTGTGACAAAAAATTACATAATCTGACAACCTTTCCGTGTACTCATATCTATATTGGAGTTGTACAGAAAATTTCACATTTCTATCTTGAACAATAGTAAAAAAAAAACTGATAAATTCGATATCTTGCTTTCTCGACCGCTTTAATATCCCCTTAATACTATTTAATTCGATTTGTTGGAAACTTTCCTTTTACCTTCTGTAGTTTTTTGACTAACGAGACGCCATTACTCCAAAGGAATTAGGTAGAAGACTATTTTTAATTCGATTCGGGTTTTCGCGTCTTTTATTGATGCTAATAATAATTACAGCAACTACTAAGCGTTTATTCCAGATATTTACACAAAAATCTAATGCAAATGTCTAGGATTCTCTACTACTACAAACGTGTCATTAGTTGCTAGAAAAGTTTTGCAACACGAGTCAACGGAACTATCCCAAGCTCCAGGCATGGAACTTTGAAAGCATTGAACTAAAGTGTCGAAAGCAAGGTAGGGCACACCTCCTCAGTTTTTCATATCAAAATTCAAAACGACAAATTAGATCAGCACGTTGTTTGTTGGTTGATTTCAAATTAAATAGTTAAAGTTTGAACTAACATGGCAGAAGTCACGAGACGCCACTGGTAAACCCAGCATCTAAGCGAGAGTATTCTACTTATTCTTGAATGTCCGAGACTGTTCGTCAGGAAAACTTCTTTCGTTCTAACTCTGTATCTGCTAAATTAAGACAATATGGAGCTCAATCAAATGAGTGCAATTTGCTAAGTACTGCTATTTATTTTCAGGTTAGAAAATGGTCAAGAACAAAGAGTAGTAAATTTATTTCCCTACGTCTTTAGAACTTCCTAATTGTTCATTCTCAATTGGCTACACATCAAACTTACTATACATACCGACTACTAGTTTAATATTTTAAGAATAATCTATACAATTTATAAAATAAACCAGTTTTCATGCACTTCAGTAAATTTCATGAATCTTCAATAATTATAATGTGACAAGTCAACAACCCACTTTTCGATGTCATATGTCCAAGAAGCAAGCAGTACATCAACTTTAAGCCGCAACTTTAATAGAATAAAAAAAAATATGAGTATATTGACCTCTCTTAGACAATACTTTTTTAAAAATCATTTACATATTTTTAATGAATGTTACCGATTCCATTATTTATGTATTTAATGCGATGACTTTAATTGAGTGTGAAACTGTTACCTAACAATTCAAGCATTCACAATATTTATTTACATACCTATACATAAACACGGTTCAAGTTTACACTATAAGGATTAAATGACAATAGCAGAATTACATTACTTATTTAAGTATAGGTAATTGAAAAACAAGTTCATTCACTAATTGCCTCTAAATTATTATTCTTTTAGATTTAATAACTTTTGGAGATAACGTGATAGATAGAATACACAATAATATACTTATTAATAATTGAATAATACGTACTAATATTAATTAACATTTTTATTATTGTATTGCAAATATGACATGGCAATAATACTAATATCAAAACAAGTGTTTCAAAATTGTTTATACCTAGTACTTTATTTCAAAAAAATATAAAATAATATGAAGAAATTAAATAACTGATGGAAGTCATATCAACTTCTATACCAACCCATTTTTAACTTCTACATGTTTTAAATTTGTGTATTAATTTCAGAAATTTCATACAAAAATAAATAGTGAAAAAACAAGTTGGAGAACACGATTGAAAAATACCAAAATAAAGTAAAATGTGGTAGAAATAATGTGGGATAATATTTAAGAAATAGCATTTTATTTTTTGTAATTTTCAAATTAAAGATACCCCAAATATGATATAAAGGGTTATGTAATTATTGTTAATTATTGATATAAAACTCTTGAAAAGTTGCGCGTGTTCACACTTTTTGAAAAACAAATTTAGGTGTGTTGTAGTTTTAAGACAACGGTCAAAGTCCAACAGCAGATCAAAGTTTCCTATTGCGATTAACAGATAGGATTGATAGGAAAACTAGGCCGGGGAAAACAGTCACAATGTTTGGAAGGTAAACTTCTTCAGTCTACATGGTAGGTGCCACAACTGTACAGATTTCGGGAAATTAAGTGGTTTGAAAGACACGTAATATAAATGCAAGATTAATGTATTCAATAATTGTAAGTCGCGCACATGCTCCTGGAAGCATTAAGTACTACAACAGATAATTTACGTCATTTGTTTATATCAAACGAAAACAACATTTTGTGGGTGTGTGTAAAAATAAAGAATGTTATTGGTTGCTTAAATGTTACTGAAATGTTTTCAAATAATTAGCAAAACATGGTTTTTCTATTATCTAAAATAAATTTGCAAATATTTTTTCATTTATTTAAAGTTAACTTGTGTAAATATAAGTTTATTCTATAACACTTACCTACACAAATAATAAATATTTTCTAAATTAAAACACCACAAATAATAAATGACCTAGTTTCAACGAAACTTTAATTAGAAAAATAAGGTCTTTCAGTTACAATAAGTAAACTGTTATTATATATATTATTACTGAACGGAGCACCATTAACTTCCACCGCGCTTACCGCACAATACCAAAGTAATAAATGAAAATAATGAAAATTGTCAGAAACTTTTAATATACATACACGCTGCCAAGGACGTCAAACGTCACAAGTTTGGATTTGCTCTATGTCCCGAACATAGCAAATAGCTTTTCTACAAGACTCAGTACCACCAATATCTAGATATAAAACTATTAAGAAAATAACATTTCCTAGAAAAATGTTATCATCCTTTCGTTGTAATCAACTATTATTGCTAAAATAATAACGTATGTAATGTAAACGTAAAAGTTATTCTTTGTAAAATATATTACAAGATAAATACAGAAATAGTCTTACAAGTGTTATAACTCGTGTGACTTGTGTCATTTGTGTTCATATATACGAATCAATTAATTCTTAATTTTTAGTTATTTGCCACAAATGTATATTCTTAAAGTAACAAGTCGATTAGCAATACAAATATAAAGAAATGTTTAATTATCAATGTGACAGTTATGCAGCTAAATTCACTTCGTATTAATCGGCAGCTGTCGGTGTGAAAGGTTCATTGTTTGTCTTTATGTACTGGATCGGTTCCAGAGAAATTTATCATTGTGCTGATTATTTATGTGTAATTATTAAGTGTTTGCTACCGCGTGTTGAAATGGCTGGTGCTAATGAACGTCACCAATATCATAACAACGATACGAGCAGTGACACAGAAGACTACAATGACGACCGTAGAAGAAGGGTTTTCAAGAACCGTTTGAGGTATTTACACTTACATAATATGTGCAGAAAATAACTACTCGACCTACTTCACGAACAAAATCTATTTGCGTCATATTGTGTTGCTTTAGGTAACGGGTTAACATTTCTAAGATTTTGACCACATATATGAAAATAAACTATTTACCTTTCAACATTATTTATTCAATGTATGTTTTGAACACTAACTTAAAATTTCAATATGAGTTCTTGTATGACAATGCTTATTTCTATCTTTGTTGAAATTAATCATGATATTCAGTAAATCATGATTTATAATACCATTTACTTTAATAGTTATGGATCATGTTCGAAGCCAAAACCGTGCCTTGTTCAACGATCTTCGTCCCTATCGGAAACACGCTGCCATTCAGTTCCGACCCCTAAACAGTGTCATAACGCGTCTCGAAATAGGCAAGATGATTTATATTGCTGTTTATTCTTCTGTAATTGTTTCATTTTTTAGATCGCGTCAAGTACTTCAAGCTGTTGGACCTCCCAAAACACCAACGATCAATTCTACAAGCAACAACATATGTGCTAGTGAAGATCGGGTAACACTAGTTGTAGATAATACCAGATTTGTAGTGGATCCAGCTATATTTATTGCATATCCAAATACTATGTTAGGAAGAATGTTTAGTTCTGGATTAGACTTCACACACACAAATGACCGTGGTGAATATGAAGTTGCAGATGGAATCTCAGCTATGGTTTTTAGAGCAATTTTAGAATATTATAAAGGGGGTCTGATTAAATGTCCCCCAACTGTTTCAGTTCAAGAGTTGAGGGAAGCTTGTGATTATTTATTAGTACCTTTTGATGCTCAAACAGTCCGCTGCCAAAATTTACGTAAGTGATTATTAAATCTGTTATATTGGGAAAATCTGTTTCACAAATCGTAAGTATGCTATAATTATAGGTGGTTTACTTCATGAATTGTCTAATGAAGGGGCCCGATGTCAATTTGAGGTTTTCTTAGAGGAATTGATATTGCCTCTTATGGTTAATTCTGCTCAAAGAGGTGACAGGGAATGTCATATTGTTGTTTTGTTAGATGATGATACTGTTGATTGGGATGAAGAGTATCCACCGCAGATGGGTGAAGAGTACAGTCAAACTGTGAACAGTACTGCCATGTATCGATTTTTTAAGTATATAGAGAATAGGGATGTTGCTAAACAGGTGCTGAAAGATCGTGGATTGAAGAAGATACGTTTGGGAATTGAAGGTAAATTTTAATCTTTTGCGGAATAGAAAGATGTGTATATACCACGAGATCAAAAATTATATTGATAAAGGTTTACCATGGAATGTAAAATGTCTGTCTTAGGTTATGTCATTAATATTTGTCATTATTAATGACGTATGACACTAAAATTATATAACTTAAGACAGACGTTTTACATTCCATGGCAAATCTTTATCAATATAATTTTTGATCTCGCGGTATAATAACACAAGATATTGAAAATCCCTATGTTATGTACTTCACATTTTGAGTCTTTGAGTTTATGATTATCCTATAGTGTAATCTTCAGGTAGTAATTTTTATCAGCTTCAGTCATATTGACTTCAGAAACAGTACCTGGTTTGCAAATTGCTGTTTGCTTGGATCAATACAACTTAACCTCAGTAATAATATCCATTTTAAAATTAATAATAGAAAAATATTATTAATTAATATTTTAATTAATTAATATTACTTGTGTGTATATTCTTTCTCAGGTCATCTGGAAATTCTTTTTAAACCAATAATTGAAATATCAATTATCGTGTAAATAAATGTAAGCTTACTGATTACCGATTTCAACTTTGGAAGAATCATGGGCTATCTTCTCGATGAAACCTTTTCTTGAAGATATTTTATTTTTTAGAATGTATGTTAAATCATATTCACTAGAGGAAGAAGATAACGATTGGTTAGCGAAAAACTTGTCCATCAAAAACAACTATGCCATTTTTTAAACATATAAAACGTTAAAGTTTATTCTGTGTAAAAGATAAATTCACTGTTTTTATATAGCACGACGAATTGCGTGACTATGAATAATGGATAATATCATAACACATTGAAGAACACACTTAATAAAGCCACGTCTTAATAGTAGAATTTACCACGCACCAAAAGTCATCTAGAAACAATTTTTGCTAAAAGTGACAACCTTTTTACATGATTGCTCATCAAAAAAGAAGAAGATTTGGCCTTGTAATGAATAAATTATACTGTACAGGAGGTTTTAGGGGGTGATTCTCTAAAAAATTAAATAAGTTTACTTTTAAAACCTTCAGTTGGTCAGCTTTATGCTATGATGTAATTTTATGTACAGTTCTGTTCAAATAAATCTGGGACAACTCTTATAACATAATTGTCAGTTCCACTATATAAATCTAGGACAAGTTTTTGTTGTTGTATTTGTGGCTTTCAGCATGTTAGTTGTAACTAAATTTCATTATAAGTGTTGTTGATAGTTAACAAAAGGAAACATTTATTTTCATATAATAGAAGTAAGAAGTAATGCAAGAAAGCATACAATAGATCTGATTTAACAAAAAATAATTAACAATAAAGAAATAACTTAAGAAAAAAGAAATTTAATATTTTGTTTGGCCACAATTTTTTTCAGTAACTTTTTCCAGTCTTGGCATGGAATTAATTAATTGACGCCCTAAATCTTTGTTATTTGTCAGTTCCTTCCATACATATTCGATCCATTGCCACTTGCTAAAACGACCGAAATCGACTGCATGCTCTTGCGACGGCATACTCTGCGCGGCTCACTCAACTCGAAAACTTAAAAAATTGTGGTCGGTAAAAATTTCAATAGGTATGAAATTAGCTATATAGATGTCGGATGACACTAAAATTAAAATTTAGTTCGTTGCCATGGGGTTTCAGACATAGCAGGGTCGAAAATCGAAAGTAAAGCAAACGATTTATTCACTGAATTGTAGAACGAACTGGATCGCGCAGGTAACGATATGAATGAATATCGGTCTTTTAAAGTAAGAGGGAGAGTACGTTGCAAGTCGTATACTTCTCTTTCCGTCATACACATTATTGTAAATGGATATAAAGCACAGGTATGCGCTAAAGGGGTAATATAAGTGTGTAAACTGTATTTATTCGGTCAGAAGCGAGATTTAAAATATATAGAAAATGCGATTGAATAATGTAAATTTCTTTAAGACTCTATAATATATTTAAAAAATGTTTTTCTCTGATAGGCACATATGCAGTTGTATATATTTCTATTTTGAACTACAAATGTGTTCTCTACATTACTTTACAAGTTTTCCCGTTCGTTGAGTTATATTCCCATGATAAAATTTCATTATTTACCATGTACTTACATTTTTTTAGTTATAGTATTTTCTTGATGTATTTTCTTCATCTAAAAAAAATAAATTGTTCTACTTTTGAAATAAAGAATTTAAAAAAAATTATACGAATGAGCCTTTCAAATTATACAAAATTGTTTCAAATAGTTTTATTTTATAGAAAAATATGCCAAATTTTAAGAATTTTTTATATAAAAATTATTCAAAAAATAATGTTTATGAAGTTAAGAGATAAAGCACTTTCTCATTTTAAAAATACCAGATCTGTTGATGAATAAATATAAAGAACTTCGTAATTTTACTCTAAATATGGTTAGACTTGAAAAAAAGAAATATTTGGATACTGCTTACAATTCTTCTAATCCTAAAAGATTATGGACCACGCTTCAGTCTCTTAATGTCAAGTCCTCCTCTGAGACTCTACTGCCCAACAATTTGGCTGATGTTCACAAAATTAATGATTTATTTGCGCCTTTTGTTCAATCTGTTAATGATAATTCCAATGATTTGATTGTTCACTATAATTCCACCCATCACAGTTCTGGAGCCTCTTTTGGGTTTGCATTGGTATCAGTTGAGGAAATCACTACAATTCTTAATAGTATTAAGGCTAATGCATATGAGTGTGATGATATTTCGGCAACCATGCTTAAATACTGCAGTCCTTTCATTGATCCTTACGTTACTCACATTATAAATTGTTTTATTGAGCGGTCCTATTTTCCTACAATGTGGAAATCGGCCTTGGGTATGCCCTTGCCTAAAAAAGATGCTATGACCTTCTCTGACATTAGAATAATAAGTATATTGCCAGTTCTTTCTTTATAATCAGATATACAATTTCTTTACTGCCAATAATTTTCTTTCCCATTATCAGGCTGGTTTCTGGAAGGGCTTTAGTACAGCCACGAAGTTGGCTTATGTGTTGAATGGAATAATAACGTCTATTGATAATGGATTGACTTCCGTGCTTATTCTTTTGGACTACTCGAGGGCATTTGACACAATTTGTCATCCGCTGCTTATTTCTAAGCTCAAATATTATGGATTTTGTGATTATGCGCTTGTTCTACTTCGATCTTACTTGTCTGGAAGAACGCAGCGAGTCATGTATCGTGGTGATGTTTCAAATACTTCCGCTATTTTATCCGGTGTTCCTCAGGGTTCAATCCTGGGCCCGCTGCTTTTTATTATTTACACTAATGACATTTTATCATCTGTGGGTCACTGTAACGTCCAAGCCTATGCAGATGATACACAGCTATTTCATTCATTTCCTCTTCACGAATACCAAATGGAGGCTGATAATATTAATGCAGACTTGTCTAAGGTGAACAAATTATCTCTTGAACATAATTTAATACTTAATTCGCAGAAGACTAATGTGTTAATTTTCATGTTGGATTTTTAAAATCTAGTTTGCGGTTATGTATCTCAAGTAATCTCTTACCTTTTTCCGATGTTGCGAAAGATCTTAGGTTATTAGTTGATACTCGACTTCGTTTCAGTGAACATGTTTCTTATTTGTTGGAGAAGTCCTATGGAGTTTTGAGAGTTTTATATGTGAATAGACATATTTTAAATTCTTCTTTGAAGCAACGACTATGTGAAACCCTAGTGTTGTCTCAGCTTAGCTATTGTGATTTTATTTATGGTCCATGTTTGGTTGCGCGGGATGGGTTGCGTTTTCAAACGCTTCAGAACTCTTGTTGCAGACTTATTTGTAATCTTAGGAAATACGATCACATTTCAACCAGTATTAAATCTGTTGGGTGGTTAAATATGGAAAACCGACGTAAACTGCATCTGGCAAACTTTGTCCAGGCGCTGCTTCAATCGACGTCTCCGCCCGTCCCTCTCAGTGGCTTCTTGATTCCACGGCATTTCATCCATGTTCTCAATACGCGTTTCAAACATTTGCTCACTGTTCCGCGTCATCATACATCTCTTTTTGAGAGATCGTTCAGTTATTCCGTCGTTACACTTTATAATAGTATACCCGATGATATTAAAAGCCTCTCTAGTTGCGCGGGGTTCAGTCGTGCCCTTAGATCTTACCTTTTGTCTTTGCAGTAGCACAGTTTCACATGCACTGATGTGCGAGTTGTTTCTTTTTTTCTGTGTTTTTTGTTTTTTGTGTTTGTGCCTTCTATTACTTTGATTATTATTTTATGTTTATTTTGTATTAGTTGATGGACTCTGGTTGAGTATGAGTAGCTTTAGCTAGACTTCGCCAGTTTTCATCAATGTGATGGTTTACTTTCTCGAATAAAGGCAAATTATTATTATTATTATTATTATTATTATTATTATTATTATTATTATAAGTATACTTCTGTTCTCTTAATAAATCTCTATAGAATGCATACTTTCCGAGATATTTGAAAGAAAATGCAACTCGCTAAGGGCCGGTATTATAAACGAAAATATTCTGTAGATTTTATTTAGTAAGCTACTAATGTAATTTATTCGACAGATTTCAGTATTATAAAGACCAAATAAGGAAACTAGCGAAGTAAATCTGGCAAGTAATTTACATGGTCGAAAATCGAGGTATTAAATTTTATTCGTCGATTATGAATTAAATTGACGTTATTTGTTTCTTTCAAAATAGTGTTAAAACCAGTTAAAACGTGCGAGTGTAGACACAACGTTATAGCCAATAATTGTAAAATGTCTGATGTAGAATCAATCTCGTCGGTGTCATCGGTGGCGTCACCAGAGTCAATCTCTACCACCTCAGACTCTGATTCTAGTGATGAGAATGAAAGGCAGCGACAACGGATGCCAAGGATATTTCGGAACAGAGTGGATCAGTTCGAGTTATATTCCAACGAAGAATTTAAAAGCAGATTTCGTTTGTCCAAGCAATCATTTCTGTATGTTCTCCATCAAATCGAAGAATATTTAAAACCGCATACAAATAGAAACATGTCTATCTCAGCTAAAAATCAGCTGCTAATTGCCCTGCGTTTTTATGCAACGGGGTCTTTTCAAAATGTTATAGGCGATCACTGTAACATCACGAAAGCTACAGCAGGAAGAATTGTCCACAAAGTGACACATGAGATAGCTTTACTGAGAGAGAGATACATTAATATGCCAACTACAGAGTATAACATAAATGAAGAATGTCAGAGATTTTTTAATATAAGAGGCTTTCCAAATGTGTGTGGTGCGATTGATTGCACACATGTAAGAATTACAAATAGAAACAGAAAAGGTTGATTTTCGGTGAATGTGCAGGTAATATGCGATGCACGTTTAAAAATAAGGGACGTTGTTGCAAGGCATCCTGGATCCAGCCATGATAGCTACATCTTTAATAATTCTCTAGTTCGGGCAAGGTTTGAAAATAATGAATTTAGAAACTGCTACTTACTAGGGGATTCAGCTTATCCTTGTCGAAGATACCTTTTAACACCACTTCTGCACCCACAAACTCCAGCTGAACGTAGATATAATTCTGCACATATCCAAACTCGAAATACTATTGAACGAACTTTTGGAATATTAAAACGACGTTTTGCTTGCTTATCTAATGGGCTAAGGATTTCTCTGGATAAATCAATGGCTGTAATTGTAGCCACATGTGTATTACATAATATATGTATCGAACAAGGTGACAATTTTAATATTGAAAATCACCAATTAATGGGACAAGCAATCGTTAATGTGGATGAGAACAATCAGCAAGTATTTAATGCGGTTAGAAATGCTGTTATAAATAATACATTTACTTGAAAAAATTTTACTGCATATAAAATAAAACAAAAATTCTTAACTTCAATTATAACGTGTATTCATTTATCCTTCATTGCTTCTAATTTCATTTCTTTCTCTCGTATTACTAACTCTAATTCTTTTTTTTTCAACAACAGGATATCCTTTTCAATATTTTCCTTCTCGTACCTCGTTTTTAAAATATTCAATTTTATTTCTTCTTTTTCCAATGAATGCGTACGTGTCTGTTCATGAGCTCTTTTCCTCAATCCCCTAGATTTGCCCGATGTGTTTCTTGATTCCTCAGAAATACAACTGCTGTCATGACCCACCAGCTGTGTAGATGCCGGAGTATTCACTACATACTCAGTTAATACTAAATTTGTTTCCTAAAAAATCAGTGTAGTGTTTGTACAATATAGAATGCAATGTAAGATGCTTACGGTTGACTGCCCTAAATCTATTTCGTTGTTATTATTATCACCACCATCATTATTACTATCTGGAATTTAAAAAGTATATCAGAATATTTCACTATTTGTAGTGAAAGTTAAGAATTTCCAAGATTTCTGCAATCAACATAACTTCTTTTGAATACATACCAAAAGGAGCTGAACTGTCATATGAATTGGTTAATTCAGTAACTGTCGCATTATTAATTTCCAATAGCTTCATCCCAACTCTATCTACTTTACTTGAAAAGTTCCCTCCTCCTGTCTTATACAATTCCACCTAAAGTATGTTTACAACATATTTTGAAATTTGTATTACATCTTAACATACCGTGTCATCAGCTTTATCTTTTTTACTTTCTTTTTCATTGATTCATATAACAATTTCAATTGCGCCCCCGTTCCTACTCCTGTTTCTGCAATAGCATTAAACTTGGTAGCTACAGCGTCCCAAGCTTCCTTCTTCTTATGTACATTAATGTTATCGGTTTTTTTGTTTTCAATTACATGCAGGAAAGTTTCTACTATATCCAGTAATGTGTATTTCTCCCTTTCTGTATAATTTTTACACCTTTCCCTTTTTTTTCTTCGATACAAGACATCTTCAAGAACAAGAATTTGATACTGTATTTACCGTATTTACGTTTAAACACATAACCTCCTCAAATCATGCCGCAACCATACCCCCAACCTCAGAATTAATGTGCTTCCATCTCGTAACTAACGGTCGAAGTTTGAAACTACATCATACATATAGGCTAATCTTTGAATAGTTAATTTACTTGGACAAACTCTTTATAATACTGAAATAAACTTTAATGAGCCATTATATTTATTCATTGAATTGTTATTCGTAGATTTATTTTGTGTTTATAATACCGGCCCTAAGAGTAGAAGTGTTACTTCTGGTCCGAATTTTGAAATTCCATTTATACAAAAAATATTCCAAATCCAGCTCTAAATACTTTTGTACTCTTGATAAATATATATAGAATGCCTAATTTACGACATATTTGCAAAAAGTCGCTATTCGATAAGAAAAAGTTTTACTTCCGGTCCAAATTTTGAAATTTTTTTGATACAAAAAATGAAAATTCGATTTTTTAAGGAAGAAAGTAATAAAATATGCCGATCTATTCTTTACCTCATAAACATATTTTTGCGTAAAAAGTGGTTTCTAAAAAATATCTCTGTGTGTGCATGTGCGTGTCAGTGTGTGTGTGTGTGTGTGTCACCACAATAGCGGTCAAACCGCTATAGCTATCAATTTCAAATTTTATATTTACGAGTATAATCTCCCTCTGGAGATCATATTAGATTTTCAGTAAAATCGGCATATTTGCAAGTCATGCGTTTTTGACAGACACGTTACGAGTATAAAAGTGTTTAGAACATAATTTTCAATACCTTTTGTATTTAAAAAAATTCAAAATTGGGACCAGCAGTAACACTTTTACTCTTAGCGAGTAGCACTTTTGAATATCTCGCAAAGTATGCATTCTATAGAGATTTATTAAGAGAATAGAAGTACTGAGAATAGGATATTGAATAATTTTTATATAAAAAAATCTTAAAATTTGGAATATTTTTCTAAACGAATAAAACTATTTAGAACAATTTTGTATAATTTGAAACGCCCATACGTATAAGGAAGTCGTCTAGTGGGCACACCTCATTTTTTTACTACTGAACTGTACTGAAATTTACAATAGAAGTTAACAGAATTGACAAAACCTCTTACTATTGTTGGCGCTTACGATATTCAACATAATTTATTACGAAAATGTAAGCAATGTATACTAAATAATGTGGAAAATTATTCATGATGCAACAAATAGTTATATATCGCTAAACGATTGGAAGTTGAAGATTTATGGGAAACGTTCGTATTTATGGCCTAATAACAACATTATTATCAGTTAGATGCGTCTCGAAAAATAAATTATTTGTACACAAACTAATAAATTGTGCTACCCCTCGAAAGTATCAACTGTATTTGTAATATTTTAATAAGGAATAGCTTTCTTCTCCTTCCCACATTATTTTCTATTTCAAGGCCAACTGTATATGCTATCCCGCAGCGAAAGCTGATACAATTGGCTTTGTCTATTTTATCTTGTGGTGCTATCTATGAAATAATGTACAAACTTTCAGCAAGCAGCGTTGTACAGATCGCTTATCTTTTTATCACATGTATTATTTATGCTTTTTAGGCAAATAAAAGCATATTTTTTATTTTTATTTGCACTACATTTTCGCGTAACATGCGTAATTTATCCTGATGCTATCCTTATGCCCTTGGTTATATTTCCTTATTTTTAGAATTACTTAATTATGATTTATAACAATTAATTGCTTTAGACTAATCACTACTTAATTATAAATCATTCCACTTTTTAAATTTTATTATTCATATTCTTATTTTCACAAAAAGCATAAAATAAGATTTTGGTACAAAACAGACTCGGTCGGTAATACTGTAACTGGGCCTTAAGGGCGCTTCATAAGAAACAGTAATTGAACACTAAGTAAAAAAAAAATATTGAGATATGTACACAATATTGCATGAGGGTAAAAGCTGACGAACCGAAGATGTCAAAAGTAAAATATCACCCTGTACAGTACGCTTTTCTCACGATCACGCCAAATCTTTTTTGATGAGGAATCATTTGAAAAGGTTGTAGCTTTTACCAGGACATTGCAAAGTACATATGACTATAAATTGCATTTCAACTATATGAAAAACGCGATTTTTTCCGAACCGTTATAAGATCGGTCTTAATAAAATAATTGTATAAATAATAATACTTTATTAACTTTTAGGTAAAAAAAAAATATATATAATTTCGTCAAATTCACATTGAAAATGTACACATGGAACATGCAAGTAGAAATACAGACAATATAGCTACTTACAGATTCAACTTGCACTATAATAATAATTTATATAAAATACTGTCATCATAAGACTACTATAGTTGAGTCGCTCTCGCAACCAACATTCGACACTAAATTAAAATGGCGTCAAATTTAAGATGTTTCAAAATTTTATCTGTCAAGTAATATAACCTACAAAAGCATTTCAGGGCTGTCATAAATAATAATATTTATACACCTTTTGACATTTGTCATAATTATCTTTTGACGTTTGTTATAATTGTCATCTAAACATTTTAAATTTTTGTCAACAATGCTTTTTTCCTAAACAGTATAGCCAAATGATATATAAAATGTAGGCTTTCATGTAATAGTATTGTATTACTATGGGAAGGTATATATCCTGAAATATTAAATTAATTAGTTTAATTTTATTGTTTTGAAATTGTTCCGGCCGATGGAAATTTGTAGTGGTATTGAATCGTCGTCTTTAGTTCGTACTTTGGCCGTGTCGGTAGCCAAAAACGACAGTATTACTGTATCAACTTATTTCTGAATACATGTTTTAAGTTATTGTTATTAAGATATTATGGCAGGCGACTATACGTAGCGTTAACTGCATAGAAAGCGCGTGGTATAATTCGAAGTTACGAACTTCTTTTTTAAACATGTTAATGGGAAACAGTATTTTATTTTCGAATGCATATATCGCACATTTAGAAATGACTTCTATTGTCAAATCTAAATTAAGTCCTAACAAAATGGCGAGACAGGCAGATGAAAAAAATCACTTATTTTTATGGTACTTGAGCTTTCGTAAAAGTTTTGCTTCCTCAGGAGAACATTAGAAGTTGTAGAAATTCCTTTTTTCTTTAACTTAGTATATTTACCTGAAGAATCATTGTGAGATCTGTATTAACATACCAACCTGTCTGCTTCCTCGTTTTCATCCACATCAATCCATTCATCATCGGTACAGCTGTGTATATTGAAATTCCCTTATTTCTAGGTTATCCAACATACAAAGAAAAAATTAAAAAGCGCCCCGGCGGACGCGCTGAAGTTATCTATAATTACGTACAGAGACCATTTATCCATATGTCCTGGGAGAAGGAAGAGGCAAAAAGTCGCCACGTAGATTTCCAATGCGTCAAATCCAAGAGCGTAACAAACTTAGCCGAGGCCACCGCTGATCCGGCTTTGGAATTGGACGCTCGCGGTAATCCTATAGTGTCCATAAATTCCGAACCGCCACCCATACTACAGCTGGACATACATCCTTTGGGTGAGAATGAAGAGGGCGCTGTGGGCGGAGCTCTAGATCTAGATATAGCGAACGTTCCGCCCGACGAAAACAACTAATTTCTACTTGAAACAACACATTTTGCTACGATGTATACAGCTTTGACTGATATTATTGATACTTTAACGGTTTATTTTCGAAATTTGTTACGCATTTGTTTTTCTAAAACAGTAAAATAATATATTGGAGAAAAAAAAGATGTAAAATTTTATATGTGAATTTTATACAAATACATACATTACATATATTCATAATGCGGATGTTCATACATAATTATTAATTATAGATAGAGGTAATGTTAAATTTTAACGAACAAAAAAATTCATATTCATTTTAAAAATCAAAAAGGTGTGCATCATTAATTTAGTTTCCTTTTTGTATATTTTATAAAAAAACATTTGATTGCCGAAATATATAGGGTGTTAAGTTTTCAAAAGCGAGAAGTGTTCAAATGATTCAACTTTTGTATATACACTGATTGTAATTAATACATTAAGATTAAAAATAGTTATTTTGAAAATTAACAGCAGTTTTAATAACTGACTAATTTGCATAAATTTTTATTCAATTTATTAAACCTGCAGATATTAATATTTATCGGATTGACGTTTTAGAATTCCAATTTTTTTCAGCTTGATAAAAAAACTATACTTAAATTTAAATTATAATGTTTAGCCCTACAGATTGTTAATTGATGTCATGTAATATAAAGTACAAAAAGTGGCATGTTTGATTACTTGACGTTCAAGTAATTATTCATGCACTTAAGGAGATGATAATACTCTAGTAGTTGAAGAAACATACTGTATAAAAATGAAAACGTTAGAAGTGACATGTGATTCGCGATATTAAATAATTGCTATTATTCGTAAACCAGTCCAAGCCGCTGTTCAATGAATATCCAGAGAATTTGCAATAAAAAAAAAACCTACACTACATTTTCTGCAAACTAAAATCAACTAATGAAAATTTCCCAAATAATTAATAATATCGGTGTTAATTTTCATTAATTCTTTTATACTCAGGAAGAATGTTTAAAAAGTTAAATTTGCAGCAATTATTGATGCTAATTTGTTTCCTATTTGCAAATAAAATTAAATTCCTTTTTACACACCGGAACTAAATACTGTTGATGTTAAAAACCGTCAGCAACAGGACTACATATTTATCCTTGTACTTATATCATAATTGCCTTCCCTTTGTTCAAATTGTATGTTGCTTGTCAAAACACACACCCACGGATCATACCTAGTTTTGTTGGCAAAACGGACTTGGTCAGGATTCTTGCAGATAATGCAGACACCCCAAGAAGCAATCATGTCAAAACAATCTCTTGCGCTTATGTGGTGCTGTCAAGACCAGAAGTTCGAAATACGTATCCTCTTATGGACGATACAGATTTCACATAATGTCCATTGTGATTATTTAATTAATGCTTTTCGAAATACTTGTTCTTGGGAACCTTCTATTAGAGAAAGATGTGAATACTAAAATAAATGTTATTTCATGATCATTGTTATAATCATTTCCGTTTTGATGCCTATAAAGAAATTAACTGTTCTGTCGAGGTGGTTCACTAAATTAGCTATATTTTATTAGCTCGAGATAACTTGTATATCCCTGTACCACTGCTTTTAATTTAACTATTTTATATGTTGCTGTCTCTTTTGAGCGTGCTTACTTACTAATTAATGTTGAGTTTCTATCTTTTTATGCTTTAAAGTAAGATGTTTAGGGTTGTTTATTTTTACATAAGACACCTAAACTCTATCCAATTCTTCCGTTTCAACTTGAGTAAAAGCATTGTTTTACTTTCTTACTTATAAGGAAGTATTGCGATGATGAAAATGTTCCAACTCCAGATTTTTACAGATGTTCATGTCAGTGACCAGGATAGCCACCAAACGGTTAAAGCTATCAATACCAAACCGTGTATTTAAGTGTATAATTTTCTTCTCCAGATCTGATTAGATTTTCGGTGAAATAAGTAGACCGGAAGTGGTAGTTTAGTGAAAAAAATAAATTCTACCAATATGTCATCAATTATCAAGTTTGGACAAATATCTAAAGAATGCAAAAGTACTGAAAATTGAATTTGAGAATATTTTATAAAAAAGTTTGGGAAATAGGTCTATTTATCTCTCAAGATAAAGCATATTATTAGAAGTACGCAAAGCTTGATTTGGAAAAACTTTGTAAAAAAAGGATTTCAAGATTCAAATATTTTCTTTGGTACATGATGACTAAAGTAGTAAGCCGTCTTTGCTTGGATTTTTTTTAATGAATTTCATTTATTGGTTAATAAAGCAGGCTTTTCTTGTTATATATAAGATTAACCGGCATGCCAAGGGAAATACAATAAAGTCTTCAAGTTGTCAATTTACAAGCTTACACAGTCACATAGAAACAATTACGGACACATTATCTCCACCAATGAATTAAATTAAATATCTTGTTTGAATGAACTCCTATCTATTTCGGCTGTACGAAGAGGTTGTTTTTTTATAACATGAATAATCATTATATATTTGTTATACTATCTCAACACATTTTAAATGTTCTCCATAATTGCACTTTAAAAGTATTTCGAATATTTGTTGTGTAAATATCATAGATATATATATATATATGCAGGTGATTACATATACTGCCGATAGCAGCATTACTTTCATGTTATCAAGTGAATATTAAAAAAAAATTGATTGAAAATTGATTAAAATGTTAATTTATTTTCGTTATTATTTATTTGGTATATCTAATATGAAAAATATTTATTTGTGTAACATATGTTAAATTCTATGTCTTTCAAGTGAACGCAACCGGTTTTCAGTCAGTTTTATTACAGTAGTTTATTCAGTTTTATTTTTCTGTATGTGTATCTTGGTAACTATAAAGTTGATCAATCTGGTGTTAACATATTTTCTTGTAGATCTATAGGAGTTTCCTGGAAAATGGTTCTTGTGCTTGTAATTTTAGAAATATTTCAAAATAACATAAAAATTCTATGAGGGTGAAAAGTAATACATCTATGTTTTTGTCATAATCTCCTACTTAAAAAAATACGGCATTCATAAGAAAACCTGACATTCTAAAGCAACATTGAATCATCATAAACCATTGCGAAAGTTGAGCATAATATAATATACATTTTGCAAGCTTGTGTCTATCCTCTATTTTATGAATAAGTTTATTTTTCTAAGATGTTCACCGGATACGCTTCTCTGGAGATTATTAGACCTGTTCGAAAAACCTGTCTTGATTCGATAAGACGACCAGTGAAGCCTTTACAAGGAAGGTATTAGAATGCTTTTCCAATACATCCAAATTTTTCAAAGTTTTTAGAAAATCCTTGTTAATTTGTGCTGACTTCTGAAATTGTCTTCTAAATTGATTGGCAACCACTAACAAGCAAAATCCATATAAATAATGCTCAGCTATAAACTTCTTCTATTAGGTTGTTTTTAAAAAAAAATATGTAAATTTTCTTTGGAAATTTGAGTAATTTTGAAAATTTTTAAAAAAATTACAAGAACAATTTTCAAGACATTTTCATAAAAGTTTGTAACTCTTATGTATACATTTAAAAAACACAATTTATTTGCATGTAAACATACAGTTTGTCTAAAAAGTACCGCACATGTGTTTTTAATTTTTGAAAATTATGTATGTAATTATTTAAACAAACATTTTTGTTAATAATTATTTTATAGAATTCATCGATTGTGTTCCCTATCATTTTTTTGCGTCTTTGCTGCGGGTGATGCCGACGTTTCTTCACTAAATGTATACAGTGCACTCGCGATAATATGAACTAATGAAAACAAGGGCAGTTCAAATTTTTGGGATTGTTCATATTTACAAATGGCACAAAATTTTAATAAAACCAAGTCATTTACTTACCACCTAAAGTTCATTTCTGTATAAATGAAAGTTTAATTTAAATAGTTTAAATTTTTGTTTTATTTTAAAACATAAAAGGAACTTTTTCATTAAGTTTGTTTGCAGCAAACAAAAATATACTTATTTCTATACATATTCATATACATAAATGCTAGCGGGCTTATTCATAAAAATTATGAAATGTTTAATAAGCTCTTATATGACAAATGTTTCACAGAAATATGTCAAATAAGAGCTTAATAAACGTTGTATAGTTTTTTTGAATAAGCCCGTAGAAATATAAAGCTAATGTTCAAAAAAGTCGGTTATCTTCTTTTGCCGTTTCTTTTGGTCGAGAACTTTTAAAACTGACTTCTCACGTAAGTCTCTTAAAACATTTAAAACTCGCTGTTCAACCATTTCACCTTAAGCCCAATCCAACGCCTTATTGAAAATATCGACAGCCTCCCGGGCTTTAATCGGCCTCTTTGGTTCCTCCACACAATCATCTTCATCGGATATGGCTTCTACTTCATTATCTTCACATTCAATAGCATCCTCATTCCATTCTTTAACGTTCGAGGCCGTATATTCAACCTATGAAAAAATATAGAATAACACACAATTTTAAGTACATTTCAGAGAATACAAACCTCGGGTAGTAAGGCGCATAAAACATTGGCGGCGCTTTCTTCCAATTCACGTAAATTCATTTGCAAATTTTCTCTAACAACACTTAGAGGAATTTCATCTTCGGGATCATCTTGATTCACTACCATATTTAAAATGTTGTTCCAGCATTTGGATAACACAGCTGAATCCACTCTTCTCCAAGCTGATTGCAAAATAATGATAGCTACCTTCAATGTAGTCTGCTTCATAGTTTCTATCAAACCACCCCCTTTAGAAGCAATGGAAGCCAAAAGGCTATTTCTGTAATACAGCTTTGTGATCCTTATAGCATTTTGGTCCATGGGCTGGATGAGTGGGGTCACGTTCGGTGGCATAAACATCACAAAAATAGAGCCATTTTCAGATTTTAATTCGTCCTCAGGTGGGTCAGATGGGGCATTATCTATTAAGAGAATAGCTTTCACTGGAAGTTTTTTTTGGTTAAAAATTGTTCCACCTGAATTATGTAAAGAATATTTTAAAATGAATAGGTATGTGTCGATTAATGTCAATATAAAAACTTTTACCTCTGGAACAAATGAGCGATGAAACCAGTCTTTAAAAATGTTACCAGTCATCCACGCTGATTTAGAATGACGATAGTGAACAGGGCAATCAACATTCTGGAAACAACGGTGTTTTTTTGACTTTCCGACAACAAACAGTTTGAGCTGATGAGATCCCGTAGCATTTGCATAGCACAGGAAAGTAACTCTTTGTTTTTCAGTCTTTGTACCTGGGGCTGATTTTTCCTGAGACGACACGTATGTTTTGGTTGGTAAAATTTTATTACTTAATTCAAGCTCTTCAATCTTCGATCTAAGTGCCACTTTAAATGGTTCAACCAACTGGGGTTGAGAAGATAGTTTCTCTCCAGAAATTTGGAGCAATCTTACGCCGAATCTCTTTTTGAAGTTCTGCAGCCATCCGTCACTCGCGTTGAAGTCAGAGTTATTTTCCTTAATATTATAATGAAGCTCCTTGGCCTTTTCTTTCAACATTAGTCCACTGATGGGGAATTTCTTATCCCTCATACGCATAAACCATTTATACAATGATTTTTCCATTTTTGGGTACTCCGACGGTCGCATAGTTTTTCTTTTTCCAGGTCCGATGAATGTATTGTTGACACATTTTGAAATTGCATTTTTATTCTTTTTTATTCCAGATACTGTGGACTTTGTCACTCCATATTTCTTCGCTAAATTAGTAACACTTGCACCTTTTTGTAAAATCTCCAAAATTTCATATTTTTCCTTTAAAGTTAAAAATTTATGTTTTTTTGTATGCATATTTTACAAATTATTCACTTTTAATTAACACTTAAAAACCAAACATGCGTTTGCGTCTGCATACATGTAAAAACTAACTAAAAAGTGCACTTGTTTGTTTGACCATTGACATTTGGCATTCAAATGTTAATAACTCGGGGTTTCCCCTAATTTTTATACATATTATGTAGCTGAAATCCGTTTCAAAATAAAAAAAATAAATGTTCATATTTTAAAGCTTTTGTACAAAGTTCATATTTTGGAGTAGTCAATGGCAGAGAAAAAGTGTTCATATTTTGGGGTGTTCATTTATTAGGGTGTTAATATTATCGCGAGTGCACTGTATATATCTTTAGCACAATTTTATCTTAACGTTACTATTGACAACTTCCAGCATCCTATCCGAAAATGTTGTATTATAAGGACTTTAGTTCACATGGCGTTATTTCTGAATAAAATTATCTACGAAAACAAACCTTTTTTCTTACATAAAATAGTATGGATTTTTTTCTGGCGTCAGATTTAAGGTTGTCATGATTACAGATACAACAAACGCGCCATATTAAATTTATCATGCCCTAATATTTGTAAGTTAATGTTTTTAAAACAAGAACGATATGAAATTCTTATACATTGCCTCCCATATAAGCTGCCTGGAAATACTAATACATTTTGATAGTTAAAAACAACACGTTTCTAAATTTAATGTGATCGTTTATTTGACACATTCGAGGTCAGCTGAAAGTGCCCAGATGCATATTTTTTAGTTATCTCGCAATCGTTATGTTCACGTTAGTTCTAATTTATTTCTATTTTTATCAAGCATTGAATTTTACAGAAGCCAGTATGCTGGACTTGACTTGTGTTTTACTTTTGAAGCGCACTGTATGTACAAAACTAATGATGATTGAAGTAATACGTTTTCCACCCATAATTTAAGATTCAAAAATTAATGTTACATGTTTCCATTAGATATAAACAATTGAGAAATCCTGTGCACACAAGATTCTTATTTAGGTTTTATGTGCTCATAAAATCACACCACGTAGAAGGATTTTCAATTTGAATTTGTTACTCAACTTGTCTATAGCATCTTTACATTCCCCATTAAAATAATATTAAAGACGATTTCAGAGACTGTGTATTTGTTTCGTATTTCTACGCTTGGCTATTTCTTTACTAAAAATAAAATAAATAAAAAATTATATATGTTTAATGTGAACCCTTGAGACTGAAAATTATAATAGAAAAACAAAGGAGATGTAATAACGTTGTCTTCGTGTTTTTGCTCATTTAATTTATTTCCATGTTCTCTTATGTACATAATTACTTTTAAATATTATTATTAGTTGTGAGACATGTGTTACATTGAATTATTATTTATAAGTAAATGTTGATGTTGATGTTATTGAGCTTATTTATATATACCTACATATTATATAAAATACATAACAGTTATATTGATTTTATTTTTACTAGGTAAATTGTAAGAATTTGATACACATGTACTTTTATTATTGCTAATAAATTCCAAAACCAATGTTAATTTCTTGTATTTACCAGTCCTCTCCAAAGATTAGAATAGTCCAGTCAATCGGTGATATGATCATGCATTTTGGGTATGGAATGATTTTTCTTGTGGGGTGAGATAACTTGAACTTTCAATCCTGGAATAAAAATTCTTACAGTTACATAAGTTTTCTATCCACTATGAACAACCTTTTTTTGGCGTCGTTTGCAGATATAAATTTAAAAAAATGAGGTGTGGCCACCACACGACTTTCTTATACGTATGAGCGTTTCAAATTATAGAATATTAAGAATTTCTTTTACAAAAATTATTCAAAATCCTATTCTAAGTACTTCTATTCTCTTAATAAATCTCTATAGAATGCATACTTTGCAAGATATTACCAAAAAAGTGCTACTCGCTAAGAGTAAAAGTGCTACTTCCGGTTCGAATTTTGAAATTTCATATATACAAAAAATATTGCAAATTCAGTTCTAAATACTTTTGTACTCTTGATAAATATATATAGAATGCATAACTTACGACATATTTGCAAAAAATCGTTATCCGATAAGAGTGAAAGTGGTACTTCCGGTCTGAATTTTGAAATTTCTTTTATACAAAAGACTGAAAATTATGTTTTAAATACTTTTATACCCGTAATTTACTTGTCTAAAAAGCATGACTTGCGAAATATTCGCAAAAAACTGATTTTCGATAAAAGTAAAAGACCTACTTCCAGTAGGAATTTCGAAAAACTTTTCAAATAAAATTGTTCTCAATTTTAATTTTAAGTACCTACATATGAATTCTTTATAAATTTGTATAAACTTAGTATTTGACGAAATATTGGCAAAATTCGATTTTTTCACTGAAGTAAACTGCTACTTCCGGTCTACCGATTTTACTAAAAAAACTAATCAGATCTCAAGAGGGATATTATACACGTAAATACAAAATTTGGAATTGATATCTACTGCGGTTTGACCGCTATCGTGGTCACACACAGACAGAGAGAGACAGACATTTTTTAAAAACCACTTTTTTGGTATCAGGGGACCTCAAAACGTGGACATCTGCAAAAATCTCGAGGTCGAAAATTTTCATCATCACAATACTTCCTTATACTACGTATAAGAAAGTAAAACATAAAAGGTAAGAGATGCATGCGCATATGGACATGCATTAAAGGTCGGGTGGCATGGAAGAAATGGATATTTTCTTGTATCAAGTATTTAACGATGTCGCGAAACCGGAAAAAATAACAACCACTTTGATGTCGTTCTTACAAACTGAAAAATTCCTATGTGGTTGAATTAAATTAAAATGGCGTCAAAAATGTTGCCATTTCTTAATGGATTTTCGGTTGTGATTTATAGAATCAGAGTTTATTTTTTAGTCAAAATATCCTAAAAATGTTGTTTATTATTATCTAAAATTGGTAAGATGTCTGCAAATTGCTTTGTACCACGATGTAACACCGGCTACGGTAATTTAAAAGAAGAAAAGAGAAAAGAAAGGCAGCTCAATTAATATGAAATAAATTTGCAAAACTACATTTTATAAATAAAAACTTATGTAATTTATTATGTTTTATTTCCATCCAGAGACTTATACATATTTTTTGATTCAAATGCTACCTACTTCATAATAGCTTTCCACTACTAAAAACAAAATTACCACATTTTCAAGAAGGCATTAGTAAAATCATTATTTGCCAGTTACATCCTTAGTTATTACCAATACTGAATTATGTAACGAAATTCGTTAAATAAATGCCTAAGACTTCTACTATAATTATGCTGCAATCAAAAGTGATGTAAAATAATATAAACTGTGAAACCCAACATGTCACAGCCCTATTTCTAATTCTGAAAATATTCCAGCATTATTGTCGACAGAAATTTATAATTATTATTATATTTTATAATAATTTATTATTTATTTATTATTTATAATAATATGACAAAAGCTGAGCAAATTCATTGAAGCTGTTTAATTAAATAAATTTTTCTAAAAGAAATCATTTTTTTGTCAATGTATATTGTTAATTTAGAAATGAACAACTTCCTACATGTTTTCTTGATGATGGCAAGTCCAACATGACGTAAAACTCCCATAAATTTCCTCAACTTTTTTTGTCATTAAATTGCTTCAATTATCTAATAACTTTTGAAAGTATTACGAATTGTATTATTAATTACAACTGTACTTGCGAATGTTGTATGTATAATTTAAGAAAGTTATTTCATTGAATATCACAATGTTTCACACATACTTTAGATAGGGTACAGAAGTGAGCCGGGAGTACACAATGGAGCTGATTTTTATTGAATTACATGTTTATTAATATTTATAATTTTTAATCTTGTAACCACTCAAAATTTTGAATTCAAGCCTAAACAGCGATGCTAGCGCAACCGACGTCAAGCATCAATATATTCATTGCCGATTTTGACATAATGGCGATCGTTCTATTTACCTTTTGTAGCCTTTTATCCTCCATAGCTACAACATCTATCAAGTAATATAACCTAGAAAAGCCATGGAACTGTCATAAATAATAATATTCATACACCTTTTGACGTTTTTTTTTAATAATTGTCATACAAATAGACAGATTGTTTAGTCTGTGCAAATAGTATAAATTTGTCAACAATGCTTGCCTATTATACAGAATAGCCCAATATTAAATAAAATATAGTAATAGCAAAGAAATATTGAATAACTTTAATTATAATATTTATAACATTCAATTTGTAACTGCCTTTCATTTAATAGTACTTTACTAGCGGATGCTGCAACATTCATTAATTAGTCTAATTTTATTGTTCTGACGGTTTTCCGGTCGATGGGTATTTGTAGTGGCATTAAATCGTCGTCTTTAATTCCAGCTTGGCCGTGTTGGTTGCCAAAATGATTCAACTGTGTGTTACTTTCCTGGCTATGATATTCTCCAGTCTACTATTGTATTTGTCTACCGCGCATCCGAACCTTCAAAGCTATAAATCTCGTTAAATTATAGGTAGATATTAAATGAAGGACTGTTTGAAGGGTAATAAATGTAATAATAGCGCCTGTGATCTATGATTTTGTGTGACTTTGAGTCAAGATACAGTGACTATATTATCAAGAAGATATAGCATTAAAGTTGTTTCAATGCGAGTATAGGTAGGTACCTGACCTCTCTCTTTTATCTATGTACCTGACATAATCACAGACATAATAGTGTCACTACTACATCCAATATGTCATTCATTACATCAATCATGGAGTACACCTAAAATGTTCAAGTTAAAAAATGGTAAAAATATCCAAAATTCCAGTTAGTGTATTTATACCTAGTGTTCTACATCAAAATTGCCTCAGGAATATAGACAGTCCATTTTAAAGGTAACATTAATTTAAGCGCTTTGCTACGCGTTGACATAATGTGATTCTTAAGTTAATTGAAGAGTGCTCTTAAGAAGAATTAGAATGTAGAGTTAGCCCATCTTATTTCTGTATTTAGTTTTAGATTATTTATAGAATTGTATGTATCTATGTCTTTCATTTACACTTCACTAGTTAAGTCAAAATGTAAGTATACTAGCCTTATTTGCTATCCATATTATATTACTCAAAATTACCCAGTGCAGCTAGTATAGCGAAGATTTGTGATTTTTTTATGATTTAATGTAGATGGTGCTCATTTATTAAAGGTTATGATTACTTCTTACACCTCTCTGATTAGGAAATCTCTTGGCTTTCCTTTAGACGATTCTATGACGCCCTTACTCCTTTACTTACTGGCTTTATAATATGATCTATAACAAGGTCGATATGCTAGCACTATTATGATTCCTTACCTTCCCAGTTCTTCAATTATTGAACAATGGGCTGTAGAATCTCATCCAGATACCTCTGGACTGGAAAGTTTATTCGGCGTGTCCTCCAAGCCTTTAACATATGCCATCACAAGTATATTAAAACCTTATCTGGGCAAAATCTTTTATTGCGTGTGCCAGATTTATATCAAATTAGGATATGTTTCTTTTGTGCTTGTAAGGTAAATCTGAATTCGCCACTGATAATATTCCCCTCCATTGATTATCACTATGCCGTATGTAAACGACTTCTTACTGTTTGCATTGATAGTAGCCTTCCAATGGCAACAGCAAACCCACCCTAGCAGCATTTTTCGAATTTGGCGGATGTTTTAAGTTTGCACTGGACGCCAATAAAATAACATACCGCATGTGTCAAATATCATTAGGTATAGGGATTCAATGTTTACGTGCGATTTATACATATACAAGTAACACGTGGCAACGTGGCACCCATACTGTCCGTCACCAATCCCGGCAACAGTCGACATCACACCGATTTTCTCCGATCTTCCCACTTCTCCCCACCAGATTTTACATTCAATGTTTAGCTGCGAACACGTTGCGATCTAGTCTGCAATAAAAGCCGTCTTATTAGTGGAACGGGAAACATCAAATGGCCGCGGCGATCTCCTGATCTAGTAGTTTATTATTATTTTCAGAATCCATTTTTATTTACCTTATTAGGGTTATTTTTTAATTTTATTAGAATTACGCTTTTGTTTGTGTCATGCAGCGTGAACGCAGTTAATAATTCTCTGCATTTACTGAATGGAAAAATAAAAACAAATCCTTGCAACTCGTAAATATTATTTCTGAACGCATTACAAACACCCAAGTCAGTGGTCCAATAGTTACTGCTAACTTGTATTTTCAAGCATGTATCGGTCGCGCTGGCATTGGAGAGGAAAGTAGGGGTGCCACGTTGTCACGTATTGCATGAATTGATCGCCTATGGCTAATGAAAATTGACACATGCTGTATAGAGGTGTACTCGCTGATAATTTCACTGCAAAATTAGTGAATAGGAATGTAATTTTATGAATAAATGTTTCAATGTCTATTTTTTGACCGATCTTCTAGTTGGGTACATGGTTTGTCTAGTAATTTTGTAATAAAATGTGAATTAGCCTATTTGTGTTCTGTTCGATTGTCTTCGTAGCCAACTTAAAACACCCGCGAAATTCAAAAAATACTGGTAGGGCAATTCGATTTGGATTGTATGAAGTTTGGATTTTGTGTCAACTATCGATGGTTGGTATTGTTGACGACGGCACTACTTTGCCTTCGACTTGTGATTCCAAAATCTATACTCAAATCGCTGAACAGATTCAGTGATCACGGGTTCACTTCATCACACCAAAGTCGTATGCACACAGGCACATAAAAGCATTCAAGTATCAATGTCTGCAAAATAGTAGTATCTGACATAAGAAATTGTGCATATTGAAATGAAAACAGAATAAATGCAGCTAAAACAGATTTAACACAAACAGAAACTCAAAAATAAATAAACACCTGCGATCTGTGATACTATTACAATTTACATAATCGCCTAATGTAATGTGATCTTTGTCGCCGACCGTTTTTATGCATATGATGCCTTGATTACGTTGTGATCACGCACTTTTATTACTGAATCTCTTCGGCGATTCTAGTATAGAAATTATGTCTAGGCCCACTCAAAACACTACAACAAAACTTTATTATGTTTTTCCAATTGACCTGTGAGCATTTTTCTCTGTCAGATCGTTATAGTGTTTCCATTACACACGACACTCAAAATTGGAAAATCTTCCCTACTAATCACAGAGGTGAATTTTTAGATACTGGCCGAAGAATCTTCTTGTTATACCTACTTTAATAACTGGACTTGCATTAGCTTCCATTTTAAATAGCTTCTTCGTATCTAATAATTGAACTTGAAGTTATAAAGGTGTAAGTTAAATCAAATAAAAGATACATTCTTTCTAATAATAATATAAATATGTCCAAACTTTTGGCCTGTGGTCTTGGAGTTATCTGATCACCAAAACCCAAAATCTATTCGCAACTACGTCAAATTGCATTTTTGAAGAAAATTGCGCTAATTTTCATTAAGGTTTAAGATAGTTACACCTATTATGCACTATGGGTATAACAGTATAATAAGTGTTAGAAATGATATCTACAAGGCCTAGTAGAAAAAGTAGAAAACAAAAATTCAGTACAGGCCACAAAATCTAAAGTTTTTCGATGAACCACTCTGTATATAATAAGTGATATTTAATTCAATTACTAAGTAGTAGGTGACTATTGCAAACAAGGAATTAGTAATATATAAGGAAAAGAACAACAACAATCTATAAACAAAATCGGAAGTTTTAGTTAACATTAGGTAGTGGGTTTACTTTGAAAGCACATACGAGGTAGGCGCCATAAATACTCGGCCTGATATACAAAAAAGAAACATGGAACAATATAAAAAAAATTATTTTTTAATGTAATCTACCCTAACTTCTATACATTTATTACAAATTGTAAAAATAAACTGAAGTTTTCCGTCAAAATGTTCTATAACAGCTACTTGCAACTCACTGTCGTCCTTAAAACTACGTCCCCTCAGGTCTTTTTTATATTAGAACACAAAAAAAATCTCAAGGAACCATATCCGGATTATACTGGGGATGTTCCAATTTTTGAAAGCCGCATTCGCTGATGGCAGCTTGTGAAATGGCGGCAGAATGGACGGGAGCATTGTCGTGCAATAATCCCACACCTTTTTTCAATTTTCCACGACGTTTTGCACGAATACCGTCCCTTAATTTATGCAATAAAGACGCATAATATGTGCCGTTTACACTTGTATTGCGCTCTTTAAAGTCAATTAGCAAAATAAAATGCCCTCACATTCCCAGAATATTGTGGCCTTCGCCTTTTTCGTTGATTGAATAACTTTCGCCTTCCAGGGACGAGGTCGCCGCCATTCCATGGACTCCCTTTTCGATAGAGGATCGTAAAACAGAACCATTGTTTCATCCCCTGTGAGATTGGACTTCAAAATCGGTCTTGGGTCGTCTCCACACATATTTAAAAACGACTGCCCACATTCGACTCGACGTTCACGTTGGAGAGCAGAAAGAAGTCGCGCGGTCCCCATCTAGCACTAATTTTATTCATACCCAAATGGTCATGGAAAATTCGGCGAACACTTGTTTCGGAAATGTTTGTTATCACTAGTTAATTCCTTCTCTTTCAAACGGCGATCTTCTAGCACTAAATGTTAAATAATTGAAATTTATTGAGCCGTTATCACTTCCAATCAGCATCTTCCAGGGATTCTTGTCCCAAACGGAAACATTTTACCCACTTTTTTACAGTAAATACGAAGGAGATGAATCACCGTAGAGCGCCGTCTAAACTTTAGGCAAAATCCAACCCAAAAAATAATAAAACAATTTTATAAAAGGATCATTAAGATCCTGGTAAGTAATTTCCGTAGCAACTAAACGATCAGTTAGATAAATATCGGCAAAGTATAGTCTTAAAGCTTCACACTGTTCTATAATTCTATTGACCACCTCTTTTAAACTTAACCATCTAGTTTGTGATGGATGTAATATTTTATGTATGCCAAGATTTGTAAACATCTAAAAATGTTTAATAATATGTTGCCGTTTCGAATTATTTTTAAAATGGTTATATATATTTCTGGCTAAATCTTCGCATTTTTTTGGTAACATTTTGCAAGATTCACTAGCACAGAAATGTGCAGAATGACAAATACATTTCATAATTACAATACCGGGATAATGTTCAATGAATCGGGAAGCGACACTGTTTCGTTTGCCCATCATAACGGTTGTTCTGTCGGATGCAAAACCAACTACATTTTCCGGTGGCACACCATACTCTGCAAAAGAATTCGCAATTGACAAATATAAGTGTTCCGCGTTTGCCCCTTGACTATTTTCAACGTCGCAATAAACTTGAACAAGTTCCCAGAACTTGCTTACAATATTTCCAGTTTCTTCATCACAGTACCGCACTACAATGCAGCTGCATTTTTCTGATGATATATCGGTAGACTCATCAATTTGTATACTGAATTTACATGTTCTTAATGTTTTAGCCAAATCTTTTTTTATGGTCTTGGCCTATAACATTTCTAACAATTTCAGTAATTTTTGTTCTCCCCATACGTATATCTTTTGCAATTTTAGAGTCAGGAAAAATGTCTTCCATTAATTTTGTTAAATGATCACTTAATGAAAACGCTATATTATGTTCCGCAAAAAAGCCACCTAATTTTAATTGTGCCTTAAAGTTTCTTCTTCAGGTAACTCAGATTTTGATTTCATAAAACCTTTCAATGACGTTTGCGATTTGTGTGATTGTATATTTTGTTTATGTTTTGCACTATTTTCATGGAGCTTTAATACCTCAATCTCTGATTTTAGTGAACAGGAACAAGCTTTGCAGTACGCCTTTGTTTTAGATTTCTTATCGCCGCAGCCCCAATTAAAAATTGATTCCCAATCTTGGCGATATTCTTGTGTTCTTTTAATAATTTTTTTCTTTTTTGGTGGGGTTGGTGGCGCCTCTTCATAATCACTCTTATCTATGTGATTAGTAATAACGCAATTTCTACGAATAAAAATGCTTGCTATATATATATATTAATAAGCAGAAAATAATTCAAACTTACTTAAAATTACCGCCAAAAATAACAAAACATTTACTTATTAAATAAACAATCTACAGGGTGGCTGAGAAAAAACGCCCCAAGCCGTAGCTCCGTTATTTGCTATCCGATTTTAAAAAACGGAATATAAAATAAAATGGTTAAGTAAATACTATCAATTGGCGTAATCAAAATATTATTAGGAACAAAAAGTTTGAACATGCGATAGTCAATTTTTTTTTTTTATAAATGGCAACGAATATTTTTAATTAATGTTTCGGATAAAGAATGTTTTCCTGATTTTGATGATGTATAACACGTCAATTTTTCAACATAAGTTTCAAGTGTGCCGTGAATAGCAATCAAATGCATCAAGTAATAAATACTGTCAATTAGAATGTAAATGTTAATAAATACTGTCATTGTGACATTTGTGTATCGGTGTGACATTAGTTCAACGTTCTGATTCTTTCTGTGAGTTTAATTCATCATTAACATGGATAGAAATCAACTGACCGACATGTTGCAAGTATACTTTGAATGTAATCGAAATAGTGCTGAAGCTGTGAGACTCTACAGTTATCGTTATCCGACAGAGGTTCCAGACCGTCGTAAATTCGGAAGAATCGAACAGAATTTAAGAAAATATGGAGCCTTCAAAATGCCAAAAAGTAAGAGTCGACAGTTTAAGGAAAATACAGAATTGGATGTTCTTTTATGCGTGGAAGAAAGTCCATGGACTTCTACTCGTAGAATTGCAAATGAGGTCGGCGTATCGCACCAAACAACACAAGCGATACTCAGAAAGCACAAGTTCATACCATACATCTCTCAAAAAAGTACAAGCACTATTGTAAAATGATCATGGTCGAAGAATGCAATTTTGCAACTTTTTCTTAAATGTTACACAACGAGATCGTAATTTTTATCGAAAAATTATTTGGTCGGACGAATGCAGTTTCAGTAATAATGGCATTTTTATCAGAAAGAACAATCGATGTTGGAGCCAAGAAAACCCAAGAATTATAATTGAGAATAATTTTCAGCAAAGATTCAGTTTAAATGTATGGTGCGGTCTTTGGGGTGATCGATTAATTGGCCCATTTTTCATAGATGGCATCTTAAATCAAGCAAAATACCATCAACTATTGCGTGAAAACATTACAAACTTTTTAGATGATTTGTCAATTGCCGAGCTAAACAGAATGTACTTTCAGCAAGATGGCGCCCCTCCTCATAATGCCTTAATAAATGTTGAATGGTTAAATGCGACATTTGCTGAGAGGTGGATAGGGACCAATGGACCAATTCAATGGCCCGCTCGTTCGCCCGACCTTACGCCGCTGGATTTTTGGTTATGGGGCTATCTTCAAGATTAGGTTTATTTTACTAGTCCGGAAAATATAGACATTTTACGGCAAAGAATTATGAATTCTTGCCGCGAAATACCTCCTAATTTTATACTCAACGCCACTAATGGAGCAATTAGAAGGTGTCAACTATGTCTTCAACAAGGCGGCAGACAATTTGAACAATATTTGTAGATAAGTTTCGTATTTATTTGTATTTTTTTAAAATTTCCATTCCAATAAAATGATATTAACCACGGCATACTTGAAACTTATGTTGAAAATTGACGTGTTATAAATCATCAAAATCAGGAAAACATTCTTTATCCGAAACATTAATTAAAAATATACGTTGCCATTTAAAAAAAAAAAATTGACTATCGCATGTTCAAACTTTTTGTTCCTAATAATATTTCCATTACGCCAATTGATAGTATTTACTTAACCATTTTATTTGATATTTTGTTTTTTAAAATCGGATAGTAAATAACGGAGCTACGGCTTGGGGCGTTTTTTGTCAGCCAACCTGTATATACACAGCACTAAGAAATCGAAATATATTTATAATAATTTCAAGGACAGTCAACTGTCTGAGTTAAACTGTTATGTGCACATGACTCCCAGAATATACTTTTAGAAACAGAAATCATATATCTGTAAATCCCCTTTCCGTTTAAAAATAGTAATTTCGTGAATCCTCGTTATTAATATATTCAAAATATTTGACGTTTCATGTAGAGTCACCGGTTCTGCGTGTAATATAAGGTTTCTTCAAACCTCCAGTTCTGAACGGTTCTAGAACTAGTGCGCATATCATTTAAAAAACGACTGTTCGGACCATGCAGTTCTGGAACTACAAATTCTGAGAACTAGTAGTTCAGTGTTCGGTCTTTCAGAACGCGTAATTCAAGAACCGTTCTGAAGAACCGAACATTGAACCTTGTCTTTTTTTAAATGACATGCGCACTAGTTCTAGAACCGTTCAGAATTGGAGGTTTGAACAAACCTATAGAAACAGGGGTTCCCAGTATCCGTATACCGTGTATAATACGTGTACACGTGTTTTAACATATACGTGAAATAGGGACCTCTAGTTTTATAGTTCTTGTCCAAATTTTCAGATTAATTCGATAATTTACTATTAGATGGCGATGAGAGTGGCTTTATATAACGTATGTTGTAAGAAATATGAAATTATAGTATATTGTGCGTACTATATCCACTTTGAAATTTTATAGTTCATCAAGTTGAAATTATAGTACAAATACTATAATTATAGTACGTTTGGCAACATTGCTTCGAACCGTCATATTTATAGTGTACACCTCGCGTATGTGCATGCATGACGTGACGGGGTTTGGACACGTTTGAATCTGTATAAGCCTGTCAGGCCGAAAATTTATGGCGCCTACCTCGTAAGTATTTTCTTGTATTCTGTGGTTGCATGTATCAACAGTCGATTTACATAATTTGTTTCACTTCTAATAGGAAAGCTAATTTTCGAGTAGGTATATTCTTTGGTCATTGATGCTAGAAATTATTAATGAATTACCCCGTATCATTATTAACTTATAACATGGACTAACACGTTTCTTATTGTTGAAACGCTGGTAACCAGACGTCGTTTTGGCAAGAGAAGCAGTTGTATTTGTAAGAGTTCTTGTAAATTATAACTGCTTGTTAAACACTTAAGAAAGGAGCATTGCATTTTATTATTGTTGTTTTGGAATTTAGATCTGCATACATTTACATAAATTATCTTGAAATTATCTGGTATCTTGTAGCGCATATTTATGAACACATTTCAGAGAAACTTCCAGGTATATAGGTATGTTCTCAAAAAAACAGATGCCAGTTCATAAGGACACTTATGAGGTCACATATTAGTAGTATACTAGCCAGTAATATATATTTACTTGTGGAAGTAATATCGTGAATCTAATCACGTAATAACTAATAACTTATAATTTACATATGATTATTCCTATGCGTAGAAAGTTTTAGGTCAATAGTAATTAGAAATACGTATATTATCAGTTATAGTTAAGAAAGATACATAGGGGAAATACGCTCGTGAAACTTTCTTGGTATGAAAATGATTGTCCCTGGAAATAGACTGAGATACATAATATATGACAACATTTGATGTATGTAAATGACGTACCTACTTGGAATCAATCACGCTTGGATTTGTGTATTTTTTTTAATTAAATGTTAATTGACTGTTTTGAAAATTATTATGAAATTAAAAAAAACACAGTAGCAATACTCACAATATGTGTAATACATTTAAGATAATAATGTGGTCTTACATACACAGATGTGTAATAAAAGTATTTTTTCCTTAACCACAAGCTGGTTTAATCAATTTTTAGGGAAAATAACATTGGTTTCTATACAGAATGCTGTGTAAAACGAAACAAAGACTATTATGCAATTGTTCCGATACTGATATGAATCCCATGATCTAATACTATTATACTACTATGTGCGCTATATCTTGCTTATTAGGAAGTGACCCACACCATAAGAGAAAGAAGTAAAACATATAAGCGTCGAAAGTTTGACAAGGATGAAGGAAATTGAGCGTTTTATGTGGGCAAAATTCAAATATGTTGCTATAGCTTGTAATGGCTTATAATGTTTAAAAGCATTATTTTGTTAAAAATACGCTATATTAAGAGGAAAGTAAAGGTACCTATTGCAACTTTAATAATTAACATGAATGCACAGTAGTCTTTATACTCATATTTCTTTAAACAAATATAAAGTCAGTGGTGTAAGAAATAAAATCAATATTAGAAGAAGTCTATTAATAAAATACATAATCCAACTTACCAAAAAGACAAATAAATATGTATAAATCAACAAAATTGAGAAAGTTTATATACAAAACCATGTATTGGCGCCCACAACTAACGGTTTTGTATACCTATATGTCTCCTTTGTATGTAGAGGTCAATTCCTCTCCCTCTACAGTACATCTAGTAGTTGTATATTATTAGATCATTGTATGAATCCTTATGAAATGGGGGAAAAATTTGGTTAGTGTACAAAACAAATTTTTATTGCTATCCCTGTAATTATTGATTTTGGAAAATCAGTCAAATTTAGTTTTTTGGCACTGATAATTTGAAATTAATCAAAAGAAAAAGCAATTAACTGAAGGGCTATCAAGAATATTTGAAGTATGGATGTATATTTTTGGAGATTTTGATAGATTCTGGAATTTGCAATATAAAGTTAAAATACCCTATGATGATTATGATTTGGAAGGTATTTGCTTTAGCTACACTTGCTAGATAATTTATATAACAAATTTATTGGATAAAAGATGGTACTACTATCGCAACGTATGTCTTAGATTGCGATCAAATTATTAAGACACTTTTTTTGGTGGCGCGATCAAACAATAGAGTGCTTGTTGTAGGTTCTGGAATATCATAATTACTTTTTGATGATTTACTTTTTTTTAATTTAATCCACAATTTTTAAATCATTTGCATTCCTTAAATTGTAGAAAGAGAAATACATACAGGAATAATAGGAAACACTGTTTTGTAACATACTATTAAATATAGTGTTTGTAAATGTGTAAAATCTTATCTTCCCTTATTCGATTTAGATACAAATTTTAAATAAGGTATTTTTTAATGATTATCGCATTTCTGAATATACAACCTGATTCAATTTTGACGCTCACTATGTGTTTCGCTTATTAGGTTTGTTCTAACCTCCAGTTCTGAACAGTTCCCGAACCGTTCTAGAATTAGTAGTTTTGATAATAATGCACATGTCCGGCCAAATCCTGGTTCTGAAATGGTTCGAAATCTTGAAGGTTCGAACAGTTTTAAAATTTGAATTTTAGGGGAACTTGTACTACCAACATTAGTAATAGAATTATTTAAAAACACCAAACTAATGTAAACAAATATGAAGCATAATGAACACCTAAATGTTCTGCATCTGCATCTATCCACCAAAATTGCAACAGGATTTAAAAAGTAATGAAGAAGTCCTTTAGAGGAAATACATTTTTCTAAATTTTGTAATGGAAATTTTGATAAGCCGGGTAAATAAAACAAGGAGTTTTAATACAAGGTGTTATTAATAATTGGCACGTACATCAAATACAGACACACAATAATAAATATGTATTACATAAGTATAAAATAAACAATCATAATCGATTTAAACAAATATATTACAATACATTTTCAATGTTCAAAGCCATCACCTTTTCTTTTCGTTTACTTATTCATTTAGAGTACAAGATTATGCCCAAGATATTTTTTCAAGATTATTTTTAATCTATGAAGTAGTACACTCTTTGCTGCTTGCTTTTAATCCCTTCCGGAGAGTATTAAAAATTGAAGCCTTTTTGGTAATTTGAATTGTGATACCTACATGAATTGGCAGTTAAATCAATCAGACTGTGTATGTATTCTGTCATACACATTAACTTTCGAATCTGGCGATAATTTATTACGTCTGAAATATTCCAGCTGGTTCGGGGGAAGGTACAAGTACGACAACTTTCTCTGAACAAGCGCATCTGTAATAGGATTACAAAAAGTCGACACGACAGTATTAGTCGACATTGCTTCAAATTTGCAGCCTTTTATGGATTCTTAAAGTAGACTTGAACTAGTCCGTAGACACTTGTGACCGTTCTTCCACGAACTAGTTCTGGTGTCACTAGTACGTTTGTGAAAATTGCTAAAATGCTCTGGATTTAGTGTCGCGTCAAGTATTCAGAGCCCTGCGGCTGATCAGTTGAATGGAAATGAACCAATTCTGGCAGTTAGTTTTCAACTAAGCATTAAATGGAGGAAGATACTTTAACTTTATTCGTACACATGTGTCTAACTTTTTGGATAACAATATCCTACTAAACTAACATATCGCAAGAGGTCACAATGCGAATTGAGCAATTACTTAAGGTGGCCATCTCGCCCATCTAAATTACATTGCAAACATGTTGCGAACATATTGCACCAGAATCCATTAGTAAGCCACGAAATTACAAAAAAAAAATACGAGCATAATCTACAAACTTATCTCCAGGGGACTGGGTAGTTTTAATAACGGAAGTTTGTTCGAATAATGTGGGAAAAAATGTTAAAAAACAGGAAGTTTTTATACCAAAAATCTGCTAGTTTATTTCATAATTACTTGGAATATATAGATAATTGCCAGATATTAGATAGCTTACCCCCTGGAGAAATAAATTCTCTTTCTTTTGATGCTTGATACAAAGCAATTAAGCGTATTTTATAGCTGTCTTGTGCTTTTAAATGTTTTCACCCCTAAATTCCCATTGATTTGTATCTAAGAGACATATTCTTATGGGAAAAGTAGATTTCGTTTATTATAATCAGAGTGGTAGGTGCAGCAATTCTTAAACAGAGGGCGCTGCCAACGATCAGTTATTGTTAGGCAAGTTGACTACGGGAAATATAGACTCGACAAACTTGTATGTTGCTTACTCAGTCATACTCAGTTACGTTATATATGTGTTTGTCAGGCATCAAAAGAGTATCTTTAAAGAAAAAAAGGTTACAAACAACATGCTCTTCAATTACAAAAAAACGAAAATAGAACTCAGGCGTCTCGGATTCTCAACTTTTTTTATTACCTCAAGTAAACGAATGTTTCATTCATATATCGGCTTTATTTTGTAATTATTTTAAGGATATTTGCCAGAATGTATTAGATATTAATTTTTCGCCTGGAATAAATATATGTTATTATTATTATAATAATAAGTATACACTAAACATATTTGTAAAAGAAACTACATGCGGTTGGTATACCAAGTTTTCGGGTGAAGCAACGACAGAGGAGTGTCCAAGTCCCCACTATCACTCGCTACAGTTATCGTATTCCCCGACGCGAACGGCTGTTACCCAAGCGTCTCACTGTATTGAAATGAAATGAGTCGATACGCTTCGAGGGGAGTACATATACGTAGTCGTTCAGTTGTGGGGACTGATACATGCGCTATACAATCGTTGCGTTACCAGAAAACCTACCGGTATACAAGCAAATTGTAATATATTTCAGATATTTTTCGGTGTTCATTTATGATTGATTACGTGATAACATTGATGCGTCTACTTTGTTAGACATTTTTTTCTGTTCGTTAATATTCTTCTCACTTTCAAAATGCATTTTATTTTTCAAGGACAAGGTTCCAGCTTTATGGCATTTCAGAAATGTAGTTTTCTTCGGCAATAAATATACATTATTATTATTAATTATAAAGTTGCAGGAAGCTTTTTAATAATATGAACAATTTAATGTTTGTAGAAAACTAAAATCTGGCAAAAACAACTTTATGTCTTTATAAGATACGAACTTAGAAGTTTGCCGGACTCTTTAAACTAAGTGGCAGGAAGTTACACAATTTTCAGTTTTCTAGATGGTAAAAGCATTTATTTTAATATCTGAATTTGTTATGCCTTCATGTTTTTATTTTATTTATACTTTGTATTTTGACTCCAGGACAGTTTTTTTAGATTTTTTTTGTATATGTGAGTCAGTAAAAGAGCATGGGCCAAACGAGCTTATAAGTTTAATTGCAGCGGTTTATCAGGAGTGGCAGCAATTATTGGATGGCGAACGAAAAATAAAATTGTATGTAGGCGTAAAAAACAAATTTTGATTAATTTGTGCAAAATTTGGTAAATCTAAAGATCAGATATGCTACAAAAATTAGTCTTCGTCGTCAACAGTCATGGAGTCGACAATTATTGCGGAAGGTTTCTCGTGAAATGCACGGTGTATTTATGGTAGATTAATAGGGGACGATGATAGCATCGTTCTTAGAAAACTAAGTGAAACGGCCCCTTACGGTCTCCAAAAAATTATTGAAAAAATCGAGTGCCGAAATCATATATTACGTAATTATATAAATAAAATTAGGGACTGTTTGAAAAAAACTTAAATTCAATTCGGCCGTGACAAAAGCAATTGAACATTACAAAAGTTCGAACTTAACAATAACAAATTATAGATAGTGAAATTGCAGTGTGACATTATAAATGGACCAAGATATATTTTTTGTGAACACTCGGATTCTGCTTCTTACTTTTGTCAAGGATCTAAAGAAGGATACTTGGTATGAGACAATACACATAGATGTAGAACTCTGACCAGAAATGGTAATTAAGTTAGAGGAATTTTATTTTCTCGCTTTATTATCTCAAATTATGGATCCTCGTATTTTGAGAAATCGAGAAATTAGAAACGTCAAATTGGAGAATTAATATGTACCTACTGATAGTGATACGTTTAGACAAAACGCTACTTGGCCATACTTGTTTATTTTCTACACCGTCTATACTTTTGTAAAAAAAATTTGTTGTAAAAAACATGAATTAGGCCTACTGGAAATACCATGACAAAAAACACTACCTCTAAGGTGGTGCGGAAAGGATTGCGTTTGACGTTTGTCTGCCACATAACGGTTATTTAAAAATTTTACCGAAGCTTTACTGAAAAAAAATTAAACAGGCAAGATATAAATAAAAAAAATGATAATATCAATAACATTCGATTTCAAGTTGTGATATTAACATTGTCTTCTAACAATGATTAGTTCGGAGTCCGCACAGTTCGTATCGTACCCACGTACCCGTGAAATTTTTATAATTTATTTTCGCTAACTAACAATATCAGTGTCGATTGTGAAGAATATAAATATTTTTTGCATTTTATATGAAACACCGGCACTGTTGTAACAATAGATTTTTTTTATCAGATTTTAGTTTTCTCTAAAACATTACTCATATTTCAAAGCCTCAACATATAAAGTAAATACAAATCATAGTGAGAAATAATATGAAATACAACTTAAATAATTAATAATCATAAATAATAGTAATAAAATTATATACTTATTGCAGAATAAGATTTAATGTCTAATTAATTCAGGCAAATATCATTAAAATAATTACAAATTACATAAAACGGGAGTCTTAATAAAACTAAATAAATACAAGCCAAAAGAATATTCAGAAATAGCAAAAACAAATTTCGAACAAAGGAGATGCACCAATATTTTCATGCAATAAATGCAAGAGACAAATATACCAAATTTATTTGCTTTCCAGTTGACCAGGCATTGCTTCATGTTGCTGGTCATATACCTGTATCGTGTAAAAGGTACAGGCATATCAAACTCCGTAAAATTATTCAATATATTTCAGGCAACCCGACATATGCCGTTCGAGAATTTTTCTTAGAGAAAGCCCACCCTTAAGAAATTTATATAAAAAGCAAATTTGCGAGATATTTCAAAAAGCTGCTATTCGATAAGAGTGAAGGTCAGTTGCAGACTGTTGAGTTCGTTTAGGTGACGCAATTACATAGACAAGACTGATTCGTTTATTATTACTGATATACTCCCAGTAGCCGAACATATCACCGATAATAAACGAATCAGTCTTGTCTGTCTAATTGCTTCTCTAAATCGTTCTCACCAGCCGTCACTGTCGAAAGTGTTATTTCCGGTCCGAATTTTGAATTTTTTTGTACAAAAATATTCCAAATCCATGTTTAAATACTTTTATACTGTATAAAATGCATAATTATCGAGATATTTTCAAAAAATTGATATTCGATTAGAATAAAATTGCTAGGTACTTTCAGTTCGAATTTTGGAAATTTCTTATTACAAAAATATTCAAAATTGAGCTTTCAATATTTTCATACACTCGATATGTTTGTCTAGAATGCATGACTTGCGATATATTCGCAAAAACCTGTTTTACGATCAGAGTAAACACCTACTTCCGGTAGGAATTCTTTTATAAAATTGTTTTCTAATTTACTCTTGATCACTTTGTTATACTTTAGATATTTGCCTAAAATTAGTAATTGACGAGATATTGCTATTATTTGTTTTCTTCACTGAAATGAAGTACTACTCCCGATTTATCGATTTCACTGAAAATATAATCAGATTTCCGAGGGAGATTATATTTCTAAATATACACTTCGGTATTGATGACTTTTACCGTTTGGCCGCTATCATGGTCAAACAGTGAGAGAATTTTTTTTTTGCAAACAAATACATTAATTAATTAACTCGAAAATTAATGCATAATGACGTATTTCTACACGCTCGCAGCTGACGTAATAGAAAATTGAAAAAAAAATGTATGCAATGGTCATACAAGTATACTTTTTGACAAAAGAACCTCAATAACTCAAACTTAAAAATTTAATGAATTAAGATCAAATTTTGGCCACTGGTCGACCAGTAGTATTAATTATAAGGCAAGTTATTTAGGTACCTATATAAAATTTTTAATCTATTTTCTTCAATCCTGTAATAAAAATTACTTACATATGTAAGAAATGTAATTCAATATTCTGCAGATCTCGTTTTTAATTATATTTTAGTAAATTATTATGAACGTGGGAAATCCACACTGTCGGATAAATTTTAGGGTGGTCTTTCAAATTTTTTTCCAACTGAATCGGGCATTCTAATAGCTGATACGGTATCAAAAGTAATACAAAGGAGGCATTTTATAATATCCAAAACTACTTTCTGAGCACACATGTAGATTTAACCAATTTAATTAGAGTGTTATAGGTATGTGAAACATATTGATTGTTTCTCTTTTTCTTACTTTTACACACACAATAGGCCTTGTGTTTCTTACATTGACAGGTTCACTACTTACGGGTTTCTTAAATAAACAGTTCATTTTTTAGTCAAATTTGAATAAATACTTGGCGAGATACTTCTATAAAAAAAACTATTTATCTATAAGAATAAAAATGTGAAAGTAGCTTTTTTTATACAAAAGTTGTTCCAAACTTACTTCTGAATACATGTGTATTCATTACACATTTTGAAAAAACTAACCATTGACAACATACTCGGTAACTATGTATTTCGCGCTCAAGTGTTACTTCTCATCTACTAATCTAATTCTTCCCACTAAGACATGGTACATGTTCAAGTTACATAACAAAACACAAAATTTACCAACTTTGCCAAACTCAAACCTACTCTCTATTCCAAATAATAAGAGAAATACCCATGGTGACCATCAAAATTGAATCAGCCTATATATTCCTTTTTCAAAAATGCAATAATCACTAAAAAATACCTGTTTATTATCTAAATCAAATAGATAAAGGACAGATCTACATAGGTATTTACAAAACAAACATTATATATAACAGTATGTTCCTATTATTCTTGTAAGGACGCAATTTGCATTTTTACAATTTAGAGTAAATATCAATGATTTCAAAATAGACACATATTCCATTAAATCGTGTATGAGACAAAAACTCTGTTTTTTGTCTCATACACAAAAAAAACAACGGTCTGGTCTGCTAGTCTCTGTATAATTTGGTTCAATCTAAGAGAGACGTTGCGTTAGTACTGGCATCTTTTATCCAATAAATTTGTTTTACAAATAATATCGCTGCTACTGGCAACCAGATGGCTAATTAAAATACAGTCACGTATGCAACACATAATACACGCCTAATGGTTAGAAAAGGATAGAGCAATGGGACGATTCTCTTTCTATTAAACGGCCACCTTAAGTTTGTACTTCCCAAATTATTCGATTCAAAATAATGCGTTGTTTCCAGGTTGATGCTTTTTTGTTTCCAAAATATGTTGCCATTAAGAGCCTTTACAATTGGTTATCTGTAATCTCCCTTATCTGTGCTGTAGGTCTGTATGTGCAGATTTATAACATTCTTTCTTTTTATAAATTGGAATAATTTTGGGAATTTGGAATTTGTTAGGAAAGAGTCCCCAGTATGTACTCATTAATAGGGCGCGGACACGTACGATTGATGACTCATCGCACGGGCGCACTGTTGAAATGTTGTATTTTTAAAGAGGTTTTAATTTTATTTCTATAATTGGATAACAAGTGGCTGGTGATCTATAAAATACAAAATACCTTATTATTTGTTCATTTGGATTTCTATTAAAAACTGGGTCTAACTTTTGCCGAAGGCCACATCCGAAGTCACTTGGAATACTTTTGAAATTATTAATAGCCCACGTCTAATGTGGTTAATCCATCTTTTAATTTGAGATTTCGATTTTCAAAATATGTGATTAGTTTAGGCAAATTTCCAAAGTGTTCCTGAAGGAATAACAACTGATTTTTTAAATTTGGGATTTGTGTTAGTTCCTTGCACTCAGAAATACTTCGAGCATCGTCATTTAAACATGTAACGAAGTTTTGTAAACTATCGAAATTCTCTGCATAAAAACTATTTCTGTGTATGTTTTAGCAAAGCTAAGTGACGAACGTGCGATATTTTAGCATTCTGTAACGATATTTTACAGACTTTGTAATAAATTTCGGAATCACTGACAATTCATTTTCATATCAGAAAAAGTAACATAAACAACGTTCTAGATCTAAATAAATGATAACTAAAAATGTACGCGTATGTTATTGAAACTAAACGAAATCCAGTGCACACTTACGTCTAGATAATTGGGAGAAGTCGATTCAATAAACCGGTATTAAACAGACTATTACAAAAATTACGAAGTAGGTAATTAACAGTCAAAACAATGAAAAAACGAAACTAACTAAGTATGAATGAAAATTTTATTTCTCTTGCGAAATATAAGGTAAATATAATAAATTTTAAAAACCCCTCACGCTCCTATCTACGCCGATGAAAAAAGAATTTTACTCATAAATTCCTTATTTTATGGGCATTTTTTGCTCTCATTCTCGGGCGTAAACAGATGTTGCAGTTCACCCTATGAATTAGTGCTATTCAGTAAGCGTATCTTGTTTACATTATTTCTTTGATCCGTGTAACTTCGTCGTACTTTAAACCGGTCATGTCCGCGCCCTACTCATTAAAAATATGTTCTATGGTATCTTCAATGAAATTAGGTAGGTACTATTTAATTTTAATATTATAACATGACTTTCTAATGCAGATATCTTATTTCTTGTTTTATAATATAAGAAATATACGTATTCAAAAATAAATATTATTTGCGTCTTACGCTAGATTATTTATAGTTTCAGTTTCCTTTTTTGAAAAACCAAGAATAAACAATAGAAAAGCACAATATATTTGCCATTATTATAAGATACTTAACAAGGTTTCCCGTTGTAAACCCATGGCTTATATAGCTAATGAATTTCTAATTGCGAAAACATTCGAAGAATTAATCAATTGTCGATTACGCTAACGTTAAGAAGAAATCATGATATCTAAACGACTGTGCACTAAATATTCTGGAAATGTTTATTAACAGTAATTCTTATTCAAAACAAAATTTACCTTTATATTTATTTTATTAACTGATAAATATACATATGCACCTACACATGTCACCAAATTCAAGTTTACCTGTTTCGTAAATTCAGCTTAAAGGAATTATCTTTCTTTTGTTCCTTCCAGTTTGATTACCTTGTTGTTGTTATAGTAGAATTTATTCTTGACTAATGTATACGAGGGTAACTCGAAAAGTAACCAAATTGTTTATGTAAGTTTCTTGTTCATGAGCATATTAAATTTAAATTTAAACCTTCAAATTATCTAACAAAACACTACTTAGTTGTACTGCAAGTTGGTTTTGAAGTAGTTTTTCACAATTATCATAAATTATTTGAAAACTGTTAAAGTCAATTAAGACTTTTATCTTAACTGACTTTAACAAGCAATTAAATTTTGTATTTTCCTGAAAAAACTCTAACAGAAATATTGGAAATTGTTTAAACTGCATATACATATAATTATAAAAATAAATACCATTAGTACAATTCTGGTCCTTCATTAACAGCTTAAAATAAAACAAATATAGGTCTTCAGAGGGAAAACAGTAATTGCTGAATATTGTCTGTTATTTGATTATATTTATTGATTTCACGTACAATTTAATGTGCTCCTGCAATTTCGTCATTCTTGGTAACAAACTTGGAAATGTTGTTGTGTTAAGTTCTTCAAAATGTACGTCTTAGTTTCTTAGTACGTATCGGTCATGTAATCCGGTTATGGCTCATTGTGACTTCTTTATGCCCCAAATTAAAACACAATTAAAGCGTCGCAAATAAGCCACTATAGAGTACTTTCAACCCTTTAATTGTGTTTTAATTTGGGCCATAAAAAAGTCATAATGAGCTATATCCGGATTACAGAACGGATTTGGAAATGCAGGAAATTTTCTTGGTGAAAACTCTTGTAATGATAGAAAGGAGTGGCATAGAGCAATATCAAAAAAATGTCAAAAGTGAATGATTTTAGACAGCACATGCAAAACATTTTTTCTTAACCGGGTAATGTTCTTTTTGCAAAATTTATTGGGTTTGAAGAATTTCATGACAGTCAGAAAAGATGATTAGCATACCTACTTGATGGACGAATTAGTCAAACGGGGCTTTCTTAATAATAATAATAATAATAATGTTTGTGTTTGAAAACTTGAAAAAGATTACTTGGATCTTGCTTTTACGGAAAATTTGGTGTAGTAACATTTCAAGAATTGGACAAAAATGCATATGCGTCAGATCCATCAAAAATGGAGGTTCTAGAATAAGCGCGTCTAAGTACATTTTTTCCTTAATTCAGAGGAAATTTTTCAATTTATTCAAAAAAATATATATTGAAGAATTGATGTTCTGTCTAAAGCAACAATATTTGATTGTTGAAGATTCTAAATTCCATATATTTGTTTTCATTAACCCGCCAATCAAAATTTAGCCAACTTAGAATACCATTTAAAGATAAAGAGTTGTTATAGATGGTATAACGTCGAAACTGGTGTACACATTTTAGTATTTATACACTGCACTGGAAGAAAATGGGAAGAACGATATTAAAATAATTCAAATAATCCAAAACAGTAGCGGATTGATCAACAAAAAAGAAATAACAAACCAAACAAAAATGGAACTATAAACAGGCCATATTAATCTTGGGCATTATCAGGCGACACAGATGAGAAAAGTTAAGTGAGTGACAAGACGAAATAATTAGGATACAGCTTGGAATCCATTCGGGTATTAAGTTAGTGGGGACACCTGCAAAGAATACAAATAAATGCTCCAGTAAAGACTCTATGGGAAGCAAGAAGTCAAGCTAAATGAATCACAGGCAGGCCAACACAAACGTGGGATAACGTATATGGAAAGGCATGAACAGAAGCCAAGAAGATGGCACAAGATAGGAAGAAATGGTGTTAGTTTGTACACGAACAATAAAGATTACAAATTCCGACATCTTAACTGGTAAACGTGTACTATGATTATATATACAGAAGGAAATGGACCCAAAGTCTCTGTTAAACCAAAAGCAGAATTGCAATACTTATTGTAGTCTCAGTCTTGCAGAGTGTGTATACGTTTTGATACGCACGACTCGAAATTTTTCGAAAAACTTACAAAAATGTCAATATTTAAACCAAATCTGTGATACAGAAGTTCATGTATTTTCAGATTGCTGAGTTTCTTCATCAATAATTTATTAATTTATGTCTAACAGATACTCTACTTTAAAATTTACACATTTGTAACCCTGAGTAAATTTGGTACGACATTGCTAAATCAACAAAAGTCTACAATTTCTACATAAGATTTCAAATGAAAGTATATTTTGCTTTACTGTGTTAGTATGCCCAATTTAAAGCAGATTTAATAAAATATGTGTAGACTATGGCTATACCCTTCGTCCAATGAATTTATTAAACTCCAGATGTACTTAGATTCGATATATTTTAATAATTTCGCTTTAATAATTATCAACACTTTTCTCAAGTATAATTAAATAATTAATTTAGTGTAACAGTTAACGTTAAGTAGTTGTTTAATGGTGTATATAATGAAAATTAATATTTACTTTTATTTTGAACTATTCGATCTTGCTTCTTAGTTACTGATGAACTCTCTCTCTCTTTTAGTCTCTTTTTTCTCATCCTTGTCTGTGCTTGATGCTAATTTGGTTGGGTTGCCTACCCAACAACATGCGAATGCTGTGAGGCGTCAACATAAACCGCCTAATAGGCGCATAATAATAATTTATGATAATTGTTATTACTATTTTTGATTAACAACATCTATATTTTATTTTATATACATATACGAAGCCAGATTTTTATATTCACTACCTAGCTAGGAAGGCAAAGAGTTGGAGAGACGACATAATAATCAATCGGCAAGCTTTGTAAACTTCACATTTATCATAAAGCAGCATAGTCTTTTCATCACACTTTTGGGGTATGTCTGATTTTTTCCCTATAGACTTATCCTGTAATTGTATATTTTTTCATTATGTATTCAATCCGTAAGATTCCTTTCGTATCCCATAACACTATCGCCGTTAGCTTTACTGATGAATTCTACTTTTTTTTTGGCATGGATTCATGTTTTGTCGGTGGATTAGAGTAACAACCAGCGGGTCATCACTAGTTATACTTTTCGATAACAGCTCTTTGTCTTTAGCTAAAATTAGCAAGTCTTCTTCCCAAATGTATTGCCTAGACAGTTTTTGTACGGGAGTAAGCAATTTCGGAATCTAACGTGCTGACACTCCTAAATTTTCGTATAAAATTTTTAGCTTCCGATATCCCTACTTCATCGACAAAAATTAAAAGCCTTATTCTGCTAAGGCCGAAACCTCAACTGAACAGGCCTTCTGCAACTTGGTTCATTTTTAATTGATTCCCCACTCCAATGAAATTGCTTGAACCAAAATTTTATCATAAAATCCGATGGCGAATCTTACCAAACACATGGGTCCATTTCCTTTCTTCGCCAAGAATTTGATTACGCTTTTTGTCCTGGCTAGGATAAAAAATAAAATAAAAATCTGCCCTCGTTACTATGTAGCATTATAATGGCAAACTTGTGTCCAGAAAAAAATATTTAAGGCTATAGATCAGTAATTGATGGTTTTTGGGGAAGCTTTTTCCGAAAAAAACATGTATATTTCAAAATTAAAAATGAAGGACAGAAAGAGCGGCTTTTTTTTTAAATCGTATTTTTGGCTTAAAATCTGTGTTTCCAGGGTGTTGGGATCGCGATACTAAATTTTCCAAGTAGGGTATCATTAATTTTTTATTCTATTTTTACAATATTGGATTACTACTTAATTGTTTGAAGATGTTGGTAAAAAGTACTTCGTCAATATAACTGCAGATTTACAAATAATTCCTTACATTCGGTGTCGTTGTCACTACTATTAGTTGAAGCTGTCAAGCACGTCATTCTCGTCATCGGTATCGCTTGAATCATCTTCGTTCAGGTTTTGAATATTTTGATTAACTGAATTCCGGAAGCATTCATCGGATAAGAACAGAGTAAGAGCATCCGACTACAATGTTTTGCTCCTCTTTGGTTGCACCTTTCGGGACAATTATATTGATATATTTTACATATATCTGTGAAAGTTCAGATTTTTAGGTTAAAAAGTGTTACTACATATACTTAAGAGGGGCGTTTACTAACAAATAGAACCATATGCAACTTATATTAATCGCGGGACGGGTAGACGCAAGAGGGTGTGAGTAGGTGGAGGTAGACGATATTCGGTTCTGTCACGGCGCTTCGGTTTTATTCACAGATTCTGTCGAAGATAAAGGAACACTATAGATGGGAAACATAATGTATAAAGAAAGAGTACTTACGGAACAGTCGATGTTGTTGATGTTTTATAATAAGCCAATTTTTGCTTGCCCATAACTTATATTATTAAACACTCGAATATTATAGGTATATATAACATTTCTTTTCAATTACAAACTGTCACTCTGACTTAAGTCTGGAATAGCCGACTGATTCCGATAGAGGACCCATAGAGATACCGTAAAGTGAGGATAGACGACGCAATAGCTTGGAAAAATCTCGTGTGAAATGTGTGTGACAATGTTTACTATTTAATGTTTTTTATCTTCAAAAATAACTACAGAATTTTTTTTTTTAATATCGTTCATCAAGTGTGCAGCTGGCGCGTGGAGGTTGTTTTTTTCTTTTGTGTAACAGCCTTAGTTAGTAGACATTAATTAAATTCATGCATTTTTGTCGTTATTTCTAAGACACATAACTTTTTTAAGAAAATAAATTAGTACAAAAACTGACCTTGACATTATAAATTGATGCCTTTTACATCACTAACCCAAATTTGAGATTCTAAAATTACAAAATGAATTCAAAAAACGCGAAACGGCGATGCCTTAGTTTTCGATAGGTGAACGCTCCTCTTAAATAAATAAATACTTTTATCTGTGTAAACAGGATCACCGAGCATCATATGAGCATATATGTCATATAAGTACAAACAAGTTGCAAACGAAGGGGGTATGGGGGGGGAGTGAAAGGTTTGCCTTCTGATTCTCAACACTTATACAGTATAACTTATACTTTACAGCATCATAGGATGCCACAAATTCACAACTATTTTGTATGTTGATTTCACGTTTAGTCAATATAATAATAATAATGTTTATTGCCAACATTGTTATAAAGCAGATATACGCAGTAAAAACACAGATGAATTCTAATCATATCAAATCAAATAAATAAAATAAAGTAAATAACTAAAAAACCAAATAACTAAACCAGGAAGCGCAATTTCAAGGTAAATCCAGCAAAAGCTGTTCTATTCTCCTTGAGTCTCGATCTTGCTAAACTCTAAAATTAGTCATAACCTAAACTTAAATAAAATTTAACTAAAATGTAACTAAAATTAAAACTAAAGACTAAAAACCTAATAGAAAAACTAAAAAACTAAAAAAAAAATGAAAAGAATTTAGGAAACGTCGTATTTAATTCATATTTAGATATTTATAATAAAAGGAGTTCTGCTAAGTATGTAGATATTTTGTACGTGCTTGGAAGAACATTTTCCATTTTCAAACCTCATTTTTGGATACTCGATGTAGAAGATATACGACTTTTTCGCGCAACACGTAAATAACATGAATATTCTAGTCCTGTGATCGCTGGAGCAATAGCCACTTTGAGCTGTCGAGAGACGAGCATTCATTCTCGCTGTCCGTCCATTTCATAGTCTTAAACATTACTTATTCCCGTATACCAGCTTTTCATATGCACAACTTCAACTTTCAATTTTCGAGGTTTTGGCCAGGAATTTGGGGCTTTGTCCCACTGTGCATTCTATTGATTTATTGCTGACGAAAACAGCGACAAAAGTAAAATAAACTCTTTCAGGGTTTTTAATTGATATAGCGCACTCTCGACACTTAAGATTAACGATTTTAGCATATCAAGCTTGTTTTTCAACTGTCAGTTTATTGAACTTAACACTGAAGGTCACTAAAATTACGAAAGGTATAGCGTTTCACACGCGTCAATTATAAGAACTTTAAATTGATACATGTAAAACGAGCTTTTTACCTCTTGTTATTAGTAACACAATATATCAAAAGCGTCTAGCGTGTATATTAATTTTAATTGAATCCAATTGTAATAGAATAAATAAATCTAAGTATATTTATAAAAATTGATATCAATTGTTTTTTTCAATACTCCTTTATTCTGTGTAGAGTACGGACCTGTACAATATTTACTTATCGCGAACAAGAAAAAACCTCAATCAGCTGTGTTATTACCGCTCTACCGAGATATACTTTTACACCATTCTCTAATTCACTTACTCACTCATCGAGCTATTATGCGATTCCGAAAAGAAATCTGACGAAATCGGTCTTTTCACCGATTTGGTGAACCCCTCGATGACGTACTTACAAACCTGGAGTGGCGAGACCGCATTATTAACGCTTAAAACCATACACAGTGACCAGCCGATTCCACCCGTGTCCACTGAAGAGGGGAAAGTTTAACGGCGGGAAGCTTTACACGTGATCGCAGCATTAAATATATACACGCGTCGGCTCTACAGAAAGACCATTAAATAGTTACCATTCGATTGCGATAAGAAGTCACCCATAAAAACGTATATTTTTAATTATTATCATGCCAGCTAACAGCGAAACAGAAATAGAAATGTGGGAGACGAGCAACGACGATCCAATATCCAGCGACGCGGGCGTTTCGAGTGAAGACGACGACAGAATTGTGAAGCACGAAAAGTCGACGAATAAAGTCGCAACTTTCGAAAATCTACCGGTGAAAGACCATCACGAGAGATTCTTGCGGGAATGCACCGAGATCATCTTGAAAGACGCCGTCTTCAATGGAACCTCCAGGCAGAACAAAGTCCTGGAATTTCACGACCCGGGAACGATGCTCACGATGTTCGATTTCCAACTCAAAGAGGGCCCATCTACTCACGACGAACTGAAGAAATCAATCAAAGATGTCATTCAGTATTCCGTTAAAACTGGACACCCATATTTCATCAATCAATTGTTTTCCTCCGTTGACCCATACGGTATGATCGGGCAATGGTTGACGGACGCTTTGAATCCGAGTGTGTACACGTATGAAGTGACGCCGATATTTTCGCTTATGGAAGAGGTCGTCCTAAGGGAATTAAGGACCATCGTTGGGTTTCCTGATGGTAACGGTGATGGGATCTTTTGCCCGGGCGGATCATTGGCAAATGGATACGCTATCTCTTTGGCACGATACAAATATAATCCAAAAATAAAGGTAAGAAATTTAAATATGTTATACTTTTTGTTGGTAACATTAATTTTCTATTTTAATGTGTATAACTTGACGAAATGATTTTGCAAACTCAATTGTGTTGTTGATTTCAGTATGCGAAATTTAAAAAGCTTACGATTCATAATCGAACTTTTGGTTTTTGTTGTAATAATAATAATTATTTCAAACAGCAAAAATCAACTTGAAACATTTCATAATGACACAAAAACGAAAACTTTAATTATTCAAAAGAAATGATTTAGACTATATGTATAACCAAGAAAGAAGCAGTTTCAATTGTCACCTACAGTTTACAACAAACATTTAAAATATTTGGGCACTTTAACCAACAGAACAATTCATATTATCTATTAACTCAGAGTGGTCGTAGGTATTTTGCGAAAAAATTACCATTAAAATCTTTCTTTCGACATTTTTTATATTATCTTCTCTCATCTATCCCTTTGCACTTTTCGACAAACTTTCATTACTAAATAATCAATTTCTAAAACAAAACAAAAAAACAGGTAGTGGCGGGGTAATTGTGAATAAGTTCTACATGTTTTAAAGTGCAACTTATAAAATGTATTGTTATTGAAAAAATTACTTATTGATATTTTATCTATGCTTCTCCAATTTATTTCTCAACGTAAATATAAGATTACGGCGTTGAAATTACCATGAGTCGCGTAAAAAATCTCAATTTACTTTTATCCCATGGACTTTACAATTACCCCTCTAAAACTGGATATATATAAATGAATACCTTTTACTTTCTTATACGTAGTATAAGGAAGTATTGTGATGATGAAAATTTTCGACCTCGAGATTTTTGCAGATGTCCACGTTTTGAGGTCCCCTGATACCAAAAAAGTGGTTTTTAAAAAATGTCTGTGTGTGTGTGTGTGTGTGTGTGTGTGTGACCACGATAGCGGTCAAACCGCTGGAGATATCAATTCCAAATTTTGTATTTACGTGTATAATCTCCCTCTTGAGATCTGATTAGTTTTTCAGTAAAATCGGTAGACCGGAAGTAGCAGTTTACTTCAGTGAAAAAATCGAATTTTGCCAATATTTCGTCAAATACTAAGTTTATACAAATTTATAAAGAATTCATATGTACTTAAAATTAAAATTGAGAACAATTTTATTTAAAAAGTTTTTCGAAATTCCTACCGGAAGTAGGTCTTTTACTCTTATCGAAGATCGGTTTTTTGCGAATATTTCGCAAGTCAAGCTTTTTAGACAGGTACGTTACGTGTATAAAAGTATTTAAAACATAGTTTTCAATATCTTTTGTATAAAAAAGATTTCAAAATTCGGACCGGAAGTAACACTTTTACTCTTACCGAATAGCGATTTTTGGCAAATATGTCGTAAATTATGCATTCTATATATATTTATTAAGAGTACAAAAGTATTTAGAGTTATATTTGCAATATTTTTTGTATACATGAAATTTCAAAATTCGGACCGGAAGTAGCACTTTTACTCTTAGCGAGTAGCACTTTTTTTCGAATATCTTGCAAAGTATGCATTCTATAGCGATTTATTAAGAGAATAAAAGTACTTAGAATAGGATTTTGAATATGTTTTGTATAAAAAAATTCTTAAGATTGTATAGTTTGAAACGCTCATACGTATAAGAAAGTCGTGTGGTGGCCACACCTCATTTTTTACTTTCTTATACGTAGTATAAGGAAGTATTGTGATGATGAAAATTTTCGACCTCGAGATTTTTGCAGATGTCCACGTTTTGAGGTCCCCTGATACCAAAAAAGTGGTTTTTAAAAAATGTCTGTGTGTCTGTGTGTCTGTGTGTGTGTGTGTGTGTCTGTGTGTGACCACGATAGCGGTCAAACCGCTCTAGATATCAATTCCAAATTTTGTATTTACGAATATAATCTCCCTCTTGAGAACTGATTAGATTTTGAGCAAAATCGGCAGACCGGAAGTAGTAGTTTACTTCAGTGAAAAAATCGAATTTTGCAAATATTTCGTCAATTACTAAGTTTAAACAAATTTATAAAGAATTGAAATGTACTCAAAATTAAATATGAGAAAAATTGTTTTAATAAAGTTTTTCGAAATTCCTACCGGAAGTAGTTCTTTTACTCTTATCGAAAATCAGTTTTTTGCGAATATGTCGCAAGTCATGCTTTTTAGACAAGTACGTTCCGGGTATAAAAGTATTTAAAACCTAATTTTCAATATCTTTTGTATAAAAAAAATTCAAAATTCGGACCGGAAGTATCACTTTTACTCTTACCGAATAACGATTTTTTGCAAATATGTCGAAAATTATGCTTTCTATATATATTTATGAAGAGTACAAAAGTATTTAGAGTTAGATTTGGAATATTTTTTGTATAAATGAAATTTCAAAATTCGGACCGGAAGTAACACTTTCATACGTATAAGAAAGTCGTGTGGTGGCCACACCTCATTTTTATCCTTGAGTATCTTGATTAAAGAATTGTGCAATACCCCATTTACAATTATCCCGTTTCCATAAATATACCTGACAGATTTGAAGATTTTAAAATTAGTAAATCATTGTGTATTCTTTATTTTTTAAATGAAGTGAATAACGTCATTTTTCAAAAACATTGTCAAAGCCCAGAAAACTTATACAGTGGCTGTATCTTTTCCGTAACAGTTGGGCTCCAGCAACATAGCGTGGATCATATCAAAGGATATGATTGATATATATATATATGGTAGACGTGTTGTGCTTTCTCTAACTTAGAACGGTAATGTCTTTTGTTTTATAATAAATGTTTTCAATGGAACAAACATATATACCTAATGGACACTTTTTCTTTTCGCTCCCAAAAAATCCACCACCAAAAATTATCCATTTTTCAAATTTTGCAACTCAGGGATCTTGTAATCGATTTCGAGTATAGCCTTTGAGATAACAGACTCTTTTATGGCCTTTATATTTTCTTCTGAACTATCTTGATATACCAGAATGTCTTTGATTTCTAATGTTGGAAATCTCTTTTCAGCCGCGACCTTTTGTTTACTTTTTTTAATTGTCCTTCCTTTTGACTTCTCTGCCTTTTTTGCTTAGCTTTTTCTGTTTTTGCAATATCTCTTTGATTGTAAGGATTACCTCACCGCTTTATTTTGTTCATTGTATCCTGAGAAACATATATCATTTGTGTTTGCATAGCATTTGAAAAAAAGGAGTATTTCTTGTTTTTTAAGTGAGAGCGTAGGATGCTTTTTTATAACCGCATAATGCCAATAATCTCCGTGTATAAATTAAGATTTAAATTCACTTATGTATTCCCCAAGAAGAGCTTTTATATCTTTTTTATCACAGGGATATCCCATACGGCCTTTGCGTATGATAGTTAAACAAGATTTTTTGTTCAATTTGTGCTGGCAAGACTGCTCGTCCACTCTTGAATTCGCTCTCGTTTTATGCAATGACAAATTACGAACCTAAGAACTTCGTAAATTGCGTCAGCATCCTTGTAAGACTGATTTTTATTGAGTAGGTCATGAACTGCCCTGCGAACGGCTTCTTTGGTATAATTAGGTCCGGCTATTTTTCTCGTATATTTCCGAGGCATGCTATAATTATAATTTATTTTCAAGAAAAGGTGTTGTCTTACCAACATGTCGAAATTTTAGATACATTTTCTTGCAATTTATGCAAGTTTACAATAACCCCAAGAATCATTTACATTTACCCCAGTCTCTATAGACTCGAAATTATTATAAACGTATTCAGCCACGGAAACAAAAATCAAGGTTATTGCACATTTACTAGCGGTTTCGGCGTTAATTGACGCGTATTGTTTAGCCGTATGGACAAAACGCATACTTCTAGACACATTTTGGAGCCAAATTTGAAATGCTCATCCGAAGGAATTTAAATCGAATTTACTGTTACCTCGGATTTACGATTACCCCACATAAACGTTGTTCCAAATCCGTAAATTGTTAATTTCGGATCGAATTTTGACTGTCTTCATTCTATCAAATTATGTTTTACCCACAACATTTTTCTAATTATAGGTCGGCTACGAACACAATAGAATATAGTAGGGGTAGGGTCATTTACATTTTATTGCAACGTTACAAATAAACCTTGCATTCAATCTGAAGATTTTGTCCAAAAGTATATCATTTATTGATAGATTCACATTTTTATGCACTAATTTCGCAGTGAAAACAAGTGAATACCGCTCTATATGTAATGCTATTGTTTCCACTGCCAGCTTAAAACACGCGCGTAATTGAAAACTTGTATAGTGGGTAAATATGTTTTTTTTTCAATAAAAGTAAATAATTTTTTTCTATACAAAAGTTGTTCGAAATTGATTTTAAAATACGTTTATGTGGATTTAATAATTCGCAAGATTAAAGTTTTCTTTAGCAGACTAAATTTGTTATTTCCTTTCGAATTTTTTACAATTCGTTATAAAGTCGTTGTTTCAAATTGATGCTTGAATGTTTATAATAATAATTCCTTATAAATTTTTCATCAAACTATCAGTGACCAGATATTCTCACAATATGATTTTCGTGCCAAAGTGTCGATAGGTATACTGCCCTCCTAAGAAATACCCCCGTATATACAATAAACCTACTTTTGTGTTAAATGAAGTTGAAACTTCTACATTCTACATTTTTACAAAAATCATTAAGGGGATTAAATCCGAATTGTAGTTATATCAATATTGATTAATTTTAGTAATTAATAGCTTATGTTAAATGTTAGCTTTGGTTTTTTGTACTAATGATACACATACCAATTATTGAATTTATAAATTCTGGTGATTTGCTTAGTTAAAACACCGTATGTGCTTATGCGGTGGTTTCGTTAAGCAACCCCGCAAATTTACATTCACTATGTCAACTTAATTAAAACATCGTATAACGGATAACGTAAAGAAAAAAATCTTAATTTAAATTTTTATTAATTTGTTATAGACTACAATACAGAAATAAATGTGAGCTTCAACAAAAATAAAATCTAAAATACTGTAACCATACAAAATTCAAAAAACACAACGTAAGTTTTAATATTATAAAGACTAAATAAAGCTGTTTTAGAATGATATAATAACTTCAATGTGAGCACACGTTACTCAGGACAACACGGTAGTGTTTCCCAAAACTCTTTTCGATTTTGAGGTTTTATTCCTCCTAAGGTTTTCAATAAATTTTCTTTTTTTGCCTTAGGAATTCCACGTGGTGAAGAACGTGCCTTCAGTAACTTCATGCCATTGTTTAATATTTTATTTTGCAAAAAGTTCAATACTGAATTACCCTCAATATCATTGTTTGCGTTCTTATACTCTAAGGTAAATTTACCTCTTTGAGCTGTCACCTGGATAATGTCACATAAATAAGTTCGAGGAGTTTGTTTCTTTAATTTCTGTTGAGAGGAAAAATCTTGCCAATCGAAAAAATCTCCAACATTCATCAGTCTTGTGGAAACTCTACCAGAGTTGCAACTTTGAACCGCGGATACAAAGTCATCAAAGTCGTAGGTTTTCTTCTGCTTTTTCAGAGAGTGTTCCACCTGATGGTGGAAACTGTCTGCAGACATGAAGCTGTGTCCTGGTTCAAAATAATTCACAGTTATGGTTTTTGCAGAGAGTTGAGGAGAATTTACAGCGTACACTAGAAAACTCATGAAAGTCCAGTTTTTGTTTTGTGCTGCACAGTTATCGAGCCATAGAACAAAGTGTTCAACGTCTCTGTTTGCTAAGAAAAAAGCATAAAATGTACTGGCAATATCTTCTTTTGGTCTACCAGCCAAAGCTTCATGTCATAACACGGCAAACGGTTTTGTTTTCTTAGTTGAACCCAGTGGAACAAAACTTTCATTATAAACTATAATTCTTTGGGTAAAAATTACTTTTTTGAACATGTCTATTCGGGGTAACATTATGACTTTTTGCAGATCGACCGAGACTCGTAAAACAGTCGTCTTCTCAGACGTTTCAGCATCTTGCTTATAACGTTCTCTCGATTCCTTAGCTCTGTTAATATGTTTAGACCATTTTTGACAAATGTCGCAATCTGGCTGCATATTTTCGGCATCATGGTCACTATGTAACTTAAATTCTTCGCATAACTCACATTCTTCATTTCCTAAAGCTGCAAAAGATATATTCTTACTTTTAATTACTTTTCTGTACACTTCATAGGAACACTTCTCAGAAAACTTTTGAAGGTAATCTTTGTACATTGCTGTTATGTTAACATCACTTGGTAGATAACGTCTGTTGGGTGCATGTTCCCGACGGTAATGAGAAATGCAAGGGTTATAACTTTCAATATGTTCTTCTATATTTGTTGTTGTAATAACGTAAACACTCTTTAAAATAATTTTTTCTTTGCTTTAAAAAAAATGTGGCCGTTTGTCTTTTTGTAACCTAACGTAGTTAAAAAGAAAGTTTTGCACACATGCTGTTTTTCACCAGCGCTATCTTTTAAAAAATACTTCAAAGTGTTGTTCTTTAAAAAATTGTCGGTGCTAGCTGTACGTCTTTGAACATTGCTTCTGGAAATACTATTAACTACAAAGGATTTTCTGGCTAACCAATTTTCTTCCCAGTAGGATCGATTTATTTGATTTCTTCTATCGTCATCAATTTTTTCGATACACTTTTGTTTGCAACTACATCGCTCTAGAACTCGATGTTTGTTCCTTTGAATTTCTTCTTTTCTAGAATTTCTGATAGCTTTTGATTCCTGACACAATTTTCTTTGTCTTATAGTACCTGTTTTCGTAAACTGCACCACATCTAAAAATTAAAATGATAGGTGTGATCCTGTATTACTTGACAAATAAAGCATTAAGAACTTACCGTTTTCTTGACCTAGTATCTGTTTAGAATCCTTAAGATTCAAATCACCAGTTTGGTCGTCTTTCATTTCCTCTTGGTTGGTTTGAGTATTTTCAGATTTCTTGCAGTCAATAAATTCTTCCAGTTGTAGTGGAAGTTTCTCATCATCTATTAGCTCTTGAAACACTGCATTTTCTTCTTCAGACATAGGAGAATGTTCCGTGTGTAAATTTTCTGCAGATTTATCGGCAAATACAGTGACATTAGCTGAAGTAGTAGTCTTCAAAAGATGGGATCTCTGATTTGTAGATATTACAGTATTACTATGTACTATCACATTTTTTATTGCGTCAAATCTCAATGAGGGAGAGTTGTAATTATTTATACTGTTAAAAGGAGGATCTTCCATGATACTTCCAGTTGTGTTATTAGCCAATGCATTGCTTGCATTATTATTATTATCGTGACTCAATTCCCCAACCTGGATATTATCTTCAGTATAAATTGGTATTATACCACAGTCGGGCATCATTAACATATTATTAGTTTGAATCTTTTCAGATTTTTTGTCTTCAGGGCGTAAGTTAGCTAGCGCCAAAGCTAGCAGCTTATCTCCACGAGTCAACATTTTTTACACATCTATAAGTAAAATTAAGACTTTAAACATACTACCAAAAATTAGTTTAGTGCATAATTAAATAAATTCTACCTATAGTACTAAAAAGGAGGGTTATGTTTTGGTTGCACCTTTAAATTTTACTGAATTATTAGAACTTGAAGTTGCTTTTTTACATAAACCTATAAAAATAAAAGGACTTACCTGTTGTAAATTACCTATGTAAGTTACTTCGATTAATTTAAACTAAACACTTTGATTACTAAACTTATTATTGCACTTGGAAGTAACAATTTAAGCGGGAAATCTTACTAACACAGAGACTAGAAGAGACTATTAAAAACGAGGCATGCTCACTTAAAATCACGCATCTGCGCATTATGTTCCAGATATATTTAGTAAAAACCACGTATCTGTGCATTGCTTAGTTATAACAACGTATGTACATTTGAGATCAGTGCAGATGCGTGCTTCTAACCAAGCTTTAGAGTACATACTGTGTTTTAACTAGGCAACTCTGTATTAATTTGCAGTTACGGTGAACACATTTTTCTCGATATTATGAAGCGTTCTTGCATTTACGGGCTTTTGACTAAGTAATTACGTAATATAAATAGAGCGGAATCGACCAGTGCTAAAATCTCAATATCTTTCGTTTATGTAGATACGGGGGTTTTTCGTAGGAGGGCAGTATAGATGTTTAGGTGCAGTCTTGATACCCTGACAAATATACACTCACCAGGAAAGATCATTCCAAACACCATGTTTTTGTTATCAGGGGACCTCGAAATGAGGAAACGTAGAAATGTCGGCGCCGAAAATGAAAAATTTACCTATTCAAGTATTTTTTCTAAATTGACTGTTTAGAGACAAACAATTGCAGGGTATAATTACTCCACGGAATAAATAGATAATTTGTATCAAACCCAGATTTTTACCTTCTCCTTATAAGCAATGTAAAACTATAAATTATGAACGACCATGTAATTTTTAGTATGAAAACCTTACTGCAATAAATAATTACAGTAATCGCCAGTACTAGATGTGTAATTACCGTGAAGGTTCTAAAATACTCCATAAAAAGATGCATAATTTATGAAAGATTGATTTCAATGTTTCAGTAGTATTGCCTAAACGATAAAAGAAATAAAAAGAATCCCGTTAAACAATTGGTCATAGTTTTTGCGATGCAAAAATAAACATTGCTCTATGTTGGAGAAACTTTAGAAGCTGAACGTTAAATTTACGTTTTTCATAACACTGTCTTCCCTATTTTGTTGTTGAGCGAAATTAATATTATAGAACTCAATAGAATAAGTTTAATAATAGATCTGAACTTAAGATAATAACAATCTACAGGATGTCCCAGAAATAAAAATACGGAGTAGCAGGTATGTAAAGTCCGAACAGAAACAGGCCCAAATATACCGCAATAACGAAGAAATTAAAAATTTAATTTTCTATGTTGTTTTTTAGATAAAAAAATTACATTACGGACCTGGCACAGAATGTATGTTTATAAATATACGTAAGAATGCCCATTTGTAAATAGAAACGAACACGCATTCATAGAAAAATACGCTTTTATTTGTATAAAACGGGAAAAAAACGTTCATTCATAAAACATATTTTTTTGTCAGATGGGCGACCCACTTTATTGCAGACAATAAAAGATTGTTTTTATTTTTAAAATAGGAAGGTTGTTGCTCTTTAATGTGTTTGTAGTCGGAAACAGCTGATTATTATTATTTTAGAATATTCAATAAATCGTAGTTTTTCTAGATTACAGTAAATATCAAGAATGTAATTATTTTCTTCTAGCAGGTGTAAAATTAAAGTAATTAATGGTTTGATATTTATTATGAAGTATCTGTTCCTCCTCCTTTCTTTTTAACACAAGTAATTTGGTGGTCCTGAAAAGGACCGATTGTGAAAGTGAAGCAGGTGAATATTTAGTCCAGGGTCGGCGTAAGACCAATTGAATTATTTATTATTTTTTTTCTGTCGTCTGCGCACGAATAAAGACTTGATATTTTGAGGGTACGTTTTTACACAATCTAGCTTCCGATTTCTGCTACACCGTCTTTTTATTTCTGGGACACCCTGTATATTCTATTCTCAGTTATTTATACCGCACAGGTGTCAAATTGAAATACCTTTTGTGAAATTTGTCGTCAACTATGGTCAAATCGCTTTGGCAGCCGACATGCGCCAATAAATTAAAATGACGTTAAATTCGAGATGTTGCAAAATTTTATCATCAAGTAATATAATCTATCAAGGATATTTCAGGACTCATAAATAATAATATTCAAGAACATTTTGACATTTATTATCCCAACAAAGTAATTTTGTCAACAATGCTTGCCTACAAAACAGAATAGCAAAGTATTCAATAAAATATAAGTATAAAAAAGTAATATTTAATAACTTTACTTATAATATTCAATTTGTAACTGACTCTCATGCTAGCGGCAGATATATATCGTGAAATATTAATTAATTAGTTTAGTTTTTATTTTTCTGAAATTGTTCCGGTCGATGAGAATTTGTGATGGCATTGAATCGTCGTTTTTAGTTCGCACTTTAGCCGTGTCGCTTGCCAAAACGATTGAACTACATTCATTTAATTTTCCATTCTATGCTCAACATAAAGGAACTTAAAAATTGACCATCTACGGTTTCATTATAGGTTAACAAGCAGTGACGTAACTAAGTGGTCAAAGACCCTAGTGCAAAAAGAATGTAACTTGAAATATGTATTCTCTCTATTAAATGAAATAAGTAATTTTTATAATTACTCCCTTGGCGCATGCCAAAATTGCTGATGTTTTTGAATATTGCAGACATTTTTCTCTACTCTCTTAGGATTACGTCTTTCTAGTTGATGTGTCAGGAAAATGATTTCAGACGATGATGATGGGTTTCAGTGTATAAAAATAGTAAAAAAACTATAAATTAAGACGAAAATACAGATAAGAATGGATTATTATTATACACTCACAATCTTTTACGTGCTTTAGTTTTTGCAAATTTATCAATAACTTCACTTTAAAGCTTATGATGTCTTCTTTTCGAGTGGTATTAGTGATAAATATCTGATCCGATCTTGTCTCATAGTACTTCTTAAATAATTTTTTTTTAAGTTTTACTCCAAACTTACGTACGAATTGCCGACATAATTGGCCAACAGTTCACAACTCACTTATTTCAGGCAAAATCAGTTGGCACACAATAACAAAATGAAGCAAAAATAGGTTCTATTGTGTCAGTATACTTACCTTCAAATTGGTCGCATTTTTTAAAATAAAATTGCATTGGCCATACCTTGTGTAAATTTTTTGGAATTAAAAACTCGAAATGTTCAGACAGTCCTTTAAAAGACGTATCCAGTTGAGATATATTACGACTAGTACATTATTGAAATTGTCGTTTTAATTATCTCTTGCCTTTTCTAAGTCAGTAGTTAAAACCTAATTCATCAAAATGCATTTAATTTTTCTTTGCCATTTTACTTTAAAATACTAAATACACTACAGTTTCAGTGACTTTGCTCTTGATGATTTGAAGATATATATGTATAAATAGAGCTTTGAAGTTTTATTTGCCTTGTCCAAATCAATATCACATTTTTGTAAAATTTTGGGAAGAGAATTAATGCATTGATCAATAAGTAATCAATCGCGAAGCCACACAAACTCCAAATAAAGCATTTTTCTTTTTATAATTACTGCTTCGCCACGTTTGTTTTTACTAGGAGTCCGAAGGATTATTTTAGAGTAAGTTTTAAATATATCGAAAAAAAACGAAGTTTTACTGCTGATATTATTTTGCTGGACCATCTAGTCAAATCCAGCTTTTTTAATGTGACATACGATTCTCCAGGGATTTTTTCTAATAAATCCCAACACTTAATGCTATTTCGAAAAAAGTTGTATTTTAACACAATGGCGAACGGCATCGTTGATGATATTGATGAGTACGTGTTCTGCATCACCTTGCCGCATGATAGTTAAAAAACTGTTAACTTCTTATTTCTGGTTATGTAATGAATGAGTGTACTTTATTGCAAAGTTAATATTCTAAGTTTACATCCATTATGAACCGGCTTTAATCAACAATACGCCTCATAGTTTGTTAACTATTTTTTACATCAAAAATTAGCAGATTGCAGATTAACGGTTGACATTAGAGCTCCATTGGATTCTGTCTTTAGGCCTCTTCTATTTTTGATTTATATTTACGATTTTCCCGTTAATGTAATCCCTGGATGATTGTCAAAAATGCTTATTGAACTGCAAATATGCAATAAATTGCAACAGATGAAACTTGCATTATACTTTGCAATTTCTGTTGGTACTATCTGCCTCCATATAATCAATTTCGCAAATTTTCTGATAGTTCCGAAAAATTGTTGTCGTTATTTTGTTAGTCATTTGGGAGGGTTGAAACATGTCACTATATTCTACTTTGATTTAATAAAGTAACAATGTGCGCCAACTCAAACTGACAATTAATTAATTATTCCTATCGCAATTTTTTTGTAGAACAGAAATATGTTAAGGCTGCATTACACTTATCAAGTTCTTGACCAAGTTATTGACCAAGAAATTGTCGGCAAGTTCTTGATCAAGTTATTGTTGACCTTGGCTGTTTTACACTTATCAATTTCTTGACCAAGTTTTTAGGTAAATTAGCAGTACCAATAGTGCAAAAGTACGACATAAAAAAATTAATAAAGTTACCGAAGATTTGTGTTTGATATTGAATGTAAAAATAACGGCACAAGAGATACAAAAGAAAATAAATATTTACGCATACAATTCTCTCAAGAAGTATCAAATTAACATGCCATTTTTAACAATATTCTAAAATGGAATTTGTGTTTACATTTTACACAGTTGGCAAAAAACTTTATAACATGAATATTACTAGAAATCACTAAAAACTTGATCAAGTTGAGAAGAAAAATAGAACATGTTCTAAGCCACCAAGTTCTTGGCCAAGAAATTGATCAAGTCGACTTGACAAGTGTAATACACGACTTGTCGTCAATTTTAACTTGATCAAGTTCTTGGTCAATAACTTGGTCAAGAAATTGATAAGTGTAATACAGCCTTTACCAACGCAGATGTGAGGGATAACTTATACAAGTCAACCCTCGTACATGTCAGACACATTTACATACTTGGCTGAATGGTGAATCTGAATTTTCGTCTATATCGATTAAAAATCGAATTATTAACTAATAAATGATGAAAAAAGCGTATCTAGACATAAAGTGTGCATTTTTTGAATATGTTTCAGCATCTTAGAGAAAATAATTAGCATTTTTTTACGAATTATACCTTGCATAAAAATTGCCCACCTACAACACGATAATCTTACGTAATATTAAATAGAAAGAAATACTTATGTCACTATAAGATATTATACAGCAAGATTGCCTTGGCGCTTTCGTAAAACTTTCTTTATAAAACCGTTAATATTTCGATTTTATGAGTTTTTTTTAATGCGAAATTGTATTAAGTAATCAGGATAAATTAAAACAGTACAGACTTACATATTGATTATAAATATAAAGGAGAAAGATGGACGAACAAATTATATATTATGTAAATAGTGTAAAAACGAAAATTGATATGCAAAATGAATCCGCCTGTAATGCAAAAAGGCAAGCCTATTTCGTGAAGCAACAATAACAAAGGTAAATCATATATAAATACGACTTGTGACATTTAATTTTTGCGAAACATTAACCAATATTTACATAGGTCAGAAATCGATTCGTTCTAAAAATTAAATAAAATTTACGACAAAATTGTTATGTCATTGGGTGGGTGTCTGATTATGTGCAATTTTATTTTGATATTAAAAGCTAACATTTTATTTTAGCATATTTTTACTTCTGGGTTGTTCAGAGATTGTAATAAGCATCTGTTCCTTCTGTTTAATCCTCTTTGACATAACATTTTAATAGATTTAGCAATCAATTCTGTCCGAGAAGCCGTTTTTGTATTGACGGTCATGTAAACAAAAGAATGGAATAGCAACAGAAATTGCTTTTCAATATAAACATATCGAAATATGATAGTTATTTTTCACACCGACAAGCTTGGACCCTGAAGTCTTTTATGTGATACTTTTTTAAAGGGGCCCACACACTGCGTTTTTGTTCGACAGTTTTGTTCGACGAACAAGTCTCTTCGAATAAAAACGACGAACGTCAGTTGCCCACAGACTACAGTTTTGTTCGGCAGTTTAATAATATGAAGACAATATATGTGTGTGCAGTGGCGGCGCCATTAGCCATAAAATCAAAAGAGAGAAAAAAGAAACGGGCAAAATGGGCGAAGGAAGGAATTGCAATACCATTACAAAGGATTATAAGATCAGGGTGATAAACAGTTTGGATTTTCCGTAAATTGTTAATAGATGTTTACAAAATCTCTAATGTGTTATTACCTTTTGAGTATTGTGTTATAGGTGTAGTAATTTAAATCTTGTAAAATATTTGTATGTTTCAAATTACATTATTTGAATACAATAAGTTCGTGTACAGATCTTGAAATTACGTAGATTAACTAAACTTGAAATGGTACAGATTTTACAGTTATAATAACACGACTTAAATAAATATGAATATATAATACTACATAAAACTACACCACTGCAAAAAATCGTCGTCTTTTAAAACTGTTTACCCCACACACTTCAGATTTGTTCGACGGACATAAACAGGCCGAACCGGATTATTTTCAGCAGATTTGTACGCCAACATCAACGACGGTTTTCGACCCACACACTTCGGTTTTGCGACGTTTTTGTTCGAACAGACTTGTTGAAATCTGTCGAACAAAAACGCAGTGTGTTGGCCCCTTAAAATGCAAAAGGATGGAGAAACATAGTCGAACTTTAATCATTGATTTTTAAGAAATCTTGGAAAACAGAAAATTTGTCTGCATGATCACTATTACTGAAATTACAATATCCTTAACTTTTGTGTATCAGTTTAGTTCCCAATTCTTAGAGTAAAGGTTTTAATAAACGTCATTAATTTGTTTCTGGTGATAATTATTCCTTAAGGGGGGGGGGGGGGGTTGAAAACAAAATTAATCACAAGGTATCAAATCTGGATTCAGGATTTCTAAGAAGATAAACTTAGCAGGAGCAAATGAAGTCTCTCTTCTTTAGTAACTTCCCAAGTAGTTTCCTATTATCATGGCATACTTATCTTTTCTGTTTCGTTTAGATATATATTTTGTTTTATAATTATTGCAAACTTGGAACTATTGCTCACCTTTTGTTGTCTTTGCTATTTTAAAAAAAGTATAGGAAATTATCCTTATTATTTTATTTTAGTATTTTGCAATTCTTACCTTTGCTAACCATCTATCAATAAGTTCATGATAATATAAATAATAAACTCTTATCTTGCATAAAAACTAACAAACTCTCAAATTAAAACTAATTTAAGTACGTATTTCGACAACGAAATAAATGTATTGTAACGAAATGAGTTTACATTACATAAAAGAATCAGATCTCTCGGCGCGATAAAAACGAAATTGTCACACGCAAAAAAAAGAGGCAGACCGGGCGACGTATAAAATCGCTCTTATTTACACATCATTATAAATCATCTCGGCGCGACCGGTAAATATCGTAAATGCAGTGAGTCATCTCACAGATGTACGACGTAAGCAAGGAAGAGTCCAGATTTCCACTGGTATATTGCCGAATTTACTGGTACTATTCGAGAACATTTCATGCATGTGTATATAAGGCGACTGGGTCACCGATGGATTCATTCATTGCGGAATTGATTGCGGAGTAGTTCGGGAAAGAAAGTCCTTAAGTAGTCTCGAGTGCGTGGTAGCCAAAGAAATAAATATAGTAGTGCCGTCTTATATAAATAGAACTGTTACATAAATACGGACAGAGATATTAGTAATAGAACTAAATAAATACAAGTCGTACGATATAAATAAATATAGTGCTGCAGTTTTTATGTAAATATTACCGTGTCATATAAACAGTAGTAAATAAATACGTGTGTTAATTTTGATTTATTAATAGTAGTTTTTAAGTGCATTACATTTACTTCACATTTTTATATTTAGATACGTTAGTTTTATATTTTTATATTGTTAAATAATTTTAAGTTACATAAATATACGGACTGTTTATAAATAAATAATTGCACGAGTTGTTTATTGGAACCCGAAAATGTTACAGTATTTAGATTATTTTAACTTTATTGCGGTTAGGGGCTTTTATTTCGGAATTCATACCAAACTCTCCACCATATTTGGATCATTCTGACTACTTTGGTGTATATAAACACTGTTGAAAAATCCTCGTCATAGGGCCGATTTCTTCACACTCAGATAAGTTCCCGACAAATTTAAGCGGCAGATATGTCTTGTATAACACTTTCTTCACCTGCGTATAAAATTTATCTTGTAGATATTTGGTGGATAATTTGTCGGCTACTCAATCCACCGAATAAGTTATTATCTGAAGGATAATTCATTTATAAAAACATAAATGAGGTTAACGGAATTGTGTAATTGCACAATTTTTGTAAAACTTCATTTTTAGACACTATAGAACGTGTTTTCTTTGTATGGAAGCGTCGTTTTCCAGTATTGAGTATTGGTATGAGTAATTGATTGAAGACGAAGATACGTGTTGAAACTCCATAATTTACAAGTAAAAATTGAAACAAATTCAAATTGAGTTCAAAACAGTGTTATTCAATTCACTACAATTGTTTCACCCTACTAGGGCTTCATCAGGTGATGAATATTATAATATTATAATATAATAAAACTGTTTTGAACTCAATTTGAATTTATTTCAATTTTTATTGGTATGAGGCTCAAAATTGAAACAATTCAAGATATTATTGTTGCAACAGGTGTTCTACCAAATATCTAGAAACGAAAATGATAAAATTCCTATTGTATTTGAAAATGCAGAAGGTGATAATAATGAACTTATTATATATTATATTATTATTAAGCTTGTAATAAACGAATGTAGGGTAAAATCTCAAATAGTATCTCTAATATGGGAGTAAAAATTGTACATATAATATATGTACTACACCATTTGACACTTACCTCCATTTTTGAATACAAATACCATCGCATATGTATCATATCTTATATAACTTTCTTTTGTACTTTTTACCGCCTTCCGGTAGTGTTATGGCAGGGAAAATGTTTTTTTAAATTATCAGTTTTCTTATCCAGACGTAATTAGAATCTGTGAATTACCAGTTTACTAGCATTAATCTGATATTAGTTACAATTATTTTTGCGATGTTGTCAAAGCAGTTCCTGGCAATAGCTATCATGTAGATAACTTATTATTAATTTTATGAAGAAATGTGTATTTTGCCTATCTGTCAGATATCAATCACCTTGCAGATACGTATCCAAAACTTTTATCCGAGTGTGAAGAAATCGGGCCATAGACGTTAATTTTAAAACGATAAAGTGTTAGCAATAAATATTTTTTATATATTACATATGTTCTAAATTATGTCTATAAGTTGTTTATGAATATTTGTTTGTTGTAAATACACGTGCATTGAGTTATGTAAATAGATTTTAAATAAATCGTTTTTTAATTAGGAATTCTTTTGGTGCTTAAGTTATCTCTAGAGTTTACATAATTTATCGTTAATCACAATTACGGAAGGGAAAGTTGAAATCGTGATGTACTATAAAATATATATTTAATCTATTTTATAATTAGTTCACGTTGACTTTGTTGAAATTAAAAATATATCGATATCGTCTATTGGCGTGAATAAAGTGAACAAGCATTTGTGAACCAGAACCTGGTTCTTATTATATCGTAACATAATATATAATAATTTATTATTAACAATAATAAACTCTAGTTTTATGATGAAATTGCAACTTTAATCATACGGTAAATATCACGAACAAAATTCTCTTCAAAAGGGAAGTACTGTTATATACAGATGCCCATTAACTCTTATAGTATAGAAGATACATGAGCGATTAAATTATAGTAGTTGAATAGCATTTGCAGATTTATCATTTCATGTCAACTTTTGAAGATATTAATATAAAATTGTAAATTGCCGTTATCTTCGTCACCATTGAAGATAGAACAAAACTAGAAATGGAATCTGATTTATATTTTACTTTTTTTATACGTATTATAAGGACGTATTGTGATGACGAAAATTTTCGACCTCGAGATTTTACCGAAAAAGTGGTTTTAAAAAAATGTCTCTCTCTATTTCTCTCTCTCTCTCTCTCTCGCCCTCTCCCTCTCTCTTCCTCTCCCTCTCTCTCCCTCTCTATGTGTGTAACCACGGTAGCGGTCAAACGGCTATAGATACCAATTCCAAAATTTGTATTTACGAGTATAATCTCCCTCTTGAGATCAGTAAAATTGGTAGACTAGAAGTAGTAGTTTATTTCTGTAAAAAAATCGAATTTTGCAAATATTTTGTCAATTACAAAGTTTAAACAAATTTATAAGGAATTTAAATGTACTCAACACTAAATTTGAGAAAAATTGTATTAAAAAAGTTTTTCGATAATCCTTCCAGAAGTAGGTCTTTTACTCTTATCGAAAATCAGTTTCTTGCGAATATCTCGCAAGTCATGTTTTCTAGGCAGGTTTATGACGAGTATAAAAGTATTTAAAACATGATTTTCAATACCTTTTGCATAAGAAAAATTTCAAAATTCGGACCGGTAGTAACACTTTTACTCTTAGCGAGTAGCACTTTTGAATATCTGGCAGAGTATGCATTCTATAGAAATTTATTAAGAGAATAGAAGTACTGAGAATAGGATATTGAATAATTTTTACATAAAAAAAGCTCAAAATTTGGCATATTTTTCTAAAAAAATAAAACAATTTAGAAAAATTTTGTATAATTTGAAAGTTGTGTGGTGGCCACACCTCATTTTATCGATTAGCGATTTTTTGCAAATATGTCGTGAATTATTCATTCTATATACAGATTTATCAAGAGTGCAAAAGTATTTAGAGCTGGATTTGCAATGTTTCTTGTATACACGAAAGTTCAAAATTCGGGCCGGAAGTAACACTTTTACTCTTAGCGAATAGCACTTTTTTCAAATATCTTGCAAAGTATGCATTTCATAGAGATTTATTAAGAGAATAGAAGTAGTTAGAATATGATTTTGAATTATTTTTGTATAAACAAATTCTTAAAATTCTATAATTTGAAACGCTACTACGTATAAGAAAGTCGTGTGGTGGCCACACCCCATTATTTATTTTTTACTAAAATTTTATAATCTTAATTATTAAATTAAACGTGATCTTATGTTTTTATAAATGGCTATATTATGATTGTTGGCTATGACTTTATTAAAGGTTACAAGCTTTGGTATGATTATCTTTTTAAACTTTTGATTATAATGGAAGTCATTGAATTACAATTATTTTTTTTAGGGAATAATCGGCAAGAAGGTTTTGAAAAATTATTTTAATGCGAAAAAGATATAATAGAATAAATATTAATTGAATACAGATGATCATTAAACTATATGGCACATTTATTAAGAGAAAAAAAAAACAGAAAAGTTACTGCAAATACAATAGTAACGAAACCAACATTTAAATAAATACTTTGCAAAGGAAATAAGCGGAGGGCGGAAAATATTGGGCAAGTAGGTACGTACCTGTATTAGCAATCCAGTTCGGAAAATAAACAACAATAGTTGTCAAATAAGTAGAATTCCAAAATGGTAAGACGGTGTGAAATGTGCGTCCAGAGTAGTTGTCCTCATTTTGAACATTTAGTGACATAATATTAGCTATTGCTTGCTTATTAGTATGTTTATTTCCTTAATTTTAATTTAATTACTACCTGTAGGAATTTATCTTCCTTTTTTTCTCTTAATAAATACTTCAATTCAATTAAGAGGAGCGTTTACCTATCGAAAACTAAGGCATCGCCGTTTCGCGTTTTTTGAATTTATTTTGTAATTTTAGAATCTCAAATTTGGGTTAGTGATGCAAAAGGCATCAATTTATAATGTCAAAGTCAGTTTTTGTACTAATTTATTTTCTTAAAAAAGTTATGCGTTTTAGAAATAACGACAAAAATGCATGAATTTAATTAATGTCTACTAACTAAAACTGATACACAAACGCAAAAAAGGAGGTGTGGCCACCACACGACTTTCTTATACGTATGAGCGTTTCAAACTGTACAATTTTAAGAATTTTTTTAATACAAAACTTATTTAAAATCCTATTCTAAGTACTTTCATTGTCTTAATAAATCGCCATAGAATGCATACTTTGCAAGATATTATCAAAAAAGTGCTCCTCGCTAACAGTAAAAGTGCTACTTCCGGTCCGAATTTTGAAATTTCATATATACAAAAAATATTGCAAATCCAGTTCTAAATACTTTTGTACTCTTGATAAATATATATAGAATGCATAACTTACGACATATTTGCAAAAAATCGCTATTCGATAAGAGTAAAAATGGTACTTCCGGCCTGAATTTTGAAATTTTGTTTATACAAAAGATATTGAAAATTATATTTTAAATACTTTTTTACCCGTAACGTACTTGTCTAAAAAGCATGACTTGCGAAATATTCGCAAAAAACTGATTTTCAATAAGAGTAAAACACCTACTTCCGGTAGGAATTTCGAAAAACTTTTTAAATAAAATTATTCTCAATTCTAATTTTAAGTATATATGAATTCCTTATAAATTTGTTTAAACTTAGTAGTTGACGAAATATTGGCAAAATTCGATTTTTTCGCTGAAGTAAACTGCTACTTCTGGTCTACCGATTTTACTGAAAAACTAATCAAATCTCAAGAGGGAGATTGTACACGTAAATACAAAATTTGGAATTGATATCTACAGCGGTTTGGCCGCTATCGTGGTCAGAGAGAGAGAGAGAGAGAGAGAGAGAGAGAGAGAGAGAGAGAGAGAGAGAGAGAGAGAGAGAGACATTTTTTAAAAACCACTTTTTCGGTATCAGGGGACTTCAAAACGTGGACATCTGCAAAAATCTCGAGGTCGAAAATTTTCACCATCACAATACTTCCTTATACTACGTATAAGAAAGTAAAAACAACCTCCAAGCGCCAGCTGCACATTTGATGTACGATATAAAAAAAAAAACTATTTGTAATTATTTTTGAAGATAAAAAATATTAAATAGTAAACATTGTCACACACATTTCACACTAGGTTTTTCCAAGCTATTGCGTCGTCTATCCCCACTTTACGGCATCTCTACCGGTCCTAGCGAAGACGAAAATCTATCGGAATCGGTCGGCTATTCCAGACTTAAGTCAGAGTGACAGTTTGTAATTAAAAAGAAATGTCATATATACCTATAATATTCGAGTGTTTAATAATATAAGTTATGGGCAAGCGAAAATTGGCTTATTATAAAACATCAACAGTTCGGTAAGTGCTCATTCTTTATACATTATGTTTCCCATCTATAGTATTCCTTTATCTATGACAGAATCTGTGAATAAAACCGAAGCGCTGTGACAGAACCGAATATCGTCTACCTCCACCTACTCACATCCCCTTGCGTCTACTCGTCCCGCGAGTAAATTAAGTTGCATAAGGTTCTATTGTTAGTAAACGCCCCTCTTAAAGCTTTTTTTTTTGTATTTTTTCACATTAAAATAGTTTTTCAAAGCCTACTAGTCTCTTATTTACTCAAAAAGAATGGTAATTGAATTATTTCCGCTATAATACAAAATTTAAACAGAACCAAATCAAACCGCCTTAGGCGTTTTCAGAAATTAAACCCGGACATTGCGGTTACAACACGGTTATTTTTTTTTTAATATCTTGAAAAGTTGATAATAAATTATAAATCTAAAAACGTGCTGAATCCTCGGCAAATTTCTGAGCTTTGCAAATTTAACAGTTTCGATATCTTAAATACTTACCCATATAAAGTGATTAGTGATTACAAATGGGAACCTGTTTATTAAACGCAACTTTTTTGCATTGTTGTTACTATAGTTTATTCACCATTTATATTGAATAATGTCAATCATAATTTAAAAATGCTGTTCGTAGTTTTTTATATTTTGACCTTGATACTACTAACACGGTTATTGCCTTAGCCATTGACGGCTCGTAAGTAATATAGAAGAGGGGTTCACGTTGCCTACTTGTTACATAAATCATAAATCTTGCGTATGCAGCCTATGTCCAACGCATTAGTAATTATTATAAATTAACAAATGCTACAACCTCATCTGTACCACGTGTTAAATTAAAATTTGTCATTTTCTTTGATTTATGAAGAATTGTTTTTCGACACAGACGAGTCGTCACTGACCTTGACCGTGAATTTTAACAGGAAGTGTTATGACTGGTTTCGTCAGTCTTATAGTTCAAATACTTCTATATAATTATGTTGCAATTTTCTATTTGGATGGCGATGTTGAAAATAATATCTTTTACGGCACCTAGTTTTCCTTTATTCCACGGCTGCCTTTTCATCCTTTAATAGACCCGTTGACCTTTTATATAAGTAGGTATACAAAAATTACATGAATCGTAGATACATAACTCACTTCTGCGTCAGCTCATGTATTACCATAATAAAGCTTAAATACGGCAAGATATATTTTCTTCTTGTACCTTATTTTATCATTACATTTAATATCTGTTGGAGCTTCAGTCAAGTCAACATTTCTTCACCGGTACGTTTTTAATATACCATGATTTGCTAATATATCTATATGTAGACATATTAAAGAGTTTTGTAATACGGAAAATGCGACTTTACAATGAAATAAAATAAAAACCATTTTAAATATAACCAAACTTTTTATATTATTTCGATCCATAGTTACATGATCTATATAGGTATTACACATCATTTAATTGTCTACATCGGTTTAATAAAAACGAGGGAATTCAATGAATATAATTTTCGAGGAATTTTTACAATAACTCGGGCCTAATGTAGGAAATGCACAAAAACCCGGAAAAAGACATGTGCTTGAAATCCAAAAATACAAAATAATTATAATATTCATACACCTTTTGACATTCGTTGTATTTGTCATCGAAACGATGGAAATTTGTTAACAAAGATTGCCTTCTAAACAAAATACCTAAGTATTAAATACAAAAGCAATATTTAATACAATTATTTATGATATAGAATCTGTACATGACTTTCACATAACACTGCTTGAGTAGTGGATACTATGATCCTTAAATATCAATTAGTTAGGTTAATTTCTTTGTTCTGAAATTGTCCCGGTTGATATTAATTTGTAGCTTGGCATTGAATTCACATGTGTAGTTCGTACCTTGGCGGTGTAGGTTGCTACTTGCTACTTGCATACACAAATGATAGTCTTTCTACTAAATTTCCTTGAAACCAAGAGCGGAATTTAAAACGCTTCTTCAACAATAATAATACTATATTTATACAAATTTGTGAATAGATTTTTTTCGAATTTTTGCAGTTTTGGTCTTTAGATAAGTTGAAGTTTAGTTTCTTCATCAGTAATCCAGTGATTACGTGGAACTTTCAATTTACTTACTAGAGTTCCCGTACTTCTAAATTGTAAATACGATATTGCAAGTATTGTAGGAATATGAACAATTTTTTATCAGGATGTCATTGACTAAAGATTTGCTGGTGATTCTCTATATTGGGCACCTATAATTAAAACAATTTCTTTTTAATTCTTTCCTCGTAAAATGATTATTTGAATTGGAATGTATTCACAAACCGCATTTGGCCAGATATCTACGATACGATTACCAAATGAATTTGTTCAAAGAAAATGCTGATTATGTAGTAATTTCTAATTAAGTATGCATATATAATATTATACGGCTTTGCACCAAAACGCTAAAAAACATTCAAATTGAAAGTAAATATTTGAATCTTTCTTAAATTAGTTGCCATTGTCACACATGCCATCCTTTAGAAACTAATTCACCTAATTAGAAAAAGATTGCATGCATTCTGTCGCTAACTACGTAAGCAAATTAAAACATTATTATTGAATACGGTATTTGTCAATTGAAAGACAAATTGTTTTAAATTACACATTAATGATGAATGTTTAATTGCTTTACTAGATAAGATAATTCATATTCATCTTTTCCACTAAACTTACGTCAGTACTAATTGTAAGCTAATACTGATGTCGAATGTTCCAGACATGTTAGTGAATGGGTAAAACATTTTTTACAATGGAGCAAAGGCATTCTTTTAACGTTTTATACAGGGTGTTATAAATTTATTAAATAAATGCTATAACTTTTAAGTTCGAAAAGTTACGAAGAAATTTTTTGAACAAAACTTGTTTGTTTTATTGTGATGCATATTTTGAAGGTTTCAGTCTGCTCATATATTCTTTTGTTTTGTTGCTATGGAAACCAACTTTGTTTTTGAATGGCACTCCTATGTTTTCTTTTAGGATTTCGAAATAAACGTATTTTTATCTATTCATTAGAGGTTTTTGTTATTATGAAGATAACACGATATATAAAAAAGAAGAAAAATAATAAGCTAATATGAGAAGATATGGTAACCTTAAGTGAACAACAACGCATTGAAATATGAAGTATGTATGGACATAGGCGACTAAGATACAATTAAGTACGTTTCTTCAGGAACAGTGTTCTCACCATATTAAAAATGTTGAAACTCTTCTAGTTTTATGAGTATTCAAAAATCTGGCAGGACCAAGTCAGCAACAAACGCGGATAAAGTTTTGTACGTTATTTTATCATTTGATGACGTGCCAAAGAAATGGGAATTAGTAGAAAAGTTAGACATTAAAAAAATAAAAGAGAGAAAACCTTGTGCCTACAAACATGGGTACCATATGAATTACATGGAGACCATTTTAACAGGAAGATGGAATTTTGATCAGATGATAGAAATATGCAATGTAGCATTCTCCGATGAATCAACGTTTCTGCTTGCAACTGTAAAACGACATAATGGTATTGGTCTAAGCACCCGGTGAACGAAGGACATGCACCTGACCCTTTTTCTTCAAATCCTAAACCCTGATAGATGCTGCAAAATCAGTTCATACCTGTATTACTGTATTATTATACATAAATATTGAATAGAATTATCTTCCATCCATTGTCAGATATGTTAGGGAGTCCATAAACAACGTTTTCCGTAACAGGTGGACTTGCAAAATGCGAGCGATTGAGTGGTCGACCAGATCCCCAAATTTATCACCGCCAGACTTCCCTATCGTGTCATGTTACAATAACGTATACAAAGAAATACCACTTAATTTGGGAGATCTCGAGTAGTAAATAAGTCTTGAAATGCGCCAAATACCTGTAGAGGTATTACACAGGGGTGCAATAAATTTTGAAGACCAATTCGGTCAATATTTGGCAACCAATTTCAACGTTTGCTTTTGAGAACTTTTTCTTTGGTTTAAAGTATTTTTATGTTCCGATCGTTTTGGCTCTTTTTCAATAAAGTTTGGCTTGTTTCAATCGTTTTTACTTTCTTATACGTAGTATAAGGAAGTATTGTGATGATGAAAATTTTCGACCTCGAGATTTTTGCAGATGTCCACGTTTTGAACTACCCTGATACCGAAAAAGTGGTTATTAAAAAATCTCTCTCTCTCGCTCTCTCTCTCTCTCTCTCTCTCTCGCTCTCTATTTTCATAAGGACAAAATATCATTAAGTAATAGATAAAAAAATACGCTTATTTTAAAATTAAATGTGCTTCTTAAAAAAAAATAATAGCCATAGTAATAAAATAAAAGAAGAGACAAACAGACAACTTAACCAAACAACTTTGATCTAAAACATTCTTTCATAACTTTTCGAACTGAAAAGATACATCCATTACGTAATGCTTTTGTTAAAAGTATAATTACTAACTGTATGTACCGCGAGATCAAAAATTTATATTGATAAAGGCTTGTCATGGAATGTAAAACGTCTCATGGCAAACCTTTATCAATATAATTTTTAATCCCATGGTATTTATATGGTTGAATCGCTTTTGCAACCGACATGCGCCAATAAACTAAAATTGCGTCAAATTTGGGATGTTGGAAAATTTTATCTATCAAGTAATGTAGCCTACAAAAGTCTGATTACTTTTTGACTTTTATTATAATTGTCATCCAAATAATACAAATTTGTAACTGGTTTTCATGTAATAATATTTTCCTATACCTTATTCCAAAAAGGAAGAGACGAAATTCTGAACAGAACCCCAATTCAAATTACAACGTGTAACTGAAATGTGAAATCAATTTTAGGCGGTAAAATTAAATTTAAATATCTGTCTGACATATGAAATCTGTACCAAATGAAATTGCATATAGATTCTTCAGAGATAAATCCACAGTTTAGGCACAGATAAGGGAGATCAATCTCCCTTATCAGTGGTTAAGGCAACAGAATGGTAAATGTAGTAATCACAAAACATGAAAGTAAATAAATTTGTCTAGAAAACAAACAATGTCAAAGATGTCAAAATATTTGACAATTGACAACAAATAGCGAATGTAGTATGGTGTTATTTAACACACACTTGGAGTCATGTTCAGAATTTTGTCTCTCTCTTTTTGGAATAAGGTATAGCGGAATCTATATAAGTATCCTTATACCTTATTCCAAAAAGAGAGAAACGATATTCTGAACAGACCTAAGTGAAAGTTATTTCTTATTGATTGACAGCAAGGCTAAATAACACCATACAACATTCGCTTTGCTATCAATTGTCAAATATCTTAACATCTTTGACTTTGTTTGTTTTCTAGACAAATTTATTTACTTTCATGTGCTGCGATTACTACATTTACCATTCTGTTGCCTTAACTGTGGATTTATTTCTGAAGAATCGATATACAATTAATTTGGTACAGATTTCATATTTCAGACAGATATTTAAATTTAATTTTACCGCCTTAAATGGATTTCACCAGTTACAGGTTGTAATTTGGACTGGGGGTCTGTTCAGAATTTCCTCTCTCTCTTTTTGAAATAAGGTATAGATATTAATTAATAAGCTTAATTTTAATGTCGGTCGATGGGAATTTGTGGTGGCATTGAATAGTCGAGTTTAGTTCGTACTTTGACCATGTCAGTTGTCTAAAACGATTGCGGCCAATAAATATTGCGCACAATTTTGACATTTAATGACTTTTTTATGAAATTTGGTAAACCAGGCTTTCGACTACAAAAACGTGAAATTAGTTAATAATGTAAAACAACGCTAACCTATATAGCTGCTATTAATGCTTAGAACGTGAATATTATAGGTATATTAGATCAAAAACAATTAATTTTTAAAAGTGTAGGTAGGTATTTATTGAAATATTTTATAATGAAAATGGAAATTATAAACATATCACAATTATCGTGTTGCTATATGAAATGGTTTCCTGAAAATATCGCCCGCACACTGGGTAACATGATATTTTTCAATATATAAAAAATAGGCTCCTGTATAAAACCGACCATTTATTTAAGTGAATTGTCCAAGTCCTTGAGCACTTATCCATCCCCATACACATTTGGAAAGTCGACCACCAGCAATTAGTGTAGCCTTCGTCAAAACGGGAGTTTGGAGGTCTATAAACTCAAACACGACCATTATAATACGATTGAAATACTTTCTCGTCACTAAAAACTAGATCAAAAAAAGTTTTCTAATTGCAGGATGATTACGTAAATTACATTGTTGTTTAATGCGACGCCGCGCAGTTCTAACAGAAGCAGGATAAATATTCTGATATTTTGCCGCTACAGCAGTCTGAAATGGATTATCTTGCAAGAAGGTTATTAAATTCTTCTCATCCTGTATCGAAGATACACTAGGCCGACCACTTCCAACTTTTCTCTCAAGGATTTGGTCATTATACGAGGGATATTCGGATAGTAAGGTCCGAATCGCCGTAGCTAATTGAATGTCGCGCGAAAATGGAAACGCGCATGCGCAGCGACTCCCGACATGCCTTGCTCGTCAAATGACGCCATTCGCATTGGTATTGTAGCAGTGTGTTGTTTACAGTGTCCGTTTAAAATGTTTAAAACAATTGATCAGCCCGCTGACTGTGAAATACGGTCAGTGCAGTGGCGGCTCGGGGTGGTTCACATAGGGAGTGCATAATTTCAAAATTAAAAAGTGTAATACAAGAACGCTTACCCAATCTTTATAAGTTTCACCGACATACTGTTCCAGACAGGTTCTGTTTATTGTACAGTTTGTTTTGAGGGAATAATAAATATAACACTACAGTTTGATTACGTCTGACTATAAACGAAGTCCATTTAGTCGATTTATCTAATTCTGCCGTAAAATTTATCAATTCCCGAAAAATGCCCTTGGTATTCGACGTTTTCCGTTCATCATGACCCCGAAGTGCTAGTTTAAACGCGCCACAAAATCTAATGCAATTTATTATTAAATTTAACACATGCCTATTTTTTTGTTACCTGTTCATTGTGTTGTTGAACTGCTTTTCTATATGATGATCTAAAACATTCTGAATGTTATTTTTTCCTAACATTCTTAGACTAAATATATTTTTCAAATGCCCTTCGGAATTTTCATGTTTCGTAATTTTAGCACTAAGATGAATTAAGTCTTTTATTCCGTTCTTTGACCAAGACGGTTCACCACCAAACAAAAGACACGGAAAACAAATCAAAGTATTTTTAATTTCACACCCACAAATCCAGTCATTTTTCTGATAAATATTCATTTTGAATTTTCTTATAACGTCTTTACCTTTAACAGATTGTTTATTTTCTAAACATAATTGAGGCATCGGCCGTTTAAAATTTTTTATTGCGATTTTTTCATCATACGTTAACCGCGAAAACGATCTTACAACAGCGTTGAGCAGACGGGAATCTTGCTCACATGCTATGTATTATACGATATGGAACTAGAACAAAATACAGTTCTCCCCACCTTCAATGTAATGTTTAATGGCTTAACGCAGCAACAGTAGCGCTTTGCTCATGGGTATGTTTCTCTCGGTGGAAGGGGTCTTTACATCCGTGCGCTGTTAGTCGTCATTATATCTGTGACGACGATCGGTGCATGTAGGTTGTTTCGCGTGCCGTACACGCGACGTTCCTGTTCAATAACTATGAATACGTAATAAATAAATACTTTCACAGTTAGTCGCCGCTTGGTTTGTTTTGTTTCAAAATTCCAGGGGGTGCAATTGCTCACTTGCTCTCATTAAAGAGCCGCCACTGGGTCAGTGACTCGGTTTTTGACAGCAAGGAACGTTTCAGCAGCGGATATTCGTAGACAAATTAGTGAAGTTTATGGCCCCAATGCGATGAGTGACAGCAAAGTGCGTAAGTGGGTGAGAGCTTTTAAGGACGGACGGGAAAATGTCCATGATGAACCGCGATCAGGCCGACCATCAGTGATCACAGAAGATTTGGTCAATGCCGTGGACGAAAAGATTCGGGAAGACCGGCGATTCACAATTTCAACTTTAGCATTGGAATTTCCGAATGTGGGTAGAACAACTGTGCACAAAATTGTCTCTGAAAATTTGAAATTTCACAAATTGTGCGCACGTTATCCTCCCAGGCGGCGGGCGTCTATGACTTAGGCATACAAAAGCTCGTAGAACGTTATGACAAATGTTTAAACAAACATGGAGATTATGTGGAAAAATAGAGAAACATGTAAATAATTAAATATAAACAGTTTTTTGAAACAATCTGCGATGGTTTATGTTTTTTCAGAAATCGGACCTTACTTTCCGAATATCCCTCGTACCATTTCTTTTTTATGGAGCGTACAGTGCTTTTTGCAATTCCAAATCTTGTAGTCACGTTCCTTTCAGAACAACCTTCTTCAAGTAAGGTAACAATTTTAGTTTTCTCTGCGGAAAATACATGAGGAGGACTTTTCTCGAAATGACAGATTAATAATTATAATGTTTACAATCAAAAAAATTGCTGCCGGATATTTATTGGACCGCAACCGTACATAGCTAACCTTGGGCATGAAATATTATCTGCGCTGTGTTTCTGCTCTGTCCGCATATTTCAGGAATTTACATTTAGAAAAAATGTTCCGGCGGTTTAATTAGAAATACCTTCTTCCTTAATAATCATGTTTATTTTTTTGTAATTCGGTTCAAGCATAATGTGGACGAAAACGTATTCTAAAATTTTCTTAATGAATGGTGTGATTGTACCGCAGTTCATTGCCTTTTCTACTAATAGTGGGGTACTAAACAATTTCACGGCTATTATGTTCGATAGTGCTGGACTTACTGGACTAGTTGTGCTGCTTGCGTGCTTGAGATAGTGAAATACCTGATACCTAAATAAAATATGTGTCTGAAATTTATTAAAAAGTAAAACCTATGAAATTATTTTTGTAATAATTCGTTCTTTTATATGATGGCAACGAACCCTAGCACTATGCAGCGACCGCCTGTTATTACTCCAGAATTTAATCCCTAATTATTCTTTATCAAGAGAGTTAGTTGAGAAAGCGTCATAGGTGTTGGTGGGGGTATACCGATATCGATCCAATAATCTTTGGACGTGTATCCAAACGTCCTGCTCAACTTCAACATGTAATGGCATACTATCACCATTTCTCATAGAGTTTTATTGTCCAATAACGACCTATAGAGGAGACGCGTTATATTCAATTGCATGTCATTGGTCCCATTCAGCAGACGCAACTGTTGTGGAACTGTTGAGGAAACGTCTGCTGGATGCATACGCTACATTTGCGCTACATCGAATTACGTCACGATTACATCGACTACTTTACGGAGCGGACGGCCATCTTTTGTAGCGCATTCTATTACCGCTACGTATCGGTAACACGTTGAGTAAGATGGCGCTAACTATATGAATTTAAAAATTAATTGTATGAAATTACAGATGTGGATGAGATTCACAATAGATTAGGGTCGGGTAGTTGTTTTATCGAAGGTAATTTTATGTAAAACTTAATTACTACTAGCTTTTACAGATGAAGAATATTTTGCGCATTACATACAACGTAAATGTTCTTTTGAATGTAGTGTATCACCAATGGTGACAACTGACAACAGTCAACAGCCAAGACTAATCAAAACAAATAATAATAATAATAAAATAACCTTTATTTCGCAGTTGCTATTAAAATATGTATACAAATATATTACTTACAAACTAAAACTTTTTCTATAATATACTTACGGACTAGTTCTTCAATATTCTAATGTTCTTAACACTTAAAAAACTACAATTTAATCACTACTAAGTGAATCAACCCTACTTACTAACTAATTGCTACATATATTTAAATTTCCATTCTTGTTTACCTATTATTCGTTTGTAGTTTATACAATTTCTATCAAGCACTGTGATTAGTGTCAATATCCACTTTATCATTTGTTCTTACATATTTATACACTTATATACAAGTATAATTAAGCTATTACATTTGTTTGTTAAATGACTACCAGCACAAAGATCACACTTGCAGCACAATTACCACGTTTCTCCATTTTTACATTCTTTAGCAAAATGATTCTACCCTGCACATTTATAACATCTATTTGTAGGTCTTCATACACCTTATATCTTTTTCATCCTACATTCATTTGTGCCCTGTCTATGATGCTGGAATACATCTCTAGTTGACCAAATAATGTAATATTTCCATAGTTCTTCCAACGAACTATATTAGTAAACCAATTTTTTATTTTACTAATATAGTTTGTTGAGTTCTTCTTTTTCTTGTATGAGTATTTTTTTTCTATTTTAAGTTTAGCTGAGAAATCCTTGTCTACATATGTTAATCATTTTGTATAATAGTCCCGTACACTTTTTCATTGTTTTGATCAATAACATCTTCTTCAACACCAGTAATTATTATTTTCGGATTTCTTAATTTCGGTTCAGAAACTACTTACTTCCAATTTCATTTATGACTTTTCTCTTAATTTTTCAAATAAACAAGAACTGATCAGCTGACTTCTGTCAAGTGTGTTAGCAAGTAGCACATCCAACAACATAACATTAAATTTTGAATTTCACTCAACTGTTGTCGATGTAGCGTACGCTACCGATGGAGCGGAGCATGTGCTTCTGCTGAATGCAACCATTGATGACATTTACATGTTGTCATAGCTGTATTAGTGAAACTAGAAAAGTTACTTTGTTAAATTACATTTGACATATTTCATTAGTTTAGATAGAAAATGTATACATTGTTCATAAGATACGCATTCTTGGCAAATAAACACATAATTATCGTCTCAATATTAAATTTCTCTTTTACATATTTTTAGTAGACTAATAGTTCAATTCGGTGTTGCCAGATACATCATATCTGTCAAAAATGCGTGTGTTGTGTATATTTTGCCTGTCAAATTTGCGTCTTTATTTTTGCTTTGATATAAATTGTATAAAACAGTTCTTCTTAGAACTGTACATCTTGTTTATTATCTATATACGTCTTTTGAATATAATGCCGAAAAGTTTCTGTAAACATTCGAAGCTTTTTACAAACTGTTTCTGTAAACAGTCGAAGCTTTTTACAAACTTTTCTATAATCATCTGATTAATGTGAATACCATAAGTATTGGTTATTTTAAATTTTATTATGGATACGTCATGAAACATTTATGGTTTTTCGACAATCTAAATCAATATAATAAATAAGTTGAGAAAGACTGAAGTTTTAGAGCATTTCAATTACTAAATATATTACGTTATACTTATTGTATTGTGAATAAATATTTTTTTTGGTCATATCAAATGTCACTGACAGAAATAAAAATATATCCGGCAACATAAATAAGACGAGACGTCATGGATCTAGTATAGCTACTATATTTAGGACAGCTGACTCGTCGGCCATTTTGGAGATAGATGTCAGTCATATTACGTACTTATTTTTAGTTATCATTATATAGTATGATCAAAAAGTCTTTGGATCGCTATAGCCATGAAACGTAAAGCTATCTATAGAATTATTTACTTCTGTGGTTCTTGACTTTGAAGTATACATAAGTCAACCTAAATAACCTAAATAATTATAACCTAAAATCTATTTTATTTGTGACTTATGTATACTTCAAAGTCAAGAACCACAGAAGTAAATAATTCTATAGATAGCTTTACGTTTCATGGCTATAGCGATCCAAAGACTTTTTGATCATACGTTATATTCTGGGTATTTCTTAAATATACGACTATTGTAAAAAAATTATACCTACATTATTTCACGTCCTAAACCGGCTTAATAAAGTCAATTATTCGAGGTTCTATTCAACATTTGCTATTAGCATACATATTTACCGCCTTAAAATTATCTCCAAAATGGCGGACGAGTCAGCTATGCTTTATACAGGGTTATGATAAAGTAACGCACAAAATTCATAAAACGTACAATCTTCATTTTTGAAAAAAATGCAAAAACACGTCAAACAGTTTATTTTATTCCGCGTCTTTTAACATAAGTCAAAAAAATAAAACGTCAAATTTGTCAAAGTTATGACGTCAACAATATTTTTTTTAAATGTGAAGCTTGGTTTTTTTTACTTTATTTGATAAAGCTTGTTTTTCTGCATTATAAAGAAATAATTGAAGTAAGGGTCACATAAGAAAAAACTAAAAAAAAAAAACGAATTAGACATGAAATGACTCGTATAACTCCGCAGATGATCGAAGACTCTGTAAATCAGGTCTACCATCGTCTTGGCCTATGTCAGATAGTGAACGGGACACAGGTTGAACAATTCCTGTAAGAAATCGTTTTGTTTTAATGGACTGTTTAGTTAATTTAAATGTTATTACTATAATAAAGTTTATTTTGTTTTTTATTAATTCTCTCAGTTTTTTCTTATGTGACCCCTACTTCAATTATTTCTTTATAATGCAGAAAAACAAGCTTTATCAAATAAAGTAAAAAAAAACAAGCTTCATATTTAAAAAAAATATTGATGACGTCATAACTTTGACAAATTTGACGTTTTATTTTTTTGACTTATGTTAAAAGACGCGGAATAAAATAAACTGTTTGACGTGTTTTTGCATTTTTTTCAAAAATGAACATTGTACGTTTTATGAATTTTGTGCGTTACTTTATCATAACCCTGTATAGTAGTTGTAGATCTAGTATGACGTACAATTGAATATAACGCGTTTCCTCTATAGTTCTGTGCCTCTTGGAGTGGGTAATACCGCCATCTTGGAAACGTTCGATTTATACATTTCTATTATTAGCTTCCTCTAAGATATGTTTCGTACCTAAACATGTGTTAGAGGGATGTAATAAAACTTGTGAAATAAGTAAAGTCGAGTTTGATTTGACGGTTTGACAGGTATAATATAGGTTATTTTACCATTCGACAGTATCTGTCAAATGGTATAATAACATCACCACTCTCGTTAAGAGAAGATTAAATTTACATATTGCGGCTGTATTTTTTCTAATAATATTGGCGCCATTTTCCTCATTTAAATGGGCTCTTACTCTTTGTTTAACCAACATCCTAACATACAAATATTTTTAAGAAAAATAAATTTTTAAATATCTACTATAGTCTATTTTTAAAGTAGCGAGACGATTTTCTGAACATACCCCTGTCCCAAATTACATGCACGAAAATCTTGAAAACAGTATATCGAGTATATCTGATAACTATTACTGTCGAGCTCTGAAAGGAACTGGTAAAGTATATAATGAAATAACGGAGAAATAATAGAAACAACAACAAGACTTAACCATAAACAATGTCAGTGACAGAATCTGAGCAAGAATGATACGGTGTCATTTGGCCTTGATTTCAACCAATGAGGTTTCACTGTCAAAGTGGTCTGTTCAGAAATTCGTCTCGCTACTTTAAAAATAGAGTATACAAAACAATAATTTGTCAAATTTGTTTCTAGGAAACCGGTTTAAACGGTCTACCACGCCTTATAGTCTACACGTCAGAGGACGCTCATTATTCAGTAAAAAAACTGACCTCTTTTCTTGGACTTGGAAGTGATAGTGTGTGCTCGATCAGAACAGATGCAATAGGATGTATGGACGTGGAGCATCTCATAGAAGAAATCGAGAGGACTACGAAAGAGGGTTCAGTGCCTTTGATGGTGAGTGCCACCGCGGGCACGACAGTTTTAGGATCTTTCGATGACCTCGAGGCGATAGCAGATATTTGTAAAAAGCACAAGATTTGGATGCACGTGGATGCCGCGTGGGGTGGTGGCGCACTTATGTCCAAGAAACACCGTCATCTTCTTAAAGGAGTAGAGAGGTAAAATATAGATTTTGATCCGATTTTGTTTTTTTTTTTTGGTTTGTACAAGGTTTTATACTTCTCGATTAGACTCAAAAGACTGAAGCAGCAAAACATTAATAATAATAAACACTATGATAAAATATAATAACTTAAGAGGGATCTCTACTTCCAGCCGCTGAGGCCACTGTAGATAGTTTGATTTCCCCATAAAATTAACAGCAAATATTAATCAATTTTTAATTTTTTTATACCAAATGAAAGAGAATTCGAATATCTATGTACGCCTAGAAATATTTTTTCTAAAAATATTTTAGAAATTGTCATAATTAGCAGCAGAAGTAGGTCAATATTAGACATTTTGTCGAATTTATTTTGAAATAAATAAAAAGAAATTCAAAATTTTACTACTAAGCGTACGTAAATTTGAGTTTACTCTACAAATTGGTGTAATTATTTATAGCATTGGTTAAAATTTGAACTTAGTTTTAAGGGGAAATCGTAACCACTGCAGTGATAATGTTCATGATTTTTGTACATTGTCAAATGGACTGGCCCGTCCAGTAGAGATCCCTCTTAAACTTAACTAAATTTGGACATGTAATTTTTTTTGGAATAAAACAATAAAAGCAAGGCAATATCTAACTGTCTGAACAAAACATTGTCGAATGTAAATTCAAGAATGGGAAGGTTACAATTATTGAAATGGAATTTCGATATCGTTCAAGGTGCTCTGTTGCGATATGTGATTGCAAATAGGCCTTGTTCAGTCGATTAAAGAAACCACGAAACAAAAATGGTTACCTACCATTTTTACGCAAAACTGCAAATTTCCGCTTTGGTTAATTGCACTAGAAACCGTGTTCAATGTTATTACATACGTATACACTTTCTATATGGGTATATACTTTTATAGGTGTTGTAAATGACCTGATTACTCTTTTTACGATTCTGTACTAAATTATTAATTTATTGTCACTAGGCCACTACTTATATTCAAAAGATCAAAAAATGTTTATTTAAAAAATTATAATGCCCATCTTAATTTAGCGTATTGAAGAAATCTTTTCAGTCTAACACGAACGGTAATCATATAACTTTCAATTTTGTCGAAATATATGGATGCAGTCAAAACAGACATTACAACTACCTATATAACTAAAATATTATATACAAGGTATGCATAAACTGCATTGCAAATCACACGTGGCGATGTTCTTCGTTAAATTTGGATACAAAAATCTTGATACTAAAATGGTTTACCACGCTTCCAGTGTTTTCAGAAGGGATTTGAACAACCATACATTTGACAACATTGAACTCGCCTATTACAATGTGCTACTTACATGAGACCCCAGCGACCAATCTATGTGTTTAGCAAGCATTCATCCAATTAGTCTCTTACATTACGAGCAAAGAGAACAGGAGCTACGTAATTCTAAAACATTGAGGTATTCATTGGCATCTAGACGATTTTGTAGAAAAATTGAGCAAAGAATCCTGTAGTTTATTACGCCCAGCCAACCGTTAACGGAAAACCTCTTTGGGACCGTATTCGCAAAATTCAAATGGAGTTTCATCCGCCCAATAATGAAAATTATGAGTATTAAATACACCGTCTCTGATAACCATGCAAAGTGTACGTATTAAAACGTGGCCATCTTCATGTTTCCTATTTAACACGTTGGCTACCGCGCGTCCCATATATGAGCCGCACAATTTTCACTCTCAGACCACCGTCTCATATGTGAGCCAGATACCTATATTTACTAAATACGAATTTATTTCTTCTGGTCTGTCTGTAGGAGGCTGATTTTGCAAGGTAGTCTCTATGAATGTCTGACTCACATGTGGGTCGCGTGGTCTCGCGGTCTCGGTGTTTTTTGTGAGGTTATGTAGCTCGTAGTCTGCAATCACGAGGGTAACGTCGTTGCTAATTGAGGGCAGTTTTACAAGATGAATCCTGCGAAAAGACGTTTAACAGTCGCAGAACTTGACGAAGAAGGTAGAAAAGTAATGGAAGAAGGTCTTGAGTCTGATGATTCAATTATTTTGCACGAGGAATCTGAGGAAGAACCTTACGTGGACTCCGGAAGTGAGGCAACAATTTATTCTAACTCAGACACAGAAAATGAAGAAGAAAGAGTAAGTAGTGATCATAATGAGTTAAGTGATAGTGCAAGTCAAGGTAGTCATGCAGATGGTGGAGATGACAATGAAGATGAATGGGTGGATTTGGAAGAAGATACTGATATATTTGATTTTAATGAGGTACCAGGCCTGAAAGTAAATGTGACGCCAGGTATGAGTTCTCAAGAAATATTTTCTCTTTTGTTTGATGATACGCTCATTGATAAAATTGTTCATTGGACAAATACTAGAGCTCACACTCTTATATCAAATGGATTGTCAAAAAAATCAAATATGCGAAAGTGGAAAAATACAACCAGTAAAGAAATAAAGGAATTTCTTGCTCTATGCATTACAATGGGAAACATAAAAATTCCCAGTCTGAAACATTATTGGTCGCGAAATCCTGTATATTGTCATCCATTTTTCAATCAAGTTATGGGTCGTAATAGATTCGAACTTATACTACGTAACTTATGCTTTTATGACCAAAGTGATGATGCAACTAATCGTCTACATAAAATCAATCATGTTATTCAACATGTACTGCAGAATATACAAAAAGTATATTATCCCGATCGAAATATTTCAATTGATGAAGCCTTATTGCTATGGCGAGGGCGATTATATTTTCGTCAGTACATTCCAAACAAGGCTGCCAAATATGGCATAAAATTGTACGAATTATCTACCCCCGACGGGTGTGTTTTGAATATTCTAATTTATTCTGGTAAAGGAACCATCCAAAATGAAAAAATGGGACATAGTTATGGTGTCGTCGAAAAGCTTATGGAACCATATCTAAACAAGGTACATACTATTTTTCTTGATAATTTTTACACGAGTGTTCCTCTTGCCGAATCTATGCTAGAAAAAAACACACATATTGTGAGCACTCTTAGAAAAAACAGAAAAGGTAAGCCAAAAGATGTTGTAACAAAAAAGTTACCTAGAGGAGGAACAATATGGAGACGAAAACGTAGAGTTGTAGTGGGAAAATGGCGCGACAAGAGAGACGTTTTGATGATTTTCACTTGTCATAAATTTTCTATGGTGGAAACGACGAATAGAAGAGGTACAGATGTTTTAAAACCAAACATCCTAGCTGACTACAACAAGTATATGTCAGGGATAGACAGAGCCGACCAAATGTTGTCGTACTAAACACCACGCAAAACCATAAGATGGTATTTGAAATTATTTTTTCATCTTCTGGACATTTGTATTTGGAACAGCAAATATATTTATGAGAAGAGCTCAAACAAGAAGATCAGTTATTTAGATTTCAGAGATGAAATAGTAAGGTATCTTACTGAAGGAGTCAGGCCAAGCACTTCTTGCAACTCCACTGAAAAACACTTTCCTAAAAAATTAGCCAAGAGGATTCGGTGCCGCATGTGCCAGAGGCGAGATAAAAAACGTGTATAAACATGGTTTGTTTGCAATTTATGTCGTGATGAGCAGAAAAAAGAAGTTGGCCTCTGTCCTGACAAATGTTTCGCTCAATATCATATGTAATTTGTTATTGTCAATTAATTTTTTTTTGTTTCCTATGTTATACATACCAAAAAATTAATATTTCTTTTATAGAATAGATCTTTTTTTACAATTTGAAATTTATAACTTTGTTACTTTTGCAATAAAAACTTAAAATTGGTATTCTATCTTATTTATTTACTACTCTTTGACAATTTGCGTGTAATTTCACTCGGCTCAAATAAGAGCCAAGCAGTCTAGTTTGATAAATTATTACCATAGACCACCGTCTCATTTATGAGCCGGAAGTAAATACAGCATAAACAATAATTTTTATCGACAAATTTGTACCAAACCTGTCTAAATTGAGTATTTCCTTTCACATTATAAAAAAAAACGGGTAGTCTAATTTGAAAGTTTTTTTTTCTTATGGGGGTAGCGAACGTGTTAAGGTTGTTTTGCAAACATTTCTTCGAAATAGATTATCAATCATTTCCATGGAGGGGCTGAACTTTGAAAACATGATTATGGATGGAGCCTAAATGAACAATGTTATTACTGGGGATATTTCATGAAGAAGCTAATTGACAGGTACTAGCAGAATGATCCTCTGTATTGCTCTTCGAGTTGAAATGCACGCCTTTGCTTTGGTCTATCAGAGTTCGCATTTCTTGGAATAAACGAACCTGTTTCATGAATAAATAAATTTCCGGTTTCTAAAATACAAACGATAATTTCGTTGCGCCATTTACATCACAGAAACTTTATACATATTAGTATATTCATTGAATGTAAAATTCATTTTATAAGCAAACGAAACATCAGAGACATTATCCGAGAACGTAAAGATGAGTACCTACAATTAAAATTAAAAAAAAAAACAGGAATTCCATCCATATAAGAAAAAAGTATACACATTCTTTATTACAAGGAGACGCCAAAAGAGGAATAACATTATTACAAGTAGACCTTAAAAGAGGAATAACATGCTCTAACTAGTGCACGTATAAATAAATAATTTTATTTTAATTCTATGGTTGGACGAATCTAATTTTTCTATATCAAATAAGTGTAACGAAAGGAATGAAGATTATTGGATAAGGCAAAATCGTTTGATAGTGGATGTACGCAAACCCCGAAACGCCTTTAATTTGAATGTTTGGTGAAGCTTAAAAGGTTCACAAATTGTTGATCTAATTTTTTGTGGATTTATTCGCTTCGGTTTTTGAATATTTTGTAGAAAATGTACAGTTAGCACATTCATTTCCAACAAGATGAGGAGTTGCCTCATAATCTTTTTGTAACTACAAATTTTCCAGCCAGGATTATTAATAACAGATAGATTGGAAACTAACGCACCAATTGATTGGTCTTCTTAGATTTGTATGTATAAAGTTTTCGTAAAGACAGTATTATAGGTAACGGTAACGAAATGTCATCTGCAACCACAATTAGACGCCTTTAAAAACTTTAAATAATATTTTTAACAGAGCGACAATAAGCGTTATCAGAAGAGTTCAAAAACGCCTTGAGGAAAACTGCAATACTTTTAAACATTTAATACAATAGATAGATCATAATATATTATTTTCTATTCGTTTATTCAGTTTAACTTGGTTTAAGCTTGACGTTAAATCATCTCTATCCCGTATACTGCTTTGATGTTTATTATTACTCTTTTCATTGCTTAGTTGATTAATTATAGTTGTAATAAAATTATTGGATAAAATAAGTACGTTTTATTTGTTTATTTGTAACTTTTACAATAGTAGCAATTTTTTGTTGAGAATATTACTGTCTTTCAAAATAATAAAAATATAATAATTCCGAAGTGAAACATTTAAATGTTTTTCTGTTATCACGAGCTGTTTAACAACTATAACAAACGTTAAAAGACAATTATAATTATGATAAATGTTATTTTTATGATAGTTCTGAAAAGGCTGTTATAGGTTATATTACTTGATAAGTAAAATTTTGCAACATGTCGAGTTTAATGTCATTTTTATTTATTGGAGCATATTGGTAGCTAAATCGATTCTACTAGATTATTCCAAGGAAATTCAGAAACATTTTTAACATCCTAAAATACCTAACTAATTATAATTTAATGCTTTTAGCACTGATTTTAAAATTTTAAAATAACTACTGATGGCTGAGTTTCGAACCCAGGACCACCCGATCTCTAGTCGGTTGCGCTACCTCCGCGCCACTGCGGGTGCATGAGTTCGAGTCTTTAAATCGTACTGAATTATATCAAGCAACAGATGGATATATATTATGTATTGTCGGCAGTCCGACGTATATACTAAATTTTAAATTACTTTAAAATTAGTTTTCTCAGTGTTGAAAATTTTAATTATAATTTTCTGCTTTTAGCACCGATAATTATTGAATGTAATTTAAAAAATTTACTCACGGATGAGATTCGAACCCAGGTCTCCTAATGTCTAGTCGGTTGCGCTACCTCCGCTCCACCGCGGGTGTCTGAGGTCGATCTATAAATCGTACTGAATTATATGAAGTAACAGATGGATATATGTATTATCGGCAGTCCGACGTATAATACTAAATTTTAAATTACTCTAAAATTAGTTTTTGTCAGTGTTGAAAATTCTAATTATAATTTTCTGCTTTTAGCACTAATAATTATTTAATTAGGTAATGCCTATTAGCTTAATTTCTCCATATGCTTATTATAAACAATAGTTCATAACAAGAACGACAATAAAGAATAATCATTTAATTTGTTTATTTCAGAACTGATTCAGTAATATGGAATCCCCACAAACTCCTAGGAGTCCCTCAACAATGCTCTGTCCTCTTATTGAAACACGAAGGTTTACTGGCAGCAGCTAATTCATCTAATGCAGTCTACTTATTCCAAAAAGATAAATTCTACGACACTATGTACGACACCGGCGACAAACACATACAGTGCGGTCGCAGAGTGGATGTCCTTAAATTCTGGCTCATGTGGAAAGCCAAGGGCACATCAGGTTTCGAGAAGCACGTAGACAAAATACTGGACAATTCCAAATTTTTCCTAGAGACAATTAGAAACCGAGAGGGCTTTCGATTGGTAGCAGAGCCCCAGTATGTCAACATTTGCTTCTGGTACATACCTCCCAGCCTGCGCGGTTATGAAAATGAAGCACATTATAATGAAAGACTGCACAAAGTCGCACCAAAGATAAAAGAGAGAATGATGAGGACCGGTTCGATGATGGTTGGCTATCAACCTCGTGGAAATTTACCGAATTTCTTCCGACTGGTTTCGCAAAATTCCGCCCTTACTCACGACGACATGATATATTTCATCGAACAGATAGAAAAATTGGGAAAAGATCTTTAATAAGTGTACGCTGTGTTCTCATATTCTAACAGTATTGAATATTTAATTTATATCTAATATGTACGAAAATAATTTAGGTAATAAATGTTACTAACTACATTTGGATTTTATTTATTGATAAAATTATTTTTTTTTGTACTCACCGCCTGTAAACTGACATTTGGCGCATGTGTAGCTCGACTGGGAAATACGTTTTCCCGGTTGAGGCGAATGTAAAAATTGAAAGACACTGGCACTTTGGGGCATTTAAAAAAAATCTAACTTGGTAGTAATAAAATTTAGTCTATAAAATACTACTTCCCTCCACTATTCTTCACTAAAAGTTGGGGAAATAGGAGTAATAATTAAAAATTCTTGCAAAAAAATTGTGGCGCCATCTATTTGACGACATTTTAAGCGACATCCTAAGCAAGATTCAAGCGCCATCTATTTGAACCACATCGACATTCATATTGGCAGTTCGGAATTGTTTGTACTTAAACCAAAAAACGCAATAAATGTACTATAAATTTATAAATATAAGAATAAATACCTCATGTTTGCCATGTGTAAGAATATAATAACCTAATTAGGTAATCTATTTTAGGTTACGTATGATACTAATGATATTAATTAATAATATTTCTTTAATTTAATGTTCGTATAAAAAATATTGTACAAACCACTTGCGTGAAGACATCTTCCACGCATTCGCGCAATTAAAAGCACTCGCTTCCTGCGGTCGCTCGTGCTTACAATGTGCGCTCATGCGGGAAAACAGTCTTCCCGTACTTGGTTCGTAAATAACTATTCTCCAACCGTAAAAAAAGTATGACATATTTTGACTGTCAGGAGTATCTAAGGTTGTCATTTTCCATACTGATCCAAGAAAGTGGTATCTAAGCAACAAAAATATTCACTGTTAATCCTAGTAAATAATAGTAGTTTATCCACAACTATTAAGTAATATATGTATTAAATACGCGATTTCTATCAAGTAATGCCATGCATTACTAAATACTGTTGAATAATAATGACACTTCGATGGAATAATATTTATTACTCCACCGTTGTGTCAAATTTGACATTTCATAAATATACTTATATATATATGAATTTAAGCAACTGTAATGTAACGATTAATAATTATTATAAAAATTAATTTTTTGTGTATTAGAAACGTCACTATTAATAAATAATGTTGTTCCATTATCTCTTTATCTTTTGTATTTTTGAACAAACATATATAGTTGTGAATATGCGGTATACATAAATCGCATTTTTTGTTTGCCGTGTCAAAATGTCAACTTCTGACAGTGTTTGTAGAAAGAAATATTGTTCTTTATCTTTCGTATTTTTTGAACATTTAAGTTGTGGATAAAGTATAGTATTTAACTCGCGTATAATGGCTATTACCCACTCAGATGTTACAACACTCGCCTGACGGCTCGTGTTGCAATTTCATCTTCGTGGGTAATAGCCATCATTACACGCTTGTTGAATAATATACTATTATACAACGAGTCAATAATGACAGTTATTATTCCCGAGAGCTGAATTTACGAACCGAGCCACGTAAGCGGCGAGGGAGTAACTCAGCTCGAGGGAATAATAGTCATTATTGCGAGTTAGTATACACTACTTTATCGACGACTAACTGAAAATTACTAAAAAAAATCAAAATAATTAAACGAAAATGTCAGATTACTATATCAATATGACGTTTGACGGTTAGACAGTTAGTAAAATGGCCGGACTTGTCTATCGTTACTACGACAACGTTAGGAACATTATGTTCTTATTGGCGGAATGCAGGGAATAATGGTAACGTTATGGCCCATTATTCCCTCGTCGCATTTCATTATTCCCTCCGGGTATTATGAGTGTTATTATTAGCCAATAGTGATTAATATAATACCTACATTATTGTTTAGTCGTCGATAAAAGTGGTTATTTTTAATCCTAGGATAAAAAAGTATTCATAGTTTTAATTTATTATTTAACGATTTTTATTTATTCACATTAATGTTGAATGCACAATTTAAGCACTTGTTAAAATTAAATAAACCACTGCCATCAGTAGCCCCATTCTTAGAGCGATCTAAGCGGCCCAACACGTTTTCTGCAATAGTGATATTATTTTCGGATGTGATATCAGAAGTGATATCGGCGCTTGGTCCAGTACTACCACTATCATCTACATCGCCCAATATTCTTTTCGCAATGTTTTCTTTGTTCAAACGTGACTCTTCAATGCAGGATTCCGCCGCAGTGCTTGATCTCCAACCTCCGTGTCTTTTAAGACATGTGAAGTCACCACCGCCGTCAACCAAAAGAGTAGCAGACGTTCGTCGTAATGCGTGTCCGGTATACTCTTTCCAGTTGTTCAGCTTCAAAAATTTTGCTACTTCTTGCGCGACGGCACTGATTTTATGAATACAAACCACCATTCGATGACACTTTCCATTAACGTATCTGAGAAATAATCGACGTTCTACCAAACTGGGTGGACGTAAAGCAATCAATATATTTTCGATAAAGGAACGTGACCTCTTCGATTTGGTATCGGGAATTTTTATAATTAAGGCGTATTTCACATCTTCAACATTATCAATTCTTAATTTCACCATTTCATCACACCTAATTGCTCCTGCAACCGCCAATACTAAGACAACCTATAAAGAACCTTTAGAAATGTTATTCTTTTATTTTGAAAGTACCTACCTTCTGCATCAAATATAAATTATCAAGTGCATTGTTCAAAAAGTTATCCTCTTGCTCCTTTGTAAATACTCGTGACTTTTTTGGTAAATATCCCTCACTCTATCTCTTGAGAAAAGCACGCAACTTTGAATATTTACTCATATCGATACCCTTCTTTATATCCAACGTTGACCGCAACATGGAATATTATGACCAAAGCGTAGGCGGCTTCATTTTAATTGCTAAGTTTGAGAAATACACTATAACTACATTTTCTGAATACACCTGTACATTTTTTCCTTTGCACCAATCAATAAACCGTTGGTACGCGTACTCATAAATTTCTCTAGATTTCTGCGGGAGAAGATTCAAAGAAACTACTTTCGCACACTCCAGTATGTCTTCAGGAACACCCAAATCTTCATTAGTTTCCATTTTTACAAAGTTTTCAACAAATTGGACCACTAATAATAATCACAAATGAACGCAATGACAACTAATGTATGACCACAGACTAAACAACCCAGACCGGCAACTACTTAAAAAAAAATATCCAAGATCTTCTATCCTTGTCACACATCAGTGAACTTGGTACGAAGATGGCGCTAGCAGCATACTGGCGCCGAATTTGAAATGAACTTGTTTTTAGAATACGCTTATTAAATATGTTATTTATGTGACAGAAACATACACAAAAGTTACTAAAACTATGGTAATAAATATTACTTACTGTAACAATTATAGCCATAGTTTGAGCATCTTATGTGTAATTTTGTGGTGTTACATATTAAATATGCGATACGAAATATAAATATTAATCTTTTACTTACATGTATTATAACATCGTTCTTACGGTGACCTATTAGACACAATAAACGACTAAGATTAAAAGAAATATAATAATCAAGTGAAAACTGTCAAGGAAAACATAGGGATATAATAATAATAGTGTTTATTGATACATATAATATAAGACAAAAATAATACAAATCTTGTTATATATAATAAAAGCCGAGTAGTCAAGGGCAACCAAACCCGGTCAAAATCGACGAAAATTGGGTACGCGGGGGGAAGAACTCGTCTCTGGATACGCGAAATTGAAAGCTGCCCTTTGGCGTGAAGTTACCGACGACCTTAAATTGTTCCTCGACGGAGAGTTTTTCTTCCCAAGTGGAGCGTGTGCAGAGATATCGCCCGTTGAAGAGGAGCGTGCATTCGGTGTTTTAACAGAAAAATGGCTTACGTCATGACGATTCACGTGACAACCGATCAAAATGGTAAAAATGTCAGGTATGACAGGCACGCGCGAAAGAATTGTAAAAGTTTCACATTGACGAAGAAATTTCAGGCCGTCGAGGTTTAGAGTGCGGAAAGAGGGTTGGAAACCAAAAGAGTGGACTTTTCCGCGACGATTGAGTGCACTGTCCACGTGCCAAATCTGTCGCTGTCCAAGGTGCGACTCATTTAAGGCTTTTCTGCAGGGTAAAAAAATCTCGCGATGACGAGTTTGCGTGTCTTTAATGACTATATATATTCACGTTCATCCATCGTTTGTCAAGTTTAAATGTCAGAAGGCCGACAAATAAAGATATTACGAAGAAGTGCATTTTTAATTGAAACGTGGTACCTTTCAGATACGTATTAGTGTTATTATTATCAATCGTTACTATTTCTTTTCTATATGAATATATGAACAAAATGCCGACGGATATGATAAAATAAACTTAAAGTGTATTATCGCACGTAAGTACAGTAACAAATATGACGATTTTTCTATATTTTATTAAGATATATTAATAAATACAATAACACTCTATTCATTATATATGTCATCGAAATGTAAATTTCATACAACGAAGAACTTGAAGCAAGCTTAAATAAAGAAGAACCGTCTGAGTTTTGCCATTTGGGCCTGTCAAATTACGTTAGATGCACACGAATTATACAAAACCTAAATGTCAACAGAATGTTGGAAATGTATCAGTGTTCAAGTTATAATTATATAAATTTAAGCCATTTTACGAATGGGATCATTTAATAACATTTCTCATCGATCTCTCTACGTACAAATAATAGGGCGACTTTTCTTTATTTGTCAGATGTGTCCGAAGCACTTCGAAATAAAATAAATACATCAAATAAGATTCCCATAAGCATGTATGTCATTTCGTTTACCAATTCAGTTATAAAAGCAAGTATTTAAAGTGTACATTTTTGGTTAAATGGTACGACAGTGTCTAGCATCAACCGTATAGGAGCTAGCAAGATTTTCGATTGCGTTTTAGAAAGTATATTATTAAAGCGTAATATGAAAATTAATTAATTCTCTCAATGACCTGTAAGTTTAAAACATGTTTTATTAAGTTAGCCTGACATTTCGTTCTCACAAGTTTATGTGTGAACAAATACAGTTCAACGAACTATTGTCACGATGACAGGTGGAACGACAATTTTGGTTAAACATCTTCATGTCAGCTGTCTGACTTTTCATTGTCATAGGTATGTGTCATCGAAATATCGTTACGATGACAGTCTGTCAGAAAATTTGAATTATACACTATTTCAATCGTAAACTTGACACAAAGCGTAGTACCAATTTTATAGAACTAATAACGTGAAACAACATTCAATTAATTTTTTTTTTGATCTGTCGACGTTCACCATGGACTAGATGTACACAACTGATACAAAACCTGAATGTCAATAAAAAAAATTTAAATATCAGCGTTCATTAAATTATATAGGAATATTGTTCGCTTTGTGGGCAAAGTCTTAATAAATAAATTCATTTGCCACCATAATGTATAATCCATTTCTAGAGATATTTCTTTAAATTTAATCTTCATTCATTACAATAGCAAAGTTAACTACATAATTATCCTCCACTGTCATTCATTCATATAGAAATTAAAATACCGTAAATAGTATCGGTAATAGTGAATAGGTACAACCTAACCAACTAAAAAGAAGAAGCGTATGCGGTATCATAAAAATTAAATTAACATTATGAATGACATAGGTACTCCGACAATTTTATGTATTATGGTTAGAGTTGTTGCCGATATGCCATACGATTTTTTAACGCATACACATAATCTGACATTACGTCAAACCAGTGAGCTGTAGCAGTGAAATCAACTGTTCACAGGGACAAATATTATACAGATCTAAATTCTAATTAGCTCCCTTATTTTCAGAAATAGCGTACCGAAAATAGTTATACCGTATGTTTTTAGTTGTTTTTTTAATGATATCTGCCTTATGAATACAGGGTCACTAACTACATATGAATATATACCGTATAACATTTACAAATTACAGTTTTAAACGTTTGCAGGTTTTGTCATTAAATACTGGAAAAATCTAAGGCAAGTAAATTTCTAAAAAAAAACGACCCCTGTCGTAAATTAAGGTGGAAATAATTGACAATACAGGGTCACTAACTACATATCAATATATACCGTATGACATTTACAAATTACAGTTTTAAACGTTTGCAAGTTTTGTCATTAAATACTGGAAAAATCTAAGGCAAGTAAATATCTAGATCGAGGGAATCAAATACGTAAGCACTAAAGAATATACTAAACGGCATTAATTTAATCAAACATGAATTTACCTTTTATTTGAGAATATATACGGGAACTGATCGGAAGGAAATGATACAGAAGTGGTTTCTCGATTTTTTGGCATGGCTGTAAATTAAAGTTGAAAGAATTGAAGCCCACAAGGTCAGTAACTACATATGAATATGTTTATACACTTAGAAATGACAGTCTTAAAAGTTTGCAGGTTTCATTCATTAAATACTGGAAATATCCAAATAGAATTAAAGAATTTGAAGAGTATATATACAGGGCCGGCGCTAGGCACGTGCAAACGGTGCCCCGCACGCGGCCCCGCGCTTTTACCGGCCCCGCGTTCGGTCTGGTCTGGTCCTGTTTTAATTTTTGATTCGACAAAAAAAAACTTAGACTTATTATACTGGTGGACATAGAGCTCATAAAATTTTCATTGTAGGCCGAAAATACTTTTATGCAAAAAAAACCGATACAGTCATTGAGGACTGCCGTTAGAAGTGAAAACTTAAAAGTATAAAATAACAGTGATTTCTTTGTTTATTTTGGATATTCATATTAATAGTAGTATTAAAAATTAAAATTTCATAATTTGTAAACTAAATTATTAACATTAATCTGGTTTTCATATTTATCAGCACTCCAAGCAACAATTATAATCATTTTTATATGGTTTATTTAAAGTACTCATTTTATGCGAATAAGTATTTTGTATCGGCATTTTCAACAGTGATATATAGAAACATGGTAAACGAATGTTGAATGCATTCGGTACAGCGCATATGTTTATCCTTTTTATAAGTATTTATTTAAAGTGGATACACTTTTTCTTAGCCAATAAATACTCGACCGCACTGTCTGTTCTGCAGCTGCACTGCAACAAAGCTAGTTATATATAATAAAAGCCGAGTAGCCAATGGCAACCAAACCCGGTCAAAATCGACGAAAATTGGGTACGCGGGGGGAAGAACTCGTCTCTGGATACGCAAAATTGAAAGCTGCCCTTTGGCGTGAAGTTACCGACGACCTTAAATTGTTCCTCGACGGAGAGTTTTTCCTTCTAAGTGGAGCGTGTGCAGAGATATCGCCCGTTGAAGAGGAGCGTGCATTCGGTGTTTTAACAGAAAAATGGCTTACGTCATGACGATTCACGTGACAACCGATCAAAATCGTAAAAATGTCAGGTATGACAGGCACGCGCGAAAGAATTGTAAAAGTTTCACATTGACGTAGAAATTTCAGGCCGTCGAGGTTTAGAGTGCGGAAAGAGGGTTGGAAACCAAAAGAGTGGACTTTTCCGCGACGATTGAGTGCACTGTCCACGTGCCAAATCTGTCGCTGTCGAAGGTGCGACTCATTGAAGACTTTTATGCAGGGTATAAAAATCTCGCGATGACGAGTTTGCGTGTCATTAATGACTATATATATTCACGTTCATCCATCGGTTGTCAAGTTTAAATGTCAGAAGGCCGACAAATAAAGGGATTATGAAGGAAATGTGGTGTCTTTCAGACACGTATTAGTGTTATTATTATCAATTGTTACTATTTCTTTTTTATTTATGAATATATGAACAATGCCGACGGATATGATAAAATAAACTTAAAGTGTATTATCGCACGTAAGTACAGTGACAAATATAACGATCTTTCTATATTTTATTAAGATATATTAAATACAAATTATATATGTCATCGAAATGTCGTCACTTCTCGCGAAAGAAGTACCGAAGCAAGCCTAAATAAAGAATCATCTGAGTTTTCTTTATTTGTCAGATGTGTCCGAAACACTTCGAAATAACATAAATACATCAAATATGTAAAATTCCCATAAGCATTTATGTAATTTCGTTTATCAATTCAGTTATAAAAGCAAGCATTTAAAGTATGCCACTATGCGGGTTGGCACAAACTAATCAGACGTACATTTTCAGTTAAATGGTATTAGGAGCCAGCAAGATTTTTGATTGGGTTTTACAAAGTACATATATATACTATTACAGCGTAATATGAAGATTAATTAATTCTCTCAATGACCTGTAAGTTTAAAACATGTTTTGTTAAAGTTCATCATGTTATGTTGTTAATTTCATTTGACAATTGGAAAGACAATTTGGTTAAGCACTGTCCGTCTGACATTTCGATCTCACAAGTTTATGTGTGAACGAATACACTTCGACGAAGTATTGTCACGATGACAGGTGGAACGACAATTTGGTTAAACATCAACTTTTCATTGTCGTATAAGTGTCACGATGACAGTCTGTCAAAAAAATTGAAGTATACACTATTTTTATCGTAAACTTGACACAAGGCATGGTACTACCAATTTTATAGAACGAATAACATGAAACAACATTTAAATGCCGAACCGTCTTGGTTTTTTTTTTTTGTCTGTCGACGTTCACCTTGGCCTAGAAGCACACAGTTAGACAATTAGACTTAGCAATCAGTAAAAACATTAACAATTATAATAACTTGGCACGAAGACATAACCGAAAGAACATATCACACCTTCAAGACAGACTGGGCCGGCTACAAAACAGAACTAGAACAAACCATCACTGCAGTTCCTAAAATACAAAACACTGCAGAATTAGAACAGAACATAAAATCACTACAAGATAAAATAACAAACGCTGTTAAAAATAATACCATCAAAATAGAAAGGATATATAAATCAGGTAGTCTACCACATCATATTAAAGAACTAATAAAGGAAAAGAACAGAGCTAGGAGAAGACAAAACTATACTAAACAACCTTCAACATCAAGTACATAAGGAATTACTGGAACTGAAAAATGTAAAATGGCAAAGAACACTCGAGGAAATAGGTGCAGACCCCTCTAAGACATGGAAAATAATCAGGGCAATCAAAAGAGAACAAATACAAATCCCACCACTTCAATTCAATAACTCCACAAAAGTCACAGCAGAAGAAAAAGCAGAAGCTCTAGCGGAATCACTAGAAGAGCAATTCACTCCCAACTGGGATGAAGTAGACATGCAACACTTAGTGCAGATTCACAAAGTAGTAAGCAGAAAAATACGTGAACCCCACTCCCCTAGCAACGACCCAGTCACAGCCGAGAACCTAAAAGCAATCCTTAAAGCATTAAATCCCAAAAAAGCTCCTGGTATAGACAACATCACCAACAGATCACTACAAAACCTCCCACCAAAAGCAATAATGTCAATTCTAGCAATAGCAAACTCCGTTATCAGACTCCAAACATTCCCAAAGATATGGAAACATGACAAAGTAATAGTTATACCTAAACCAGGAAAACCATAAAACAATACCAAGCAGCTACAAGCCCATAAGCCTGTTACCATCCATTAGCAAAGTGATAGAAAAAATAATCCTACAGAAGATAAAGTACCACTCTGACAATCAAGACATAATACCAGAAGATCAACATGGGTTTAGAGAAGAACATTCAACGATAACACAACTTTCAAGAGTAACTGAGATTATCCAAGAAGGATTCAACAAAAATCAAGTGACAGCAGCTGTATTTCTCGACATAGCAAAGGCATTTGATAAAGTCTGGAGGCAGGGACTCATATATAAAATGATAATACACAATTACCCAACACACATCATAAAAATCACGAACAGTTTTCTCTAAGGACGCTGCTTTCAAGTTAGCATCCAGAACACACTTTCCTCAATAAAACATCCAACAGCGGGAGTCCCCCAGGGCTCATGCCTGTCACCTCACCTATATACAATATTTACAGCCGACATACCAGTATCAAATCCTACAATATATTTAAATACGGCCACCTTTGCAGATGATTCGGCACTGCTCTCAACATCAAGATGTCCGACGAACGCGGTACAGGAACTCCAAACGCACCTAGACAACACGATAAAATGATTCAAACAATGGAGGACAACAATAAACGAAGACAAATCCCAAGCAATAATCTTTCAAAGGAATCTGAAAACAACAGACAACGAAATAACCATCAACAACAACACTATACCATGGAGTAGAGAAATTAAATACCTGGGAATATACCTGGATATAAAGCTCAATTATAACACACACATAGCAAAAAGGATAACCAAAACCAAACAAACAAGATGTCAACTATGGCCTCTTATAGGCAGAAAAAGCCAGCGAACACGAACAACAAAATTCTACTTTACAAACAAGTATTAGGTCCAATATTCACATATGCATGCCCAATATGGGTGCATATGTGCAAGACCAACATCAAAAAACTGCAAATAATACAAAACACCAGTCTTAGAATGATACTAAATGCTCCATGGTATATGAGAAATAATCAAATAATGAATGAAACAAATACCCCAACCATTATTGACTACATCAAGGAAAGAGCGCTCAGTTTCTATAACCAGATGGAAAACCACTCAAATCAAAATCTTAAAAGAGCACTTGCATATGATGGAAATGAAAATTTCAAACACAAAAGACCTAAAATGGTTCTACTTTAATTCTTAATCAAAATAAAGATAAACAATAGCTAATCAAATTCAACTTCAACAATCCAAGATTCACCGCACTCAGATGAAGAGTAAAAGACTAAATAGTCTAACTCAAAGCCACAATAAAGAAGAAGAAGAAGAAGAAGATACACACAATTGATACAAAACCTGAATGTCAACAAAATTTTTCTAAATATCAGGGTTCAGTAAATTATATAGAAATGTTGTTCGCTTTGTGGGCAAAGTCTTAATAAATAAATTCATTTGCCACTAATTATAAATGTCACAATAATATTTAATTTATTTCTAAGAGACGTTTTGCTTAATATGCGTCTTCATTCATAAACAAGAAGAAACTGAACTGCGGTTGTAATTACTCTACATTGTCGGTCATTCGGGTACAGTTTCCAATATCGTAGTTTTAAAAATTAAAGCAAAGGCGCGATTAATAACATTTAACGTCGACTGAAAGAAATATTATAACCGTTAATATTTACATTTTATTGCATTATCAATTATTATTATTATTACTATTGTATCGGTCATTTATCGTATCTTTAATGTCTTGGACACATCTCTGTCATCTTTCTACATACAAATATACATACTGCGTCTTTAATTTAAATTTAGAGTAGCTTATGATATCAATATTAATTTGGGAATACTGTGCTACAGTAATGTTTTTCATTTTGACTACTGTCATAGTTAAGTCAATTAATCGAAAAGTTCCACAGTGTTTTCAAATTAATATTGAAATCGTAGGTTATTCTAAAAAGAAATAATTGAAGGCACGGTATGTCTACAATGACATTCAATTTGACCATTCATTCTCGCAATAGATCGAACTGTCACCACGATGACAGTTTGCAAGAAAATTTAACGTATGGGCAACTTTTATCATGAAACTTGAGACAAATAGAGTTAGAGTACTACCAAATTTAAAAAACAAAGAAATTTATATATGATACAACAAATCTTGATCATACAACCATCTTAGGTTTACCTTTCCGGCCTACTTACATTCAACTTAGACTATACTCCATTCAGTCTAAGAATAAAGTAGATGGCGCTACAATTTGAGCACAGTTTACACACGATGAACTTTGTATTTTGAAAACAAGTAAAACATATGTTTACTGTCAGATGGATAGCAGGGATATACATATCTGATATCATTATATTTTGACATTTACGTACATTTTTGTACAAGTTGGTAAGTCATTCCTCAAGAAAAAGGAATGCACATGTCGTCTAATTGTACTTTTTTGTGCTTCATCCAATTTATTGTAAGTATGACGATAATTTCTTTTTCTTGGAGGAGAAATTGGAACTCCATATAATTCCATTTCTTTAATAATGCAGTACATTGTATTCCTATTAATACCCACTTCCTCTGCATATTGTCTTTATGCTTAATGTACACATTATAAGCCATTTGCCTTTGTCCAGATCTTATGTGTTTCCCTTTACGATTTTTTGAAGGACCTGGTAAAAGTGCTTCCGCCGTACTATAGAATATTAGCGATTACGAAAAGAAAGTTAACGAAATTGATAAAATACCTTAACAAATGAATATTTCACTTGCGAGTTCTAAGAAGAACTATTTTTTAAGAATATTAACAACAAATAACTATGTAAAATACGGAACTCGACAAAATCTTTGAACAAAACTGTCAGTAAACAAATTTTTGACAGAACGAGCTAAATGCGATTATTTTGCCGGTGTAAATGCACACTCGATTTCAACCAATCACAAACGTTTATTTTAAGCCCTATCTTTCCCAATGCTTTATTCTTAGACTGAATGGAGAGGTGCACACGTATTATATCAAACTTGAATGTCAACGAAATGTTCCAAGTAATCAGCTTTCAGTAAATTCTATAGAAATGTTAAACATTTTATGGGAAATTTTTTAGTTAATAAATCCCTTTGTCTATAATTATAGATGCCACAATAATGTATAATTAATTTCTAGAGATATTTAATTTAATTTGCATCTTCATTCATAAACTAATTAAAAGAAAATTTATAACCGTTAAAATTCAAGTGCCTCTGCGACTGGCAGTGGTCACGTTCCAAAGAAGCAATTCAAACTCGAAGAGTTTCATTGAATAACAAAAAGATCAAGTATTCTATTAAATTAATGTGTCCTAAATAAACAAAAAAAAAGGGGAAAGAGTAAATTGAATCTTGATTATTTGCAAAGAACGTCATATAAATTTATTTCTATTAACTATTGTCCCGGAAGCCCTACGTTAATTGTAATTCAAAGAAACGAATAAATCATGCATACATATCACCTTTAATTTAACGATTTAAAGGGTAATGTAGTTACTATTTTAAAAATGGAAGTACTACTTATATAAAGACAATGCGATTTAAAAATTCATCATACATGGTAATTCACTAATTATCAGTGACTTTATGATCGTGATCTACTTTATTACACAAAAGCATCCCTTCCTTAGAAAAAATAATTTAAGCATTACGCCCCAGGTGCTGATCAAAATTGGTGAACACAGTATATTATTAAAATAAAATTAAGTAACAGTTAAAGGGTGTAGCGAAAATAAAAAAAAATAGTGCACATCTTCGTCGCCATCATTACTCATCTATTATCATTTGAACACCGATATATTTAACTAGAGCATACGCGAAATGTTGGTCAACTCAACATTCACGTTAGGTGGCTTAAATCTTCAGGAAACGTCAGAATTGTCAGAAAAAATCCATCTGACTTTTGATTAATGTTGGCAATTTCACAAAAATTTAATTGCAGGTTATAAAACGTCAAAACGATCAATCGATTTCAGTTCATGATGAAATCTGAACTGCTTTCATGATGACAATTATTTAAGAAAAAAAGGTTAAACACCCTGACATCTGTCTGATATTTCATTGGTCATGGTTTTAAGCTCCATCGATATTTACTGTGGACCTTGACACAAAAAGATATGAAATTACAAATTTTATATAGCGAAATGACTATAGTCTATTTTTAAAATAGCGAGACGAATTTCTAAACATACCCCTGTCCCAAATTACATGCACGAAAATCTTGAAAACAAACTTACGAGTATATCTGATAACTATTACTGTCGAGCTCTGAATAGAACTGGTAAAGTATATAATGAAATAACGGGGAAATAATAGAAACAACAATAAGGCTTAACAATAAACAATGTCAGTTGACAGAATGTGAGCAAGATTGATACGGTGTTATTTGGCCTTGCTTTCAACCAATGAGATTTCACTGTCAAAGTGGTCTGTTCAGAAATTCGTCTCGCTATTTTAAAAATGAGGTGTGGCCATCACACGACTTTCTTATACGTATGAGCGTTTCAACCTACACAATTTTAAGAATTTTTTTATACAAAACTTATTCAAATCCTATTCTAAGTACTTTCATTCTCTTAATAAATCGCTATAGAATGCATACTTTGGAAGATATTCGAAGAAAAGTGCTACTCGCTAAGAATAAAAGTGCTACTTCCGGTCCGAATTTTAAAATTTCATGTATACAAAAAATATTGCAAATCCAATTCTAAATACTTTTGTACTCTTAATAAATATATATAGAATGCATAATTTACGACATATTTGCAAAAAATCGTTATTCGGTAAGAGTAAAAGTGATACTTCCGGTCCGAATTTTGAATTTTTTTTTTATACAAAAGATATTGGAAATTAAGTTCTAAATACTTTTATATTCGTAGCGTACCTGTCTAAAAAGCATGACTTGCAAAATATTGGCAAAAAACTGATTTTTGATAAGAGTAAAAGACCTACTTAAGGTAGTAATTTCGAAAAACTTTTTAAATACAATGCTTCTCAATTTTAATTTTAAGTACATATGAATTCTTTATAAATTTGTTTAAATTTAGTAGTTGACGAAATATTTGCAAAATTCGATTTTTTCACTGAAGTAAAGTACTACTTCCGGTCAACCGATTTTATTGAAAAACTAATCAGATCTCAAGAGGCAGATTATACACGTAAATGTAAAATATGGAATTGATATCTACAGCGGTTTGACCGCTACCGTGGTGACAGGGAGAGAGATATAGAGATAGAGAGAGAGAGAGAGAGAGAGAGAGAGAGAGGGAGGGAGGGAGAGAAAGAGAGAGAGAGAGAGAGACATTTTTTAAAAACCACTTTTTTGGTATCAGGGGACTTCAAAACGTAGACATCTGCAAGAGAGAAAAAAGTAAAATAAACTTTAAAATATTAATGAGAAAAGTGTTATCAGATCCATTTTAGTATTGCCTATATATTAGACAATTACCTTAAAATATGATTTATATTATTATTACTAGGTGACAGACGAATCAAATTCCAATGTAATGACAATTGTTTTCTAACTATTCAATTTATTAAAATAAATATTCCAGCCTAATTCAACAATTACTACTACTAAATAATTTGATTGTCAGTAGAAAGTTTGAAGTATGGACAGCGTTCAATCATTTAATGGGATACGTTTGAAAATACACCATTAAATCAAATTGTTAATCAAATATTCTGATGATGGTTCATGATGATCGTGTCCCAGGCTGGTGGCTCTTATTTTGATGGATTGGTTGTAATCATGAACTACCTTTTTGTGTTATTTTTCCTTAAATACTTAATAAGAATCACAAAATGATCCAACAATTACGAATTATATTCTTTTTATATTGTGTGTAAGTAAAATGTTTACACAGATATTCCCACGTCGGTCTGTGTTATTTTTGGTTATTGTTTTTAGTTCAACTACCAGCGTCACTACTAAATATTTAAATTGTAATAGGATCGTCTCAGCAACCAACATAGCCAGAGCACGATTTACAGGCGAAAACTCGATGCCACTGCAACTGCAAACTCACTTTGACAGGAACAATTTCAGAGCAGACACATGAAACTAATTGATTAATACGGAAGCCAGTTATAAATTCACTATTATAAATAAAATTAATAAGTCATACATATTTTATTTAAAACTTGATTCTTCTGTGTAATGGGCATGTATTGTTCACAAATTTGCATTATAACAAAGCTCAAAAGTTATGTCAAAAGATGTATGATTATTATTAAATATTACAGCCCAGAAATGACATTCGTGGGCCATGATAATTGACAGGTTAAATTATGCAAAGCTAAAATAAGTCTGATATTACTTTTTTAATAATGATTTAGTCCTTTCATTGTGTAAAACTAATAACACTATGAATCTTTTAGTGCCAAGTCTTAGTATTACGCTAAATAGCATCTAAATTTCAAACTTCAACAACGAAAAGTCAGACTCACGTTAAGATGCTTTAAATTGTCGTTCCACCTGTCACCGTGACAGTAGTTCGTGGACAAAAATATACGTCTATACAAGGTGTGCCAAAAGTTTAGAAAATCAAAATTGATTTTTTTGGCGTTTTACATGGAACTGTAATAAAATTGTAAGCGGACGCAAAACGCGATTCAAGCTCGAAGAGATTGATGGACAGCTAGTAATATATTATAATATGACGACTAAGAAATTTTGTAATATGCATATTTAAAGCACAACTTTACAATATTTATACTCACTAGTCGATATTTGCAGGAAACCTGTGCATTTTGTTAACTTCATCGTGCACAAACCCGCACACCAAACACTTGGACACCATATTTGTATCAACATATAATTAATACGATGTACGACAAAGGATTGCAAAAATATGTCAAACGTGTCAAACTTGAAATGTAGTTTTGAATGACTTATAACCAAAGCATAACAAACATTTAAATTGACGCTAGCGCCATCTCATCTCCAAGTTCAGTGAATCTGACAAAGATGGTAGAGTATTGAAATTTACGTTTGCTAAACAAGGATGAGTACTCTGGATAAAATCTAGGATTAAGTTGCCGGTCTGGATTGTTTAGTCTGTGGTATGACTAATATTTGACAACATATCCATGACAACGTCGATATAACTTACTTGCCTACTTCGTCTTATTACCCCAGTGCATGATTTCGGTTGAATAAAAAATAGACTTCGTTTTGTTATCGCAATGTATGATTTCGGTTGGAGAAAAAATAGCATTCCATTCGGATTAAAAATGTCTTTTCGACTCGTATGTACATTTTTAATCCTAATACAACAATCTACTATACTAAGGATTAGTAAGTTTAATAAAATAATATTGGACTTATTTTGTTTAATTGTTCCGCATTATGCAAGAGTTTTAAATGCTGAAATACATGTAAGTCTTTACTCTGTAAAGAACTTTTTTTTTAAATTAATATTAAACATATGCAACATCCAAAGCACGCAAAGCCATAGCTGCAGGTACTTGAGTCAGTATCTGCGACTCAATATAAAAACAAAATGCACGTACTAGTAAGTACAAGGTCTGTTCAAAAAATAACCGACCCTTTGGAACTTTTATTATTAATTTTACAAATTATTAATTGTCCTCTTCAAAATACGCTTCTCCTTTAGAAACATGTGTTTATACTCCGCAAAGCAGTCCTGGAGAGCATATTTTGAAATAGTCTTTAATACCTCTGACGAATTTGGTTTTTTTATTTTTAATAATAGTTTCGAAATACCGTTGTTTCAGGAATGATTTCTGTTTGGAAAATATAAAAGCGGAGACAGCAAAGTCAGGCGAGTACCTACAGAGATTGAATGAGCGCTATCCCATTAAAATCGAAGAAACAGTGACATCACTTTAATATGGGATGGAGACTAACGTTCTTTGTGTGCTTAGAGATCCTCTTCCAAACGACTATAATGATTAAACTTTTGTCTCAATTCCATAGCTATAAACCCAACTTTCGTCTCCCGACATGATCTTTTGAAACAAACGAAGAACATACTTTGCTACAACTCGATGTAGGTTCACTTTTATGGTTAAAGTGTCACGTCTTTATTGACAAGCTAATCTCTTGTACAAGTTCTCTCAGACTCAAACAACTCTTTGAGCATTGCTTTTCTAAACGTAAACGTCACTAGTTGAAATTGAGAGGTTTCTTGATCAAGGCATCTTGAAATAATTGACGACATCTAATCCAGCCCTAACATTGCGTACGACTTAGAGCATTCTCTACGTAAGCTGGTTTCAATAGTTGAAACGTTTCCGTTAAAGTTTTCCTCACTTTCATGCAAAATTTGAAGTTTCATCATTGCTCCCAAAAGTGCACACTGAAATAATTGCTTCGAACACTAAATTACTTTGCATCCAAAAAGCAGCAACGTGATAACCAAACGTTTGTTGATTTTCCTTAGTGAAATAAGGTTTTCTAGCTGCGAAACTATTTCTCAGTTCTGATTCTCTCACCCTACGGCGAGCAGTAATCACAGGACCAAGAAACTTTGAGTCCTCTTTTGCTCTTATTGCCGTATCGAAAGGATTTTCCCGTAAATAATTTATAAGAGCTTCATTCTGTGCGGGAAGAGATGCCTTTCCAGCATTTCGTGCTGGAGCATGCTTCAGTCGCTGTTGTTCCACCCAGATTTTTTTAATTTTGAAAATTCAATTCTTACTAACGTTCAAATTTTCAGCAACTTCCCGTAAAGACTATTCTTCTTTTAATTTGGGTCTTTCTTCTAATTGTAATTGTCGATTCATCATTGAAGTTAAATTTTTATAAAATCTAAAGTTATGACAGTGACATTTAAAAAAGTTTGTAATTCTTTAATACATCAATAACTAAAGGCAAAGTTACTATAAAAAAGACCGTGCACCTTTGGATGATCGTAATCGTACCAAACGTATGCACCTACCCTCACGACGGTTAAATACAATCTATTACTTTCTGACAATTAAACATCAGATAACACCTCTAATATACTTCACACCCTCATTAAACATTAGACAGGGTGTTTCTCAGAAACTACTGGATTTTTTTTTAAATGACCATTGGGGTGAGTCTAGGATGTATATACGTCAAATTAGGGTTCACGAAACCAAAGCGGGGCTTGGCAAAGTGCCCAAAATAGCAAAATTTGCATAAAATGAAGGTGACCCTTTTGAGCAAATCGCCCATTTTCACGCTAGAACGCTGGAATTTTACATAGGGAATTTTACAACAGGACCTACAAATTACACTTTTTCGGTTATGAAAAATCTTCAATAGAAGCGATTTTATTCAAATTTTTCGGAACGTCAGTAGTGTAAAATCGCCTTTGATGAAATAACGCATCGTCAATTTTTGAAATAGAAAGTTGACGTCATGATACTACACTATTCTACAATCAATCGCTATCAGGAGTTTTTTCCCATTTTTAAAAATGTTCTCTAGATCAGATTTTATTTAAACTATAAGGTTCAGAAAGTTTTCAAAAATTTGAGATTTTTAATCCTCATGCACTTTATGGCAGGTGGTTGAAATCCGACTGGCGTAATTTATTTTGTTTTTAATTTATTATTATGTAGTTTCGGTGTTGTAAATAAGAGTAGTTGAAAAGGTATGTACTAGCTAATGGAGAAAATGCACCGAAAGGGGCAGAAACAAGGTGAATATACTTAAACAAAAAATCCCCAAGTATGAAAAAGAAGTGAATTTTTATCAGAACATTAAGAAGAGGATTTAATTGCTGTATTGTGCTATAGTCTCATAAATCGGAAAAAATATTTTCACCAGACAATGTATATTCCGCAGGAGAGCAAGTTAAGGGAAAAATGTTAAAGCTGGATTTACTTTAGTCATGATTTAGTTGTTTATCAATCAGCTATGGGAGACCAAGCATGCAAAGCTGTTCCTACATGTAACTACGCTTAGAGCCGTTGTGTAAATTTTGCATGTACATCATAGCATAAGTCTGCCGTGACTGGTTTGTTGATTCCTTGAAAGTTACAAAGTCCCATAAAACAGGAAATGGTTAGAGGCAAAAGCGAGGCTGCGGAATATATATTGTAACTTATGAGACTATAGCCCAATACAGCAGTTAAATTCTCTTCTTAATGTGCTGATAACACTTGTACACACCCTTCCGTGCTTCTACACCTTTTTTTCTGCCCACCTCGGGGCATTTTCTCCATTGGCTAGTTTATAAGTATATACCGTAGTCGACATATTTTAATTTCTGATACGAAAGTAGCAAGAGGAAAAGAGCCCGACGAAATAAACTAAAGATAAACATAAGCGAGGCTGCCAAGACTAGACAAACGTTTCGTATGAAATGTAAGACGTGAGGGTCCCCCGCCACTGCGTTTCTCTCCCACCACTGTTAGCAAGCAGGCATCGCTGCATATTATAAGGTCATCTGCATGGGATAGAAGTGTAGTGTAAACCGAAATTAAAATTTGACGACAATGGTATATCACTCTTTACTGCTTGTATTCGTATATTATTCATGCGCTGTTGCCTTTGATTATAAGCATTAAAGTGTTCATAAATTTAATAAACAAACATTATACTTAACAATAGAATAAAATAAAAATATATAGATACTACAGAGGAAGTCAAAGTTTAATTTTAGAGCATATCTTATTTACGAGGAAAAAGTAAATCTCTAGTGCTGATAATGATTGAATTTTTGAGTCATGTTTTGTAATCATAAAAGATTATCGCACAAAATTAACGAACTCAGGTATATCAGCATTGTTGATAAGATACGACAACAAATAATCTGTTTATATACGTTTGTCCATTGCTCCTATCAAAATTAACGTATCTATTCTCCATTCAAGGAGACAGTTGCAGTGGAAAACTTTTTGAGTTCGGGACGATGTTCGGTTTCAGAAATAGTAAGAGAAATCGGTAAGTCTTTGGTCTTACTTGCTTGATTAATAAACATGGCTCTATGTACATATTTAAACTATGATAAATATTATTATTTAAATATTGTGAATTTTCCATGCAATTCCTGCATGATGTTATAATTAAATCAATTAACTGATAAAGTTTAGATGATTTTTCTTTAAGTAAATACGCAATTTTCTTGATAATAATATAAAAAGGTCCTTTTTGTTTCAAATGCAAACATATATATAAATTATTTCACGTTAATTTGCATGTATTTTAGCAAACATGTTTTATTCAGCACTTCTGTTTCCTAAATTAGTTAAATAAGTAATTTTGCTATGTACTAAATTAATTTAACATTTTTGTGGTTCATGTATATTTAATAAAATTAGAACAAAATACAAGTAATATTACTGAGAATAGGTTGTGCTATAAATACCTCCGTGTAATATGCATGCAGGTAATTAAAAATATCACGTGGCAAGTAAGATATATTACCGTATCTTATCCGAAAAGTTATAGTGAATAAAACCGCATGTTAAACGTGTTCGACAGAGTTCAGCTCATTAGTCTTCTATCAGTTTGTTTAAATATGTAAAATGTTTGCCAGATTCATTTGGTTGAATAAATTAATATATTAATTAAATAATAAATCTGGTCTTAACATCTGTACTCATGTATTAAAGCGTTCGTCGTTAGTGAGTATGAAGCGCTTATACCTATATTCAATCCCATAATTTATATCCAAAATAATTCGACGGTTATTAGTAAAGAAGATTTTCAATTTCGGATATTCGTCGAAATAAAAACACTTCATGCCAGTGATAGAGATTTTAAGGGCTATAGGTCAATTGGAAGGTGGTAATTATACCACCTTCCAATTGACCTATAGCCTATAGTATTAACTGCAAAGTGTTGCTGGGAGTTGGGAGTAAGTAAGAGAAGTTTCTAGACTATGAATTCGCCTTTTGGGAACTAGCAGTGCTCGATAAAGTAAAGGTAAATTCAACCAACATGAACAACACCATGAGAGACGATCGATACCAGTCTAAGATTTCCAGGTGAGTGTGCTGCTGCCACTGGAAAACTATTATCAATACAAATAACAAGAAATCATAGGCATATGCCTGCCTTTTAAGCTTGAAGAGCGTTGGTTTGTATTACTCTTGCTATAGAGTCTAATGCTCTGTAGTAAGAGTAATACAATGACAAATTCAGCGAGGAATTCGAATTTACGTTTCTGTCCAGAGAAGTCTGGATTGTATTAGGGGAAGGTCGGGTAGTATCGGACACTTAAGGTATTTTGACCATAACTTCCCAAAACGTAACATTTATTAAAATTAAACAAAAGCAAACATAACTTCTTACTATCAGTAACAATGTGTGAATAACAAAAAAATAAATTCTAGTTGGATTATAAATGAAAATAAAAAATAAAAATTCCTTGCATTTTTGGTGTTTCACAAATATGGTGGGTAGTATCGGACATTGTAGCATTTCATCCAGAAACATTATTAATTGCTCATACAAGTGTCACATTTGTAATAATTTGGATTATTTACGTTAGCACAATCTTCATGTGCCCAACCTAAGCAAAAATCGCATCGAATCCAATTTTCTTCGAAGCTTTCTCCGCATATTATGCACTCCGTTTCTTCTGCAGTTCTTTTCCCTTTCCCCTTAATGACTTTTCTTCTGCTCTGTGTATTCTTCGAACTACTGCCAAAATCAACCTTTTTTTTACTTCCGCTTTTTTCTTCGATTTCTGTTCTTTCTCCATATTTTTTATTTCCAGTTCGTTTTTGAACGGGGTTGAAGTTAGTATCTCACTTTTTGCGCTTCGCCGTTTTCTAACAGTTAGTCGTCGTTCAGCTGCACTTGGAAGTGGTGAGATTTTTTCTAACAGTTGTTGAACAGAAGTTGATGGTTGAGGATACAAGTCTGGAGTAGACGGTCTTTCTGCCAACAAGGGTGTAACAGAAACTATAGGTTCTTTAGAGGTTCCAGGTAAATTTAAAATCATCTGTGAATCACAGCCAGGAGGTAGCTCTACTGATCGTGTCGAAGAGTTAGGAGGAGAAGGAGAAGGAGTGGTAGGTGCTGATAGTCTTGTCCTGGTTTCTTCATATAAGTTTTCGGGAATGTCTAAACCTTGAGAGGGTAAGTAATCCAAATCAGTGAAAATATTAGGGTTGTATGGATATATCCCAGTACATTCAAATCCCTTTTTGGCTATATCCATTCGACAGATTTTAGTAAACGCGTGCCGTACCAATCCAGATATTTCATAGTCCGTAATTCTACTAAAAGGATTCGTTCTCATCCAGAGAGAACATGCTTCATTGTAAGCATCTTTAAATGGCTTCATTATGGTTCTATCGAGTGGTTGAAGTCTGTGTGTACAATGGGGAGGCAGACTTAGCATGTGAACATTGTTGTTACGCGCCATCAAAATGACATCTAAGTCTTTATGACTACAATGCCCATCTACTATCAATAAAACAGGTTCCTCTTTGGTAGGATGAACACGTGCAATAAATGTTTCGAACCATTTGATGAAAATAGGTCCAGTCATCCAACCATTATCTTGAGCTGCAAATTGTGATCCTTCTGGTGCTGCAATCGTCAGACGATCGTTCATTCTTTTTCTTGGAAAGATGAAAAATGGTGGAATAAACTGATCTCCAGAAGCATTCATGCAAAGCATGATTGTAACAGAGCGACCTCTTTCCCCAGACGTCAACTTTCCAACTTGTTTCTTACCTTTTAAAGACAAAACTTTTAATCTATTTTCATGAACATTAGTGACTCCAGTTTCATCAGCGTTAAAAATTTTTGATGGGTGGAAATTATATTTTTCCATCAGTTGTCGTAGTTTTTCAAAAAAACGATCAACTTGTGGCTTGTTAAACCCAACAGCTCGTTGCAAACTTGTTGATTCAGCAGTTCGCAATGATAATTCTGGATGCCTCTTAATAAAATTATAATAGAAATCACGTCCAGCGCATTGTTTTGTCTTATTGAAACGATGAGGAAGTTTCAAAGTTTCAGCTAACTTGTAAGACAGTTTTCCAAATTCTTGTCGACTCAAAGGCATTAAACGATTATCCAGATCTTTGATATGAGCTACAAGTTGTTCTTCGTACTGAACCGGAAATGTTGGCCTGAATATTCCCATATAAGGTTTTAATGTTGTTTCAATACCATTTTTTATTTTCTTTAGTCTGTCTGCCAGAGAGCTCTTTGGAACCTCGAAAGACAATGCCGCTTGTCTTATCGTCATCCGGGTAGTAAGCACATGCTCCACGGCTGTTTTCATATTCTGTTCATCCCAATTACCGCGAAGGTTTAATTTCTTGAATTTAGGCATTTTTCAGCAATAATATACGGGTTGATATCTGTAATTAAAAAATGAACGACTAAACTTTTGTCCGATACTACCCGAAAATATTTTGTCCGATACTACCCGTTTGACTCCATAACAAATTTATTATAACCTTTAGCAAAATCTTAGTTCTTTCATTATGACGTTTTAACATGGTACTCTATATACATTTTCGACAATAATGTACAAACATGCGGCTTAAATTACTTACCGTAACACTGTTATAAGCCCACAAAAACTATTTCATACGTCGATTAAATGCACAAAAAATATTCTTTCGGCAATAATACGCGTCTCGACTGTGCGAATGGTGCAAGTTCCAAGAAGGTGTCTGCTGTGGTCACGTTGTTTGTTTTGGTAGTAAAGAAACAGTGCCATCTACTGTTTCTTCTTTAATTCGCTACATGTCCGATACTACCCGCTGTCCGGTACTACCCGACTTTCCCCTATACGATTCATTATTCTATCGGGTGCAGCAACAGTGCAAAATAATTTAATTATATGGATGGTAGTGCTGGCCTCTCTCAGGCAGAGATTGTAAACAATTAGATTGATGAAGTTGCTTAGAGAGAATGAAGTGATCAACCAATTGCACGCAAGGCAATCTAATATAACAAACACGTTGTAGCAATTATGAATGCATTGAAAATTACGAATTGCTGTCAAGGACGAATAGTATGATTTCATAAGGATCTGCTTGCTAATCCCATCTCTGATATCAAAGTATCAAATGTGTTTAAATATTGTTTTAAAAATTATTGTAAAAAAAACTTCTTTAACATTGAAAACTTTTGTATTTTCCTACACTAAAAAAGCAAACATTTTATACTCACCTAATAGGGCACGGTAATCCTCTATTTGATAAAGATTGCCTTCTCAGAAACAATATGTTACTGAGTGTTGGTTGCTACACTGGAGGATGAAACCGTTTATTTATTTCTCGAATGGTGTTTTGCCATTACCTACTAATAGTCGCAACACAAAGACTCAAGTTTGTTTTAACGGCTTGTTGTTGTGACCAATATTCGAAGATACTACGTGTTATTTTAGTTTAAAAAACCTCGTTGATGTGATAGTTTTGACCTGTTTTTGCAGCATACAAAATGTTAGGTTGGGTACTATTTTATTTATTCTGTTTTAGTTATAAGAATGGTATTTCGAATAGTGCTTTGGTGACGAAGATACTAGAAATATTCCCAGATGCTTGTCCATTCTACGTTCGTAATTTGTGCATAGGCAGAAGTGATAATCCTTTTGACATGGACCATGTAATGAGACCATTAATACGTAAGAAAATTTTGATTTTACAACATTTAGAGTAATTGAGAATGTCTTTAGTACACTGTTGGCTAAAAGTATCATTAACTTTGCGGCGAATTTATATTCTACTTAAAAACTTAAAAATTAGAAAAGTTAGTGTATAGCAGCTATTGTTTTACGTTTCGTGTACATATAACAATTTCCATTATCTGGTAATATAACCTAGATATAAAATAGGTGTAGATATATTTTTTATATAAACGGAAATTTTCCATCTTTTAAAATAGGTGGTGTATATTATTAGCTCTGATAACTCTTATAGTAGGTAAACGTATTTTCCTGTTTCTAACAATAACGGAGTTATTGAGAATATATATGTTACTCTTTATATCTGTAAAACAAACAGGTCTTGAATACTGGTTTTTCCACAGATTTTTCATTTTATCATATCAGTAGAGAATATGGTATTTCATAAGTACTCGATCATCATTCTTTAAATCACATTTAGCAAAGTACTCTAACATCAGTGTTAATTAAATTGTTTAAAAAATAATGTTTAGGTAAATATTTAAGAACGAATGACCTGTCTGGTATAAGTATACTGTGCTTCGAAAGTATTAAATTCATTGCGTAATTTTCAATAATGTTGTCATATGTATAAAAAATGTAAAGAATGACTTTAATTTTTTAGGTTTACTTTTTACTGAAACAGGCTGCCTTGCAATACAAATATGTGTCGGTCTATTGATTCCCGGCCATTAGTACCTATGTTGTTAGCAAGTTTTACGTTTTACAATTTCTGCGCCTGATTGAATTCAACATAATTGTCAAATTTTACATTAAAATCCCATAATGGAGGTTTTTTTGCAATGTCTTTAAAAATTATTGACACAAACTAATCAGCTTTAACTTGATATAAATTTAAACTTACAGTTTATTAATGATATTTCAGATAAGCTTGATAATAGTCGCGTTCGTTTTTTACATTTTAATCATCTACGATGCTCTTGACCGTTCGTTTATTACGAAAAAGAAAGTTGACAGTTGCTCACAGCGTTCGGAAATTGGCAGACGAAGTAAAGAGAGGACGTCTTTTTGCTCGCTAGTTTTTAACCGAGGTTTCAGATATATCGGGTGTGGTAGGGCTTGAAAGGCGCGAAACGCAAAAGGTGTTAACCATAACATTATTGCGGTGACAAAATGGAGAATTTAATTCAGTTGGAAAACGGCCAAATTTTATATTTGAATCCCCAAAGTAAGTAAAACTGTCGATAATGTATTCAATGAATTAGAATAAAAGAAAAATGCTATTTTGTTAAACTATTTTGTTATTTTCAGCTAAACTTTATCAAGTAGTAGAATTAGAAGAAGAAATAGAAAACACAGAAACCAGTCCAAATAAAAGTGGTTAGTATCTTTTTCTTTGTTTTAAAAAAAGAAATTTAAGCAATATTTCGTATACAATTTTTTTCTCACCAATGTGGAAATTCTTTTTTTCAGAGACAACAGCAAAAATATGGTCTTATCAAAATACTTGTTCATTAATTAATTTGGTTCAGGAATTCGATAATGAATTCCAGAAATCTATCAAAAAATTGGTATGGAAAAAAATAGCAGACAAGCTTTCCGAGACAATGAAAATTACTATAACTGCCCAACAATGTGATACAAAATGGAAAGGGCTGGTTGAAAGTTATAAAAAAGTGAAAAAACATAATAGTACTTCCGGCAATAGTAAAAAAGACTGGCTTTTTTTAGAAATGATGGACACTGTTTTACACAAAAAACCAGAAATCAATCCAGTTGCAATTTGTAGCAGTTTTAGCGGGTTAATAAAAAATGGAACAAAAGGTAAGATATGCGAAATGCAAAGTTTTTTCAAATCTGACAGAGTGCTTTTAGAACATGAGGAAGACTCCAATATTGATTCTGCTTCTTCCACCTTGCCCTCTACTTCTGAATTTCAGAGTACTTTTAGTAAAAAACGCAAAAGTATAGAAAATGCTGTTGAAAGAAGACATAAAGAAAAGATGGCTAGACAAGACAAATATCTTGTTCTTTTCGAAAAACTAGTGAATGGGCTACAAAAAGATGGAGAAAATTGAGGATTTGCATCTTACTATTTTGTTTTACATATATTTATATTTACTTTTTAAGAGAAACTGTTTTTAATTTCATTATTTTCTGATATTTTTTTTTTTTTTTATGTTTTATAGTTCTATTTATTTTATGAGAAATTATTTTTTTTTTTATAGTTCTTTTTTTATAATCATGTTATAATATTTTGTTTGATACTTATATTCACTTTATAACAGACACTTTAGTTTTATTATTTTGTGAAATTATTTTGAGTTTCCATTATTATTTAACTCCACTTTGACGAAATACAAAAGTGTAATACTAAAATAACAAGTATTTTTGTAACGTTTATTGCATATGTAAAATGTTCATTATAAAATTTCGTTTTTCAAATGCTACTCCCCTGTTTCTCTCTACATTCATTTCTGCATCTTCAAGAACTCCATTCCGCCTCTCTTCATCAATTTCTTCTCGGACATTCATAACATCATCTGGTGAATCACCATTTAAAATTGTAAGATTATGTAAAATGCATGCATCAATGACAAACATACAAATCAAATCTAGTCTAACTGTTTCCATGTATTTCAGCCTTCTAAATCGTCCTTTTAGAAGTGCAAAGGCGTGCTCAATTTTCACTCTCAATTGAGAAAGTTTATTATTAAAATTTCTTTGACGATTTGTTAAATTTCCAAAGTTTTTAAAGCCTACTATGAGACTTTTTGTTAAAGTGTAAGCTAAATCTCCAATAACATGGCTATCATTTGGGAATTCTACAGAATTATTATTAATTCTTTCGTGGAGGTCTGAAATTTCAAATAATCTGGCGTCATGACAAGAACCTGGTAGTCCTGCAAACACGTCAATGAACAGTTTTTCATCATCACAAACACCTTGCAATAAAATTGAATGAAATTTTTTTCTATTTATGTAAGAATTGTGATTTTCTTTGGGAGGTAATATTCTAATGTGACTGCCATCTATGCATCCCAATACACCTGCAATGATAGTATTCATAAAAAACTTTCTATGTAAATGTTATTTTAAATCACTGAATGCATTTACCAGGAAATCCATTTATGTTTTGAAAAGCATTTATAATTTTTAAGGCTTTTGGTTGAGAAGGCCAACTTATAATCTTAAAGACTCTGTTGACTCTAAGAATAAGTTGCCCCATTCTTGCTAACACATCCCATGCTGTGGATTTACTTACTCCAAACCTATTGGAAACTGACCTAAAAATTCAGTTGTAATTTGAATACTTGAAAAAAGAAAGATACAAATAAACTACCGAAAACTTTCTAGGTTTGCTAAATACCATATGCACATCATAGCCTGTTTTTCTAAAAGCAATTTGGGATGACCAACCGTTACATCCTGGAATGAAACTGCATGCAATTTTCTTAAGAAATCTTCAAAAGTAGTTGGACTCATTCTAAAATGTTGTTTAAATTGGTGATCTGCAAAATTGGGGACTATTTCTTCCGCAAAATTTTCTATTTCTGCGATTTTTTCTAGTCGTTCGTCGTCATCATCGTCATTTAAAAAAAACAACTCATATCCAAAATGAATTACGTTTTCAATTACTCTGGCATTCATTTTCGGCACTATTCAATTTTAAAACGCTGCACGGTTTTTTGGCGATGTAAACATCAAATCACTGTCAAATGGTCAAATTTTTTTTCTGAGGTTATGTTTTCGTCTGTCCGTTCGGAAATGAGGGAGGAACATAATTAATCTGTGTCACGTGACAACAAATCCCATAAAATTTCCTTGCGTCAACTATGTAAAAACCGAACGCAGTAATTATGATTATAAAATTATAAATTAAATATTTTAGTCCAACTCTGGCAGTAGAACAAATGAAGGTAGAGTTTCCAAGTTGTCGATTTAACCCTTATAATACACCTAATACACAGTACATGGTGTAATGGTACATACCAGTTCGTTTACGAATTGGTAATTTTTTATATTTTTAGAATTTAATTAAGTACATTTCATTATTAATATTTTAAAGAAAAATAAGAATTAAAATCAATGAACATGTTATGGTATTATTAAGTCAATATTAGTCATAAGATAAGTTTAGTTCTAAGAATTGTGGCGCCGAATGTTTACAACAAGTGAAATAAACGCTACAGTTATGATAAACATTCGCCGACGTAAAAGAGTGCGTGTGAGAAACTTAAGTGGGAAAAACCTAACTATATGGACAGCGGGGAACCACCGGCGGTTCAACATAAAATGAAAACACGCGCTGGGGACGAGAGAGTCAACAGCTAGACCTTCAGTCGAATGGTTAACTTCAAAGTCGGGAAGGTTTCGACTGGCTGATTTCATAAAGAAATCGTCGAACCCCGACTAAAAAACATTTAAGTAATATTTGTTAAATGTTGTAAAAATAAAGGAGAACCTCCACTCCTATAACAAATTGGATAACAATAATAAGAATTGTTATTACAATAATAGTGATTTAAGTAGCACGTAAAGAGTAAATGTGCACGGTGTTAAAAGTTTAATCAAAGAATATATTGTGCTCCTGTAAACAAAGCAAGGGGATTCGTCACCACTGATGCCGATGAAAACATCGAAAGGAAAAGAAGATTTTATGGAAAATAGACATCATTGAAGAGAGAAGAAAGAAGTTTTGTTATAAGGTATTTTATAAAGATTATAAAATAACTGTTAAATTGATGTTAATATAATAAAGTTATCTAATAACTATTATCTCCGTACTAATAAAGAGAATGTAATTTAATCTGTATTAGTCGCATTGTATGTTTATATAATGATACACAAAACGTGTATAAAGCATACGTAGTAAATGTTAGCATTCGTTGTTTTGTTTGACTATATGGAAAAATATATATAAAGAATTGTATCTGTTTGGTATATATAAAATTGTATTCAAATTGTCTTGTCAATAAATTTGATCTCTTTCAGTTTCATATGAGATTGTTTCGTTATGTATTAAAATTATATGTGTGATTCATTGATTTTAATATAAGTATTATTTAAAGTTTCAATAGTACTTTTCTTTTTATTAATTTTAATTAATGTTTAGGAACCCTCTTTATTAAGCATTTCTGATAAACCCAAACCGCCCTGAGAGAAATTGAGTTATAGTCGGCATTTAGAAAGGGTTCCGTTACATTATGGCGCGCCAACTGCAGGGCTCGAAGAAATGATGTTTTTTTTAAATTTTACGTGCTTGTAATTATTTTTTTTATTGACTAATAGACATAAAATTGAAGTTTGGTATTGAATAAAAAAGTTTTTGAAGGATTTTATAACATTCAAAACACATACATTTTAATATGTTGAATTGTATTTTTTTCATATACAAGGTGTTATATAATTAGAGGTAAATATTTTAAGGGGGTATTAATTATACAATAAGAATAAAACCAAAAATATTTACGCGAATAAGCGGCATTTTGGAAGCAAATTAGCGACGTATTATACAGGGTGATCCAAAGGAATAGGCACACCTGGTTGGGGGGTCACCGGAATTAAGTAGAATAAAATAAACGTAGCCTCCAAAATAAATAATCATGGGAGATATGCAGGCACTTTTTGACTTTATGAGACAATCAATGGAAGATTTAAAGAAAAGTTATGAGGATTTAAAAGAAGACAGGGATAAGAAGTTCAAAAAACTCGAAGAATCATGGAAAGATTTAAAGGAAGACAGGGATAAGAAGTTCGAAAAATTCAAAGAATCAATGGAAGATTTACATAAGGAAATGAGAAAAAAAATAGACAAAATGGTACCAGTATACGAGGAAGTTGAAGAAACCCGACCGGAAGTACCACAACAAGTTGTCGTAATAAAGGAGGCATCATCCGTTGGCATGGTTAGAAAAAATATAAAGGTGCCCAAATTCCATGGAAACGGTAAAAGAACACATCCCAAGAAATTTCTAGATTCATTGCAGAAATATTTTGAAGTTATGGAAACTCCCGAAAACCGGAAGTTGAATTTTGCAATAAGCCAATTGGGGGGTGGAGTTCTACGATGGGCCAGCATCACCAAGAGCCAATGGAAATCGATGGAGGACTTTCGACGAGACTTTCTGGAAAAATATTGGTCAAATAATATACAGAGTGGAATCGGTAAGGTAGTGGGATTTTCTAAGAAAATAAATAATAATAATAGCCAAAAGAAACAAAAGAAGATAAGGAAGAGACCAATCATATTGAAGGAAAAATGGGTTCTCAAAAGGGATTATAATAAAAATAATACGTTACGATGGGATAAGCCCAAGAAGCGTCATTATCTCTGCAATAATCCACATTACGAAGAAGTAATGCTCTCAAATAATTCCTCAAAAAGGCTTAATAATATTTTATCAACATCTGTTTACTTTTATGCAATACCAAACGTTACCGACTTGCTATTTCAAAAAGTAAAGGGGGGTACTGTAATGGTACATACCAGTTCGTTTACGAATTGGTAATTTTTTATATTTTTAGAATTTAATTAAGTACATTTCATTATTAATATTTTAAAGAAAAATAAGAATTAAAATCAATGAACATGTTATGGTATTATTAAGTCAATATTAGTCATAAGATAAGTTTAGTTCTAAGAATTGTGGCGCCGAATGTTTACAACAAGTGAAATAAACGCTACAGTTATGATAAACATTCGCCGACGTAAAAGAGTGCGTGTGAGAAACTTAAGTGGGAAAAACCTAACTATATGGACAGCGGGGAACCACCGGCGGTTCAACATAAAATGAAAACACGCGCTGGGGACGAGAGAGTCAACAGCTAGACCTTCAGTCGAATGGTTAACTTCAAAGTCGGGAAGGTTTCGACTGGCTGATTTCATAAAGAAATCGTCGAAGCCCGACTAGAAAACATTTAAGTAATATTTGTTAAATGTTGTAAAAATAAAGGAGAACCTCCACTCCTATAACAAATTGGATAACAATAATAAGAATTGTTATTACAATAATAGTGATTTAAGTAGCACGTAAAGAGTAAATGTGCACGGTGTTAAAAGTTTAATCAAAGAATATATTGTGCTCCTGTAAACAAAGCAAGGGGATTCGTCACCACTGATGCCGATGAAAACATCGAAAGGAAAAGAAGATTTTATGGAAAATAGACATCATTGAAGAGAGAAGAAAGAAGTTTTGTTATAAGGTATTTTATAAAGATTATAAAATAACTGTTAAATTGATGTTAATATAATAAAGTTATCAAATAACTATTATCTCCGTACTAATAAAGAGAATGTAATTTAATCTGTATTAGTCGCATTGTATGTTTATATAATGATACACAAAACGTGTATAAAGCATACGTAGTAAATGTTAGCATTCGTTGTTTTGTTTGACTATATGGAAAAATATATATAAAGAATTGTATCTGTTTGGTATATATAAAATTGTATTCAAATTGTCTTGTCAATAAATTTGATCTCTTTCAGTTTCATATGAGATTGTTTCGTTATGTATTAAAATTATATGTGTGATTCATTGATTTTAATATAAGTATTATTTAAAGTTTCAATAGTACTTTTCTTTTTATTAATTTTAATTAATGTTTAGGAACCCTCTTTATTAAGCATTTCTGATAAACCCAAACCGCCCTGAGAGAAATTGAGTTATAGTCGGCATTTAGAAAGGGTTCCGTTACAATGGGTTAACCTTGACACCATGGTATTATGAGAATTAATAATATACAAATTGCTAAATCAGAATGAGGAAATCAATTACAGACACACATTAAAGAAAGGTGCAGCTTATCTATCAAGTCTAAGTTAAATTTCTTTTGTTTAGGAGGAAACTATCCAAAAAATCAAGCCTACAAATTAGATGATGGAAGCTTTGAAGAAAACCTAAACACATTGGAATCCATTTTTCCAGATGCCGATCCAAACTATCTTCACTATCACGCTGTCCTATGTTTGAATGACAAAAATAAGCTGGAAAGCTTTATAGCCAGTACATTGGAAAATCAGGATTATCCAGTAATTAGAAAAAACGAAAGGTTCATTATTTTCACAATTTCAAATGATTTCAATATATAAATAATTATTCAACTACTTATTTTTATTTGCATTGATAATAATGTTATCGGGTTTCAGTGCAAGGAAAAATGGTCAATATTACATTTGCAATTGCTGCTACGACGAAGAAGTGAAACCGAGAGATTTAGGAACTTGCGAAAGTGGCTGTGTATTCTGCAAATCTTGTATACAACGAAGTGTGGAAATAGCTTATGGTGAAGGCAAAATAATCTTTCCTTGCCTTTTAAGCTGTTCTGCTAATTTTAATATGCAAGCGTTAGAGGTAATTTACATTACGATCTACATCATTCTACCTATAATTTAATTTCTGATTTTGTTTTATCTGCAAAGATTACAAGTCATTTCCATAACTTGGATCAATTATTTCTTAATACATAAATTAGGAAATTCATCATCTTTACATTTTTAAATGTTTCGCTCAAGTTGTCCTCATCTCATTCAACTTTTGTTGGTTTTATAATGTATTAGACACATTTTCTAACAAATTCTCTTCTTTGATTTTAGACTTTCTTATGAATGGATTAACATGACAAAGTGATTTCTGTTCATGTTATTAGAAAAAAACATCTGAGGTAAATCCGCCAAAGTATATCATATGTAAAATTGGGTTAGAAAACAGAAAATCATCTTGAATTTTGTCTATACAACCGCGGAGGTACTGTTCCTTGGCAAGAAAATATTCACATATCAGTATGATCTTATTTTAAACTTCCTTGAGAATGTGGTGTTATGACGTTTTACGTCGGTTATAATAATAATAATAAGTTTTATTGCCTAACAGATTACAACCAGTTACAGGACAATTTATTACAATATTACAATAAGCGAGTATGTAATCAACCAATAGGGGAAGGTCGGGCAAGTTTGGCACGTTAACCTTTCTTTAGCTTTAAATATACGTAATCAACTAAACACAAAATTTCTTTTTTGCATGCATGTTCTTTGAACAATTGTGAATAGATATCCGTGATAAAAACATAAGAACCACTGCCAATGAAGACTATATTTCAGGAAAAGATTAATTTGACAATTGCCAATCTTGCCCGACAGTGCTGGGCAAGTTCGGCATATATGTATATTTAATTGCGGCACACATCGCAAACAAAAACACCTGCTTCACCAGCATAGTCTGTACAGTGTTCATGCGCCCATTTCTTACACATATCGCACTGAATTCATTCCTCTTGAGTTTCTCCATATACTCCATTGCAGTATAAGCACAAAGTCTCACTGTCTTCAGCTTCTACAGGCGCCGCTGTCTTCTGCTTCTTCTTTTCTTTATTTTTCTTTTTTGAGGGATAAGTTTTTCCACCTATTATCCTCTTAAGTTTTTCCCTTTTTGATTTGGCTTCCTTATTTATTAATTTATCTTCGAGTTCCTCTTTGTATGGAGTGCTGGTAAGTATTTCAGACTTTTCCTGTTTTCGACCTTTTGATTTGGATGAAGATTTTGCTTGTGGCAAGGGAGATATATCCGTTACTGGAACACGAGATGTAGATGGTGCATTTAAGTCTATTTGGTTTGATTCATTGTTTATATCGCTTAGCCTTCTGTTCGAGTCCAAGACATCAGTAGATGCTATATCGTCAACGGCAATTTCTGATGAAAATTCTGGATTTATCTCTGAATTTTGACCACTAGACACTGAATTTGTTGCTCCAGGAGATCCCGGCATTAATTCATCGTGATCGGCGGTAATCGGATATGACAGAACAGCTGATGCCCCTATAAAGTCAATTTCGTCAAACATATCTGGGTTATAAGGAGTTATGCCTGATTTCTCAAAAGCCTTTATAATATTTCTGGATGAAAATGCACCCAAAAACGCTTCTTTAATTATGGGCCCAAGTACATATTCTGTTATTCGTTCTCCGGGGTGGTTGGTCATGTATTTGTCCATTTCGTTGGCCAGATACGTTTTAAAAGGACCAAAAACGCAGATATCGAGGGGCTGGAGTCGGTTACTGGTATGGGGCGGAAACGTTAACATGATGATGCCATTATCTCGGCATAAGTTTATTGCCTCTAGTGACTTGTGGCTCCCATGACCATCTAGTAAAAGAAGAATGGGTCTTTCTTTAGTTGGTCGTACACATTTTATTAAATGTTTAATGTATTCTACAAATAGATTTGCATCACTCCAACCAGATGGATTTGCAAAAGCTACTGTTCCAGGAAAGGAACCTACAAGTAGTTGTGGATTCATTCGGGTTCTTGGGTAAATTAACATAGGTGGAATAAACGTCCCCCCTGTACTAGTGGTACCAAGAAGTGTGATGTTTTTGCCTTTTTCGGCAGATGTGATTCGACCAAGCTGTTTAATGCCCTTCTCAGCGACAACTTTTGTGGCTTTTGTACACAAGAAATCCCGGTTTCGTCGACGTTAAATATTCTATCTGGAGAAAAGTGATGCTCCTCTAGAGTATCTTTAAGAAGAGCGAAAAATCTGATCACTTTGGTTTTTGTGAAACCAGCTACCCTAGCCATGCTGGTAGCCTCCGGGGTCCTCAGACTTAAACTGTTCTTTTCCATAAAGGATTTTAGCCAATTCTTTCCTGCTAGCTTCCCTTCTGTGTTAAAAGGATGCAGTATTTTATTGGCGACGGCAAATTGGAAGACCAACCTTCTTATGTCCACTGTGTCTTCTTATGTCACAATATGTTTTCGTAGCTCTTGTTCCATCTCCAAATTAAAAACAGGCTTAAAACGACCTTTGGAGTGAACATTTGGGACTTCTCTTTCCCGCCAATATTGTAAGGTTGTCCTTGGAATGCCATATTTTTTGGACAATGTAGATAATTTTTTTAGTTCCGAATTTTAAAACTCTAAAATAGCTTGCCTTAGAGTTTCGTCACTATACGCAGCGTCTCTCTTTCTTTTGTACTTATGCACCATTTTATCTAAAAAACAAACATAAAAACATCAATTATTGTAATTTATAAATCTGCCGGGCAAGTTCGGCAGACTCTGCCGAACTTGCCCGCTTTGCGGTCGGAAAGTAAAGTTGCAAATAACATTTGTGCATAGGACTGTACTTATCGTCCATCATAGCAAACTTGTAGACAAGCAACTAACTAACGTCATAAAAATTACAAATCACTACATTTACAACACACTAGGGTGAAAAAATTGATATACTGAAGAGTGGTACTTACATCAGATGGCCCAAATACACAAAATTATGCACACTTGTCACAATCTTCAAAGTCGATGCGTTCTAATGGTACTAATGGCCGACCGACTGCAGGGAGATTGAATGATGTCAGCGGAAGTGATGCATATCAATGCATATGAGAGAGACAGCACGTGACGAATTTGCCCGCCATGCCGAACTTACCCGACCTTCCCCTATATGAAATAGACATAGTATATCCTACAACGCAAAGAAAAGTAAATATTATAAATTAAGTAAGAGTTATAAAATTGATAAGAAGAAATCAGTATAACAGAGCATGCATTGACTACGAACATCAATAATATTTGTTGAAGTGTTCAGCGATTACTGCCCTCACGAACCCGATGCTGGAGTAGTTGATATCACAATATAAGCTGATTTTGCTAAAATAGGTGATCTAACCGCGACATTAGTTTCCGGAAAAGGTAAATTGAAAGCGAAGGGCATGACGCGACATAGGTCGGGGTACATAAACTCCGTCAACCCGACTCCATAAAAATATGACGAATTTGCGCTGAACCAATTCAAGCTGCTGCATATGACAGTGATAAAGTGGGTACCACACCACACAAGCATACTCAAGACTTGACCTTACCAACGAGAAGTATAACGCCTTTATTGATTCAGGATTGGTAAAAGATCTGCAATTACGAACTATAAATCCCAGCATTCTCAAAGCAGCTGAAGTGACATTGTTTATGTGTTCAACTAACGTGAGTCTCACGTCAAAAATCACGGTCAAGTCCCGCGTTGTCTGAACACGCTCTAAATCAACGCCATTTAAACTATAGAGAAAAGTACACAGTTCCGCAAGACAGCCCGAGGACATAAATTTACACTTCGATACATTTAGTGGTAAGTTATTCGTAGAACACCAATGAAATATGCTATCCAGGTCAGCCTGAATGCGGATACAATCCGAAACGAATAAATACTACAGAATATCTTTAAATCATACACGAAGAGCAGCTTATTACTACTTATCACTGAAGTAATATCATTAATAAACATATTGAATATTAAGGGACCTAGATTGGAACTTTGCGGGATCCCAGACTTAGCGGTATAAGTGAAAGAAGAGGATCCATTGTAAAAAAAATACTGAGAACGATTACTTGCATAGGATAGCATAAGGTTAACAAGAGCTTCTTAGGCCAAAGGCTCTGGGTTTCATGGCAAGAATAGTGTGATCCAAACGATCGAAGGCATTGGCAAAATCAGTATACACCACATCAACCTGCCCTCTATTACCCAAGCTATCTGAAATGAATTGCGTGACATGGCAGAGATGGGTACCGGTGGATCTCGCATCCAGAAAATCATTAATTAGATAGCATAGTTAGGCTCACATATTCATCGCTTATAACACTCAAATTATTCACGAAAAAATCTCAATTACTTGTAAGCATTATGTAGTTAAGTGACAATCCCTTTTACAATGTTTAGTTCCAAAATCTTTGCAATAACTGCCCTAGAAGCAAGCTCCCTATGCTATTAATAACAAATTTCAACTTGTTTTCAAGACATTTTCATTAAACTTAATGTATTAGTAAATGACAACATAGTAGCGACACAATTTAGAGTAATGTTTCCAAATTGGCGTCTGTGGGCAGGGGCATACCGCAGGGATCCATTCTCGGCCCTACTCTTTTCTTAATATATGTCAGTGACTTACAGAATCAAATGAGCTATTGTACTATTACACAGTACGCGGACGACACTTCATGCGTAATAACAGCTAAGCTCGTTGTGTTGGCATCGCGTGTGATCGCTGATATGCAGTCCTGGTCATTAAAAAACCGTCTCATTCTTAATGCAGATAAGACAAAAATTGTCAACTTCTCCAAAACTAAAAATGTGGATTACAGTTTGTGTTTGAGCTTGGGGGGCAAATCATTGACGGAGAGTGAGTCGTCCGTCTTTCTAGACGGTGGACAGGTGTCTTCGTTGGGGCGAGCATTGCGTGGGCCTATCTAAAGAATTGAATCCCATGTTGTATGCTATTGGTATGCTGAGTAGGGCTGTCTCTTTGGAGAGCCTGAAATTATTCTATTATGGTTGTATCGAGTCACGTTTAAGATATGCGATCATTTTTTTGGGATCTTCTACATACTTTAACGACATTTTTTTTCATTATTCAGAAACATATTGCTGTGACTCTTACAAATTGAGATTTATATAAAAATAATTTAAACTATTCAATCAATAAGTAGGTAAGAATCAAGCATGCATCCTAGTGCTAGGCCTTATGCTAGTCTAAGATACAACAAATTTTCTGCTAAATAGTAGGTTAGGCAATTTTACATTTTATTATTATTATATTATTTATTAAAAGAAAGTATCAATAAAAACGAGAAATTTTAAATTACACAAATATATATATTTACAAAAATTTAATATTTCAAAACATCATCTAAAACTACCCATATCATAATCAACTAGTCAATATAATAAAGAAATTATAATAAATGAAAGCATAACGTCGAGAAAAATTTATATTTTAAAAATAAACGTGATTATCATGATTTATATTCGTCAAGGATACATGTAAACAATCAACATCTTTAATAAAATAAAGTTTATTGCATATTGTGAATTGTACTGGAATATGAATAACCAAAAATCACGCGATTTATTATTTACAAAAAAAATATAAACATGAAGGGAATGACTTTACCCTAATTAGTCCTGCCTGGCGCCTTTGCTCGCTCCCAAGACAGTACCATCAGAAAGCAAATTCACACTGGTAGGTACCCCAAAGTTCCACCCTACGAGTATGTTTTTTAACTCGTCGTACACAACCCGAACATACACTACCATGTGCTCACCCCTTAAGGCATATATACAAATTTTAAATTTAATAAAAAAAAGTCTGTGCATTTAATTAATTAACTCAGCCCTGATTATAGTTCTGCCTGGCGCCTTTTGTCGCTCCCAACACAGTACCACCAAGACCAATTCGTGTTTTAAGGATTCACCAGGACTCCATGCAATGAATTAAACAACTACTTAATTCATCGCAATCATCGCACACATTCCTGATCTATTACCCAACACGTTAATATCAAACACACAAGTACAGTGAAGTACTATAAAATATACTTGATATACATAAAAGAAAATATATATATTAAAATAAAACTTTACCTCCCTTTGAGATTCCAATACAAAACACCACTCAAAAAAAATTGGTACAACACTATACACACATTTATAACAAACATTATTAAATCACCTTAATTCTTCGTACATAGTTTCAAACTCATCCATCATTAAAAAAAAGCTCGATCACTGTTCAATTATTCTATATATACATAAAACAAAATTATTAACCACAAATCCTCTAATCTGGTAAATAAAATAGTAAAGAAAAATCTTTACAAAAAAAAAATTATTACGCTATTCAACTTGATCGTTACAGTCACTAAAATGCTTTATCATAATGCATGGTGTAATAACCCTACATATAAAACAAAACATCCTAGAAAATAAAAAAAAAATTCAAAGTTCCAATTCAATAAAACTGTTCCTAACATAAATAATTATTTCCAAAAATAATTACAAGTCTCAATGTAAATTAAGCTCCAAATAAAAAAAAACGATATCTAATTCATAAAATTATTCTAAGTTCCACTTCGGTTAGAAAATTCTATAAGTACAGTAAAACTATTACGGAAAATATTAAAGTTTCAATTTTTGTTGAAAATTTTATAAGTATCGACAAATCTCTTTGAAAATATTCTAAGTTCAAATTCATGAATAAACTTCTAAGTTAATATAACATTTAAGAGGAAGAAGAGGTTTCCACCTACTTCTCCTTTTTTCCTCTTTTGAGTGCGGTTTACATCAAGCAACTCTGCCGTTTTCTCCTCGGTTCCGGTCTTATATCGATATTTTTCTTCACAAAAACGCCCGGTTGTGTTCGGCAGATACGATTCCACCTCCAGAAATACATAGCTGCAGTGCTGCATCACCCAGGAAACCAGCGCATTACTAATTTTTCAAAAAGATAAACAAATATGTAAATATAAACTTGTTTACACGTTCATGACTCATCCAATGCATCTAGCGAAAAATATTGTTTTCGCCGGCCACACGGTCGATCTCTCCCGGTCACAGTATTCTTCGTGCGGGAAACACTTTCTCGTTATACTTCACGTAACATTTTATGCTTATTCTAATCTTATAGTTTTTATAAAAATTATAATAACATTCTTATATTATTTATCGTAAATAAAAATTAAATTTTGGCAAATTATTGACTTAATGAATATTCACATCATGATAAAAATAAATAAAATAACAATTAATTAAATTAAATCTTGAAGTGATCTTGATTATGCTTATTTATAATCTACCACCAAAGTCAAGGTCACTGCAATATGTTAAGAGCCATGAGGGGTGTTTCCTCACGTAGTAGTTGCAGACCTCTGTTCCAGGAAATGAATATAATGACGGTTGCCTCGTTATATATTTATGAATTGATTATCTTTTTGCTCAAAAATACAGATAAATACAGGCGCAATAATCAGATCTACAATATTATGGTGACGCGTCACAATAATGATTTTACTGTCCCGCTACATCACCCCAAATTTTATGAAAGATCTCCGAGGTACATGGCGGTAAAGGCTTATAATGCATTGCCGGCTAACTTAAAATCGCTAAGCGATACAAATCTCACTGCATTCAAGAAGCAACTAAAACTTTATCTGTTGGAGGGAGCCTTCGACAGCATTAACGATTTTATAGTTTGACTGGTGTTATATATTGGTTCATTACTACCAGGTAATGAGTCTGTAATCTGCAAGAGCTGTACCTGATCTGTGTAATTTTTTATATGACAATGTCAATGTTCTATTGAATTTAGTTCGTCATCAGGTATAAATGAAATAATCTTATGGGCATATAAAAATGTTTAAATATTTAAATATTGTCTATTCATTAACCTTAGTATTTGTTTATGTTTTAAACAATTCGAGAATCTCGTAGCACCCACACATTCATCTTCATTATTTGAAGTCACCTGTCACTCTTATGAGTTGGCCGTAAAAATTTTATAGTTGTAATTGTACCGAGTGACCCAAGTTTTACGGACACCGCCGAATTGGATCTTATTTATAAAGATAAAGAAATCAAGTTTTCTTGAAAGTTAGACTGAAAAGTACATTACATACTTAATTAAAAAAATCTGCAAAATGTTTATAATGTGTCAGTTGCAGCTAAAAACAAAACAAAACATTCATGGAAACTTTCATTTTTGCAAATCGCCTTTTTTCATCATTATGATGCATATTCATCTAAATTAAAATTAAAAATTCAGCATCTAAATTCCATTTATAATTTACAACCTGTCAATCTAAATTATTTATATTCAGTAATGTTAATAAATCAATTACAGGATGTTTTACCCAGAAAGTTTTACGACAAAATATCACAGAAAAAGCAAATGGAGGAAGTCAAGGCAGCACGAATCGAAAACCTGGAGATGTGTCCGTTTTGTGATTTTGCAATGATCCCTTTTCAAGAAGATAAAATTTTTCGATGTCAAAATGCGGAATGTCGCAAAGAGAGTTGCCGTTTATGCAAACAACTGTCACATCTTCCGTTGCGTTGTGAAGAAGTTACCAAACCAGAAGAGATACAGAAACGAACTTACATGGAAAACAAAATGAGTGAGGCTTTAATTCGGTAAAATAATAAAATCCAGTTAATCACTTTTTTTTTTGTAATAAAGTAATTAGAAAAAATAATTATAATTATTATATGAGGGATGATAATAGTTTAGAATGTTTTGAGTATAGCATAGAAGCAAATAATTTTAATTTTCAACAAATGCCATTTAAGTTTTTAAGTGCCTATACTTTTTCCAAGGATTTTCCAAAATCTCTAACCCATCCAAATAGTCATTGGTTAGTATCTTTCCGCTATTATTATCTGTTCATTCGTTGAAAATATCTGATCTCCTAGCCAAACTTTAATCTAAGAGTGTTAAATCAACTGCACACAATTAGTGGCCTATCAAACTGAACTCCATCCAAATGATTAATTTTTGCCATGGTGACCCCTCAATGTACAATGTTAGTCATTAAATATTGCAGTTTTATATATTTTACAAGATACTTAATGAACAAAATTCCATAACTACGTTAAAAAATACTTTCTCTGCTATCTTCCTGAACTATAAAACAGTTTTATCCTTCTTCGGAACACGTCTTTTTTTAGAGATTCATGCATTGGTACAACGTGTTAGGCTCGATTTTGCCCTTTTTTTTTATGAAAACTCTCACAAATTAATTCAAACAATTGATCGTTCAAATTTTAGTCAAGTCTCATATTTTTTTTTTAATTTATGACTGAAACACGTACAATTGCACTACACTGGAATTTTTTTGATAATTCTTCCTCATTGATAGAAGCTACAAATACCGGTCTTTCTTCTTTTCTCCACTTTGTTTAGGTATTCATTTGAAGGAAAAACGGTGTCTCCTTAATGTTTAGTTAGCGTGTTTTATGTCTTCGGAGTAATAAGTAGGGCGCGGACATGACCGGTTTAAACTACGACGAAGTTACAACGGAGCAAAGAAATAATGTAAACAACACACGCTTACTGAATAGCACTAATTAATATGGTGAACTGCAACATCTCTTTACCCCGAGAAGTGCCCGAGAATGAGAGCAAAAATGCCCATAAAATAAGGAATTTATGAGTAAAATCCTTTTTTCATCGGCGTCGATAGGAGCGTGAGGGGTTTTTAAAATTTATTATTTTTACCTTATATTTCGCAAGAGAAATAAAATTTTCATTCATACTTAGCTAGTTTCGTTTTTTCATTGTTTTTACTGTTACTTACGTACTTCGTAATTTTTGTAATAATCTGTTTAATACCGGTTTATTGAATCGACTTCTCCCAATTATCTAGACGTAAGTGTGCACTGGATTTCATTTAGTTTCAATAACATACGTGTACATTTTTAGTTATCGTTCATTTAGATGTAGAACGTTGTTTATGTGACTTTTTCTGATATGAAAATGAATTTCAGTGATTCCGAAATTTATTACAAAGTCTGTAAAATATCGTTACAGAATGCCAAAATATCGCACGTTCGTCACTTAGCTTAGCTAAAACATACACAGAAATAGATTTTATGCAGGGAATTTCGATAGTTTACAAAATTTCGTTACATGTTTAAATGACGATGCTCGAAGTATTTCTGAGTGCAAGGAACTAACACAAATCCCAAATTTAAAAAATCAGTTGTTATTCCTTCAGGAACACTTTGGAAATTTACTTAAACTAATCAAATATTTTGAAAATCGAAATCTCAAATTAAAAGATGGATTAACCACATTAGATATGGCTATTAATAATTGCAAGTGACTTCGGATGTGGCCTTCGGCAAAAGTTAGACGCAGTTTTTAATAGAAATCCAGATTTAATAACATTGCGGCAATTGTGTATGCTAAATACGCTGAAATAAAAGAATATTTCCAGTACGCACCTATAACCAGTTGCGTTGTAGAAAGGACGTTTTCTATCTACAAGGATGTACTTAATTCAAAGAGAACAAGTCTTACAAAAGAGAAAATGAACAAATAATAAGGTATTTTGTATTTTATAGATCACCAGACACTTGTTATCCAATTATATAAATAAAATTAAAACCTCTTTAAAAATACAACATTTTAATAGTGCGCCCAAGGGCGATGAGTCATCAACCATTCGTGTCCGCGCCCTACTTATAATTCACAGAAAGTTGGAGTAAGGTGCACCAACATCAATAATGCACACTAATACAATACTTAATTTTTTTTTTAATTTAGGAAGAGATAAAGAACTCGGTGCTAAGTTTGTGCTGTAGGGTGGTTGTTCCATGTCTGTAATACTGAATTACTTCAAGAATTTTGTAAACCTTTGTACACTCTGAAGCTTGTGTAGAGGACCTCTTTTGCTGTATATTACTGTTCAACTTTTTGTTTGTTTCATCTTCAATGGATTCCCTCCCTATAAAAACTGTTTGTACGAAAATGTTATTGTCAAATATAAAAACACATCTTCCTCATACACATTAATCATCCTGTGATGAATCTTTTACGGTCGATTGCCTTCCCTCTTAAAAGAATTTGATTACGCTTCTATTTTCTACCTGAATTTTTTACTTTTTTTACCAGAGGAATGGCACAGTAGCATTACAATACCTATTTTTAAAAAGGGACAAAAGACCTGCTCCGGAAACTATAGGGGAATAACGCTCCTAAATACAACAACGAAATTATTCACAAGCGTCCTCAAGCAGAAACTAGAAGCGCAGATCGAAACCCGAGAAGAACAACAAGGATTTAGAAAAAATAGATCAACGACTGACGCGCTATTCATCATCAAGCAGCTAAAAGAAAAGTCAATGGAATTCAACAAACCCCTCTACATCTGCTTCGTCGACTTGACAAAAGCCTTTGACAAAGTACGCCTGGAAGATATAGTTAGATTACTAATTAACAAGAGAACGCCATCCAATATCGTAAAAATAATCCGACTACTAAACACGGGCAACACAACAAAAATTAAAGCAGGCGAGCACACAACTGCCAATATCCCAACGCCGGGCGGAATCAGACAGGGGGACAGCCTGAGCCCATTCTTGTTTTGCCTATTAATGGATGAAATCATACGGGAGGTCGCGTCGTTGAATTTGGGCTATAGAATGAGCAGGAACAGAGTCAGTATGGTGTGCTACGCGGACGATGCAGCAATCCTAGCGGAAACAGAAGACGATCTACAGAAACAGCTCTTTAAATTTTATCAAACAAGCCAACAGCTGAACTTGAATATATCCACCGACAAAACAAAAGCCATGACAATCGCTAAAGACTCAATTAGGTGTAAACTCGTGGTGGAAGATAAACCCATCGAGCAAGTCAACCAGTTCAGGTACCTCGGCCTTAACATCTCCAGTGGTCATGACCCAACCAAAGACCTAAGGAACCAGATTAATAAAGCGACATCGCTTTCAGGATGTTTAAGAGAGATAGTTTGGTCGAATCAATACATGCGAACAGACAGGAAGATAAAAATCTACAAAACCTGTATAAGGCCCGTCATGACTTATGGTATAGAAACGCGCGAAGAAACAAGCAAAACCAAGAACATGCTAAGAGTTGCTGAAATGAAAACACTACGAACTATCCTTGGCAAAACCAGAAAAGACCGTATAAGAAACACCGATATCAGAGAACAGTGCGGGATAGTGGACGTGGTGAGATGGGGGAGACAGAGAAGAAGAGGATGGTACGATCACGTTAGGAGAATGGACGAGAGCAGATTGCCACGCGTAGCACTAGAGGGAAAGCCGGCAGGGGATCGAGCACCGGGAAGGCCACATAAGCGATGGAAAGACAGCTGGAAATCAACATCACAGGAAAAACCATAGCTACAAAGTCAGAAATTAACAGACCAATAGGTCTAAAACAAGAAGAAAAAGAAGAAGAAGAAGAAGAAGAATTTTTTACTCATTTTTTTGTTAGCTAAAGCTACACGAAAACAATAAAACTGTTTGGATGTGAACAAAATTTGGTTAGTGAACATCAAAATGTGACTGCAACTTGAAAAAAAACAGATCACGTATTAACGTAATTTAGCCCAAATTTCAGTTCTTTTTCATCACAGAAGAATGATACACTAATGCGTTCTTCAGTAGACATATTCTTACTCAACATTAGGTACCATAAAAAATAAAAAGAAAACTCACCATAATGACAGTTCATGGCTGTTTAGGTTGTATCATACATTGTTGCAGTGCTGTGGCTGTGTTGTGTAAATAGTTCGGCGTTGACAGCAAAAGTCCTCGACAGTCCTCGTAATATTCCTCATCCATACGGCAAATTTGTCTTTGAAAAATTTCGACAAACTTTTTTATCTTATAAACATTAATAATATATTAAATGTATGTTCTCTTACATATATAGGTGTTTAAATATTTTCAGGTCTTGTTATAAATGCGGTCTAAAATTTATTAAATCCGAGGGTTGTAACAGAATGAAATGCAGTTGTGGCGCGATGATGTGTTACCTTTGTCTGGCACCAGTGCAAGACTATAAGCATTTCAATGGACCCGGTGGTGATAATTATCATTTGTAAATTATATTATTTTTTAGATTCTAACAATACACATTTACATTATTGTATATTGTAGATGTCCTCTATTCAGCGATACAGATGAATTACACGAACAAAATATTGCAAAAGGCGCTGCAAGTGCCAGATTGGATATTCTTTTAAACCGACATGCTCTGGTAAGTAATCGAGCTATTAGTAATTGATCACTTTACTTATAAAGAATAAAACCTATCCACATTCGTCGATTTCAATGCAGATACGAGGGGAGGTGAAAATATTCGCGGAATGGAGGGGATAGAGAGGAGAGATTTTTGAGTTTTGCACCTAACACTAGAGGGCGACTGTAAATGTCAAATGTCAGTGCGATTGGTTCAGTGATGTTTGAGATATCGCCAGTTGAAGTAGTAAATCGCAAAGGTAACAAGCACTATGAACGAAATTGAGTATCGTGCCGTAATTAAATTCCTCATTAGGCGAGGAGAAACGCCACAGACTATTATGGAAGAGATGTCGTCTGTTTATGGGGACTCTTGCTCTGGCAAAACAACGATTTACAAATGGCATAATCTGTTTAAACAGACAAGAGTCTATTGAAGACGATTAGCGCTCAGGCCGGCCGATTGAGGCGACTTCTGCAGACAATGTGGAAAAAGTAGAAAAACTTGTCGTTGAAGATGCTCGGTGGTAGAAAAAACAAATCACAGAAATAGTTGGCATATCATCTACCGCAGTTTTCAACATCCTTCATCAACATCTTGGCATGTCTAAAGTCAGTGCAAGATGGATACCGAGAATGCTCACATCGTTTCAGAAGCAACAACGCATCGAGTATTCGCGCGAGTTTTTGAATTTGTTTAGCGAGAACAAAGGCGAATTTATAAAGCGAATTGTGACTGAGGACGAAGCTTAGGTTCATCACTATGAGCCTGAGTCGAAGCAGGAATCCATGCACTTTTAATGATTGATTATAAGGAAAAGGGTGTCAGTATATCACGGGGCAATACTACCTTACAATATTAGAGAAACTAAACGCCGTTAAAGAAAAAGAAGGAAAAAATGGACTCGAGGTGTTCTCCTTTTACACGACAATGCACCCGTTCACATGAGTCTTGTTGTGATGGATGCCCTACACAGGTGCGAATTTGCAACAGTAAGCCACCTTCCTTATAATCCAGAGTTGGCCCCCGCCTGGCTACTATTTATTTCCAAAATTAAAAAAAGAGCTTTGAAGAAAAAAATTACTCATGATGAAGAAGTGAAGTCGGCTGTTTCCATCTTTTTTGCAGGTTTTGACAAAAAAATTCTTTTTTGATGGTATATGTAAATTATTTGAAAGATCTGAAAAATGTATTAGGGTCGAGGGAAAATACATCAAAAGGAAAATTTAAATTTGTGTTTCATTTCACGCCCCTTCATCGTCATTCCGCGAATGTTTTGACCTCCTCCCGTATTATTCACCATGTCACGGCAAAATAAAAAATAAAATTAACATTTAAAAATTTAAGTGAACATGAATGTATACCATTAACATTTATTTTTAGAATAATAAAAGCACATCCACATCACAACCTCGTAAATTAGTACCATCAAAGCCAGTACGAAAACCTCCCAAAAAAGGTAATAAACCAAGTGTTCCTAGTGTTCCAGATGTACCGCCAAAAACATATAAAAAAAAGGAAGCACCCCCACGTCCACCACCGCCAGTCATACAGGTATAGTATTTTATGATTTTAGCTTTTCATTTCCATATAATTATGGACATTATACTGTTTCTATTAAATCTCTACGTTTGCCTAAAGTTATTAAAATAAAGTATAATTCATGGTTTAACACCTGTTTTTGCTCTTGGCGTGAAGAATAATTGAGGAATATGTTCTTTTTATTTGGTCATTCAAATGGGAACTTCATATCACACCTATACTTAAAATCACATTTTCAGATATGCCATTTCACTCTATTATTATTCTTTTTTGTATAGTAATTACAACATTTTTTTTCTAAATTGATTAACTTTCATTTACAGAATATAACGATTTTTCTTTTAATGAATAATAATAACAGTAGCCAACAGTTTCAATTTCTTTTTAAACTGTTGTTGTAGAAATGGGTGAGCAGTTCTTACAGTCTTTAACTGAAGCATAACCAAATCTTTCCACCACGTCTAGTTTTAGATTTAAAATCATACTCCGCTAGTGGATAAACCGTGTTCATTTAAACCGCAATAGATATTTAACCATGGCAAAATTCAAAGAATAGGAAGTAGTTTCATAAATAACCAATCTAAGCTATTCCAAAATAATATATTTCTATAAAATATGTATTTTGATTTTATTGCCAAGTGTGCCATCATATACCTATACAGATAGAACCACCGGCCATCTGCCTATAGGGAATTGTATGTAGTACACATTTATATACGCCTACGTATATATCTACGTACCGGCAATAATAATTTGTGGCGTAAAAAGAAATAAATACACATCCGTCGATAAAGCATATTTAATCTTTAAATATGACACAGATATTGCCATTTCATTTCGTAGATATTTGCAAGAATCAATCATCGGCATAATGTTTCGTGTTGTAGAAATATTAGTAGTAGATTTGTAATGAAAACGAAGGTTTGAGATTCCAAAGAAGTAGTAACTAGTGATTCTGAATGTACCTAGTTAAATAAAATTAAATTGCAAATTACTAAACCAAGAGAAAATAAGAAAAATAATTCTAAAAAGGAAGCAACATGGAGAAATTAAAAAACGTTCAAAAAGTAATAATTGATGTCAAACAAAAAAAATTCTAGAGAAAATAAAATAGAATTCTAGAGGCTAATAAATATCTCTTTCAAACAAGCCTCCATTGTTTGCCTCACAGTAGCCCAGTCTGTTGTAAAATTCTCTACGTACATTAGAGAGAGTTACAGGTGAAATACTATTACAGAGTTGTGTAATTCGCATTCGTAAATCATCTAATGTGCGGGGTCTTTCATTCTGGTGTACATAAATGGTTTCATTCAAATATCCCCAAAGGAAAAAATCACATGGCGTTAAGTCAGGGGATCTAGGCGGCCAAGAAATATTACCTCTAGTGCTAATGGTATGTGGAAAATGCAATGAAAGACATTCTTGTACTATTCTGGCATTATGAGCTGGGCAGCCATCTTGCTGAAACCAAATATCATTAAAGTTTACAGCAAGGTCACGCACTGCAGGAACAATATGATTTTGCAGTAATTGTAAATATGACTGCGCATTTAATGTTCCGTTTAGGAAAAATGGCCCTATGATGTGATCCCCTAAGATTCCTGCCCAGACATTTAGTTTCTGTGGATATTGAGTGTTGACATCCCTGCTCAAATGTTTGTTTTCTGAGACCAGTAGCGAACGGCAGATGGATTATGGCGTTTGTGAAGGGAAAATGTTGATTCGTCAGTGAACAAAATATTTCGTGTAAAATTATCATCATTATCACATTTTTCTCTAATAGCCTCACAAAATTCGAGACGTCTAAACTGGTCATCTGGGAATATTTCTTGATTTTTTCTAACCTTATAACACTTATATTTCTTTTTGTGTAATATACGCCTAACTGTGGTTTTTGGAATACCTAATTGTTCAGAAATTTGGCGGCTAGAGCAGGGCTCACTTGATTCTACAAAGGCGCATACACTGACTTCCTTCTCTATTCTTTCCTCCGAAATAGGATGGAAATTACTCTGATAGCATTTCGAACATCCATTAATGCAGCCCGACTTTTCAAAACGATGTATGATATCTAGTATCGTCCGACGGCAGGGAACTGGACGATCAGGAAACGAAAAAACAAAACGTCCAATCACTTCTTGCGTACCTCCTTGAGATGAGTAATACCATTTAATAATATTTATTTTTTCTTCTTTACTATAAACTAACGGCATAGTAAATACATAAATGAATATCGGTAAAAAAACAGAAAAAAATACTGAGCTCTAAATAATTCTAAACCCTAAAGATGCAGACAGCAAGAATTTGCGTATTTTTGCAAGTTCGACCAACTATGAGTATACTCCACCGCAGTTAAGACACGACTGACGCGGTTGACTGTCGATCCCTAGCGTCGGCATAGACAACGCTTCTGATAAACGGTAGGACTAGATACATACACTCGGATTCAAGAAAGATGATCCCTGCGTCACTACTATATAATTCTATCAAAGAATTATGTCTATATCCGAATAAGAAATAGTATCAACTTGTATAACAAGGATAGCATGAGCGAATGCATGTGTTTTCAGTGCGATGCAAGCACGACATACGTTTTATAGAATTTATTTGAACAAGACAAAGACGGAGTGATTGCATGGGCTGTATTATTTCATACACTTCCGTTTAGCGTTTTGACTTTGACATTTCTAGTAGTTTGATCGTTTCATTTCGTTTCACAATTTGTTTGTTGTTTCAATCTTTAATAAACCAGAATGTCACGACTGGTCACGACGCGGAAAACATTACGGTCACAAGCTCAAGGACTCGTTTTAAATTTATTACAATATTTCGAGCAAGAGAAGGTTAATGGTGATCCTCTAATATCCCTTACATCTGTACAACAGGTAAACATTGTGAGATTTAACATTTTACAAATTCTAATGAATATCTTTTAGCGAGTAGCAGATGCATTGAAGGTAGGAGTAGCTACAGCAAAACGGATAAAAGCCCGATCACTAAATAGTCCTGTTCTATCTAGTCCAGGGAAGAAAAGGCCCCATATAAAAGCTAAAACAGACAGTTTGGCAGAATGCTCTAAAATGAGTATCCGAAATACATTATACACGATATATTTACAGAGTAAGACCTTAAAAATGTTGAGTATTGAAGTAATAATATCTTTAATTTTAGAAAAGCATGTTACAGTACTAACTTTAAATGCAGAAATTGCTGAAAACAATATTATAATAAACATATCGGTAGAGATAGATATGGAGACGATAAAGTGAAGGCTATGTGGAAAGAATCACTAGACCAATGTACAGAAGAAATCTGGAAAAACTGTATCAATCAAACTGAAAAACTTATACAAGACTGGTATGACAGAGAAAGCCGTATAGATTGTGAAATCGATGACTTTGTAATTAATGTTAGTGATTCTTCAAGCAGCAGTGATAGTGAAGACAGTGACACAAGTGACATATAAAAATACGTTTTTTATAGAAAGTGTAATGTTGTATTCACATATAACGGGTCATCGAAATTGATTGTCATGGTCGCTCCTGTGATTCTGCGATAAGTTGTACACACCGAACCCAATAATGGAGGTAGACTATTTAATGAATTATTGTATCATAAGTTTATATAAACATTTGTTAATAAATTTATAAAAACAAAATATGGCTGCACATTTTATTTTAAATTAAAAACAAAACTTCTGTTAATTGTATCCAGGTGCCATTCAAACCAACATGTATTTCAATCTTCGTTAAAAGAAAGAAATACATTTTTATTAGTATTACAGAGATAATGTTCGCTCAAAATTCTTATGAATGTGTAAGGCACAAATTAAAAGAAGTGTAAATAAAACTATTGTTATATAAAGAAAAAGACAAGAATTTGGATATAAGATTTTATTTTTGAGAAACATCCAAAAGAAAATTAAAATAATCACTGAAAAACAGTCATAGAATTAGTGTTGAATTTAAATTGTTACGTCCTTATTTTGCATGTCTTCACATGGAATCTATAAACTATATAATTATTAATTACCTCCAACTACACAGAAAAAGAACAGTAATCAGTTATAAAACAGTTTAACGAAATATTAATGAAAAGACATTTTAATCCGACAATAGTCGATTCATATATTATATTTAAATAATCATGTGCCAAACAGAAAATTATAACTAAAATTCAGTCTTAACTTAATTGCTTTGAGATACAAATCTTTGATTTGGTTACAGTCTATCACATCCTTATATAATACTGAGATTTCCAGGCTCTACCATTTCAGTTGTTACGGTTGTATTTAATTCATCTAATCTGTTTATATATTTGTTAAAAGTGTAGCTCTACAAGTGTTTACTCTCTGCTTCATATTTTGAAAATGGATATTCCATATATTTTATACCTAAACAGTAAAATCCACCTCTTATATTTATAGGATGTAACTTCATTTCATGTAAAACGTATACAATTTCGATCAAATTTATTTGAAGTAAATAAATTGTATTTATTGTTTGTTTTGTACCCACGTTATTTCTCAATAAAGTTCTATTATCATTTGTATTTTGGCATATGTTAAATTTAGTACATTAAAAGACTATTGAGTTTATATTACATATTTTTAATAAACGATAAAGGCGATTATCTAACTTAGTTATCTAATTATACATAACCTAAAATTAGATCGATCAATCTAACCGGAAAACGTAGGATGTCATCATTATAATTTCCATGTTCATTTTATAGTTTACAGTACTTATCATGATGGCGAAGTATTGATTTGAATCATACGATATTAAACAATGACGCAGGGATCATCTTTCTTGAATCCGACTATAGGTATATGTACATATAAATGTGTACTGCATACAATTCCCTATAGGCAGATGGCCGGTGGTTCTATCGGTATAATGTAATGATAGCACACCATATATGGTAATGATGGCATAGGTAGATACTAATTATTTACAATAGATAAAAAAATTAATGCAAGCAGGATTTTCATCATCAGAATCATCTTGAAATTGTGGTACATTTGGAACCAGATTTTTATTCCTATCAACATCGAATTCAACCCTTTTCTTAATTTTTCTTGTGGACTTTCTCAGTTCTTTTGCTTTTTGGTCTGCTTCCTTGAGTTTTAGTAGAGTTCAATAGTGGGTGTTTTATTCAAAACACCTTGCGCATCTGATCTTTTGCGTTTTCTCTGTTTCAGTATTGAATCCACTTGAGGGACTGGTGATAATCCTTGTATAAAATCAGTCGCATTTGAAGAAGTCACTGGAATATTTATTGATGACATGCTACTTACTTCAACTACAAAAGATTCTGATAAGTTTCTCTGACCTAAGCAGAAATTTCTTATCGCATTCATACAACAAACTACATACTGTGAAATGCTGACCTCTTTCAGCAGCAGTTAATGAGCTTACTTGATTCTTTCCTTTGCAGGCAAATTTTTTTTCAGAACGAGATTGGACAGTACACAATCCAGATTAGTCCATGTTAAAAATTTGTTTAGGCGTAAATTTGTATTCTTCAACTATTTTTGTCAAATTTTCAAAATATGCTTTGATATTTGGTCTATTGAATGCTTGAGCTCGTGCAAGAGAGGTTGCTTCAGGAATTCGGAGACTTATGGAAGGATTTCTCTTTTGTGCTATTAAAGTTATGTTTTAGACTTAGCTTTTCAGCAAGTTGAAAAGCAAATTTTCTCACATCAGTACACGTTAATCCAAAGAACCTTAGTTCTAACATTTTTATATGGTCAACTATTTATTATTCTCCTTGTTTATTAAAGATAGGTAATCTACCTCCCAGAAATCCTACATCATTACCTTTTAGCACCTTATTACTATACGAAATCCTTCGCCAAAGTGTTCTTGTTGGAACATTAAATGTCTTCAAAGCTAGTTTCCATCTCATATGTTTCGATTTTATAGCATCTATAGCTTCTCTCATATTATCAGCTGACCATTGCTGGCTTTTGGAAGATTTTTTTTGCTTGTTATTCATGTCGTTTATGCTATAACAAATAGAAAATTATAATTTCTATCATCGTGCCCGAAGTGTAAGATACGTCTTTGTGGGAATGTGTGGCACGTGTATTGTAACGTACGAACTAACTACCGGCCTTAATTTAATCTTATAATGTACATTTATATTTCAATCAATACAATTTGTATGTTTTTACTAACTGAATCAAAAAAAAAAAGTACTTTAGTAAAACCATAATAAAAATTTTACATATCTGCTAAGTTAAATTTGGGATAAATATCCAATTAATTTAGCTGTAAATACACAGATAAGACGCTTCCACACTAATGTATTGATGACTGCCTACTTTGCAACCATAGCAATCGAGATATCATAGAAAATCGTCATGTGCCATCATAGTCACGGTGCCATCATAGCCGTACTTCCCCTATCAAAGTTTTGCATAAATAGAATTATTTCTTCCTTTTATGTTGCCTGTTGCCTTCTCTATTGATAAACCAGCAAAAATCTCCTTGATATCGTTTCTCCATTTCTGCAATCTCTTCATGGAACGTTTCCTCTGTTCATCACTCGTCTTTCCTAAATTATCAGGAAAGAAATCCAAATGTGATTGCAAAAAAGGAACTTTAAGTGACATTTGCCACGATAAATATTTCTAGTTTTCTAGCAAATTAGCCACGATATCTTGGTATTTTTCACTCTTTTGATTTCCCAGAAAATATTTGCAAACACTTTTAAAAAAAAGTCCAAGCTGCCAGCTCTAAATCATTCACCGTACTTTCAAAATTTTCATCCTTGAACAGCTTCCTAACATGTTGACCAACAAATATTCCTTCGCAAACTTTCGCATCAGACAGCTTTGGAAACTTAAGCCTTAAGAATTTAAAACAGTTGCCTTCGCTTTCTAGTGCTTTGACAAATTGTTTAATCAATCATATTTTAATGTATATAGGGGATAGGTTCACCAAATCAGAATCCACAAACGGCTCCAATTTTATATTATATTCTCTAGGAACAATGCTGATCTGTGGCTGACATTCTTTTATTTGGTAATCATGCTGCACTGCTCGGCTATTCCACAGACACAAAAAATAATAATATTTGGTAAACCGTCCAAATAATAAGGAAATAACCTTAAAGTTGTTCGGTTTGAATTACGCGCTACACTACAGGGGACAGTAACACATACGGGTTGGCAGTATCGATGATATATAAAGAAGCCAGAAATTGATCTGGACAAACCGGAGACAATAAGAGAGGTGGAACAATGGGAGAAAATATGGAACTCCCAACTAAAGTATTCATCGATAACCAGAGCACTATAAAGTTAATCAAGAACCCAGAATTTCATAAGCGCACAAAACATATTGAAGTGCAACATCATTTTGTTAGAGAAAAATTTTATAATAAAGAAATCGATTTGGGATATATCTCAACAAACGATCAGCCAGCCGATATGTTTACTAAGCCGCTTCCTAAGCCACGTTTCTCTAAATTATGCGAATCCATAGGACTCGAAAAATTGCTTTAAAAGAGGGTCCAACTTTTTTTAAAAAAATTGTAACGCTTGTTACATTTGCAAGTGTAGCGCATATTCCGTGGGAGTGTTCGGTTTGAATTACGCGCTACACTACAGGGACAGTAACACATACGGGTTGGCAGTATCGATATATATGTCAAGCAAGTTCTAGTTCTTACAGACGCCAAAACAGGTGTGCTTTATGTTAAGTTGTTTGTATGTTTATAAGTGTATATTCAATAGTATAAATGAATATAAGTTTCATTTAAAGCAGTTTACTCTGTCTAAGAAGTTTATTTTCATCCTTCCCCTAAAAAAAGTTACCATAGATTTGCCAAAGATGATTTGAATATTGAATGAGATTTAATATACGAGTAGTTGAAATACTGTCATACGTTTCTTTTATGTTGCAGAATGAGGCATTAGAATTGATGCTTTCGAGTTGCCATTATAACATAAAACGGTATTGAGACTTGTTTTCGGCGAGTCGATATAGGTACAACTGCCATTCTGTAGGGTTATTATATTCAATACTCATTTTATACAAAAGTTGATTCACATCAGTATAGTAACAGAAATTTCTTTCAACTTTGTTAAATGAACTGAATGACTTTTTCGAGATTCTTGTAGTGGAATGTAAAAGATTCCATTTTTTTAATCGAGATCCCAAAATTTGTGATTTTTCTTTGGTTAAACCCAAATCCCTTATCAAATCATTCAGATCTGATTGAGTATGAGATGTGGTTCGTCAGAAGGAACATACGTCAGATCACAGATGAGATTACTCATTCAAAACATCGCTTCTATCTTCCTCGTCCGTGAAATTTGCAGAAAAATTTGAATGCATTGGAGTTTTAAGCTTAGAATCGGTTCTTTTCAAAAGTTTGCTTACAGATGGAATGTCTGGATACACTACTTTGTGTTTTCATTTTGAAATCTCTTCAATTTTTACAACACACAAGTACCAGTCCGTGACGTGTCTGCTGGTTCACGCGAAATTATTGGCCTTTCTGGCCGCTGCCCTTCACGGTATAGCCGCGAACATGTTCCAGCTTGTTACAATACTTTTTTAATTATAAATTGTACATTAATCTTAGTCAAAACAGACAAAAATTTTATTTTGAAAATGTGACAAAGTGTGACACAAAGTAAAATCCTCTTACTGTATACAAATAACAATATAGAAAGATTAATTTTGAGTATTCATTTATGGAGTATATAATTGATTCCAAAGAATTTCATTGGTCGCATTTAAAAAATGAAAGCGCTTAGTAACAGCTACCATACAGTTTGCTAATTATTTTAGAAATCATTATACCGTTTCTGCTACATTACAACAAGAGGGCAAAGTTTGTTAGAGAGCGGGCGCCATTTTTTTGTAGTATAAAGTGTCAGCCGCTTCCAAATACAAACATATTTAAAAAATACAAATTAGCTAATGTAAGGCCACTTAAATATAACCTCATACTTATGCCATGGATTATATTCTAAATATTTCGCTACTAGAGCAACGAACGTGCTACATTTCAACGAAAATCCGGAATGCTGGGAGATCACCGAGTGGTTTGTGCTATCAATCCGTTCCAAAATTTTCGTATTCTGAATGGACCATTGATTTTGTTGTTTGGCATTATATACATAAAATAATCAATTGCTTCAAGAGGTACATACCTGCTGCCGACGCCGCACATAAGTTCAAATTATCAATTTACGACGACATATGTTTATGAGGAGACGATTTAATGATCATCTTTCAGAAAAATACCTAATTGGGATTAGTTGATGTGGTTGAGGTCACTCAACTTACTGTGCATTAGTGTGGTAAATGTGCCTTTTTAGTGTATTTTGTAAAATTTTATCCATTAGCACAAGTTTTTAATTCTAAAATCATAAGCAATTATATTTCATATATCAGGATATTAATCATTGATCACTAGATTAACTATTTTAAACAATTATTTAAAATAGTTGATTTAATGGTTTAATAATTTAATGTAAAATGCAATTGTTTATGATTTTAGAATTTAAAGTTTAATGTTCTAGTTAATAACTAACGCAGCAATTAACATATAATATATTTTATCCAATATAATTTCATATTTATTTATACCGCGAGATCAAAAATTATATTGATAAAGGTTTGCCATGGAATGTAAAACGTCTGTCTTAAGTTATATCATTACGTGTCATACTGTCATTAATATTTGTCATTATATTTTCTCTCTATAAATGTCAGTATGACAGTTAATGATCTAACTTAAGACAGACGTTTTACATTCCATGACAAACCTTTATCAATATAATTTTTGATCTCGCGGTATATTATTATTTTATTATATTTTCTGCCTTATGGAATATCGAATCTCTAGGTAAACAACTATACTAAAACAGGGTAAGCAATTTTAATTAAACTGGTGATAGTGAATATCTAACTATCTATACACGGTACTTGAGACACTAATTCAATCAAGCGTAACCTGTACAAGTTTTTCATGTCATCATTCTATTTGAATTATTATTTGTTTCAGTACATATCAGCAATATATACAATAAATAATCCATCCTCATCGACTCAGCCAACAAATGATATGGTCCAAGCAATACCACTACGTAAAGCTCCACCACCTCCTTCTAGTTCTAAAGATAATTTTGAAGCATTGCCTAAGATGACATCCCATAATGTAATAGAAAACCACTCTGACAGAATGCCGACAGCAGCTCAAATATCACAAAGGATAGCCTCTCCCCGCCATTTTGAAAACCAGGCTGATCAAACACCAGCTCAATCAGAACGACAACCTCTTCGTCATGTCAATTTAGAAAAGAATTCTGACATAACAGGCGTTGAACCTCAACGTATTGATCCGCCACTGTTTTTTAATGCAGAACCAGATGCTAATACAATATGCGACATACCACGAAATTCAGTACATCCTCATATTTCACCTAGAGAGGGTAGACCTGTACCAGCACCAAGACGTAAAATTCCACTGAGAAATATGGAACATAATCCTGATAACGTGTTAGTAGTACCACAAACGACTGACAATGTTGACCTTATAAATTTCGACTCAGATTCTGAAGAAGCAGTAACTGCACCAGAGCATACGATAAATTCTAATTCCCTTCCTATAGAAAGAAATATTGATGAATTACAAGCAGATGGAGAATGTTCGGTTACTAATTTAGAAAGAGATATCGATGATATTGCGGAAACGCTACAATGCAAAGTCGATACTACAAACGTAGGAAACCAATCAAAAATACCTGTTCCAGCGCCACGTCTTTCTTTTAATACAGAAGATAAAGCTGACTCTAAGAGTATACCAACAGAATCCCATCAGATTAACAATCTATATTCTAATTTACACCACGATTCTAATGAAACGAAATCACCACAACATAGGATATACCCAAACCTCTTCAATTTAGATAACAGTTCTGATGAAAAGGTAACTGCATCACAACCTAGGATTTATATCGAATCATTACCGCACTCAAACTCCCTTCATTCTTTTAATTCAGTAGATAGTTCCAATATGTCAGCTAACCGTGACGTAAATCTAATCTTAGCTCCAATAGGTCAGAAAACTATCATATAATATTGTCAGGTATGACATTTGTGACTGCATCTTAATATGGATGATGACCAGTAGCTACAAGAATTTATAATCATTTAACGACATTAGATACAATGCCATGGTAGAGCTTAAATTCACGAAATTAATATCAATTATATACATATATATATTTATTTTACGTATATTGTTAACTATTTAAAAATTAGTTGTACCTAAAAATAAATTTCAAAAATATGTAGTTTGTCTTATTTGAAATCATGTGACACTAATCATGTGTTTTGAGAGCCAGCTACTAACTATGTATCTAATTAAGCAAGCAGAATATGTTCTTGTATGACTAAAACAAAAGTATAAAAAAGTAAGTATGAAAATGAAGATTTCTATAGTTTATGATATTTTAATCTTTACTTAATATTTGTTCAAATTATAGCAATATTTTTCTCTGTCGCTAGATGCTGCTATTATTATTCTTAAATAAACAATTATTTTATTTTTGTACTATCAATACCCGCAGGGCGATGGTAGAGGACGACACCGCTATATATGTCGTTTTCGCAACCGACACGGCAAAAGTACGAACTAAAAACCCTGATTCAATACCACTACAAATTCCAATCAACCGGAACAATTTTAGAACAATAAAATTCAACCAACTAATTAATATTTTAGGATAAATAGCTACGGCTAGTAAAATACTATTACACGAAAGTCAGTTAGAAATTAAATATTATAGATATAATTATTAAATATTAAATAATTGATTGAAGACGGAGATACGTGTTGAAACTCCATAATTTACAAGTAAAAATTGAAATAACTTCAAATTGAGTTCAAAACAGTTTTATTTAATTCACAACAATTGTTTCACCCTACTAGGGCTTCATCAGGTGATGAATATTATAATACAAAATATTTGTAGACGTTCTTATTTATGTCTTTTCCTAAATGAAGAGGGGGGAGTTTGTGACATTAGGTTAAGAGCGGGAGTAACTTATATCTTTAATGTAGTATTTAATATATACCTATATACATAACAATATGATTAATAATATTAAAAATTTTTGAAAACTGATTGTTTACTGTTATTATAAAATTAAACAATTTATAAATATATATATAACTATAAGAATCATTAAGTTGATTTTAAATATTTAAATTTAACAACGGTGAATTATTCACTTCTAGTTGGTCATTTAAAATAAGGTTTAATTTGTTTAATTTATTTATTTCTAGGTTTTCTAATAAATTTAATTTTTTACTCTTGTCTTGTATATGTAGTATGTCAAACTTGTTATTGAATTTATGTTTTTGTTCAATACAGTGGTTTGCATATGTGGAATCGGTTTTTTGTAATTTATAACTTCTTTCATGTTCTTTTATGCGCGTGGAAAAGGATCTACCAGTTTGTCCGATATAAGCTTTTCCACACTCGCAATTTAACTTATAGACCCCAGATTTTAAATTTCTGTCAGTTTTATCTTTATTATTTTTAATGTGATTCTGTAGTTTGTTGTTTGTACGAAATGAAATTAATGTGTTTGTTGTTTTTTGTAAATATGTTTTTATTTTTGTGGAAGGTGTACCTATATAAGTCACAGAGGCAAATTTTGATAAGTAAGTTTGGGGAACTATAGGATAAATTTCGGATATGATTTTTGATTTTTGTTTTTTATGAAGGAGATTATTTATTAATTCTTTTGAATAACCATTATTCTGAGCTATGGTGTAAATTCTATCTAATTCTTTATCAAAATTAATCTTATTCATAGGAACATGGATTAATTTATATAACATTGAGTGAAAAGCAGCAAGTTTATGACTAATCGGGTGGAAAGAGTTAGAATGTATCGTAATATCTGTGTAAACATTAGTAAACATTCGTTATTTAAAAATTGTATATACTGGGTGAGATATGTAGATGATATTTTGGTGTGTTTTAAAGGAACGGAGAGACAGTTAAATACACTTCATAATCATATTAACACTTTGCATGATAATATTAAATTCACCATAGAATTAGAAGAAAATAAAACAATTAATTTTCTAGACCTTCAAATATCACATATTACTGATACACACGAATTCGCTATTTACCATAAACCCACCCACACAGATATTACTAACTCAGATATTACTAACACAGATATTACTAACTCTTTCCACCCGATTAGTCATAAACTTGCTGCTTTTCACTCAATGTTATATAAATTAATCCATGTTCCTATGAATAAGATTAATTTTGATAAAGAATTAGATAGAATTTACACCATAGCTCAGAATAATGGTTATTCAAAAGAATTAATAAATAATCTCCTTCATAAAAAACAAAAATCAAAAATCATATCCGAAATTTATCCTATAGTTCCCCAAACTTACTTATCAAAATTTGCCTCTGTGACTTATATAGGTACACCTTCCACAAAAATAAAAACATATTTACAAAAAACAACAAACACATTAATTTCATTTCGTACAAACAACAAACTACAGAATCACATTAAAAATAATAAAGATAAAACTGACAGAAATTTAAAATCTGGGGTCTATAAGTTAAATTGCGAGTGTGGAAAAGCTTATATCGGACAAACTGGTAGATCCTTTTCCACGCGCATAAAAGAACATGAAAGAAGTTATAAATTACAAAAAACCGATTCCACATATGCAAACCACTGTATTGAACAAAAACATAAATTCAATAACAAGTTTGACATACTACATATACAAGACAAGAGTAAAAAATTAAATTTATTAGAAAACCTAGAAATAAATAAATTAAACAAATTAAACCTTATTTTAAATGACCAACTAGAAGTGAATAATTCACCGTTGTTAAATTTAAATATTTAAAATCAACTTAATGATTCTTATAGTTATATACAGTGATGTGCAAATGTATGGAACCAAGTAAATATCTCTGGAGTTTCTAGAGATGTAGAAATTAAATTTGGTGGGTAGATATTACACTATATTTTGTATTTAGTTCGAATGTTTTTATCGCAATTCAACTTCCAGTTTAACCGGAAGTAATGTCAGCTTGAAATTTTTAAATAGAACATCCTGTATATTATTTTAGTTTTGAATAGAACACTTTATTGCGAGTACAAAAATAATGGGTTCGATATGTTTTATTTCATGGCCAACCGTGATATTAACAAAAAAAAATATTTTTGAATGAAAATGTAATAATATCTGGTAGTCCATGTAATAATTGTAGCAGTGACAGTTATTGTCAAAATAAGTAGTATTTTAGTTTTAACGCAAAAATGGCTCATTTAAGCGAAAGAGAAAGAATTGAAATACTAATGATGATTGGATTTGGCGACAGACCTTAATCCACTGGACTATTATCTATGGGGTTTTTTGAAGTCCAAAGTTTATTTTAATCGACCAGATAATTTGCAAGAATTAGCTGAGAGAATAACTCAAGAGATTCAAAGAATTCCACCAGAAACAAAGGCCAATGTTACAATGGCATTTAAAAATAGACTGGCCTACTGTCAAGAGGTAAATGGTGCTCAGTTTGAACATTTAATACACTAACGGTATCCTAACGCTTTGTCGTAGTCATGTTTTATTTTACTATGTTTAGCGCCCTTTTCAGTAATTTAAGTACTGTTGTACTCAATTTCAGTTTTGGTATTTAATGTTATTGTTACATTTGTGATTTACACTCGCAAAATACTAGATCTTAGCATTGTAACAAAAATCACTCTTTTGTTAATATCACGGTTGGCCATGAAATAAAACATATCGAACCCATTATTTTTGTACTCGCAATAAAGTGTTCTATTCAAAACTAAAATAATATACAGGGTGTTCTATTTAAAAATTTCAAGCTGACATTACTTCCGGTTAAACTGGAAGTTGAATTGCGATAAAAACATTCGAACTAAATACAAAATATAGTGTAATATCTACCCACCAAATTTAATTTCTACATCTCTAGAAACTTCAGAGATATTTACTTGGTTCCATACATTTGCACATCACTGTATATATTTATAAATTGTTTAATTTTATAATAACAGTAAACAATCAGTTTTCAAAAATTTTTAATATTATTAATCATATTGTTATGTATATAGGTATACCTATATTAAATACTACATTAAAGATATAAGTTACTCCCGCTCTTAACCTAATGTCACAAACTCCCCCCTCTTCATTTAGGAAAAGACATAAATAAGAACGTCTACAAATATTTTGTATTATAATATTCATCACCTGATGAAGCCCTAGTAGGGTGAAACAATTGTTGTGAATTAAATAAAACTGTTTTGAACTCAATTTGAAGTTATTTCAATTTTTACTTATTAAATATTACTTTTCTATATCAATATTTTATTTGATACATGGCTATTCTGAGCATTGTTGTCAGATTTTTATTTTCATGGAGCGTATGACACTTGACAAGCGTAGCGTTTGACAAGCAGGTGACTAGTATTCAGTACAGCGTTTTTCGAACAACACATGAAACTTGGGCTACCATCACTCATATTGAACAAGAAATAAAGACGTCGTGGGATGGTCGTGGGATAGGGAAATAGAAATTGATAAAACAGATATTAATCCAGTAAGCGGTAGTAGCGACTGTGAAAGTTATTAAAGTCAAATAAGTATATTGATCTAAACCAAATTATATACGAGAAGGTAAGTTTTATTCAACAGAAATGCTTGGTTTTACTTGTAATTGCTTTATGTTATTTAGAATAATCACGTAACTGATAAAACGAATGTAGCTTATAAAGGATTGGAGACGGATTAAATTCAGTATCTATATCAAATGTCAAAGACAGATTTTGGAACCTGTTAATATATTTGTTCATAATGCTTCGGCAGAAGATTACGATAGTTAAAATAATTTGTACTTATTTGATCAGTTGAAGAAAGAACTCTGTCTAATCGAGGAAGTAGATGACTCTAACTAAAATAACAATTGTTTGAAGATCACATAGGTAATACTGTTTAGAAAATTTTCAAATTTAAGAAGGTATAACCATGTTGAATGTAATAGAGGAATGGTGGATGATTGATTTCAGAATAAAATAATGATCGAGTTTATTAATGTGATAACAAGATAAGCGTTTGCATAGGGGGATGCAGTTAAAACATATTTATGTTATATTATTTTTATAGTTTTTCTAAAATAACCTTTGTATATTTTCTGTAGGACTTTAATTTTGTAATTATTTATTGTTATTAATGGAATTAAGATTATATAATTTCAAAAATATGTGATAGTATTGTAATAATATTAATGTAGTACATTATAAATTGGGATAGTAAAAATACTTGTTCATTATTGTATTATAATTTAAAGTTGCTTGGTAAGTTAAATTCTGATCAGTAGCAAAAATTCAGCTTACGACTACTCAATATTTGAAATACTTTAAAATACGTTTGAATTGTTTAATTCTGCATTAAATATAATCTTCAACAACAACAAATTTATACTAGTTTAAAGCTTAAGTAAACAATAATGATGTGTTTAGCTTAATCAAAAATGTTTGATTAGCATGCAAAAATTATGTTGTAATCAATGATATACCTACGAGAAATGTTTCAAACAAGTTGCTTTTAGTAAAGCAGTGATAATGGTAATAATCATAGTGTACAATAAGAATCTGGCAAACAAATGTTTTTATAATTAGTGTAATACTTTTCTTACCGTCTCGCTGTTGCATGTAAAAATACTTTAATTTTGATGCATTTAGTGGAAAAGCAATATAGCACTATTAGTAAGGATACTGCTGTACTTTGCTACTAAATATCTTTATTGTCTGTAGTAAAACTAACTCGAACATAATTATTAAATACATTCCTGAATGTTTAAATGAATTTCAAAAGTTCAATTTTCTCTGAAAAACTAACCTTTTTTATATTTATATCTAATTACTAACAGCAGACAAGTTCATACAAATATAAAATAATCATTATATTCTTCTTTTCAATAGTACTTAAGCAAAATTATTATCAAATTAATAGTTACATATTAGAATTATTGTCGGTAGTCCTAAAACCACAAGTCTATACTCCATTCAGTCTAAGAATAAAGCATTGGGAAAGATAGGGCTTAAAATAAACGTTTGTGATTGGTTGAAATCGAGTGTGCATTTACACCGGCAAAATAATCGCATTTAGCTCGTTCTGTCAAAAATTTGTTTACTGACAGTTTTGTTCAAAGATTTTGTCGATTTCCGTATTTTACATAGTTATTTGTTGTTAATATTCTTAAAAAATAGTTCTTCTTAGAACTCGCAAGTGAAATATTCATTTGTTAAGGTATTTTATCAATTTCGTTAACTTTCTTTTCGTAATCGCTAATATTCTATAGTACGGCGGAAGCAGTTTTACCAGGTCCTTCAAAAAATCGTAAAGGGAAACACATAAGATCTGGACAAAGGCAAATGGCTTATAATGTGTACATTAAGCATAAAGACAATATGTCTAAAACAGCTGCAGTCAATCAAACAGCAGAGGAAGTGGGTATTAATAGGAATACAATGTACTGCATTATTAAAGAAATGGAATTATATGGAGTTCCAATTTCTCCTCCAAGAAAAAGAAATTATCGTCATACTTACAATAAATTGGATGAAGCACAAAAAAGTACAATAGACGACATGTGCATTCCTTTTTCTTGAGGAATGAGTTACCAACTTGTACAAAAATGTACATAAATGTCAAAATATAATGATATCAGATATGTATATCCCTGCTATCCATCTGACAGTAAACATATGTTTTACTTGTTTTCAAAATACAAAGTTCATCGTGTGTAAACTGTGCTCATATTGTAGCGCCATCTACTCCATTCTTAGACTGAATGGAGTATAATTGATCATTTAGGGTTATAGTGTCAAACGCCATTTTAATTTTGGTGGCGTATGTCGGTTGCGAGAGAGATTCTAGACATATTCAAAATTCGACAAAAATGTCAAAATTGACAACTGACTTTATTATTATTTATGGCATGACATGTTTGTGGGGGTCAATGGGAAAAATAGGTCAATTGGAAGGTGGTATAATACTACAAGGTGTTGCTGGGAGTTGGAACTAAGTAAGAGAAGTTTCTGGACTTTGAATTCGCCTTTTGGGAACTAGCAGTGCTCGATAAATTAAAAGTAAATTCGGCCAACAAGAACAACACCATGAGAGACGATCGATACCAGTCTACGATTTCCAGGTGAGTGTGCTGCTGCCACTGGAAAACTATTATCAATACAAATAACAAGAAACTATTGGCATACGCCTGCCTTTTATGCTTGAAAACCGTTGGTTTGTATTACTTTTGCTATAGAGTCTAATGCTCTGTAGTAAGAGTAATACAATGACAAATTCAGTGAGGAATTCGAATTTACGTTACTGCTGGTTACTGCCCAGAGAAGTCTGGATTATATTATACGATTCATTATTCTATCGGGTGCAGCAACAGTGGCAAACTAATTTAATTACATGGATGGTAATGCTGGCCTCTCTCAAGCAGAGATTGTAAACAAATTGCTGTCAAGGACGAATGGTATGATTTCATAAGGATCCGCATGCTAATCCCATCCCTGACATCAAAGTACCAAACGTTTTTAAATATTGTTTTAATAATTATAAAAAAAAAATTCTTGAACATTGGAGACTTTTGTATTTTCCTACACTAAAAAAGCCAACATTTTATACTCACCCAACAAGATAATAATAATTTGTTCAGATATCTGTTTACAAATACCCTGAAGCTAAAAAATTATATTAAATTATTTTTTTTTTAATAACTGATGACTGATTGATTGGAGAGTTACTTGTTGAAACTTCATTTTAATAATTAATAAGTAAAAAACACACATTTTAGTTTCAAAAATATTTAATGTAGACACTACATATGTTTCACCACACTGTGGCTTCATCAGGTGATGAAAGTATACAAATTCAATTTCTGTTACAATAGCACTTATAAATATAGATAATATAATAATAATAGTAGATGACACAATTATTGTTGTTAGGTAGGGGTACTCAATTACAGTTTTAAATTTAGTAAGAGGGAGCTATTTGTTTGCTAATTGTTTTTAAGTTATTATAACTTTTATGAAAAGGAGAAATCCAATATAATAATTAAATGAAGACTTTTTCATTATAATTTCATGTTTACAATGTGCTAAATCTGAAAAATAAATGTAATAGGGCACGGTAATCCTCTATTTGATAAAGATTGCCTTGTCAGAAACAATATGTTACCGAGTGTTGCTACACTGGAGGATGAAACCGTTTATTTATTTCTCGAATGTTTTTTGCCATTACCTACTAGTAGTCGCAACACAAAGACTCAAGTTTGTTTCAACGGCTTCTTGTTGTGACCAATATTCGAAGATACTACGTGCTATTTTAGTGTAGTTTAGGTTTTGTGCTCTTTGGCAAAACCTCGTTAATGTGATAGTTTTGAACTGTCTTTTCAGCATAAAAAATGTTAGGTTGGGTACTATTGTGAGTGTTTAAGACATGATAAACGATGCAGTGACACAATTCTTTCAGTTCAGAAATAAAATTCTAGAAAATAATTTTGAACAACATGACTTATTGGCAGACCATTGATGCTATAACATCTTAAGAAAAATAAGTGTAAATTTAGAAAAGCTGGGCTGATATACCGTATGTGTCAATTTTCATTAGCCATAGGCAATCAATCCATGCAATATGTGGCAACGTGGTACCTCTACTTTCCTTTCCAATGCCAGCGACGCGACAACCGACACATGCTCGCAAATACAAGTTAGCACTTAGCAGTAACCATTGGACCACCGACTCGTGTGTTTCTAATGCGTGCAGAAATAATATTTACCAGTTGCAAGGATTTGTTTTTCTTTCTCCTTTCAGTAAATGCAGAGAATTATTAAGCTACGTTCACGTTGCATGACACAAACAAAAGCGTAATTCTAACAAAAATTAAAAAATAACCCTAATAAAATTAATAAAAAAGGATTCCTGCCTGCACAGCAAGACATAACCCTAGGCGGTCGTAGAAATTTACTCTTACGTTTTCTAACATGTGAGCAGTTACAGAATTAGCAGCCTCAATTATTTTTTCTCTCAAGGCAACTATGTTTTCTGTTCTACCAGTTTCATGGGTATAAAAAAAATCATTTGGAGAGAGATCAGTAGATTGCGGAGGCCATTAATTGATGTTTCCCGTTCCAGTAATAAGACGGCCAGGAACCACAACGTGTTCCCACCTAAACATTGAATGCAAAATCTGGGTCGGGATCGGAGAATATCGTTGTGATGCCGGTTGTTGTCGGCATTGGTGACGGACAGTAGGGGTACCACGTTGCCATGTATTATATTCATACGTATAGATCGCACGTAAACATTGAATCCCTATACCTAATGATATTTGACACATGCGGTATGATGGGTAACTAGCTGTGGAAATTAATTTAAAATGTATATCCTGGGGCTTTATCATTTCCTGCAGATATTGTAGTTTGTGTAGTTTTAATCATGCAGCTATGTATTATATTGGTAATACAGGCATTTTAATTTATTCTTTAATTACTCGCTGTTGCATGAACACTATTGTCTCCATATTAATTGTGGAAATCTACGCCGACGAATCTTTTCTAAAATTAATCATGAACGACAGAAGCAACGCTATTTACAAATTATTGTGGAAAATCCAACGATATTTTAATTAATTAAAAAGATTATCTTACTATTCTTTTTTTTCCACAAATTTATAACCTTTCAAATAGTAAAAATACTGCAAATAGTATACCTGCAAGAATTTTCGTTATCCAAATTATTTTAAACTTGTTATTTTTCTTTATAATGGGTTGCTTTGAAATTTCATTTTGCATGTATTTTGCTAAAAAGTTGAATAGGATACAATAGAGGGTTCACAATTGGCAACTCCGTTTGAACAGGAAAGTTTTATATATTGTAACGTTTTCGGGTTCGCAATAAACAACTTGTGCAATTATTTATTTAAAACAGTCTGTATATTCATACACGAAAAATTAATTACAATATAAAAATGTAAAATTAATGTATCACACTTAAAGTACTACGATTTAATTTAACACTTGTATTTATTTCTATTACTAATATGTCCGTATATTTATATCACACTGCCGTATTTATATCACTTCTATTTATATAACAACGCACCACTATATTTATTTTGTATTGTCCTTATATTTATGTTTACTCTTCGACTACCACTATATATTTATTTTACTGTTCGTACGAGACTACTTCGAATTACTCATCCCGTGACAGTAGCGCGGGCTCCTCTAGGAAGCCGTGTTTATAAGTTCCACGTTGAGGTAGCGTCCTCCCTGTGGTGTATGTTGTTGAGGAAATCAGAGTCTTCCCGGACTCCCGTTCTGGAATTACTCATCCTAGCTCGGTTTGCTGTCCTCAAGGGACGTGATTAAAGTAGTGTCACGCATCGCGACGCGTCTTACTAGGGGTGTGTGTGTGTGTGTGTCTGAATTCAGAGTCTTCTGAGGACTCCCTGTCAAAAATTGGCCGAAATCGACCGTGTAGTTTCGGAGATATGTGTGTTTGAAGTTCGCGCATTTTCCCGGATTTCGCGTGGATTTTCGTCCTGTGAAATCGGTCAAACATAACTCCGGGCTTTCGCACCGGATTATTATTTGTTACATGCACATATAATAGATATTAATATATGTAGAATGGGCATCGATATAAATATTAATAATTAAAAGGTGTTTCTTACCCGATTTCCTTCCGGTTTTCGTTGATTCCTACAGGAGGCTGAGTGCCTCCGTGACAGTCTTGTGTTTTCCTCGCGGTTTCGCCGTCGTAGTGTCCTCCAGAGAGGAACTTTCTACGAGGTTTGCCCTGAGGAAAAACTTCCTGTTTAGATCTTGTATAAACTCCGCCAGTGAGTTTATTTCGGCGATCTTCCTGATGTGTACCATCGGTGTGGCCCTCGGTTGCCTCGTGGCGATCCTTAGGCAGCGGTTCTGCACCCTCTCGAGGCGCTCCAGGGTGGTCTTCGGCATGGTTGCCCATGCAGGGCTGGCGTACGTCAGGATTGGCCGGATATGTACTTTGTACAGTTCACGGCCGCCCTCGTGGTAAGCGCCTTGGATCCCAGCAGCGGCATCAGCTGGCCCATCCTTGCTTTGCCGCATGTCCTGGTGGCGTGTTTCCTGAATGTGAGGTGGTTATCGAGAGTCACTCCCAAGTAGTCGATTCCGCTGGTCCAGTCGACCTCTGTACCTGAAATCATATCTTTAGGGGGGTTTCTTACGTGCCTCTGCGATATTATCGCCGCTTGCGTCTTCTTCGGGTTGATGTTCAGGCCCCATAAGTCGTAGAATTCCTTCACCCTGTCCAGCTGGTTTTGAGCCAGCTTGACAGCGATGTCGGGCTTCATGGACTTTGCCACGATTGCGGTGTCGTCTGCGTACAGCGCGTTGTACACCCTGTGGTCTACTGGCTTCGGGATGTCGCTCACGTAGATGGTGAAGAGGGTCGGCCCCAGGGCCGATCCTTGTGGTACTCCGGATCCCATCCTCCCCGTCTCGGAGTTCACACCGTTAACTACGGTGTTGAATTTCCTGTCGTGGAGGTAGGATCGGAGGGTCTTCAGGATCCTTGGTGGGAAGTTGGCGTTGCGCATCTTCCACAGGAGTCCCTCGTGGCGGATCTTGTCGAAGGCCTTCTCCAGGTCGAGTGCCACTATTACGGTGTACTCGTTCCTGTTGAAGGACGAGGTCATCTGCTCCGTGAGCCTGTACACCTGCAGGGTGGTCGACTGTTGCCTCCTGAAGCCAAATTGGTCCGGGTCCGCTAGCTCGTTGTCCTCCATGTGATCGGTGATTCTGTGAAGCAAACACGTCTCAAGTACCTTACTTACGGTGCTCAGCAGCGAGATCGGTCGATAGCTCTCCGCCGAGTGGGGGTCCTTCTTGGCCTTGTGGATCGGGATGATCCTGGCGGTCTTCCAGGTATCTGGGAACTGCGTAAGTCTTAGCACGGCACTGAAGATCGCCGCCAGGTTGGCTATCAACCTCGGCGGTGCCTTCTTCAGGGCGCCATTGACTATACCGTCTTCTCCAGGTGCCTTGTTGGTGACGAGTGTCTTGATCACCTTCAGGACCTCCTCCGGAGTGACTTCGTCGGGGGCTCCCGCCTCCATCTCGTCGATCTCCCGGAGTGTTTCCTTGCACGTCAGGTCCAGGTCCCTGTTATCTGTTATCTGTTGAAGTGTACAATGATTATTATAGGTTACCGTAAGTAAGTTGGCCTTCTTGAGGTCCGTGTCGATCCTCTCGGCTCCGTTCTTCAGTTCCGGGATGGGTCTTCGGTTCGACTTCAGAAATCTGGGTATCCTGTGGGGATCTGCGTTCTGGTTGCGCTCCACGAACTCCTCCCACTTCTCAGCCCTGAACTTCTGGATTTCTTCGCTGATGGTCCTCTGCAGGCGATGCAGGTCGGTCTTCAGTCCTGGGAACCTTGTCCTGTGGTATTCCTTCCGTAGTCTGTTCTTGGATCTGATCTTTTCCACGATTTCTCGCGGTAGGACCTCTCCATCGAACGCTCGGCTCTTCTTTTCTGCGGACTTGATGGCAGCTTGGATGTGGCCGGTTGTGACGGCCACCGCTTCCTCCAGGTCCTCGACTGTACCTATGTGGGGATTCTCACTCACCTTCTCCGCCACCAGCTTCCTGTAGAGACTCCAGTCGTGCTTCCTGGGGCCGACACAGGCACTGAGCGTTGGGAGTGCCAGGTAGGTGTTTACCACCACAGGATAGTGGTCGGATGACAGCTCCTGGTGCGTGTTGGCGCAGTAGTGCGTGGGTTCTGTCGGCGCGGTGATCACCACATCATCGCGTTGGTCCGCCCACGCCCTCAAGTGTACTCCGTTGGCGTTGTTGTGTCGGGAGTGCTTTGCAGTTCAGATCTCCCGCCACGAACACGTGGTCTGCTAAATCTGAAAAATTGTCAAGATCTTGCGTGTTAGGTTGGCGCGTGGGTTGATTGTAGCATGCCACAAACAATGCCCTCTTGCCTCCACGGTTTACATTTACTGCTACTGCTTCCAGGGAGTTATCCGGCAGGATGAACTGTGAATGCGGCAGCGATCTCTTGACGATTATGGCACTGCCCCCACCTCGTGTGGGCCGGTCAGTTCTGTAAACAAAGTAATTACAAAGTTTGAAATTCATACCTGTCTTCAGGAATGTTTCAGATACGAACGCGATGTCGATCTGCTTTTCTCGGAGGAAGTGGCCGAACTCTTCCTTCTTGTCCTTGATGCCCTGGGCGTTCCAGTAGGCAAGGCGGAGGTTTCTAGAGTTGCTGGTGAAACTCATTGTTCGAAGATGGTTCTCGCCAGTTCCACGAAGAAGTTCATCTTCTCCAGGTGGTTGTCCAGCTGCTCCAGCTGCCTCATGCCTACGGCTACCTTCCTAGCGATCCGCTGGAAGTTCTCGAAGGAGGTTCTCATCTCTGCAAAAGAAATAACTTCTTCAGCGGGGCTGTCTTTAGGTGTTCTTACCTGACTGGCGTAGACAGGTACTGCTGGTTCCTTGGCGGGCTTCTCCTTCCTCGGAAGTGCTGCCTTCGGGACCTCGATCTTCTTGTCCTTCTTGGGGACTTCCACGGTGATTTTCCGGTGCTTCTGTTGGTTTTCTGCTTCGGCTGCGGAGGGGCCACCACTTCGGAGAACTTAATCTCCGCCGTGACTGGCTTCCTGGGGGCCGGAGGTGGCTGCGCCTTCTTATTCAGCGCCCGGAAGGTGGCTGCGGTCTTCTGAGGAGCCGGCACTTCCGTCCGCTTCTCGCCCTGCTGGGCTCGCTGGTCACGGTTCCTCTTCAGGATCCTCTGGTATTCCGGGCATCCACGATAGCTGGCGGGGTGGTTGCCACTGCAGTGGGCACACTTCGCGTCCTCGACAGTGACCCTGCAGTCCGAGGTGTTGTGCGCTCCTGCGCACCTGGTGCACCTCCATGCCAAGGTGCAGTTTTCGGACGAATGTCCGAAACGCTGGCACCTGTGGCACAGTGATGGGCCATCCCTCGTGCGGAAGGGTGTGATGCGGACGCTCATGTAGCCGACGGTCCGCACGCCGTAGATCTTCTCGATCTGGTGCCTCGGCACGTAGATCATGTAGACTCATCCATCCGTTCAACTGCCTTTTATATACACATACGAAACATCTGGAAGCTTCGCGTAAACTCCATCTCCTTCTCGATGATTGTAGTACATTCCACAGACATTCTGTCTTCGCAGTACAACGGAAATGGATGATTTATTGCGGTTTGTAAACAAGAGCGTTTTTATACGTCGCCCAGTAGTACACATGTGTGTGATTTACGACCTTGTCCGTTATTTATACGTCGCCCGGTCTGCCGCTTTTTTGTGGGACTTGTTTCATTACAATATTAAAATTTCAATACAAGCATACGGCTATGGTCCGTGAAAAAGCAGTAGTCGTCCATATTACACGCATGACTACCGTAAACACGGCTAATGTTTCCGCTTGACGGACTACTAATAAGAGGTTCGCTGAATTAAACTGAAAATGTTGATGTTTTACTTAACTTTTCTAAAAAATATAGACCTGCGTAACCAGTGTTAGTAAAATGCCATTGACTAAATCTAAGAGATGTAGGTATACGAATGCATCTGAACTTAAACCTGGAAATTAACTTTAAGTAGGATTTACAGCACACATCAGACTGACTTTTTATTCATTCTATTTTAGTTGTACGAATGGTATTTCGAATAGTGCTTTGGTGACGAAGATACTAGAAATATTCCCAGATGCTTGTCCATTCTACGTTCGTAAATCGTGCATAGGCAGAAGTGATAATCCTTTTGACATGGACTATGTAATGAGACCATTAATACGTAAGAAAATCTTGATTTTACAACATTTAGAGTGATTGAGAATGTCTTTAGTACACTGTTGGCTAAAAGTATCATTAACTTTGCGGCGAATTTATATTCTATTTAATAACTTAAAAATTGGAAAAGTTAGTGTAGTGTATAGCAGCTATTGTTTTACGTTTCGGGTATAGACGATTACCATTATCAGGTAATATAACCTAGATATAAAATAGGTGTAGATATATTTTTTATATAAACGGAAACTTTCCATCTTTTAAAATAGGTGGTGTATATTATTAGCTCAGATAACTCTTATAGTAGGTAAACGTATTTTCCTGTTTCTAACAATAACGGAGTTATTGAGAATATATTTGTTACTCTTTATATCTGTAAAACAAACAGGTCTTGAATACTGGTTTTTCCACAGATTTTTCATTTTATCATATCAATAGAGAACATTGTATTTCATAAGTACTCGATCATCATTCTTTAAATCACATTTAGCAAAGTACTCTAACATCAGTGTTAAATTGTTTAAAAAATAATGTTTAGGTAAATTTGTAAGATTGAATGACCTTTCTGGTATAAATTTACTGTGCTTCGAAAGTATTGAATTCATTGCGTAATTTTCAATAATGTTGTCATATGTATAAAAATTTATCATTTATAACAAAGGTAAAGAATGACTTAGGTTTACTTTTTACTGAAACAGGCTGCCTTGCAATACAAATATGTGTCGGTCTCTTGATTCCCGGCCATTAATACCTATGTTGTTAGCAAGTTTTACATTTCACAATTTCTGCGCCTGATTGAATTCAACATAATTGTCAAATTTTACATTAAAATCCCATAAATGCAGTTTGGAGGTTTTTTCGCAATGTCTTGAGACAAACTAATCAGCTTTAACTTGATATAAATTTAAATTTACAGTTCATTAATGATATTTCACATAAGCTTTATAAATCATTATCAAAATTATGGAAATTTTATAAATTAAATATTTTGGCACAACTCTGACAGTAGAACAAAGGAAGGTAGAAGTTTCCAAGTTGTCGATTTAACCCTTATAATATACCTAATACACAGTACATGGGTTAACCAAATCAATTACAGACACACATTAAAGAAAGGTGCAGCTTATCTATCAAGTCAAAGTTAAATTTCTTTTGTTTAGATGGAGACTATCCAAAAAATGAAGCCTACAAATTAGATGTTGGAAGCTTTGAAGAAAACCTAAACACTTTGGAATCCATTTTTCCAGATGCCGATCCAAACTATCTTCACTATCACGCTGTCCTATGTTTGAATGACATAAATAAGCTGGAAAGCTTTATAGCCAGTACATTGGAAAATCAGGATTATCCAGTAATTAGAAAAAACGAAAGGTTCATTATTTTCACAATTTCAAAAAATTTCGATATATAAATAATTATTCAACTATTATTTTTATTTGCATTGATCATAATGTTATCGGGTTTCAGTGCCAGGAAAAATGGTCAATATTACATTTGCAATTGCTGCTATGACGAAGCAGTGAAACCGAGGGATTTAGGAACTTGCGAAAGTGGCTGTGTATTCTGCAAATCTTGTATACAAAGAAGTGTGGAAATAGCTTATGGTGAAGGCAAAATAATCTTTCCTTGCCTTTTAAGCTGTTCTGCTAATTTTAGTTTGCAAACGTTAGAGGTAATTTACATTACAATCTACATCATTCTACCTATAATTTATTTTCTGATTTTGTCTTATCTGCAAAGATTACACGTCATTTCCATAACTTGGATCAATTATTTCTTAATACCGGCAACCAGTTTAGCTTTAGCACCTAAAAAGTTGTGGAATTAATCACCATTACATTTTTGTGATTGAATATAATTTTTATTATTGTTAACTTTTTCTTTTAAATCTAGAATGATTAAGTCATTCGTGAAAATAAAAACGTGATAGTGTTATTTACGCCCATATGGTAGCAAAGAATATAAACAAACAATTACCAACTCTGATACACTTGAATTTCTTTAGTGTCTGTAATAGCACATTCGTAATCAATACATTTTTCTTTATGTCTATGTCTCATAAACTGAGGTGAGTAGAAATGAGACTTGCAAATAATTTATATTATTGCTTGTAAAAAAAGTATGTTGATGTTGTATTTGATTCAATAATTACATCAATGAGCAAAGTTCAATTTCTACTTACGAAGTAAAAAATTAAATTTTATTTTATTTATGTTCTGAAATCTATTTTGTATATACTTTCTTGGAATTAAAACAAAACAAAAATTATTATGAAATATAAATATTTGTATAAATTAATAGATACATACAAATTTATAAAATGATAAAAAAGATTTAGAGAATGTAACAATATCATAAAAACAGGAATACTGTTTGATGCCGTGCCTATCTTGCCATTCATAACACTGCACTATTTACTTCCACAATGTTGGGAAAAGTTCAGAAGAACTCATCACACATTTTTTTATATGCTGTACCATCTGCAAGTTCTTTTAAACTAAAACATATTTTATTGGAAATTTAAATATAAAATACATTATATATGTGCTTGATTACAATTTAGTGAGAGACATTACGATACATATTTAGCAAAGTACAAATTAGAAAAAAACACTTCACTATCTTATAAATAATGTGTTCATCCTTCAAGTTATTTTCACAATCAGTGATGCATCATAGCATAAAGTCCAATAACCGGCCCAACCTCTTCTCAAAATATCCAATCTCGGCATATATATTATCTCATATCATATGGGATCCGTGGATTCCGTGGTGGACATGTCAAAATTCTTCAACTTTCTATGAACACATGTATGTTCTATTCTCTATTTGAAATCTGATTGTAACAATCGACATACCAAAATAAACGACTTAAAAAGTACTATCAGAGAACTATTAAATTTTATTTTTAGCAGCTCGGTTCGAAAAGGACCGATAATCAACATTTTTATGTTAAATGGCAACCTGCACTTTTTTCACAGAATTTGATAAAGACTTTTTTTCTGAATTCAATGATGTAGCACAATACAGTTTTTTGTTTTATTTTAATTTGTTAAAAAATAAAAAAACAATGTGTTTAAATGTACTATAACTTTCCAATAATCATCTCACCCGTAAAGAGACCGGTACTGTAACCATGACAACCATAGTATAAAGTTGTGTCAATGATTTTTTTTTAAACTTTTCAATTAAATGAACTTATTTTAACAAGAAATTAAAGGAAATGCTCAAACTGGGTACCGTCCCTTTCAAGGCAACATCGACACCTGGGTATCACATCTAACGTAGCATTCGTTAAAACTTCTCGAGACATTTCCTGACATGCGTCAATTATTCGATTTCGCAAAACTTTGACTGTATCAGGAGGTGTGGTATAAACAATATCTTGCAAATAGCCCAAGAAGAAAAGAACCATCGGGGTCAGATCACAAAAACGAGCTGGCCACAAAATAGGTCCGTATGTTCTCATCCAACGATCTCCAAATTCTCTATTCAAAAACTCTCACTTGATTATGACGCTGTGTGGAGTAGCCCCTCTTGTTGAAAAACTAAATTATTCCTTTCATTTAAGGGTAAAATGTCAAAAACTTCTAGTAAGTCTTCACTTAAAATTTGGTAATACGTTTGCTGGGTAAGATTTCCATCGATGAAGATTGAACCTATTATTTGTTCATCTAATATACCACACCAAACATTAAGTAAAAATCTTCTTTGTGGAGCTTGTTCTACGGAAACATGTGGATTTTCTACATTCCTGTAGCGATGATTGTAGCGATTAAATTTTTTTTATTTGTAAATTGATATTCGTCAGACTATAGTATTTATTTTATATTTTTTTATACAACGTGTTGGATCACCTTCTTTTAATGTGTGGATCTTGCGCGGCACAAATGCTTTGTACTTATGTTTTTTCAAAACTGAACACACATTTACTCTGGAAACTTGTAGATTTGAAGCAATTTCTTATACAGAAGTCCAATGATTCTCCTCAACACACAGTAAAACGTTCATCTCAAAATTTCCGATTTTGTGTTCTAGGTTTTTTTAAGCATCCATACCGTCTCAAATCGATTTCCAATCGACTAAACTGGCGGCGATTCGGTACTCGCCTGTCCGGGAAGCGTTCTCCATAGATTCAAAACTTTGCGCACTGTTTTTGTGACACCCAAAGTAAATTTCAAGCATATCCACGAACTCGTTATTCATTATGAAATGATGACAACTGAAACAACTGAAATTGGTTTAACGACACTGACATAAAATTCACATGGTGACAATAATGTCTAAGCACTCTATTACCAATAGAGTACAAGAATTTTTGCAATGTTTTTTATTTTTTAACAACTTAAAATAAAACAAGAAACGGTATTGTGCTACATCATTGAATTCAGAAAAAAAATCTTTATCAAATTCTGTGAAAAAAGTATCAGGCGGCCATTTAACATAAAAAAGTTGATTATCGATCCTTGATGAACCGAATAGCTAAAAATAAAATTTGATATTCCTCTGATAGTACTTTTTAAGTCGTTTAATTTGACATGTCGATCGTTACAATCAGGCTTCAAATAAAGGTGCTACGAGCTGGGGCGTTATTTTGTGGACACCCGGTATATCAAAAAAATTAGAAGGTTGTGGCAAAAAGATTGGTATGTGTCTCTTCTAAGAGGTTTAATAGAAGCCTTTTTATTATGAGCAATTCAAATATTTTAATATGTAACATAATAATGTAATTACCTAATTCATGTAAAATTTACTGTGTTCTTTCTGTACATTGCTCCGATATAGATGAGAGTAATTCTAGACTACAAGAATACCACAATATCTAATTCATTATTATTCTTGTATGTTGAGTTGAATAATTTAGGTGTTGTTATTATATCACAAATTTTTGTACATGACCTATAGAGGTGTTTTTCTTTCTGTTCACGATATCCCATCATAATATATTCAAAGAAACACAGTTGCAATGCAATTGAACTGATTGCGGGTTTTACTTAATTAATAATATTTACGATAACATAACCACAATTCGTACAACTTTTGACAAATATACTTCTTCAGTATGATCGTTTGTTTGTCTGTGATTTGCACATGATGCCAGGACGATATTTCTTCATTCATTAAGGGAAATTAAATTATTTTTCCACTTTTGAAAAGGCACAATTATTAATTATAAAGAGGTTTGTCGATTTTTAAACTATTTATACTTGTTTGACGATGTACAAACAATAATTAAATATTTATAGTAATGAATCTATGTGATAAACAAACAGACCTAAATTAGAAAAATTATTTATAACGCATGCGCAGTTTGGACAATGCTCCAATAAAACGGCATAGCACCATATGTTTTATTTCACAATGTTGGAGCGAAGTTTTCCTTGTCTACACGCGATATAGTAGTATTATATATATATGGATTTCCCCGAGAGCCGACAAAACACGAGTCGGTCTAGTCTGAGTGAAAACGATCCAATTCCCCTATCTTGTCCATGTAATAATCAACCAATATATGAAATAGACATAGTATATCCTACAACGTAAAGAAAACTCAATATTATAAATTTAGTAAGAGTTATAAAATTGATAAGAAGAAATAAGTATAACAGAGCATGCATTGGCAACGAACATCAATAATATTTGTTGAAGTGTTCAGCGATTACTGCCCTCACGAACCCGATGCTGGAGTAGTTGATATCACAATATAAGCTGATTTTTCTAAAATAGGTGATCTAACTGCGACATTAGTTTCCGGAAAAGGTATATTGAAAGCAAAGGGCATGACGCGACGTAGGCCGGGGTAGGGGAGAGCGGGGCACATTCGGCCCCATATCAGTTTTTTGGTCATTAATAGGTGAAAATACATTTTTTTTTAGGCACACAATATTAGTTAATTACTATGTTCTTTATATACAAAAATGAGGTGTGGCCACCACACGACTTTCTTATACGTATGAAAGCGTTACTTCCGGTCCGAATTTTGAAATTTCATTTATACAAAAAATATTCCAAATCTAACTCTAAATACTTTTGTACTCTTCATAAATGTATATAGAATGCATAATTTACGACATATTTGCAAAAAATCGTTATTCGGTAAGAGTAAAAGTGATACTTCCGGTCCGAATTTTGAAATTTTTTTTACATAAAAGATATCGGAAATTAAGTTCTAAATACTTATGCTATCGTGGTCACACACACACACACAGACAAACACACACACAGACACACACAGACACACAGAGACACAGACATTTTTTAAAAACCACTTTTTTGGTATCAGGGGACCTCAAAACGTGGACATCTGCAAAAATCTCGAGGTCGAAAATTTTCATCATCACAATCCTTCCTTATACTACGTATAAGAAAGTAAAAAGTAAAAATTCAATACATAACACAAAATAAAATTTACAAAATTCGTACCTATTAGCTTTTGGGAACCAAGAAACATTGTTTTTAATATTGAAAGTGGCAGTGAAATACAAAATATAAATTAAAAGTTACTTCTAGTTAAAAGCATTCAATTAAAATACATTATTTCAAATTAAGCCCATCCAAATTATAACAAAATTTCAGAGATGAATCTCTTCTTGATTTGATAGGGTTTTTAAGAATTGCTACGATATCAGTTCGGCTACATTTTTCAATGTCTTCTAATAGTGGGAAGTGAAACTGATTACTTATTCCCCTTCGTCTAAGATATTTTACTTTAAATGAGTCCTCCGAAACAATGCTTTGTACACAGCCTACATAATGGATATAAGTATTTTTGCATGCAAATTTTACTAAAATATAACTGTCAAGCACAATATCCTCATTATCATCTAAGGACTCTAAGCTCACATTGTCGTCACTGTCACTGCAATAGTTATCTGATATTTCTGATTCACTACTAGAGCTATCAAATAATATTTTCTAAGTTTGTTTAATTTTTTTTCTTATCCCTATGTTTTAGCATAGTATCATCCGGGCATGGTCTCTTTAAGGTTCTGTCCTGTTTTCAGTCTTCCTCTTCTGTTTTGCCAGTTTTTCTGCTTCAATTTCTTCTATTCTATTTTTCTCGGGTGTCTCCGTGTAAATTCTAGATTTTCCCTGATTGGCCTTCGGTCGCCTTACACTTTTTGTTTTTTTTTCTCTGCTTTCGGAAATGGCCTGATTGACTCTGGGCTGAGAAACGAGTTGCCTTTCTTCGTGCATGATTCTTTATCTATTGTTTGTATAATTTCGCCTTCATTTTCTTCTGGTTCTGCTATGTTTGGCATTATTATTTGTCCAACTGCTTTTGATGTCGATGGCGTACTTCTAAAATCTCCCGCTGCTTGAGTCATTTGATCGGCTTCTGTGTCATTTTGTTCAATGAATTCATCGTTGGGAATGGAGGTCTCTTGACGTGTTGTCGATGTTAGCGGCTCATGGTAAACTTTAGTGGCATCAAAATCATTTTCACCAAAAGCTAATGAATTGAGTGGCCACAGTCCCGGTTTTGCAAATGATCTTGTAATATTAGATAGTGAAAATGATTCCAAAAATGGAGTTTTTGAAAGTTTGGGGATCAACTTGACACTTATAGTTTTCCCAGGATTGCTGACTATCCAATCATTGAAAGAAACCACACATCTACTTTTCATAGGACCAAAAACCCCAACATCAAGTGGTTGGAGTTTATGGGAAGTATGCGGCGGAAAAGACAGTAGAACGATGCCATTGTTCCTAGCATATTGGATCGCTGCCAAAGTTGTATGTGACTCATGGTTATCCATGAGTAGCAATATTTTGTGATCTTTATTGCATTTTGTGTGTTTCACAATATGCTCTAGGGTTTTTTGGAATAAATCACCCGTCATCCACCCAGATTTATTTCCGAATGCGGCACTTAGTTCTGGAGCACCTTCTAAATAGTCTTCAATATTTCTCACGCTCGGGAAGATGTAGATAGGTGGAAGAGCAATACCTACAGCACTAATCATACCTACCATGGTAACCAATTCTCCTCTTTCTGCAGAAGAAATAAGTCCAATTTGTTTCTTTCCCTTAGGCGCCACTACTTTGGGTGGATTCAAAACCGTTGTGAGGCCTATTTCATCTAAGTTAAAAATTCTCTATACCTACCTTTTTTTCTTGTTCTATTGACATTTTTTTTGTTAGCTGAGGTAGTTAAAGCCGCAGTGGGGCACATTCGGCCGCCGGCCAAAACTGTCCCGCTAGCTGTCGCTGAAAGTGCCCCACTGGGTTTTCAACAACAAAAAAATATCCCACTAATAAATCGTATAAAATAGGTTATGTTTATTATGTGCAATTAAACTACATCAAATGAAGTTCCTATAGTATGAATTTCATAGCAAATATGTACTGCAGTTGAAAAATACAATTAATCAAAAAACTTTCCTTTTTTCCTCGAAAACACACTTTTCACTACTAAAATTTTTCTATTGTTGTTTTTGGTTCCAAACTATTCTCAGCTGTTATAGAAGCAATATTGCCAACCTGTAGTAACATAATTGGCGCCAAATCTTTTGAATTTGAATTTTAAACACCGCTGGCTGAATGTGCCCCATGGCAGAAAGTGCCCCACACTCCCCTACAGCGAATCTTATTTCCTGAAGTACCTAATGCAGGAGAATCAACTGTGTTGTGAAGCAATTTAAACAATAAACATATACCCGAGGTAAGAGAAGTTAATTCGAAGCGGGTTAATAATAGACAGTGTCAGTCAACCCGACTCCATAAGAATATGACGAATTTGCGCTGAACCAATTCAAGCTGCCGCATATGACAGTGATAAAGTGGATACCACACCACACAAGCATACTCAAGACTTGACCTAACAAACGAGAAGTGTAACGCCTTTATTGATTCAGGATTGGTAAAATATCTCAATTACGGACGATAAATCCCAGCATTCTCAAACCAAGCTGAATTGCCACTGTTTATGTGGTCAACAAACGTGAGTCTCACGTCAAAAATCACGGTCAAGTCCCGCGTTGTCTGAACGCGCTCTAAATCAACGCCATTAGGGCCGGTTTTACAGTACTAGCTTAAGCCCTGGCTTTAGCTTAAGCCAAGGCTTAACCCATTAGTGCATAAGGTTTACCAAAAAACAAAATTTTGTGGTTTTTGTATTTAATGCGTATTTAATAGAGAATAAAGATCATTGTAACACAAAATTAATTTTTTCTATTAAAATAAAGAAAATGTTTGGCATCCGATATATCGGATTCTGTGCGGAAAGCTCATTGAAAATGTGTGAAAACTTTTGAAACATATTTTTGGGTGAAGGCCTAATTTGCATTTAGTGCAAATAAATTTGCTTTTCCCTCCACAGAATCGACACAAGCGTTCGGTATTTACATACTCCGGCCAATGATCGCGTCCATCATAACGTATTTCAATTCTAGGATCGGGCACAGTCTTTCCTTTGTTAGATGGTTTTCCGTATGTTGTGAGTAGTGTAACGGCTATATATCGTCTAAAATTTAAAAGTGAGTAACAATCCTTATCATTCGGTATTAACTGCTTCATCAGGAGCCACGCATTTACAGTTGATACGTC